>CAWUFW010005141.1:0-1235000 GCA_963921515.1 Calotriton arnoldi
TGGCATATGCTGTCCACTAATTATAGTGGGCACCTTGCACCAGTCCAAACAACCCCTTATTGAAGATAGGTTAAAGACAACCTTTATTGAAAGCTATCCTAGTGGTAGCTATGGAGAGCAGCCTTCAGGCTAAGTCTTGAAGGAATGTAAAGCAGCTTGTTTTACCAGTCTATAATCTCTTGAGTGACCAAATGAAAGAGGACCACACCAGGTATATATTCAAAATATATGTATTTATTGCTAAACACACCCCTCTAGTCTCTTTATGAGGCTAGATTTCGAAGTACATAAGTTATAAGTTAGTTATCTACAGTAATAGCACAAATACACGTTTGAGCCCTAGGGGCGTACCAAACCATATACCAATAAAGTGGTATAAGAACCACGACTGAGCTAGACACAGGGCCTAGAGCTTGGACCACAAGGAACCACCCAAGGTAGTGACACAGGGGACCCACGGGGGACGCGTGCAGTGTATGAACACAGCCGCGAATCGCCGTTAACTTCTATGGGGAAAGTCGCGGTTGGAATTTAAAAGAAAAGGGACCCTTAGAGGAGGACTTGGAGCAAACCCTTTGAGAACTAGGCTGTTCTAGTGTCCATACCCACGGGAGCACCGGAGTACTCGAGTTACCTCACCCAGGGGAGCCGGGTGCATAGGTGTCTTTCGGGGTCGGGTTTCGTCGTCGCTTTCAATGGCGATCTGCTGCAAAGTGCTGCTGGCGGCCAAGTCGAAAGTGTTCGGGTGGATCCAAAGGTGGATCGAAGATTTGAAGAACCTGAAAGCAGAGGGGACAGAGTCTGGGTCACTAGCCAGTGACCAGGAAGGCGATGAGCAGATGCCCACCGATGTCGAGTGCTTCAGGTAGGTTGACGGTCGTCTTGACTCTTCAGCCATGAGGTCCAGGAGGCGTCGACGATGACCAGGAGCTGGATTCGAGCTGTCCCTCAATGTTTGTCGATTGCAGGGGTGTCGGCGACCGGATTGGACCCAACAAGCCTTGGCAACGGCAAGTCTCGTGGAAATGGAAGAAGGACGATGTTGCAGACCAGCAAGGTCTGTGGGACACACCCAGTGAGGGTAAGTCAGGGCACGCCTGGAGCAACCAGGGAGCCCAAGCAGAAGAAGATTGGCCTTCGGGAGGGCCTACTAGCCAACGGACTAGCAACCGCGAAGGAGTCTCGAGTCGATGCACGTGGAGCTGGCTCACAGGACACTCGTGGAGTGGAGGCCAGTGATCTTCGGTGCAGTTGGTGCTGGAGGCTGGGGCTACTCAGAGCCCAAAGCAAGACTTTGTGGGAGACCCAGAAGAGGATGCACTTGCAAATGCGATCGGTATCCACGGGTCACGGTTCCACATTACCCACGACAGCTACGGGCCTCAGCTTTGCTGGGAACTCAGGGCAGCCTTGGGGAAGTCGGGAAATCCACCTCTGGTGATGCAAAGACTTCGGCGTCTGGCGGGAGCTTCAGCGATGCAGACCGGACAATTGCTTCTTTGGTGCCTGCCAAGCAGGGGAGTCACTCCTTGACCCCAAGGGAGATTCTTCAGTCCTCTAATCTTGAAGTAGAGCGTCGAAGGTCCAGGATTCTGTGTCAGAGTTTCGTCCAGGTTAATCTAAAGTCCTAAGGACTGGGGTCCCATACTTATACTAAGGTAGGGGGTTGGACATACTCTGTGGACCCCTTTCCCTTTGTCCAGTTTCGCGCCAGAGCAGGGGCTGGAAGCCCCTGAGCCGGTTTGAACTGGGGTATGCACAGGGACACCAAATGTGCCCCCAGTGCAGGACTTCAAAGCACCAGAGAGTGCTCCCACCCAGCCCCAATACACACTATCCTGTCTGGGGAGGTGGTTACACCTCCCTGGGACAGGAAACCTATTGTCCAGGCCTCCCCTGCTGGAGTTTCGGTCAGCAGCAGGAGGCCAGACTCGTGTCTGTGGCAGCGGCATCCATTTTGTGATGCCAGGGCTCTGGAAAGTCAGTACCGGGTATACCGGTGTGTACATGTCTCTCCCTCTAGAAGGGTGGAATGCTACCCCCGCCGCCAGAACTGGTGGTGGGGTAGTATTCCAAGATGTTTGACACCAAACACGACATGTTTCCGTGCAGCCATCCCAAAGTTAGCATTTAACGCGAGGTTATAATGCACTTAAGAGTATATGGTCGGGCTGCACTACAAACAGCATCAGAGAAGGGTCTCCGAACGCTGCAGAGGGGCCCAGCACATGCAGGGGCACCCTCTCACATAGGAACCACGCACTCTGCCTTCAGGATTGATAAGGCCTGCCGTAGGAGTGACTTATAGGTCTATATGTGTGTAGGTATGTAGTGATATAGGTAGCCTATATCATAGTAAGGGGTGCATGCACCACCTTACCCAGGCTGCAGTAGCAGACCTGTGGTGTCATTTTGGATGGCCTTCCAGGGGTGGCACAATACATGCTGCAGCCCCTGGTAGGTCTCTGAGGTACCTATGCCCTGGGTACATAGTATACCATATACTAGGTACTTATAAGGGCACTCAGATTCCAATCAGAGATGTGCCTAAGGCACATGGAAACCATTTTAGAGAGGAAGCAGCTAGGCTGGGGTTCTGATTAGCAGGGCCCCAGCCAGACTAAGGTCGAAAAACAGTGAAGCATCAGCAAAAAGTGGGGGTACCCATGTGAAGCAGATCCTACTCTCCTACACAACCCCCCCAAACGTAGGGACATTAAACTAACCTTGCCCAGTTAAGTCTTCATGTTCTAAGTGGAAGTACCTAGAGAGTCCATCTGCATTGGCATGGTTACTCCCAGGTCTATGTTCCACTGTGAAGTCCATCCCCTGTAGGGAAATGGACCACCTAAGCAGTTTGGGGTTTTCACCCTTCATTTGTTTTAGCCATAAGAGGGGCTTATGGTCTGTTTGAACAAGGAAGTGAGTACCAAACAAGTATGGCCTCAACTTCTTCAGAGCCCAGACCACAGCAAAGGCCTCCCTCTCAATGGCTGACCAACGTTTCTCTCTAGGGGTCAGCCTTCTGCTAATAAAAGCTACTGGCTGATCCTGACCTTCATCATTCAATTGTGACAGTACAGCCCCTACCCCCAATTCAGATGCATCTGTTTGGACAATGAACTTCTTGGAGTAATCAGGACTCTGTAGAATGGGAGCAGTGCACATGGCCTGCTTTAGGTCATCAAATGCCTTTTGACAGCTAACTGTCCACTGAACCTTTTTGGGCATTTTCTTGGAAGTTAAGTCATTCAGGGGTGTCACTATTGATCCATACCCCTTGACAAATCTCCTATAGTACCCAGTCAGACCTAAAAGGCTCTCACCTGAGTCTGGGTAGTTGGAGCCGTCCAGTCCATGATGGTCTGGATCTTGCTCTGCAGTGGTTGAACCTGGCCTCCACCCACAAGGTGGCCCAGGTACACAACCTGACTCTGCCCTATCTGGCACTTGGTGGCCTTGATAGTCAGGCCTGCTTTCTGCAGGCCATGCAAAACATTTCTGAGGTGGACCAGGTGATCCTCCCAGGTGGAGCTAAAGACAGCAATATCATCTAGATATGCTGCACTATAGGCTTCCAGACCTGTAAGGACTGTATTCACCAACCTCTGAAAAGTGGCAGGTGCATTCTTCAGACCAAAGGGCATCACCACAAATTGATAATGCCCAGTAGGGGTTGAGAATGCTGTCTTTGGCTTTGCATCATCAGCTAGTCTGATCTGCCAGTAGCCAGCTGTCAGGTCAAATGTGCTTAGATACTTGGCTGAGGCCAAAGTGTCTATTAGCTCATCTGCCCTAGGTATTGGATGGGCATCAGTCCTAGTGACTGCATTGAGACCCCTGTAGTCCACACAAAACCTCATCTCTCTTTTCCCACCATTGGTGTGAGGTTTTGGCACAAGGTCCACTGGACTAGCCCAAGGGCTATCTGAAGGTTCAATAACTCCCAAATCCAACATCTTCTGGACTTCTGTCCTGATACAGTCCCTGACATGGTCAGGTTGCCTATAAATATTATTTTTAATAGGCAGACTGTCCCCAGTGTCCACTTCATGAGTGCACCAGGTAGTCTGACTGGGTGTCAGTGAGAATATGTGTCTGAACTGATTGAGCACCTGTCTGCAATCAGTTTGCTGCTGGGCAGTGAGGCTGCCTGCCAAGGCTACACCATCCACTGACCCATCATCAGGGTTCTGTGAGAGCAGGTCAGGGAGTGGGTCACTCTCTTCCTCCTGTCCCTCATCAGTAGCCATGAGCAAGCCCATGTCTGCCCTGTCCACATATGGTTTTAACCTGTTGACATGGAGAACCCTGTGGTGACTCCTGGGTGTTCCTATGTCCACCAAATAGGTAACCTCACCCTTCTGTTCAACAATGGTATGGGGTCCACTCCATTTGTCTTGGAGAGCTGCTGGGGCCACTGGCTCCAACACCCACACCTTCTGTCCTGGCTGGTAAACAGTCAGTACAGCCTTTTGGTCATGCCAGGCTTTTTGCAGTTCCTGGCTAGCCTCAAGGTTTTTAGTTGCCTTTTTCATGTACTCAGCCATCCGGGAGCGGAGACCAAGTACATAGTCCACTATGTCTTGCTTTGGGGGCTTGAGAGGTAACTCCCATCCTTCCTTCACCAAGCACAATGGACCCCTGACAGGGTGACCAAACAAAAGTTCAAAAGGGCTGTAGCCAACCCCCTTTTGAGGCACCTCCCTGTATGCAAATAAAAGGCAGGGCAAGAGTATGTCCCATCTTCGCCTAAGCTTTTCTGGGAGCCCTTTAATCATGCCCTTCAAGGTTTTGTTGAATCTCTCAACTAAACCATTGCATTGTGGGTGATAGGGTGTGGTGAACTTGTAAGTCACTCCACACTCCTTCCACATTGCTTTTAAGTATCCAGACATAAAGTTATCACCCCTGTCTGATACAACCTCCTTAGGGAAGCCCACTCTTGAGAAAATTCCCAGGAGGGCTCTTGCCACCACAGGCACTGTAGTGGTCCTAAGGGGAATAGCCTCTGGGTACCTGGTGGCATGATCCACTACCACCAGGATAAACCTGTGCCCAGATGCTGTTTGGGGATCCATGGGACCAACAATGTCAAACCCCACCCTTTCAAAGGGAACCCCCACCACAGGTAGTGGTATCAGGGGGGCCTTTGTGGTGCCACCTGCCTTGCCACTGGCCTGGCAGGTTACACAGGAGCGACAAAACTCCTTGGTGTCTTCAGACATGTGGGGCCAGTGAAAGTGAGGGACAATTCTGTCCCAAGTCTTGTTCTGGCCCAGGTGACCTGCTAAGGGAATGTCATGGGCTAGGGTCAATAGGAAGCCCCTGAACTTCAGAGGTATAACCAACCTCCTGGTGGCACCAGGCTTGGGGACTCTACACTCTGAGTACAAGAGTCCATCATCCCAATACACAGTATGGGGACCACTAGCTTTCCCAGCAGACTCAGCAGCAGCTTGCTGTCTGAGGGGTTCAAGAGAGGGGCAGCTCTGCTGCTCCTGGCTCAGATCTGCCCTGGAAGGGCCCCCTGTCCCCAAGAACTCAACCTGGTCAGGTTCAAGCTCCTCTGGGACAGTTCCTTCCTCAGGACTGAGATCATCCCCCTCAAGAGACTGATCTTCCTTCTGAGCCAAGGGGGAAGGCACTGCCTTTACCCTACTACTCCTCTTCTTGAAGGGCACTTGGTCCATTATTCCAGAATCCAAGGCCTGTTCAGTGTTAGACATTTTGGCTTGTGACCTGGTCACAGCAAACACATCTGCAGGGATGCCCAGCATTTCTGCATGGGTCCTGAGCTCCACTTCTGCCCAAGCTGAAGTTTCTAAGTCATTGCCAAGCAAGCATTCAACGGGTAGGTCTGCACTTACCACAACCTTCTTAAGGCCAGTTACCCCTCCCCAGGAGAAGTTAACAACTGCCAGAGTATGGTCTGTTCTGACGTTGCTAGCATTGGTCACTTGGTACATTTCACCAAGTATAATCTGCCCAGGATTCACAAGGTCTTGTGTCACCATGGTGACACTTGCCCCTGTGTCCCTAAATGCCAAAGCCTCTTTTCCATTGATTAAGGGCTGTTGCCTGTACTTGCCCAGATTACTGGGACTCACAGAGGAGGTCACATCCATGCCTCCATCACAGACTAGGACAGCCTGAGTGAGTTCTCTGACTAGGTCAGAGCTCATCTCCTTACCCAGGGTCAACCCTACTAAACCCTTGGCTTGTGTAGTCCCACCACCAACTGTAACTGCACTAGGGGGAGCAGGTGCCTTAGGGGCATTGGTGGGGGCTGGAGCAGAGTCTTTGGACTTGGTGCAATCACTGGTCCAGTGGGTCTTTTGCTTACAGACCTTGCACCATGGTTTCTTTTGGCCTCTTCCCTTTTTAGACTGTGAATCCCCACCTGAAGAAGATTTTTGGGGGCCTAGTGAAGACTTTTGATCTTTACCCTTCTCCCCACCCTTATCAGAGTTTTTCGAATCTTGCTTCTTAGGGTCACCACCTTGGTTCTGTACCTTCTGCCTCACCCTGGTTCTGACCCATTTGTCTGCCTTCTTTCCCAATTCTTGGGGAGAGGTCAGATCAGAGTCCACCAGGTGCTGATGCAACAGCTGATTTTGACAATTGTTAAGGATCTGCTCCCTCATGATAAGATTGTACAATCCTGTGAAGTCACATACCTTACTGCCCAATAACCAACCTTCCAGAGCCTTGGCAGAACAATCAACAAAGTCCACCCAGTCTTGAGTCTGTGCCTTCTGGGTATCTCTGAACTTTAACCTGTATTGTTCAGTGATTAGGCCAAACCCATCAATTAGAGCACTCTTCAAGACTTTGTAATTATCAGCATCCTCCTCTCTAACAGTGAGGAGCTTATCTCTACCTTTGTCTGCAAAGGAGAGCCACAAGATTGCTGCCCACTGCTCCTGAGGGACCCTCTGTACTTTACAGGCCCTCTCTAGAGCAGTTATCCATTTGTGGATGTCATCCCCACTCTGGTACGGAGGGACAATCTTGCTCAGGTTTCTATGGTCATAAGACCTTTCCCTATCTTTGGGGAAATTGCTGCCACCATGGGACTCTAGTCCCATCTTTTTCCTCTCTCTATAGAGATCTAGGGACTCCCTGTCTATAGCCAATTGCTGTTTTCTGAGCTCAAGCTGGGCTTGTTCATACTGAAGCAATCTCTTTCTCCTTTCATGAGAGGATTCCCTCCTATGAGAGGAGACAGAGGTCCCTATTGAGGTGTCAGAGTGGTTAGACTCCTGAGAAGCAGATCTAGACCTTCTGGGCACACTCAGTATTCTTCCTGGGGGGACAAAGGGGAGGTCATTCTGATCCTCCTCCTCCTCCACAGGAGGAATTGGGTTTTCCAGGACAAGGTCATTTTCACCTTCCTGGCCAGTTTCAGAGGGGGGGGCCTGGGTTTCTTCACCCCTGGCCCCTTCCTCATCTTCTGCCCCACCCTCTCTGCCTACCCCTTCAGACCCTAGGGGCCTGCTGAGATCATCAGCCAGTAACACCTCCCTGAGGTGTTGGGTGCTGGCACTTTTGCCTGCCTTCAGCTTCCTAGTATTGCATAATGCTCTCAATTCCAAGAATGGGAGTTTATCATACTTGGAGGGAAGAAGCCCACTGGCTTCTGGCAAGGACTCACTGGGTCCTGGCTTTGAAGACATTACTAGTGAGGTGTGGTGTATGCACTACCTACTCTAGTGTGGCCTACTAAACTCTCTTGAGTTGTAGAAAGGGTGTGCTATCCCTTAACACACAACTCTAAGTTCAGTAGAACTTACTGTATACTAAGCTTGATTTATATGTACCTTAGGTACCCTTAGTGGTTTTCAGTTGATCAATTCAATTGAGATTATCTGGTAAAACAATAGCAAGCTGGAATCCCACACGTTGCACACCAATGTGAGAAGTTGGCCTGGCATATGCTGTCCACTAATTATAGTGGGCACCTTGCACCAGTCCAAACAACCCCTTATTGGAGATAGGTTAAATACAACCTTTATTGAAAGCTATCCTAGTGGTAGCTATGGAGAGCAGCCTTCAGGCTAAGTCTTGAAGGAATGTAAAGCAGCTTGTTTTACCAGTCTATAATCTCTTGAGTGACCAAATGAAAGAGGACCACACCAGGTATATATTAAAAATATATGTATTTATTGCTAAACACACCCTTCTAGTCTCTTTATGAGGCTAGAGTTCGAAATACATAAGTTATAAGTTAGTTATCTACAGTAATAGCACAAATACACGTTTGAGCCCTAGGGGCGTACCAAACCATATACCAATAAAGTGGTATAAGAACCACGACTGAGCTAGACACAGGGCCTAGAGCCTGTAGAAGTGCTTGGACCACAAGGAACCACCCAAGGTAGTGACACAGGGTACCCATGGGGGACGCGTGCAGTGTATGAACACAGCCGCGAATCGCCGTTAACTTCTATGGGGAAAGTCGCGGTTGGAATTTAAAAGAAAAGGGACCCTTAGAGGAGGACTTGGAGCAAACCCTTTGAGAACTAGGCTGTTCTAGTGTCCATACCCACGGGAGCACCGGAGTACTCGAGTTACCTCACCCAGGGGAGCCGGGTGCATAGGTGTCTTTCGGGGTCGGGTTTCGTCGTCGCTTTCAATGGCGATCTGCTGCAAAGTGCTGCTGGCGGCCAAGTCAAAAGTGTTCGGGTGGATCCAAAGGTGGATCGAAGATTTGAAGAACCTGAAAGCAGAGGGGACAGAGTCTGGGTCACTAGCCAGTGACCAGGAAGGCGATGAGCAGATGCCCACCGATGTCGAGTGCTTCAGGTAGGTTGACAGTCATCTTGACTCTTCAGCCACGAGGTCCAGGAGGTGTCAACGACGACCAGGAGCTGGATTGGAGCTGTTCACGACGTCTGTCGATTGCAGGGGTGTCGGCGACCGGATTGGACCCAACAAGCCTTGGCAACGGCAAGTCTCGTGGAAATGGAAGAAGGACGATGTTGCAGACCAGCAAGGTCTGTGGGACTCACCCAGCAAGGGTAAGTCAGGGAATGCCTGGAGCAACCAGGGAGCCCAAGCAGAAGAAGATTGGCCTTCGGGAGGGCCTACTAGCCAACGGACTAGCAACTGCAAAGGAGCCTCGAGTCGATGCACGTGGAGCTGGCTCACAGGACACTCGTGGAGTGGAGGCCAGTGATCTTCGGTGCAGTTGGTGCTGGAGGCTGGGGCTACTCGGAGCCCAAAGCACGACTTCGTGGGACACCCAGAAAAGGATGCACTTGCAAATGCGATTGGTGTCCAGGGGTCACGGTTCCACGTTACCCACGACAGCTACGGGCCTCAGCTTTGCTGGGGACTCAGGGCAGCCTCGGGAAAGTCTGGAAATCCACCTCTGGTGATGCAAAGACTTCGGCGTCCAGCGGGAGCTTCAGCGATGCAGACCGGACAATTGCTTCTTTGGTGCCTGCCAAGCAGGGGAGTCACTCCTTGACCCCAAGGGAGATTCTTCAGTCCTCTAATCTTGAAGTAGAGCGTCGAAGGTCCAGGATTCTGTGTCAGAGTTTCGTCCAGGTTAATCTAAAGTCCTAAGGACTGGGGTCCCATACTTATACTAAGGTAGGGGGTTGGACATACTCTGTGGACCCACCTATGGGAGGGTCAGGGCAGAGGGGTGGTTACACCCCTTTCCCTTTGTCCAGTTTCACGCCAGAGCAGGGGCTGGAAGCCCCTGAGCCGGTTTGAACTGGGGTATGCACAGGGACACCAAATGTGCCCCCAGTGCAGGACTTCAAAGCACCAGAGAGTGCTCCCGCCCAGCCCCAATACACACTATCCTGTCTGGGGAGGTGGTTACACCTCCCTGGGACAGGAAACCTATTGTCCAGGCCTCCCCTGCCGGAGTTTCGGTCAGCAGCAGGAGGCCAGACTCGTGTCTGTGGCAGCGGCATCCATTTTGTGATGCCAGGGCTCTGGAAAGTCAGTACCGGGTATACCGGTGTGTACATGTCTCTCCCTCTAGAAGGGTGGAATGCTACCCCCGCCACCAGAACTGGCGGGGGGTAGTATTCCAAGATGTTTGACACCAAACACGACATGTTTCCGTGCAGCCATCCCAAAGTTAGCATTTAACGCGAGGTTATAATGCGCTTAAGAGTATATGGTCGGGCTGCACTACAAACAGCATCAGAGAAGGGTCTCCGAACGCTGCAGAGGGGCCCAGCACATGCAGGGGCACCCTCTCACATAGGAACCACGCACTCTGCCTTCAGGATTGATAAGGCCTGCCATAGGAGTGACTTATAGGTCTATATGTGTGTAGGTATGTAGTGATATAGGTAGCCTATATCATAGTAAGGAGTGCATGCACCACCTTACCCAGGCTGCAGTAGCAGACCTGTGGTGTCATTTTGGATGGCCTTCCAGGGGTGGCACAATACATGCTGCAGCCCCTGGTAGGCCTCTGAGGTACCTATGCCCTGGGTACATAGTATACCATATACTAGGGACTTATAAGGGCACGCCAGATTCCAATCAGAGATGTGCCTAAGGCACATGGAAACCATTTTAGAGAGGAAGCAGCTAGGCTGGGGTTCTGATTAGCAGGGCCCCAGCCAGACTAAGGTCGAAAAACAGTGAAGCATCAGCAAAAAGTTGGGGTACCCATGTGAAGCAGATCCTACTCTCCTACACAACCCCCCCAAACGTAGGGACATTAAACTAACCTTGCCCAGTTAAGTCTTCATGTTCTAAGTGGAAGTACCTAGAGAGTCCATCTGCATTGGCATGGTTACTCCCAGGTCTATGTTCCACTGTGAAGTCCATCCCCTGTAGGGAAATGGACCACCTAAGCAGTTTGGGGTTTTCACCCTTCATTTGTTTTAGCCATAAGAGGGGCTTATGGTCTGTTTGAACAAGGAAGTGAGTACCAAACAAGTATGGCCTCAACTTCTTCAGAGCCCAGACCACAGCAAAGGCCTCCCTCTCAATGGCTGACCAACGTTTCTCTCTAGGGGTCAGCCTTCTGCTAATAAAAGCTACTGGCTGATCCTGACCTTCATCATTCAATTGTGACAGTACAGGCCCTACCCCCAATTCAGATGCATCTGTTTGGACAATGAACTTCTTGGAGTAATCAGGACTCTGTAGAATGGGAGCAGTGCACATGGCCTGCTTTAGGTCATCAAATGCCTTTTGACAGCTAACTGTCCACTGAACCTTTTTGGGCATTTTCTTGGAAGTTAAGTCATTCAGGGGTGTCACTATTGATCCATACCCCTTGACAAATCTCCTATAGTACCCAGTCAGGCCTAAAAAGGCTCTCACCTGAGTCTGGGTAGTTGGAGCCGTCCAGTCCATGATGGTCTGGATCTTGCTCTGCAGTGGTTGAACCTGGCCTCCACCCACAAGGTGGCCCAGGTACACAACCTGACTCTGCCCTATCTGGCACTTGGTGGCCTTGATAGTCAGGCCTGCTTTCTGCAGGGCCTGCAAAACATTTCTGAGGTGGACCAGGTGATCCTCCCAGGTGGAGCTAAAGACAGCAATATCATCTAGATATGCTGCACTATAGGCTTCCAGACCTGTAAGGACTGTATTCACCAACCTCTGAAAAGTGGCAGGTGCATTCTTCAGACCAAAGAGCATCACCACAAATTGATAATGCCCAGTAGGGGTTGAGAATGCTGTCTTTGGCTTTGCATCATCAGCTAGTCTGATCTGCCAGTAGCCAGCTGTCAGGTCAAATGTGCTTAGATACTTGGCTGAGGCCAAAGTGTCTATTAGCTCATCTGCCCTAGGTATTGGATGGGCATCAGTCCTAGTGACTGCATTGAGACCCCTGTAGTCCACACAAAACCTCATCTCTCTTTTCCCACCATTGGTGTGAGGTTTTGGCACAAGGACCACTGGACTAGCCCAAGGTCTATCTGAGGGTTCAATAACTCCCAAATCCAACATCTTCTGGACTTCTGTCCTGATACAGTCCCTGCCATGGTCAGGTTGCCTATAAATATTATTTTTAATAGGCAGACTGTCCCCAGTGTCCACTTCATGAGTGCACCAGGTAGTCTGACTGGGTGTCAGTGAGAATATGTGTCTGAACTGATTGAGCACCTGTCTGCAATCAGTTTGCTGCTGGGCAGTGAGGCTGCCTGCCAAGGCTACACCATCCACTGACCCATCATCAGGGTTCTGTGAGAGCAGGTCAGAGAGTGGGTCACTCTCTTCCTCCTGTCCCTCATCAGTAGCCATGAGCAAGCCCATGTCTGCCCTGTCCACATATGGTTTTAACCTGTTGACATGGAGAACCCTGTGGTGACTCCTGGGTGTTCCTAGGTCCACCAAATAGGTAACCTCACCCTTCTGTTCAACAATGGTATGGGGTCCACTCCATTTGTCTTGGAGAGCTGCTGGGGCCACTGGCTCCAACACCCACACCTTCTGTCCTGGCTGGTAAACAGTCAGTACAGCCTTTTGGTCATGCCAGGCTTTTTGCAGTTCCTGGCTAGCCTCAAGGTTTTTAGTTGCCTTTTTCATGTACTCAGCCATCCGGGAGCGGAGACCAAGTACATAGTCCACTATGTCTTGCTTTGGGGGCTTGAGAGGTAACTCCCATCCTTCCTTCACCAAGCACAATGGACCCCTGACAGGGTGACCAAACAAAAGTTCAAAAGGGCTGTAGCCAACCCCCTTTTGAGGCACCTCCCTGTATGCAAATAAAAGGCAGGGCAAGAGTATGTCCCATCTTCGCCTAAGCTTTTCTGGGAGCCCTTTAATCATGCTCTTCAAGGTTTTGTTGAATCTCTCAACTAAACCATTGCATTGTGGGTGATAGGGTGTGGTGAACTTGTAAGTCACTCCACACTCCTTCCACATTGCTTTTAAGTATCCAGACATAAAGTTATCACCCCTGTCTGATACAACCTCCTTAGGGAAGCCCACTCTTGAGAAAATTCCCAGGAGGGCTCTTGCCACCACAGGCGCTGTAGTGGTCCTAAGGGGAATAGCCTCTGGGTACCTGGTGGCATGATCCACTACCACCAGGATAAACCTGTGCCCAGATGCTGTTTGGGGATCCATGGGACCAACAATGTCAATCCCCACCCTTTCAAAGGGAACCCCCACCACAGGTAGTGGTATCAGGGGGGCCTTTGTGGTGCCACCTGCCTTGCCACTGGCCTGGCAGGTTACACAGGAGCGACAAAACTCCTTGGTGTCTTCAGACATGTGGGGCCAGTGAAAGTGAGGGACAATTCTGTCCCAAGTCTTGTTCTGGCCCAGGTGACCTGCTAAGGGAATGTCATGGGCTAGGGTCAATAGGAAGCCCCTGAACTTCAGAGGTATAACCAACCTCCTGGTGGCACCAGGCTTGGGGTCTCTACACTCTGAGTACAAGAGTCCATCATCCCAATACACAGTATGGGGACCACTAGCTTTCCCAGCAGCCTCAGCAGCAGTTTGCTGTCTGAGGGGTTCAAGAGAGGGGCAGCTCTGCTGCTCCTGGCTCAGATCTGCCCTGGAAGGGCCCCCTGTCCCCAAGAACTCAACCTGGTCAGGTTCAAGCTCCTCTGGGACAGTTCCTTCCTCAGGACTGAGATCATCCCCCTCAAGAGACTGATCTTCCTTCTGAGCCAAGGGGAAGGCACTGCCTTTACCCTACTACTCCTCTTCTTGGAGGGCACTTGGTCCATTATTCCAGAATCCAAGGCCTGTTCAGTGTTAGACATTTTGGCTTGTGACCTGGTCACAGCAAACACATCTGCAGGGATGCCCAGCATTTCTGCATGGGTCCTGAGCTCCACTTCTGCCCAAGCTGAAGTTTCTAAGTCATTGCCAAGCAAGCATTCAACGGGTAGGTCTGCACTTACCACAACCTTCTTAAGGCCAGTTACCCCTCCCCAGGAGAAGTTAACAACTGCCAGAGTATGATCTGTTCTGACGTTGCTAGCATTGGTCACTTGGTACATTTCACCAAGTATAATCTGCCCAGGATTCACAAGGTCTTGTGTCACCATGGTGACACTTGCCCCTGTGTCCCTAAATGCCAAAGCCTCTTTTCCATTGATTAAGGGCTGTTGCCTGTAATTGCACAGATTACTGGGACTCACAGAGGAGGTCACATCCATGCCTCCATCACAGACTAGGACAGCCTGAGTGAGTTCTCTGACTAGGTCAGAGCTCATCTCCTTACCCAGGGTCAACCCTACTAAACCCTTGGCTTGTGTAGTCCCACCACCAACTGTAACTGCACTAGGGGGAGCAGGTGCCTTAGGGGCATTGGTGGGGGCTGGAGCAGAGTCTTTGGACTTGGTGCAATCACTGGTCGAGTGGGTCTTTTGCTTACAGACCTTGCACCATGGTTTCTTTTGGCCTCTTCCCTTGTTAGACTGTGAATCCCCACCTGAAGAAGATTTTTGGGGGCCTTGTGAAGACGTTTGATCTTTACCCTTCTCCCCACCCTTATCAGAGTTTTTCGAATCTTGCTTCTTAGGGTCACCACCTTGGTTCTGTACCTTCTGCCTCACCCTGGTTCTGACCCATTTGTCTGCCTTCTTTCCCAATTCTTGGGGAGAGGTCAGATCAGAGTCCACCAGGTGCTGATGCAACAGCTGATTTTGACAATTGTTAAGGATCTGCTCCCTCATGATAAGATTGTACAATCCTGTGAAGTCACATACCTTACTGCCCAATAACCAACCTTCCAGAGCCTTGGCAGAACAATCAACAAAGTCCACCCAGTCTTGAGTCTGTGCCTTCTGGGTATCTCTGAACTTTAACCTGTATTGTTCAGTGGTTAGGCCAAACCCATCAATTAGAGCACTCTTCAAGACTTTGTAATTATCAGCATCCTCCTCTCTAACAGTGAGGAGCTTATCTCTACCTTTGTCTGCAAAGGAGAGCCACAAGATTGCTGCCCACTGCTCCTGAGGGACCCTCTGTACTTTACAGGCCCTCTCTAGAGCAGTTATCCATTTGTGGATGTCATCCCCACTCTGGTAGGGAGGGACAATCTTGCTCAGGTTTCTATGGTCATAAGACCTTTCCCTATCTTTGGGGAAATTGCTGCCACCATGGGACTCTAGTCCCATCTTTTTCCTCTCTCTATAGAGATCTAGGGACTCCCTGTCTATAGCCAATTGCTGTTTTCTGAGCTCAAGCTGGGCTTGTTCATACTGAAGCAATCTCTTTCTCCTTTCATGAGAGGATTCCCTCCTATGAGAAGAGACAGAGGTCCCTATTGAGGTGTCAGAGTGGTTAGACTCCTGAGAAGGAGATCTAGACCTTCTGGGCACACTCAGTATTCTTCCTGGGGGGACAAAGGGGAGGTCATTCTGATCCTCCTCCTCCTCCACAGGAGGAATTGGGTTTTCCAGGACAAGGTCATTTTCACCTTCCTGGCCAGTTTCAGAGGGGGGGGCCTGGGTTTCTTCACCCCTGGCCCCTTCTTCATCTTCTGCCCCACCCTCTATGCATACCCCTTCAGACCCTAGGGGCCTGCTGAGATCATCAGCCAGTAACACCTCCCTGAGGTGTTGGGTGCTGGCACTTTTGCCTGCCTTCAGCTTCCTAGTATTGCATAATGCTCTCAATTCCAAGAATGGGAGTTTATCATACTTGGAGGGAAGAAGACCACTGGCTTCTGGCAAGGACTCACTGGGTCCTGGCTTTGAAGACATTACTAGTGAGGTGTGGTGTATGCACTACCTACTCTAGTGTGGCCTACTAAACTCTCTTGAGTTGTAGAAAGGGTGTGCTATCCCTTAACACACAACTCTAAGTTCAGTAGAACTTACTGTATACTAAGCTTGATTTATATGTACCTTAGGTACCCTTAGTGGTTTTCAGTTGATCAATTCAATTGAGATTATCTGGTAAAACAATAGCAAGCTGGAATCCCACACGCTGCACACCAATGTGAGAAGTTGGCCTGGCATATGCTGTCCACTAATTATAGTGGGCACCTTGCACCAGTCCAAACAACCCCTTATTGGAGATAGGTTAAAGACAACCTTTATTGAAAGCTATCCTAGTGGTAGCTATGGAGAGCAGCCTTCAGGCTAAGTCTTGAAGGAATGTAAAGCAGCTTGTTTTACCAGTCTATAATCTCTTGAGTGACCAAATGAAAGAGGACCACACCAGGTATATATTCAAAATATATGTATTTATTGCTAAACACACCCCTCTAGTCTCTTTATGAGGCTAGAGTTCGAAATACATAAGTTATAAGTTAGTTATCTACAGTAATAGCACAAATACACGTTTGAGCCCTAGGGGCGTACCAAACCATATACCAATAAAGTGGTATAAGAACCACGACTGAGCTAGACACAGGGCCTAGAGCCTGTAGAAGTGCTTGGACCACAAGGAACCACCCAAGGTAGTGACACAGGGGACCCACGGGGGACGCGTGCAGTGTATGAACACAGCCGCGAATCGCCGTTAACTTCTATGGAGAAAGTCGCGGTTGGAATTTAAAAAGAAAAGGGACCCTTAGAGGAGGACTTGGAGCAAACCCTTTGAGAACTAGGCTGTTCTAGTGTCCATACCCACGGGAGCACCGGAGTACTCGAGTTACCTCACCCAGGGGAGCCGGGTGCATAGGTGTCTTTCGGGGTCGGGTTTCGTCGTCGCTTTCAATGGCGATCTGCTGCAAAGTGCTGCTGGCGGCCAAGTCGAAAGTGTTCGGGTGGATCCAAAGGTGGATCGAAGATTTGAAGAACCTGAAAGCAGAGGGGACAGAGTCTGGGTCACTAGCCAGTGACCAGGAAGGCGATGAGCAGATGCCCACCGATGTCGAGTGCTTCAGGTAGGTTGATGGTCATCTTGACTCTTCAGCCACGAGGTCGAGGAGGTGTCGACGACAACCAGGAGCTGGATTCGAGCTGTCCCACAATGTTTGTCGATTGCAGGGGTGTTGGCGACCGGATTGGACACAACAAGCCTTGGCAACGGCAAGTCTCGTGGAAATGGAAGAAGGACGATGTTGCAGACCAGCAAGGTCTGTGGGACTCACCCAGCGATGGTAAGTCAGGGCACGCCTGGAGCAACCAGGGAGCCCAAGCAGAAGAAGATTGGCCTTCGGGAGGGCCTACTAGCCAACAGACTAGCGACCGCGAAGGAGCCTCAAGTCGATGCACGTGGAGCTGGCTCACAGGACACTCGTGGAGTGGAGGCCAGTGATCTTCGGTGCAGTTGGTGCTGGAAGCTGGGGCTACTCGGAGCTTAAAGCACGACTTCGTGGGAGACCCAGAAGAGGATGCACTTGCAAATGCGATCGGTGTCCAGGGGTCACGGTTCCACATTATCCACGACAGGTACGGGCCTCAGCTTTGCTGGGGACTCAGGGCAGCCTCGGGGAAGTCTGGAAATCTACCTCTGGTGATGCAAAGACTTCGGCGTCCGGCAGGAGCTTCAGCGATGCAGACCGGACATTTGCTTCTTTGGTGCCTGCCAAGCAGGGGAGTCACTCCTTGACCCCAAGGGAGATTCTTCATTCCTCTAATCTTGAAGTAGAGCGTCGAAGGTCCAGGATTCTGTGTCAGAGTTTCGTCCAGGTTAATCTAAAGTCCTAAGGACTGGGGTCCCATACTTATACTAAGGTAGGGGGTTGGACATACTCTGTGGACCCACCTATGGGAGGGTCAGGGCAGAGGGGTGGTTACACCTCTTTCTCTTTGTCCAGTTTCGCGCCAGAGCAGGGGCTGGAAGCCCCTGAGCCGATTTGAACTGGGGTATGCACAGGGACACCAAATGTGCCCCCAGTGCAGGACTTCAAAGCACCAGAGAGTGCTCCCGCCCAGCCCCAATACACACTATCCTGTCTGGGGAGGTGGTTACACCTCCCTGGGACAGGAAACCTATTGTCCAGGCCTCCCCTGCCGGAGTTTCGGTCAGCAGCAGGAGGCCAGACTCGTGTCTGTGGCAGCGGCATCCATTTTGTGATGCCAGGGCTCTGGAAAGTCAGTACCGGGTATACCGGTGTGTACATGTCTCTCCCTCTAGAAGGGTGGAATGGTACCCCTGCCGCCAGAACTGGCGGGGGGGGTAGTATTCCAAGATGTTTGACACCAAACACGACATGTTTCCGTGCAGCCATCCCAAAGTTAGCATTTAACGCGAGGTTATAATGCGCTTAAGAGTATATGGTCGGGCTGCACTACAAACAGCATCAGAGAAGGGTCTCCGAACGCTGCAGAGGGGCCCAGCACATGCAGGGGCACCCACTCACATAGGAACCACGCACTCTGCCTTCAGGATTGATAAGGCCTGCCATAGGAGTGACTTATAGGTCTATATGTGTGTAGGTATGTAGTGAAATAGGTAGCCTATATCATAGTAAGGGGTGCATGCACCACCTTACCCAGGCTGCAGTAGCAGACCTGTGGTGTCATTTTGGATGGCCTTCCAGGGGTGGCACAATACATGCTGCAGCCCCTGGTAGGCCTCTGAGGTACCTATGCCCTGGGTACATAGTATACCATATACTAGGGACTTATAAGGGCACTCCAGATTACAATCAGAGATGTGCCTAAGGCACATGGAAACCATTTTAGAGAGGAAGCAGCTAGGCTGGGGTTCTGATTAGCAGGGCCCCAGCCAGACTAAGGTCGAAAAACAGTGAAGCATCAGCAAAAAGTGGGGGTACCCATGTGAAGCAGATCCTACTCTCCTACAGTCCTGGGTTCAGGTGAAGAAGCAGGGCTCAAACAGCAGAGCTGGCCTCTGAGGGTTCAAGGCAGGCTCTAGGCAGCAAAGCAGTCCTTCCAGGTACAGTAGAGAAGTCTTGCAAAGTGCACAATAGGTCACAGCAGCAGGAAGTTCTCTGACAGTCCTTCTTCAGGTCCAGGACTGAACTGAAGAATGGGTCTGAGGGTCCTAATTTGAGAAGCTTCTAGAAAGTCTCTTTAAAGGGCATGTCATTTCCTGACTTCCTGCCCTGGCTCCATGCTGGCTGCTGTGGCGGTGATAAGTCCTTTGTGTGAAGGCAGAGCACAGCCTAATCAGTTGAAGGTGTGGCTGTGCTCAGTCCCACCCCCCATTCTGCCAACAGATGGCCCAATCAAGCACACCAAAAATCCTATATTGTGTGACTGTCTGGGAGGAATTCACAACATCTATCTGTCAGTCACACCCAGTTATGTAAACCAAGACAGGCTGCAGATGCAAAAGAGGTAAGAAGAATGCCAACTTTCTAAGAGTTGCATTTTCAAAATTGAAATAAAAAAATCCAACTTTACCATTAAAGCAGGTTTTTCATTACAATTTCATAGATACCAAACATGAACTGAGTACCTTGTTCCAATCAAAAGTTAGCACCTATTAAATGCAACATGGCAACCCAATGTTATCCTATAGGACAGGAAGGCTTCACATTAGTGAAAAACAAATTTAGGAGTTTTCACTACCAGGACATGTAAAACTTAAAAGTATATGTCCAACCTTTCAATTAAAATGCACCCAGTCCCATGGGCTACCTAGGGCCTACCTTAGGGGAGATGTATATGCAATAAAAGGGCAGTTTAAGGCTTGGAAATCAGGTTATATTGCCAAGTCGAATTGGTAGTTTAAAACTGCATTCAGGCTGCAATGGCAGGCCTGCGACATGTTTTAAGGTGCTACTTAAGTGGGTGCCACAATAATTTCTGCAGGCCCACTGGTAGCATTTAATTTACAGGCTCTGGGTATATGGTATACCGCTCTACAAGGGACTTATAAGTTAATTAAATCTGCCAATCAGGTGTAAGCCAATCAAACCATGTTTAAGGGAGCGAGCACAAGCACTTTAGCATTGTTTAGCAGTGGTAAAGTCTGCAGTCATAAGGCCAACAAAAACTAATTTCAGCACAAAAATGGAGGTAAGTAGGTAAAAGGTTTGGGGGGGAAGCCACCGTAAGGCTGGCAGGTCTAACAATAAGACTATATGTTTCTAATGGTGCGATGCGGTGAGGGTTTCTGGAGCTATTTTCAATGTGTGCAATTTGAAGCATTGGTATAAGAGTTGCCTGGTTTGAGGTATGTGTATGAGGTAAGCAAGATGAGTTGTTGCGGTTTACTATTATGCCTGGAGCTTGTAGTGAGCTTGGTGATAACCAAACTATGTGGAATATCATAACTGTTTTATATGTGTTCACAGTGATCAGCTGAACGATGTTGTTTGTTATGTACTCGAACTATTGATCGCACTTCAGCTTGTAATTATAAGTCACATCCTCACTGCTCTACACCCTAAGTGCATCTCTGGGAAGAATGTACTATCATGGAAATATCACTGTGAGCTTGTTGATACCCAACTCTATGGAATAGATGAGCTGTGTTGGCTGGGTGTGAAGCGTACTGTCTAATGTTAGGTGGGTAGTGCTTGTTGTTTATGCGAGGGAAATAATACCCACCTTTATTGCTTTAATTCTCTGAATTCTGTTTAATGTTTTCTGTAGCTGCATGATAAAAGTTTGTAGATGTCCTATATGTGAAGAGCTGCCTGATGAAGGCCTTCAAAAATTAAATTCAAGAAACTTCCCCTACAGCGACAGACCGAATATCTGGACAAATCTGCTTATTTCTCTAGCTCTCTCAAGGTATCTCCTCTGACTGCAGTATTGCAGAGAAGGGTGACAGATAAGACACCATGGGGGCATATTCTCAAGGACTTATTGCCGATTTATCGGCACTTTAGCGCCACAAAAGTGGCGATAGATTTTTCGCCCTATTCACAAGATGGTGCAAACTGCCGACATCGCCAGTTTTCCTGCGATAGCTACCGCAAAAAACATCACCACGGATGAGTGCGACAACCAACGCTAATGATATGCAGAGTAGGCGTTCCCGTGCAAAAACACACGAAAACACCACTTCGCGCGATTCTCAACGACCAGTCAGATCTGCGATGCGAACCAAGAACAGGCGATAAGGCGCGTTAGCTGCAGGGATTTAACACCTGCCTTTTGCTGGTGCTAAGCAGGACGACTACCTGCAGTATGAAAGGGAGCCCAGCCCAGAGCCACATCTGAAGACCCACAGATGCCATGGAGCCAATGAACATGCAGCTCGGAGACCCAAGAGGGCCACAACACCCACCGCCACCACCCCCAGGACCCCCCCCCCTCCGGACCTCTCCCCACAGACAACCACAGAGGCAGAGTAGGACAAGACAGCGGACCTTCCGAAAATGGCATGGCCCCTCAGCCACACAAGTGCAGAATGTGGGGAGAGGTGGGAACCAAGTATGTGTGAAGGAGGCACCTCACCCATGAAGAAGAATGTACACAATGCCAAGTGTGGCGGTGATGTGCTGGACAGACCACAGAATGCAGAGCACAGACATGTCCATGTGGACATATACTGCTGGGGTTTGCAGTGTTGTGGACAGTGGATGCAAACATGTTACCTCAGGCAGTGGGGAAGACCTTAGACATGTAGCTGGGCCATCCCCCCCTGTAAGCCTAAGCGCAGTGGGCTGGGCTGGCATACGCCACTCCAGCGTAGGAGTGCGGATAAAAAGGCCGGGGCTCTGGGCATGGTTCTCTTCCGTGATGGGCAACGCATCTGCCAGGCGGCGCATCTCACCCTGCCACGAGTCCGCCGCCGTGACCTCCAGACTCTGCGACACAGGCCCCCAGCGCATCCAGCGGCACAGCAACACGGAGTCATGTGTGTGCCAGATACTGCCTTAGTCCTACACTGCGGTCAGCAGGTCCCACAATTCAAATCGGGCCACATTTCTGTTAATGGAGGAAACCACTAGTCAACAGACATTGCCCCCAGTGTGACCCGCCAGGACGACGCATCATCGTTGGCTGTGCACCTGCTGAGCGCTTCAGGTGCCACTGACCCTGTGCAACACAAGTCGACGCCACGTGGCAATATTGAGGCAGAATTCAGTAGGCAAAAAGAACATTGCTCCCAGTGCGGCCCGCCCAGACGACGCATCATCGTTGGCTGTGCACCTGCTGAGCGCTCCAGGTGTCACTGACCCTGTGCAACACAAGTCGACGCCACATGGCAATATTGAGGCAGAATTCAGTAGGCAAAAAGAACATTGCTCCCAGTGAGGCCCGCCCGGACGACGCATCATCGTTGGCTGTGCACCTGCTGAGCGCTCCAGGTGCCACTGACCCTGTGCAAGACAAGTCAACGCCACATGGCCGTGGGCCCTTTCTGACCGCTGCCTCCGGCCTACACTGCGGTCAGCAGGTCCCCCAAGTCAATTTCAGTCTTGATTCATTTATGGCAGAGTCCAGTAGGCAACAGACATTGCTGCCAGGGCAGCCCGCCCGGACGACGCATCATCGCTGGCTGCACACCCGCTGAGCGCTCCAGGTGCCACTTACTCAGTGCACCACAAGTCATCGCCACGGGGCTGTGAGCCCTCGCTGACCGCTGCCTCTGGCCTACACTGCGGTCAGCAGGGCGCTCAAATCAAATCCAATCCTGACCTGCGAGGACACGCCATCATCGCTGGCTGCACACCCGCTGAGTGCTCCAGGTGCCACTAACTCAGTGCACCACAAGTCATCGCCACATGGCTGTGGGCCCTCGCTGACCTTTGCCTCTGGCCTACACTGCGGTCAGCAGGTCCCCCAAGATGCATCATCGCAGGCCGCGCACTCGCTGAGCGCTCCAGGTGCCACTAACTCTGTGCAGCTCAAGTCATGGACCCTTTATGATGTAATCATATGTGTGTGAGTCCAGTTCTGGTGCCCCTACCTCAGTGCACTGCAAGTCATGGACCCTTCATGAGGGACTCTGTGTGTGTGATCCGATGATCACTGTTCTAGTTGTTGCCAGCACCAACCACTCCCTGAGGGCTGGCTTACACTCACCCCACACCCATCCAGCACAGGCGTCACTGGATATGTGACCCTGGTAATGAAAAGTGGCCGGGCGCACGTGCCCGTAGCCAGTTCCACTATCTATCTAAGTATGTCCGTGTGGTCATTATGTATGCGTGATGGCCCCTGGCCCTACCACATCACATCGTGCTGTGGACAGCGGACGCAAGCATGTCACCTCAGGCAGCAGGTAAGACCTTGGACATGTAGCTTTGTCGTCCCCCCCTGTAAGCGTAAGCGGAGTGGGCTGTGCCGGCATACGTCAGTCCAGCACAGGGGTGTGTAGAATTAGCCCGGGGCTCAGGGCGTGGTTCAGTTCTGGCCTGGACAAGGAAGTCACCAATGCGTGTGTCTCTGTTGTAGTGTCGGCGCCACCCGGCCCGCAATTGACAATGTTGCAATGTAGCATGCACCCGGAGGGCGGTCTCGCACGAACGGAGAAATGAAGGAGCGCAAGACTGCTCGGGGTCTTGGCTCATACATGCCAAGTGTTGTGTGTATCTGCATTGCCGCAGCATGAGCCAAATGCCTAGGCTTAATCGCAGCGCGAGTTCAGCCAGACATGAACTCTACATCTGTGTCCGCACTATCCTTACCATAGGCCTACACTCATGTGGCCGCCCACCTTCAATGGCCAAAATCATAGTGTCGTTGTCAGGCTTGTGGACATGCGCAGACAGGCATGACAATGGTGTGCCGTTGGAGTGCAAGTGATGCAACCGCGCAGCGCACACAATAGGCTCGGGGGGAGGGAGGAGCAGCTGTGAGGCAACGTAACACACAGTGATGCCGCTCATTTGCCACATGCAAGTCATGTCAAGCATTAATCCCAAAGTCGCACACATCCCACCCCACACCCAACAAGCCATATCACACTTCATGAATGCAAGCAGATGACAAACTGACATTAGGGATGAAAGCTCCTTTGTCTGAACTATCAGGCGGAAGCATATCTGCACATCCGACCTCGGAATTGCATGTGCCCGGCACCCCCTGACAGATACGATAGCAGTTGAGGACGACTCCCACACTACGCACAGCCCGACGACAGACCAACGTATACACACCCCACACACAGAAGTCCTTGCTCGGAGTTATCTTGCATGGAATAGCCTTCACACTTACTCCCACACCATCCCAGGCGTACAACCGTTGCACACTTCAACAACTCATTTATCTGAGCTGTGGCATTTCATCCACAGAACTGGCGCAGGTCAGAACAGTGCCGCTTCAACCAGAGCCACTAACGCAATGGCAGACCATCCCGGACACATGCACAACCCCTGTCACGTGGAACTGTACCGTGCACGTATGCTCCATTTACTGGGGGCACTGCCATTGGTAGTGCTGCGGATTAGTTACCGGCTAAGCTTCCGCCTTGCCAACGTCACCTGCATGCAGCCTGTGTTGCATTGTCGCTCGTGCATATTCGAGTGGTCCATGGATGTCTGCCTATCCAACAGGACGGTAGCCGAACTGGATTTCTACATGTGTGTGCGCCCCCTGTTGGACCACGACCATGAGTGTCACCGTGACACCCGTCTATGGGATGCCTGGATACTTGGCATACATGCTGGCAGCTGGACCTGGGAGATTGCAGAACTCCTCGTGTGCAGTGACCACATTGAGCCGCTCCCCTATTGGGCTGTAGTGCTAATTGGTGAAAGGGGGTGGACGCAGCACATCTGTCCGGACCTGCTAATGGTTAGCCTCGCCGTCCTGTTCGATGAAGTCGGCAACGACCTCATGTTGGAAATGATTGCCTACGAAGCTGCACTCGCTTTCATGGACGTGTAACTACGTACCTGCAGACACAACAGTTTGGAACACATTGCACATGTCCCAACACCTTGTTGGAACTTTGGGTTCTGGTCACATCTCCCACGACGACAGTGGACATGGCTGCATTCACCTGGACTCCAAATACATGAGCGGACATCATCGCGGGTAAACACACACCTGTGAATGGTGCGGCACTCCCCAGGAGTGGACAGCGGCGCTTGGCAACGTTCCACATTCTGACATACTGCTGCATTGGTCTGCATGTTGTGGCACTTATCTTGGCCGTACTGACAAGCATATGCTGATAAAGTCTACGCACCTTCACTTGTATTCAACTGTGATGAGTGTTGATTTGTATGACAATGTGTGTCTCACTGCCTATCTGGGTCACGGCCATACATGCATTACTACACCATCAGGGATGTGGGGTTGTACTGGTACATTATCATCTTACAGTTTCCAGCTATGCCACATGCGAATGGCCATTTTCCACACACAAGCGGCAGCAGTTGTGTCCTCTGTTCTGTTGTGCTGGTGTTGCTGTTTGTTCAACATTGTTGTAAATGTTGCGGTGCTCTGGATCTTATGTGTGTGTGCTGCATTGTGGGTGAGTTGCCCCTTCAGCTCTGATTTGGCTGGCCCTTATCCCTTTCAGGCGGTGTGGCTTTCACTTCTGTGCTTATGCAGTGCTGTGATGTTGCAGACTTGGGTAAATGGGGCTCTTGGTTGGAGTTGTGTCTCTTGGCCATGGTTTGTCCGTAGATGTGCTCTACTTAATTGTGCATGTGTGCCATTGTGCCCATCTCCCCCGTCCCCCCAGTCCCTGGTGGTTACTCACCTTGTTGCTGTTGTGTCGGGTCATGTTGAGCAGTGTCCGGTCCCCCAACTCCTGCCACCGTCTCCCCACTGATGACTGTGGTCACCATTTCCTCCATCTCATCCAGCTCCTCCTGTGGCGCTGGACTCCCACCTCCAGTCTGCATTGCTGCCTTCTGGTTGTCTGCGAGTTTCTGCTTCGTCTTGCGCTTCACATCATTCCAGCGCCTCTTGACCTCGTCCATTGTCCTCCTCAGCACTCCGACTGCATTCGCCTTGTCCACGATGGACTGCCATATTCCATTTTTTGTTGCCAATGACACAGTGGAGGTGACAAACAGTTGTTGATGGTGTTCTATCACCTCCGTGATCAGGATCCTGTTTTCCTGCAGACTGAACCGAGTCTTCCTCTTCTTCTTGTCCTTGCCCTTCCCTGACCCCGAGGTCCCAGGCTGGTCCTCCGGGGGGCTTGTGGGGTTCTGGTCGTCCTCTGTACCTGCTCCGGCTGCCTCCATTGTGCTTCACTGTAGTTTGGTTTTTGTGGGTTTTTTTCTGCTTTTGTAGTGGTTTTTCACGCCTGACGTGTGTGAATTGCAGGCCTGGCGCTGCTTTTTGCTGTTTGTCTTATCGCGGTTGGGCCCATCGCAACTTTTTTCGCGTTCCGGTTTGGATTTTGTTCGCCGTCCCGGTACTGTTATTGCGGACATTTGCCGCGTTATCGGGGTACTATCGCATGTTACTGCCGTGTTGAGAATGCCACGTTGACACAGAGTTATTTTCCCACGATAGACGGCGATATGAAAACTTGCGTTAACCTATTTTGGCGATGTTTATCGCACGTTCTTGAGAATATCCCCCCATGTGGGGTAAGTGGAATTGTCTCTGGATGATTTTGATAGACGATGAGGACTGCCGTAGTTATATATCTTCTCACAAATGGGCCCTTATAGGAATGCTGTTGTCTTTCTTTTCTTGGTTGAGGACCCAAATAGATGTTATTCATGCCTTATGCAAGCTTCAGAATCTCACTCTGTTACAAGATAAGGAACACAAAATTATACTGCATCAATACAATCATAATATTCTAAAAAGGTATTTGTAGTATAGTTCTAGCCTTAATTAAACAACAAGGTTACAAAGGGATTTCTTATATGCTAACTGCAGAACCTGACTCTCTGCATGAAGCCTTAAAAATTCAGTTAGTCACAGGATTGATTTTGCCAGAAATAATGTTCAGTGACCAGAGAGAATACTAGACTCAGGGCTCAGCAAGTTGTGTATGATTTTGCAACCTGTTGGATGGTGCTTGAAATCTAGTGCTTGGATCCAATGACATTTCTAGAAGACTCTATACAATGGAAATGTCCTTGCTCGCAAATCAGGATTGGTGACATGGAGCAGGCCATGCATGGTGGCACTGTGCTTAAGGGAGAAGATGAAAGCATAGACTAGAGAAGTTAAGGGGATACATTATACAGAGATTTACAACTGAAATTTGTTTGTTCTCAAGGGTAATGCTTAACAAGAAAGCCTTAAAATAATTTTTGATAGTTGTCTGCACTGCACTTGAATCCTGAAGAGAGGATTCTTTTGTTTCATTTCCTGTCTGAGCTCTAGTGAAGATAAAGGATGTAAACAGATTTAGCCTTTCACACGTGATCTTTATTGTTACTGAATTGGTACCAAATGTCAGTGGAAACTCTGGTATTCTCTTTAAGGACATTTCCTAATTGCAGTGGAATACTGATGCACTCCAATACAGAAATGACTTGTTTTTTTCTGCCGGCTCTCCCTTGATTGTTTGCCTTTTATGTGCTTGATAATTGCTGGTTTTATGACTCTTTGCACTGTGACATTTCTAATCAGTGCTGCGATGTGTGCGCAGATAGGTATGCATTAATACATTGGTTTATGTAAATTTGTAGTAAGGCCGTGGTCACTTAGCATGGGGAATGCACCAGTAAAATGAAAGTTACATGTCATATGTGGACTGCTGTGTGTATTTACACCACCTTCCTATCTGCTGTGTATCACTCCAGAGAAGACCACTGTAATCTGTCTGACTGCAGTTTTAAAAGCACTGCAGTTACTGTTAGGCAAAGAAAAGTGCTTTACAATAAGGGAAACCTATTTTTATATATTACCAAAGTCAACCCTAATCAAACGTTGTAAGCCATCACAGCTGTGAGCTTAATATATAAAAGAGGGGCTTATTGAATATATAATCCAAAAGTATGTCTCTAACGTGAACAGTTGAGAAACGCTGTTTGTGTAGACCAACATACATCTTCTCAAAAGATCTGATTATGAATAAAAATCTATTTAACAAATAAGCCTAGGAAATGGTAAATAAATAATTCAGAGGTTTCTTTTCTGAAAAATCTAATCCAATGGTAAAGTATGTTTCTGATGAGTGTTATAGAAATGCAACTTTGAAAGTTCAGCTTGCCCATTAGCCCTGTTTTAGAGACTATGGGTCAGATTTACAAGCCCCTTGCGCCGCCGGTGCATCACGTTGCGTGACGCGCCGGTGGCGCAGCCTGCTAAGTGATATTCACAAGAACAGGCAAAGTCACCCTGCGTGACTTAACCTGTGCTTGTAAATATCGCCCCTGTTCACGCAACACTTTGCGTGTTAGGGGCGTGACATGGGTGTTGCTGTGGGTGTCCCCACGCAACACCCATGTCCACTGATGCATTTCCAGATTTACGAGAAATCGTAAATCTGGAAATGTGTCAGAATGCTACGCCACCCTGGGGTGGCGTAGCGAGGTGCAACCAACGAGAAATGTTTTCATTTCTCCTCGTTATTTTCCTCTTTCAATGCATGCTGCATTCTACAGCACACATTGGAAGAGGAAATCACCTCAATTGATTGTTTTTGTGCAGGAAGGTGCCCCTTCCTGCACAAAAACAATCTTCCCACGATGCAGGCATCCTTGCACCATGGTGCAAGGGTGCCTGCGCCGGAGCATGGCAGCAGTTTGTGCGCCAGCGCAGGGGGAAGCACAGAGATGCAACATATTGTTGTAAATATGTCGCATCCCTGTGCTTCGAAACTAATGCAGCGCTGCGCAGCAAAATGACTTGCGGCACCGCGCTGCGTTAGTTTCTTGTAGATCTGCCCCTATATTCATGTTCTCCTTATAATAGTTGAGTATACTCCCTGGTTATGTACTTGATTAAATGTAATGTGCATAGTTCAGCTGACTCAATTAACATGTGTTCTCTATAACAGAGGAATTCCACTATTTGAAAGACAAGCACGTTGTCAAAGAAGGTAGTGATACATCTCAAAATATCTTTTGAGAGGAAAAATGGTCTAAACGCTAGTTTGAGTTTGCTTCTTCCAACGCAAAATAGATAGTTTGACAAATCATGAATAATAATGAAGGCAAACTGAGAAAAACTCAGAGCGTGGTAAAACAAGGGTCTGGCTTCAGGACACAATCAAAGCTTATG
The DNA here is from genome assembly GCA_963921515.1 of Calotriton arnoldi. Lineage (NCBI taxonomy): Eukaryota > Metazoa > Chordata > Amphibia > Caudata > Salamandridae > Calotriton > Calotriton arnoldi. The sequence goes on from CAWUFW010005141.1 coordinate 28,872, forward strand.
TTGCTTCACAACCAATATAGGACATTTATGAAGGAAAAAACACAATGTTACATCATTGCAAGAAATGTCCCATAATAATGAGTTTATTCGATCTGATGTCATGGAAGTTTTGGACACTAGTAAGTCAGAGCTGCTCAGGAATCACACTGCATTGGTTTGTGCAGTTGCTGAAGATTTCTGGGCTGTTCACCTGATGACCCTGTATGACCATTTTGGTGAGTATAGATGTGATGTACTATGTATAGTAGACAATAATATTGCTGATGCTATTTCTCTTCAGAATATGAGAACATTTTATTCTGTTGAATAATTTAAGTAGAGTGAATGTGCAACGCAACTTACAGGCAGGGTTGTTAAATTCAATCTTAATTGGAGGGGCCAACAATTACCACCTTTTGTCTTTGAGTGGCAGAAATGGAATGCCTCCTGGTGTCTTAGAAAGGTGCTACAGTAAATCTAGTATATAAGGACGTTTTCCTTCTAAAAACTGTTTGATAAGGGTGATAGATAATATTGCCAAAGGTTACTCAAAACTTGTTTTAAACCCCTGAATGCATGGATTTCGTAGCAAAATCTTATTCTCGAAGATCAAGGTGGTTTTCATGAGAGCCACTTCACTTGGACCATTGCTTTGCTCTCTGGGCTATAGTCTGAAATTGGTGGGACAAACTGGGAATTAGTGTTGTACTTTCATTGACTTCCATGCAGCTTTTGACCTAGTTGACAGTGAGCAACTTTTGGAAAAAGTTGAATGAGTGGAATATCTCTTCATGTCTTCTTTCAATTCTTCGTGATCTTCGAACATCTAATTCAGCAGGTGGAGTACACCCCACACAATGACTTTCCAAATGGTTTCAGGTACATAATGGCTGAAAATAGGTTTTGGGCGTAGTTGACACATCTGCTGACTGAGTTAAAAAAAACAGTTTCCTTTTCTCAACAATAGGTTAAGAGCATGTCTCATGTTTAATATATGCAGATAATATAGTGGTAATTGACCACACCAGTCAGTCTGCAAAGAATGTTTGGCCCCTACAACAGTACCTTATTAATAATCATCTCACATAACATTGATAAAATGAAGATCCTTATATTCAGGAAGAAATACAGGACTTTTTTTGGCATTTGATGGGAAATCAAGTGGGGAAGTTACATTTTTATAGCTTGGCTTAACGTTATCCAGCCCCAAAAATTGGACAGAGCGTATGGAAAAGATATTTGTCCAGGCTGTCCTAACCATGGGCACTTAGGGAAACGCTTGGCCATAAGAATGAGGGAATATCTTCTCATGGGCAAAAGTTCCTTCTATTTCCTTTGAAAGAAAAATTATGCCACAAGCTATGTATGGTGCAGAATGATATGGGGAGATTTCACCACAGGGAAAACACCTACACACTCTCAATGCTGGTGTTTGCCCCGCAGTATTTGCTTTTTTATTTATTCATTTGTTTACAGGGGTTTCCCCCGAGTGCCCCAGCTCCGCTCCCCACCCTGCTCATGCGCATTTTACCACTTGCAACTGCAGCGCTGTTTAATTAGGTGCAACAGTGAAGCAGGAAAATGTCTGTCTGCAAACAAAACGTAGCACAAAGTCTGCATACTATCCTGTTATCAATGAATTTCTTTTGAGAATACAGAGTCATACTATGCCCTCTGCATTGTAAAGGGCATATTCCCCGTCCTAAGTGCTCAACTGTACTGCTGTCTGGATCCCTAGTGCTGATTTTTGTTGTCAGAGGCAAACACGGATTGTACATGTGCATCATGAGGATTGCGGTCTTGTTGGACCAGGAGGAGCACCCAAAGCAATACCCTTATATTGGTGGAAGGCTACTGACTTCACCCGGAGATGAGCAGCAAGAGTGCGGTGGTTGAAACATACTGTGTAGTGATCAGTAGGAGTGGACAGGTCCTTTTTACCTTGTGTCACTGGAGTGAGGTCTACAGGCTTTCTCCCCTTTTCAAAAGGTTCCGCTGCTGTGTGTCTAATTCACACTTGGCCTACATCAGTTAGATGTAAAGTGCTGCGCAGTGCAGGATTGGTGACTCTGCACGGGTTGAATGTGTGCCTGGGAAGGGTACAGTACAGGGATAGAGCAGTAGTGTGCAGTACATTCACGGTGAGTGCATATACTGAGTGATGATATACCTGCGAGAAATACGTTACATGAGAGATGTAGTGCTGTGTAGTGCGTGCACAGTAGAAGCAAAGTGTTGTGTAGTCCATGCATGATGATTGTGTGTACTGGCAGTGTGTGTGTTTGCATGTAGCACATCACTGCACAACCCAGAAAGGCCACAGTACTGAACAGTGTGCAGAGCGAATGTGTGTGCTGAATGTATGTGTGTCTGCGAGGGCACAATGCATGAAGGTATGTGTCCATACACTGAGTGCAAGTGTACCTGCAATGATTCATTAAATGGAGGACCCTGGGTTCCATTGTGGGCACCCAGAAAACATAAGGAGTTCCCCCATACATAATTGTGTATTACTGCATTCCTGTGAGCTGGGTGGAATGGAAAACAGCCTTTACAACACGGCTGTTAGATCGCGTTACTGTTACAACGCAATGCCTTTACCACGCAAGTCATTAGATCGACTTGCTCTAGATGGCGCTCCAACCTAAGGAATAGTGTAATTTACTATTCCAACACCTTCCCTACTGTTGCGCAGGGTGGAGTTGGAATAGTAAATTATACTATTCCTAAGGTTGGAGCACCATCTAGAGCAAGTCGATCTAATGACTTGCGTGGTAAAGGTATCGCGTTCTAACAACGCGGTCGTTGTAATGACTGCGTTGTAATAGAACGCGAAGTAAAAGCATGCATTTTAGCATGCTATATTTGGGTGGAATACACTGGAGAAGGAACAGAGAGACTCCCCCTCTTACACTTCAAAGGATGTTCTTCGATACAGTGAAAGATCACAAGGAAAGGGCCTGGACACATCTCGGCAAGGAGATGGGGCTCATATAAGTATCATAAAAAGTAGGGCTGGGAGCGTGGGATCTACCTTTTGATGGACATTTCACTATAGCTGACATCCAGGTGTGAATTCTAGTCACTCCCATGGGCTGTATTGTGGCACTATTAGCTTCTGAGTCTTTTCTGCTGTAACAGACAACTTATCAAGAGGAAGATGAGAGAAAAAAGTGTACACTTCGAAAGAAGCAATGCCCCAACATAAAACTTCAAAGACTCAGACCCTAAATCACATTTGGTGTCAGGAAATATACTATAGGAAGAGGAAGCTGAGACCCCAAAGTTTGCCATCTGCCAAGTAGCCAGATGAGCTTTGTGAGGAGGGGAAGCTCTGCAAGCCTTCTGCCTGTGGACAGGGCTGGGAGCCAAGGTCTGCTAGGTAATGAGACATCAACTAGGGAAACCAAGACCACCTGCCCTGGAGACCTGAGCTCTGGATCCGTGTGCTATGTGAGGAAAAGGAGAGCGCTGGTGGGAGGGAGGTCCAGTGGGGAGCCCTGCCGAGAGGACTCCTGGTGCGAGGAGACGGCTGCACACTGAACGGATCATTGCCCTGTGCAAGATTGAATCAGTATGCCAGGAGAGAGTTGCCATGATCAGTGTGGGGAGCATGAAGCATGTATCACTTCATTGTGGAGACCCCGTATGCCAGGAGGGGCTACAATGAAAGTAATTGTTGTCTACATAGCGCTAAGACCTGTGCAGGTGTTAGCGGTGACCCCAGGAAGGATTGCTGTGGAATAGGTGGCTGTGCAGTAAAGACCGATGTCTTGCCAGTGGGTACCATGGCAACCCCGTATGCCATGAGGGGCTGCGGGCACCAAATATTGCAAAATTTGGGCCGTCACGCGGGAAAACTGAAGCTGCGATCTGAGAGTCAGAAATAAGCACCGACACCTGCCCCCTGACCTCCCTCATTGACTATGGGGATGTAGAGAGGACTTTGCTCCATTGCTGGGACCCAGTCAGGAACACAAGAATCAACACCCTGCCCCGTGTGGGGAAAACCTGAAATTTCTGCACCAACGTAAGCCAAGAGCTCCTCTGATCACTGTTAAAGCTGGCTGCATAGCTCAGAAGAGAGCCTTGGCCTGTCAAATGCTGCCACGCATCCTGCAAGCAGATTGACTTGATCAAGCAGAATTGGAGCATTGCATGTGACCGCGGTCGGGCACCCACTGAAACGCTGAACGCTTCCTTGCTTCCAGAGGAGGTAAGACTTAAAACTGGTCTGTCGTTCCCCGTAGACTCACTGCTAAAGGTGCTGCAGCACCATAGACACTTTTAATGGCTTCCTAAGAGTCAAAGTGGACTCTTGAGTAAGGTTTACTAGTGAGCATTCCCTGGATGCGGCCACCAGTAAATGGGGAATAACTCCAACCACATTACAAGGAATAGAGTGATACAGGGATTTGCCAGCTAAACACTAGAGCCCCAACCTCAAGGGGACTGTGTTATTGCTTACGAATGTCATAATATCACTTTGAGTGTGTAGAGTTAGAAATAAAATACTTCTTTTTAATAAAAAACAATTATTTGACTGGACATTGATTTAATGACATTGCTGACTACACTTTGAGTTATGAGTCATGCTCACCAACTTGTATCTACACTCCCCACCACCCCCAAGCAAGTCTTCAACTGCTTGTCCACGGCTACCACTGAGAGTCAAGTGCAGAAGGGGTACTTGGCCCAGTTGCTCAGGATCTATAGTAGGCCAGCCCCGGGACATCAGGAGTAAAAGACCTAAGCCACCATGGTTGGGCCCATTAGGCTCTGCATGCCCATGGCCTTCTGAAAGAGCTTCTGACAAGTGGTTGCAGAGGTGGGATGCCTAATGTTAAAGAGCTTGGATACAAAGGTGTCAGTGGCCATTTCCAATCTGCACCAGTACTGCAATTAGTCCAGTTTGTTTTGTTCTATGCACAGGTAATGGAGAACACAGGGTTGGGCATTGGCCTCAGCGCTATGTCCAAAGATCAGATGAAGGATTTATGTAGGGTGGGGGATTCCCAGGAGTAGGGACAGAGAGGTCCTTGTTAATTTCATTAGGGACCAGTTTGAGACACTGGGTGAAAGGGATCAGTTTGTGGTTGACTCTGGGGAGGGAACCATGGTACGAAGAGAGTGCTGTGAATTCAGGCTCTAGGATCCCGTAAGCACAGATATTTCCCAGCCACATGCCAATTGTGCTCCCTGATGCATTTTCCACAGTTTCACCAAGATACTCACCACTTTTAGTTTCTAGAATTCCCTACCTTGGGTGGGTTGAGCCTAGCAGAGACGCTGAGCTTGCAGTTGGCACTTCCGATAGCTAAGGGTGAGGAAGATGTGAAAGCCAGAGGGTTTGAAAGGGAGAATCTGACTAGCTTACCGGGAACAAGAGGGGAGGAGGTGGGAGAGACAGGAGGATTAGGCCCAGGAAGAGAGAGAGAGGAGAAACAGAGAGAAAGGGAGGAAAAACAAAGAGTGTAGGAAGAGAAAGAGAAGGAAAAGAAAGTGAGCTGGAAAGGGAAAAGATAGTCCTTGAAAGTGCGAAATGTATGATGGCAGCAATGACAACTTCATCTGGAAAAAAGACTCTGGGGCATATTTGCAAGCCCCTAACACCACCAGAACTTCACTTTTTTCGATGTTCTGGTGGCCTTAACTCCTTCGCCTTATTTACAAGGCAGCGTTAACACCGCCGTGTAAATAAGGCCCCTATTCACACAGCACTTAGTTGGAAAGGGGCGTGCAATGGGTGTTGCAGTAGGCGTTCCGCCGCAACACCCATTGCTTTTTGATGCTACCCCATATTTACAAGGTATGGGGCAGTGCCGGTCCCCGGATGCTTGTTTCCAGTCGAGGGAGGACCTGGCTTGGCAGTTCGGGCTGGACTGTTCCCATGAGGCACAGGGTCAAGACTGATTTGCATATGGCTGGGTCTAAACTGGGGTGGCATGGTGAGCAAAAGATGGATTTAACCCAGATCTATTGACTGGGGGTGAATGTTTGATTTGCTTTGCATTCCATCCATCATCTGTGTGTCTTTAGATTTTTCGCCCTAAGTGTGCCGGGTATGCCCAGACGTGGGTCCCAGGCTCACTGTGTCACTGGATACAAGCTAGCCTGGCTGATGAGGGGTGATATCCTGAAACCGGTCCCAGGATGCTTGTTTCTAGTCCAGGGAGGACCTGGCTTGGCAGTTCGGGCTGGACTGTTTCCATGAGGCTCAGGGTCAAGACTGATTTGCCAATGGCTGGGTCTAAATTGTGGTAGCATGGTGAGCAAAAGAACGATGGATTTAACCCAGATCCATTGACTGGGGGTGAATGTTTGATTTGCTGTGCATTCCATCCATCATCTGTGTGTCTTTTGCTTTTTCTCCCTAAGTGCGCCTGGTATGCCCAGATGTGGGTCCCGGGCTCACTGTGTCACTGGATTCAAGCTAGCCTGGCTGATGAGGGGTGATGCCCCGAAACTGGTCCCAAGATGCTTGTTTCCAGTCCAGGGAAGACCTGGCTTGGCAGTTCGGGCTGGACTGTCCCCCTAAGGCACAGGGTCAAGACCGATTGACATATGGCTGGGTCTAAACTGGGGTGGCATGGTGAGCAAAAGAATGATGGATTTATCCCAGATCTATTGACTGTGGGTGAATGTTTCATTTGATCTGCATTCCATCCATCATCTGTGTATCTTTTGCTTTTTCGCCTAAGTGCGCCAGATATGCCCAGACATTGGTCCCGGACTCACTGTGTCACTGGATTCAAGCTAGCCTGGCTGATGAGGGGTGATATCCCAAAACCGGTTCCAGGATGCATGTTTCCGGTCCAGGGAGGACCTGGCTTGGCAGTTTGGGCTGGACTGTTCCCATGAGGCTCAGGGTCAAGACTGATTTGCATATGGCTGGGTCTAAATTCGGGTGGCATGGTGAGCAAAAGAACAATGGATTTAACCCAGATCCATTGACTGGGGGTGAATGTTTGATTTGCTCTGCATTCCGTCCATCATCTGTGTGTCTTTTGCTTTTTCTCCCTAAGTGTGCCGGGTATGCACAGACATGGGTTCTGGGCTCTCTGTGTCACTGGATTCAAGCTAGCCTGGCTGATGAGGGGTGATTCCCCGAAACCGGTCCCAGGATGCTTGTTTCTGGTCCAGGGAGGACCTTGCTTGGCAGTTCAGGCTGGACTGTTCCCATGATGAGTATTACAAGAAACAACGGTTCCTGTGGGATAATATATATCTGTATATAATATATTGGTGCACAATCGCGATAAAAAGGGTTATACTGATGTCATAGAGAGAAAAACCAAAAGACCAAGGATTTTTGTTATACACATATATTTGTATTATTCACACCATATACAGAATTTATACAAAAAGGAAAGAAAGCATTTGTGAAGAAGTGTCCCAAGTGTAGCATGAACCTAACAGTTGAGTGACATATCTGAAAGTGTTTTACATCATATACAGCAACTTTATACAATAATAAGTGCTATGTCAGTGGTTCGTTTTTCATCAAAAGTGTGACACTTTTGATGAAAAGCAAACTACTGACATAGCACTTATTATTGTATAAAGTTGCTGTATATGATGTAAAAAATTTCAGATATGGTCGTTTGATAAATAGTGAAACCTTGTAAATATTGTCACATTGTGTCACTCAACTGTTAGGTTCATGCTACACTTGGGACACTTCTTCACAAATGCTTTCTTTCCTTTTGTATAAATTCTGTATATGGTGTGAATAATACAAATATATGTGTATAACAAAATCCTTGGTGTTTTGGTTTTCTCTCTATGACATCAGTATAACCCTTTTATCGCGATTGTGCACCAATATATTATATACAGATATATATTATCCCACAGGAACCGTTGTTTCTTGTAATACTCAGTTACCCTGGTTCCGTAGTGAGTAGGTTTCCCTTGTTCTCCCTTTTCGACTGTTCCCATGATGAGGCACAGGGTCAAGACTGATTTGCATATGGCTGGGTCTAAACTGGGGAGGCATGGTGAACAAATGAAGAAAGGATTTAACCCAGATCTATTGACTGAGGGTGAATGTTGGATTTGCTCTGCATTCTGTCCATCATCTGTGTGTCTTTTACAATACATGAGTCAGGCAAAGGAAAACCTTCATAATAAAGTTCCACCTAACTCAATTGTCTAGACATGAGTTTGGCCTTAATTGATGGTACGATTTGGCATGGCCATGGAAAATTAGAGTCATATATTCTTTGGCTTCTGGGGATCAACCCAAAATCCCCTCCCTATGCTGAAATTCTATACTAAAGAGTGAAAGATTATGGCCCAAGCTAGCCTTATGGATGATAAATTTACACAAACTTCTGCATGTTGATTTTGGTTGATGCATCTGTAGCATGTTTCCCCTTTCAAAAAGGCACTGAGGCATTCAGAAATGCAGATCTGAAAAAAAGACTTGGAGTACCTAGAAGATACACTCTCTAGCACCCTAGATCATCTTCTTCCCAGAGGCCTGAACATCCTTCTAAAGAAAAGTATAATAGGAGCTAGAGATGTAGAGTTAGTCTATTTGGCAGAGCTCTTCAATATTATGATCTCAAACAATATATTCCTCTCCTTTGGGTGCTTAGTGGGCCACTTTACATTAGCCCAAACCTATCTTTCATGTCAGCATTTATCTTTTGCTGTCTGGGTACAATCCAATGTTATTGGACAAATTCCTTGACCTCGTGCTCCAGAAGCAGACCAAGGCCTAGAAAATGTTTATTATGGGAGCCTTTCATTTATGAGTAGAAAGTACTGATGCCAAACCTGCTATTGACCTCCTCAAGAACGTGCTGGTCCTCGACTTTAAACAATTAGGTAGGGGCCACAAATACACAGCAAGACACTGCACCTCATATTCACATACCACTCAAAATCTCTAACTTAGACGTGCAAACAAAGACATGGTCATACCACTTCTTTCTCTCTATCAGTCTTACTAACTAAACCTATAAGCCTACCCTGCATCAGAAATTACAGTACCCTGTTCTCAATGGACATCCAAGAAATATAAACACACAGGAGTTCAGGTCTACCTATGGAGTCCCCAAAGTCAAGTATTGCATAGCAACTTATCTGCATACTCTGCATGACAATGTCTATCTCAATATATCAATTGCACTCAACATTTTCACTGTCGTCAAGACTATACAAACCAAGTCAAGATTTAAACATTTATTGCTAAATAAATGGTAGAATATCTCAAAGTTATTAAAAGAGCCAAAAAGGCACACTTTGAGAAATGCTTGATGTACCACATCAATTGAAGAATATTTTTAATATTTATCAGGAGTTGTCCAGCTCAGATCCCTGAAAAGCTACCTTTGCTTGTCTTGACAACACTGTGAATCCCTGTTCCAGTTCTTCAAATCAGTATTGCCAAAATGTGCAAATTCTCCAACAACAGCACAGAACTGCCTATTTTTCTATTCCTTCTCCCCCATTACAAATTTACCTTCAAACCCTTGGAAACTACTCATGTTCTTGATCTGGCCCCCAAAAGACGAGTCAAAATCTAATATGGACCTGTGCTAAGCCAGTTGCCTCAAATAACTCACCCCTTCCATTCCAGCAGACGCATCTAATAATATCAATGCCCCTTTTAACTATGGTGCTATTCCTGGCCCTCCAAAATGTCAACACCACTCCCCTTCTGAAAAGAAATATCAGCCAACCCTTAAATATTGGCAAACTACTGCCTTTCTCCAACTTCCCTTTTCTCAACAAAGGAAGGAAGGTGAGAAGACAAATTCAAAGAGAATCAAAACTAAATCAGTTGCTCCGTGACTTTCAGTGTGTATTTTGCCCTGAAGAGAGTACATAACTAATTTTGGGCAAAAAGAGGGAAGAGTTCCTTCTGTCTTTATATGATGACAACTAGAATTCTCTCAGGCTCATCAACCTTTCCACTGCTTTTGACACAATCAACCATGTGTCCCCGAGGTAAGGCACCTCCCAACACATTGAAAATTGAAAATACAGACAACTAAGTAAAAGGGCCCACTCAGTAACTGAGCTTTAGATCTGCGGAATGGTTAAAAGATGTTGTTACAACATTTAAAATTAAGACAATACAGAGTTATTGTAATGGCAGTGTTAAACAAATAGGACATTACAGAGAAGTGCAAAATCCAAAAAATATTCTAAGCCCCAAGTGGGCAGCAAAATCAAGAGAGAAATGGACAGCATTCAGTTAAACAGTGAAATATGCAGAGGGAAGACAACAGAGAAAAATCCATTTTGTAACAGATGACTGCTAGGCCTAAATTGAGGCCTAGTTAACAAGAATCAGGAAAATACACATCTTTATATCATAAGAAATTCGTTTTAAAGACAACTGCAATATATTAGTGTGCGCATGTGAAATCAAAGGTAAAAACACATTATGTACAATATTAATGTTGCACAAAATCATAAATGCACAAAAATCCTCATCAGAAGTTTGCGTTGATGCTGAAGCAATGGACTGAAGCACTTAGAAGCAGATTGCTATTGACACATAGGCCTATTTTATAATCTTGTTCAAGCGTTTGCATTATTTTATTTAAAATGTCAGAACAAATGATGAAGATATTGAAAATGTGTCAACAGACAAAAATGAAAACTGGGCCATTGGAGTTGAAAGCGGCAATGTAACCTTTAGAGGAGTTCTCAATATATCCCCCAAAGAGGACATCATAACGAATGGAAAACCTGTGGACACAGCTTTTGTAGCTAGTTAATTTAATCACAAAAGGTCTTCGCAGTCACCACGGAAAGTCAATACATGATGCACATTTAGGCTCATTGGTGAATGGTGGTTAAGAGAGCTGAAGGTGCTGCTTCCTGGGTCCTCTCTGTAGGCAGTACTCTAGTTATCTTCTTAAGCTTTACTGCTGAATTAGTAGCCTTATTACTCCTGCACACCAACCTCCATGGAGCCTCACAGCTGAGTGGGGGTGTGATAGAGGATTGGCCACTAGAAAGAGTATATAATAATATTAATAATAACAATAATAACAATATTTTATCTGTATATATTACCATAGATTATCAGACAGCGAAAGGATTTTTTTCACTACAGACCAAAAAAATAAAAACACAAGCTTGATGTATCTATACTCTCCTCATAGCTGAGGGGAAAGCCACAGGACTGAATGTGAAATCTAAACACATGGACAAACACAAGTTTAAATCATAATCATTTAAGGTTAACAAAGTATAATCCATTGATATACAGGGTTTATCTAGTAACAATAAAATAGAGAATAGATGACTGGTTGTCATGTGTGCTTAACTGCTCACCGCTCTCAATAGAAAGGAGCAGTACTGCGGGCCCTGAGCAGAGAGGAAGGAACAGCCCTCTCTGGTTGGAACATTTGGGGGGAGCGTCGTGAGTGATCACATTAGCGAATGACACAGCTGATGTATGGGGGCTGCATCAGCGCATGATGTCTGTGTAAATGTGTAGTGGGAAATCTTTTTTCTTTGTGCAAAAAAGGATGGAAGTGGGGCGAGCTGGCACTTGAGATGCCATGCAGAGAAGGGCATCCTGGTGATGAGCAATGAATTGGTACGAGATGGGGCCGGGGTGTTGCTGCCTCATTGAGTGGAAAAGCAAATCAAGGTGTTGGAGCGATGGAATGAGCACCCTGGCTAAGAAGTGGCCCCGGTTTCAGTCCAGGATCCCAGTGAGGATAGGCAAGCTGACTAAAGTGGGCAGCAGCTGGGCATGAGGCAGACTGAGTACCACCCCACCTCATGAGGGTCATAAGAGGCCCAAGAGACAGTGGCAGGATGGAGGGCTCAAAGCCGGTGGGGCTCATAGGAATTTCAAAGTTAAGGGGTAGTGGTAGACAAACATGAGACAGCTTTTAGATCTGGGATTGGGGGTATGGAGCCTAAAAGGATGAGTAGGATGCCAAACAAGCAGGCAGGCTGCTTGGCAGTCAAAAAAGTTGCTTCTATCCGATAAAATGAATATGAATAATATCAACATACAAAAATATCATCAAAAAAATATCAAGCACATGAATATCACCATCCTATCCATACATCCTATACATACAGCACTACTATTGACTACAAAAATTTAAGAGTACAAAATATAAACAAATTATTGAATAACAAAAATATAATCAAGAAGTACAAAATATCTTCAACAGTATATGAAAAAAGAAAAATGACCACAACTATGGAAACACAAATATAAATTTCTATTTAATTCCTTAAGCAAAATTTAATAAATATGAATTAAACACACATGAATACCACATACAAACATAATTAGCATTTTTCATGTAGCATTAATAGCAATCAAATTACTAACCGTGCAACCAATGAAATAGAAATTGAAAACAATTAACACTTGAAAATACTTTCCCAAATAAAAGAATTATGAAAATTGAACAAAAATGTGCAACTATGTCTGGTAAAAGGCCACCACTGCTGGGCATCATCATGCCTGACTGAACCTGTGAGCTGAAAGGTAGCAACACTCTTCAAAAATAAACCCCCTACATGGTAAGTGCCAAAATCATATATAACTTAACTGCAAAAATAATTTCAATATTTTAATACACACAAATAAAGTAACAATTCTTCAAAAATGATATCTCCACAGGTGTCAATGTTGGCAATGAAGACACCAAACAGCACCAAAAGAACAACAAGCCACGAGATTATTGCAAATTCATATTACAATAAAGACAAAAAAATGTAAGTATAATAACTAAACCTAATGAAGGTTTACCCCTAAAATTAATTAATAACAGACCTTTTTTACATTTAGAAACATCCAATAATATTGTGCAAACAAAAACATAAATAAACATCATTAGCTAAAACATTTCTCTTTCTCAACAGGACAATTACAAAAAATGAATATTAAGAACTCTCCAAAAACACAGATTCAACCAACCTGAAAAAACTTAAGAAGATATTGTAAAACGTATTGTAAAAATGCCATCTAATATCACATAATACACTTTCTTGTGAAAGGATACATTGGAAGTGCAGTAAATATTACTCCAGTGCTTGGCAGGGCCACCATCGAAGAAGATATTATTGAAAGTGTAATGGAACACAATCGTCCTTCAAATGTGATGGAAAATAAAGTTAGGAACTTTCTAAGGGACTTAAGAGAAGCAAGCACATGCTTATAAGAGCCCACAGGATCTTTACAAAAAAATATATTTCACCAAGTTCCTGTAGAAGGGAAGGTAGAACTCACTCCTATAGAAAATCTAAAAAGACTAATAAGTAGAACAAGAAAGTTTCCTGTAGAAATACTAAGTGTGCCTGAAACATATAATGAAAACAAATACCTCAACATTTAACAATAATATACACTAACCAAGATTTCTTACTGCATGACAATGAAAACAAGGACAAGCAACCCATTATCTATGCAACTAACAATAACATGGTAATCTTAACACAATGCAACATATGGATGAAGGAAGGGAATTGTGCCTATCATCCTTTAAACAAATATACACTATACATGGACAAAACCATAACAGGAAACATACCTATAATATATGCAGTACTGCCAAGCAAGTGCAGTCTATACGTATTACTTTTACAGTCCCAAAAAATCAATACTGATTTTGAACAAGCTATGATTTCTGCGAGTCTAATAGTGCACTCAAACAAGGAAATACAAGGATATCATTACAGCTTCACCCAAAGTAGATGAAGGCACCTACAAAAATCTATACTTCGTATAGATGCCATCACAAACACAGTATATGAATTAAAGCAAATAAATAGCATTAGCCTAAGGCCCTGTAACCTAACACTGTGACATGGTAATAGATTCTCCATACTACCAAAAGAAATTAAAACAAACTCTGGTCACTAATGGACTAGTTTGAAGACACTTGGATTGGTGGCCTGCACTGATCAGGTCACAGGAGTCAACCCAAATTTCACATTCCATGGTGAAATATGTACCACAGCACAATCTCTCAAGATGCAGAAACAAGGAACACTTGGAAGAAACCAATCCAAACTCAAAGCCTTGACATGCTCAAAAAAGAAATACGGCACCAAAGCGTAAGATTAGAACAATCCCCAACACAACTGAAACCAAAAATATCCAAACAAAAAAAAAAAAACATGAAATTCTAGCAAGAAAAACATGACTATTTACTAACAACCACGGCCTACTCTACCTTGAAATATATTGGGCGGAACACACTTAAAGAAAATCGACAGAAATGAAGCCAAAATAAAAACAGACAAACATTTAAACAACAACCTAATAAATAACACATTTTTAAATCATTTTGATTACACTGAATAAAATGATCAAATAAACAGAAACATTTGAGAATAAAAGCACAACTATAAAAATATTAGTTATAAAAATACTTTCTCTAAGTAACAGAGCAAACACAAAATAATACACAGCACACATAGACACATAGACAAAATCAATACATAACATAACACAATAATAGTGCACATAGTTACAAATCAGCAAAACATAAATACACAAAATAAAATAAATAATTCTCATCAAACAAATAAATAATATAAATATTCTATTATGATTTTAGAGATGAAGTCTTCTATTGGCAAAATAACATCACAAATCACATAACCCATCATATAGCTGCAAAAATTGCATACAATGCAAATAATAAATATAGTGCAGCCAATACATCTATATAAAATCCAGTGAAACCCTCTAATACCTGAAAAACATTACAAATACCAAAATTGCAATAGGAAAACTGGACAGAACATGAAAAAGAAAATAAATATTTACTCAAAATATCCCAACTCTTTTTCCTTGATGAAAAAAATGCATCCACAACCTAAAAATAGAAGTCCAACTTCAATAAACACCGAACCACAATATCTCAACTATAGAATCTCCTCCCACGTACCCAAGAGGGACCTCCGATCCGCCAACCTCGCAGAACCCCCGCGCATCCGCAGAGCAAGAACGGGAGGAAGAACCTTCTCCTACATCGCGGCCAAGACGTGGAACGAGCTCCCGATCGACATCAGACATGCCCCCACCCTGCACATCTTCAGGAGGACCCTCAAGACCTGGCTCTTCGACTGACCAGAGCTGCTCCCCCCCACACCAGTGCCTTGAGACCCTCATGGGTAAGTAGCGCGCTTAAAACTCCCTGATTGATTGATTGATTGATTGATATGATAAAACTCTCCCACTAAAATAAAACAAATTTTCTTCCAACAAAAATACATATATAATATAACAAAATTAGGCCTACTGCATGCACCATAAGCTCCTATGAGAAAGCCCTACACAAATTATAACCTAGAAATCAGATTAACATACACATGCTAACCTTACTAACAATCTACCATCTCTGTCCAGACACACTAACCTCACAAAATAAACTAAAATCAAACTTATCTTTGCTGTAGAACATCAACAAAGCACCACTAACCTGCAGAGTGGCTTGTGTCCAAAAATGATTAAAACACAGTACAAAAAAAGGCAAGCAGTAAAAAACATGAAGAACAATGGAAATTAAAAAATACTTTTTACTCTAGGAACCAATTCTATAAGTAAATGCAAATATTGAATACATTGTTTTAAGAAAAAGTGTAAAATATATGTATATACTGGTTGTTATAGAGAAACACTTCTGCAGAATAACTGAAAACTAATGTAATTACAGTATTCTTAATTGTATGAAAATGTAAAATGTATAATAAAAATGTAAAATCTATGGGCCATATTATCAAGAACGGCGCAAACATTATTGCCGCTTTAGCGGCAGGAAACTGCCGCTAAAGCGGCGATAAGGAGCTTGATAATATGCCCTAGAGAATTCCAATAGAAGCCCAGGTTCTGGTGTCAAGGACATCAAACCTGGGCTTCTATTGGAATTCTCTAGGGCATATTATCAAGCCCCTTATCGGCGCTTTAGCGGCAGTTTCCTGCCGCTAAAGCGGCGATAATGTTTGCGCCGTTCTTGATAATATGGCCCTATGTTTTGACAAAATGCATTTACATTTGTATGAGAATCCAACACAATGTATATTCTTATAAATATATATTATATATACAAACATTATAAAATGTTAACAAATAAAACAGGTAATAGTGTCATTAGAAATTGTTGAAATAAATAGTGTTTTAAAAAATTCAATGTAAACAATAAAAAAATTGTAAATTAACTTTCCTTTTTACTCCATAAAATGTAAATATTTTAACCCATAACTAACCAATTTCACCCATAAAGCATTTTTTTAAGTTACATTAACTATTTTCACTCCAAACTTAGTCGCATTCGGGTAAGTGTTGCACTTTTGGTGGTTAGATTTAGTATTCCCATTCCAAACCTAAACACATTGGGAAAGGATTTGGAATTTGGCGAGGGTTACATTTACTATTCCCACTCCACACTAAACCACATTGGTCAAAATGTGGGACTTAAAGGGAGTTAGCTTTAGTACTCCCACTTCAGATGCAGACACATTTCTGAAAGTGTTCAATTTTAGAGTGGGGCACATTTACTTTTCCAACTACAAATTTAACCACATTAGGGAAAGTGCTGTACCATGCAGGATGTCGGTGTATATTCCCACTCTAATCTTAACTATGGGGCACATTACGATGACGGGCGGACAAAGTCCGCCCGCCACCGTAGCGATGAATGGGACCGTCCGCCATAGGAGCGGCGGTGGCTTCCCCTATTCCCAACATTGTGGCGGGCGGTGTTCACAGCACCGCCCGCCACAATGTTGGGAATGCACGTCATGCATTGGCATGCACAAGGTGACAGGCACCGCGCAGTGCCTGCCACCTTGTCCATGGCAATGCAGGGGGGTACCATAGGTACCCCCATGTGCACCCCCACCCCCCAACACTCTGGGGGCCCGCAACGGGCCCCCAATAGCGAGACCGTATGCCTTTCCATGGCGGCGTTGCCGCCATGGAAAGGCTGCTCTCCGCAACCATCCTAATATGGATGGCGGTGTCTTGCAGACACCGCCACCATATTAGTGCCCTTTCCGCCCGGTCACCTGTGTGACCGGCGGAAAACCAGCGGACGGTCTTTCCGTCCGCCGGGCTCCCCCCGCCATCGTAATGTGGCAGGGGGGAAATGGCATGTGGGCGGAGGGGAATGGCGGGCGGATCGCCACCACCATACGGGCGGTGGCGATCCGCCCGTCATCGTAATGACCCCCTATGTTTTGCAAAGTCTTGGATTTTAGGAGAAGTTCAAATTTATTTTTTTCCACTCAAAACCTACCCACTTTCTAAAATGTTATTGATTTCTGTGGACTTATAGTTACAAAACAAAGTGCATTCAAACAAATACAACACACATTGAATATAAACTTTTTTTAATACAAAAATAAAGTTAGAAATTTACCTTAAAACAAATTTTTTACACTTTTTGAAAAAATAGTTCAAGAACAATAAACAACAAATTTAAAAATAACTAAAAATAATTAAATCATGGGAACAATAAAATAAAAAAAGATTAAAATAAAAACTTTTGAATTAAATTAGATAAAGCAACTTTTAATAAAGGAAAGTCAGAATTAACATACAAAATACTTCTCACCTAATTCCTTTACTAACCCTAAAACATGCGCCTAAAACATTTACAAATAACAAACATATATAAAAGATAAATATAATAATTAGACAATTCATGACTTAAATAATAATAAACATAGCATAAACTATATTTTATATAACAATATTTAAGAACTCGCTGTTAACTAAAATATTAAAAAAGATTTGCAATAAACGTTCCCACAATACAGAAAATAAGGTCTCAGTATAACTGAAACAATATTAAAGACTGCCAATATTTGGACACAATACTGTGGTAGAACACTGGGAAGACTACATAGCAGAGTCAGAGGAGAGCACAGACAGAAGAGCAGGCAAGTGATGATGGCTTTAGCAGTAGTCAGCCTGGTGGCTATGAGATGATGGACAAGGGTGGCAGACCACATTTGGTGATAGAGAATATATTGGTGCCCGTATAAGAGCAGAGCAATAGTAGCAGGCAGTCAGTTGATATGGGGCAGGAACATATGGAAAGGCCCTTGGGAGGGCCACTGAGACCACTGTGTGAGGCAGACGAAAACAGTCAGCAAGAACAGTGACAGTGAGGAGCGATGGAGGGGACAAAAGGTCAAGGTGGCCAAGAAGCATGAGGAATGACAAGGCTAGGATGGAGTATAATTATGAAAATCCATGGTGGGATGTGTAGGGCAATTTCTGTGGTGAGGAGGAACGGAGTGAAAAGAAAATGGCAAAGTTAAAAGGATGCTAGGAACATCCATTGGGGATAGGGGTTCAACAACTTTTATTTTCAAGGACTTTTACAGACCATGATCAGAGTCATAGGACAAATTTCTAGAGAAGAGAGGACAGACGGAGAAGGGAACAAAGGAGCAGGGGAACAAGTGCGACAATGGATGCTACTGTAGCGATGCCTGTAACCCAGAACGGTAGGGGCAATGACATAGGGAACAAAATTAAAAAGTGACTGATGAGGAGGTGTTGACTCAGGGTTGCAGAAAGAGATACCTGGAATAAAGGAGTTGAGTGCAGGGTTGGCAGAGATCAGTAGAAAAGGGGAGGGACAAGCAGAGATAACAAAACAGCTCTTATAATGGGCATTGCAGGTCCATTGTGAGCATCAAAAAGAAGTGTAAGTTAATGAGTATATAGCCATATTTAAAATACTGTATTGGGAGACCAGGTTGAAGGAAGGATCAAAGATAGAGGAGAGGGAGCTGGCCTAAAGACCAGAAGCTCAGATTAACATTGATACATGGATGGTAGAATTCACAATATATCCCACCATACACTGTGAAAAATACCTCAAAAGCCTTGATATAGTAAGGACAGCCAGCAATCAGTTTTGGGGAGACTAGCATGGCTTTGGTTTGGTGAAGAGTTCAGGGCCAGGAGAAGCCTTAATGCTTTCACATCATAAGGGGATATACAATGATCTGTGTTACAGCTAATGGCCCCAAATTTTGGCCAGTAGATTGCTATTGCCATTTATGCACATTCCTGGGTAGCCCACTCCTAGAGGTGTGGGGTATACCCAGTTCAGGAATTTAGCATGATGGAATTTTAATAAAGGAGGTTACTATTGATTTTTGTGTTGTTTTTGAAATACAGTGGGAATTACTCTCTTGTGCAATGTTTTGCAACAAGTCTCCAAGTTCAAGTAGCTGGGGATGAGGACATGCAAAGGGTTGGCAGTGAAAGGCCAGTATGGCAAATAAACTGTAGACAATGTTAAAATGGCTTAGAAAATACCCTGGCAAGTAAACTGCAGTTGTTAAGAACCAGATTTTGACCAAAGATTTAGTATTCCTTGTGACAGGCCAATTGCCGCTAGATGGGAAGCGAATCTTCCCTCAGTAGGAGACAGAACAGTATTGTGCAGATGAAACTGATGAAAGAGGTGAGGAATGATAGAATGCTTATACCATTTGCATGGGCGTAGCTTCACGGGGAGTATTTGAGGTGTGACACCACCCAAATAAATACCTTCTGGCTTGGTAGTTGGGTCTGCTATGTCTATGTTTGTTTTCTTTACTCATCCTGGTTTCACTGAGATACTTTAACTGGTTAATTTTTTGGACCAGAAGCTTCAGTATATATAGGCCCAGATAAACAAATACTTTGGACCAGATTTTCAACACAGCCACGCAACGCAGTGCAGCAGTCAAGAATGCTGCGCTGCATTATGTGACATGGAGGAAGCAAGAGAGCGCCATATCTACAGAGATATGCTCTATCCTCTCCCATGCACCTGCACAGATTTTAGCTGCTGTGTGCAAGGCATACACTTTAGCAACATAGTGCAAGTGTGTGTGTGCCTGAGTCTACCATAGGTTTTGTACTGGAAGGGTATGCTGCCAGTACAAAATACTATGCTTAGACACACTTTAAAACGTTTCCTACTTTATATGTGTGCTGCACAATGCAGCATGCATGCAAAGTCGGAAAAGAAACTAGAAATAAAAAGATTTAATCTTTTATTGCCTCCTTTCAAATGGCGGTAACTTTTTGCTATAAACCTTGCCTATTATTGTTTGTAGATAGGGTTTTGCATCAAAAGGCTTGGTTGGTCGCATAGGAACGCCCATGTACCACCCATGTAATGCCCCATTGGCGCTAAGTAATGCAAAGCAGGGCTTCACGCTGCTTTGCATTGCTTTCAGGGTACTTTCCAGTACAAAAGAAGTTTTGCACTGGAAAGTAAATTAGGAAAAAATCATTTTGTGCTTGTTAGCGTCGCTATTGTGATGCTAAATCAGCGCAAAATGTTTGTAAATCTATCCCAAATTGTCTGGTTTGCGTTGCTTTTTTTAATGTAACCCCATCATAAAGTGTAGTGGTAAAATCTACATTCCAATGCTCCTGTTTGAAAGGTCTTGAGTCGGACCTCCAAAGTGTGCATTTCTTCTTTCATCTCTTTCATCTCTTGCGACAGGCGAGCTGCAGTTTTTATAATGAGCACTAACCAATCTCTTGTACAATGCCAAGAGATTAGCGACCAGTCTTTCTTAAAAGCTTTATCCTGTTGGAAGATAAAATGCTCATTGCGTACTCTTGGAGCAGCATTGACCCTCAAATATTCAGTCATCATGACTCCATGGATCATTGTTTTTATCTGATTTCTTTTCAACTCAGTCAATTCGTCCCAACATTGAGCTGCCTCATTGCTATCCCTATTGGGTGTTTCTGCAAGAGGGAACATGGAGGATAGGATTTTCTCTCTCTTTCTCTTTAAAGCTTTATTTCGATAACAAAGTATCTTAAAAGCATTAACATTCTTATTTCCATCCCTAAACAGTATACAGAATAAAAAACGGGACATAAAAACTTTAAAAGTCCATCAATTCTTGTGTTTCATAATAGCCCAGGGCTGGGAAGAACGGACTGCAAAATCTGGGAGCACAGTACAATAAAAAAAAAAAAAAAAAACATTCCATACCAGCTCTCATCATCTAAAGTGACAGTGCAACTTGTGTAAATCGTTTTAGTTAAAAAATAACATAAAAACGTAAAATTCATCAGGAGGATAGGATTTTCTCCACTTCTACCACGGCTGTGTCTCATGTCACCAACTAATTGTGTGGACCGGCCGGTACGCACAATGCCCTTCTACATGAAGGTCCCCCCATGCAGACTCCTACGTGGGACCCCATGTCTGACCTATATCTAGTCCTTTCTAGCACGTCATTTAATGTAATTTAATTTTTATTTCTAATATGGTATTTAGCCATTATGTACTGTTTTTGCCAATTATTTAGCAATTTTAGTATTCTATTTAATTTCCTTTTCACTTGCGGCCTACTTCCAGGCATCACCATCATGTGACAGCCTTCTAACACCAGTCCAATATGGCCCCGTATTTACAAACACGGACGGCCTTTTCAGTATTTTAGCCCCATGGTTCGAGTACGACCACATCCACTAGTTTTTTCAGTTTATTTTTCCTCCATTCCCTCTTTCCCTTCATTGGTAGGTTGTAACTCCACCCCTTTTTTAGAGTAATCACACCTCTAAATAAGAATTGGAAGTAGATCTGTCCAGGATCATACTTCCAATATGGCGCGCAAATATTGCCAAAACAAAGCGGCCATATTCATGGAACACCCCAGTCACGATCCAAGCCTTACTCGCACGCGAGCTAGATTGGGCTTTTCATTAGAGTATTCTTATGTAGCTTGTACTCCATTTATTGAGTAATTCCAGCCCTTAATGTGGCCCCGAGAAGTATTCTGTCACTGTTGTGGCACATGAATCATACCCCCAATGTGGTGCGCACATATTGCCAAAACATTTGGCCATTTTATCCAACAAACGCAGTCCAGCTTCTACTCACATGCGAGCATGACTGGGCTTATCCTTTCAGTATTTAAACGGCACCGGGCGGTAAACACGCTAAGATGCGGTCCACCTGGGTACGAGTAGGTGTCATTGACGGAGGAGTGCTGAGCCAAGTAAGAGCTTTCTTTCCCAAACAGGAACCCTGGATGCAGGAAAAACGCTTGTTTTTCAGTAATTTCTCCCATCCACGGTATGGGGAATAACTAAAGAGTGATTTTCTCAGTCTCTCTCTTTTTCCTTTTCTTAACTCCAATGCTCTATATACATTTCTCTAGGGTTACTACAAGCCCCTCCACCCTGGCAGACCATGAGGCACAATATTGCCTAAGCTTAAGTATGTTCTTACAAATTGTGAACATTATGTTTATATGTTTTGTATGTCATGTGATGTCCTTTTTCCACGAGTGTTTTTATCAATTTTATTAGTATTTAACCACGCTTTCTCACAACAGAGATGTCTGATGTCTTTTATCATGTCACATTGGATTCAAGCACTAATTAAGCATTATTTCTAAGGGCCCCTACACCAACTATAGAGGAGCACATTGATCTAAGCACCGCATATGGTATGGACCTGCCCACGTGAGAGGTGGGCAGGCAGTGTGTACTAATTTCCATTTTGCTTTATTCCCTGAACAGATACCACGAGTCTGATATAAACTGTATGTATTTTAATTTGGTGCTCACACATTAGGTGTGCATCATGTGTTCTTTATTATAGGTTTGTTTTCACACGGAGTGGTACACATGGGGCTGGTCCCCATGTGGTCCTGAAGAAGAGGTTTAGGGGACACCTCGAAACATGTTTACCGAATACTAGGGATTGTATACACATAACAGTTACTTTTCCTCCCTACTATTAACCCCTTTTTATCCATGCCAACTAGGAGCAGGAATAAAATATTAGCTCACTAGCTAGGTATTTTTAGCATCACTTTCACCACTCCTCCAACACTGCACTACACATTTTTTCACAAAAAAGTACTCCTACGTAGTTCCGCAAGTTGCAGCACGCCCCAAACAGTAGCTGTTTGGGATGGCCCCAATGAAGAAGCATGTCACCTAGGGGCAACCCCTGGTGAGTGAGGGGACTCAAGAAAAGAATGTACTTTTCCCAGATTCGGGGTTGTGTTTTGCACATCTAGCAGAACCCCCCACCTTTTTCCCTTTGGTTAGGTTCTTGGATCTGTCATCTACAGATTCTTTGTTAACTAGGAAAAAATTGAAACATGGATCTTTCCTGACTAACACTCCTTTGTATCCTGTCCCCAGTTCTTTCTTACTGATGGCATTTCAACACTGTGATATCCCTTTGGGGATGATAGTTAGTGCTTTATAAACACCATAAAATAAATAAATAAATAGGGTTTGGCAGATGGAGTAAAGGTAGACATGTGGTGGAGGACTTTACATCAGCCATTCTGCCTTTAGTCTGTCTACTAAACCAGGGGCCTGGTTATGAGTTTGGCCACCCCACTCCTACACGCCAAACCCATTTGCGCGCCGCCAACCAGATTATGACTTTCACTGGCAGGCGGTTGTTTGGCAGTCCCACGGCGGTGCCTATAAAATACGCACCGCAATGGGAACTTCAAAGGCAGTACCTGCACGGCATGGACTGCACCAGTGCAGGTACTGGGAGGCATGCAGACAGGGGGGCACAACATGTGCCCCCCTGCATGCACCCCATGGCCCTGAGGCAACAAGGGGCCATGTAGGGCCATGTAGGACCCTCTTTTTTTCCTCTCCGCCATGGTTTTCATGGACTAGGAACCGCCATGAAAACCTTGCCAGAGAGGAAACTCGCAATATGCTTGTTGGGACCATGGCAGTCCCGCCAAGCATATTGTGGCCTCACCACCGCCGCGCCACTGCCAGGGATCTCAGATCCTTGGTGGTTGCAGCAGTGCAATGGCGGTCCGACCGCCCAAGTTGTAATAGGATGGTCTGGCCACCAGTGCGGCAGTGCCACCACGATTACGGTGGTCAATAGGACCGCTGTAGTCGAATCCAACCCTTAGAGATGTCCGCTGGCCTAGAGGACATCTCTATAAATGGCAGGGACTACTGTCATTGCAGTTCCTGTCACTGTAGGAAATGTTTGACATATGACTCCATGCTAAAATAATGGCCTGCCATCAAAGTTTTCCAAAGCTTTTTATTTTTCAAAACAAAACTCCTAAAGTGGGAGTTTGCTTTTGAAAAATAAAAAACGAATGACCCTCATATCATGGTAGTGTTCTTCGATGGTGTGGGGTAATTTTTCTTTTATTCTTTTACTGTCCCTCACTGCCAGGACATACCTGATGGTGACAGACAATTAAAAAGAAGCTATCACTGTCAATAGAGCGGATGGTCGGGTGACTTACCTCTAACAGTTCCTACTCTATTGAGTCATCAGTGTATGTTTTACACCAATGGACTAAATTTTACTTTGTCACTGCACAATTTTCAGACCACCCAACTCAAAATCAGATTGGGGGACATTGAGTTTAGTGGGCAGGGTACTACATTACCAAAGCAAAGGGTACTCATCCCAAGGTCGACCTAATGCAAATGAGAACAGACTTGCTCCCCGTGTGAACAGTCCATACCAAACCTTTGTAATTCACCCTGAGGTCTACTGCTTTTTTAGTTGAGGTTCCATCCCCTCCAGTCTCACTGAATAAGCTACTCCCCTGCCCAATTCATCACATTTCAGACCGAAATATCATAGCTTTCCCATTAGGCATCGTACCCAAAAAACACAAATAAGGAATTTGGACTGATTTACCCCTTGCCTTGAAATTTTTGCAACATGTGCAAGATCACCTTCATATTGCATGCAAGGTGGTGGGCAACTGATCATTGCCATAAGGGATGCAGACACGCCTCCCCACAGAACAAGAAATAAATAAGTATTTGACAGGATGTACACCTATGCTTAGATTTTGTAGAATCACAGAACGGAGTGAAGGTGTGGCACTTGAATGAGCTGTTGACATGGAAGGTGAAATATTTTTGGACACATTTTTGTCAGCTAGTATCAGTCCATACAAGCATGGTCAGTGGTGTGCCAGCAGTAGGCTGGAAGAATGAAGGGAGAGAGTTCTTAGCATCGAATTCTTTGAGTTCTTTTGTGGTGCTAGCAGTCATGCTGTGTAGTCAGGAACTGAAAAACATTCATAATTTATAATGAAACAGTAATACAGGTGACTAACAGGATGACAACATGTGACAAGTGGGTGCAGTGGCTGCTGTGAGAACGAATGAAAATGTGCTTGGGGTGGAAATTTCTTTTTCCAGCTCAACGGATTGCAGTCCTGGACAACGTGGTAATTAACACATTATCTCATTCACAATGGCCGATATTTTCTTGGTTGGCATTAATGGCAGTCCAACTCGGGAATACAGTTTTGGCCGACTTGTACACTCTTGGTTTGTGAGACTATTGGAACTGGCAAAAGGATCCCTAACAGGCCTGGGCGTAGTTCGCGGAGTTTTGCTACGCGAAACTCCGCAAAGTTACAAAAAACTCAGCGAAGTTCCGCGAGTGGCAGAGTGCAGTGCGAACTGCAGTTTGTGCTTGTGTTCCTGCGGCTCGGGTCGAAATTCTGCCAGAACGGCAGCTCACGCTCGCGAACTTACCGTTCGCGAGCGGGAAGAAAACTCCGCTGCACACCGCGAAGCGGAGTTTTCAGCACTGCATGAGCACGCAGAGTGCGGAGTGCAGAAAACTCTGCAAACTCCACTAACGGAGCGAAGTTCACCGCCCAGGCCTAATCCCTAACAGTGACAGCAAGATCAGCAGATTGCCCGAAAAGGATGGAATATTTTCAGCAAGGAAACAAGGCACCAGGGAGCCTATTTATCAAAACGTCACACAGAGCAGCAAGTCACCTTGCTGTGCTGCATGGCAGGAAGAGTGCAGGAATTTGTGAGGAGGGTTTTGGAGAGGTAGTCTAGGGAGAACAGAAGGAAGCTGGATGTGGAGATGTCCTATAATGCATGGAATGCTAAGAGACAAAGGGGCATATATACAAGGGGATATTGCCACCAGAATGTCACTTTTCCTTATTTACAAGAGCTTAATGCCACCTTGTAAATAAGGCCCCTTTTCACGCTTCACTTAGAGTGAAAGGGACATGCAATGGGTGTTGCAGTGGGCGTTCCGCCGCAACACCCATTGCTTTTTGACGCTGCTTCCTATTTACAAGGATGGGGCAGCACAAAAAATTGAGGCCAGGTAAAACACGGTCTTAGGATTGTAATTGTAATTGCATTTATATAGTTTACTACCCCTGATGAGGCGTCAAAACGCTTTTTGGCGAGTAGCATGCTACTCCAGAATCCAAAAAGGATTAGTGGCAAATTAGTACAGGGAGATATTGCATTAATTTCAGCAGTGGACATGTGAGTTTGTTATTTGGATTGAACAAGGATAGTGGAGGGGTAGAGAGGGAAGGGCTTGCATTTATATAGCGCTTGCTACCCCATGTCGAAGTGCTTTTTGGTGGGTAGCACGCTACTACGGAACCCAAACAGGATTAGTGAGGAATTAGTCTAGGGAAATATGAAATTAATTTGAGTGGTGGTCATGTTAGTCTGTTAGCTGGATTAAAAAGAATAGAAGAGGGAAGGGTCTAGAAAGTATTTTTTTTTGGAGCTCACAGCAGTAGAAAGAGGTTTGGGATGAGTAAAAGGAGAAGTGGAGGGGGAGGATTCAGAGGGAAAGGTTTAGAAAGGCTTGTTTAGGAAATCTGAATAGTAAAAGAGGTATGAGATGATGCAAGGAGGGGTAGAGGAGGGAAGAGTCTAGAAAGGGTTATTTTGTGGATTGTAGTAGAATGGCGTTTAGGATGAGTCAGAAAGTGGAGGTATAGGATATATTGAGAGAGGTATGGGGTGAGAAATAGGTAAGTGCATTGGATAGAGTAGTAGAATGAGGTTTGGAGTGAGCCAGAGAAAGGAGGTGGAGGATATATTGTGAGAGGTATAGGTTGAGATACAGGGTAGTGCATTGAAGATGCTTGATTGGAAGTAAAGTAATAAATATAAAGATGCATAAGTACATGGAAGGTATATAAGGAAGGTAATATATGTAGTTTTAATTTGTTTTTAATAAACTCAGACTTTCAAGTGTTGCTGTACTTGAAGTCAATGTATTTGTTTTTATATATTTCTATCTAATTTTTTTTGTAATTCAATAGTGAAGCAATTGTTGATAAATAGTTATGATAAAATATTTACTTATTTATGCAGTCACCTATATACATATTAAACATAGAATAAGATAACCATAATTAATATGTATAATTGTTAAGCAGAATTAACAAATATCTCTATATTTATAAACAAATTATTATACATGTTTATACAAAGCAATACACATATGTAGGTACACATCTATGGTCCAAATAAATGCTTATATACAGAGGGATATGCTGTATTTATCTGTTTAAGTATGGTAGTTATGTGGGGGAAGATCCAACTATTGAGTAGTCTTCTGAAGGTAAGGTAGTTATCCGTGGATCTTATGTTTGGAGGAAAAGAGTTCCATAGTTTGGCTGCTTGAACAGAACAGAGAAGGATGTGCCACCTATGGGTTTTTTCTTGTATGGTGGGATTTTGAGGCGAGGTGCCATTCTAGAGTGGAGGTTCCTTTGTTGAATATATTTGAATATTTTTGGTAATTTTATTCCTGATGAAGAGCAGTCCTGTTCCATGTATCACTTTGTGGATGATACAAAGCAGCTTGAATGTGGATTTTCTGGCAACCGGTAACCAATGTAGGGCCTTTAAAGCAGAGGAGATGTGGGCTTGTGGCTTTCTATGTAAGAGTAGTCTGGCAGCAGCGTTCTGAATCCATTGCAGTCTTTTCATAGTTGTTAAAGATAATCTGTGGTAGAGGGTATTGACGTAATCGAGTTTAGAAGAACAAGAGAGATAGTAGCCTAGACCTTGTGTAGAAATCCCAGGTGGGGGAAGTTGCGATGCAGAGGTTTTATAGTAATGAAGCTGGATCTTGCTTGTTTGTCCACTTGGGCATTCATTGATAGCTTGGAGTCCATGGAAATTCTGAGGTGTCTTACTTCCTTAGATACTTTAGGCGGTGTTCCCAGATCGTCAGGCCAGGCGGCGAGTGAGTTCTAATTTTTCCAATCGCCACACATGAGTATTTCTAATATGAGGAGAAATTATTATTTTCATTGCATTCAGCAGCACACATAGAAACAGCAAATCACCTTTAAAGATTGTTTATGTGCAGGAAGGTGTCACTTCCTGCACATAAACAATTGCCCCTTTAGAACAGGCACTCTTGCAACATAGCTCAAGGGTGCCTTTGCTGGTGCTAGGCAGCTTTTTTAGCACCAGTGCTAGGGGAAATGCAGGGATGCGCCATATCTTTGTAAATACGGCGCATCTCTGAGTTGAAAAATGTCAGAGTGCGGTGTTACTAATTTTGGAGTAACACCGCGCTCTGACATTTTATTGTGAATATCCCGCCATAGTTCCTTAAGCAAGAATCGCATGCGCTTCCACCTAGGAATTTAATCTCCTTTGGTCCATATTTAAGAGGAGGTTCTTTGGGGTTTCAGAGTCTCTTAAGTGGTAGGTGAAAGTAGCACAAGGGAGACATTGCGTATGAGGTTGACAAGGTAGCTATTAGGACTTGAAAGAGCAGGACTGACCAGAAAGGGGTGGATACTTGTGTGAAGTTGAACAAGTTAGGGAACAAACAAACTCATCTGGAGTGGGCATTACACATGTATGTTCTACCGAGTGGCATGGGGAAGAACAGTCATATAAGCATGAGAATGGAGGTCAGGCATGGGTTATGTGAAAAGAGGAGGGGAGAGCGGCAAGCAGGACGATTTGGCAAACATTTATTCAGGATGGGAGCTGTCATATTGGGATTGAGTTGGATTTGGATGAGAACAAATTAAAAAGCAAAGACAGATGGACAGCAAAGAACGTGGTGGGATATGTACAGCCTAGAAGACAATAGAGTAGGAAGTGAGGGTTTATTAATTCTTTGTTCCAATAGGGTGGTGTTCACAGAGAAGCAGGAAGAAGGATGTCTTGATTTGTGGCCACTCCATAATGACGTGGGCTGGAAAACAAGAGGACAGGTAGAGGTATGGTTAGCAGTTGGTGCTAGACAACAAGGTAGGGGGTGCATTGGTTTGGGAAATGTGGTATGTAGTGGGGAAACTGTTACCTCTGCTGTATGAATTGGGAGACTTGCGGCCTAGGTTGGGTGTGATCTTAATCCACCTGGGGAAAATTATCTGTTACAGAGTTCTGGGCTGAAATTAATAAATATGAGGAAGAGACAACTGAAGGTAGTGCAGTGGGAGAGGACAGAGATTTACTCCCCAGGAGGATATAGAGAAGGGTAAAGAAGCCAGCAGCCATCAACAGGGAAAAAAGTGATCAGGAAGCTGTCGGGCTTTTGCAAATCCAGAATTACAGGAGTGGTGAAGCAAGTGGATACCAGTTCTATTCGGCCTGGCGGGTGCATTTATCCCTAATGTAGAATAGAATGTTTTTGTGACGTTGATGGAAGAAGTAGTGAGTGCAGAACAGAGAATGGCTCACGGGATGATTTTTCTGGTGGCAGAGAGAAAGAGCCTAGACTAGTCAGAGGGATCCCTAGGAATATCTTAGGAACAGGAGTGCAGGCGAGAAAATGTTACAAATGGAGAGATGAGAGGCAGTCCTGGACCTATGGATGGCAGGCTGGACTTGAATGTGTACCATTTTGGAAATTAAGGCGAAATACGCTGGTAATATTAAGAATAAGATTACTGAGTTAATAGAGTTGGAGTAGTGCAATGAGTTCAGAATGATTGAGGTTTGGAATGTACGAGGGGGTGGGGGGATTATTTAGATATGCCTTGTTTGAAAGACAGGAGGGACATTTCGGGGCATATTTACTAGGAAGTGGCGGAGCACGGCGTTAGCCACCTTGGCTTAACGCCACGCTCCGCCCCTTCCAAAAAAGGCAGGGCTGCACCATATTTACAAGGATACGGTGCAGCCCTGCGTTTCGCCCTGCACTGGCGCTAATTTTAGCTGCCTAGCGCCAGCGCAGACACTCTTGCACCATAGTGCAAGTGTGCCTGCGTTGTAGGGGAAGATTGTTTATGTGCAGGAAGGTGTTCCTTCCTGCACATAAACAATCTGAAATGGCATTTTGAAGCTTAATGCAGCACACATAGAAGTTTCAAAACGTCATTTTTTTCATTGCCTGTTTATATGCAGGAAGTTTTACCTCCCTGCACATAAACATTCAATGGCCTTTTGCTGTTTCTATGAGTGCTGCACAAACGCAGCTTGTAAATATGTATGGCTAATGCTGAAGGACTTGCTTCCGATAAAAAGACCTTTAACACCATAAAGTGAGTGGTGGTGTTCCTGTTTCTCCCACAGGCAGGGAGAGCACAGGGCCCAGTTAATCTGTCATTTATGCATTGGTCTTTCCTCAATTGTCTTTCAGTTCTGCAGCACCTGTGGACTCCCAAGCTCTAAATTTCCATACGTGAGAAACTTACCCATTCCCTGTCTTTTCTTTGCATTCTGGGATGTGCAGTTCTGCTGATTCCATTATTGAACCAGAATTAGAAGTCACAAAATGCAAAGCAAAATGCTGGTCTGGACGAGGTGCTGAAGCATCGACATGCTAAACTTGACAGCTTTCTAACCAGTAAAAGGCAACGCGCCTTATTTACCACGGACTGGCAGTATACTCTAGCGCCAATAAATTGAGCTAAATTTGACGTTAGATGCGATTGTATTATATACCCAAACGCATAAACAGGTTACTTAGTATATTCTATATTTAAATAATTAATGATATTGCCCTAAATTGTAACACATAGCGAGAGTTGTAACTGTTTAAGAGTGGTGTCCTTCACTTTCGTTTCAGTGCAACCCAAACTGTGCCGCAATGCAACCTTTTGTGAACAGACACCATTTGAAGGCACTAGATGGCAGCGTTTTATTATATTTCGGAAAGTGTGACTCATAAACTAATTTACAAACATTACAAAGCATTGCAAGGTGAATAGTTCAGGCTAAAAAATGAAAGTGTTTCTTCATTAATTATTTTCGCATGTGGACTGGTGAGTGAATGAATGTGAGTTTTATTTCAATTGAATTCAATTAAATGAGATGGAATTAGAATTCCATTTAGAAGGAGTAAGAATTGAATTTGATGCAATGGTGCGGGACACTTAATGGATGGATGAAGAGGGCAAGGGCATAGTGAGGGGAGCAGTGTTAGAGAAGGGGTGAAAAGGCAGTGTATGGGGAAGGGCAGTTAATGGGTCAGTGGAGGGATGGACGAATGAGTTTATAGATGGTGACGTGACATGATGAATGCTTAAGCGCAGGAATGGAGGAAGTGAGCATGGGCAATATGTGGGAGACAAGGGTAGTGTGGGGGCAATAGTAGGGTGGTGTTGGTGAGAGTGGGACAGTGAGAGCAGGATTGTGAGAGGAGCCAGCTTATGATGTAGAAGCATTGTACAAGTGAGTGCATGGATGGATGGTTGCATGGATTAGATTATGCATGCAGTGGCGTCTGAAGATGGAGGCCAGATGGAGCTTGTGCCCCAGCTGAAAAAAAAACACAGGTTTCAGGGACGTTATAGTTAGTTGGACATTTCACTCGTACAAAACCAGAGAAATTCGGCTGTTATAGTTAGTTGAGCTAACTATAACTCGCGCCCCGCAATGCACTGCTGATGACGTCACATATTACATCATTCATGACATGGTCAGTGACATCACTGATGACATCACTGATGACATCTCAAATGACATCACTGATGACATCATCCAGTGACTGTGTGTTTCTGTAAAGTTTAAATATGTTTTATATATATATATATATATATATATATATATATATATATATATGCCAAGGTGTATTGAAGAATGAGTGGGTGTATAAGTGTCTGAATGGATGATTTAGTAGGTGTGTGACTGACTGTATAAGTGAGTAATTAAACGTGTCTTAGTGAATGCATGGGTTAGTGACTAAACTGTGTGAATGTTTGTATCAATATGTCAGTTGGTGTGTAAGTGGCTGCATGGGTGGGTGAGTAGCTACATGAGTGTCTATATGGGTTATTGATTGGTTGTCTGAGTAACTGTATGGGTGCCTGAGTATCTGTGTGGGTGGGTGGGGTGTGTGTGACTCTGTGCATAGATATGTGAGTGGGTGATTCACTGGGTGTATGGGTTCAAGAGTGTATCTGTGAAGGGCTGTATGGGTGGGTGAGTGTGTGTATGGGTGTGTTGGTGAGTGAATGGATGTCTCAGTGGTACATGTGTGAGTAACTACATATGTAAAGGGCAGTATATGTGAGTGTTGGAGTATATAAATGACTATATTTGAGAGTGAGTGATTGTGAGAGTGGCTGTATGGATGAGTGTGTGCTTGTATCAGTGATTGTATAAGAGAGTAAGTATGTGTTAGTATCTGTATGAATAGGTGAGGTGGTGTGCGTATAACTGTATAGGTGAGTAAATGGGAGTGTGATTGATTCTTTGCATGACTGACTAGGTGTGTGAGTAACTCTATGGATGAGTGGCGGTGTGTGAGTGTCTGTATAGATGTATGAGTGCATATGATAGTGCTGTATTGATGAGTGACTGCATGTATAAGTGACTGTATGGGTGAATGAGTGGATGTGTGCGTAGACCTAGGAACCAGTGAGTGGGCATGTTGTAACTGGTATTTGTGTGTCTATGGTTTCGAAAATGGTAGTCTGTATTTTAGAGTGGGTATATCAAAGGTTATATTAGGGTGTGAGGAGGTGCATCAGATTATCATGTGGATGATGTCATCAGTGATGTCATCAGTGATGTCATTTGAGATGTCATCAGTGATGTCACTGACCATGTCATGAATGATGTAATATGTGACGTCATCAGCAGTGCATTGCGGGGGCGCGAGTTATAGTTAGCTCAACTAACTATAACGGCTGAATTTCTCTGGTTTTGGAAGAGTGAAATGTCCAACTAACTATAACGTCCCTGAAACCTGTGGTTTTTTCAGCTAATTTCTAAGGTTTTTTTAAATGCGAATTACTAACTATAACGTCCCTGAAACCTATGGTTTTTTCTGTAAATTTCTAAAGTTTTTTTAATGCTAATTTCTAACTATGCCTACAGAGGTAGGACATGTGCAGAAAGAGGAAGAAAGGTGCAGAAAGAAGGAAGAGATATGCAGAAAGAACCAACAGAGGTGCAGAAAGAGGCCTTGTTGCAGAGTCATCCTGTGCCCTGGGCACCCCCCAACCTTTTGCTGACTGGTACTGGTGGGAACTGACTCTGACTAACCAGGCCCGGAGCCAGTGCTATGCTGAAAGACACTTAGAATACAGTGAAAACACCTACATACACTAGGGTACACTATGGGTTGGGGTACCCCTGTAATTGGCATGACCTCCCCTGTAAGGCCCTAGTACATAATAGAGCAGGGGGATTAAAACTACCTCTAAGTCCCTAGCATATAATAGGGCATGGCAGTTTAGAGGCCAGCAGACGTGTTCTGCCCTTGCATGTGTGCACTGCTGAGCCTGAGGTCAGTTTAAAAGTAGCCCTGTATGTGCAGAAAGAGGCAAGAGAGATGCAGAAAGAGGCAAGAGAGGTGCAGAAAGAGGGAAGAAAGGTGCAGAAAGAGGCAAGAGAGTTGCAGAAAGAAGCAAGAGAGGTGCAGAAAGAAGCAAGAGAAGTACAGAAAGAAGCAACAGAGGTGCAGAAAGAGGGAAGAGGGGTGCAGAAAGAGGCAAGAGAGTTGCAGAAACAGGCAAAAGAGGTATACAAAAAGGAGAACAGGGGTGCACACAGAGGCAAGAGAGGTACAGAAAGAATCAGAGGTGCAGAAAGAGGCAATGGGGGGCAGAAATGGGCCAGAGAGTAGCAGATAGAAGCAAGAGAAGTGCAGAAAGAACCAACAGAGGTGCAGAAAGAGGCAAGAGGGGTACAGAAAGAGGCAAGAAAAGTGCAGAAAGAAGCAAAAGAGGTGCAGAAAGAGGTAGGAGAATTGCAGAAAAAGACAAGAGAGGTGCAGAAAGAGGCAGTAGAGGTGCACAAAGAGGCACAAGGGTACAGAAAGAGGCAAGAGGGGTGTAGAAAGAAGCAAGAGAAGTGCAGAAAGAAGCAACAGAGGTGCTGAAAGAGGTAAGAGGGGTGCAGAAAGAGGCAAGAGAAGTGTAGAAAGAAGCAACAGAGGTGGCAAAAGAGGCAAGAGAGGTGCAGAAACAGGCGAGAAAGGTGCATAAAGAGGGAACAGGGGTGCATAAAGAGGTAAGAGGGATACATAAATTTGCAAGAGAGGTGCAGAAAGAAGCAAGAGCAGTGCATAAAGAAGCAAGAGATGTGCAGAAAGAAGCAAGAGAGGTGGAGAAATAGGGAAGAGGGGTGCAGAAAGAGGCAAGAGGGATGCAGAAATTTGCAAAAGAGGTGCAGAAAGAAGCAAGAGCAGTGCAGAAAGAACGAACAGAGGTGCAAAAAGAGGCAAGAGGGGTGCAGAAAGAGGTAGGAGAGGTGCACAAAGAGGCAAGAGGGGTACAGAAAGAGGCAGGAGGGGTGCAGAAAGAAGGAAGAGAAATGTAGAGAGAAGCAACAGAGGTGCTGAAAGAGGTGCGAAGGGTGCAGAAAGAGGCAAGAGAAGTGCAGAAAGAAGCAACAGAGGTACAGAAAGAGGCAAGAGAGCTGCAGAAACAGGCAGGAAAGGTGCAGAAAGAGGGAACAGGGGTGCAGAAAGAGGCAAGAGAGGTGCAGAAAGAGGTATGAGGGGTGCAGAAAGAGGCAAGAGGGGTGCAGAAAGAAGCAAGTGAGGTGCAGAAAGAGGTAACAGAGGTGCAGGAAGACGCAAGAGGTACAGAAACAAGCAAGAGAAGTGCAGAAAGAGGCAAGAGAAGTGCAGAAAGAAGCAACAGAGGTATAAAAAGAAACAAGAGAAGTGCAGAAAGAGGCAAGTGAGGTGCAGAAAGAGGCAAGAGAGGTACAGAAACAAGCAAGAGAAGTGCAGAAAGTGGCAAGAGAAGTGCAGAAAGAAGCAACAGAGGTATAAAAAGAAGCAAGAGAAGTGCAGAAAGAGGCAAGAGAAGTGCAGAAAGAAGCAACAGAGGTATAAAAAGAAGCAAGAGAAGTACAGAAAGAGGCAAGTGAGGTACAGAAAGAAGCAAGAGAAGTGCAAAAAGAAACAAGAGAGGTGCAGAAAGAGGGAAGACGAGTGCAGAAAGAGACAACAGGGGTGCAGAAAGAAGCAAGAGAGGTGCAGAAAGAGGCAAAAGGAGTGCAGAAAGAATCAACAGAGGTGCAGAAGGAGGCAAGAGAACTGCAGAAAGAGGCAAGAAAGTTATAGAAACAGGAAAAATAGGTGCAGAAAGAGGAAACAAGGGTGCAGACAGAGGCAAGAGAGGTGCAGAAAGTAGGAAGAGGGGTGCAGAAAAAGGCAAGAGGGGAGCAGAAATTTGCAAGAGAGGTTCAGAAAGAAGCAAGAGCAGTGCAAAAGAACCAACAGAAGTGCAAAAGAGGCAAGAGAAGTGCAGAAAGAAGGAACAGAGGTACACAAAGAGGCAAGAGGGGTGGAGAAAGAGGGAAGAGAGGTGTAGAAAGAGGCAAGAGAGTTACACAAAGAGGGAAGAAAGGTGCAGAAAGAGGCAAGAGGGGTGCAGAAAGAAGCAACAGAGGTGCAGAAAGAGGCAAGAGGGGTGCAGAAAGAGGCAACAGAGGTGTGGAAAGAAGCAACAGAGGTGCAGAAAGAGGCAAGAGAAGTGCAGAATGAGGCAAGAGAGGTGCAGAAACAGGCAGGGTAGGTGCAGAAAGAGGGAACAGGGGTACAGAAAGAGGCAAAAGAGGTGCAGAAAGAGGAAAGAAGGGTGCAGAAATAGGCAAGAGGGGTACAGAAAGAAGCAAGTGAGGTACAGAAAGAGGCAACAGAGATGCAGAAAGAGGCAAGAGAGGTGCAGAAAGTGCAAGAGATGAGCAGAATGAGGCAAAAAAAATGCAGAAAAGGAAAGAAAGGTGCAAAAAGAAGCAACAGAAATGCAGAAAGAGGCAAGAGTGGCGCAGAAAGAAGCAAGAGTGGTTTACACACCATTAGTACCAATTTAATACCCACATTTAGCAATAAGTAACAGGTGACCATTCTAGGTTTGCAAAGGGCCTTCGACCACGCTGTAACACTTGTCGCTGCATTTTTGGTAATGTTTGAGCCGTTTGAGCTAGAAACAAGGTTTTTTTTGCTCAAATCTGCAGATATGCAGCAGATGATGGATTATGTGGCAAATGCGGAAAATGTATAATTGTGCAAAAGTCGGTGCAGCCAAACAGTCGCATAATTCCAGTGGCTCTGCTCATACCTCTGACTAGGTCCAAAAGTGCTCCTCAGTGGTTCCTTCTTTTTTTTTGGTCTCATTGAGTTTATAGTTCAGCTTCTATGGAAACGAGGAAGACAAACCTGAGGTTACAACTCCACAACACAGACAGTTGATGGAGCAGAGAAAATAAAACATTTTTAACCCCTAACAAATTTTATAAATAATTAATAAAATGTTCGTTTAAATGTATTAATCAACACTGTATGTGTGGGAAGGGTAATACGCAAGTGTATGTGCTGAATAATCTATTAACGAATGTCTGTGTGTCTAATTATAACATAAAAATAAATGCGTACCAATTTAAAATAAATGCATGATTTGTGCTTCATAGAAAACAAATGTGTTGTTGCAAAAACAATAGTGATGGTAAGTAAGGAACAGCTTAAATGTTGCTTTCTGCTAGGTAATAACTAATTAGGGTACGTAGATGACGGGAGGGAAACGAAAAGGCTATGTTTCTCTATTTTAATTATGTTTTGTTTATTTCAAAATAGTGCTTCTAAGTATAAACGAGTGGCGATATAAAATGGCTGCCAGTTAATGAAGTGCGCAAGTGCGGGGAAACACGTGACAAGGGAGAAAAGTTGGAGAAAAGCTAACCTTGTGATGTTGCTGAGAGGCTAGGATGCGAGAATGGTCAAGGCTGATGTGACCTAATTGAACTGATAGTGTGCCGTGGTGATCAGCAAAGAACCGTGAGAATCCATTTTAAGAGAAAGGACAATGCCTGCAGAGTTCTCGAATGTATCGAAAGAAGTTACAAATGTACTGATCGAAGCGGATGGAAACATGTCTTGAACTGTGAGAAAGGAAATGATCCAAGGACCATTTGGATCCAAGAGAACTTGATTAAAAGAATGAATAAGATGACATGCATGGACCAATGAAAGAAAAGCGTGTTATTAATGTT
Source organism: Calotriton arnoldi (assembly GCA_963921515.1). Classification (NCBI taxonomy): domain Eukaryota; kingdom Metazoa; phylum Chordata; class Amphibia; order Caudata; family Salamandridae; genus Calotriton; species Calotriton arnoldi. The sequence goes on from CAWUFW010005141.1 coordinate 66,016, forward strand.
GGGCGCGAGTTATAGTTAGCTGAACTAACTATAACAGTGGAATTTCTATGGTTTTGTACGAGTGAAATGTCCAGCTGACTATAACGTCCCTGAAACCTATGGTTTTTTCAGTGAATTTCAAAGGGTTTTTAAATGATAATTTCTAACTATAACGTCCTTGAAACCTATGGTTTTTTCAGTGAATTTCTAATGTTTTTTAAATGCTAATTTCTAACTATAACGTGCCTGAAACCCATGGTTTTTTCAGTGAATTTCAAACGTTTTTTAAATGATAATTTCTAATTATAATGTTCATTAAACCTATGGTATTTTCAGTGATTTTAAATTATCATTCCATTCTCAACCTAGTGAAAACAGCCAATATCGCCAGTTTTCCAACAATAGCTTCCACAAAAAAATTCGCCACAAATGAGAGCGACAACTAACGCTAATAATATCCAGAGTAGGCGTTCCCGTGCAAAAATAACACAAAAACACCACTTCCCGATATTTTGAACGAGCAGCCAAATCTGGGGAGTGATCCAAAAACAGACGATAAGCTGCGTTAGCAGTAGGAATTTAACATCTGCCTTTTACTGGTGTAAAGCAGGACGACTACCTACAGTGTGAAAGGGAGCCCAGCCCAGAACCACATCTGAAGACCAACACATGTCATAGAGCTACTGACCATGCAGCTCCGACACCCAAGAAGGCCACAACACACACTGCCATCACCCTCAGGACCTCCCCCCCGGACCACGCCCCTCCCTACTACCACCGAGGCAGCGCAGAACAGGACAGCGGACCTTCCAAAAACGGTATGGCCCCTCAGCCACACAATAGCTGAATCTTGGGAGATGTGGCAACCAAGTATGTGTGAAGGACGCAAGTCACCCATCAACAAAAATGCACACAATACCAAGTGTAGCGGTGATGTGGGGACAGACCTCACTATGCAGAGCACAAACCTCTCCATGTGGACATATACTGCTGGTGCTTGTAGTGTTGTGGATAATAGACGCAACCATGTTACCTCAGGCAGTGGGGAAGATCTCGGTCATGTAGCTGTGTTGTCCCCCCCTGGAAGCGGAAATGGAGTGTGCTGGTCCAACGTACGCCACTCCAGCGTAGAGCTGGGGCTGTGGGCGTGGTTCACTTGTGAGAAGGCCAAAGCGTCTGCCAGGGCGGCAGCCCTCACCCTGCCATGAGCCTCTGCCATGACCGCCGGCCTCCTCGACACAGGCCCGCTGCGAAACCAGCAGCAGAGCACCACAGACTTATGTCTGTACAGACTACTGCCTTCGATCTACACTGCGGACAGCAGGGCTCAAACATTCAGATCGAGTCGCGATTGCAGATGACGCACTCCAGTAGGGAAGAGACATTGATCCCAGTGCGGCCCGCCCAGACCACGCATCATCGCAGACTGCGCACACACTGAGTGCTTCAGGTGCCACTAACTCAGTGCACCACAAGTCAACGCCACGTGGACTTATTAAGACAGAATTCATTAGGCAAAAGACATTGCTACCAGTGCGGCCTGCCCGGACAACGCATCATCGCAGGCTCCACAAACGCTGGTTGCTTCAGGTGACACTAACTGTACAGCTCAACTCAATGCCACGTGGCTGTGGGCCCTTGCTGACCCCTGCCTCCGGCCTACACTGCGGTCATCAGGGCTCACATTTAAAATTGACACTTGATTTATTAATTGCAGAGTCCAGCAGGCAACTAAGTATTACGTCCCTAAAACCTACATAATATCCTTTTGGTATCCTTGCTTCAAGAACTTGTTTTATATCAGTTATAGCTTTAGTACAATGACCAAATTCATCTTGCAAGTCCAAAGGAACACTGAATGGCAGTCTACACTGCGGACAGCAGAGCTCACAATTCAAATTGAGTCTTGATTTATTAATTGCAGACAGAATTGTACTCTATGTCCTCGAATTTTGTCAAGAGGAAGTGACAAAAAGCATTCCTTGATGTCTGTGCTGACTACTGCCTTCGATCTACACTGCGGTCAGCAGGGCTCACAATTCAGATCGAGTCGCGATTGCAGATGACGCAGTCCAGTAGGCAAGAGACATTGCATCATCGCTGGCTGTGCACATGCTGAGCGCCACACCTACCACTAACTCTATGCAGCTCAAGTCAATGCCACGTGGCTGTGGACTCTTCCTGACCACTGCCTCCGGCCTACACTGTGGTCAGCAGGGCTCACAATTCAGATCGAGACAAGATTGCAGATGACGCAGTCCAGTAGGCAACAGACATTGCGTGATCGCTGGCTGCGCACACGCTGAGCGCCACACCTACCACTAACTGTATGCAGCTCAAGTCAACGCCACGTGGCTCTGGGCTCTTCCTGACCACTGCCTCCGCTCTACACTGTGGTCAGCAGGGCTCACAATTCACATCGAGTCGCGATTGCAGATGACTCAGTCCAGTAGGCAACAGACATTGCTCCCAGTGCAGCTCGCCCGCACCACGCATCATCGCTGGCTGCGCACACGCTGAATGCTTCTGATGCCCCTATCTCAGTGCAGCACAACTCATGAACTCTTTATGATACAATGTTTTGTGTATAATTTCACATCTGCTGCTCTACCTCAGTGTACCACAAGTCATGGACCCTTTACGATACAATCTTGTGTGTATTATTTCACATCTGTTGCCCCTACCTTAGTGCAGCACAAATCATTGACCCTTTATGTTTGAATTTGTGTGTCTGATCAAATGATTACTGTTGTACTTGTTGCCAGCACCAACCATTCCCGGACGGCTGGCTAACACTCTCCCCACACGCATCCAGCACAGACGTCACTGGACATGTGACCCTGGTAATAAAAATGAGTCGAGCGCACGTGCCCGTACCCAGTTCCACTATCTATCTGTGTCCGTGTGTTCATTATGTATGCAAGATGCCGCCCCTGGGCCCTACCACATTACATTGTGCTGTGGACAGGGTATGCAACCATGTTACCTCTGGCAGTGGGGAAAACTTCGGTTATGTAACTTTCTCTTGGTCATTGTACAAGTACGTACGTAGAGACTGGATCATTAGACTACTGCAAGGAGAGTGTATAGTGAATTTATAAGTGCTTGGAGATTGGTGGAGTAATTGTATAAGTACATATGTTGGCGCAGCCTAACCCCGAACACAAGCTTGGCTCTAATTGGCTGCCCTCCATGTGCCAAAACTGAAACTTGAACTTTGCATGGCCCTGTATTGCTACAGTTGCAACACTCCACTGAATGTGCAATAAACATTCATATCCACACAGATGTGTCATGTCCACCATCTTTCATGTGTGGAACTATGGATGAATGTAGGGTCAGTGATTCCCCGTACCTTCCTTGTTGGCCATGTTGTGGGACTTGGCTCACAGAGTGACACATTGGCGCTTGCGACCCGGGTGACGTCAGCACTACAACAGGGACACCCGCATCAGTTGATTCCTCATACAGCCCAGGACGGAGCCATGCCCATAGCTCCGGAGTCATTCTTCACAGCCTCACACAGGACTGGCATACACCAGGCCAGCCCACTCCGCTTACGCTTACAGGGAAGGACAACAACGCTACATGGCCCAGATTTTCATTACAGTGATCTGCTGGTCACACCCTAGTTGTCAGTACGCCACAGCCACTCCCTCATGGCTAGTATACACCCACACCACACCCATCCAGCACAGGCGTCACAGGACACGTGACCCTGCCAATAAAAAAGACCGGGCGCACGTGCTCGACGCCATTTCAGAGTTGCTCGCACCGGATGCACTACGGCCGGCACAGGCACACCGACACGGGACGGTGACTTTCGGTCCACTGAGGTACGGGTAACGTAACTGCTGAGCGGGTGTACAGCCTGCGGTGATGGCCCGTCCCGGCGGTCTGGACAGCTCAGGTTTTGTGTGCCCTGCTGGACCGCAGTGTAGGCCTGAGCCATCAGACAGCGCAGGCCTACCGGCATGTGGCGTCGCCTCGCTGGTCACAGAGTTAGTGGCACCGCAAGGGCTGAGTGGGTGTGCAGCCTGCTATGAAAAGCCCGGTGCACTGGTATGTCCTCTGCCATGGCGAAATCAAGACCCAGCACCAAATGTGAGACCTAGTGGCCTGCGGAGCGGGGCTGCATGATATGCAGGGTGCCGTGTCAGCGGGCCCCGGGCTTGGGGCTTGCAGCGGCACGTGGTAGGCCCTCTTTTCTACACGCAGGTTGCGAAAGGTGAGCAGAGAGGCTTGTTAGCGCAGCGGCGGGCAGTGACCTCCGGGCAGTGGGAGTGGATGGGGTGCAGCAGCCTGGGTGCGCAGCGGCGGACAGTCACCTCCGGGCAGTGGGAGTGGATGGGGTGCAGCAGCCTGGGTACGCAGCAGCGGGCAGACACCTCTGGGCAGTGAAAGTGGATGGGGTGCAGCAGCCTGGGTGCGCAGCGGCGAGCAGACACCTCTGGGCAGTGGAAGTGGATGGGGTGTAGCAGCCTGGATGCACAAAGGCGGGACAGAGAATTAGGCGTGTGCAGTTGTATGTACTCTGCCATTACTGATTCCATCCTACGTTTCAGATGAGTAAGCTTGAGGGCTTCACTATGTTCCGGCACGTGGTTGGAGACACACCGGTGACAGAAAGGTGAGCTGTGAGGGTTTTGTCCACAGTGTGGGCACTCACTGTCCCTCTCCATCTCTTCCTTTCTCTCCCTCACACTCTTTCTCTCTCTCTCTCTCTCTCTCTCTTCCTCTCTCTCTCACTCTATCTCTTCCTCTCTCTCACACTGTTTTTTTCTTTCTCTCTCTCTACCTCTCTCTCTCTCTTTCTCTCTCTCTCACTCTTCCTCTGTTTCTCTCTTCCTCTTTCTCACACTGTTTCTCTCTTTCTCTCTCTCTTCCTCCCTCTCACTGTTTCTCTCTCTCTTCCTCTCTCTCTCACTATTTCTCTCTGTCTACCTCTCACTGTTTCTTTCTTTTTCTCTCTCTTCCTCTCTCTCACTCTTTCTCTCTCTCTCTCTTTTGATGGACGCATGACGCACAATGTTATCTTGCTTTTTATCTAGCAGTCTGTGATTCACATATTGACGACCCCCCCCGACACGGACCTCCCGCCACGAGGTGATGACTTCAGTTCCACTGAGTTAGTGCCACCAGAGCTGAGCGCGTGTGCAGCCAGCGATTATGCGTGGCCATCCTGCAATCAAAACCCACTTTGAATTGTGAGCTCGGCTTGACCGCGTGTACGCAACGCCTGAGGAGGTTGCTTTGGCACGTGGTGGACCCTCTTAGACACACGCTGGTGGCGGAAGGTGAACAGAGAGGCTTGTTTCCGCAGCAGCGAGCAGTCACCTCTGGGCGGTGGGAGTGGATAGTGTGCAGCACCCTGCGTGCACAGGAGCGGGCAGACACCTCCAACCAGTGGGAGTGGATGGGGTGCAGCAGCCTGGGTGCACAGGAGTGGGCAGACACCTGTAGGCAGTTGGAGTGGATGGAATGCAGCAGTCTGGGTGCGCAGGAATGGGCAGACACCTCTGGGCAGTGGGACTGAATGGGGTGCACCAGCCTGGGTGCACAGCAGCGGGCAGACACCTCTGGGCAGTGGGAGTGGATGGGGTACAGCAGCCTGGGTGCGCAGAGGCGGGCAGACACCTCTGGGTGGCAGGAATTGATGGGGTGCAGCAGCCTGCGTGCGCAGGGGCAACACAGAGAATTAGGCGTGTGCAGTTGTATGTACTCTGCCATTACTGATTCTATACTATGTTTCCGATGACTAAACTTCAAGACTGCACTATGTCCCGGCACGTGGTTGGAGACACACCGGTGGCAGAAAGGTGAGCTGTGAGGATTTTCTCCACAGTGTCAACACTCACTCTCCCTCTCCATCTCTTCCTTTCTGTCACTCACTCTCTTTCTCTCTCTCTCACTCTCTATCTCTTCCTTTCTCTCTCTCACACTCTTTCTCTCTTTCTATGTCTTTTCCTCTCTCTCTCATTCTTTCTTTCTCTCTCTCTTCCTCTCTGTCTCACTCTTTCTCTCTCTCTCTACCTCTCTCTCACACTGTTTCTCTCTTTCTCTCTCTCCTCCTTGTATCTCACTCTTTCTCTCTTTCTCTCTCTCTTCCTCTCTTCCTCTCTCACTCTTTTTCTCTTTCTCTGTCTTCCTCTCTCTCACTCTTTCTTTCTCTGTCTCTTCCTCTCTCTCACTCTTTCTATCTCTCTCCTTTCATGGATGCATGACGCACAATCTTATCTTTCTTTTTGTCTTGCAGGCTGTGATTCACAAATTGTCGAGGGATGACACGCCATACCTGTACCTACTTTTATTTTGTTGTTTTGTTTAAATAAAATGTTTTATATGTAAATCTATAGATGACTGAGATTCTTATTTGTCCAACCTCACATGCATCTTCTTTACTATAATTGTGCGACATCAGCCAATTTGTTACGTTCCAGATTTCCTAAGGTTGCTGTCACATTTGTTTGTGTGGGGGGGGAGGTGAAGGGGGATGGCGGACAGGGGGCTGGTGGCGGGGGGTGTCGGAGCAGTGTTGGGTGTCCGAGCTGCATGATCGTTGGCTCCATTGCATCTGTTGTCATTCACTTTGAAAGTTAAAAATATCATCTCAAATACTTAACCACTACTACAAAACACATAACACACCTTCTTAATTTCTAATTTACCTTCGTAGTTGGTATGCAGATTTCAAATGTCACAAACGCATGCAATTCTTTTCTTGTCACACAGTACATCTAATGCACCGCTTTCATCAAGAATGGAACCAGTAATGGCAGAATTTCCCTGTTGCTCCACACATAAATACATATAAAGAACAAATCAAAATAGTTCCTTATTTTTTTTAGATTGCAGAACCCCTCTTTATTGGTTATTTTTGAACTTTCCATATAAACAGTTTTTTTAAGGACACATACAGGTGAAAAGTTCAACGTATTGTATCACCACTTTCTAGAACATTCTACGACACGTGCAAGTTAAAAGTTCATCATTTTTTTAAACCTACCGATATTTCTTTTTGCAACATTTTTTTCAACATTTAACGGCACGTGGAGGTCAAAAGTTCACCATTCTTTCAAGTTTGAACTGCACCTTCCAAATACAATTAGCAGGTGTGGTTGAGCTGAGCAAATTTCATCCTATAATATGTACTCCACGTATAAACTGCTTTTTTATTAACCAATCACAAAGATGCTTTTCTTTAAATTTTTTTAATTTTTTTTTTATTTGTCAACACGAGGGTAAAAATGAACAGAACACCATATTCAAGACATATACACATCAGAAAGAATAATTACAAAAATAATTAATTACATACATGGGGATGAGAGCACAACAAGACCAAAATAAATTTCAGATATTATTAATTAGACCTTAGAACAATGATCCCCAGACTGTATTAAGTTTACATACAGAACGAACTCCCCTCGATTTGGCCAGCGCTTGTTCCATATCGTATGTCTGTCTAACTAACAACCACCAATCCATGCCCGAAGGTTTTGATGAGATCCAGACCCGGGCAATTGTCAGTCTTGCAGAGACCAGTAAGATAGTTAATAGGTCTTCGGGTTTGGATCTCATATTCCGACCGCCCATCATTATATCCATAGTCGTAAGAGATATTTCCATCCCCAACTTCTGAGACAGTACTTGAGCAACCTTCTGCCAGAATATTGCCAGTTCTGGGCATGTAACGAACATGTGTTTTATGTCAGCCGCGTATAAATCACATCTTTGGCATTTTATCCGATCACTAACCGAGTTATTAGATGACCACTTCGCTATTCTTTCCGGCGTGTAATATAATAGACATATTGTACGGTACTGTTGTAGCCGCAGATTAGAAGAATGCACAACCTTATTTATAGTACTGAGAGCTTGTGATATAGTGTTAGCCGAAACCGATGTTCCCATAACCTTACTCCAACGATCAGCTAATCTCGCGCAATCGTCTAATCTGTAAGTACTCAGACTTTTGTACCCTCTACTAATCAGAGATTTTTCATTATTAGCACGTAAACAGTTCCATATGTCAGAATCAGATATGTTAGTCAGATTTAAGTACCGTATAAAGTAATCGCGAATCTGATAATACTTAAACTGCATGTTATCTGGTAGTTTGTATTGTATCTGCAATTTTTCAAAAGAGATAAAGCCGCTGTAATCATAGAGATCACCTAGCTAGCCCAGCGTTTACCCACAGTGTCGTGGAATATTTCTGGCAGGCCTGGATTGTACCAGAGGGGGAGTTTATCATGGAAGAGCGACATATTACACTTGAGTGAGATAGCACGCCATATAGATATACTATCTCGTGCGGTCTTGAATTTTACCCTTTTGTAGTAATTCGGGTCGTTAGTTCTAAAAAGAAACATATTGCTCTCTTCACCCAGCATAAATTTATGAAAAAAAGTACTGCTCGCAGGATTAATGAAGCTGCGAAGACGACCAATAAAAGCTGACCAAAAATACATTTTGAAATCAGGAAAATCGAGACCACCTTGGCTGAAGGGAAGTTTTAGCAGATCTATTGCTTGTCGTGCTTTCTTGTAGCCCCATATAAAACTACTTAAGATTCCCTCCAGCCGCCTGAAGAAAGAGTTAGTCACCCGCAGTGGGATAGACCGAAACAAATAAAGAAATTTGGGCATGATCTTCATTTTTATAATATTTATTCGCCCAATAATACCAATAATACCTATAGGTAACTTATGCCAATTCTTGAGTGACTTGACTGTCTCTTTCAGCAATGTTTCGTAATTCAGGGAGATTATCCTATCTATCCGTGAGGCCACTTTGACACCCAAGTAAGTAGCAGTCGAGCAAGCCCCCTGTATTGGAACCGAAGATTTGTGGTTTAGAAGAACTTGGGGGCATATTATCAACGAGGCGATAAACCCGCCGCTTTTGCGTCCGTTTTCGGACGAAAAGCGGCGATAATTGTATCGCCTAATCAGCAAGGTCACGCTATTGCGTAAATCCTTGCATTATCGCCCTTTCCCCCAACGCCCATCTTTGCATCTCTAATGAGATGCAAAGTGGGCGTTACTGGGCGTACCCCGGATGGACTACGTTGCAAATATCGCTGATGTTCACATCGCGATATTTACAAGGCAGCCCACATGATTTTAACAGAGGTTAGATTTTGGCGAAAACGGCCGTTTTCGCCAAAATCTAACGTCTGCTAAAATCCTGACTTAGCCATCCCTAACATAGGGGGTGGATTATGCTGATACGACCACAGGGTCGTACTAGCAAGGTTATCGCCGTTTGCAGGGAACATCACTGGAAAACCAGCGATGTTCCCTGCAAAACGGCGATAACCTCGCTATCGCTGGAATTTTTATCGCCCTGGAGAAACGCGTTGTTAATAACGCGCTACCAGGGCGATAATTTCCAGAGATAGCCTGCGATAGGACTATTATCGCTAAGCACGGCCAGCGATAATTATCGCTGGCCGTTGATAATATGCCCCTTAGGTTTTATTAATATTTAGTTTATATCCTGAGATTGCCCCAAACCCCCCTGCTTCTTCAATTATCACTTTCAACGCCTCCCCCGGTTCCGTTGAAAACACTGCAATGTCATCTGCATACGCGATGACCTTAAGAGAATTTGCCCCTAGCGTAAAGGGACTAATTAATGACTGATTTTGCAAAACCGAGATAAATGGCTCTATGTAGAGAGCGAATAGCAGCGGAGATAAGGGGCATCCCTGACGAGTACCACGAAGAATCGGAAAAATGGGGGATTGCAATCCGGCATACGTTATTTTAGCACAAGGCTGGTCATATAAAGCTTGTACCCAGTTCATAAATTGACCTTTAATTCCAAAAACTGAGAGTATGGTCCACAGATAGTCCCACCCCACTCGGTCAAATGCTTTTTCAGCATCTAACAAAATCATACCTAGTGGGGTTGACCTTACGTTTGCCACATCGAAAGCCGTCAGAGCCATATTTACGTGAGCAGTGGTGTCTCTCCCTTGAATAAACCCATGCTGGTGAGGGGATACCAAACTAGGCATTATTGGAGCAAGGCGACTCGCCAGAATCTTAGCAAAAAATTTTGCGTCGGCATTAATAAGTGAAATTGGCCGATATGACCCACACTCGTCCGCTGGTTTTATTTTTTTCAGAAAGAAGACCATTTGCGTCACGTTTCATGATTCGGGAACCTTACCCCCTATTCCAATAGATCTTATTACCTGACTAAATGGTAATAGTAAGTCATCATTAAAAATCTTATAAAATTCCAAGGGTATGGAATCTTCTCCCGACGCTTTGCCTGATGGTAAAATACTAACTGCCAATTTTATTTCTTCCATCGTGATGCCCCTTGCCAAAGAGTCAGATATTTCATCCGCCATACTTACCGGAGAGCTATTCTGTAGATACCTAGATATATCCTCCTGTTTTGGCTGAGTCTCTGGGGTGTATAGCTCTTGATAATAGGCAGCAAATTGTTTTAATATCTGTTGTGGGAACTCATATGATGTATTATTAGACCCCTTAATAGTCTTTATAAGGGTCTTAGCCCTGTCATCTGCTACCTTAAATGCAAGGATCTTGCCTATTTTTTCAGCACTCTCATATTGAGATAGCCGGTATTTACTGAGTTTTGCTATACTTTTCTCCCTGAGTGTCTTCTTCAGCGCTGATCTAAGATCAATTAAAGTATACCCCAATTCCTCTATATTTTTAAGACCTCTCAAAACTGCCTCTGTGTGTTGACTTTCTATTGTGCGAATAGCTGTAATAGTCTCTTCTGTTGCCTTTTTCCGTTCCTTATTTTGCCTCCAGATGTATTGTTGGGTGAATCCCCTGATAGCTGCCTTACATGTGTCCCAGACCATTATAGGAAAAGCTGACCCAATATTTATTTTAAAAAATTCCTTAAGATGCTCCCTAGTCTGAGCCACAAAGTCTTCATCTAGTAACAAATACCTAGGGAAAGAAAAAAATCTAGGCCCCTTATTTTTAGTTAAAGTCTTAATTGAGAGGAGAATAGGATTATGGTCGGAGGTGACCCTCGGGCAAATCTCCATAACGCTTGACCATAAAATATTGTCTGATGCCCAAGCCATATCAATTCTGGAGTAGAGCTTATGCGGGGCAGAATAATATGTGTAGCCTGCTAAATTTGGGTGTAATGTCCTCCAGACATCCTTAATGACATGTAGCCGACCCAGCTCCCCAATTGCAGCCCGGGTCTTCTGCATCCTTTGAGAGACCCCTCGCCTTGTAGTGTCTACCCCATAATCCATAATACAATTGAAATCTCCCATCACCACCCGTTCCCCCTCCCAATTCAGCAGTTCCATATTTACAGCATCAATTATAGTAGGATCATCTATGTTAGGACTATACAATGAACAAAAGACATATTTTCTCCCTCTAACTCCATCTGTGCAATGGCCCATCTGCCCCCTTTATCAGACATTGTCTTACCCACTCCAGCTCTGAATCGTTTATGCTTCAGGATAGCGACCCCACGTATAGAAACATTTTGTGCCGAACTCACTACCACTTCATATCCTAACTGTTTTGAATAAACCTCGGTCTTTATAGGAAATATGCGTTTCCGATAACATAACTATCTGAGGATTATACATTTTTAGTTCTTCGGCAACTAATTGTCTCTTATTCCTGCTGTTCAGACCTGCCACATTCCAAGCTAAACATTTAACCCACCCCATCTCAAAAATGATTCCCTGCTGCCTTTTCTATTGTTTAATTCAATTAACTTAACACAGCTTACATCCCTCCTGATTTCTTTTTTTTCCTTTCTCAATACCCTCATGTTGACTTTTTCCTTTTCTTGCCACCTCCCGTGGTCCCCCTCCTCCTACCCCCCTAACCCTTTCACCCGCCCCCCCACGTCTAGAAGGAGGAATCATCCCCTTCTTACAGCTGCCGCTGGTATGGCAGCTAACTGGAACCCAGACTCCACGGTAGCTCCCGAAACAAACCCAACCCCACAATAATTTGCAAAGAGAGAGGAAAAAAGAAAGAGAGAAGAGAAAGTATGACAAAAAAAAGAAAAAAAAAAGGGATAGTTTAGTATATCTGTAGATCTAATACAATAGAAACATTGATGAAAGAAGGAAGAGACAGAGAAAAAGAAAAGTAGTAAAACCAACTTTACTCTCCCAATCTTCCTACCAGCCAATCCCCGAAAACCTCAAGCTTTATCTTTATTTTTATGCAGCCCCAACTTTCTGCCATTTATGCAAAGGTTCTTTCACTTCTGATTCAGAAAAGAAAAAAAATGTTTGTCCGCCCCTTATGATCTTCAGACGAGCAGGTTCCTGCAGAAATGCTTGAGCCCCCATGGCTTTTAGTGGATGGATCGATTAACTGCCTTAACTGCCATCTCCTGTCCATTGTTGCTTTACAGAAGTCTGAGCGAAAAAAAATAGAAAAAGATTCCACAACTACCGGTGATCTTGGGCCCGCTTTTAGAGAAACTGCTTGTCGTAACAGAAAGTTTCCAAAGTAGATCAAAAACGGTCTTGGATAGCGAGTATCTTGCCGACGCTGCACCGGCGGAAGTCTATGGGCCCTTTGTATCTGGCAGTCCCAATCCCAGTCCCCAAGATCTGGGAAAGCCTTCTGCAGTACCTGAACTATAAAAGCTCTGGGATCTGATCCCTCTTGACCTTCGGGGATTCCAAACATTTTCAAATTTTGTCTCCTCTGTCTATTTTCTAAGTCTTCTAGCTTGAGTTGCATACTCGTGAGTTGATCCTCGTGCTGCTGAACTGAGCTTGCTACTTTGGTAATAGCTTCCTCTGTACAAACTACTCTCTGCTGTAATTCCGTTATCTCGTCTGTCATGGTCCCGACTTTCACTGTCACCTTTCTCAGAGATTGCTGAATATTATGATTGTCTGCTCTAACTTGGGCAAAAAGCTCTCGTGTCTCTTCCCTTTGATCTTTCAGAGCTTGTAGAATCAATGACAGTATCGAAGCTTCATTATTTTGAGCCCCTTTATTCTGAAGATCTTCCACCATGTATGACGTATGAGATAGTGGAGAGGGCACAGATGCCATAGAAAATCCATTACCGCTTACATCCCCTGATCCTTCAGGTGATATTACTGTAGTTGGCTCTAGACCAGATTCTGAACTACCTGCGGCCTTAGCAGCACTGATAACGTCATCTGTTAAGCCAACATCCGATAGTCTAGATATCACGGTCTTGATGCCCCCTTTAGATTGTACCCATTTCCGCATGGGGCTGTTGCCTGATAGATCTTTGGTTTGTATTGTTTTCCTATTACCCGACCCCAGATTAGATACATTTTGCACCTTCTTCATATCCTTTGTAATTTTAGATTTAAAGTTCTTTTTCCTAGGAGTCGCTGAAGGTACCAATTGTTTTTCCCTTGTACCTGTTTGAGGTCACTGCCCCATTTGTAGATCAGAGGGGCTCTCCTGCTCCTCTTCTTGGGCCATCTTAGAGTTAACCGACATACTATTGTCACTGGTCAATACAGAGTCAGCAGCATTGGAAGCTATGTGTTCAGCAGAAGAAATAACAGGAATATGCTCCCCCCCAGACGATATATCATTTTGCTCTAAGTCGAGAGGCCCGAAGATGTTGAGATTATTAATGTGCCCTCCTACGTGTAGGAGCTCTGTTGCGCCATCTACCAAGGTAGCAGATTGCCCCCCTGACTCTGATCACTCCGCATTAAAGTCAGCTTTTTCCCCCCCTCGAACAGGAGATCGTATTTAGCTGCTTGACCTATGGCGGTATCCATATTGTCCTCATAGTTTCCCAAGTTATCCGAAATTTCCATGTCACCAGCCTCGACAATCTCCGGTATCTCCAGTGTCTTGACAGATTTCCCCCTGCTTTCCACCTTACCCATTTCTGGAGTCTGCACCTGGATTTGAGACTGGTGAAGTGCAAGCGAGAGTTGTGATTGATTCACCCTCATAGAACCAGGGGAGACAAGCTCAGCGATACTTTGTTGCTCGCATATAGCACTAGTGATCATTTCAACCAACTTGTTGCCATTAGCTGATTCTGTAGCAGTTTCAAACAACTCCGCAGATTTCCTTGAATGTAAATAGCGCAATACTGGTTTACCTAGTCCTGCAGTCTGTTTAATGAGATCTGCTTTTGCAGAATCAGCTTTCCCTGCCGCCCGATCACCCCCCAGAGTCTCCGCTGAACTCACCGGCACCGGCAAGCGATTTGCTGCCCGGGTTCCTCTGGCTGGGTTTTTCGGCAGCGCCATATCCCCGAGTGAAGCAGCGTTCCACAGTCGGGATGAAAACAAAATGAAAAACGCCGAGCCGCCAACCACACAGCCAAGTATGTGGACGGCGAGCACCTGAGGCCAATCCTGACAATCACCTGCATTCAGCGCTTCAGAGCTGCGTAACCAAGACCGTAGCGCTGGTAGGCAAATTAGTCGCTGAACTTTTCAAACAGGATTTATAAATGCACAGAGAGCTCTTTCTTTCTTTCTTCTCCACCCTTCAGTATCGTCCTTTAGCCATTTCCTCAGATCAAAACGTATCACATTAGTTAAGCAAGCAGGGGGGGTATAGTCTTGGAAGCCTCTCCATGTGCTGGTTCACAGAGACGGCGTCAATCCGCCATCTTGTCTCCTCCTCCACAGGCCGGACAAAGATGCTTTTCATCAAAACTAATATACACCCTACTTTTTAGGACACAATACATTTCATCTCCCAATCAGTTAACGTTTTGTATGTAAAAATAAAAGTAGTTCCCCAAGTTTAAACATATCTCTTATTCTAGGAACAGACTGCATGAGCTACAGACATTTATCCATATGTTGTAGCCATACCTTCAAAATGCTAGTGTGGATTGTAGAACATAGCTATGTTTTCTGGTGCAAGAGGTATGCAGAACAGAGACGTATTGACTTAGACCTAGGTTTACAAAATGTGCACATTAAATGGTTTGCACAGAGAGTATTGAAGTGGCACCAATTGCTCCCTTTGGTTAAAACCTGTTTGCATCTCCAACACCCTGATCTCATGATTGTGCACTGTGGTGGTAACGACCTAGGCACATTGACTGGGGTAGGTTTGGAAATGCTTATGAAAGGTACCTTTGGACAATTGATGTTACTTTTGCCTCAAACTGTCTTTGTATATTCCAATATATGCCAAAGACAGAAGTGGAAATGGTCAAACCAATTTTGTCATAAGATTGAAAAATCTAGGAAGAATGTCAACAAAGCTGTGTCTGCATACCTCAGAGACCATAGAATGGGGTCGATTTACAACAACAACATACATTTTGATATGGCTGATATCTACAGAAGTGATGAAGTACACTTCACAGATAAGGGAAACCGAGTTTTCCTGATTAACTTGAAGCTGTGCATTCGCACTTACATGTAGCTCCAACTAATAAACACAAGGGCTCTTTTTACAGCCGCCTTATATTCCCAATTTCGGCTCGCAGAGTGTCACCTGCGGGCCGTCGGGCAGGTTCGCAGAGGAAGAGCTGCGGCCCGTGGGCTCAGTTAGCAGAGTGAGACCGTTGGCTCGCAAAAGCACAGCACTGTACTAGCTCGCAGAGGGAGAGCTGTGGCCGGACTCGCAGAGGGAGACTCAGACCAACGGGCCAACAGGCCTGCTAGCAGACACACAGCTTTCAGTTAACGGGCTGGCTCGCAGAGATACTGCTGCGAGCCCTTCGATCTGCAACCCGACGGGCTAACTCGCAGAGGGAGAATAATAGGCCGATGGGCCTCCTAGCACAGACAGAGCTACGAGCTAACGAGGTGGCTCACAGAGGTAGAGCTTCGGGCCCGACGGACTGCCTTCTAAAGGCATAGCCGCGAGCTGATGATGTGGGGAGAGGGAGCGTAAAAGGAGTATCTCGCACAGACAGACCTGCGGGATATTTTCAGTATTGCCTCGCAGAGGTAGAATTATGGATGCGATGCCTTTTAGAGGGAGAGATGCGAGCTGACGGACTGAGTCATAAAATGGCTCACAGCTTGCAGTTGCAGAGCTGCGAGCCGACGGACTGGCTTCTAAAGGCATAGGGGACCGTGAAAGGGGTATCTCGCACAGACAGAGCTGCGGTATATTTTTAGTGTTGCCTCGCAGAGGTAGAACTACGGACCTGATGCCTTGCAGAGGGAGAGTTGTGAGCTGACAGACTGAATCACAAAATGGCTGCCAACACTTCCCAGTTTCAACAGTTCACAGCCAATGAGCCTCAAGCTCGTGCTCGTAACGCTTCAGCCAATCAGATGTCAGAATTCTTAAATATCGATATCTGGAAAATTTGACATTTCTCTAAAACTACTGAACGGATTTACCCGATTTAAACAAAAGCGTGCTTTCTGGACCAAGGCCTTTCTCTGTGCCAAATTTGGCGTAATTCCGTTCAGCAGTTTGACCTGTAGCCTTGTCTACAGTTTCCTATGGATATTGCATGGAGAAAACACGTTTTGGGACCCCCTTTTTTCTTAGCCCCCCCTTGACGAATCCCCACCAAACTTTTAGGATAGGAGCTGACCTGAAAAGAGGAACTTTTTGGAAGATTTCGTAAAGATTCATCAAACAACGCCAAAGTTATAAGCACATCAACAAATGCTTTTCCTATGGAAACGTGGTCCCAACTATAACTACCTACTGGCGACTGCCAGTAGGTAATATATATATATATGCACCGGAGGGGTTTGTGTTTTGATGTTTTACATGCCTGCCAGAAGCGTGTTAAAGAGGCCCCGTTCCACCAAGCAGCCGGAGCTTTTCTGGTTCAGCTGTTGCTGTTTTGGGTCACCAAGGGATTGGTTTGCTTCGGCCCGCCTCGGATTGCAGACAAAGGACAGGGCTGCTGCCAGGAGCAGCTTGTGACTTCACAAGGAGCCGGGAATCATTGCATCTCGACTCGCGGCCCGCCGGACGTCTGCATGTGGGGCTGGAACGTTAAGGGGACCAGAGGAAGCCCTAGGACACTAAACAAACTCAGGGCCATCCATCTTATTATTTTGCACCTTTGCCCTGGTTATTGTTTGCCCACACGGGCTGGACATTCTTTTCCTCCCCCACGCACTACCTATCCCAACCTGATGAACTCTGGGAACTGTAGTCAAAATTCCAAACTACAGAGGGAGTGCACACATGTGACCGTGGGGTGGAGTGCTCTAACCTATAAGAGCGAGGCAGGAGATCTAAAGGTGTGGGTGGAGCAGCGCCGTGATTACAGTGGCATCTGATGAAGGCGATGGAACGCCGAAATGCATTATGCCCGATGTCCGAATAAAGGCTTCCAAAAGGAATCTCCCCGAGTGGCCTCTTACTTCTCTGCACCGGAGGGGTTTGTGTTTTGATGTTTTACACACCTGCCAGAAGCGTGTTAAAGAGGCCCCGTTCCACTATGCGGCCGGAGCTTTTCTGGTTCAGCTGTTGCTGTTTTGGGTCACCAAGGGATTGGTTTTCTTCGGCCCGCCTCGGATTGCAGACAAAGGACAGGGCTGCTGCCAGGAGCAGCTTGTGACTTCACAAGGAGCCGGGAATCATTGCATCTCGACTCGCGGCCCGCCGGACGTCTGCATGTGGGGCTGGAACGTTAAGGGGACCAGAGGAAGCCCGAGGACACTAAACAAACTCAGGGCCATCCATCTTAATTATTTTGCACCTTTGCCCTGGTTATTGTTTGCCCACACGGGCTGGACATTCTTTTCCTCTCCCACGCACTACCTATCCCAACCTGATGAACTCTGGGAACTGTAGTCAAAATTCCAAACTACAGAGGGAGTGCACACATGTGACCGTGGGGTGGAGTGCTCTAACCTATAAGAGCGAAGCAGGAGATCTAAAGGTGTGGGTGGAGCAGCGCCGTGATTACAGTGGCATCTGATGAAGGCGATGGAACGCCGAAATGCATTATGCCCGATGTCCGAATAAAGGCTTCCAAAAGGAATCTCCCCGAGTGGCCTCTTACTTCTCTGCACCGGAGGGGTTTGTGTTTTGATGTTTTACACGCCTGCCAGAAGCGTGTTAAAGAGGCCCCATTCCACCAAGTGGCCGGAGCTTTTCTGGTTCAGCTGTTGCTGTTTTGGGTCACCAAGGGATTGGTTTGCTTCGGCCCACCTCGGATTGCAGACAAAGGACAGGGCTGCTGCGAGGAGCAGCTTGTGACTTCACAAGGAGCCGGGAATCATTGCATCTTGACTCGCGGCCCGCCGGACATCTGCATGTGGGGCTGGAACATTAAGGGGACCAGAGGAAGCCCTAGGACACTAAACAAACTCAGGGCCATCCATCTTATTATTTTGCACCTTTGCCCTGGTTATTGTTTGCCCACACGGGCTGGACATTCTTTTCCTCCCCCACGCACTACCTATCCCAACCTGATGAACTCTGGGAACTGTAGTCAAAATTCCAAACTACAGAGGGAGTGCACACATGTGACCGTGGAGTCTAACCTATAAGAGCGAGGCAGGAGATCTAAAGGTGTGGGTGGAGCAGCGCCGTGATTACAGTGGCATCTGATGAAGGCGATGGAACGCCGAAATGCATTATGCCCGATGTCCGAATAAAGGCTTCCAAAAGGAATCTCCCCGAGAGGCCTCTTACTTCTCAGCACCGGAGGGGTTTGTGTTTTGATATATATATATATGCATATATATATATATATATATATATATATATATATATATATATATATATATATATATACATTTTCACTAAAAATCAAGAGTTAAAGGGACGTTATAGGTAGGTAAAAATGTCAGTTAAAATACTGTTTTAAACAGTATATTTTCTTTTTAGTTTTTTGTCCAGGACAGGGAACTGAGGGGCATATTTATGTAGTGGCGCAGGGCAGAGCATCAAGTCACCTTGCTGCACTGCCCTGCATTACAGGTAAAGGCCAGGAATGCACTGTATTTATCCAATACGGTGCATTCTTGTCCTTTCCCATTGCGCTGGCGCAGTTTTGGCAGCCTCGTGCCAACACAGGCACTCTTGCACCATCGTGCAAGGGTGACTCTGTTGTAGGCAGGATTGTTTTTGTAGAGGAAGGGGTACCTTCCTGCACAAAAACAATCCTGAGAGGCGTTTTCCTCTTTCTATGTGTGCTGCAGAGTGCAGCACACAAAGAAAGAGGGAAAAACGAGGATAAATAGACGTTAGGCTCAGGGCCACACATTCCTCTCTCCTTTCATTAAATAAAATGCCCCGGGTGATGGGGTCCCCAGGGCTTAAGAAGGCTCGGGAAGGGGGGCATGTGTAGGCCTGGGCGGAAAACTACGCTACGCTCGCGTAGTTTGCGCAACTATGCGCTACGCGAATTGCACGTAGCACAGTGCAAAAACGCATAGCGTAGCGTAGCGGGCATTTTTTGCTTGCTCGCGGTCCTCAACATCAAGTTGGCGACCGCGAGGGAGCAAAATGACATCCCGGCGAGATTTTAACGTGGGGAGGTCAGGTTTCTCATTGCGAGTGGTCGCGAATGCTCGCGACCGCTCGCAATGAGAAACTACCAGTCCGCGTTGAGAAAACTGCCGCTCGAGTACAAATCTACTCGAGCGGCAGAAAACGACCGCTTGCACTGTGCAAGATGCCGTTTGCAATGATTGCACAGTGCGGACAAGCATCCGGCACTGTGCAATCATTGCGAACAGCATTTCCTACCGCACTACGCAGTTCGCGTAGTGCTACGCGTAGCGCGAAGTGCACTTCGCGTAGCTACGCGTAGCGCTACTACGCGAACTACGCCCAGGGTTAGGCATGTGGCCCCTCTACCCTTTAATAAAAAAATTGCCCTGGGGTATGGGGTCTCAAGGGTCTAACAAGGCTCGGGATGGGGGGTCAGACAGCCTACTCTCCTTTATTAAAAAAATCCAACCCTGGCTGATGGGATTTCCAAGGCCTAATAAGGCTCAGGACGAAGAGCCACAAGCCCCCATTCCCTTTCATAAAAAAAGGCCCTGGGGATGGGCTTCCCAGAGCCTTATAAGGCTAAGGCTGGTGGGCCCCACTGTCCCCCTACCCTTTAATTTTAAAAAATGGCCCTGGGGTATAGGGTCCCCAGGGCCTAATAAGGCTTGTGAAAGGGGGGCACATGGCCCCCCTCCCCTTTAATTTAAGTTGCGACCCACAGGGATAGGGAACCCAGGACCTACTAAGGGCCGGAGAAGGGGGCCACACCAGCCACCTCCCCTTTAATTGTAGTGGTGGCCCTGGGTAATGGGGTCCCCAGGGCCTAATAAGGCTGAGGTAGGGGGGCACGTGGACCCTTTCCCTTTAAAAAAATAAGAAAAAAGCATAAGGTCCTGTGGCCAAACACCAGGCCGTGCACGGTGGGTGGTTGCCTTAACGTATAGTAATAAAATAATACTTAACATAAAAAAACACAGGAAATTGAATGGAAAAAAACAAAGGGTAAAGTAACGTAATAGTTAGCTGTTATAAAAAGATCTGTTTTTGTTTTTTAAAAAACCTTAGAAATTCACTGAAAAAACGAAAGGTTAAAGTAACGTTATAGTTAGGTGAATATGTCAGTGACAACATTAACGTTTTGAACTGAAGAAAAACACAGAAATTCACCAGTTATAGTTAGCAGAGCTAACCATAACTTGCGCCCCTTCCATGCACTGCTTATGACCTCACATATTACATCTCTCATGGCATGTTCTATGACATCGTTTATGAACTCACTGCTGACATCTCAAATTACATCATTGATGACCCCACTGGTGACATCATCCAAGCTTCTTTTGAACACATTGCTCTTTTAACCCCATTAGAGCTATGAAAGTAGGTGCAAAATAGTTCAGAGTAATATAAAGCATCATTACTGCTGTCATGCGTACAACCCCCATGGTTAAAGCAAGCTTGTGTTATGTGCAACATTGACCCTATACCATACACTTCATGGGTAGCCGAATTCATGTTGACCACAGATCAAAGGGTAACCTATCTTGCACACAGTGTTTAATCTGTATACAGCTGTTCAGGGAAACCAAGCTCCTCCATATACTGAAGCCCTGTTACATAACTAATGCCCTATTACAGATAGTCTTTACCTGTATCAAACCTCTGACATTCACTGAACCTACATTGAGAAAAGAAGTAGATATAAGTAGAAATGTTCGTACTGTTAAAACTGTTTACTCTCTCTGGAGAAAGTTTACTCTGTACCACACTGTTTGCAGACAGAAAAACTCTCATAAGAAATACACCACAGAGTAATAAAAACGATCTACTAAGAACAGTGTACACTCTATGCAAAACTTGTCTAAAGAGTGACTATTCACTTAAAATAACCAAGGTGTGAAGGTGCTAAAGATCATACTTCCTGCAGCCTTCATACTGTGGTGATACCTTTACAGATAACCCATCTTCTGAAAAAAGACCAAGCACATGTACATAGGTTAGTACCTGGTGCGCACAGATTTCTATGCTATGTGGAAATTGTCATTCTGAGATGATTTTGTCTAATAACTCAAGGCTGCTTACAATACTTAGTATGCAGTACCTAGAATCTTTGCCTTGCTGGAATATTTTTCTGCAGTACTAAAAATCTTGTGTGGAACATAATGAATACAAGTCATCAACTGTCATCTGCAGACAGAGTTACTCTTCAATACAATGATTTATAACGTGTTTATCACCTCTACACGCCTATGATGCATTAGAAGCACATGTGTTTTGTAAACAGTTACACCCTTTAGCTGGACACAGGCTGTAAAAAATTAGGTAGAAAACTAATATGGTAGTCACCCGCCACTATTGTAACTTTAAAACAAACTAACAGACTCACATTGTCCAAGTAAGATGAGGAGGAGGGGGTGAGCTCATGGCCCGCATACCTTTTGAACAGAGGGTGGATAAAGGATGAGTGCTGGACCCCACCTTATTCTCTCTTTACATAAAAAATGGTATCAACTGTCTAAGCAACTGTACCCATGATTCACCTAAGATAGGAGGCATCCTCGTTCCAGCTTTGTTATTTGCTGAGGTTACTCTGCTGGTCTCCCATACCCCAATTGGCCTACAGAACCTGCTTAACAACTTTGATGACGTTTAGTGGCTCGAGGTTTTGAAGTGAATACGTCAAAAACTAGGGTCACACAGGTCCTTTAGAGGAAGATTCTTGATGCAGGGCCTGACTGTGCAATCTGTCGACAATTTTGATTACTTGGATGTCAGACTAGATAAATCAGATATATGGAGATCACATTTGTGGAAGAGTGAATTGATTCTCCAAAAAAGAGCATCTGCTATTATTAAAAGATACAAAGCTACTACCCCCAAATCTGTCTCCCCAGCTCTAGAAATGTATCTTGCAAAGGCACAAAGTGTGGCTCTTTATGGGGCTGAAGTTTGGGAAGTCGGAAATATTTCTGAGTTTTCTTGCAAGGAAAATGGCTTTGTTAGATCTCTAGTTAGCTTGTGCCAAAGCACCCCTCTGATTTCCTTTTTCTTCGATCTAGATTTGAAAAGAGTAGGAGACCTAGCCTATTTGAGACTCCTCTTCTATTGTGTTAGATTGTGGTCTACTCCTGAGTTGCTACCTTTCAGGTCTGATTTAACAGAAATTGTGAATACTGGGAAAATACACCCAATTCCTTGGTTTCAACATATAAAACCATTTTTGAGCAATATATTGATGAATAGTTGTTGGAGCGCTACTACATCAATTAATTTAGGCACTAAGACTATGGTAAAAAAGGATTTTGGGACTTTAAGATCCAGTCTTACCATAGTGATTCTAAAATTGAAGGGCTCATGGAGGAGTTCCTGTTTAATAAATACCCATCTCTATAACCCTACATGGATGAAAACGCTCCTAGCGAAGCTCAAACACTGTATATTACATTTTGGTTTGGCATTTTCTTAGTTAATAAGTTTACTCAAAATTGGAAGCCCAACCATACAAATTCTGCTTACTGCAGATTTTGCAGAGACTTGATTGATGATGTTGAACACATACTATTCTTCTGTTCGTTATTTTATAGACCAAGAAGGCCATGGATATGGCCACTATACCTAGTGCTAGGTGTAAGACAATCTAAAGTAACTCTCCAAATTTTCCGAAAGATACCAGCCCCCCTGTAGTCTTCGCATGTAGTCACTACTTATATGCCTTTTGGCTTTGTAGGAAGAGACAGGGATAATTGCTATGATCATTGAACCAAGAACTTTTCTCAGCTACCTGGGTGTGATAGGTCAGTGTGCCTAATAAATACTGCATGCTTAACATCATGAGCCCACTATTCTAACACACTCCTATTTAAATTATACAATTTACTCTTATGATATGTGAAGTCATTTTTACAAACAACTTTTATTCTGCTTGAATTCTCTTTTAATTTTTAATAATCTGTTTTTAAGAACTCCCTTGTAAAACTATGAGACCAAGCACCCAAGTGTGATATTTTAATGACATTTTCCATTGGAAGTATGCACTTTACTTTTTGATGTTTTTTACTGTATTGTATCATATGTATGTTATAGTTCAGATGTATATATTTGTTTCATTTTCATTTTCTACATGAAGTTTTCTGGGATAAGACCCCGAAATAAACCCATTGATTGAACCAACACAACCATGTCATCAATGATGTCTTTTGAGATGTCTTCAGTAATATCATAGAACATGTCATGAGTGATGTAATTTGTGAGGTCATAAGCAGTGCATGGTGGGGGCGCAGGTTATAGATAGCTCTGCTAAATACAGCGGGTGAATTTCTGTGTGTTTTTCATTCAAACCGTCAATTTTGTCACTGACATATTCTCTTAACTATAACTTTACTTTAACCTTAGGGTTTTTCAGTGAATATAGTGAATATATTTATTATCTACTGGTGATTGCCAGTAGGTAGTTATAGTTAGGACCTAGTTTCCATAGGAAAAGTGTTTTTTCTTTTGCGAATAATTATTGTGCCATTTGACAAATCTTCGCAATTTTTATTAAAATTTGTACGACAGTCAGTTCAGCTGCTGTGTTATAAGTTTCGGGGTGATTTGTCAAGCCAGGACCGAGAAAGGGGGGGGGGACCGAAACACATTTTCCCCATGCAAATTCTCATAGGGATTTTAGACACGGCTACAGCCTGAACTGCTGAATGGAATTACATCAAATTTGGCAAAAAGGTAGCTGTTGGTCCAGAAAGCGATCTTTTTGTGAATTGTTTTAAATCTGTTCAGTAGTTTTTGAGATATTAAAAGAGAGCCAACTTTGGATATCTAGGGATGCGAAGGCTCCGTGAACCCTACAGATCTTGTGCTGTAATCTGATAGGCTGCCAACACTTCAACCAGGAAGTTTTGGCAGGCAACTTGGGACTCTGTCTTCAGACGAGTCACATAAAAAACATTTTAAAAAAAGAAAAGGGGGCAGGGTAGGAATGTCCTGACCCCGCAGCCCTGGTCCTGGGATCCCAGAGGCACCCAGCCAGGGAAAAAGAGCACTATTAAAAAAAAAATTTGATACGAAATTTTGATGCAGCCGTGAATCTGAGACAAAAAGTCTGCGGATAGAGAAAAATAAGAGGAAGTGGTGCACAGGGCCCCCCTCCAAGGGCTTATTTTTGCCCTGGGGACCATCACCTCCCTGGGGCTATTGTTAATGATTAGCGGGGGCTGTGTGAAACACCTTAGGCCCCAGGGACCACCACCTCCCCAGGGCTATTGCTGAAATTTAGCGGGGGCCAAGTGGACCCCTGCACCCTGGTGACCACCACTTCCATGGGACTAATAATTAAAAAATATTGGGGGGCTACATGGCACCCCTCTGGCCCCAGGGACCTCCACCTCCCTGGGGCTTTCTTTTTTTTTATAAGGAGGAGAGCCGCGCAGCCTTCATCAGACCATTCTCGGCCGGGGGACCACCACCTCCCCAGGTCAGTCCCTTGAAAATCAAAGCAGGGGGCAGTGCAGCCCTGCTCCTGGAGCCATACATGGCCCAGGAGATCACCACCCCTACAGGGCGGGCTCCTGCTATGTCCCAGGGTGCCCACTCCCAGGACATTGCTGTTTGCCTGTGCTTGTCGAGAACTTTGACAGCTCCCACCAATCAAACGCAAGCCCTCCGCTTCCAGCAAGCGGGAGCTGTCAAACCACTCCCACTTGCTTGAAGCGGAGGTTTCATCTCTTTCCCTGACCACAGGCATGCAGGCAGGGAAAGAATTAATACTATTGTTCTTGCACTCAGGGAGCTGCATTTCCAGCAGCTCCATGTGTGGAATAGCAATGCTGGCTCCTACAGAAGGCGGGGAGCTGGCAGGGACCGCGGGGGACTTGAGGCTCAACGCGGTCCCCATGATGGACACTGGGTGCAACGGGTAGGCTCCGGGGCAAGATTACAGGGGTATGCAGTTTCTACTAAGTACGGATTTGTCTGCTTGGGTCAGTTAAGTTGCACAGAGTCTGCAGGGACCATTACTCTGTAGGAACAAATGGCTTCACACACCTAGATAGGTGTCATGCTTCATCATTGGGCTTTTTCTCCACATCGGGCTGACGCTGCAATGCCCGATGGGCACCCTTAATCCCTTAATGGGGGCTCTTTACCGGAGATCTTTTTATAAGCCATATGGTGAAGTGTGGGTGTGTGAGTAATATAGTAGATTGGTGTATTTTAAGTAAATATGTGAAAGAGTGGGGTAAAAATAGGACAGGGGGTACTCTACAGAAATATTTTAATGATTGAGTCCTACTGCCATTGTTAAAATATGTGGTGCCACCTACTAGAATTGATTATCTAAGGTAGCTGAAGGTCGACATGGTTCAAGCCTAATTTAGTCATGTGAATGATCTAGCCGCTTTTCTTCAGGACCATAAAAACCTAATCTACACAGTGAACGTGGTTTCGATATATGAGCAGAGGGGTGCTTTGGCATAAGCTAACTAGATATCTAACCTAGCTATTTTCCTTGCAAGACAACCCAGAAATATTTCCTACTTCCCAAACAACACAAATGAACTCATATATTGAAACCCCAGTCACTGTGTAGAAGAGGTTCCCTCTTGATATATATGGGCTCCAGGGCACCCAGGGAATCATGGCCCCTACTGCGGTCAGATGAGCAATATTGGGATATGGTGTGTAACCAGCCAGGGCTGGCCATGTCACCCACCCATTGCAGAGTGGGCCCAGTTTTATGTTTTGTATACTATGGGGAGGGCGCCTTTAAACCAATTAATATTCACTTGGTATGTTAAGGGTATTTCTGTCTCCTTGTAAGGAGTGTATTCTTCTGGTGTTTCATTCACAACATATTTGTTAAATACCCATGTAGCATCATCAGTAGCAGGGAATTTAACCCAGGAGTAAACTACCTCAGTCCTAAATACTTTGTGTGCCTCCACCACAAAGGTAACCTCCCCACCATCTAAGGGGAGGCCATGTTGCAGTAATTTTTGAGTCACTGCATGTCTGCAGTTCCCTGATATGTATTGTGCCATATTGTGTGAATGAAGTATTACAGAATTCGGCTAACACAGTGGGAACAATATACTTTCAAGCTTGATTTTTACCAGCGGCCAATACATAGGAAAAAGTCTACTAAGCCGTGGAGGATGTTTCCCTACCACCACAGATGTCTCCGGGTTAAAAGGTGTATAGGGATCTCTGAGGAAGCACAATAGAGCTACTCAGTCAATCTATACATAATAAGAAACTAACCAACTTTGGTGGCGCCATATCGTGTAGTTTCCACCTATCAGTATGAACTGTGCATTTGGGGACACCACAAACTTAGGATAGTGCCAGACTGATTCCATGCACCCCTGCAGGATATGTTGACTCTTGGACTTGCTAGCTCGCAGTGCCACCGTTATCCCCCCCAAACCTAAACAGGGGGCGAACAGTTCTGGCAACCACTGAACATGACAACTTTATTCCTTCACGAACCGTGGTGACAGACTTCCAACTTTTTGCTCCTCAGATAGTCGTTCTCTCTTTCGCTCAGAGACAAATACGAAGAATACACAGAGGGGTATTTTCAATATTTATTGAACCTTAGTGATTCTTGCATAGAGTATATGAGCTGCGATGATTAATGGACAGAAGCAGGCAAAAGCTATACTGAATGTCAGAACGGTGAACAAAAGGAATAGCTTGACCATTTTGTTGACACAATTTATGTGTCCATACATACAGTACATCTATGTAGCACACTCCTACAATACGAAACTCTAACCTACGTTTCTAGGGTGTAGATGTATGTTTTGCCAAGAATCCCTCTCTTGGATGACCTAACCCCATTGCCTCATGGGTAAGAGTATAAGAACCCGTCTTGGTCACGAGATGGACACCCCTCACGGAGATGTTGGTCAGCTGCTAGGCAAAATATTCGGCATGCAGGGACCCTTAGAAGTCAGCAGAAGTGTTTCCTCTGATTATGTTAGGAAACAATAGGTTATGTATAGAAAATGGTATCCTTGCCTCAGGCCAAAATTGTAATTGGCATGCCATTGTTTGTGTTTCACAGATAGTTGCATCGCCACAAGGACGTAATCATAAAGCACATGTGTGTCATGCACGTGAGGGCCATGTCTAATGTCAAGGCAGTGTGATAGTGTGCTCAGAAAGTGTTCCGTGTCAACAAGGCCAGTGTTTCCAAGAAACTAGTCCAAGAGTCACGAATGCAAATTGGTGCCAAAGGTTGATGTGGCAAAGAGAAGGCAACTTTAGGAAAGGACTGTGTGTATGTAGAATTGTGCTAATTCCTAGAGCCCTAACTCAGTCACATGACACTGTGTGGGTGAGTGAGAGAGTTGGTGTGTGAATGACTATGTTGGTGAGTTAGTGAGTGTGTCAGTGGCTCTATAGGTGAGTGAGTGGCTGTGTGAGTGACTGTATTAGTGAGTCACTGGGTATCTGAATGGCTGTATGAGTGAGTGACTGGGTGTGTAAGTGGCTGTATGGGTGAGTGAGTGGCTGTTTGAGTGAGTGGTTAAGTGAGTTGTGTGTGAATGGTTGTATTGGAGAGGGAATGTCTGTGTGAATTACTATATGGGTGAGTGAGCAGGTGTGGGAGTGCTTGTTTGGATGTGTGAATGGGTATGTGGTTGTGTGGGTTTGTGAGTGAGTGTGTGAGTGCTTGTATGGGTGAGTGAGAGGCTGTGTTGAGAGGTTGTATGGCAGATTTCAACACAAGGACTGTTGGATCCTCGGAGAATCTGCGTCCCTATACATACAATTAGATTTTTTTCTTAATATCTCAAAAACTATTAAACGGATTTATGCCAGTCTACAAAAAGGTCACTTTCTGGAACAACAGCTACCTTTCTGCCAAATTTGGTGTAATTCCATTCAGCAATTCGTTTGGCTGTAGTCGTGACTAACCCTGGGCGGAGTATGCGGAGTGGCACTCTGCGGAGTTCCACGGAGTTAAAAAAATACTTCGCTCTGCTCTGCCCCAGTCCCACAATTTTTTTTAAAAAAGGGTCAAAAAACCCACTTACCTTCTCTCTGGCATCTGCGGGCTGCCCTCCTCCTCACCGTGGTGTCTCCTCCTTGCCGCTGTCCTCCTCCTCGCGTTGCTGGCCGCAACCCCCTACATTTTATGTCTTGCATGGACTGCACGGTCAGGAGGAGGGTAGCCCGCAAATGCCAGAGAGAAAGTAAGTGGGTTTTTGACCCTTTTTTTTAGGCTGTGACGCAGGGGCTGAGGGGCGTATTCTGCTCCGCCACGGAGTCAGAGTTTTACCTCAACTTCGCGTTCCCAGCAGAGTGCAGAGTTGGTAAAACTCCGCTGGCAGAGCAGAGTACGCCGCCAGGGCTTAGTCATGACTAAAATCTCAATGGGAGTTAACATGGGGAAATTCATTTTAGGACCCTCCCTTTTCTCGCCCCTGCTTGACAGATCACCACAAAACTACCAAGACAGCAGCTGGAGTAAGCGTCATACTAGTTTTGGAAAATGTTGCGATTATTCGTCAAACAACATCAAAGTTATTGGCAAATGAAAAATGCTCTTCCTATGGAAACTAGGTCCTAACTATAACTACCTAGTGGTAACTGCCAGTAGGTAATTTACGCATATATATATATATATATTCCTCCAAAACGGTTCCCTTACACCGGGAAATGCAGCGCTCATCACGGGTGCGGCTCCCTGCGGCAGAACCACTCCGCTCAATACTTCCACACAATCCTTCAGCCAGACGCACTCCCGTAGTTCAGTGCAACGATAATTTTATTCCTTTAGTTGTTCATTTATCGGGATAGCAAGAACTAAAGGAATAAAATTATCGTTGCACTGAACTACGGGAGTGCGTCCCTTTTCCTTCTGGCTGAAGGATTGTGTGGAAATATATATATATATATATATATATATATATATATATTGCTGCAGGTCTGCGTTGTCACGGCGTGCTGCCAAAACACTGTGGGTGCACGCAAACTGCCTGCGCCCGGGCGTGTTCGACAAAACCAAACTGATCATTATTCACAACAGAACAGCACTCCTTGTAGCTGGTATTCAAATTGAAATTTATTTCATCTTAGCAAAGGCATTAAAAGAGCGTCAGAAACGTTTCAGCAAAAGCCTTTCTCACTATCCCATTACTTCATTAGCTTTAGCTTTTTCCAGGAATCACAGACGGCACTCCGGAAGCCAATTTATTAACAAGATTTTATATTTCATTCACCAGTGCAATAAGGGGACAGTCAACGCTTTTAGGTGATTGCCTTCCACAGGACCATATATTATATATATATATATTATATATTACCTATTGGCGGTCGCCAGTAGGTAGTTATAGTTAGAACCTTGTTTCTATCCAAAAAGCGTTTTTTCTTTTGCCAGTGTCTTTGGCGCCGTTTGACGAATCTTCACAAAATTTTCAAAACTAATGGGGCAATCAGGTCAGCTCCTGTGTTGAAAGTTTCGGTGTGATTTGTCAAGCGGGTGCAGAGAAAAAGAGGGGTCCCAAAACGCGTTTTCTCCATGTTAACTTCTATAGGAAACTGTTGACGCAGCTACAGCTTGAACTGCTGAACGGAATTACACCAAATTTGGCAAAAAAGAAGCTCCTGGTCCAGAGTGCACTGTTTTTGTTAAATGGTGTAAATCTGTTCAGTAGTTCCTGAGAAATGTAAACATTTCTCAGATATACAAATATCCCCGTGGAGGCTCCGCAAACCCTCCCAATCTCGTGCCTGCAATCTGATTGGCTGCCAACAGTTCCAACCAGGAAGTGTTGGCAGCCATCTTGTGACGTGAGTCACAAGGAAAAAGGTGAACAAAATGTGAAAAATTAAGAAAAGGGTGCAGGGTAGAAACCCCCTGACCCCCTAGGCCTGCTCAGGGGATACCACAAGGACTGCGAATCCGGCCCAAAGTGCTGCGAATCCCACTTGAGCCCCCCCACACTGCCCCGGGGACCACCAACTCCCTGGGGCACATATTCATTTAATGCAGGGGTCCGTTGCAGACCCCCGGCTCGGGGGCCACCACATCTTCAGGGCCCCCTTTAGTAGCCTTCCATGGCCCTAGGGACCACCATCCCCAGGGCCAGCTCGAGCAATGTCCCATGGTGCCCACCCCTGAGACATTCAGTTTGCTATGGTTTGGCGGGAGCACTGCACCGCCATGCCATAGCAAACACTGCTTCGCTTCATGGAAGCGAGAGTAGAAAAGATGCTCTCGCTTCCATGAAGTGAAGCAGAATTGTGTTTGGGCAGAGGGAGCTGCATGTTAGCAGCTCCCTTTGTCCAAAAGCAATGCCGGCTCCTGCAAGGGGTGGAGAGCCGGCAGGCACCATGGGGGCCATGAGGCTTCCCCCCGCGGTCCCCAACAACCTGGCCATGCCCCGGGGGATGGTGTGCCTGGGGCAGTATTGGCCTGGGTAGGGGGTCTCAAAGGCCCCCTACCCATTTTTTTGTAAAAGGATAAAGCCTGGCCTCGGGGAATGGGGTCCCCAAGGTTAATTTGGCCTTAGGAGGGGGGTCACGCAGCCCCCCTCAAAAAATATAGATACAAAATTATAGGGCATGCCTCGTGGGATGTGGTCCCTGGGGCAAAAGTGGCCCAGGGAAGGGGGGCCACGTGGCCCCCCTTCCATTTACAAAAATAGAAAATAAAAAGTGGCAGGGCCACGGGGGACGGGCCTATTGTAGTGGGAGGCACTAAATATATTTTTTTTTCTCGTGGTAGGAGTCGCAACCCTATCACAGCTCTCAGTGTGGCCCCCCAGTGTAACATTGCAGTGGATTCGCAGATTGACCTTAAATAAATAATTAAATAGTATACAATTCACAAGGTAGTCTTGCATTCTAAACTTTTTTATAGAGGTGGTGAGATTGAAGTTTATAATCACTTTAAAATTGAGAGTTAGAAATAATATATAAAAAATATAAATTAAAAGTTAGAGTTGAAAAGTGAAATGTGTTGTACTACATTGAATTTGTGCTTTTGTTTTGTGGATTCGCGACTGGTTCGCGAATCCTGGAAATATTTAGAAAGATTATATATGTTTAAACATATATATGTTTCACTGTTGGATTATAGGTTGGTGGTAAAAAGAGCCGTTGTGTTCATTATGATTTTCTCCAGCTACATATAAGTCCGGATGCACAGCTTAAGGTTGTTGAGAAACACTCTGTTCCCTTCATCTGTGAAGTGAACTCCATCACTTCTGTAGATGTAATGCATGTCAAAACGTAGATTGTTGTTATAGATAGAGCCCGTGTTATGGTCTCTGAGGTAATCAGAAACAGAGCTATTGACAGGCTTCCTAGCTTTGTCAATCTGTGTACAGAATTGATTTGACCACTTCCATTTCTGTCTTGGGCATATATTAGAGTATACAAAGACAGTGTGAGGGAAAAGCAACATCAGTTGTGCAAAGGTATCCTTCATTAGGATTTCTATTCCTACCCCAGTCAATGTGCCTAGGTCATTGCCACCACAGTGCACAATCATGAGGTCAGGGGTTTGGAGATGCAAAAAGGTTTTAACCAAAGGCATGAATTGGTGCCATTTTAATCCTCTCTGCGCAAACCATTTAATATCCACATTTTGCAAACCTAGGTCTTTGTCAATACCTCTGTGTTCAGCATACCTTTTGCTCCAGAAAACATAGCTGTGCCCTACAATCCATACTGTAAGCATTTTGAGGAGATGTGTGGAAGGAATCAAAAGACGTCTGTAGCTGAGTAAGCCAGTTGGAAGAATGAGAGGTATCTAAAATGGTGGAGAAGATGCTGTTTTACAAAAAGCAGAAAAGTGATTGGTTGTTCATAAACAGTGTGTACTCAAAAAGTAGGATGCATGTTACTTTGCTAAACAAGCATCATTCTGATTGGTTATAGAAAAATGTTTGAATGGTACAGTAGATAGGATATGCTAATATTTTGCAAAAGTCAACTACACCTGCTATTTGCATTAGTAAGCTAATGTGCTGAATTTGAAAATATTGTGAACTTGTGACCTGCTGGTACAGTTGAATGTTCCAGAAACTGTTACTATGGTAGCTAGGATTAAGCAGAATGGGGGAAGGGTTGAAACTTAACTGTGGTTTTAAAATATTAAATTGTATGTTATATATAAGTGATATGCTGCTAAAGTAAATTTTCCAAAATCAGTACTATGTTTAGAAGTGGTGTGTTCTTAAAAAATACCACTAGTATTATTGGAAATAGGTTTTTGAACTCCCGTAAGGGGTCGCGGCTCCATCGTGACGCTACACTGTGGAACCGCAGTGGAGTCGCGACTCTAATAAATTACAGAACCAGATTGGGTACTTTTAGACGAGACTAATAAAAGGTTAGCATGTGTAACCAATAGAAATGGGTTTTAGAATTTGAAAAACTGAAGGGAGCATTTTGATTTGTTACTTAAATTCATTACTTAAATTCATTACTGGTTTTACTTGTTGAGAGTGGTGCATCACATTTATTGTGTGTGAAAGAAAATCTTTTAGGAGTTTCACATATTTTCATATTCTGCAATACGATATAAGAGGTGATTTGGTAATGTGTAAGGTGTGTTATGTATTGTGTAGAA
Source organism: Calotriton arnoldi (assembly GCA_963921515.1). NCBI lineage: Eukaryota > Metazoa > Chordata > Amphibia > Caudata > Salamandridae > Calotriton > Calotriton arnoldi. The sequence continues at coordinate 98,971 of CAWUFW010005141.1, forward strand.
GTGCAAGAGTGTTTGAAATTATATTTGTAACTTTGCAATGCATTCTTTGTGAGGCTTGTAAAGCATTAGGAAAAATGTGATCTTTGAAATATGATACCAAATGTTTGGAACATGTATTGTAGTCTGTTTTATTGTACTGAAATGAAGTTTGAAATGTGTTGTGCATACTAATATATGTGCTTCCAGAGTCTGTGATGAAAATAGGAGATAAAACTGAGGTTTAAAACATGTTGGCAGAAGTATTAAACTGTATTCCAGTCTATATAAGTGTATGTGTGCGAAACATCCATTATCACGTAGGCATTCCAATGGTACATGTGTTGTAATGGCTTGTATTGTAACTGTATGCATTGAAATGGAAGTTGCATAGTGAAAATCATGTTGTAAAAGTAAGCATTGTAATAGTTTGCGTAGTAACATCATATATACTTGAAATAGGTTTAAAAGTACAAGACTTACAATAGTGATATGAGGAGAGATGGTCTTTCAAATTTGCATAAGTCTTAGTTTGTGAGGTGTTGGTGAATAGTGAAGGTGCACATCCTTTGCATCTGAGGATGGTAGCTTAAAAATCTGGTAACTTGTCATACAGGTGCAGAAATCAATTTGTTTTTATGTATTATGTCAATAGAAAAGGCACACATATACGCATTGATGCCTTCAGAAACATGGTGAGACTAAGAACAGTGGCATGGGAAGGCTTGCTCTTTTATATTTGGCTAGGCCCAACATTCTGAGCAGTCGGTGAATAGTGAAGCTGCCACAGAAAAGTAAGATTTTAGACATGTTGGCAAAGGGATTAGGGATTAGGCTACCTCGTATGAGTCTCTGGAAAGGTACAGTTGAAGTAAGCCATATACGTTTAGGTGTCTGCTTGCAATGTGAAGTGCACTCACTCAAGTTTAAAGGTCTGCGTGCTCTCGTGACTCAGGAATGTGTCTACTTATACATACATTCTGACATGTGCTGTGTGTCTGAAGATCGTAGCTTAAAAAACTGGTAGCTTCTCATACAGGTGCACAAATCTTCTCAGTTCTGCTCTATCATTTGGTCACAGAGGTGGACATGTCTTACCTAAGTAGGTGTCACAGAACCCCTCAAATAGACTGTTGAATACCCACGTGCCCTGCATTATGAGCAGGAAGGAATACATTCACCTTCTTCTACAGAAACTTAGAGAGCATGCGGTCTGAAACACTGGTATTCTACTATTTCTAGGTTTCTTTTTGTGTATCATGTTACTAGGAAAAGGCACAGACACACGCATTGAAGCCTTCGGAAACATGGTGAGACTTACAACAGTGACATAGGAAGGGTTACTGATTTATATTTGGCTAAGCCCAACATTCTGTGCAGTCGGTGAGTAGTAAAGCTGCCAGAGAAAAGTGAGGTTTAACAAATGTTGGCAGAGGGATTTTGGATTAGGCTACTTCGTATGACTCTCTGGAAAGGTACACTTGAACTAGGCTGTATAAATTCAGGTGTCTGTTTGCAATGGGAAGTGCACTCTGTCAAGTTTAAAGGTCTGCATGTTCTTGTGACTCAGGTATGTGTCTACTTGTACATGTACTCTGGCACATGCTGTGCGTATGAAGATCCTAGCTTAAAAAAGTGGCAGCCTTTCATACAGGTGCACAAATCTTCTCAGTTCTGCACCATCATTCGGTCGCAGAGGGAGACATGTTTTACCTATGTAGGTGTCACAGAAATCCTCAAATACACTGTTCCATACTCAGATGCCCTGTATTATGTGCAGAAAGGAATACGTACACCTTCTTCTACACTATTTTAGGGAGCATGTGCTGTGAAACACAGGTATTTTACTATTTCTAGGTTTCCTTTTATGTTTTATGTCACTAGGAAAAAGCACAAACACAATCATTGATGACTTCAGAAACATGGTGAAACTTAAAATAGTGTCATGGGAAGGGGTGCTGTTTTATATTTGGGTAGGTTCAACATTCTGAGACCTCAGTGAATACTGAAGTTGCAAGAGAAAAGTGAGGTTTAACACATGTTGACAGAGGAATTAGAGATTAGTGGAGTGGAGAGGTGTGGTGCAGCGGCCAGGGCAGCTGACTTCGGAGCACAGGGTACACGGTTTGATCCCCGGCTGCGGCAGCTCAGCACCATGTGACTCTGGGCAATAGCTCACTTAATTTCCACGACGGCCCCCAGCGCCTTGAGACCCGTAAGGGTGAGTAGCTGCGCTATATAAAAACGGACTTACTTACTTACATTAGGCTACTTCGTATAAGTTTTTGAAAAGGTGCAGATGAAGTAGGCCGTATGGGAAGTGCAGTCTGTCAGGTTTAAAGGTGTGTGTGCTCTTCTGAATGACGTATATCTACTTGTACATGTATTGTAACATGTGTTTTGCAGCTGATGACCCTAAGTTAAAAACTAAGTAGCTTATTATACAGGTGCACAAATCTTGTCAGTCATACTACACCATTCAGTCGTAGTAGAGATCTGTTACCTATGTAGGTGTCACAGAAGTCATACTACAGCATTTAGTAGCTAAAGTCAGATCATTTACCTAGGTAGCAAACATAGAACCACTATAATATAGAGTTAAAAATCTGACTGCCCTATGCAATAAGAAAAAAGTAATGCATGCTTTTTCTTGTACACAAATTTAGAAAATGAAACTGTACAAGAATTTATAAATGTTTTCCCCAGACTTTCAAGCATTTAGAGCTTTTCAAAAGTGCATACTCAGGTATCATACATTTTTATTTGTTATGAATAGAATAGCCATGTAATTGTAATTAACTGCTTATTGGTTATTATGAATATTAATATGTATTTAATTTAAAATTATTAATTGATGTAACAAACTATTGAAACTGTTCTTTGTTTTTTAGATATTTATTTTATTTGGATCCCAAATTGAAGATGGCAAGAAAGCATGAAAAGAGAAGAGAACAAAGAAAACAGTACTACTTAAAGAAAAGTGAAACAAGCACATTAGAAAAAGAGCAAAACGTTATACAGGATAAATACTCTTCTGGTAAGAGCACTAAACAGTTTCTTAAAATAGTTGTGAGAAATTAAAAATAGTCAATAATGCTGAAAAGAAAAAGAAAAGTTATACAGCAAATCAGAAAGAAAATAAGAATTGTCATGGCAAAACAACATTACTTTATGGGAAAACAACACATATTATAAGAAGGCAAAAAGAGTATAAAGTTATACGTAGGCGAATGATTAGAAGTAATTAATAATTTATTACAAAAATGTAAAAAATATATAAGAAGATCAGCAGCGTATAAGAAAAAGCAACATATTGAAAGTGTAGCTGATAGTGCTTTTGAATTGAAACAAAAATTATTTATATTAATATTGAGGAGAATTAGAACATTGGATAAAACAATGGTGTTTATGAAGGAGAAAAGCAAAAGAAAAAGAGTTGTTAATAGAAGTAACTTTTGTAAAACTTTTACAGGTGAATGGAAGCACACTTCCAGTACTGAGCCGTTTTTTAATCAAGAAAGTAATTTTCAAGAGAACACATTAGTACATGCAGTTGATACTACTGGTTGATGTTATGAGGTGAAAGATGGGTCTCCCATCCCAAAGGAAACAAGCATTTGCAATGCAATAGGTCTCGCATTAGCGAGAGATAAAGCTATTGGCATTGTAAATGGCAATGCCTTTTATTTATCGATTTTGATAATTAACACATAAATAAAAGGCATTGTCATTTACAATGACCGGAAGGAGCAATAAACGAGAAGTTATCAGCACCAATGACAAAGTGGCCAGAAAAGAAAAGCAAGAAGCTGTGGATGGATGGATAGATAGATGGATAGATAGATGGATGGATGGATGGATGGATGGACAGATGGCCAAATGAATGCAAATAGTCAGGGATGGATGGATGGATATGTCAAGATAGCAGAGGGGTGTGTGCTCCTCAATGGAACTCCTCCCACCTTGCTATCCCCAGGACCTCTACTACACTCGCAGGAGCCTGCTGCCCCCGAAAAATGGCAAGCCTGGCGTTCATCTGAAGGCTGCTGTAGAGGAGCAGTCTCCATCTCAGGGGAACATGTGGCGATGTATGCTGTAGCCGGATGCTATAGCGGATGTTACCGGACCCCAGGTCATCTTCGAAGTGAGCGAAGCTCATGCCATTCTCGCACTCAGTGCTTTTGGGCTGTGCAGTTTGTGGTGTTGATCATTTAACCTCCTTCCACTTATGCGGGCCTAGCTTTGATTAGCTCTGCAGCACTGCAATAATGGAGGTCCAACCCCGGGCAGCCTCTGAAGCATCCACTTCCATGGACTGAGAGGTTGGCACATCGTTCACTGGAGAGAGACAGCAGTGGCTCCTCTGTAGCCTCTGTGGAGAATGGGGGCGTATAATGATCCGTATAAACATGTTTTTTGTGAGAGGTCTGTGTAAACTAATGTTACTGTGTAACTTGTTTTATGCATTGTTACCTATGCAACTCTCCTTTTGTAAACTGCTTGCATGTATTAGTATCTGTTCTTATGTAAAGTGCTTTGAGTCTGGGTCACACTATATAAAACTGCAAAAATAAATAAATAAAATGGATGGCTTGATTGATGGCTCTTTGCACTTGTTTCGTGCTATTCGGGCAGGTACTTATGCCATCCCAACTCTCAGCGATAGCTAGGTGCCACTGCTAACAATAGTTTCAATGACATTTTTTCATATTGACCTTAGGTGTACCTGTCCCTCAATAAACAAGTCAGTTTGGTCATCAGTGCCTAGAGAGTGAAGTCACACAATCCCCTGCCTGTGGTGTACTCTTGATTCTTGTTACCTGTTGACCACCACATAGCCGCTTCCCAATGGAAGAATGATGAGGGTCTATGCAGAGGTGTCCGAAGGGAGAAACATTGCAGCAGGAATAGATGCAGCATACGTAGAGGGCCCCGTCCTAGGACAAGGCCTTCCACAAGAACTGTGATATTCACTTGCTCCCACGCATGCTCATGGCACTTGTTATTTTTAGAAGAATTCAAGGACCAATGCTTAATTTGAGCAGATGGTTTCTGGTGCTCGGCACCGTCACTTAATACAGTCTGCCACAAGATGGCACTGTTTGTCTGAACTAGAGGTGAACACCACAGCTATTGTTTATTAAGTCGATATACATTAAAATAACTAATATCTGAGGGCCAGGGCATTTTTATAGCTTTGGGGACCTGGAATATGGTGAGTTGTCAACTTTGTAGGGTGTTATGGTTAGTAGTTGTGTTGGCTCTGCCACAGACGGTGCTGGCAGTGGCAATAGGTGGTGCAATCTGCAATGGCCTCCTGACGAGAGCCATGGCACTTATGTTTTCTTTCTTTCTTTTTTTACTTTTACAAATTAAGCACTGTTAAGGACAGAAAGCTGTCAACCAGCAAGACCAGTTTTCATTCATCAATCGAGTAGAAAAATCTGCTACTCTGAGCGTGGGCTTCAGATCAAATCGTTTTCATTGCTATTTTTCCCCTATGGAACTCTGAAATATAAATTGTGTGTCTCTATGCTGGACATCGTCCACGTTTAAATAACAGGAAAGCAGGACAGATGGCGTAGCGGTAGCACTATAAACCAGCTCCTCCATTCACAGGGCCAGGGTGCAGTTCCTGTTTGTGCACTATGCCAGCATGACGTACTGCTAAAGCACATGGGACAAAGGAATATAATCAACCAATGCCCTTCTCACGTCCTTCGAAAGCAACTACACGATTTCTAGTTTTTATATATTTTTTTATTTATATAAGTTTTATATAGCGCTAGCTAGACCCGTGGGTATTAGAGCGCTTTACAACATGTATAAAATAGAGTGGTGAAAAACATTGTATAAGGATACATGAGGAAATATGCATAGCAATAAACATTTTGAGACAGAATACATTAGAGGGGTGAGTCAAGTGATAGCTTAGGTAGGTGAAACAGACAAAAAAGACCACCAATCTCTGATGGTCTAGATAGTAAGGAGAGTCAACTGGGTTCCTTAAAAGTAAACAACAGGTTTTTTTTGCCAGGCTTAGTTAATAATTGGTTTTGGAAAACAACGACTTCACATTACCGAGGCGCACAAAAGAATAGGCACTACACCCTGTCCGTTTTTTTTTCTCCTATTTTACTGTATGTTTCCCACGTGACTCAAAAACTCATGAATAAACTAAACTGTACACTCTTTGCTTGTCTGGTCCCCTAGAGTAAGAGGCATTTGCATATTGCGAAAGACTGAAGCATGTGGAAACACTTTCCACAGGAGGGTTCTGACGCAGAGGCCAGCGAGATTCCTGCTATTTCCAGGAGCGCTTCGAAAGCTAGCGCCTCGAGTGTGCAGTTTACTGCTTTTTGAAGCACAGGATGGCACGTTCAGCAAAACAGCACACTGATGTGAACTCGGAACATTACAAGGCACTACAAAAACTGGAATAATACGCAAAACATGAGGCCATTTCTTTCATTTCTAGGCCTACTGCCTGTTGGAAATATATTCTTGTGTTCAATGCTTCATGATAGCATTAAACATTGTCTTCAAATAACTAGCTAATAAAAATAGAGTTTGGCGAGCTGCGTCAATGAGAAAAAGGTACAACTGCCAACCTCTAATTTGTCAATATTGCACGTTTTTCTGCGCTCGTTACTAAAAACATATTATATTGAAAAAATACAGTTTAGCAAGCTGTGCCTTTCTTTACATCGACGCGGTTCACCAAACTCCATTTTTTTAATATTGTACGTTTTTTGTAAACAGCGCAGCACGCCACCTGTGCAGCGCTGGTTACTAAAAGCATACAGTATTTAAAACAAGCGGCCGCCATTGTCTCACTGCGCACGTAATCCTGCCTGCAGTAGGAAAAAAGAAAATAGTACTTACAGACTAATAAACACTACAGTGTAACAACAGAAGTAAAGCGGCCAGTAGCCATGGGAGGTTACAAATGAAGAAAAGACGGTACTAAGGAGGGGCTAACAAACCGACTACTGAGCCAGAAGCCTGCATTTACGAACGACAAAGACAGAAGCCAATAACAAATATTGGCGAAGAGTCGGCGGGGCTTCTCTACCATACCAGACTACAGCAGATAGCCAGAGCAGCGCATGCTCGCTGACAAAGGCTCGATTAAAAATGGTTGCTAGGAATGTTGAAGAAGTAATACCTGAAGAGGTTCAAGGAAAGTGTGCACAAGCTCCTGTGTATAAGTGGGATTGCAGCAGTATTTGTAGTATTTGACAGCAGTCTATTGATGTATTGCAAATATTTTTATGAGAATATGCAAAAAGAAAAGTGTTAAATGGAAGATTTAGATGTTACAAGGACTAGATCCATGTAAAATAAGAAAATATACTAAGTTGCAATGTAATTTTCTGGCTTGTCTTTCAAGAAAAGTGTGTCAAAGTAATTTTCATCATTAAAGAATATTAGCTGTACATCACTCTGAAATGCAGGAGTCAAACTAGGAATGTTGACTTATATTTAAAAAGTGAAAAAGAACACAATGATAAGTGGCAGTAATTTTGTGTTTATTTGTTTGTAGAAAGTCAGCTTGACTTGGCTAGATATCAAGTTATTTGTAAGTACTCTTACAACAAATTAGAAGAAAACAAAATGCCAGATACAGCAGTACTTAACAACTTAGAGTTGGTACCTATTCCTCAGGAACTGGCAGATTTAAATGTATATGAGTCTATTCTTATTCAATCTGTACACCCATTTCAGGCCATAGTTCGTATGGAGCCTAAAACAGGTAAGCTACCACCAACAGATTTACAAAAAGCTCTCAAAGGATGAGTTGTATACTTACCTTTAGATTTTAAGAAGAATATTGAAACTGGTGGTGTAGAGAGAGAGGAAAATGAGCCAGTAGTTATTCTAGTAAATGGTGCACCAACAAAGAGTAGAAGAATCTGGCAAGAGTTTGTAGATAATAATAAACTTCAAAAGGCTACAGTATACCTGGTACAATATAATATTTATTATAATAATGCAAATGTTGATGAAGAAGTAATATACTTACAAGATGAAACAGTAATGTCAAGTGGCCAAATTGAAAAAGTGGACAAGTACAGGAGTGAAGAGATTTATGAACATTATACTATACATCCTTTGCATTCGAAAGAAATCATAGGAAATAGTATTGAATTATTTCAAATGAAAGAAACAAAGGGAACTCCCATGAGTGTATGGGAATAAAGTTTAGAAGCTCGTTGTTTTCCAGTTATTCCACCTGGAGAAGGTGGACGATTTGATGAGCGAGCTGTAAGGATTCCAGCTTCAGAATACCAATCAACATAAATGTATTGTGAAGATCCAAGATTTCAGCAGTACATTCCTTATATATTTTATCTTCTGTTTGAAAGTGATTTGTCTGCACTTTCATATGCAGTGAACCATATATTAAAAACATGAGTCCATCTTCAACATGTTTCTGCAAAAGAGTTCATGGACAAAGTTCAACAAAGAGATGACGGGGCATATTATCAAGAACGGCGTTAAAATTATCGCCGGTTTAGCGGCAGAAAACTGCCGCAAAGCAGCGATAATGGGCTTGATAATATGCCCTGGAGAATTCCAATAGAAGCACATGTTCACACCAGAACATGGACTTCTATTGGAATTCTCAAGGGCATATTATCAAGCCCATTATCGCCGCTTTAGCGGCAGTTTTCTGCCGCTAAACAGGCGATAATTTTTAACGCCGTTCTTGATAATATGCCCCGACATTTTTTAATCTCAGTTAATTAATTTGATGGCGTGCCAACATGGTACCAATGAATATTGGTATCGCCGTCATGGTGAACTTAAATGCATGTTAAGAAGTGTAGGTACACCTACATGGTTTGTAACACTTAGCTGTGCTGAATATGCGTGGGATGATTTACTTGAATTCTTTCGAGAAGCAAATTCAAATGTGAAAAACATTGAACTGAAGACAGCTGGAGAACTCTGTTGTTTGGATCCTGCAAATGTCTGCAGATATTTTAACCATAGGTTTCAAGCTAAGATATGATTTATCTACAATAAAAGCGTTGCACCGCTTGGAGAGTTAACTTATTTCTTTTGGTGAAAAGTGTACCAAGCCAGAGGTGCTCCTCATATACACATGCTAATATGGATAAAGAATGCACCAAAATTTGGAACAGATAGTGATTAAACTGTTTTATCTTTCATCAAAAGTTTTACACTTTCACAGTCATCAATGTGGGAAATACTGCAGACAGAATAATAAATGTAAAGGAAAATTGTATACAAAATGTCGTTTTGGATTCCCACGTCCTATAATTTCTGAAGAAAGAGTAAATAGTTTTTTCTCAGCAGTAAGACATACAATAACTCGAAAATCTCCAAAGAATAGATACAACTTAAGAAGAACAGAAGTTTCAAAGTACATTAATGACTACAATCCAGTTATTTTGAAAATGTAGAATGCAAACATGGATATTCAGTATGTTGCGGATAATTCAATTGCTGTTGCTCGTTATGGTACATCATATATTACAAAATCTGAAAAGTCTGAAATGAAAGAAATGTGGGAAGAAATTTCAGCAGAAAAGATTCTTAGCAAGAAATTGTACAGTTTCAGCTTAAAAATGCTTTCCCATAGATAGATTGAATCCTAGGAATGTTCGGATCGCTTGAGCTCAGCCAGTTTATATTCACAGTCAAGAGGAATCATTTTGATAAGTCTAGGTCTTGCCTCCACACCAAATAGAGTATTGAAATCTTTACAAGAAATTGAATACTAGTATGAGCCAGAAAGTACTGGTATTGTCAAAACTAATATGTAGGCTACATACTATCCCAAAAGGAGTCCACATCTTGAAAACCTATGTCTTTATGAAATACTTCAACATTATAGGTTTAAAAACAATGTTAGAGAAAATATAAAAGAAGAAAAATATGCAGTAATTGGATGTGATGGATGGATAGTGAAACATTTCAAAGAGAATCATATTAATCACAGAAAACTGAGTTGTGAAACTGCAGATAAGAGAGAATTTTCCTATTTAGCACTTCTGCAACTATTCAAGCCTTAGCGTAGTGAACCAGAATTACTTGGAGATTTTGACTGCTACGAAGATTCTTTTAATTCAACTAAAGACAGCATTCAGTACACACTTTTTCCAACTTACTTACAAATGTTAAATGATGAGATTGAACAAGAAGGTACTATTGCAGCTGAAATAGCTAGAGAAAGTTCACAAAGCAGTCAAAGGTCTGGTCCACTGACTCAAGTTCCACTGGGACAACCAATTATTGAAAATGAAGCAGCAAAAGCCATAAATGAGGTAGAAACTGCAATGCAGCAAGCACGGCAGGATATTATTCATTTTGAAGAGTTAGAGGAACAACTAAATATTGATCAAAAAAATATATATATACAAGTCAAACAACAGGTAGGTCATGGTTTGCTCCATAAAAAAAGGAATGCCAATGTTTATCATTTAAACCTATTCTTTTGTACATTTGGAACAGGAAAAAGTTTCTTAATTAAAGTTTTGACCAGTTATCTGCACAAGACTACAGAATCACATTTATCTTCTGTCGTAACAGCTCCAACTGGATTACCAGCACACAACATTAAAGGTATCAGTTTACATCGATTACTTATGCTACCTGTTGAACATGATAATACATTTGAATATCAAAAGCTATCGGGAGAAGCTTGTTATGAAGTCTCAAGGGTACTGAAGAAACTAAGGGGGATATTCACAAAAAGGTGCGATAAACATCGCCAAAATAGGCTAACGCAATTTTTCATATCGCCATCTATCGCGGGAAAATAACTCTGTGTCAACGTCGTATTCTCAACACGGCAGTAACATGTGATAGTTTCCCGATAACGCCTCAAATGTCCGCGATACAACTACCACGATGGCGATAAAAAAAGGAAACCCAAACGTGAAAAAAGTTGCGATGGGCCCAACCGCGATAGAAAAATCGGCGACAAGCAGCGCCAGTCTTGCAATTCCCACGTCAGGCGGGAAAAATCACCATAAAAGCTGTAAAAAAAAACATAACAACTGCGAAGCACAATCGAGGTAGCCGGAGCAAGTACAGAGGACAACCCCAACACCACAAGCCCCACAGAGGACCAGCCTGGGACCTCGGGGTCAGGGAAGGGCAAGGAGAAGAAGAAGAGGAAGACGCGGTTCAGTCCGCAGGAAAACAGGATCCTGATAACGGAGGTGGTAGAACACCATCAACAACTGTTCGTCACCTCCACTGTGTCATTGGCAACTAAAAATACAATATGGCAGTCCATCCTGGACAAGGTGAATGCAGTCGGAGTGCTGAGGAGGACAATGGAAGAGCTCAAGAGGCGCTGGAATGATGTGAAGCGCAAAACCAAGCTGAAACTCGCAAACAACCGCAAAGCAGCAATGCAGACTGGGGTGGGAGTCCTGCGCCACAGGAGGAGCTGGATGAGATGGAGGAAATGGTGTCCACAGTCATCAGTGTGGAGACGGTTGCAGGAGTCAGGGGACCGGACACTGCAGAACATGACCTGACACAACAGCAACAGGGTGAGTAACCACCAGGGACTGGGGGACGGGGGGAGATGGGCACAATGGCACACATGCACAATGAAGTATAGCACACTGCACAACCACAATGACTCTACATCATGTCCCTGATGTCCTTGCCATACTGCAGCACACATAGAAACAGCAAGTAGTCCCCCGTTCACAATGTGCCCAGAGGGGGCCCTCCTCACACATCACCAATCTCACAACAAACCCATGCACATGTGCTGAACCCAGCAAAGCTGCGGATCCGTGAGCCCCACTGACAATGCAAGTGACACTGCATGACGATGAGCATGTCTGCAGGCCACTCATCATGACATGTTGCACCCCACGACACCGAGGTGGCTGAGTGTGGTCCACATCCGGAAAGGAGCAGGTCACACACTGAGACATCCATGTGCACAAACAACCCCTGACGGCAACAAGACATCTGCGGACAAACCATGCCCAAGAGTCCCAACTCCCACCAAGAGCCCCATTTACCCAAGTATGCAACATCTCAGCACTGCATAAGCACAGAAGTCAAAGGCACACCGCCTGAAAGGGAGAAGGCCAAGCAAAGTCTGAGCTGCAGGGGCGACTCTCCCACAATGCAGCACACACACAAGAATCAGAGCACATCAACATTGACAACAATGTGGTACAAACTGCAACACATTCACAACAGAACAGAGGACACAGCTGCTGCCGCTTGTGTGTAGAAACTGGTCAATCACATTTGGCATAGCAGGAAACTGTGACATGATAATGGACAAGTACAACCCCACATCCCTGATGGTGCACAAATGTCCACTGTCCCGCTTCAAATAGGCAGCTCCTCCTAAACAGTCACAATGTACATTGTCATGCAGTCTATTTGGAAACTTGGCCAATGCGTGAACATACATGGAACACACTGTTAAACTGCATCTCCCCTTTACATTGCAGAGGGAGAATCATCACCTCCTGCAGAGCAGACCAAACACCTCCTCACTGATGACGAGGAGGACCTCCCCACCTTCAACACCGACGCCCTCCAAGTGCTCATGGACAGCTTCTGCACCCCACCCCCAGGAGCAGGGCAGCCCAGCTGCATCGAGGAGACCCCACCCCCTGCACAGACCACACAGCAGGAAGCACCCACCACCCCGGCTGTCTCCCAGGATCCCCACGAGCAACACATGGCATTTCAATGCCGTGTGTTGGAGGGCCAGAAGGAGATGGCTGAGCATGTGCGGGTGGGGTTCGACCTCATGGCAGCCACACTAGATGCCACCCACAGTCCGCTCCATGGTCTCCAACAAGCCATGGCTGACATCGCTGGAGTCATGACTCGGAGACAAGAACACCTGTCTAGTCAGAGTGGCTCCAGCAATCTCAGCCGGGAGTTGGTACACATGCGGAGGCTCATGGAGGACAAGGTGCGGATGGAGGCGGAAAGGATGTAGCTGGGATCTACCATGCCCTGCAGATCCTCATCATGGCATTGCTGCCACAAGGCCTGGTGCAGATGAATGCTGCTGCTCCTACACCATCCACATCTCCACCCCCTGATGTGTCAGTGCCCCACAGTGCGGCAGACATTGCACCTCCGGCACCTGATGTGTCACTGCCACACAGTGCGGCCAACAATCCACCTCCGGCCCCTGATGTGTCAGTGTCACACAGTGCTGCAGCTGAAACACCACCACCCACAGGTGAGGCACATCACACATCAGAGGACGATGATGTGGATGAGACTGCCGTTGTGGTAATGAGGAAGCGATAGCATTCATCTCCGCCATATGGCCTGTTTCAGCTTGGTTTGGCCCTTTGCATCTTCACCTTCCACTGTCCCCCGATACACTCTGCGGCACTCACCTTGGACCTCGACATGGACTGGCATCAGACTGTGGACTGAACTCTTCCTCTTTTGATGAATTTGTCCTTCCCTAATGGACTCTGGCTGGCCCTCCACGGGGCAACAATGTCAAGTGGGGTGTGCATGGCCCTGTACTGCTCCAGCTGCAACACTGCACTGAATGTGAATAAAACATTCAAATTCACACAGATGTGTCATGTCTATGACCCTTCAAGTATGACAGTATGGATGAATGTAGGGTCACTGATTCCCCCTCACGTCCATTTTGCACATGTTGTGGGGCTTGGGTCACAGGGTGCAACATTGCCGATTGCGGTCCGGGTGGCGCAGACACTACAACGGAGACACACGCATTGGTTACTTCCTTGTCCAGGCCAGAACTGAACCACGCCCAGAGCCCCGGGCTCATTGTTCACACCCCTACGCTGGACTGGCATATGCCAGCCCAGCCCAGCCCACTCCGTTTACGCTCACAGGGGGTGACGACACAGCTACATGTCCCAGGTCTTCCCTGTAGTGATCTGCTGGTCACTGGTCTAGTTGTCAGCATGCCACAGCCACTCCCTGAGGGCAGGTTTACAACCAGACCACACCCATCCAGCACAGGCGTCACAGGACATGTGACCCTGCCAATAACAGGGGGGCCACCACAGCACATCCCCCACTGCCGGAGGTGACATGATGGTGTCCGCATCCACGGAACTCAATCATAAAGGGTCTGTGACTTGCGTTGCACAGAGTTAGTGGCACCCGATGGCCTGCGTCCGGCACGGGCCTACCGCCACGTGGCGATGACTTGCGTTGCACTGAGTTAGTGGCACCCGATGGCCTGCGTCCGGCATGGGCCTACCGCCACTTGGCGATGACTTGCGTTGCACTGAGTTAGTGGCACCCGATGGCCTGCGACCGGCACGGGCCTACCGCTACGTGGCGATGACTTGCGGTGCACAGAGTTAGGCCCACCTTAAGAGCTGAGGGGGTGTGCAGCCTGCGATGATGCATTGGCCTCGATACGACGTCCAGCAAATCAAGACTCGATTAGAATTGTGAGCCCTGCTGGACCGCAGTGTACGCGCAGGCAGCAGTCAGCACACACATGACTCCGCGGTGCCCCAGGGTGCGCTGGGGGCCTGTGGCGCAGAATCCAGCGATCGGCTGAGGAGGTTGCACCGGCACCTGGAGGGCGCTCTTGGAGACACGCCGGTGGCGGCAGGTGAGCATTGAGGCCTGGGTGCGCAGGGGCGGGCAGTCATCGCTGGGCGGAGGACCGTCTGGGGACCAGGGCTGGGGTGCAGCAGGTGCACAGGATCGCGCAGGCACCACCGGTCATGGCGGCGGCCTCGTGGCTGGGTGGGGGGCGCCGCCCTGGCAGACACGACCCTGCATGCGCTGACGAGATGTGGGCGGGTTGGCTTGGGACGTAGTCACCTCGTCTCCAGTGTGAATACGGCCGTTGAATGTGGTCGGGCACGTGTGTGTAGGCCTATGGTCACGATATGGCGGACACAGAGACACACCCAGTAGTTACTGTGGTGGCCATCCCAGAACTGGACCACGCCCAGGGCCCCGGGCTATTCATTCGCGACATACGCCGGCCAAGGCAGCTCCGCTCAGGCTTACAGGGGGGACCACATGGCTACATGTCCAAGGTCTTCCACACTGCCTGGGGTAACCTGTTTGCGTCCACTGTCCACTACACTGCAAACACCAGCAGTAGATGTCCACATGGACATGTCTGTGCTCTGCATACTGCAGTCTGTCCAGCACATCTCCGCCACATTTGGCATTGTGTCTTTTCTTATTGCTGGGTCTCTTGCCTCCCTCGCACATTCTTGGTTCCCACCTCTCCCCACATTCTGCAATTGTGTGGCAGAGGGGCTCTGCCTTTGTGGATGGTTTGTATACATGTCTGGCCCCTGTTACCACGGTTACTTGTGTTGTCGTGTCCGGTAGTTGGGCATGTTGGTTGGCATGTTGTATGTGATTTTGTTACGTGTTCTCTCCCACAGTTTTGAGTTGTGTGATTGTGGAGTTGAGGTGTGTGGTGTGTTCAGTTAGTACTTTCCAATGAGCAGTGCATTGCCATAGGTGCCATTCTGGAAGCGCTGGTTGATGATGGACTGTCGGAAGATGTATGTATCATGCACACTGCCTGTGAAGTTGGCGACGACATTGGTGAACTGTCCCCGGTGGTTCACTATTGCCTGCACATTGATGAAATGTGTGTGCTTTCTGTAGCGGTAATTGTGTGCAGGGTCGGCAGGGGGCACAAGTGGTACATGTGTACAGTCAATTGCCCCTGACACGTGCGGTAAGGCAGCCATGGCATAATTCCCTTGCATGGTCTCTAGCTGTTCATGCACAGCATGGGGGAAGTGAAGGTGCAGGGGTATCAAGATGGTACAAACCATGATGTTTACAGGTATGATGAATCCTGCATAATGAGACCGTAACAGATGTTTGTGTGGTCGTAACCTTCGTTTTCTTTCCTGTGGAGGTTACGAGCACACGGACTTCTGTTACAGTATATTTGGACTGGATTCATCATACCTGTATGCATTCCGGTTTGTCCAAGTGCAATACACTGTACCAGATTACGTTTGTGACTATGAGGACGCTTGACCATTGTCACCATTTCTCCAACAGGTTTCTGACTACTGATTTCGGGATATGGAATGGTATTGGGGAGTTCCCGCAGCATTTGCAGTTTATTGAATCCACACTGATTTCGGGATATGGAATGGTATTGGGGAGTTCCCGCAGCATTTGCAGTTTATTGAATCCACACGTTGCCCTGGTGAAGTTCCCCGTTGGGAATGGAACACGTTGGCTGAGCTTTTCGTCTTGTTTTTTATGTATTTGTAATAAAGTTCTGTTTTTCCACTACCGTTGACTACTGGACTTCATGACCTGGGGGGTGGTTGCGGTGGGTGTTGTGGCCCTCTTGGGTCTCCAGGCTGCATGATCAATGTCTCCATGGCATCTGTTGGTCTTCAGATGTGGCTCTAGGCTGGGCTCCCTTTCATACTGCAGGTTGTCGTCCTGCTTAACACCAGTAAAAGGCAGGTGTTGAATCCCTGCTGCTAACGCGCCTTATCGCCTGTTTTCGGATCCCATCGCTGATCTGGCTGGTCGTTGAGATTATTGCGAAGTGGTGTTTTCGTGTGTTTTTGCACGGGAACGCCTACTCTGCATATCATTAGCGTTAGTTGTCGCTCTCATCCGTGGTGATGTGTTTTGCTGCAGCTATCGCAGGACAACTGGCGATGTCGGCAGTTTGCACCAGCTTGTGAATAGGGCGATAAGTTTATCGCCACTTTTGCGGCGCTAAAGTGCCGATAAATCGGCGATGGCTCCTTGAGAATATGCCCATAAAACTTTTAATGATTGATGAGGTGAGCATTGTGTCAAACTTAATACTTGCCTTTGTGCACTTGATAATGCAACAGACTTTAAAAACAGATTATAATGTTCTGTTTGAAGGAAAGCATTTCATTATATTTGGAGACCAACTACAACTTACTCCCGTTAAAGGACAACCTGGGGCATATTATCAAGGGCTTTATCGCCGCTTTAGCGGCAATAATTTTATCGCCCTATTAGCAAGCTGTTGCTAACAGGCGTTAGCGACAGCTTTCAGGCGTTAGAGGCCGCGTTTACCATCGCCTTGCATGTCAGCGATAATTATCGCTAATGACATGCAAGGAAGGCGTTCCCTACTAAAAGCGACTGGAAACAGTCGCTAACTCCACTACCCCCTATTAGCAAGGCAGGCGAAGCGATAAAATAATTCGCGCTAAGCGCGTTTATCGCTATATTTTATCTCCTGCTAGTGAGGATGACTTACCTGTTTAAAGTATAGGAGGTGGATTCTAATGCTGAATCCACCTTAGCGATAATGCGAGAATATCGCTGGTTTTCCAGCGATATTCTCGCTTTTAGCCGCTATCGCTGGAAATAATATCGCTATGGAGATAAACCTTACTAATAGGGTGTTATCTCAGCGATATTTTCCAGCGATAGGCGGCGTTAACCAAAGTCGCGCTAAGCGCGGTTAGCGATAAATATCGCTATTCCTTGCTAATATGCCCCAACCTGTTTTAAAAACTCTTCTCCATGATGACACCAGGAAATCTGTGGGAAGTATTGGTAATGTAAATATTTGGTTACACTTTGAATATAACAAACTTGTTAAGAATATGCGACAAGCAAGTGATGAAGACTATGGAAATATTCTTAGTCATAAGAATTGGTATGTTGACGGGACATGGTAAAAAAGCTTTAGAAAATCGCCTACTAAGGAACTTGAATACATCTGAAAAAATTGCAGCAGAAGTAATGTACAATATGCTTGTAGAAAACAAGTCTATAGTTTGCCTAATGCCTACACTGCAAGAGTGTTCTACATTTAATGAACAACATCTCAAACTGGAAAAACATCAAATTCTTGAAATTAAAGCTATTGACAAAATCGAACACCAGGGAGTAACAATTCTTCTTACTGAGAAACTACAGGCTAAATTAGATTCTTTGGAAAAGTCTGTATCTAAAACTGCAGGATTAGAAAAGAGTTTACGTGTATGTAAAAACTATCAAGTAATTTTGCGGCATAATTTGAATATAGAAGAAGGATTAGTAAATGGAGCAATGGGAAAAGTTGTTGGTTTTGTTAATTTTCAAAATGGAGATAGAATTGAATTTTTGATTATACAATTTGACCAGATTGAGGAGGTAAGACAGATTGGGTGTTGTGTTGTACGTTTTTTGCTTTTAAAAGACTTGTATGTTCGTAGACAACAGTTTCCTCTGTCTCTAGCATATGCAGTAACTTCATAAATCTCAAGGTTTAAGTATAGATAGAGCTTTTGTAAATACTGGAAGTACAGTGTTCAAAGAGGGAATGGCATATGTTGCATTGTCTCGAGTAAGAACATTGTCTGGTTTGTATTTGATAGATTTTGATGAGAAAAATATTAGTGCTGATGCAAATTGTGTAAGAGAGTACAATCGTTTAAGAAGACTTTATGCTCCTCATTTAGGTGAATTTCCAACATATGAGAAACGTATAGTGTGTCCAAAACGGAAATATGTCAAACATTCAACTGAGGTTGAAAGTAAGAAAACAATTGAAGAGAACATTGAAGGTGTAAAGAAAAAAAAGTGGAAAGTGTTGATGACATTGTAGGATACCAGTTGGAAAACAGTTCAGGTATCAACTATTATGCTAATGTGATTCTGAATGTTGTGTTTCCTTTCATCATGGATTTTGTGAAAAAAGATTTTGTTCTGCACTACATCATTCATTTCAACAGTTGGTAAGTGACAGAAGTAAAATTCATACTGCTTCTGGCATTCGACATCTTTTCGATATATGTACTGGTTCATTGACATTTACTCTAAACATACAACAAGATGCACAAGAATTTCCAATGTTCACGCTTGGAGTATTGGAACACGAAGGAATACACATTGATAACTTATTTGGACTAAGTTACAAATAGGTCCATAACTGTGAAGAGTGTTCATTTAGTTCTACTACTCAAATACAATCAGGACGATACTTATACTTAACAAGATCAGATTGCAAATTAGTACCTTTTAATAAATTGATGAAAAAAGCAAATCAGGATATAACACATTCACATTGTAGATCGGAGACTTTGTCTACATTACATATAGAAAGATTTGGAAAATATTTAATTTTAATGTTGCAACGTGGCAGAGCAAATGGAAGAAAATTGGAAACAAAAATAACAGATTTTAAAGGAAGTCAAATATCTATTTCAGGAAGAACTTATTTAACAGTGGCTATTATTTTCCATGATGGACCTACTACAACATCTAGGCACTATACTATTTATTTAAAGTGTAACAAAGAATGGACACATTGCAGTGATACCCACCTGGAATTCAAAGCTAGATTGCCTTTTCAATTAGCAAATTCTTATATGTTATTTCTCCAGCCAAAGTTTTGAGTACATCATTCGGCCTCTTGGGGAAGACGTCAACAGAAATTAGAAAGCACTGCAATTTATTAGTGTTGTTAATAAGTGTTTTTGTTTTGATTATTATTTGGCCTAATTGATATTACATTTTGAACAAATGTGTTTAAATGTAAATAGTTTATATATTTGTTATCAATATTGTACCAGAAGTAAATGAGATTATACATTTTTCACAATGTATTTGTGATAAATATTAGAGTTAATGTAGCTGAAAGACGTGATTAACAAAGTGTAGATAGGAAAAACACATAGTTACACAGATTGATTGTGATGTACTATGCTGATTTGTCTTTTTTTTGTACAATCAATTCGATTGCTTTTTTCCTCGCTGTTCAATGAAGATCCTACTTTCGAATCACTCCGTATGGTGATATTATGTACAATCTGAGAACAGCAAAAAAGGCAAAATGAGAATGCTATGTAATTGTAAATTAATGTTGTGTTCCCAAAAATTTAATATTATAATTTCTGTAAAATATTGTCATGAAATAACAGTTTTTCTTCTTTTAATAGGTACTGTTCAAGACTGAAAACAATTTCAATGCTGTTTAGGATAATAGTAGTCAAAAATAGGTTTACTGAATCATGTATCTAAATTACTTAAAAGGTAATACTACATAATACAATATTCATGATAAACTGAAGAAATGTTTAAAGTTTATTTATGTTATTTGTTTCAAATATAAATAATCTAAAAGTTTTAGACTGTTGTCACCATGTTTCTGAAGACATAAATGTCTGTGCCTTTTTCTAGTAACATGATACATAAAAAGAAGCATACAGATGCCAGAATACGTCTGTTTCACACAACATATTCTCAAAATTTGCGTACAAGTAGGTTTATGTATAAATTTCTCCGTCTTATACAGGACAGGTGGGTATTGAAAGTGCTTTTTATTATATTTGAAAATTTGATAGTTTTGAAGTTTAAGGTACCTTCTCATTTGAACAGGTATTTTAACATATATTATAGAGCTAATAGGCCTGAGTTTTAAATGATAGAATATACTGAATATGGCACAACCCATGCACTCATATATTCATCCACACACTACTTGTACACTTATGAATCACATAGTGACTAGCTTTGCATTCATTCATTTACTCAGGCGGTACCTATGTACTCATTCATTGACTCAAGCCCTATCCATGCACTCATGCATTCACGGAAGGAGTACTTTTGCACTCATCTTAACAGTCATACACTAATCATTGCAATTTTCAATTTGTTCATGCATTGTCCATACAATCATCGATTCACTCAGCCACTACTCATATACTCATCCAATCACCCAGGTACTACCTATGCACTCATCCAATCGCTGAGACACTACCCACGCACTCATCAATCACCCAGGCACTGCTCTTGTACTTATCCATTCAAAGAGGCAATACCCATGCACTCATGCAATCACCCAGGCACTAGTCTTGCACGTATCCTGTTACCCAGGCAATACCCATGCACTCATCCAATCACTCAGGCACTACCCATATACTCATCCAATCTCCCACGCACTATCCATGCACTCACACAATCACCTAGGCACTAGACTTGCACTCATCTATTCACTCAGGCACTACCCATGCACTCATCCAATGAACCAGGCACTACCCTTCCACTAAGGCACTATCCTTGCACTTAACCATTCACTCAGGCACTACCCATGCAGTCCTCTATTAACTCAGGCATTATCCTGGCAGTCAACTATTCACATAAGCACCACCCATGCACTCATCCAGTCACTCAGGCTCTATCCTTCAACTCAACCATTCATTCATGCAGTACCCATGCACTCATGAAGGCAGTACTCATGCACTCATCCAATAGCCCAGGCACTACCCATGCACTCATCCAATCACGCAGCCACTACTTTCCACTCCAGCATTCACTGAGGCATAACCAATGCACTCATCCAATCATTCATACACTATCCTTGCAGTCATCTATTCACTCAGGCAGTTGGCACACATTTATCCAATCTCCCAGACACTACCCATTGTCACGTGACCCATACGGACATTGTTGTTTTTCACTAACTTAGCATGAGCATGTTGCAGCTTGTCTGCTGCTTTGCGCACGTTCTTACACGTCTTTGCAATAGTTTCAATGATTGCTTTCACACGAGGACTCATCGCTGTGTTCACTCTCTGCATGTTCCTGGGATTTTGACTGAACATTATGTGCAAGGCCGAACAACAATGCCCCTTGTTATTTTGTTCTGGCCAGGCCTTAGCCTTTAGACAAAACATACCAATGAAGCTGTTGTTTGGAAAACATACTTTGGTTTTTAGTGGGGTACGCGAATAGGTGACACACACTTGGAGAGGGTCCTTTCCAGGGAGAAGAGCGAGACAGCACCTATGATGTAGATCTACCATCTAGAGGCTAAGGTATGGGGTCTGCTGACAAAGCCCAGAGATCTTCTATTGTATAATAATACTTCTTCTTAGCAAGGGGAGGGAGGTTAGGCACTATAGTCCTTTCTCCATTGTCTTTCTATGATGACATCTCCCTTCATGATATATGGACTAGCTGCTATGCTGACTATATTTGTACTATGCATTTTCCTGCTTGTCATGGCACGTATACTGCATGTTAGGGCACGTTAGTTAAAATAAATATTTTAAACAGTTTTTTGTCTCTGTCAGATCTTATTGTGGACAAGTACAAGAGAGAGAGCGAAAGGGTGTGTCTTGTTACCTCGATTCCTGAGAGATCTGGAAGTGTTGTGTTCTGGGGTGTCTAATCATTTGTTTCTCTGTGAGTGAGTGAGTAGGAGAGCAAGTGAGACACTATAGCTAGTCGGTCCTGGGCTTATGAGTACTAAGGTGGTAAGAAGACTCAGTCCCTATACACCAGGGGCCTATAATCCTGTGCATAGTTCTGTGTTTGTGCAGAATCCCTGCAACACCATACACTGTTCCAATCACCCAGAGAGTACCCATGCAGTCATCCAATCACACAGGCACTACTCTTGCACTCCTCTATGCACTCATAGAATCACCCAGGGACTACCTATGCACTCATGTAACCAACCAGGTACTATGCATGCACTCATCCAATCACCAAGGCACTACCCATACAATCATTCATTCAGCCAGGTATTATCCATGCACTCATGGAGTCACCCAGAGACTGGTCTTGCACTCACCCATTCATCCAGGCACTACTCATGCACTCATCCATTCACTCAAGCACTGCCCATGCAGTCATGTAATCATCGAGGCACTACTCATGCATTCATCCCATCACCCACACACTACCTATGCACTCATCCAATGAGCCAGACACTACTTTTGCACTAATGCATTCACTCAGTCACTACTCATGCACTCATCCAATCACTCAGGCACTATCCTTGCACTGAACCATTTACTCAGGCACTACCCATGTACTCATCCAATGACTCAGGCACTATCCTTGCACTCAACCATTCACTCAGGCACTACCCATGCAGTCCTCTATTCACTCAGGCATTATCCTTGCAGTCAACTATTCACTCAAGTTTACCCATGCACTCATCCAATCATTCAGGTACTATCCTTCAACTCAACCATTTGTTCACGCACTACCCTTGCACTCATGCATTCACTAAGGCAGTACTCATTCACTCATCCAATCGCCCAGGCACTACCCATGCACTCATCTAATCACCCAGACACTACTTTTCACTCATGCATTCACTGAGGCACAACCAATGCACTCATCCAATCATTCAAACACTATCCTTGCAGTCATCCATTCACTCAGGCAGTATGCATACACTCATCCAATCACCCAGATACTACCCCTGCACTGTTGCAATCACCCAGGGAGTAACCATGCAGTAATCCAATCACACAGGCGCTACTCATGCACTCCTCTATTCACTCAGCCACTAGCTATGCACTCATGGATTCACCCAGGGACTACCTATGCACTCATGAAACCAACCAGGTTCTATGCATGCACTCATCTAATCACCCAGGCACTACCCATACAATCATTAATTCACCCAGGTATTAGCCATGCACTCATGGAATCACCCAGAGACTGCTCTTGCTCTCTCCCATTCATCCAGGCACTACTCATGTACTCATCCATTCACTCAGGCAGTGCCCATGCAGTCATGCAATCATCGAGGCACTACTCATGCATTCATCCAATCACCCACACACTACCTATGAACTCATCCGATGAGCCAGGCACTACCCTTGCACTAATGCATTCCTTCAGGCAGTACTCATGCACTCATCCAATCACTCAGGCACATCCTTGCACTAAACCATTCACTTCGGCACTACCCATGCATTCATCCATTCACTGAGGCACTACCCATGCACTGATCCATTCACCCAGCCACTACCCATGCACACAGCCAGTCACTCAGTCACGACCTTTGCACCCATCCATTCAGCCAGGCAGTTCCCATGCAGTCATCCAATCACCCAGGCACTACTTAAGCACGTATCCAATCAGTCAGGCACTATCCTTGCACTCAACCATTCACTCAGGCACTACCCATGCACTTCTCTATTCACTCAGGCATTATCCTTGCACTCAACTATTCACTCAAGCACTACCGATGCACTCGTCCAATTATCATACACTACCCATGAACTCATGCATTCTCTCAGGTACTACCCATGCAGTCATCTAATGACCCAGGCACTACCGTTGCATTCATCCATTCACTCAGGCACTACCATGCACTCATCCAATAACCAAGGCATTGCCTATGTACTCATTCACTCACTCACTCACTCACTCACTATTCTGGCACTCTGCTATTCACTCAGGCACTACCCATACACTCATCCAATCACTCAGGTACTATTCTTGCACTCAATTAATCTCTTAAGCACTACTCAGGCAACACCCATGCACTCATCCAATCACCCAGGCACTACTCATGCACTCATGCAATCACCCAGGCACTACCTATGCACTCATCCAATCACTCAAGCACTGCCCATGCACTCATCTAATCACCCAGCTGCTACTCTTGCACTTACACAGTCACTCACGCATTAACTTTGACCTCATCCAATCATCCATGTACTATCCATGCAGTCCCCCAACCAGTCAGACTCTATCCATACACTTATGCATTCACTCATGCACTACCCATTCACTCATCCAATCACCAAAGAATTATCTATGTGATCACATGATCACCCAGACACTATCCACGCATTCACTCAGGCACTACCCATGCAGTCATTTATTTACTGAGACACTGTCCATGCACTGATTGAATCACTTATGCAGTATGCATTTGTTCACACAGGCACTAAATATTCAATCAGTCACATACCTATTTACTCATACATACAAGCACTATTGCTCAAATTTGTTACCCATACATCCACAAATTCATTCAATTACATACACAACATATAGTCTTTGTTTTTTTAACCAGAATAAGTGGTTCCGTAAGAACCTTTTTTGTTTTTTTAAACTATTTGTTTTTTTCTAACTATTTTGTAGTTTTTTAGCAAAATTTTAACAAGCACAAAAAGTGTGCTTAGCTAGAAAAAATAAATCAACAACGATGGTTGTTGATGGTCTCCAACATAGTTTGGACAACCTGTTCCCCCACACTCAAAATAGTTATACACTTTGGGCAAAAAGTCCTGCCTTTGTGAAATCAGGCAATGTGGTGGGAACATTCTGCAGCCTTTCGCCCTGCCGAGATGTTCCTGGCAGTGCATCTTGGGCACCTTCCTGCTCCTTCAGCCTGGTGAGTTCTGCTCTAGCAAGCCGGTTTGCATGCATGGTCCTTAGGTGCTTGTACATGGATGATGTACTGCACGAGTATTTCTTGTCCATGCCGTGCGAAAGCACCTTCTTGCAAATTGTGCAAGTCACCTTTTGGGCATTTACCTATTTCTGTCCTTCCGGAATGGAGAAAAACTGCCAGACCACACTCTCCTTTCTCTTCTTAGGTGGCTCTTCTCCTTCCTCCATCAAATTCTGCTCCACCTGGTCTTCAATGTCAGCAAAAGTTGCCATGTTTAAATTTGCTCAAAAAAGCAAAAAAAACAGCAAAACCCCTCCAAAATAGCTTCTTATAGAAGGAATGTGCCTGTTGCCAACCACACCCTGATATAGAAGCACGAGGGAGGGATCTACCTAGGTTAATGATGACATGATCTTTAACCAATCAAATCTCTTTTTTTTGTGCCAAATGGGGTCCGCAACTCGTACGCGGTGGCACCGCGTACCGGACATAATTTAGCAACTTCTTTTAAATTTACATTTCAACAATATTTGGTTGTATCTTATAATATTTTAATTACAAATAACTGTACATCTTTATTTAAAATAAAGTAAATTAATCTATATTTATATATAATACTGATTTTAAAAACGTTAGATTCATGTCCCCTACGTGAATCCGGAAGTTGCGATGTACGCGGATGTACCGCGTTTCCTGAAATTATTATTAAAAAAACTTTTATTAATTTTCTTTTATTAATATACAAGTTTATTTACTTTCTTAGCAAAACTGTAACCTTGAACTTAAGATTATTATTGTCTATATATATGTGTTAATATTACAAATAAAAAGAAAGAGTCGCGTCCGGGAAGCGATTCCACATTTACATTTTAGATAAAAAAATAAGGAGGTTTAATTTAATTTAAACTAAAATATTTAAGTAATAATCAATTGTAAATTATACATTATGTGAAATATAACTGTTAAAAATAACGTTGGTGCCGCGATTCATACGCGGATCCGGAAGTAAGGTCCGGTAGTGTGCGCAATGGATTCACAAACCCACAAAATACATATATTTAATGTTTAATTACATTTTAGCATAACTACATATTCATTATATTAGTCTACAACTAAACTACTACCCCTTAGTTATATACATAAAGTATTAATTTCATTATATTTTACACTTTTAAATAAATAAATGGGTTCGCGAATAAAACGCGAAGATTCGCGTCCGGTACGCAGCTCTATTTTTATATTTAAAAAAAAGGTGTATATATTTTTATATAAATATATAACAAAAGTTATATATTTTTTCAAATATATATAAATTATATATGTATATGTATAAATATTTACTGGAAAAAGTATTCACTGAAAAAAACACAGGTTACAGGGCGTTATAGTTAGGCTGACTTTTCACTCGTACAAAACCAGAGAAATTCAGCCGTTATAGTTAGCTGAGCTAACTATAACTCAAACCTCCGCAATGCACTGCTGATGATGTCACAAATTATATCACTCATGACATGGTCAGTGACATCTCAAATTACATCACTGATGACATCACTGATGACATCATCCAGTGACTGTGAGTGTTTCTAAAAACTTTAAGAATGTTATATATATATATATATATATATATATATATATATATATATATATATATATATATGCAAAAAATATCCTCCTCCTTCGAAAAGACAAGGGGACACGGCAGGGCTTCAAGGAATCATTTATTCGAATTCTCTGGCATGACGCGTTTCGGCGGTAGCCTCTTCAGATGCCTCCGGTGTTACAAATTTCAAAGTTTCCTTTTATTTATTAAGCCCCTCCTTCTAAAGTAGCGTGGGGCACACCTACACCATATCTCATCAGAGAACACTCGGCCAGTTCATAGTTATGGACTGCAGATCCCATCATGCAGTTGGTTCGCAATCTGGACGAATGTCTCTTACAGCCGGATTTTTCTCCTCAAAGTGAGTGGCTGAAGAATGGTTGGCTTGAGATTGTAGCACTGTGCTGGGCAACAAACGATTCCTGAGCCCTGCGCTTCCAACCTCACAGTCCCGGTGTTGGCAAAGCTTGGAGATGATGGTAAAGTAACTCCATCTCTCCGTGTGAGTCACAGACTGTCAGCTGGCAGCAAAGACCTCTGCCTCCATCGGACGTGGGGCGGTCCGGGTTGAGCCACTACACCCTGAACACTTTTTGGAAGGGTCCCTTTGCGTGGTACTGGCTTCACGCTAATATGCAAAAATATCCTCCTGCTTCGAAAAGACAAGGGGACACGGCAGGGCTTCAAGGAATCATTTATTCGAATTCTCTGGCATGACGCGTTTCGGCGGTAGCCTCTTCCAGATGCCTCCGGTGTTACAAATTTCAAAGTTTCCTTTTATTTATTAAGCCCCTCCTTCTAAAGTAGCGTGGGGCACACCTACACCATATCTCATCAGAGAACACTCGGCCAGTTCATAGTTATGGACTGCAGATCCCATCATGCAGCTGGTTTGCAATCTGGACGAATGTCTCTTACAGCCGGATTTTTCCTCCTCAAAGTGAGTGGCTGAAGAATGGTTGGCTTGAGATTGTAGCACTGTGCTGGGCAACAAACGATTCCTGCACTTCCAACCTCACAGTCCTGGTGTTGGCAAAGCTTGGAGACGATGGTAAAGTAACTCCGTCTCTCCGTGTGAGTCACGGACTGTCAGCTGGCAGCAAAGACCTATGCCTCCATCGGACGTGGGCGGTCCGGGTTGAGCCACTACACCCTGAACACTTTTTGGAAGGGTCCCCTTTGCGTGGTGCTGGCTTCACGCTAATATGCAAAAA
Source organism: Calotriton arnoldi (assembly GCA_963921515.1). Lineage (NCBI taxonomy): Eukaryota > Metazoa > Chordata > Amphibia > Caudata > Salamandridae > Calotriton > Calotriton arnoldi. The sequence goes on from CAWUFW010005141.1 coordinate 126,869, forward strand.
ATATCCTCCTCCTTCGAAAAAGACAAGGGGACACGGCAGGGCTTCAAGGAATCATTTATTCGAATTCTCTGGCATGACGCGTTTCGGCGGTAGCCTCTTCAGATGCCTCCGGTGTTACAAATTTCAAAGTTTCTTTTTATTTATTAAGCCCCTCCTTCTAAAGTAGCGTGGGGCACACCTACACCATATCTCATCAGAGAACACTCAGCCAGTTCATAGTTATGGACTGCAGATCCCATCATGCAGTTGGTTCGCAATCTGGACGAATGTCTCTTACAGCAGGATTTTTCCTCCTCAAAGTGAGTGGCTGAAGAATGGTTGGCTTGAGATTGTAGCACTGTGCTGGGCAACAAACGATTCCTGAGCCCTGCGCTTCCAACCTCACAGTCCCGGTGTTGGCAAAGCTTGGAGACGATGGTAAAGTAACTCCGTCTCTCCGTGTGAGTCACGGACTGTCAGCTGGCAGCAAAGACCTCTGCCTCCATCGGACGTGGGGCGGTCCGGGTTGAGCCACTACACCCTGAACACTTTTTGGAAGGGTCCCCTTTGCGTGGTACTGGCTTCACGCTAATATGCAAAAAATATCCTCCTCCTTCGAAAAAGACAAGTTGACACGGCAGGGCTTTAAGGAATCATTTATTCGAATTCTCTGGCATGACGCGTTTCGGCGGTAGCCTCTTCAGATGCCTCCGGTGTTACAAATTTCAAAGTTTCCTTTTGTTTATTAAGCCCCTCCTTCTAAAGTAGCGTGGGGCATGCCTACACCATATCTCATCAGAGAACACTCGGCCAGTTCATAGTTATGGACTGCAGATCCCATCATGCAGTTGGTTCGCAATCTGGACGAATGTCTCTTACAGCCGGATTTTTCCTCCTCAAAGTGAGTGGCTGAAGAATGGTTGGCTTGAGATTTATTTGTAAATTATACATTATGTGAAATATAACTGTTAAAAATAACGTTGGCGCCGCGATTCATACGCGGATCCGGAAGTAAGGTCCGGTAGTGTGCGCAATGGATTCGCAAACCCACAAAATACATATATTTAATGTTTAATTACATTTTAGCATAACTACATATTCATTATATTAGTCTACAACTAAACTACTACCCCTTAGTTATATACATAAAGTATTAATTTCATTATATTTTACACTTTTAAATAAATAAATGGGTTCGCGAATAAAACGCGAAGATTCGCGTCCGGTACGCGGCTCTATTTTTATATTTAAAAAAAAAAGGTGTATATATTTTGATATAAATATATAACAAAAGTTATATATTTTTTTCAAATATATATAAATTATATATGTATATGTATAAATATTTACTGGAAAAAAGTATTCACTGAAAAAAACACAGGTTACAGGGTGTTATAGTTAGGCTGACATTTCACTCGTACAAAACCAGAGAAATTCAGCCGTTATAGTTAGCTGAGCTAACTATAACTCAAGCCTCCGCAATGCACTGCTGATGATGTCACAAATTATATCACTCATGACATGGTCAGTGACATCTCAAATTACATCACTGATGACATCACTGATGACATCATCCAGTGACTGTGAGTGTTTCTAAAAACTTTAAGAATGTTATATATATATATATATATATATATATATATATATATATATATATATATATATATACGCCAAGGTGTATTGAAGAATGAATGGGTGTATGAGTGGCTGTATGGATGATTCAGATGATGTGTGATTGACTGTGTAAGTGAGTGATTATACATGTTGTCTCTGTGAATGTATGGGAAGTGACTAATCTGTCTGAATTTCTGTATCAGTGTGTCAGTTGGTGTGTAAGTGGCTGCGTGGGCTGGTGAGTAGGTACATGAGTGTCTATATGGGTTAGGATTAGTTGTGTAAGTACCTGTATTGGTGCCTGAGTGTCTGTGTGGGTGAGTGAAGGGGTGTGTGACTCCCTGCATGGATGTTTGAGTGGGTGAATCCCTGGGTGTATGGGTTTATGAGTGCATCTATGAGGGACTGCATGAGTGAGTGAGTGTGCATATGGCTGTGTTGATGAGTGAATGGATGTTTCAGTGGTATATGGGTGAGTAACTTCATATGTGAAAGGCAGTATATGTGAGTGTTAGAGTATATAAGTGACTGTATGTATGAGTGAGTGATTGTGAGAGTGGCTGAATGGATGAGTGTGTGCTTGTGTCAGCGACTGTATAGGAGACTAAGTATTTTTTAGTATCTGTATGACTAGTGAGTGTGTGTGTGTTTATGTACTGGTGAGTAAGTGGCTGTGTGATTGAGTGTATGGGGGAGTGAGTAGGTGTGAGAGTAGCTCTATGGGTGACTGACAGTATATGAGTGGGTATATGGGTGTATGACTGGATATATCAGCAGATGTATTGGTGAGTGACTGGCTGTATGAGTGCATGTATGGGTGAGTGAGTGGATGTGTATGTAGACCTATGAATCAGTGAGTCGGTATGTACATACTGGTATTGGTGTGTCAATGGTTTCAAGAATGGTAGTCTGAAATTTGGAGTGGGTGTATGAACGGTTATATTAGGGTATGAGTAGGTGCATCAGAGATTCTGCAGATGATGCCATCAGTGATGTCATTTTAGATGTCATCAGTGATGTCATGAGTGATATCGCTGACCATGTCATGAGTGATGTAATATGTGACGTCATCAGCAGCACATTGCGGGGGCGTGAGTTATATATAACGGCTGAATTGCTCTGGTTATGTACGAGTGAAATGTCAGCCTAACTATAACGTCCCTGCAACCTGTGTTTTTTTCCAGTGAATAGCTAAGGTTTTTTAAATGCTAATTACTAACTATAATGTCCCTGAAACCTGTGGTTCTTTTCAGTGAGGGTCGCTGTACCTGGCTCGGGACTTTGGACTGTCCTGTTCCCTAAGCGGGACCTTTGCACAGCACACGAGGAACCTTGGCAGGAAAGAGGCAAGTACTTACTTAAGGAACTTTCCCAGTACTCTTTCTGTTATTACATTCTTCAGCCAATGGGATTCCTCGGCATGATTTTTAACAAAGCCCCGCGAAAACCTACAGTTTGGGGCACTCAGCGAACCCAGGACTGCAAAACGCGGTGCCCCCCCGGCCTGGACTGTGGTATAGGCATAGGGGAGAGGGAGCAGATTGACTGCTGAGTGGGTTGCCCAGCAACGATGGAATCCGCCATGACGATCCCGCAAATCAAAAGGAGCAGGCTGATCAAATGCATTATTGTATGCAAGGGTGGGTCACTGTACCTGGCTCGGGACTTTGGACTGTCCTGTTCCCTATGCGGGACCTTTGCACAGCACACGAGGAACCTTGGCAAGAAAGAGGCAAGTACTTACTTGAGGAACTTTCCCAGTCCTCTTTCTGATATTACATTCTTCAGCCAATTGGATTCCTCTGCATGATTTTCAACAAAGCCCCGCGAAAACCTACAGTTTGGGACACTCAGCGAATACCCGGCATTGAGAAAGGCCGCCGCCGAAACACGTCTGCCAGGGGCTGATGGTGTGGACATCACGTTGATTCTATGGTGCATCTTGGTGGCATTAAACCTGTGTTGGGCAACCCAAGCATGTGTCAGACCCGTTTTTAACAAAGCGGGATTGGAGGTGTATATGTGGCGGAGGTCGGCTCCGCAATCTGGCACGCCCCTCGGTCTGGAGCTCCGCGTATTGCCGGCAAATCAGTGGTTTTTGTGCATGGACTGCACAACGCGGCGCCCCCCCGGCCTGGACTGTGGTATAGGAATAGGGGAGAGGGAGCAGATTGACTGCTGAGTGGGTTGCCCAGCAACGATGGAATCCGCCATGACGATCCCACTAATCAAAAGGAGCAGGCTGATCAAATGCATTATTGTATGCAAGGGCGGGTCACTGTACCTGGCTCGGGACTTTGCACTGTCCTGTTCCCTATGCGGGACCTGTGCACAGTGCACGAGGAACCTTGGCAGGAAAGAGGCAAGTACTTACTTGAGGAACTTTCCCTGTACTCTTTCTGTTATTACATTCTTCAGCCAATGGGATTCCTCTGCATGATTTTTAACAAAGCCCCGCGAAAACCTACAGTTTGGGGCACTCAGCGAACACCCGGCATTGAGAAAGGCATCTGCCGAAACGCGTCGGCCAGGGGCTGATGGTGTGGACATCGCATTGATTCTATGGTACATCTTGGTGGCATTAAACCTGTGTTGGGCAACCCAAGCATGTGTCAGACCCGTTTTTAACAAAGCAGGATTGGAGGTGTATATGTGGCGGAGGTCGGCTCCGCAATCTGGCACGCCCCTCGGTCTGGAGCTTTGCGTATTGCTGGCAAATCAGTGGTTTTTGTGCATGGACTGCACAACGCGGTGCCCCCCCGCCTGGACTGTGGTATAGGCATAGGGGAGAGGGAGCAGATTGACTGCTGAGTGGGTTGCCCAGCAACGATGGAATCCGCCATGACGATCCCGCAAATCAAAAGGAGCAGGCTGATCAAATGCATTATTGTATGCAAGGGTGGGTCACTGTACCTGGCTCGGGACTTTGGACTGTCCTGTTCCCTATGCGGGACCTTTGCACAGTGCACGAGGAACCTTGGCAAGAAAAAGGCAAGTACTTACTTGAGGAACTTTCCCAGTCCTCTTTCTGTTATTACATTCTTCAGCCAATGGGATTCCTCTGCATGATTTTCAACAAAGCCCCGTGAAAACCTACAATTTGGGACACTCAGCGAATACCCGGCATTGAGAAAGGCATCCGCCGAAACACGTCTGCCAGGGGCTGATGGTGTGGACATTGCGTTGATTCTATGGTGCATCTTGGTGGCATTAAACTGTGTTGGGCAACCCAAGCATGTGTCAGACCCATTTTTAACAAAGCGGGATTGGAGGTGTATATGTGGCGGAGGTCGGCTACGCAATCTGGCACGCCCCTCGGTCTGGAGCTCCGCGTATTGCTGGCAAATCAGTGGTTTTTGTGCATGGACTGCACAACGCGGTGCCCCCCCGGCCTGGACTGTGGTATAGGCATAGGGGAGAGGGAGCAGATTGACTGCTGAGTGGGTTGCCCAGCAACGATGGAATCCGCCATGACGATCCCGCAAATCAGAAGGAGCAGGCTGATCAAATGCATTATTGTATGCAAGGGTGGGTCACTGTACCTGGCTCGGGACTTTGGACTGTCCTGTTCCCTATGCGGGACCTTTGCACAGCGCACGAGGAACCTTGGCAAGAAAGAGGCAAGTACTTACTTGAGGAACTTTCCCAGTCCTCTTTCTGTTATTACATTCTTCAGCCAATTGGATTCCTCGGCATGATTTTCAACAAAGCCCCGCGAAAACCTACAGGTTGGGACACTCAGCGAATACCCGGCATTGAGAAAGGCCTCCGCCGAAACACGTCTGCCAGGGGCTGATGGTGTGGACATCGCGTTGATTCTATGGTGCATCTTGGTGGCATTAAACCTGTGTTGGGCAACTCAAGCATGTGTCAGACCCGTTTTTAACAAAGCGGGATTGGAGGTGTATATGTGGCGGAGGTCGGCTCCGCGATCTGGCACGCCCCTCGTTCTGGAGCTCCGCGTATTGCCGGCATATCAGTGGTTTTTGTGCATGGACTGCACAACGCGGCGCCCCCCCGGCCTGGACTGTGGTATAGGCATAGGGGAGAGGGAGCAGATTGACTGCTGAGTGGGTTGCCCAGCAACGATGGAATCCGCCATGACGATCCCGCAAATCAAAAGGAGCAGGCTGATCAAATGCATTATTGTATGCAAGGGCGGGTCACTGTACCTGGCCCGGGACTTTGGACTGTCCTGTTCCCTATGCGGGACCTTTGCACAGTGCACGAGGAACCTTGGCAAGAAAGAGGCAAGTACTTACTTGAGGAACTTTCCCAGTCCTCTTTCTGTTATTACATTCTTCAGCCAATGGGATTCCTCGGCATGATTTTTAACAAAGCCCCGCGAAAACCTACAGTTTGGGACACTCAGCGAATACCCGGCATTGAGAACGGCATCCGCTGAAACGCGTCTGCCAGGGGCTGATGGTGTGGACATCACGTTGATTCTATGGTGCATCTTGGTGGCATTAAACCTGTGTTGGGCAACCCAAGCATGTGTCAGACCCGTTTTTAACAAAGCGGGATTGGAGGTGTATATGTGGCGGAGGTCGGCTCCGCAATCTTGCACACCCCTCGGTCTGGAGCTCTGCATATTGCCGGCAAATCAGTGGTTTTTGTGCATGGACTGCACGACGCGGCTCCCCCCCGGCCTGGACTGTGGTACAGGCATAGGGGAGAGGGAGCAGATTGACTGCTGAGTGGGTTGCCCAGCAACGATGGAATCCGCCATGACGATCCCGCAAGTAAAAAGGACCAGGCTGATCAAATGCATTATTGTATGCAAGGGCGGGTCACTGTACCTGGCTCGGGACTTTGGACTGTCCTGTTCCCTATGCGGGACCTTTGCACAGTGCACGAGGAACCTTGGCAAGAAAGAGGCAAGTACTTACTTGAGGAACTTTCCCAGTCCTCTTTCTGTTATTACATTCTTCAGCCAATGGGATTCCTCGGCATGCTTTTTAACAAAGCCCCGCGAAAACCTACATATTGGGGCACTCAGCGAATACCCGGCACTGAGAAAGGCATCCGCCGAAATGCGTCTGCCAGGGGCTGATGGTGTGGACATCGCGTTGATTCTATGGTGCATCTTGGTGGCATTAAACCTGTGTTGGGCAACCCAAGCATGTGTCAGACCCGTTTTTAACAAAGCAGGATTGGAGGTGTATATGTGGCGGAGGTCGGCTCTGCAATCTGGCACGCCCCTCGGTCTGGAGCTCCGCGTATTGCTGGCAAATCAGTGGTTTTTGTGCATGGACTGCACAACGCGGTATCCCCCGTTCCTGGACTGTGGTATAGGCATAGGGGAGAGGGAGCAAATTGACTGCTGAGTGGGTTGCCCAGCAACGATGGAATCCGCCATGACGATCCCGCAAATCAAAAGGAGCAGGCTGATCAAATGCATTATTGTATGCAAGGGCGGGTCCCTGTACCTGGCTCGGGACTTTGGACTGTCCTGTTCCCTATGCGGGACCTTTGCACAGCGCACGAGGAACCTTAGCAAGAAAGAGGCAAGTACTTACTTGAGGAACTTTCCCAGTCCTCTTTCTGTTATTACATTCTTCAGCCAATGGGATTCCTCGGCATGATTTTTAACAAAGCCCCGCGAAAACCTACAGTTTGGGACACTCAGCGAATACCCGGCATTGAGAAAGGCATCCGCCGAAACGCGTCTGCCAGGGGCTGATGGTGTGGACATTGCGTTGATTCTATGGTGCATCTTGGTGGCATTAAATCTGTGTTGGGCAACCCAAGCATGTGTTAGACCCGTTTTTAACAAAGCGGGATTGGAGGTGTAAAAAGGAGCAGGACGCTCCGAAACGCGTAGAGTGACGTGGTTGATGGAATAAACTTTTCACGCTGAAAGAAGTACTGAGGCCGTGGCGTATTGTTTTTTGGTTATAGTGTAAACGATACTTGCTTGGATTCTGTGGGACTCGCGACCCCGCCTCGGCCCGCCATTGCAAGTGGCTCGGGTTTACGCGAAAACAAGGTTGGATATATATATATATATATATATATATATATTCACTGAAAAAACCATAGGTTTTAGGGACAGTTATAGTTAGTTGGACATTTCACTCGTACAAAACCATAGAAATTCTCCCGTTATAGTTAGTTCAGCTAACTATAACTCGCGCCCCAGCAATGCACTGCTGATGACGTCACATATTACATCACTCATGACATGGTCAGTGACATCACTGATGACATCACTGATGACATCTCAAATGACATCACTGATGACATCACTGATGACATCATCCACGTGATAATCTGATGCACCTCCTCACACCCTAATATAACCTTTGATATACCCACTCTAAATTACAGACTGCCATTCGCAAAACCATAGACACTGCAACACCAATAACTACATACCCACTCACTGATTCTTAGGTCTACACACACACATCCACTCACTCACCCGTACAGTCACTCATACGTACGGTCACTCAATACAGGACTATCATATGCACTCATACTCCTATATAGACACTCAAACAACGCCACTCATCCATAGAGGTACTCACACACCTAGTCAGTCATGCAAATAATTAAACACACTGCCATTTACTCACCTATCCAGTTATACACACACCAGCTCACTTACTCATACAAATACTAGCACATTCTTATGCTCTTATACAATCACTGATACAAGCACACACTCATCCATACAGTCACTCTCACAATCACACACTCTCGCTTATAGCTATTTATATACTCCAACACACATATATACTGCCTTTCACATATGTAGTTACTCACACATGTACCACTGGGACATACATTCACTCACTAACACACTCTTACACACACTTACCCACCCATACAGCCTATCACAGATGCACTCTTGAAACCATCCACCCAGTGAATCACCCACTCACACATCTATGCACAGAGTCGCACACACCCCACCCACACAAACACTCAGGCACCCATACAGATACTCAGACAACCAATCAATAACTCATATAGACACTCATGTAGCTATTCACAAACCTATGCAGCCACTTACACAGCAACAGACAGACGGTTACAGACATTCACCCAGTTTAGTCACTAACCCTTGCATTCAGTAAGATACGTTTAATCACTCACTTATAGAGTCAGTCACGCGCCTACTAAATCCTTCATCCACACACTTATACACCCACTCATTCTTCATTACACCTTTCCCTATATATTAAAAATATTTAAACTTTACAGAAACACAGTCACTGGATGATGTCATCAGTGATGTCATTTGAGATGTCATCAGTGATGTCATCAGTGATGTCACTGACCATGTCATGAGTGATGTAATATGTGACGTCATCAGCAGTGCATTGCGGGAGCGCGAGTTATAGTTAGCTGAACTAACTATAACGGGGAATTTCTATGGTTTTGTACGAGTGAAATGTCCAACTAACTATAACTGTCCCTAAAACCTATGGTTTTTTCAGTGAATTTCAAAGGTTTTTAAATGCTAATTTCTAACTATAACGTGTCTGAAACCTATGGTTTTTTCAGTGAATTTCAAAGATTTTTTATATGCTATTTTCTAACTATAACGTGCCTGAAACCTATGGTTTTTTCAGTGAATTTCAAAGGTTTTTTTAAATGCTAATTTCTAACTATAACGCCCCTAAAACCTATGGTTTTTTCAGTGAATTTCAAAGGTTTTGTAAATGTCAATTTTTAAATGTATAAATTGTTATATTTATTTTTTTGATACTGATTTACTACATTTTTTTAAACTATTTATTTTTACATATTTTATTTTTTAAATTACATTGTAATTACATTATACATTACATTACAAAATATACTTTCTCAGAATGAATTACTTTAGTTTAAATACTTTGCAAATAGGCAATAGACTTTTAAGTATAGTAGTTACAGTTGTTGCAATGGGCAACACAATTTCAAACACAATGCAACATTGAGCTCAATGTGAATTTCTAGTTAAATGCAATTAGTTACTTTATGGATTACTTTTCTAACCACAGGACTGGATCCTAGATTCAGTCCTGGGACATCTCCTGTAAACAGTTGAGTAAAAGCGTTTTGGTTACAGTAGTGATTTTTAAGGAATATTATTGTATTTTAAAAGTTGACACTTGGAAACTTTTTCACATAGAATCACCAATGTTATCCTATGGGAGGAAATTCACTTAGCAGGTAAGTAGTGTTATCGTTACTTTTCTTACTCAGTGGTGGATCCTGTATCCAGCACTGGTGCATCTCCTGTAAACAGTTGAAAGAATGCGTTTAAGTCATACAGGCGATTTTTAAGGAATATTTGTAGTTTGTGAAAATCGACACTTTGAAACTTTTCTGCTGAAAACCAGACAATGGATTCCAATGGAAGGAAATACAAGTTACTGGTAAGTACGGTTAGAATTACTTTTCAGGGTCAGTGCTGGGCTAAAAGATGCAGCACTGGGTTCTCTCCTGATAACAGGTGAGTAAATCGGAATTCGTAGTTCGGCTGATTTTAGAGGAATATTATAAAGTTCCAAAACTCCACACTTAGAAGAATTTCCAAGTGAAACCAGTCAATGTTAGCCTATGGAAGGAAATTCAAGTTACTGGTAAGTACGGTTAAAATTACTTTTCAGGATCAGTACTGGGCTCAAAGATGCAGCACTGAGGTCTCTCCTGATAACAGGTGAGTAAATCGGAATTCGTAGTTCTGCTGATTTTAGAGGAATATTTGTATGTTTCAAAAATCGTCACTTTGAAACTTTTCTGCTGAAAACCAGACAATGGATTCCTATGGAAGGTAATACAAGTTACTGGTAAGTACGGTTAGAATTACTTTTCAGGGTCAGTGCTGGGCTAAAAGATGCAGCACTGGGTTCTCTCCTGATAACAGGTGAGTAAATCGGAATTCGTAGTTCTGCTGATTTTAGAGGAATATTTGTATGTTTCAAAAATCGACACTTAGAAACGTTTTCAGCAAAAAGCAAGCAATGATATCCTATGGAAGGAAATTCAAGTTACTGGTAAGTACGGTTAAAATTACTTTTCAGGATCAGTACTGGGCTCAAAGATGCAGCACTGAGGTCTCTCCTGATAACAGGTGAGTAAATCGGAATTCGTAGTTCGGCTGATTTTAGAGGAATATTATAAAGATCCAAAACTCCACACTTAGAAGAATTTCCAAGTGAAACCAGTCAATGTTAGCCTATGGAAGGAAATTCAAGTTACTGGTAAGTACGGTTAAAATTACTTTTCAGGATCAGTACTGGGCTCAAAGATGCAGCACTGAGGTCTCTCCTGATAACAGGTGAGTAAATCGGAATTCGTAGTTCGGCTGATTTTAGAGGAATATTTGCACAATGGTGAAGGAAGGGGGTGGGGCCTGAAGTGACATGTCTGCAAACACGCCCTGTGGCGCATTTTAAGTTGGAGAATTAATTCCTCCTCAATCCTGAGGGTAACTAGGGGCCAACTAGCCCACCAGGAACCTCCAGTATGCGCCAGGGGGCTGCGTTGCAGAGAGGTGTACAGAGGCCACGCCCCTTTTTACAACACTCTGCAACGCAGCTCCGTGGCACTTACTGGAGGTACCTGGTGGGCTAGTTGGCCCCCAGGGACCCTCAGGATTGAAGAGGATTTAATTCCCCATCTAAAAATGCGCCACCGGGCCTGTTTGCACACATGTCACCTGAAGCCCCGCCCCCTCCTTTCACCACTGTGCAAACGCGCCCCGTGGCGCATTTTAAGTTGGGGGATTAAGTCCCCTTGAATCCTGAGGGTCCCTGGAGTCCAACTAGCCCACCATGTACCTCCAAAAAGCGCCACAGAGCTGCGTTGCAGAGAGGTGTAAAAAGGGGCGTGGCCTCTGTACACCTCTCTGCAACGCAGCCCCCTGGCGCATACTGGAGGTTCCTGGTGGGCTAGTTGGCCCCCAGGGACCCCCAGTATTCAAGGAGAATTCATTCCCCATCTGCAAACGCGCCAAGGGACGCGTTTGCAGACTGCTGCAGGGTGGGGGCGGGGCCTCCGGCACGATGCCGGTCTTTTTTATTTAAAAAAAAATAATAATTTGTATGGGAGGGGGGCTGCATGGCCCCCCTTCCGCGGCCCCCCTTCCCTTGGCCTCTTTTGGCCCCGGGGACCCCATACCCCGGGGCATGAGGATTTACATTATTTTTTTTAATTAAAATAAAACGGGAAGGGGGCCGCGTGGCCCCCCTTCCCTGGGCCTATATTGGCCCGGGGACCCCATCCCCCGGGGCATGCCCTCTTTTTTAAAAATTTTAAATATTTGGAGGGGGGCTGCGTGGCCCCCCTCCTCAGGCTATTTAAGGCCCCGGGGACCTCATCCCCCGGGGCCGGCCTTTGTTTTTTTAATTTTTTTTTATTTTTTGGGGAGGGGGCCACATGGCCCCCCTCCCGGGCCACTACTTGCCCCGGGGACCCCATCCCCCGGGGATGACCCTCTCCGTTGGGGACTGTGGGGGGTCCCCAATCCCCCACAGTCCCGCCGGCTCCCCGCGTCCCTTGGGAGCCGGCATTGCTTTCCACATGGGGAGCTGCTAAGATGCAGCTCCCCATGTGGAAAGCAATCTGCTTGAATTTTGGAAGCGAGAGCAGGTTTCCTGCTCTCGCTTCAATATCCAAAGCAGTTTGCTATGACAGGACGGGAGCCGCGAGGCTCCCGCCTGCCATAGCAAACTACAGTGTCCCGGGGTAGGCACCCCGGGACACTGCAGGAGCCGGCCCTGGGCGGTGGCGGTCCCCAGGGCCATCAAGGGCTCCAGGAGGGGGGCCGTGCGGCCCCCCTCCCTTGAATTGCACAGCCCCGGGGAGGTGGTGGTCCCCGGGGCTCTGGGGGTCCCTAACGGACCGCCACATTTATTTTCAAAGTGCCCCGGGGAGGTGGTGGTCCCCGGGGCGTGTGGGGGGGCTGGAGCCTCCCCACACGTTATCAAAAATTAAAAAAGAAGCCCCGGGGGTGCCGGTCCCCGGGGCTGCGGGAGGGCAGGAGAGCCCTCCCGCACCATTTTTATAAAGCCCCGGGGGTGGCAGTCCCCGGGGCTTGGGGGGCCTTAGAGGCCCCCCATATAAAACATAAACCCACCCCTGCATGCCCCCGGGACTTGGGCCACCCTGGGGCAAAATACAATCGAAGCGCGGGAGACCGCGCTTCGATTTTTTTTTTTTTCGGCGGGATCCGCGCACCTAAGCGCATCCCGCCGATTTAAAAAAAAAAAAAAAAATGCTTTTTTCTGCCATGGGGCTCCTTGTGGGACCCCCTGAGCAGACCTAGGGGGTCAGGGTGTTTCTACCCTGCCCCCTTTTTGCGCTTTGCGCACTTGTTTCTGTCCCTCGGTTCTACCGAGGGACAAAATGGCTGCCAACACTTCCTGATTTGGAGTGTTGACAGCCAATTAGCATGCAGCTCGTGATCGGGAGGGTGCGCGAATCCGACGCGGCCATAGATATATATGTGATTTTCCTTTTGATTTTCACAGGAACTACTGAACGGATTTACACCATTTAACAAAAAGGGTTCTTTCTGAACCAAGAACTACCTCTTTGCCAAATTTGGTGTAATTCCGTTCAGCAGTTCGGAGCTGTAGCCGTGGCTAAAGTTTCCTATGGGAAAATGAATGGGGAAAACACGTTTTGGGACCCCCTTTTTCTCGGCCCCCGCTTGACGAATCACCCCGAAACTTTCAGGGTAGGAGCGGACCGGAGCGGGCCATAAAGTTTGAAAATTTCGCGAAGATTCGTCAGCCGACGCAAGAGTTATTTTAAATAGAATGTCGCGGATTTCCTATCGAAAATAGGTCCTAACTATGACTATCTACTGGCGACCGCCAGTAGATAATATATATATATATGCCAGAAAAAGGCAAAAATGTAACAGGCAAAATCCTTGGACTCTTTGCTTTTCATCCGCAATTGTAAGTGGCAAAATTAAATCTTATAGTTGAAGTCCTGACGCTTTTTGGCTCCTCACATGAGCCTTGTTCACAGGTGAAGATCACTACGGTAATCACGTGCTTTATGCACATTTTCATGCACCCAGTAGTCATAACATCATGAGAAACAATGTTCACAATTTGGCATGCCAGTAGTAAAGTGCTAATAGCATAAAAGCAAATTGAAATGTTGACTCATTTATTTCTGCCACTGAAAAAATAAACGTTACAAGCAAGGAGATCCAAGACCGACAAGGACGCTGTAGTTCTTCCTCACCCCCTTACTTGTGTCCTACTGGCAAAATACAGGGAAAATCCTCACAATGACGCAGATACAACTGGATTGTGCTCCCAAATCCAAAATGAATTCCAACACAGTTCCTCCATTATGCGAGCCTTAGACCCTGCAGGGCTGCCTTCAAAACAGGAACGGAGCACCCGTCTTAACATCAGAAAAAGGCATAAATGCTTCTGCAAAATCATTGGACTCTTTGCTTTTAATCCACAATTATACGTGGCAAAACCACATCTTCTAGTTGTAGTCCTGACATGTTTCAGCTCCTCACATGAATCATGTGCTATATATATATATATATATATATATATATACGTATGCATGTATATATATATATATATATATTTATATCTGTATCTTATCAGTATATCAGTTGTTTGTAGGTGGCCCACAAGTTTTATCTGTGAGCCAATTTGTGCCCCACCAAAAAATCCACTTCTAGAGGCGCCACTGTCTGCATGGATGGCTAGATTAATGATTCCGTGCATAAATATATCATGGGATAAAAGCAGTATGAGTTGATCACAAGAGTAGAGTGGGATAAGAGGCAGTGTATGAGGAGGTGCAGTAAATCTGCATATATGGATGGCTGGGTGAAAGGATGAGTGGATGAAGGAGCAAGGTAGTGTATGAAACAAGGGAAGTGGGGGCAAGTCTAGGTAGGTGAAGCTCAAGCCATTAGGGAAGCAGTGTAAGAGAAGGGGCAGTGTATGAGATGGGAGAGTAAATGGGTGGCTGATTCAGTGCATGAATGGATGGCTAGATTAATGAGTATGTGCATAATTCGACACATTAGTGAATGAATGGCTAGATAAATGGTTGAGCGGATGAATGACTGAGTAAATGGATGGAAGAATATGGGTAAATGATCGTTGTTTATTCTGTCTGTCAGAACTCTGAGTGTTCTTTGCACCATTACCAGGTAGCCACAAGTGCATATTCAGCTTTACATCATCACTCAGAAGGTTGCCAGCCAGACCAAGTTTGCCCCTTCACTCAGTAATCCTCAGTTCATGTCCCAATGTGTACTGTCACTCTTATCCCAAATACTTATTCTGATTTGCGCTGTCATCCAGAAAGCGAGCGTCTGCCCTGCTTGGCAGTTTCACTTAGAAATCTTGACTGCATGGCAAGATTTTTTCAGCATTTAATAAATCTTAGTGCGTGATCAGTCTTAAACCCTCACTCAGAAATATCCACTGCATATTCAGAGTTTAACTACTTATTTATTGCACACTAATCCTCAGTACAATGGTTGTCATCCTACGTTTATGCGGGAAGTCCCTTATTTGTTTTAGTTGCAGACTACCGCTCCTGTAGGGACATTTTAGCAAATTTGCTGTTAGACCTAAATACAAACTACTGTCCCTGTTAGCAAGTCCTAGCAAGGTAGAGGAGAATGCATCGTATGAAATCCAGTGGCGGCTCCTCCGACTTCAATAGGAAAAATAAAATGATAATAACGTATTGTTATTATCCTTTTATTTTTCCTATTGAAGTGAGTGGCTGGCGGGGCTGGCAGAGCAGGGAGAGGAGTGGTTTCCACTCCTTAATTGCGCATGACTGCTTGGCCGGCCAAACAGTACTGCACACTTTGCATCTTTCCCACCAGGCTTGCTTTACACAGCCTGGTGAGGAATATGCAAAGCCTCCCAGTCCCCACCTGAGCGCTGTGGTTCGGCGCTCTGACCAATCACAACACTGCATTGAAGCGTGTGATTGGCTATGGGGAGCCTGGAAGCCCGGGTACTTCCTGCAGCCGGCGGAGACAGGAAAAAGAGGACGGAAAAGAGGTGGCGGCTGGCCCAGGTAAGTGTTTTTTTAAATGTTATTTTGCTCCATTCGCATCCCCTCCCCCACACCCACCCACCACTCCTGATCAGCAGCAGCCACTACTGATGAAATCTAAGAAACTAAACGTGTGGTTATGGGGTTACCATTGAGAAGGGACAGCGGAGGTGTGTGGCCATGCGCTAGAGCCGGTAGGAGCACTGCTTGAGATTATTCTCTGGCTTAACTTTTGGGCAGGTCTACTTATAAGTGAGAACAAAGGCTGCGCTGTGGCAATGACAGGGCTTGAAAAGTGATGTATTGCTGAAAATGAGGGCTCATTCCACGAATTGCAGCTGAGACCCTTGCTTGGCTATATTAAAAAAAACCTTTCTCAATTTAACAGGTTTCTCTGTTTTGTGTTTTTTGCTGTGTTTCAGTTAAGAGCACCTTCTGTCTTATAGGTAAAAAAACAGAAACTAGAGGCAGGGAAAAATATGGGCATGCAGGCCCGCCTTCAGGCAATGTATACAGTAACACAAACAGACAAACCTGCAACATGCACACACATGCTTCTTTTCGCTACTTGGGGACAGGGCAAAGTAATATCTTGTCTGCTGACCTGGCCTCCCACATGAAAAGGTGTTGTGCAACACAAATGTACTTTGGCGACAGAGCAAAATAAACATCTTTTTGCTGCGCTGCCTTTCATCTGACTTCTCTCCCCAACTTCACAAAGTTTACAGTGGCCTTTGTGTTCACTCCCTTGCATGCCAACAGTGACTGCGTCCTTGTGTAGCATTACCTTTGGCCAGGAGAGAAGACCAGCAAGTGTGCGTGTGTTATCAGAGGTTACAGGTACTCACATCTTCTATGGCTGGGTGGCGTGATAATGTGCAATGGAGGATGTTCAAACAATTTGGATACTGTTAGACCTTTCAGCCTTAGGGTGCTCAGCTCCCAAGCCATTTGCATTTACATTCCACTTTTTGCTAAAATTCGTTTTTGTTGGCCTTAGGACTCTGTGCACTTTACCACTGCTAACCAGTGCTAAAGTGCTTGTGCTCACTCCCTAAAAATAGTAAAATTGGTTTACACCTGATTGGCATATTTAATTTACTTATAAGTCTCTTGTACAGTAATATACCACATACCCAGGGCCTGTGCGTTAAATGCTACTAGTGGGCCTGCAGCATCGTGCCACCCAGTTAAGTAGCCCCTTAAAACATGTCTCAGGCCTGCCATTGCACCCTGAATGTAATTTTAAACTGCCAATTTGACTTGGCAATATATCCCCATCGATAAGCCTAGAACTCCCTGTTTATTGCATGTAAATCACCCGTAAGGTATGCCCTAGGGAGCCTATAGAGGAGGGTGCAAGGTAATTAAAATGTTGGACATGAACTTGTAAGTTTTGCATGCCCTGGTAGTGAAAAACTCCTAAACTTGTTTTTCACTTCTGTGAGGCCTACCTATCCCCTAGGATAACATTTGGTTGCCATATTACATTTCATCAGTGCTAACGTTTCATTGGAAACACATACACCTTTCTTGTTTGGTGTCTGACAAATTATGATTAAAAATCGTCTTTCGTGTAAAGTAGGATTTTAAGTTACAATTTACAAAAATGTCACTTTCAGAAAGTTGGCATTTTCATGCCCTAGCTATTAGTTGCTTGCAGCCTGTTCTAGGTCACATGACTAGGTGAACTTGGCAGTTGAATTTTGTTTGTTCCTCCCAGACAGCGACACAATAGCGGGATTAGATGTGCCTGGATGGCCCACCAACTGGCAGGATGGGGCGGCGGAGCTGGGCAAAGCCCCAATTTCCACTAAATAGGCTGTGCTCTCCCTTCGCACACCTGCATTGTTTATGCAGCCAGCTTGGAGTCAGGGCAGGGGAAGTACGACACTTCAAGCACTTCAAATGGAATTCTCAAGAAACTTTTCCATCTTCAAAGGAGGCACTAGGTATAAAAAATAGGATCCTCAGACCCACTCTTCAGTTCACTTTCTGGACCTGTGGAAGAACTAGCAGAGAACTACCTGCTTGAGCCCTGTTACATCCCTTGAACCCTTGGCTACCAGAGTGACTCCAAGGGCTAGTTGGCTGGCCTCCTGATCAGAGCCTTAGGGACAGAAAAAGCTCCAACCATCCTGAACCTGCACCTGGACCCAGCGTGAGTAAGTTTTACACCACAACTGGGAGCCCCTCTTGGCCTAGACCCTTAGTTGTGTGTTAAAGGTGCCCATATAGTCAAAATCCAAACTTGGGACTTAAAAAATGTTTGTGTAAAAACTGCTCTGAGAACCGAAAGAAGACCGGGACCAATCTGCTCGTCTATCTGCCCAAGCTGCATTGTCAGTCAGCCTGACTTTGTGGAGCTCCTGCCATGTTTTTATCCGCAGCAGCAAATCCTGATCAGCGGTCCTTCAGTAAAGGGGTGTCTGACCTCATGGAACTCTTGTTGGACATAACCTCATTTCACGTCGTGCTGGAGGTTTTTAACTTTTAAAAAAGAGTGTAAGTCCGAAGGTAGAACTCTTCACTGCAACTTTGTCTAGTGGCTCTCTGACAATGATGCTCCCTCCTTGGACATCGCCTGCAGCCTTGCCCCACTGAACTTTACCTTCTCAGAACATTGTTTTCAGAAATTCTTCTAAGTCCGAATGTAGGTGCCGAACGGACCTAATTCACTTCTTGTATCCAACTAAGGCTCCATCTCGGTTGGCCATATTTATTTACTTTGAGTCTGTCTTGCATGGCTAAATGTCCACGGTTGGCGCTTTGATCTTTTAGGTGCTAGTTTTTACCATAAACTTAAAAAATGAATTACTCCGGTTCTACTAATTCGATTGTTGTCGTTTTGGTGTCAAATAATTTATTAAAATGTACTCTATCTTTCTAAATTGATGTGGGCTTTTTTGTGTTGTGTTTTCACTTTATAACTGTTTGAGTGCTGCATAAATACTTTACACATTACCTCTAAGTTAAGCCTGACTGCTTGTGTGCCCAGCTACCAGAGTGTTAAACATAGGTTAATTTAGTGACTTTTGTGCTTCACCCTGACAGGGATTATGGTAGTTCCTTGACCAGGGTTAACACCCTAGTCAACCAACAACCCAATTTCTCACAGATACAAATAATATATCCCACTTTTGAAGATAATTTGTTTATGATATATTCTTGCCAATTAATCAGTATTTTTATTGTTTATTTGACTTGGGTCCAGAAAAATACAAAGTGATATTAATACTAACAGAGTTTTTATCATTTTATGTCAGTGCATAAATTGTGCATTTATATGAGAATTGATGGCAACATGAAGGACTGCCACAACAGTTATTCCTTTTAAGTAGAACCACAAAAGTGGAAACCCAAAATATAGATACAAGAAGCAGGAACATATTAAACCCTACAGACTGTCATGAACACTGCAGTAGGGCCTGTTCAGATCTCTTCTATCTTTATTATATATGTGGGTTGCATAACAGGTGCTGCTGGCCTAGTAGTACCATTTAATTTACAGGCTCGGGGTACATGTAGTACAACTTTACTATGAACTTATAAGTAAATTAAATGTGCCAATTGAGTGGAGGCCAATTTTACCCTGTTTAGAGGAGAAAGCACTAGCACTTTAGCAATGGTTAGCAGTGGTAAAGCGCACAGATTCCTAAAAGCCAACTAAAAAGGGTTTAGAAAACGGGAGTGATTAAGGCAAAATGTTTGGGGGGGGTGACCCTGAAGAAAGGGCCAAGTCCTACATTACCCACCCTTCAGCCAAAAACCAGGGGAGACAAATCAATTCCTTGATGGACTTCCCTGTTTAGTTGATAGAACATGGACTATACCTCTCTACTATAGAGACCCTTGCCAGTACTGTGACCTTCTGAACCCAATTAGATCCCTTTCTATACACTCTCCTGAGCCACTGAAGTGACCCATGGGGAACTCTTCTCTTTAACTGTGGACCCCATCATTGAAACACCTAACCTTAACTTGCTCACAGATGCATTCCAGTAGGTGAACAATACCACCATGTCAAACAATGTGATGTGGCCCATTCCTGCCCATGGATCAGACTTCTGTCTCCAACCCAAAGAATTCTCTGCCCATGAAGTCAGCAACCCACAGAGGCCACTGACAGCTGTCAGTGTCAAGAACCACGCCCCAGGCCATCCACTGTCAGGTGAAGGCACCAAAGGGGGATATTGGGCAGGCCTCACTTCCAGCCTTGGGCCTGGGAAGAAGTGCCCTAACTGCTCCTGAGGGTACTCAGGCCTCTCAGGTTTCTCAGAGTGGGGGGGCAACAGCCCAGGTGTTAAGCACCCTCCTCTCACTTTCTTTCCCACCAGTGTAGGGGTTGTAGCTTAGGACTGACCACTCAGCCCAGAATCTGTACCCTAAGGCCAAACAGGGGACAGGGGTGAGCCTTTTCTTCTCTTGCCCTTTCATTTGGGCCTCTATATCTTATGTTTGGGAGTTGTATCCCCCAGAAAACTGAGCTTTCAGGGCACCTTGATTGTCCGCCCCACCTCAGCTCTTCTAGCGCATTCCCCAGATTGCAGTCATTGGACCTCTGTGGACTAACTTCAACTCTACTGGGTCACCTCCCCACTCCACTCCAGGACCATCAGAGTCAAAGGTGGAAGAAGTCCTGTCCATGGGTCTGAGCCATCCTACACACTTGGCCAGTGGGAACCAGTCTTTCCACTACCATGGTCTGGCTGGCACTGGTATTCTTCAGAGCAGTTAAAGGGATCCCATTTACTGTGACCTGGGGGAAATAATGACACCCACCCTCAGTGATTACAAACTCACCCTCTGAGTCTATCTCCCAGCTAAGGGTGAAGAGGGCATCTTCTTGCCTCTGGGGAGTACTTTCTCTTAAGGCCACATTGGATACCCCAGTAGAGCTCCCACCAGTGGGTAGTTTCTTAGGACAGACATGGAAACCCTTTCCCCCTATCTTACTCTGGGACCTGTCTGTGTCTCCCTGGCCATCCCCCTCCCTCTGCAGGGGGGACCTGAAACACCCTCTTTGGGGACTCTCAAAGGAATCCCTGTATGGACCCTGGTGCTGAATCAGTTGTCTGCCTCCTTAGCAAGCTTCTTGGGGTTAGTGAGCTTAATGCCCATTAGGTGTTGGCACAGCTCTGGAAAACAGTTGCTAAATATGTGCTCTCTGGCATACAAATTATGCAGTCCCTTGTAATTATGCACATCACTGCCGTTCACCCAACCATCCAGTGCGTTGCAAAAGTACGCCACAAAATCTACCAAGGACTGTTGGGGCAATTACTTGCTGTCCCTAACCTTATGCCTGTACGTCACAGGTGTGAGACCATATTTCTTGGTAAGAGTGTCCCTAAGGCTAACAGTGCATATCTCTCTTGATTGGGAAGGTGCCTCCAGAGACTGTGAAAAAATGTAAATAACTTCTGTTTCTATATATTTTTTTACAATCCACGTAATGTTTGGCATTTAAAAAATACAAAGTAAAAACACTATTCCTGTCCTATACGTAGCTACATAACATAACTTACCCTTTGTTTTATCTTCTCATTTCTCTTCTTTTATATATATTAATGACTGCACCTGTATGAGAAAAAATTACACTAATAACCAGCTTTTTATTGTAATGAAAATAAAAAGTTTTCAAAAAACATCTGTTTTCTCCTTTGCATTTTGTTTTCCACCATAGGTCACCCAGACCAACAAGGAAAAATAACACAGCACACGCAACAGGGCACAACAAAGCCTTCTGCGAAAAAAAATAGGTCTATTGGGGTTTTGGGTAGGGCAGCAGTGAGCTATTACAAGCTCACTCCATGTTCAGGTCACTCTCCCCTGCCACTATCACTGTTTGGCAATACAGACAGTATGTTGCTGTCCTTGCATACATCTCAACAATGTTGTGGTCCTGTCTCAGACGGTTTACAGCAACTGCCGAGCCAACTGGAGGCATAGCGGGTGGTACAGAAGTATAGGGTGCCATACTAGTTGACTCTGCATGCCCGAACTGGAAGGTCCAGTAGTTGGAAAGTCAGCAGCTCCTGTGGATATTTCCTTGTCAAGCTGTACCAAATCCAACTACCTTCTGTGCTCAGCCAGAGCCAAACGGGTGGAATGCATGGCGCAAAGGTGTTTGTTCATCCCTGTGGTCCCCAAGGATTACTGATGGCCAGTTCCACACAAGATGACTTTGTGGCATAACATGCATGTCACATGCTGGGCGTTCACTTTGATGTCCCCACTGGAATTGTAAAAAACTGCCACATCACAGACTCCTATGCTCCAGCTCTAGGTATTCCAGGGCAATGTCCTCCTCTTCCTCCTCCAATGCACCATGAACAACACTACTCCATTGTCCACCTTCTGCAGTGCTGGAAAATAGCAGCCAAACCAAGGAGATGCAGCAACACAACTGTTATCCTTCTGATCACCTCAGAAGCACAACAGTTATGAAGTAAATTCAAATACAGATTTCTATTGGTTAAACAACAAATGTTCCCAGCGGATCAGAAGCTTTCTTACAATCACGAAGTACTGCGGTACTTCCGAGCTAGTAATTGCGGTACCGACGAAAACCAAAACAAAAATATCAGTTACTGCACATTCATAACAGACAACCCCCAGTCCCTTAATAGCACATGTTTTTAACCAGATTTAAAAAGCCAACACTAGTTACAAATGTTTAATTTTTTCTATAAACACACAATCCATTAGGCTACAAAGGTGTAGGCCAAGATTGCCAAAATAAAATCACTGTTTACATGAATAAACGTATATATCTATATTTATATATCTCTATATATCTCTCTCTCTCTCTCTCTCTCTATATATATATATATATATATATATATATATATATATATATATATATATATATATATATATATATATATATATTCACTGAAAAAACCATAAGGTTTTAGGGACAGTTATAGTTAGTTGGACATTGCACTCGTACAAAACCCGTGAAATTCCCCCGTTATAGTTAGTTCAGGTAACTATAACTCGCGCCTCCGCAATGCACTGCTGATGACGTCACATATTACATCACTCATGACATGGTCAGTGACATCACTGATGACATCACTGATGACATCTCAAATGACATCACTGATGACATCATCCAGTGACTGTGTGTTTCTGTAAAGTTTAAATATGTTTAATATATATAGGGAAAGGCGTATTGAAGAATGAGTTGGTGTAGAAGCGCCTGAATGGATGATTTAGTAGGTGCGTGACTGAGTCTATAAGTGAGTGATTAAATGTATCTTACTGGATGCATGGGTGAGTGACTAAACTGTGTGAATGTCTGTATCCGTCTGTCTGTTGTTGTGTAAGCAGCTGCATGGGTTTCTGACTAGCTAAATGAGTGTCTATATGGGTTATGGATTGGTTCTCTGAGTATCTGTATGGGTGCCTCAGTGTTTGTGTGGGTGGGGTGTGTGTGACTCTGTGCATAGATGTGTGAGTGGGTGATTCACTGGGTGCATGGTTTCAAGAGTGCGTCTGTGATGGACTGTATGGGTGGGTGAGTGTGTGTATGGGTGTGTTAGTGATTGAATGTATATCTCAGTGGTACATGTGTGAGTAACTACATATGTGAAAGGCAGTATATATGTGTGTTGGAGTATATAAATGGCTATAAGTGAGAGTGTGTGATTGTGAGAGTGGCTATATGGATGAGTGTGTGCTTGCATCAGTGATTGCATAGGAGCGTAAGAATGTGCTAGTATTTTTATGAGTAAGTGAGCTGGTGTGTATAACTGTATAGGTGAGTAAATTGGAGTGTGATTAATTATTTGCATGACTGACTAGGTGTGTGAGTACCTCTATGGATGAGTTGCGTTGTGTGAGTGTTTATATAGGTGTATGAGTGCATAAGATAGTCCTGTACTGAGTGACTGTAAGTATGAGTGACTGTACGGGTGAGTGAGTAGATGTGTGTGTAGACCTAAGAATCAGTGAGTGGGGATGTACTTATTGGTATTGGAGTGTGTATGGTTTTGAGAATGGCAGTCTGTAATTTAGAGTGGGTGTATCAAAACTTATATTAGGGTGTGAGAAGATGCATTAAATTCTCACATGGATGATGTCATCAGTGATGTCATTTGAGATGTCATCAGTGATGTCATCAGTGATGTCACTGACCATGTCATGAGTGATGTAATATGTGACGTCATCAGCAGTGCATTGCGGGGCGCGAGTTATAGTTACCTGAACTAACTATACCGGGAGAATTTCACGGGTTTTGTACGAGTGCAATGTCCAACTAACTATAACTGTCCCTAAAACCTTATGGTTTTTTCAGTGAATTTCTAAGGTTTTTAAATGCTAATTTCTAACTATAACGTGCCTGAAACCTATGGTTTTTCCAGTGAATTTCAAAGGTTTTTAAATGCTAATTCCTAACTATAACGTGTCTGAAACCTATGGTTTTTTCAGTGAATTTCAAAGGTTTTTAAATGCTAATTCCTAACTATAACGTGTCTGAAACCTATGGTTTTTTCAGTGAATTTCAAAGGTTTTGTAAATGACAATTTTTAAATGTATTAATTGTTATATTTATTTTTTTGATACTGATTTACAACATTTTTTTAAATTATTTATTTTTAGATATTTTATTTTTTAAATTACATTGTAATTACATTATACATTACATTACAAAATATACTTTCTCAGAATGAATTACTTTAGTTTAAATACTTTGCAAATAGGCAATAGACTTTTAAGTACAGTAGTTACAGTTGTTGCAATGGGCAACACAATTTCAAAAACAATGCAACATTGAGCTCAATGTGAATTTCTAGTTAAATGCAATTAGTTACTTTATGGATTACTTTTCTAACCACAGGACTGGATCCTAGATTCAGTCCTGGGACATCTCCTGTAAACAGTTGAGTAAAAGCGTTTTGGTTACAGTAGTGATTTGTAAGGAATATTATTGTATTTTAAAAGTTGACACTTAGAAACTTTTTCATATAGAATCACCAATGTTATCCTATGGGAGGAAATTCACTTAGCAGGTAAGTAGTGTTATCGTTACTTTTTCTTACTCAGAGGTGGATCCTGGAACCACCACTGGTGCATCTCCTGTAAACAGTTGAAAGAATGCGTTTAAGTCACACAGGCGATTTTTAAGGAATATTTGTAGTTTGTGAAAATCGACACAAACTTTTCTGCTGAAAACCAGACAATGGATTCCTATGGAAGGAAATTCAAGTTACTGGTAAGTACGGTTAAAATTACTTTTCAGGATCAGTACTGGGCTGAAAGATGCAGCACTGAGGTCTCTCCTGATAACTGGTGAGTAAATCGGAATTCGTATTTCGGCTGATTTTAGAGGAATATTATAAAGTTCCAAAACTCCACACTTAGAAGAATTTCCAAGTGAAACCAGTCAATGTTAGCCTATGGAAGGAAATTCAAGTTACTGGTAAGTACGGTTAAAATTACTTTTCAGGACCAGTACTGGGCTGAAAGATGCAGCACTGAGGTCTCTCCTGATAACAGGTGAGTAAATCGAAATTCGTATTTCGGCTGATTTTAGAGGAATATTTGTATGTTTCAAAAATCGACACTTAGAAACTTTTTCAGCAAAAAGCAGGCAATGATATCCTATGGAAGGAAATTCAAGTTACTGGTAAGTACGGTTAGAATTACTTTTCAGGATCAGTACTGGGCTCAAAGATGCAGCACTGAGGTCTCTCCTGATAACAGGTGAGTAAATCGGAATTCGTAGTTCGGCTGATTTTAGAGGAATATTTGCACAATGGTGAAGGAAGGGGGTGGGGCCTGAGGTGACATGTCTGCAAACACGCCCTGTGGCGCGTTTTAAGTTGGACAATTAATTCCTCCTCAATCCCGAGGGTCCCTAGGGGCCAACTAGCCCACCAGGTTCCTCCAGTATGCGCCAGAGGCTGCGTTGCAGAGAGGTGTTCAGAGGCCACGCCCCTTTTACAACACTCTGCAACGCAGCTCCGTGGCGCTTACTGGAGGTACCTGGTGGGCTAGTTGGCCCTAGGGACCCTCAGGATTGAAAAGGAATTTATTCCCCATCTTAAAACGCGCCACGGGGCCTGTTTGCACACATGTCACCTGAAGCCCCGCCCCTCCCTTCACCACTGTGCAAACGCGCCCCGTGGCGCGTTTTAAGTTGGGGGATTAAGTCCCCTTGAATCCTGAGGGTCCCTGGAGTCCAACTAGCCCACCATATACCTCCAAAAGCACCACAGAGCTGCGTTGCAGAGAGGTGTAAAAGGGGCGTGGCCTCTGTACACGTCTCTGCAACGCAGCCCCCTGGCGCATACTGGAGGTTCCTGGTGGGCTAGTTGGCCCCCAGGGACCCCCAGTATTCAAGGGAATTCGTTCCCCCTCTGCAAACGCGCCAGGGGCGCATTTGCAGAGTGCTGACAAAGAGGGCGTGGCCTCCCGCGCGATGCCGGATTTTAATTTTTTTTTTTTTTAAAGGGGGCTGTGTGGCCCCCTTTTTTGTAATTTTTTTGAGCCCTGGGGACTTCATCCCCCAGGGCCTGACCCCCTTTTAAAAAAAAAAAAAAAAAAAAGGACCGGGAAGGGGACCGTGTGGGCCCCCCTCCCGTGGCAATTTCGACCCGGGGACCCCATCCCCCGGGCCATTGCCACCTTTTAAAAAAAAAAAAATGTGATGGAGGGTGGCTGCGTGGCCCCCCTCCTAAGGCCTCCTTAGGCCCCGGGGACCCCATCCCCCGGGGCTGGCCTTTTTTTTTTTTTTTTAATGATTTTTGGGGAGGGGGACCGCGTGGCCCCCCTCCCGGGCCACTACTTGCCCCGGGGACCCCATCCCCAGGGCTGGCCCTATCCTTTTGGGGTCCATGGGGGACCCCAACTACCCCACGGACCCTGCTGGCTCCCCGCCTCCTGCGGGAGCCGGCATTCCTTTTCCACATGGGGAGCTGCTAATATGCAGCTCCCCATGTGGAAAAGCAATTTGCTTTGTATATTGGAAGCGAGAGCAGGTTTCCTGCTCTCGCTTCCAATATCCACAGCAAGTTTGCAATGACAGGACGGGAGCCGCGAGGCTCCCGTCCTGTCATTGCAAACAGCAGTGTCCCGGGGACACTGCAGGAGCCGGCCCTGGGGGGTGGCGGTCCCCAGGGCCATCACTGGCTCCAGG
This sequence comes from Calotriton arnoldi, assembly GCA_963921515.1. Classification (NCBI taxonomy): domain Eukaryota; kingdom Metazoa; phylum Chordata; class Amphibia; order Caudata; family Salamandridae; genus Calotriton; species Calotriton arnoldi. The sequence continues at coordinate 153,618 of CAWUFW010005141.1, forward strand.
AGGGGGCCGCGCGGCCCCCTCCCCACATTTCAAAGCCCCGGGAGATGGTGGTCCCCGGGCTTCGAGGGTCCAAACGGACCCCCATTTTTAATTTTTTAGTGCCCCGGGGAGGTGGCGGTCCCGGGGCGTGTGGGGGCTGGAGCCCCCACACAGGTTAAAAAATTAAAAACAGAAGCCCCGGGGAGGTGGCGGTCCCGGGGCAGCGGGAGGGCAAAGAGCCCTCCCGCACCATTTTTGTTAAAGCCCCAGGGGTGGCGGTCCCCGGGGCTTGGGGGCCCTTAGAGGCCCCCCATACATAAATTTAACCCCCCCACCATGCTCCCGGGACTTGGCCCACCCGGGGCAAATTAGCATCGAAGCGCGGGAGAGCGCGCTTCGATTTTTTTTTTTCGGCAGGATCCGCGCATCCTGAGCGCATCCAGCTGATTTAAAAAAAAAAAAAATGCTTTTTTTGCCCAGGGGGTCCTTGTGGGACCCCTGAGCAGGCCTAGGGGTTAGGGTGCTTCTACCCTGCCCCCTTTGTGCGCTTTGCGCACTTGTTTCTGTCCCTCGGTTCTACTGAGGGACAAAATTGCTGCCAACACTTCCTGATTTGGAGTGTTGACAGCCAATTAGCATGCAGCTCGTGATCGGGAGGGTACGCGGATCCGACGCGGCCATAGATATATATGTGATTTTAATTGTGAATTTCTCAGGAACTACTGAACGGATTTACACCATTTTAGCAAAAGGCACCAGTCTGAACCAAGGGCTACCTCTTTGCCAAATTTGGGGTAATTCCGTTCAGCAGTTCGGGCTGTAGCTGCGACTAAAGGTTCCTATGGAAAAATGAATGGGGAAAACGCATTTTGGGACCCCCTTTTTCTCGGCCCCCGCTTGACGTATCACCCCGAGACTTTCAGGGTAGGAGCGGACCGGAGCGCCCCAACAAGTTGGAAGCTTTCGCGAAGATTCGTCAACCGGCGCCAACGTTATTGCAAATAGAATGTCGCGGATTTCCTATGGATAATAGGTCCTAACTATAACTATCTACTTGCGACTGCCAGTAGATTATATATATATATATATATATATATATATATATATATATATATATATATATATATATATATATATATCCAAAGCAGTATTCCACCTGGGGCCAGCCGAACTCGCAGCGGGTGCAACCGGGAAGCGGTGGTGGAAACCGCTTATAAAACAGCAAAAAACAAGGAGTTCATGATACTCCCAAGGTCCGGTGCACTCACGTGGGTTGGGGGCTCCTATGCTCGGAGGACGTATGATGGATTTAATACGGGAGCATGACCCACTCGCTGCTGGCTTGCCTACAAGGGAATGCTAATATAGCGAAAACGGCAGCAGCTTGGAAGGGATTTGGTGAGGATGACCTCCTGCACCAATCATTCCAGAGGAAAAACATTTATCAAGGGTATCGGAATACTCAAGCATTATGCCAAAAGTAAGAACTTTAATGACTGAGTTCCATTTGGATTTTATCTACATGAATGCATGATTATACATGTCTCAGTGAATGAATGGGTGAGTGACTAATCTGTGTGAATGTCTGTATCAGTCTGTCAGTTGGTGTGTAAGTGACTGCATGGGTTGGTGAGTAGGTACATGAGTGTCTATATGAGTTATTGATTAGTTGTCTGAGTACCTGTATGGGTGCCTGAGTGTCTGTGTGGGTGCGTGACGGGGTGTGTGACTCCCTCCATGGATGTGCAATCGGGTGAATCCCTGGGTGTATGCGTTCCTGAGTGCATCTGCGAGGGGCTGTATGGGTGAGTGTGGCCCCCTTCCTCAAGCTGATCTCGGCCCCGGGGACCCCATCCCCCGAGGCCCGGCCTCTTTTTTATTTTTTTTTATTTAAGGGAGTGGGGCCGAGTGGCTCCCTTCCCCAGGCCCTTTTCGGCCCCGGGGCTTGGCCAACTTTTTTTTTAAAATGTCACTTTATTTTAAGGGAGGGGGGCCGCGCTCCCTAGGCCGATTTCAGCCCCAGGGACACTATCCCCTATGGCCCAGCCATTTTTTTCAAGTAAAAAAAAGGGAGGGGGCTGAGCAGCCCCCCTCACGGGCTATTTTCAGCCTCAGGACCCCATCCCCCGGAGCTTGGCCACATCATTGGGGACCACGGGGGGCGCAAGGCTCCATGTTCCCTGCCGGGTTCTGCCTCCTACTGGAGCCGGCATTGCTTTTCGGCAGTGGAAGCTGCAAACATGCTGGTATTCATGGAAGCAAAAGCATTTTTCCTGCTCTCGCTTTCATGAAGCGAAGCAGTGTTTGCTATGGCTTGGTGGGAGCAGTGCTCCTGTCAAGCCATAGCAAACTGCAATGTCCTGGGGTGGGCACCCCGGGACTTTGTTGGACCCAGCCCTAGGGGGTGCCGGTCTCCAGGGACATTTACGGCTCCCCTCCCATCTCTGAAATAGCACCAGGGAGGTGGTGGTCCCCGGGGCTGTGTGGGGGTGGGCTGGAGCCCACCACACACTATTGCAAACAAAGCCCCGGGGAAGTTGCAATCCATGGTGCTGCGTGGGGGCCGCAGTTCACATAATTAGCCCTGGAGAGGTGGCAGTCCCCGGGGCTGCGGGGACCCACGTGGGCTCCTGCATCAGTATTTTTCATAGCCCCCGGGACCTGGCGCACCCGGGGGCATAAAGGAAATAAATCGCAGAAGCCCGTGCTTCATTTTTATTTTACATCTTCAGCCAGATGTTTGGCTCCACAGTGAATCCTGACAATTTTTTTTTTAAATGCTTTTTGGGCCCTGGGTGTCCCTGTGGAACCCCTGAACAGGCCTAGGGGTCAAGGTGTTCCTACCCTGCCCCCTTTTCTTGTTTTTTAACGTTTTTTCTTCTGACTCGGTTCAACCGAGTCACAAGATGGCTGCCAGCACTTCCTGGTTTGAAGTTTTGGCAGCCAATCAGATCTCAGGCGCGAGATCGGGAGGGTTCGAGGATCCACCACAGTTGTATATCTGAGAAACCTTTACATTTCTCAGGAACTACTGAATGGATTTACACCATTTAACAAAAAGAGTGCTTTCTGAACCAAGAGCTACGTTTTTGCCAAATTTGGAGTAATTCTGTTCAGCAGTTCGGGCTGTAGCCGTGTCTAAAGTTTCCTATGGAAATTAACATGGAGGAAACACACTTTTATTTCTGTTGGCAATGGAGCCTCTGGCTTCCGTCATCCGCCACTCCCCACTCATCACTGGCATCCCCATTGCGAGCAGCCGCTCCCAGATATACCTGTATGCCGATGACATTCTACTCACCCTACGAGACCTCAGTAGCTCTCTCCCAGCGCTGCTGGACATCAAAGAAGGTTTTGCATCATTGTCCGGCTATAAGGTAAACTGGGACAAGAGTGAAGCTCTCCCGCTATTGACCTGTACTACCATTGCGGAGATCCACGGATTCCCATTCCGCTGGAAAGCCTCTCGACTCAAATACTTGGGTATATTGGTCAACAGGGGCCTAATCAAGATGGTCGCAGATAACTTTACCCCCCCTTATCACACAGATGAAACGAGATTTTGAGAAATGGCCCTTGTTATGCCTCTCTTTGTGGGGCAGGGCGCAGGCGGTGAGGATGGTCACGCTGCAGCGCTTCACATACACGCTTGGCATGCACCACATCACAGTACTACTGACTACGCTACGTCTCATTGATTCCCGGACATGAGTCTTTTTATGGGGAAATACCCGCCCACGACTTGACACTGTCAAACTGATGGCTCGCTGCTCCTGTGGCGGTTCGGGTTTGCCTTCAGTGGAACACTATTCACTGGCCCTACACCTTTCTCAACTTGCCTATTTATAGCCGGGCACACCGGTCCCCCCACAATGGATTCATACTGAACGCTCACTTCTCACTCATGACGATGGACTAGGCCTTCTTTATGGTACCTGTGTATCCCATGGCTGGGCGTAGTTCACGTAGTAGCGCTACACAAAGCTACGCGAAGTGCACTTCGCACTACGCGAGCTACGCATAGCTACGCGAACTGCGTAGTGCACTGTGCAAAATGCTGTTCGCACTGATTGCACAGTGCCGGATGCTTGTCCGCACTGTGCAATCATTGCAAACGGCTTCTTGCACAGTGCAAGCGGTCGTTTTCTGCCGCTCGAGTAGATTTCTACTCGAGCACCAGCTTTCTCAACGCGGACTGGTAGTTTCTCATCGCGAGCGGTCGCGAGCATACGCGACCACTCGCAATGAGAAACCTGACCTCCCAGCGTTGAGAATCTCGCCAGGAGGTTTATTTTCCACGCTCGCGATCGGCAACTTGATGTTGCTGATCGCGAACGAGAAAAAGTCTCGCCAGGATGTCATTTTGCTTGCTCGCGGTCGCCAACTTGACTTTGAGGACCGCGAGCAAGCAAAAATGACCGCTACGCTACGCGTGTTTGCACTGTGCTACGTGCAATTCGCGTAGTGCGAAGTAGCGCAAACTTCGCAAACTACGCGAGCGTAGCATAGTACTTCGCCCAGGCCTAATCCCAATCGTCATAACCCCACCCAGTATGGTGGGCCATGTCCAGGACCTGGCACTGCGACCACCACTTCCTCGGAGTGGACCACTGATTACACGGAAGGGCGCCATTATGGGGCAACGATGGCCTCCGTGTCAGCGGCTGGCCAATACATTGGCCGGGCTGGAAGGAGGGAGGGATCCATACATTGGACCAGGTACTGATGGACGGAGACCTGAAGTCCTTCAACCACCTGAGGGAAGAGTTTGGCTCCACCGACGACACGCTTGGCAATACCTACAACTGCAGCATTGCCTGCGGCTTTGTCTGGGCCCCCGTCCAAGGACCGTCATTTTCACCAGTGGTGGAATACCTTCGTACGTGGGGCCGTCATAGGGGCATGATGTCATGCCTTTACGGCACACTCTCAAAGCACCTTTTCCCGCAACCCTTCTCCTTCAGTCTCCTCACCTAATGGCAGAACCATCTTCAAAGCACCATTGAGGAAGAGGACTAGCCTGACATCCTAGAAGCCCTGGACAGGGGCGCTCGGGAAGCCGGACTGAAATTCTGTCTCTTCAAGACACTCCGTGAGTGGTACTGGCCTCCTACATCACTCGAATTGGTGGACAAGCACAGCCACCCAATGCGACCGTACTCACATTCTATGTGACTGCTCTTCAATTCAGCCCTTTTGCACCTATGTAGCAGATACTCTGGGACTGTCCATGTCCCTCCAGCTACCCCTCACTCCCCCCGTTATCACCTTACACAATCTCAGAGACTCGCCTGAGTTATCACGACTGCAACGCCACCTTTTGCATTTGGCGCTAACCTCTGTCAATCTTTGCATCCTTTGTCAATGGCGCTCGCCATCACCTCCCTCTCAAGAAGCCTGGATGGTAGCAATGATACAGACAGCATCCTACGAACACGTCATATATGGCATGCAAGACCAGTCTGAGGTATTTACCCAGACATGGGAGCCTTTCCTCCAGGATTCCCCTTAAAGCCGACCGCACCATTATTAACTCCTCACACATTCCCCCTTCCCCACCCTCCCTTATGTCTCCAATGAGCACTGCAGACAGCCTAATATATGGTGCAGCACTTAAGGCCCCCCCATGGGCCACACCTCAGACCTCTTCACCTACCTTGGGCCCTCCCACTGACCCCCCTACCTTCCCCCTGCTCTCTATACCTCTCACCTTCTGAACACCCTCCTTCTATTCCCTACCTCCATTCCCCTCCCCCCTCTTTGCCACTCCCTCTTCCTTTCCCACCCCCTTTTTCCTCCCTGCCGCCGGGCACGCAGAGTACTGGATCCCCCTCCCACTAGTGGAGTCCCCTAGAACCGCACACTTACCACACCACCACCCCAGAGTCATGGGGTGACCCCTGCCTCCCACCCTCCTTCCCCACTCACAAACCCCCCCTCTTCCCCCTCCCCCCTTGCAGCGGCATGCCTTCTCATGGCTCAGGGCCAGTGATCCACATCACCTTACATCCCAACTGACAGACTCCCTCTTCCTCCTAGGCTTACCCCCCACATACAAGTCTGCATCCCACGCACACCCTGGTCACACACTCCCCTCCCTCTCTCCCTCTCCTTGTTTTCAGGTGATGTTTCAACAAGGGCAACAGTGCAAACAACGCTGGACTCATGCTAATACCCATTGCACCGTGACCTACGGTGCAGGACCGACATGTGACAAAGAGACGGATGGCCAGACAAAAGTTCCTCACCACTGCCACGCGCTCTTCCCACCTATACCCTAGCCGTTCTCTCCTTTCCCCCCATTACCTCCCTTGCCCCGTCCCCCAACCCCTCCTCCCCCTCAATCTGATTTTCACCCAATGCATTGTTCAATCTTGTGATGCAATTCCAACTGATGTTTTCCTCCTATTTGCATCCCTGTTATACGCCGTTATTGCACTAATAAAACAAAATGGAGAAAATGCGTTTTGGGACCCCCCCCTTTTTCTCGTCCCCGCTTGACGGATCACCCCGAAATTCAACACAGCAGCGGACCTGACTGCCCCATTAGTTTTGAACATTTCGCGAAGATTCGTCAAACGACGCCAAAGATATTGGCAAAAGAAAAAACGCTTTTCCTATGGAAACTAGGTCCTAACTATAACTACCTACTGGCAACCGCCAGTAGGTAATATATATATATATATATATATATATATATATATATATATATATATATATATATATATATATATATATATATATATATATATATATATATATTTTTTTCACAAGATTTACATAACAATAATTTTATATATTTTAAATACTACTAAAAACCGATGAAATTCACAAAAAAACCAAAGGTTTGAAGTAAGTAATAGGTAGTAAAACTTATAATAGTATGCAATTGCAGAGCACATTCAAACTACAAAAACATTAGAAATATGATAGTTATAGTTATTTCTTGTCTTTAATTACATCATTATTTGCCCACCTTATGCTAGGGACCACAGCGTAACATTGAATAACTACGTGACACATATAGTAAAGCAACTATAACTCGCCCATTGCAGCTCTATTATTTACTGTATGTAATAACCTGTTTTAAATAAATTAATATTTTTTCATTTTTTTAATTCAATAATATATAGTTTAGGGCTTGGCTTCGGCGGTGCTCTAGAAGAGCTCCTGCTCCGGGTTCCTAAACCCCGGAAAAATCCGCACTTCCAGCCGGACAGCAGCAGCAGAAAAGGCGGAGTAGTCCTCGCAGGCATCGATGATGCACCAGATGACAGTGTAGTCCCGCTGCACCGCCTGGACAACTGCTAGTCAGAGAACGACCATGCTGGCCGGAGTGCGGCCTGCAGAGTACTGGGTGTGGCTATGATCCCGGTGACGGAGTGAAGAGGTCGAGTGAGCCGGCTAGCGGGGCTCGGATGAGACTGACTGTGGCCAAACGTCGGAGAAATTGAAGAGAAGACGGGGAGTGCGCCACATCAAATTGTGGCTCACTGGAGAATACGGATAGCGGGAGACCCGAGGTGAGGCCTGTGACGCGATTTCTTCCGCCTCCGGCCACTATCCGTCATTGGACCGAGGCGGGGACTGCGGTGGGTGCGCGACTGCTGTACTCTGGAGCCGGATGGGCTGCGGCGACGGCCCGAGAGTGGTTGGAAAGCGGGTTGCTTCCTCCTTGAGGTCCGGGCCTAGTTTCAGCGGCGGGGTGATCAACGCGGCCCTACGCAGAGGGCCCGCTGCTGGAGACCGGCGCCTGATGCCACAGCGCGGCTGCCGGTAAGAGACTCCGAACATTACGACAGTGGCCTGCTGCAAACCACAGGCGTGGAGATCGTAGTGGGGCTGTGCAAGACGGCAGCTGGTGGGTGATAACGGCCCTGGGGCTCCCTTGTACGGTGGTGGCGTGGGGGTGAAGGAGTGCCACAGCCGCAGAGGAGTCGACGGGGGTGGTGCTCTGGTTAACTGCATCTCCCCGGGGTACCCATAACTTTGCCTTCACCGAGCCCAAATAGAGACTTCAGTGCACAGAGGCCCAAAGGTGGGGGCCGGGCGACGACCCTCCCCGCTACCCTTCCCCCATCCGCTACGGGGTTGACACAGCTTGGTTTCCGGTGCTGGGTCGCGAGAAGAACCGGAGGAGATTAAAGGGTGACGGAGGGCTCTGCTGAACGGCTCTGGGGAGGCAGCTTCCGTAGTCGGCGAGAAGACACAACAGCCCTGTTGAACGCCCTCCCTGGCCGGGCGGGTGGAGCCCTGGCTTCACTAGATAGAGAACGGTCCTAATTGAATGCGTAAATAAATATAGATCCCGTAAACAGGACTGTAATTGAGAGCGAGGGATCGGCAGGGGCCAGGGTTGAAATACGGATTGTGTTGCAAACATCTGAGTAGGACCACCTGGGCTATCCCTGGGCCCTGCGAGAAGAGGACTCGCTGATGGATCCCACAGTACATAGAGGGGAGGGACGCCATCGCTCTGGCACCGAGGGCTGCGAAGAGGGTCCAGGCCTCCCAGGACTTTAGTGTGCGACTGAGGAGATCACGCAAATGAAACCCAAGGGACAGACAGGGGCACAAACGAATAAAATGGACAAGTACGCGGTGCCGCTTCAGACTGCGTCATCACAGTCACAACAACCGGAAGTACAGCCAGAGCCTTCGTTAAGTGCAATTATGGCGGCCATTGTAGACCTGAAGGGCACACTCGATCCTAAGATCGACGCCGTAACAGTAGATGTGAATCTTCTGAGAGCAGACTTCAGGAAACTGTCTGATAAAGTTACCACTACCGAGCAAGAGGAGACCCATCTGCAGACTTGCACGAGGAGCCTAGAGGAGCAAGTCCAAGCCCTCACGAAACAACAAGAAGCTATGGCAGCCAAGTTGGAAGATCAGGAAGGGAGGGCACGCAGGAATAACATTAGAGTGGTGGGGTGCCAGAAGGTATGGAGGGACCCAATGTAGACCTCTTCCTGGAAGACCTGATCCTGAATCACTTAAAACCAAAATGCCTCTCCACCTACCTTACAATTGAACGTGCCCATAGGGCCCCCATTCCCAAGCCTAAACCCGGCGCCTTACCCAGGACAATCATTGCCAGGATTCTCAACTTCCGAGACCGGGACGCCATCCTTCAGTCAGCACGCCAGAACAGGGATTTGCACCACGAGAATGCAGTGATTCGTTTTTCCCCGATTTCACCCTTAACGTACAACGGCAAAGACGTGCCTTTGAATCTGTCAAAGGGAGCTCCGGACCAAAGAACTAAAATACTCTATGATGTATCCAGCCAAACTGAGGGTCGAGGCTGAGGGGAAGGCATGGTTCTTCACCTCCCCGGAGGAGGCCCGAGAATGGCTGGAGGGTTGGCGCACTGTTGGGCCAAATCCTGCACGAGATCGATGGCGTGAGCAACGACGGACGACAAGTGCTGAATCAGACTGAAAGCGATGGACTAGAGACCGGAATTGTGAGAGATGGAGGGTCTGGAAGATGGGACATTGATGTGTTGTTTAATTGAAAACTGTGAAGCTCAGGTTACCTTGCTGGGGGAATGAGGGGTGGGAGGGAGGTTTTGTGAATATGAGCAAGCTACCACCGAGACTTTTCATAATGGTATACCACTGAGGTTGCTGCTGTATTCCAATGTAAGATTTTGGTGGGGGAATGAGACCGGGAGGGGGCCACTGTAGTTTGTCTACGACCACCCCCGTTTAGGTATTAGTTTGGGGCGACAGGCACTCTGCACGTTGGGGAGGTGGGAGTTATGATCCCCACCAGCAGGGCAGCAGGGAGGGGGGGGTTTCTGATTAGGGGAATGTTATGTTTTATTAGATTTGTTATTTTAACCCCTTCGATGCTCATGATGGAATGGTTCCGTCATGAGCATCGGTGCCCCTGTGCTCATGACGGAACCATTCCGTCATGAGGCCAGAGGCACGAAATCCCTCTGCTGCAGACAGCAGAGGGATTTCTCTTTCACCCCTTTGACCTTGGCAGCTGGGGAATTGCTTCCCCAGCTCCCGAGGCCCCTCCCTGGTTTCTGTGCCATGAGGATCAGCGCGCACGTCGCGCTGTCCTCATTGCACAGTAAGCGAAACTGAAATGAGCCTTTAGGCTCATTTCAGTTTCACTTCTATGTGCTCAGGGGCTATCTCAGCCCCCGGGCACGTAGAAAGACGGGAGAGGTATCATTGGAAAGGGAGAATCTCCCCTTTCCAATGGTACCCCTCCCAGTGGATCCCTGCTTGTGGATCGCCCCAGGAGGGCGATCCAGGGATCCACCCACTAGACACCAGGGAGGGGAGCGGCCCCTTGGGCAAGGGCGTTTGCTCCCCAATTTTGTTTTGGTGCTATTTAGACTTTTTGCCCCCCTGGGGGTCATATGGGGGCAGTAGCCCCAATCTGCCCCCGAGGGGCAAAAGCCCACTAGACCCCAGGGATATTTTTGTTTGCCCATAATTTATTAGGGTGGGGGCTGCCCATAAAGGGCATGTCCATGCCCCCACCCGCAAAATTTACAGCCTTTCTGCCCCCCTGGGGGTGGTTGAGGCAGTATCCCCCAATCTGCCCCCGTGGGGGCAAAAAGCCCACTATACGCCAGGGATTTTTTTATTATAATTTGTGGTGGGGGCTGCCCAATATGGGCATGCCCATGCCCCCACCCACCCTCACAAAAATGACAGCCTTTCTGCCCCCCTGGGGGCAGCTGGGGCATTAGCCCCAAATCTGCCCCCGGGAGCAAAAAGCCCAGTAGACGCCAGGGATTTTATGGGCACATTTTAATTAGGTTGGGGGCATTGGCATGCCCATTTTGGGCAGCCCCTCCCTAATTAAAATTTGCCCAAAAACTCCTGGCGTCTAGTGGACTTTCTGCCCCCTGGGTGGCAGATGGGGGCATTAGCCCCCAATCTGCCCCGCCGGGGGGCAAAAAGCCCACTAGATGCCAGGGATTGTTTTTGGGCAAATTTGAATTAGGGTGGGGGCTGCCCAAAGTGGGCATGCCCATGCCCCCACCCCCTCCCCGCAAAAATTACAGCCTTCCTGCCACCCTGGGGGGCAGATGGGGCAGTAGCCCCCAATCTGCCCCCCGTGGGGACAAAAAGCCCACTAGATGCCAGGGATTTTTTGGGTAAATTTTAATTAGGGTGGGGGCATTGGCATGCCCGTTTTGGGCAGCCCCCACCTAATTAAAATTTGCCCAAAAACTCCCTGGCATCTAGTGGGATTTTGGCCTCCTGGGGGGCAGATGGAGGCATTAGCCCCCAATCTGTCCCGCCGGGGTGGCAAAAAGCCCACTAGACGCCAGGGAGTTTTTGGGGGCAAATTTGAATTAGGGTGGGGGCTCCCAAAGCGGGCATGCCCATGCCCCCACCCCCTCCCCACAAAAATAACAGCCTTCCTGCCCCCTGGGGGCAGATGGGGCAGTGGCCCCCTATCTGCCCCGCGGGGGTCAAAAGCCCACTAGATGCCAGATATTTTTTGGGCAAATTTTAATTAGTGTGGGGGCATTGGCATGCCCGTTTGGGCAGCCCCACCCTAATTAAAATTTGCCCAAAACTTCCTGGCGTCTAGTGGGCTTTGCCCCTGGGGGGCAGATGAGGGCATTAGCCCCCAATCTGCCCTGCCGGGGGGGGGGCAAAAAGCCCACTAGACGCCAGGGAGATTTTGGGACCAAATTTGAATTAGGGTGGGGGCTCCCAAAACGGGCATGCCCATGCCCCCACCCCTTCCCCGCAAAAATAACAGCCTTCCTGCCCCCCTGGGGGCAGATGGGGCAGTAGTCCCCAATCTGCCCCGCGAGGGCAAAAAGCCCACTAGACGCCAGGGATTTTTTGGACAAATTTTAATTAGGGTGGGGGCATTGGCATGCCCGTTTGGGTAGCCCCACCTAATTAAATTTGCTCAAACTCCTGGCCTCTAGTGGGCTTTGCCCCTGTGGGGCAGATGGGGCATTAGCCCCCAATCTGCCCCGCCGGGGAGCAAAAGCCCACTAGAGGCCAGGGAGTTTTTTGGGGCAAATTTGAATTAGGGTGGAGGCTGCCCAAAATAGGCATTCCCATGCCCCCACACCCTCCCCGCAAAAATTACAGCCTCCCTGCCCCCTGGGGGCAGATGGGGCAGAAGCCCCCAATCTGCCCACCCGGGGGCAAAAGCCCACTAGACGCCAGGGATTTTTGGGGCAATTTTTAATTAGGGTGGGGGCATTGGCATGCCCGATTTGGGCAGCCCCCACCCTAATTAAAATTTGCCCAAAAAACTCACTGGCGTCTAGTGGACTTTCTGCCCCCCCTGGGGGGCAGATGGGGGCATTAGCCCCCAATCTGCCCCGCCAGGGGGGCAAAAAACCCACAAGTCGCCAGGCATTTTTTGGGGGCAAATTTGAATTAGGGTGGGAGCTGCCCAAAATAGGCATGCCCATGCCCCCACACCCTCCCCGTAAAAATTACAGCCTCCCTGCCCCCCCTGGGGGGCAGATGGGGCAGAAGCCCCCAATCTGCCCCCCCGGGGGGGGCAAATATCCCACTAGACGCCAGGGATTTTTGGGGCAATTTTTAATTAGGGTGGGGGCATTGGCATGCCCGTTCTGAGCAGCCCCCACCTAATTAAAATGTGCCCAAAAACTCACTGGCGTCTAGTGGACTCCTGGGGGCAGTTGGGGGCATTAGCCCCCAAACTGCCCGCCGAGGGGCAAAAAGCCCACTAGACGCCAGGGATTTTTTTGGGCAAATTTGAATTAGGGTGGGGGCTGCCCAAAACAGAGCATGCCCATGCCCCCATCCCCTCCCCACAAAAATTACAGCCTTCCTGCCCCCTGGGGAGCAGATGAGGCAGTAGCCCCCAATCTGCCCCCGGAGGCAAAAGCCCACTAGACGCCATGGATTTTTGGGGCAAATTTTTATTAGGGTGGGGGCTGCCCAAAGCGGGCATGTCAATGCCCCCACCCCCACCCGCAACAATTACAGCCTTTCTGCCCCCTGGGGGGAGATGGGGGCAGTAGCCCTCAATCTGCCCCCCCAGGGGGCAAAAGCCCACTAGACGCCATACGATTACGCTGGCTTTTTATGTGTGGGGGTGGGGGCTGCTCAGAATGGGCATACCAATGCCCCTACCCCCCAAAAAAATAGCCACAGTGTTTCTGCTCCCCTTGGGGGCATATCGGGGCAACCCCACCCCCGTAATATCCCCCCCCCAGGGCGGCAGAAAACTGACTAGGAACGGATTTGTTTTAGCAGTATGCCTACCTGTGGATGTTGGGCCCTAGCGCAGCCGGCACATAGGGAAACCTAGCAAACCTGTACATTTTTGAAAACTAGACACCCAGGGAATCCAGGATGGGGTGACTTGACTGGCTCTCACCAGGTTCTGTTACCCAGAATCCCTTGCAAACCTCAAAATGTGTATAAAAAACACATTTTCCTCAAATTTCTGTGGTGGGAAGTTCTGGAATCTGTGTGGATCCACAAAATTCCATGCACCCCGCATTCCCCAAAGTCTTCCGAGAAAAATGGTACCTCACTTGTGTGGGTGGGTCAAGTACCCGCGACAGGCAAGGGCCCAAAACCTACTGAGGTGACATCAAAATTACCTATCACAAACCAACCTGGTTTTGCACGGGGAGTTACCTGGGTTTTGGCCCGGGGTCGTCGGCCATCTAGGGAAACCTACAAAACCCACACATTTCTAAAAACTAGACACCCGGGGATTCCAGGGAGGTATGGCTTGTGTGGATCCCCCAACGTTTTCTTACCCAGAATCCCCTGCAAACCTCAAATTTAGCTTTAAAAAATCACTTTTTTTACACATTTGTGTGTGGGAAAGTTGTGGCATCACCGGGCTGACACAAATTTCCTACCAGCCAGCGTTCCCCCTGGTCTCCCGATAAAAATGGTGCCTCACTCGAGTGGGAGGCCCAAGTACCCGCGACAGGCAAGGGCCCAATACGTATTGAGGCGACATCAAAATTGCCTATCACAAAACCACCTGGTTTTGCAAGGGAGTCCCATGACTTTTGGCCCGGGGCTCGGCGGCCACCTAGAGAGACCTACCAAACCCACACATTTCTCAAAACTAGACACCCGGGGATTCCAGGGAGGTATGGCTTGCGTGGATCCCCCAACGTTTTCTTACCCAGAATCCCCTGCAAACCTCAAATTTTGCCGAAAAATGCACTTTTTTCTCACATTTCTGTGGTGGAAAGTTCTGGAATCTGCGTGGATCCACAAATTTCCTCCCACCCAGCGTTCCCGCAGATCTCCCGATAAAAATGGTACCTCACTTGCGTGGGTGGGTCAAGGACCCGCGACAGGCAAGGGCCCAAAAGCTACTGAGGCGACATCAAAATTACCTATCACAAACCAACCTGGTTTTGCAAGGGGGGTTCCATGAGTTTTTGGCCTGGGGCTCGGAAGCCATCTAGGGAAACCTACCTAACCCACACATTTCTGGAAACTAGACACCGGGGAGTCCAGCAAGGTATGGCTTGCGTGGGTCCCCATCATTCTCCTACCCAGAATCCCTGCAAACCTCAAATTTCACTGAAAAATTCACTTTTTCTCACATTTCTGTGATGGAAAGTTCTGAAATCTGCGTGGATCCACAAATTTCCTCCCACTCAGCGTTCCCCCAGGTCTCCCGATAAAAATGGTACCTCACTTGTGTGGGTAGGCACAGTGGCTACAACAGGAAATGGCCCAAATCGTACTCTGGACACTTCAAAATTACCTATAGCAAAATTACCTGGTTTTGGGGGGGCACCTGAGATTTTGGCCCCGGGCTCGGCGGCCATCTTGGGAAAGTACCAAACCCAAACATTTCTGAAAACTAGACACCCGGGGGAGTCCAATGAGATATGGCTCTCCTGGATCCCCCAACATTTTCCTACCCAGAATGCAATGCAAACCTTAAATTTAGCTGAAAAAACCACATTTTCCACATCTTTTTGTGTGGAATCACCGTGCCGGCACAAATGTCCTACCACCCAGCATTCCCCTTGTTCTCCCGAGTAAAATGATACCTCACTTGTGTGGGTGGGCCAAAGGCCTGTGGCTAGGAAGAGCCCAAAACATAGGGATTTATGGTATAGCACCGAGAATTCTAAGCGCTACATTTTTAAAAAAATACGTTTTTAGCTAATTCTGCTTTGGACACCCACACAAGTGAGGTATCATTTTACTCGGGAGAACAAGGGGAACGCTGGGTGGTAGGACATTTGTGCCGGCATGGTGATTCCACACAAAAATATGTGGAAAATTTGGTTTTTCAGCTAAATTTAAGGTTTGCACTGCATTCTGGGTAGGAAAACGTTGGGGGATCCAGGCAAGCCATACCTCATTGGACTCCCCCAGGTGTCTAGTTTTCAGAAATGTTTGGGTTTTGTACTTTCCCAAGATGGCCGCCGAGCCCGGGGCCAAAATCTCAGATGCCCCCCCCCAAAACCAGGTAGTTTTGCTATAGGTAATTTTGAAGTGTCCAGAGTACGATTTGGGCCATTTCCTGTTGCAGCCACTGTGCCTACCCACACAAGTGAGGTACCATTTTTATCGGGAGACCTGGGGGAACGCTGAGTGGGAGGAAATTTGTGGATCCACGCAGATTTCAGAACTTTCCACCACAGAAATGTGAGAAAAAAGTGAATTTTTGGGTGAAATTTGAGGTTTGCAGGGGATTCTGGGTAGGAGAATGATGGGGGACCCACGCAAGCCATACCTTGCTGGACTCCCCCGGGCGTCTAGTTTCCAGAAATGTGTGGGTTAGGTAGGTTTCCCTAGATGGCTGCCGAGCCCCAGGCCAAAAACTCATGGGACCCCCATGCAATACCAGGTTGGTTTGTGAAAGGTAATTTTGATGTCGCCTCAATAGCTTTTGGGCCCTTGCCTGTCGCGGGTCCTTGACCCACCCACGCAAGTGAGGTACCATTTTTATCGGGAGACCTGGGGAACGCTGGGTGGGAGGAAATTTGTGGATCCACGCAGATTCCAGAACTTTCCACCACAGAAATGTGAGAAAAAAGTGAATTGTTCGGCGAAATTTGAGGTTTGCAGGGGATTCTGGGTAGGAGAATGATGGAAGACCCACGCAAGCCATACCTCGCTGGACTCCCCGGGTGTCTAGTTTCCAGAAATGTGTGGGTTAGGTAGGTTTCCCTAGATGGCTGCCGAGCCACGGGCCAAAAACTCATGGGACCCCCATGCAAAACCAGGTTGGTTTGTGATAGGTAATTTTGATGTCGCCTCAATAGCTTTTGGGCCCTTGCCTGTCGCGGGTCCTTGACCCACCCACGCAAGTGAGGTACCATTTTTATCGGGAGACCTGGGGGAACGCTGGGTGGGAGGAAATTTGTGGATCCACGCAGATTGCAGAACTGTCCACCACAGAAATGTGGGGAAAATGTGTTTTTTTGACAATCTTTTAGGTTTGCAAAGGATTCTGGGTAACAGAACCTGATGGGAGACAGTCAAGTCACCCCTTTCTGGATTCCCCTGGGTGTCTAGTTTTCAAAAATGTATAGGTTTGCTAGGTTTCCCTAGGTGCCGGCAGAGCTATGGTTCAAAAACTACAGCTAGGTACTTTGCCAAAAAAAGGTCATTTTTCACTGCGAAATTGAGGTGTGTCCACGTTGCGTTTTGCGCCGTTTCCTGTCGCGGGCACTAGGCCGACCCACACAAGTGAGGTACCATTTTTCTCGGAAGACTTTGGGGAACGCGGGGTGGGTGGAAATTTGTGGATCCACGCAGATTGCAGAACTGTCCACCACAGAAATGTGGGGAAAATGTGTTTTTTGACAATCTTTTAGGTTTGCAAAGGATTCTGGGTAACAGAACCTGATGGGAGACAGTCAAGTCACCCCTTTCTGGATTCCCCTGGGTGTCTAGTTTTCAAAAATGTATAGGTTTGCTAGGTTTCCCTAGGTGCCGGCAGAGCTATGGTTCAAAAACTACAGCTAGGTACTTTGCCAAAAAAGGTCATTTTTCACTGCGAAATTGAGGTGTGTCCACGTTGCGTTTTGCGCCGTTTCCTGTCGCGGGCACTAGGCCGACCCACACAAGTGAGGTACCATTTTTCTCGGAAGACTTTGGGGAACGCGGGGTGGGTGGAAATTTGTGGATCCACGCAGATTCCAGAACTTTACACCACAGAAATGTGGGGAAAATGTGTTTTTTTGACAATTGTTTAGGTTTGCAAGGGATTCTGGGTAACAGAACCTGGTGGGAGGCAGTCAAGTCACCCCATCCTGGATTCCCCTGAGTGTCTAGGTTTCAAAAATGTATAGGTTTGCTAGGTTTCCCTAGGTGCTGGCAGAGCTATGGTTCAAAAACTACAACTAGGCACTTTGCCAAAAAAGTGTCATTTTTCACTGTGAAATTGAGGTGTGTCCACGTTGCGTTTTGCCCCGTTTCCTGTCGCGGGCACTAGGCCGACCCACACAAGTGAGGTACCATTTTTCTCGGAAGACTTTGGGGAACGTGGGGTGGGTGGAAATTTGTGGATCCACACAGATTCCAGAACTTTCCACCACAGAAATGTGAGGAAAATGTGTTTTTTTTGACAATTCGTTAGGTTTGCAAGGGATTCTGGGTAACAGAACCTGGTGGGAGCCAGTCAAGTCACCCCATCCTGGATTCCCCTGGGTGTCTAGTTTTCACAAATTTATAGGTTTGCTAGGTTTCCCTAGGTGCCGGCAGAGCTAGGGTTCAAAAACTACAGCTAGGCACTTTGTCAAAAAAGGGTCATTTTTCACAGTGAAATTGGGGTGTGTCCACGTTGCGTTTTGCGCCGTTTCCTATCACGGGCACTAGGCCTACCCACACAAGTGAGGTACCATTTTTCTCGGAAGACTTTGGGGAACGTGGGGTGGGTGGAAATTTGTGGATCCACGCAGATTCCAGAACTTTCCACCACAGAAATGTGAGGAAAATGTGTTTTTTTGGACAATTTTTTAGGTTTGCACGGGATTCTGGGTAACAGAACCTGGTGGGAGCCAGTCAAGGTACCCCATCCTGGATTCCCCTGGGTGTCTAGTTTTCAAAAATGTATAGGTTTGCTAGGTTTCCCTAGGTGCCGGCAGAGCTAGGGTTAAAAAACTACAGCTAGGCACTTTGTCAAAAAAGGGTCATTTTTCACTGTGAAATTGGGGTGTGTCCACGTTGCGTTTTGCGCCATTTACTGTCGCGGGCACTAGGCCTACCCACACAAGTGAGGTACCATTTTTCTCGGAAGACTTTGGGGAACGCGGGGTGGGTGGAAATTCATGGATCCACGCAAATTCCAGAACTTTCCACCACAGAAATGTGAGGAAAATGTGTTTTTTTTGACAAAATTTTAGGTTTGCAAGGGATTCTGGGTAACAGAACCTGGTGAGAGGCAGTCAAGTCACCCCATCCTGGATTCCCCTGGGTGTCTAGTTTTCAGAAATGTATAGGTTTGCTAGGTTTCTCTAGGAGCCGGCCGAGCTAAAGTTCAAAAACTACAGCTAGGCCCTTTGCAAAAAAAGGGTAATTTTTCATTGTGAAAATGTGGTGTGTTCACGTTGGGTTTTGAGCCATTTCCTGTCGTGGGCACTATGCCTACCCACACAAGTGAAGTACCATTTTTATCGGGAGACTTAGGGTAATTCAGATTTGTAAAGCAACTGTTATTACCTATTGACTTTTGATGCATTCTGCCTTCCAAATGAAAGACATTGTGTAAAAAGAAGTAATTTTAAAAATGACCGATAATTCTCATGCTAGTATGAGTATTCCCAATTTCGGAAATGTGCAAATATCTACTGTTTCTAAACTCTATATTTTGTTCCCATTTCAGAAATCTATAGGTGTCTTTCATACCGATTTTTCCATGTATACATTTTCCCACAATAATTGCTATATACCCGGTACATAAAAAAAACCATTGCAAGACGCTGCTCAGTTATTGGCTCTGGGTTCGTCGGGTTCTTGGTGAACCTACAAGTCCTATATATCCCCACAACCAGTAAGGTCCAGCGGATGTAACGGTATATTGCTTTCAAAGAGCTGTCATAATTAGAAGAAGTTACAGGTGAAAACGTTGACACAAAAGGCTGTTTTTTTCAACTAATTTTCAATTTTTCCTATATTTAACTGTTAGTTTCTATAAAGAAACCTTGATGGATCTACACAAATGACCCCTTGCTGAATTCAGAATTTTGTCTACTTTTCTAAAATGTATAGCTGTCTAGGATCCATTATTGCTTTCATACCCATTTCTACCATTAACTGGAAGGAGGTTGAAAGCACAAAAATAGCAAAAATAGGCTATGTCCCAGAAAAATGCCAAAACTGTGTGAAACATTTTGGTTTTCTGACAAAAGTCTGTCATTCCCTAAAAGCTGGGAAAATGGTGATTTCAGCCACACAAACCCTTTTTTGATACCATTTGCAGGGAAAAACCCAGACGCTTTTATTTGCAGCCCTTTTTTCGCATTTTTCCCAAAACCCCCAAAATGTAGCTGTATTTTGGCTAATTTCTGGGACCCCTCCAGGGGAACCCACAAACCCCGGGTACCTTTACAATCCCCATGATGTTGGAAAAAAAGGACGCAAATTTGGCGTGGATACCTTATGTGGTCAAAAAGTTACAGGGGCCTAAGCGCGCACTACCCCAAATAGCCAAAAAAGGGCTTAGCACAGGGGGGGAAAAGGCCTAGCAGCGAAGGGGTTAACGTCAGTTACACAGCATCACACAACCAAAGGGAGGGGAAGACGTAAGCAGTTAGACATAGATTGTGTTACATACTACACGAATGGGGACATCCTCGCGGGTAGCGATACAGGGAATGAGTCAAGTCTCCATGGGAAGCCATAAGGGGGAACAACAAGGAGCTACCATCTTCAACCTTATGTCGTGGAATGTTAATGGACTGGGTAGCTGTATCCAACGAAGTATTGTATTACAATACTTGCATAGACACTCCCCGGGAGTTGCGCTTATACAGGAAACGCATCTCAAAGGCCAAAGATATCGGGCAATGGATAGGTATGGCTATAAAATGGTTGCACATGC
Source organism: Calotriton arnoldi (assembly GCA_963921515.1). Classification (NCBI taxonomy): domain Eukaryota; kingdom Metazoa; phylum Chordata; class Amphibia; order Caudata; family Salamandridae; genus Calotriton; species Calotriton arnoldi. The sequence goes on from CAWUFW010005141.1 coordinate 173,619, forward strand.
AGGATACACGACTGGATCACGTGGGGTGGGGATACTCATGAAAACGAGTCCCCCTTTCGTAATGGGGAGGGTCTGGCACGACCCACTTGGTAGGTATGTGGCACTCACCGGGAAATGGGAAGGCCAAATGATCAACGTTGTCTCGTGTTACATACCGCCAGCGATGAGATCTGAGGCATTGGCGGAGCTGGGGACATTACTGGTCGACCTTCCGCAGGGACTCTTAATATTGGGAGGTGACATGAACTCTACCATTGACCCAGGGATTGACAGGGAATTCACATCCACCAGGGACAGGGGGGCTGAACCACTGGGGGCATTTGCTGACGCAATGGGGTTGACAGACCTTTGGCGATTGCACAACCCACACACCCGCCAATACACTTTTTACTCAGCCGCGCACGGAAGTTACTCTAGACTTGATCATATATTGACAGACAGAGGGGCGGAAGCCTGGTTTTCAAATGCTCACATTGGCCCGTGGGGTATTTCGGATCACTCGCCAGTGGATATCACAGTGAAGGGTCTGATTCAAACACATACTCTCCCGCCCAGACTGAACGTATGGTTCTTTAAAAATGAGGACAATACCCAAAAGTCCGGGAACGGGTGCAGCTTTATTTCCAAGAAAATGAGGGAACGGTTGAGGAAGTATGTACCCTGTGGGAGGCCTTCAAGCCAGTTATGAGGGGTCATGTCCAGGCCTGCATAGGAGGTGCTAATAAGGAAAAGAGGTCGCAATGGGATAAACTAGAAGTGGCGGTGGTTGAACTGGTGAAAGCCTATCTGGAGGGGGGGAGAACTGATAAAGAATTAGCGCACTGGATAGAGCTTGGGAAGCAAGAACTACAAGACATGGCTTATAATGCGGCGAGAACGGCCACTCTTGCAACTCAGAAATGCATATACGACCTAGGTGATAAAGCTAATAAAATGATCGCCTGGCTTGAAAAGAGGGACAGGGAAAGGAGCTGGGTAGCAGAAATATGCGATAGTCAGGGACAGGTACATGTTACTGGGGAAGATATGGCGCGGGTCTTCGCAGAATATTATGAGGGACTCTATGGGTCCCACCCAACTAGGACAGCCACAGACTGTAGCGAATTATTGAAAGAAATGCGGCTACCAATGCTGACCGAGGAAGATAGGGATGGTATAGATAGGGATATAACTACTGAGGTTAAAATTCTGGCCAAAGTTTTAGTTAATCGCCTACTGGTACCCATCTCGACCCTGATACACCCAGACCAATCGGGCTTTATGACCAGCAGAAGCACCAGGCTTAATCTCCGTTGACTCTATGGAGTGATGCACTTGGTGAAAACAAACCCAGGAATGGAGGCAGCGCTCCTCTCCCTTGACGCGCGCATGGCGTTTGATAGTATAGAATGGCATTACTTGTTTGAGGTCCTAAAGTGGTTTGGGTTTGGCCCACACTTCCAGTCATGGGTTAAGTTATTATACTCACACCCCCTAGCTAGAGTTCGGGTGAACGGTACGGTTTCCCGCGCCTTTGCTCTTCAGAAGTGCACCCGGCAGGGATGCCCTCTTTCGCCGCTCCTATTTGCATTGGCACTCGAGCCGCTGGCGGCATGGGTGAGAGGAGACCCAGTGATTACCGGTATTCCAGGGGGGGAGCTGTGGGAGGAGAGAATATCGTTATATGCTGATGATGTCCTTCTTTACGCGACGCGACCCCGGTTCACAGTTAGCAGGCTACTGCAGATTTTTAAACTCTTTGAGGGGTACTCAGGATACCAGATCAACTGGGACAAGTCACTTCTATAGATGATATCGGATGGACCACCTCCAAGACTTGGGGCCGACAATCAGCTGAAGGTTAAGGATAGTTTTAAATATCTGGGCATACAAATAACAAGAACTGACGCGGCATTTCTGACCGAGAACCTACAGCCACAACTGGACCGCTTGAGGAACGACATTGCTAACTGGAGAAAGCTATCGATATCTCTTATGGGGAGGGCGGTGTTATATAAGATGATGTCGTTGCCCCGCATGCTATACGTCTTGTAAAAAACCCCTTGCCCAATTCCCGATAAATTCTTTAGGGAAGTAGATGGCGAACTTAGGACACTGCTGTGGGACGGAGGGGGTGCGAGAATTGCGCTAGCCAAACTACAGAAAGGAGTCTATGAGGGTGGGATGGCCATTCCGGATCTTCAAACGTATTACTGGGCCTCACAACTAATGGTAATCAACAACTGGGTGTTTGCAGATAAGAACGATCCGGCTTACAGGATGGACCACTGGGCAATGGGGACAAGGTGTTACCTGGGAGCACTGTATAGTCGGAAAAAGCTGGGAGGCAAGCTATCTCATACTCAGATAGTAGTTGACATATGGGCAAAAGCCAATCGTTATCTGGGCTGGGCTAACAAACTAACGGAACAGACCCCTCTGTGGGACAGTGACATGCTTCAGGAAGTAGGTAGCTTACAGGGCTTTGTGAAATGGAAATTGATAGACATAATACGCCTGGGAGATGTGTGGCGGAGGCAACACATGCTCACCTTCCCGGAACTACAGACTGACTACCAGCTAGCAGAAGCAGTGCGCTACAGGTACCTGCAGTTGCAACATGCTTTGAGTAGATACATAAAAGAGGGGGAACAAATGCCCGAATATAGCCCACTGGATGACAGACTACTATTAGACCCAATACCGGAAAAAGCACTGTCATGCACCTATAGAAAGATAATCAATAATGCCCCGGATCTCTTGATAAAGTTAAGGGAGTCATGGGAATCTGATGTAGGCCTGCTAGAGGACGATGACTGGGCGGAGGTGATACAAAGCCCTAGAGAAGTGGCGATTAGAGCAGGGTTCAGGCTGGTTCAATTGAGAATAATCCATAAATCTTACTCCACCAGTGTACTCATGTATAAGATGGGGCGCACTCCCATGGAGAATTGTCAGAAGGGATGTAATCAAAGGGGTACATTCTTTCATATGGTGTGGGACTGCCCGGCCATCCAAAGTTACTGGCGGCGGGTAACGCGGATAATGTCGGAGGTGGTGGGCCAGGAGGTGCCACTTGAAGCCCAGTGGCATGTACTATGTGTATCGGGGGAACAAATGTGGCCCAAATACCCAAAAATATGGCTATTAGTAGCTGCAATGGTCGCCAAAAAAAACATTGCCAGATCATGGGGGCGACGCAAGCACCAATGGTAACGCAATGGAAACGGGATACGGACTAGTGCTCTGCCGCAGAAAAGACAGTGTATGAAAGTAGGGGATGTCCCAAGAAATGGGAAAAAGTATGGCAACAGTGGGAGGCCTACAGGGGCAACTGGGAGCTGACAGAGAGCTAGATGAGGGTGGGGGTGGCGGGTGAGATAAGGGAAGGATTGTGAACCTAACTGTAGCATGTTGTTTGTAAAATACCATTGTTGATTATAGTTGGTGTAGTACTGCACTGAAGATATATAAACCATGTAACTCATGATGATGCTGTATTTTGAAACTGACGACTGTTTAATAAAAAGAATTAAAAAAAATATATATATATATATAGTTTAGCATTTTTTTACATCTAATAATAATATGGGAAGTCCCTCCCTTGGAGCCTAGGGGGTAGGGTATGCCTACCCTGCCCCCTTATTTCTTTATTTTTATCAAACTTCAGGACAGGGTGCCAAGTCCCAGAGTCCTGTAATGATCGTCAGCAACATGTTTCTGGTGTTGCTGGCAGCAAATTAGAGTGCTCGCTCCTGTTGCAACCTGACCCTGGTGGGAGCACATTGATCCAATATATATTTGGGCCACATGCTATAATATGTGGGGCAATTAGCAGTGCATGGTGAGGGTGCATGTATTAGTGGGTGTGGGAGTGGTTGTGTGGGAGTGAAGTGGATGTGTGAGTGTGTGTGTGACTGGATGTGTAGATCTCTGAGTGTGTGTCTGAGTAGCTGTAAAGGTCTGTGAGCGGGTGTATGAATGGTTGCGTGGGTGTATGAGTAGGTGTGTGAGTACCTGTGTGGGACTGTGAGTGGGTGTGTGTGTGGTGTTCTGGGTCTTTGGGAGGGTGTGTGAGTGGCTGTATGGATGTGCGACTGGGTGTGTGAGTAGCTGTGTAAGTGATTTTGTGAGTGAGTGTGTGAGTTGGTCTGTGAGTGTTTTTTTTTTCTCCATTTGAGATCTGGATCCACAGATCTGCTGTGGAATCACACGGGCCGTTCTGAGTGCCACGATAGATCTGCAGATCCTTGAGCAGCCCAAAAGATCCTTTTGTGGACAGTTTCTTGTCCATGAGGGGTCCCTCATGGACCCCTCCATCAGTCCCATGGGGTCAGAAAAACCTCTATCCTGACCCTATATATCCTATTTCTACTTTATTTCCCCTTCCCCTTCCCCAGGACCTGTGTCCTGATTCACAAAATAGTGGCCTCAACTTTTCTCTCAGGTTGTGGCCAGCCAATCATGGAATTGCTGTTGGCACGGGGATCCACATCCCTAGATATATAAATCTTTTTTCTTTAATAACTCCAAAACTACTGAACAGATTTACATCAAATTATGAAAAGCACTTTTTCTGGACCAAGATCTAGCTTTCTGCCACATTTATGTGAAATTCCTTTCAGCAGTTCCGGCTGTAGTCCTGTCTAAAATCCCTATGGGAAATTACATGGGGAAAATGCTTTTTGGGACCCCCCTTTTTCTCAGTCCCTGCTTGATGAATCAACCCAAAAGTTTTCAGGAAGATTTTGAAAATAGGTCTCGCATTTCCAACTTCTGATTTGTTGGAATCCCTGAGGGTCAAGAAAATGGCCAAGCAATTACTAAATTGATCACAGATCTCATTAATAAGTATGTGTGCCCGAAAATAGTAACTCAGGACACGGATCTCACAATCACTCTGGCAGACCGTGTCCGAGCCTTTGAGCCCCCAACTCTAAATACCCACAAACTATCTTGGTAAATTTTGCCAACTTTTGTGTGAAAGAATGAGTCTTGTCCAGTGCAATAACGGACAAAGCTTAACATACCCCAGAAAACAACTCTTTCAATTCTTTGTATGGCATGTTGTTATCTACAATAGGGTGGTGCAAGGAGCTCAAATTCATGATTGATAACTTCAATAGTCAAGGGGCTCCAGCAGGGATAGTCCAATCATCTAAGTTGAAAGTCCTCTTCAAGGGACAGTCATGAATTGTTCATTCAGTGGACCAGGCTGAGGACTTCTTACAATTAATCCAAAAGTCTGATGTGAGAGGGAGGGGGCGAGAATAAGCACTTCAAAATTTAATACATTCTTAAGTTACATATACTTTGGTTTACTTTGATCCAGCATTTGGTATATTTTGTCTATTTTGGTATGTTCTTAAGTGCTACATAGCAGACTGGACTGTACTTGATCACTCGTAGTCGCAGTCACCTTAGTGCTATGTCTGGACACTCACCTAGGAGAAGGGGGGCACTCAAGGGTGGATGGGCAGATGCTTCAGTGGGAGCCTGTGATGGGTGAGGCTGTAGGGCTAGAGGGGGTTGGGTGGGGGAACAGGGTCACCTTAGATCAGAAAAATTCAGGTAGAAAAGTCTGCAAGCATTCTGCTTCGCAACATATAGCCATCAATGAGTGGATACAGGGAGACTTTTATGGTTGATGGTCACAACAGGTCTGTGGGAAAGTCGTTCAAGTTTTTATGTACTTAGAAACCATGAATTCTAGGTGCTTTAGGATTGTTTCTTGTACATGCAGGTGCAACAAGATTGTTGTAGTGAGGTCACAAGGAGGTTTGGGGGCAGGTCATTTAAATCTCCATGAGCTTATCAACTATGAAGTATAGGTGTTTTAGTATTGTATCCTGTAATGCCAATGGTATCAATAATCAGACCAAATTTAGGTCCATCTTAGCATGGCTTAAGATACTCAAAGCTCCGAACATTTTTCTTTGAGAGACTCATCTTAAAGCCTTCGCTAAACAACCGGGTATCCCAAGATTTATTTCACATGCATACTACGCATCCGCTAGTGTGGCAGTTAGGGGGTGGCAATCTTGATTTCACAAGGTTTTCCATGTGAAGTACAACAGGTATTAAGAGACCCTAGGGCAAGTTGGATTTTGGTTCGTCTTAAGATTCATGAACATATTATCCACCTTTTTAGGTATTATGTCCCAATTGAAGATGATGTTTCCTCCCTCAACAAAGTCTACAATCTTATACTTCCGCTAAATGGATTATTGGTATTAGAGGGAGACTTTAATATCATCTAGGATATTAGACTAGACTGCTCTTGTATCAAACAACAGCAAAATAAGCTGAGGCCATCATGTTTCATAGCCAAATTGAGCAACAACTTTGCCCTAATCGATCCTTGACAGGCTGATTACGTCCAAGGGAGAAAATATACTTGTTTCTTTAAGTGCTTTAACTTTGCCCTGAGAACAGATTTTTTTAGTATCCGATAAGTGGTGCAGAAATAGATTGGATATATTATTGAACACCTTCACTGATCACTCAGTCCCCTTTTTAGAAGTATCACTGAGGGATCAGAGGGCTGAACAGCAAAATGGCGTTAGTAAACGACCAGACCAGCAACGAGAATTGCAGAACATGGAACGCCATTTGTAGGATGACAGACATTTCAGAAGATACAACATAAAAACAAAGCACCTGCTAAGGCACGTGTCTGAATGACCCTTTTTAAAAAATAAAAATAAATAAGATGCATAATCATTACACAGTAAATTCTTGCAAATACAAAGGGTTTTTGAAACCCTAGCACATTTACTGGTGACATTTTTGTTGGAAATCAATGGCCTTACTTGACTATTAGTACCATTGACAATCCCTGAACTCTCTTGAATGCTGATAGAATCCTCAGCCATGGCTTGCTGGTTCCCAATTTATCAGGTTGAAAATGCCGAATATCCGAGTGATTATCACCCCAATGAGTGAAACTTTAATCTAAAGATGGCAAAAATAAATCACATTTTTGATGTTGATGCAAATAGATTCTTACAACAGCGCTTTGAAACTTATTCAACAACACTAAATTCTTTATGGCCCACCATTGCCCATCCTCCAATAGCACAGAGGAGCGAGCTATTTTGGTAACCTTGAACGGACCATGAAAATTGAACTGTACTTTGGATCTCCTAGGTCTCATATCTTTCAACGGTAAACATCGTTTACCACGCATGCGATACAACACATGCCATTACAACACGGTTGTTACAACAACTGCGTTGTTACATCGCATACCATTACAACGCAAGTCGGAACAACGACTTGCTGTAGGGGGCAGAAGGTGTTGGATATAAAATCCAACACCTTCCTTACTGTTGCACAGACTGGAGTTGGAATAGTAAATTATACTATTTCAAAATCCAGCGCCCCCCCCCCTACAGCAAGCCGTTGTTCCAACTTGCGTTGTAATGGTATGCAATGTAACAACGCGGTCGTTGTAATGAACGCGTTGTAATGGCATGCGTTGTAAACGCATGCGAACTAACGGGGCATATTCCTTTCAACATGACCCATTATCCAACCTTAACAGCATCTGTGCAAATGTTTCTTTTGTTATCGTGATATACTCTGGTTTTCATTTGTAATTTTTTGTGCTCTTGGTTTTATATCCTTGAGATCCACAACCTCACCTAAACTATTAGGTGTTTTATCTTTTAGCCACACCGGACACAATCCGGTGGGAGCTTGTCTACTTCGAAATAAAGAAAATGGTGAAATTCCGGTAATGCTATGAGGAGTATAATGGTAAGCCCAAACCTTGTCCTGGAGAAACTTGACAACATCATTGTTGCACGTGAGAGCAGTTTGAATACCCTCCTTGATTAATTTATTGGCCCTCTTAACTACTCCATGAGAACAAGGTTAATACAGAGGAACATTGTAGTGCTTAATACCCTTATTCTTTAAAAAGGACTCCATGGTTTCTGACACAAGCTGTACACCATTATCCGTGATCAACTCCTCCGGATAACCTTCCAAAGCAAAAACTTTGTTCAAGAATCTAATGACTGATGTTTCTTGCACAAAATCATAATATATCCACTTTGAGAAATAGTCTATTACGACAACTACATACTTGCTATTAAAAGGTAATGACCTGATGGGACCAGCTAAGTCAAGCGCCACCTTACGCCAGGGGCCTTGAGGTAATGGCGTGGTGACTAAGGGGGTATCCTGTGCCCTCCAATGTTTGTTGGATAAAATGCATTCTTGACAATTACTTACAAATTTATCCACATCTGAATCCATATAAGGCCACCAGAAATAGCATCTTAGATTTTTCTTGGTGGAAGTAGCCCCTAAATGACCATTATGGACTAACTTTAGCTCTTAAACAACTGCGAACCAAAATTTTTTCAGCTCTCATGAGGATGTCATTTTCCACGGTAAACTGATCAGCTAACTGATAGAACACAAGTAAGTCACCCTTGAGATTTTTAACGTGAGGCCAACCCTGCTGAACAAAACACTTAACATCCTTCAAAATAGCATCAGCATTGCAAGCAGTGACCCACTCTGTGCCAGTGATAGTACCTTTGCACAGCTGTACAACATCCATGTTAGCCACAATGCATTCATTGGCAAACAAGTCAATATCTAGACCTCCTTATAGTGGAATAGGTAACCTGGATAAACTATCAGCCCTAGAATTGGTGGTTCCAGGTATATACATGACCTCAAAATTATATTCTTGTAATTTCGATAAGATTCTGATAAATCAGGGAAACCGGCAGTTGAGCCGGTCGCAGCTCTCTCACCTTCTGGTTATGAAACTAGCAGTGCAGGGTGGTGTGTAGCTTAGCGGGCGGCAGGCAGTAGGTTTGCCGCCGGGGACGCTTCTTTTGGTGGGGGCACTCCATTTCCGCCCCTGTCCTCGGCGTGTTTCTCATGCTGAAATCCGCACGGGCGGAGAAGCCTTGGCAGCCGTAGGAGTCAGTCCAGACGCAGGGCCAGAGTATGGGAGGATGCGGCAATATGCCTGTCCCGCGATCGGCAAGCCTCATTGAGGATTTATTTCTGGAGTATTCCAGGCAGCGCGTTATTGACAGCAGGAGGGCAACAAGGAGACCGGCAGAGAGGCTCGAGCCTTTCAAACAAGAAAAGGATGCAGGAAACGAGTGAGTCAAGAATAGTCTCAACGGAGGATGGGGACTTAAATGGGGGTTTACTTTTTACTCCAACAAAAGTGAAAGGTGTGAGGAGATTAGTTGGCTCTGTTTTTAGGTCTCCCACCCCAGCCATGGAGAAGAAAACAGGAGGAAACAAATGGGCAACAGAGGTAAGGAGACTGGAGGGTCCTATGGGGGGCAGGTTAATAGATATGCTCTTAGGAATAAACATAATTTAAGTATTCCAGATTCTTTAGAGCAAGCTCCTAAAGTCCAGTTAGAACAGGCCACCCCTATCCTACTTCGGCCAGCTACCAGGCTAAATAATCCTCCAGAAGACAGGAGGATATTGAAAAAGGGTGGACGTAAAGAAAAAAAGGAATAGATCGTGTAAAAATCACGCCCTCCCTGAGATCTTATTTTAAAGTGCAGTCGCTGCACCTCAACCCGACTCCTCCCTTACCTCTGCAGGGGCTTCAAATCAGAGGGGGTCTCCCCACGGACCAATCCCGAACAGGTATGGTAGACAGTGAAGGAATGGATCCACTATCAAACTTAGTGAACCTGAATAGATTTGAGGTGTTGGGGGAGAAGGATTAGGAGGAACAAACCCTAGATAAGGGCCTGAGGGCGCACCCAGACCTTACTCAGCAGATAGTAGAGAATACACATCTGGGAGTAAAAGAAATTATAGCTTCTATGCTTAGTGAAAATAAAGAAAGGTTTGACGCATCAGAAAGGAACCAAGAGAAAATCCAAGTAGTATGTGAGAATTTAGAGGCTAAAATAAACTCTTTAGTAGAAAGACTGGAGGGGGTTGAAGTCTCGGTGGAGAAACTGAATAAGGATGTGGTAGAAAATCGAGAGGACATTTATGCCCTGAAAAAGGGTGAAAAGCACCTGCGAGAAAAGATCGAGGTCCTGAAGAACAATGCGAGGAGAAATAATGTAAGGGTGTTAAATGTCCCAGATAATTTTAATTGGGGGCGATATTAAGAAATCCATGATTGGACTACTAAAAGACTACATCCTAGACATTGAGCTTGTGTGCTCGAGGAAGATATACAACGAGTACATCGTGACCCTTTTTGCAGATCCCTAGATAAAAAGGCTTCCAAGAAAATCTTGATAAACTTTAAAAGCTACACCCTTAAAGAGAGAGTACTAGCAGAAGCTATTAAAGCAGGTACATATTCAAAGGGGGGGTGGTCTTTTAAAATAGGATCAGACATATCCAGAGCCACTCAAGATAGGCAATGGGAGCTGGGAAATCATATGCAGGAACTCCAATCGCTAGCTGCATTTTTACGCCACCCTAAAGATAATGTGGAACAATAAAATGCAAAACATTAAGGATCCAAAAGAAGTAGAACATTTGATTGAACAAATTAAAGCACACCAAAAGACACAGGGGCCGATTCCGATTCGGGCCGGAAATCTCTCCGACCGAGCCGGACTCGGAGAGATTTCCGACCGACTCGGACTCTGGCAGCCCGACCGAACGAGTACGATGCGCACGTATGCCATCGGACTCGAGTCGGTCGGACTCCCATGAAGTCAATGGGAGCCGGTCGTACAACGCGTACGCGGGCTCCCATTGACTCAATGGGTGCGAGGCGGTCAAGGGCGCCCCCTACAGCGGGTATGCGTCGAAGCGACTCGCGCCGTACACGCACAGGTAGGGGGGGAGCCATTCCCCCCTGTGTGCGACTCGCGCAGCTACACGTACAGGGGGGTCCGACACGGACCCCCAAAGTACGTCTCCGACTGCTCTTTGGAGCCGGAGTACGAGGCTCGGTCGGACTGCTCGCGGCGTGCATCGTACTCACCCGGCCCGGGGAACGTCTCCATTGCGCGGTGCGAGTCGAGTCCGAGCGAGTCGGTCGGTGCGGTTCGACCCGGGAACGAGTCGGTCAGAGCGGTCGGGATGCCCGGACGAGTCGGTCGGCGAATTCGCATCGTACTCGCTCGCCCGGACGCGCGTACGAATCGGTCGGGAAATAGGGCTCCGAATCGGATCCGGTTAAGCCGAATCCGATTCGGAGCCCTACCGGCCGAGATCGGAATCGGCCCCACAGACTTAGCAGAGTGCCAGAAGGTTAGAAGAGCTCGATAGGGTAAACTCCAAGTATATTGCCCAATGACAAATGGGAGGGTTCCCCAGGGTGGGAAGGGGGGGGTCACATTCACCAGTTTGTATAAGTTTAAGCACAGGGTGTGGGAGCATGTGGGGGAAAAATATTTAGTTCTCATTTACAATGTAAAGAATTGGGCGGTCAGAAGGGTTACCGGTTTTACTCTTTTGTCAGACTTTCTAAGCTTAAAACAGGATGGACCCACTTAGAATTAAGAATCTCAGGATACTATCTTGGAACATTAATGGTCTCAGAGTTGTTAGTAGACAAAGGAAGACATTAGAGTATTGGAGATTGTCAGGAAGTGATTTAATAATCATACAAGAGACACATTTATTAAAAGAAGAATGGGCGGGTATTTTAAAAAGCAAAAGTGGGTGGAGCATTGCGTATGTACAAATCAGGAGTGCAGCACAAAAGGGGTGGCAATTCTCTTTAAAATATATGGTAGATAGAAGGGGAAGATGGGTAGTAACCAAGGTTGGGTTGTATGGAAACTGGTTTGTGGTTGTAGGATACTACGGTCCAAACATCGATAACCCGGAACCCATTCAGGATTTATATAATCTCCTTTTGGACATAAAAGTCCCTATCATATTAGGGGATGACTTCAATATCCTGATTGATCCAGTCTTAGATAAATCGTCCCCCAGGAGCATAGTAAATACTCCTAAGATGAGGGCCCTCATAAAAATAATGATGGACGATATAGCCCTAACTGATATTTGGAGGAAAAAACGTAGTAAGGACAACAGATTCACCTTTAAAAACAAAAAGTATGGGCATTCCTTGAGAATAGATTTCTTTCTTGTAGATAGTAGACTCGAGAATAAAGTTATAAAAGTTGAGCATATAATTGAACATCTATCAGATCATTCAGCTGTAAGCCTGGAATTAAACATGCCTCAATTCTCTACACAGAAAAGATGGACCCTAAATCGAGCTCTTTTACTTGAAGTCGATTTACTGGAAACATTAAAAAAAGAAACTAATGAATTCTCCCAGACTAATTTATCCTCAGCCCAGCTGCATGTTGTGTGGAATGCATATAAGGCCTTTATAAGGGGAAGATTAATTTGTTGTTCTATTGGCCTGGGTAGAGAGCGGAAAGATAAGATCAGGAATTTGGAGTCCAATGTAGCTAGGTTTTCCAAGGAACTAGGGGACCCCTCCAATGTTCAGGACGAGCGAGGTCCGGTTGAAGGCCAATTTGCAGGAGGCCAATTTAAACCTGTCAAGTTTTTTGGCAGAAGGAAACAGAAAAAAATGGGAGGTATGCAAGTTATCTCACTACGAATACGGGGAGGGCTGTGGCAAATTGTGTCCCAGAAATAATATTAAAGAGATTCTAGATCCCATGTCAGGTAAAATAAGTAGCGAGGATAAAGAAATAGAAAAGGCTTTTGAGCTCTTCTTTAAAAATTTGTACGACCATGATACAGCAGCAACTAGGTAAAATGTATTAAAATATCTCACAGAAATAGATACTAAGAGACTGACACTAAGCTCAAAAGACTACCTGTGTTCAGAGATAAGTTCGGGAGTAGTGAGAAGGGGGATTGATAAAATGAAGAAAGGGTAAGCGGCTGGGCCAGACTGTCTTCCCAATGAATTATATAAAGTCTTAAAAGAAGAGTTGGTACCGTGGTACAGGAAAACGGTAAATGCAGCCTTCTTGGAAGGGAAAGCTCTATCAAAATCCTGGGAGGAAGCCACGACCAGTATAATTTTGAAATTACAAAAGAACCCCAAATTATGCAAGTCATATAGATCGATTTCTGTTCTTAAATTCCGACTATAAGACTTACCCTCAGATTTCAGCTAAACACTTGGAGAAGGTCACTGAGAACTTAATACACACAGATCAAAAAGGATTTATCAGAGGAAGACAACGGCACGATCTTACGCATAATTTAATCAGAGCAATAGATTTGGTTACATATGAGAAAATACCACTCACGGTTCTTACCTTTGACGCAGCTAAGGCATTTGATCGGGTCAGTTGTTCCTTCTTATTTCAGGCAATTAGACAACACTACCTTGGGGAAAACTTTTCTAGAGCAATTGCAGCAATCTACAAAAACCCTACTGTCAGAGTTCTGGTAAATGGTAATCTTACAGGTCAAATATTGATTAAAAGAGGGACGCGTCAGAGTTGTCCTCTGTCACCTCTCCTCTTTAACATATATACAGAGCCTCTGGCGGTTAGGTTAAGATCAAATATAAACATCACCCCATTCAGATGTAGAGGATGGGGAAAAAAGGTGAGACTTTATGCAGAAGCTCTGATAGTCTACACTAGCGATTTGGAAAAATCTTTCCCAGAGATTTTAAAGACTTTAGAAGAATTTGGGAAAGTATTTGGTTATGTAGTTAAAAGTGAGAAAACTGAAATTTTGGAATGATATACGCAGTGCTCTAGTCCCTGGTGAGCAAAAGACACACATTGATGGACGGAATGCAGAACAAATCAAAACATTCACCCCCAGTCAAGAGATCTGGGTTAAATCCATCATTCTTTTGCTCACCATGCCACCCCAGTTTAGACCTGGCCATATGCAAATCAGTCTTGACCCTGTGCCTCATGGAAACAGTCCAGCCCGAACTGCCAAGCCAGGTCCTCCCTGGTCCGCAACCAAGCATCCTAGGACCGGTTTCGGGGTTTCACCCCTCATCAGCCAGGATAGCTTGATTCCAGTGACACAGTGAGCCCAGGACCCACGTCTGGACATACCCGGTGCACTTATGGCGAGAAAGAAAAAAAGACACACATTGATGGACGGAATGCAGAACAAATCAAAACATTCACCCCCAGTCAAGAGATCTGTATGTATGTATGACATTGTTCTGCATTCCGTCCATCAACTGTTCTTTTTGCATTTGTCACCCCGAGTGGAACGGGTATGCCCAGACGTGGGTCCTGTGCTCTCCATGCCACTGGAGTCAAGCTATCCTGGCTGATGAGGGGTGAAACCCGAAACCGTTCCTAGGATGCTTGTTTCCAGTCCAGGGAGGACCTGGCTTGGGAGTTCGGGCTGGACTGTTCCCATGACGCACAGGGTCAAGACTGATTTGCATATGGCTGGGTTCAAACTGGAAGGGCATGGTGAGCAAAAAAACGATAGATTTAGGCCCAGATCTCTGTACTGGGGTGAATGTATGACATTGTTCTGCATTCTGTCCATCAACTGTTCTTTTTGCATTTCTCACCCGAGTGGGACGGGTATGCCCGACGTGGGTCCCGTGCTCTCCATGCCACTGGAGTCAAGCTATCCTGGCTGATGAGGGGTGAAACCCAGAAACCGGTCCTAGGATGCTTTTTTCCAGTCCAGGGAGGACCTGGCTTGGCAGTTCGGGCTGGACTGTTCCCATGAGGCACAGGGACAAGACTGATTTGCATATGCTTGGGTTCAAACTGGAATGGCATGGTGAGCAAAAAAACGATGGATTTAGGCCCAGATCTCTGCACTGGGGTGAATGTATGACATTGTTCTGCATTCTGTCCATCAACTGTTCTTTTTGCATTTGTCACCCCGAGTGGGACGGTTATGCCCAGACGTGGGTCCCGTGCTCTCCATGCCACTGGAGTCAAGCTATCCTGGTTGATGAGGGGTGAAACCCCGAAACTGGTCCAAGGATGCTTGTTTCCAGTCCAGGGAGGACCTGGCTTGGCAGTTCGGGCTGGACTGTTCCCATGAGGCACAAGGTCAAGACTGATTTGCATATCGCTGGGTTCAAACTGGAATGGCATGGTGAGCAAAAAAACGATGGATTTAGGCCCAGATCTCTGTACTGGGATGAATGTATGACATTGTTCTGCATTCTGTCCATCAACTGTTCTTTTTGCATTTGTCACCCCGAGTGGGACGGGTATGCCCAGACGTGGGTCCCGTGCTCTCCATGCCACTGGAGTCAAGCTATCCTGGCTGATGAGGGGTGAAACCCCGAAACCGGTCATAGGATGCTTGTTTCCAGTCCAGGGAGGACCTGGCTTGGCAGTTCGGGCTGGACTGTTCCCATGAGGCACAAACTCAAGACTGATTTGCATATGGCTGGGTTCAAACTGGAATGGCATGGTGAGCAAAAAAACAATGGATTTAGGCCCAGATCTCTGTACTGGGGTGAATGTATGACATTGTTCTGCATTCTGTCCATCAACTGTTCTTTTTGCATTTGTCACCCCGAGTGGGACGGGTATGCCCAGACGTGGGTCCCGTGCTCTCCATGCCACCGGAGTCAAACTATCCTGGCTGATGAGGGGTGAAACCCCGAAACCGGTCCTAGGATGCTTGTTTTCAGTCCAGGGAGGACCTGGCTTGGCAGTTCGGGCTGGACTGTTCCCATGAGGCAAAGGTTCAAGACTGATTTGCATATGGCTGGGTTCAAACTGGAATGGCATGGTGAGCAAAAAAACGATGGATTTAGGCCCAGGTCTCTGTACTGGGGTGAATGTATGACATTGTTCTGCATTCTGTCCATCAACTGTTCTTTTTGCACTTGTCACCCCGAGTGGGACGGGTATGCCCAGACGTGGGTCCCGTGCTCTCCATGCCACCGGAGTCAAACTATCCTGGCTGATGAGGGGTGAAACCCCGAAACCGGTCCTAGGATGCTTGTTTCCAGTCCAGGGAAGACTGGCTTGGCAGTTCGGGCTGGACTGTTCCCATGAGGCACAGGGTCAAGACTGATTTGCATATGGCTGGGTTCAAACTGGAATGGCATGGTGAGCAAAAAAACGATTGATGTAGGCACAGATCTCTGTACTGGGGTGAATGTATGACATTGTTCTGCATTCTGTCCATCAACTGTTCTTTTTGCATTTGTCACCCCGAGTCGGACGGGTATGCCCAGACGTGGGTCCCGTGCTCTCCATGCCACTGGAGTCAAGCTATCCTGGCTGATGAGGGGTGAAACCCCAAAACCGGTCCTAGGATGCTTGTTTCCAGTCCAGGGAGGACCTGGCTTGGCAGTTCGGGCTGGACTGTTCCCATGAGGCACAGGGTCAAGACTGATTTGCATATGGCTGGGTTCAAACTGGAATGGCATGGTGAGGAAAAAAACGATGGATTTAGGCCCAGATCTCTGTACTGGGGTGAATGTATGACATTGTTCTGCATTCTGTCCATCAACTGTTCTTTTCGCATTTGTCACCCCGAATGGGACGGGTATGCCCAGATGTGGGTCCCGTGCTCTCCATGCCACTGGAGTCAAGCTATCCTGGCTGATGAGGGATGAAACCCCGAAACCGGTCCTAGGATGCTTGTTTCCAGTCCAGGGAGGACCTGGCTTGGCAGTTCGGGCTGGACTGTTCCCATGAGGCACAGGGTCAAGACTGATTTGCATATGGCTGGTTTCAAACTGGAATGGCATGGTGAGCAAAAAAACGATGGATTTAGGCCCAGATCTCTGTACTGGGGTGAATGTATGACATTGTTCTGCATTCTGTCCATCAACTGTTCTTTTTGCATTTGTCACCCCGAGTGAGACGGGTATGCCCAGACGTGGGTCCCGTGCTCTCCATGCCACTGGAGTCAGGCTATCCTGGCTGATGAGGGGTGAAACCCCGAAAACGGTTCTAGGATGCTAGTTTCCATTCCAGGAAGGACCTGGCTTGGCAGTTCGGGCTGGATTGTTCCCATGAGGCACAGGGTCAAGACTGATTTACATATGGATGGGTTCAAACTGGAATGGCATGGTTAGCAAAAAAACGATGAATTTAAGCCCAGATCTCTGTACTGGGGTGAATGTATGACATTGTTCTGCATTCTGTCCATCAACTGTTCTTTTTGCATTTCTCACCCGAGTGGGACGGGTATGCCCAGACGTGGGTCCCGTGCTCTCCATGCCACTGGAGTCAAGCTATCCTGGCTGATATGGGGTGAAACCCCGAAACCGGTCCTAGGATGCTTTTTTCCAGTCCAGGGAGGACCTGGCTTGGCAGTTCGGGCTGGACTGTTCCCATGAGGCACAGGGTCAAGACTGATTTGCATATTCTTGGGTTCAAACTGGAATGGCATGGTGAGCAAAAAAACGATAGATTTAGGCCCAGATCTCTGTACTGGGGTGAATGTATGACATTGTTCTGCATTCTGTCCATCAACTGTTCTTTTTGCATTTGTCACCCCGAGTGGGACGGTTATGCCCAGACGTGGGTCCAGTGCTCTCCATGCCACTGGAGTCAAGCTATCCAGGTTGATGAGGGGTGAAACCCCGAAACTGGTCCAAGGATGCTTGTTTCCAGTCCAGGGAGGACCTGGCTTGGCAGTTCGGGCTGGACTGTTCCCATGAGGCACAAGGTCAAGACTGATTTGCATATGGCTGGGTTCAAACTGGAATGGCATGGTGAGCAAAAAAACGATGGATTTAGGCCCAGATCTCTGTACTGGGGTGAATGTATGACATTTTTCTGCATTCTGTCCATCAACTGTTCTTTTTGCATTTGTCACCCCGAATGGGACGGGTATGCCCAGACGTGGGTCCCGTGCTCTCCATGCCACTGGAGTCAAGCTATCCTGGCTGATGAGGGGTGAAACCCCGAAACCGGTCATAGGATGCTTGTTTCCAGTCCAGGGAGGACCTGGCTTGGCAGTTCGGGCTGGACTGTTCCCATGAGGCACAAAGTCAAGACTGATTTGCATATGGCTGGGTTCAAACTGGAATGGCATGGTGAGCAAAACAACAATAGATTTAGGCCCAGATCTCTGTACTGGGGTGAATGTATGACATTGTTCTGCATTCTGTCCATCAACTGTTCTTTTTGCATTTGTCACCCCGAGTGGGACGTGTATGCCCAGATGTGGGTCCCGTGCTCTCCATGCCACTGGAGTCAAACTATCCTGGCTGATGAGGGGTGAAACCCCGAAACAGGTCTTAGGATGCTTGTTTCCAGTCCAGGGAGGACCTGGCTTGGCAGTTCGGGCTGGACTGTTCCCATGACGCACAGGTTCAAGACTGATTTGCATATGGCTGGGTTCAAACTGGAATGGCATGGTGAGCAAAAAAACGATGGATTTAGGCCCAGGTCTCTGTATTGGGGTGAATGTATGACATTGTTCTGCATTCTGTCCATCAACTGTTCTTTT
The DNA here is from genome assembly GCA_963921515.1 of Calotriton arnoldi. Taxonomy (NCBI): domain Eukaryota; kingdom Metazoa; phylum Chordata; class Amphibia; order Caudata; family Salamandridae; genus Calotriton; species Calotriton arnoldi. The sequence goes on from CAWUFW010005141.1 coordinate 191,940, forward strand.
TGCATTTGTCACCCCGAGTGGGACGGGTATGCCCAGACGTGGGTCCCGTGCTCTCCATGCCACTGGAGTCAAGCTATCCTGGCTGATGAGGGGTGAAACCCCGAAACCGGTCCTAGGATGCTTGTTTCCAGTCCAGGGAGGACCTGGCTTGGCAGTTCAAGCTGGATTGTTCCCATGAGGCACAGGGTCAAGACTGATTTGCATACGGCTGGGTTCAAACTGGAATGGCATGGTGAGCAAAAAAACGATGGATTTAGGCCCAGATCTCTGTACTGGGGTGAATGTATGACATTGTTCTGCATTCTGTCCATCAGCTGTTCTTTTTGCATTTGTCACCCTGAGTGGGACGGGTATGCCCAGACGTGGGTCCCGTGCTCTCCATGCCACTGGAGTCAAGCTATCCTGGCTGATGAGGGTGAAACCCCAAAACCGGTCATAGGATGCTTGTTTCCAGTCCAGGGAGGACCTGGCTTGGCAGTTCGGGCTGGACTGTTCCCATGAGGCACAAAGTCAAGACTGATTTGCATATGGCTGGGTTCAAACTGGAATGGCATGGTGAGCAAAAAACAATGGATTTAGGCCCAGATCTCTGTACTGGGGTGAATGTATGACATTGTTCTGCATTCTGTCCATCAACTGTTCTTTTTGCATTTGTCACCCCGAGTGGGACGGGTATGCCCAGACGTGGGTCCCGTGCTCTCCATGCCACTGGAGTCAAACTATCCTGGCTGATGAGGGGTGAAACCTCGAAACCGGTCCTAGGATGCTTGTTTCCAGTCCAGGGAGGACCTGGCTTGGCAGTTCGGGCTGGACTGTTCCCATGAGGCACAGGTTCAAGACTGATTTGCATATGGCTGGGTTCAAACTGGAATGGCATGGTGAGCAAAAAAACGATGGATTTAGGCCCAGGTCTCTGTACTGGGGTGAATGTATGACATTGTTCTGCATTCTGTCCATCAACTGTTCTTTTTGCATTTGTCACCCCGAGTGGGACGGGTATGCCCAGACGTGGGTCTCGTGCTCTCCATGCCACTGGAGTCAAGCTATCCTGGCTGATGAGGGGTGAAACCCCGAAACCGGTCCTAGGATGCTTGTATCCAGTCCAGGGAGGACATGGCTTGACAGTTCAAGTCGGATTGTTCCCATGAGGCACAGGGTCAAGACTGATTTGCATATGGCTGGGTTCAAACTGGAATGGCATGGTGAGCAAACAAACAATGGATTTAGGCCCAGATCTCTGTACTGGGGTGAATGTATGACATTGTTCTGCATTCTGTCCATCAACTGTTATTTTTGCATTTGCCACCCCAAGTGGGACGGGTATGCCCAGACGTGGGTCCCGTGCTCTCCATGCCACTGGAGTCAAGCTATCCTGGCTGATGAGGGGTGAAACCCCGAAACCAGTCCTAGGATGCTTGTTTCCAGTCCAGGGAGGACCTGGCTTGGCAGTTCGGGCTGGACTGTTCCCATGAGGCACAGGGTCAAGACTGATTTGCATATGGCTGGGTTCAAACTGGAATAGCATGGTGAGCAAAAAAACAATGGATTTAGGCCCAGATCTCTGTACTGGGCTGAATGTATAACATTGTTCTGCATTCTGTCCATCAACTGTTCTTTTCGCATTTGTCACCCCGAGTGGTACGGGTATGCCCAGATGTGGGTCCCGTGCTCTCCATGCCACTGGAGTCAAGCTATCCTGGCTGATGAGGGATGAAACCCCGAAACTGGTCCTAGGATGCTTGTTTCCCGACCAGGGAGGACCTGGCTTGGCAGTTCGGGCTGGACTGTTCCCATGAGGCACAGGGTCAAGACTGATTTGCATATGGCTGGGTTCAAACTGGAATGGCATGGTGAGCAAAAAACGATGCATTTAGGCCCAGATCTCTGTACTGGGGTGAATGTATGACATTGTTCTGCATTCTGTCCATCAACTGTTCTTTTTGCATTTGTCACCCCGAGTGAGACGGGTATGCCCAGACGTGGGTACCGTGCTCTCCATGCCACTGGAGTCAAGCTATCCTGGCTGATGAGGGGTGAAACCCCGAAAACGGTTCTAGGATGCTTGTTTCCAGTCCAGGAAGGACCTGGCTTGGCAGTTCGGGCTGGACTGTTCCCATGAGGCACAGGGTCAAGACTGATTTGCATATGGATGGGTTCAAACTGGAATGGCATGGTGAGCAAAAAACGATGGATTTAGGCCCAGATCTCTGTACTGGGGTGAATGTATGACATTGTTCTGCATTCTGTCCATCAACTGTTCTTTTTGCATTTGTCACCCCGAGTGGGACGGGTATGCCCAGACGTGGGTCCCGTGCTCTCCATGCCACTGGAGTCAAGCTATCCTGGCTGATGAGGGGTGAAACCCCGAAACCGGTCCTAGGATGCTTGTTTCCAGTCCAGGGAGGACCTGGCTTGGCAGTTCAAGCTGGATTGTTCCCATGAGGCACAGGGTCAAGACTGATTTGCATATGGCTGGGTTCAAACTGGAATGGCATGGTGAGCAAACAAACAATGGATTTAGGCCCAGATCTCTGTACTGGGGTGAATGTATGACACTGTTCTACATTCTGTCCATCAACTGTTATTTTTGCATTTGCCACCCCGAGTGGGACGGGTATGCCCAGACGTGGGTCCCGTGCTCTCAATGCCACTGGAGTCAAGCTATCCTGGCTGATGAGGGGTGAAACCCCGAAACCAGTCCTAGGATGCTTGTTTCCAGTCCAGGGAGGACCTGGCTTGGCAGTTCGGGCTGGACTGTTCCCATGAGGCACAGGGTCAAGACTGATTTGCATATGGCTGGGTTCAAACTAGAATGGCATGGTGAGCAAAAAAACAATGGATTTAGGCCCAGATCTCTGTATTGGGGTGAATGTATGACATTGTTCTGCATTCTGTCCATCAACAGTTCTTTATGCATTTGTCACCCCGAGTGGGACGGGTATGCCCAGACGTGGGTCCCGTGCTCTCCATGCCACTGGAGTCAAGCTATCCTGGCTTATGAGGGGTGAAACCCCAAAACCGGCCCTAGGATGCTTGTTTCCAGTCCAGGGAGGACCTGGCTTGGCAGTTCGGGCTGGACTGTTCCCATGAGGCACAGGGTCAAGACTGATTTGCATATGGCTGGGTTCAAACTGGAATGGCATGGTGAGCAAAAAAACGATAGATTTAGGCCCAGATCTCTGTACTGGGGTGAATGTATGACATTGTTCTGCATTCTGTCCATCAACTGTTCTTTTTGCATTTCTCACCCGAGTGGGACGGATATGCCCAGACGTGGGTCCCGTGCTCTCCATGCCACTGGAGTCAAGCTATCCTGGCTGATGAGGGGTGAAACCCCGAAACCGGTCCTAGGATGCTTTTTTCCAGTCCAGGGAGGACCTGGCTTGGCAGTTCGGGCTTGACTGTTCCCATGAGGCACAGGGTCAAGACTGATTTGCATATGCTTGGGTTCAAACTGGAATGTCATGGTGAGCAAAAAAACGATGGATTTAGGCCCAGATCTCTGTACTGGGGTGAATGTATGACATTGTTCTGCATTCTGTCCATCAACTGTTCTTTTTGCATTTGTCAACCCGAGTGGGACGGGTATGCCCAGACGTGGGTCCCGTGCTCTCCATGCCACTGGAGTCAAGCTATCCTGGTTGATGAGGGGTGAAACCCCGAAACTGGTCCAAGGATGCTTGTTTCCAGTCCAGGGAGGACCTGGCTTGGCAGTTCGGGCTGGACTGTTCCCATGAGGCACAAGGTCAAGACTGATTTGCATATGGCTGGGTTCAAACTGGAATGGCATGGTGAGCAAAAAAACGATGGATTTAGGCCCAGATCTCTGTACTGGGGTGAATGTATGACATTGTTCTGCATTCTGTCCATCAGCTGTTCTTTTTGCATTTGTCACCCCGAGTGGGACGGGTATGCCCAGACGTGGGTCCCGTGCTCTCCATGCCACTGGAGTCAAGCTATCCTGGCTGATGAGGGGTGAAACCCCAAAACCGGTCATAGGATGCTTGTTTCCAGTCCAGGGAGGACCTGGCTTGGCAGTTCGGGCTGGACTGTTCCCATGAGGCACAAAGTCAAGACTGATTTGCATATGGCTGGGTTCAAACTGGAATGGCATGGTGAGCAAAAAAACAATGGATTTAGGCCCAGATCTCTGTACTGGGGTGAATGTATGACATTGTTCTGCATTCTGTCCATCAACTGTTCTTTTTGCATTTGTCACCCCGAGTGGGACGGGTATGCCCAGACGTGGGTCCCGTGCTCTCCATGCCACTGGAGTCAAACTATCCTGGCTGATGAGGGGTGAAACCCCGAAACCGGTCCTAGGATGCTTGTTTCCAGTCCAGGGAGGACCTGGCTTGGCAGTTCGGGCTGGACTGTTCCCATGAGGCACAGGTTCAAGACTGATTTGCATATGGCTGGGTTCAAACTGGAATGGCATGGTGAGCAAAAAAACGATGGATTTAGGCCCAGGTCTCTGTACTGGGGTGAATGTATGACATTGTTCTGCATTCTGTCCATCAACTGTACTTTTTGCATTTGTCACCCCGAGTGGGACGGGTATGCCCAGACGTGGGTCTCGTGCTCTCCATGCCACTGGAGTCAAGCTATCCTGGCTGATGAGGGGTGAAACCCCGAAACCAGTCCTAGGATGCTTGTTTCCAGTCCAGGGAGGACCTGGCTTGGCAGTTCGGGCTGGACTGTTCCCATGAGGCACAGGGTCAAGACTGATTTGCATATGGCTGGGTTCAAACTGGAATAGCATGGTGAGCAAAAAAACAATGGATTTAGGCCCAGATCTCTGTACTGGGGTGAATGTATAACATTGTTCTGCATTCTGTCCATCAGCTGTTCTTTTTGCATTTGTCACCCCGAGTGGGACGGGTATGCCCAGACGTGGGTCCCGTGCTCTCCATGCCACTGGAGTCAAGCTATCCTGGCTGATGAGGGGTGAAACCCCAAAACCGGTCATAGGATGCTTGTTTCCAGTCCAGGGAGGACCTGGCTTGGCAGTTCGGGCTGGACTGTTCCCATGAGGCACAAAGTCAAGACTGATTTGCATATGGCTGGGTTCAAACTGGAATGGCATGGTGAGCAAAAAAACAATGGATTTAGGCCCAGATCTCTGTACTGGGGTGAATGTATGACATTGTTCTGCATTCTGTCCATCAACTGTTCTTTTTGCATTTGTCACCCCGAGTGGGACGGGTATGCCCAGACGTGGGTCCCGTGCTCTCCATGCCACTGGAGTCAAACTATCCTGGCTGATGAGGGGTGAAACCCCGAAACCGGTCCTAGGATGCTTGTTTCCAGTCCAGGGAGGACCTGGCTTGGCAGTTCGGGCTGGACTGTTCCCATGAGGCACAGGTTCAAGACTGATTTGCATATGGCTGGGTTCAAACTGGAATGGCATGGTGAGCAAAAAAACGATGGATTTAGGCCCAGGTCTCTGTACTGGGGTGAATGTATGACATTGTTCTGCATTCTGTCCATCAACTGTACTTTTTGCATTTGTCACCCCGAGTGGGACGGGTATGCCCAGACGTGGGTCTCGTGCTCTCCATGCCACTGGAGTCAAGCTATCCTGGCTGATGAGGGGTGAAACCCCGAAACCAGTCCTAGGATGCTTGTTTCCAGTCCAGGGAGGACCTGGCTTGGCAGTTCGGGCTGGACTGTTCCCATGAGGCACAGGGTCAAGACTGATTTGCATATGGCTGGGTTCAAACTGGAATAGCATGGTGAGCAAAAAAACAATGGATTTAGGCCCAGATCTCTGTACTGGGGTGAATGTATAACATTGTTCTGCATTCTGTCCATCAACTGTTCTTTATGCATTTGTCACCCCGAGTGGGACGGGTATGCCCAGACGTGGGTCCCGTGCTCTCCATGCCACTTGAGTCAAGCTATCCTGGCTGATGAGGGGTGAAACCCGAAACCGGTCCTAGGATGCTTGTTTCCAGTCCATGGAGGACCTGGCTTGGCAGTTCGGGCTGGACTGTTGCCATGAGGCACAGGGTCAAGACTGATTTGCATATGGCTGGGTTCAAACTGGAATGGCATGGTGAGCAAAAAAACAATGGATTTAGGCCCAGATCTCTGTACTGGGGTGAATGTATGACATTGTTCTGCATTCTGTCCTTCAACTGTTCTTTTTGCATTTGTCTTCCCGAGTGGGACGGGTATGCCCAGACGTGGGTCCCGTGCTCTCCATGCCACTGGAGTCAAGCTATCCTGGCTGATGAGGGGTGAAAACCCGAAACCGGTCCTAGGATGCTTGTTTCCAGTCCAGAGAGGACCTGGCTTGGCAGTTCGGGCTGGACTGTTCCCATGAGGCACAGGGTCAAGACTGATTTGCATATGGCTGGGTTCCAACTGGAATGGCATGGTGAGCAAAAAACAATGGATTTAGGCCCAGATCTCTGTACTGGGGTGAATGTATGACATTGTTCTGCATTCTGTCCATCAACTGTTCTTTTCGCATTTGTCACCCCGAGTGGGACGGGTATGCCCAGATGTGGGTCCCGTGCTCTCCATGCCACTGGAGTCAAGCTATCCTGGCTGATGAGGGATGAAACCCCGAAACTTTTCCTAGGATGCTTGTTTCCCGTCCAGGGAGGACCTGGCTTGGCAGTTCGGGCTGGACTGTTCCCATGAGGCACAGGGTCAAGACTGATTTGCATATGGCTGGGTTCAAACTGGAATGGCATGGTGAGCAAAAAAACGATGCATTTAGGCCCAGATCTCTGTACTGGGGTGAATGTATGACATTGTTCTGCATTCTGTCCATCAACTGTTCTTTTTGCATTTGTCACCCCGAGTGAGACGGGTATGCCCAGACGTGGGTACCGTGCTCTCCATGCCACTGGAGTCAAGCTATCCTGGCTGATGAGGGGTGAAACCCCGAAACCGGTCCTAGGATGCTTGTTTCCAGTCCAGGGAGGACCTGGCTTGGCAGTTCAAGCTGGATTGTTCCCATGAGGCACAGGGTCAAGACTGATTTTCATATGGCTGGGTTCAAACTGGAATGGCATGGTGAGCAAAAAAACGATGGATTTAGGCCCAGGTCTCTGTACTGGGGTGAATGTATGACATTGTTCTGCATTCTGTCCATCAACTGTACTTTTTGCATTTGTCACCCCGAGTGGGACGGGTATGCCCAGACGTGGGTCTCGTGCTCTCCATGCCACTGGAGTCAAGCTATCCTGGCTGATGAGGGTGAAACCCCGAAACCAGTCCTAGGATGCTTGTTTCCAGTCCAGGGAGGACCTGGCTTGGCAGTTCGGGCTGGACTGTTCGCATGAGGCACAGGGTCAAGACTGATTTGCATATGGCTGGGTTCAAACTGGAATAGCATGGTGAGCAAAAAAACAATGGATTTAGGCCCAGATCTCTGTACTGGGGTGAATGTATGACATTGTTCTGCATTCTGTCCATCAACTGTTCTTTTCGCATTTGTCACCCCGAGTGGTACGGGTATGCCCAGATGTGGGTCCCGTGCTCTCCATGCCACTGGAGTCAAGCTATCCTGGCTGATGAGGGATGAAACCCCGAAACTGGTCCTAGGATGCTTGTTTCCCGTCCAGGGAGGACCTGGCTTGGCAGTTCGGGCTGGACTGTTCCCATGAGGCACAGGGTCAAGACTGATTTGCATATGGCTGGGTTCAAACTGGAATGGCATGGTGAGCAAAAAACGATGCATTTAGGCCCAGATCTCTGTACTGGGGTGAATGTATGACATTGTTCTGCATTCTGTCCATCAACTGTTCTTTTTGCATTTGTCACCCCGAGTGAGACGGGTATGCCCAGACGTGGGTACCGTGCTCTCCATGCCACTGGAGTCAAGCTATCCTGGCTGATGAGGGGTGAAACCCCGAAAACGGTTCTAGGATGCTTGTTTCCAGTCCAGGAAGGACCTGGCTTGGCAGTTCGGGCTGGACTGTTCCCATGAGGCACAGGGTCAAGACTGATTTGCATATGGATGGGTTCAAACTGGAATGGCATGGTGAGCAAAAAACGATGGATTTAGGCCCAGATCTCTGTACTGGGGTGAATGTATGACATTGTTCTGCATTCTGTCCATCAACTGTTCTTTTTGCATTTGTCACCCCGAGTGGGACGGGTATGCCCAGACGTGGGTCCCGTGCTCTCCATGCCACTGGAGTCAAGCTATCCTGGCTGATGAGGGGTGAAACCCCGAAACCGGTCCTAGGATGCTTGTTTCCAGTCCAGGGAGGACCTGGCTTGGCAGTTCAAGCTGGATTGTTCCCATGAGGCACAGGGTCAAGACTGATTTGCATATGGCTGGGTTCAAACTGGAATGGCATGGTGAGCAAACAAACAATGGATTTAGGCCCAGATCTCTGTACTGGGGTGAATGTATGACACTGTTCTACATTCTGTCCATCAACTGTTATTTTTGCATTTGCCACCCCGAGTGGGACGGGTATGCCCAGACGTGGGTCCCGTGCTCTCAATGCCACTGGAGTCAAGCTATCCTGGCTGATGAGGGGTGAAACCCCGAAACCAGTCCTAGGATGCTTGTTTCCAGTCCAGGGAGGACCTGGCTTGGCAGTTCGGGCTGGACTGTTCCCATGAGGCACAGGGTCAAGACTGATTTGCATATGGCTGGGTTCAAACTAGAATGGCATGGTGAGCAAAAAACAATGGATTTAGGCCCAGATCTCTGTATTGGGGTGAATGTATGACATTGTTCTGCATTCTGTCCATCAACAGTTCTTTATGCATTTGTCACCCCGAGTGGGACGGGTATGCCCAGACGTGGGTCCCGTGCTCTCCATGCCACTGGAGTCAAGCTATCCTGGCTTATGAGGGTGAAACCCCAAAACCGGCCCTAGGATGCTTGTTTCCAGTCCAGGGAGGACCTGGCTTGGCAGTTCGGGCTGGACTGTTCCCATGAGGCACAGGGTCAAGACTGATTTGCATATGGCTGGGTTCAAACTGGAATGGCATGGTGAGCAAAAAACGATAGATTTAGGCCCAGATCTCTGTACTGGGGTGAATGTATGACATTGTTCTGCATTCTGTCCATCAACTGTTCTTTTTGCATTTCTCACCCGAGTGGGACGGATATGCCCAGACGTGGGTCCCGTGCTCTCCATGCCACTGGAGTCAAGCTATCCTGGCTGATGAGGGGTGAAACCCCGAAACCGGTCCTAGGATGCTTTTTCCAGTCCAGGGAGGACCTGGCTTGGCAGTTCGGGCTTGACTGTTCCCATGAGGCACAGGGTCAAGACTGATTTGCATATGCTTGGGTTCAAACTGGAATGTCATGGTGAGCAAAAAACGATGGATTTAGGCCCAGATCTCTGTACTGGGGTGAATGTATGACATTGTTCTGCATTCTGTCCATCAACTGTTCTTTTTGCATTTGTCAACCCGAGTGGGACGGGTATGCCCAGACGTGGGTCCCGTGCTCTCCATGCCACTGGAGTCAAGCTATCCTGGTTGATGAGGGGTGAAACCCCGAAACTGGTCCAAGGATGCTTGTTTCCAGTCCAGGGAGGACCTGGCTTGGCAGTTCGGGCTGGACTGTTCCCATGAGGCACAAGGTCAAGACTGATTTGCATATGGCTGGGTTCAAACTGGAATGGCATGGTGAGCAAAAAAACGATGGATTTAGGCCCAGATCTCTGTACTGGGGTGAATGTATGACATTGTTCTGCATTCTGTCCATCAGCTGTTCTTTTTGCATTTGTCACCCCGAGTGGGACGGGTATGCCCAGACGTGGGTCCCGTGCTATCCATGCCACTGGAGTCAAGCTATCCTGGCTGATGAGGGGTGAAACCCCAAAACCGGTCATAGGATGCTTGTTTCCAGTCCAGGGAGGACCTGGCTTGGCAGTTCGGGCTGGACTGTTCCCATGAGGCACAAAGTCAAGACTGATTTGCATATGGCTGGGTTCAAACTGGAATGGCATGGTGAGCAAAAAACAATGGATTTAGGCCCAGATCTCTGTACTGGGGTGAATGTATGACATTGTTCTGCATTCTGTCCATCAACTGTTCTTTTTGCATTTGTCACCCCGAGTGGGACGGGTATGCCCAGACGTGGGTCCCGTGCTCTCCATGCCACTGGAGTCAAACTATCCTGGCTGATGAGGGGTGAAACCCCGAAACCGGTCCTAGGATGCTTGTTTCCAGTCCAGGGAGGACCTGGCTTGGCAGTTCGGGCTGGACTGTTCCCATGAGGCACAGGTTCAAGACTGATTTGCATATGGCTGGGTTCAAACTGGAATGGCATGGTGAGCAAAAAACGATGGATTTAGGCCCAGGTCTCTGTACTGGGGTGAATGTATGACATTGTTCTGCATTCTGTCCATCAACTGTACTTTTTGCATTTGTCACCCCGAGTGGGACGGGTATGCCCAGACGTGGGTCTCGTGCTCTCCATGCCACTGGAGTCAAGCTATCCTGGCTGATGAGGGGTGAAACCCCGAAACCAGTCCTAGGATGCTTGTTTCCAGTCCAGGGAGGACCTGGCTTGGCAGTTCGGGCTGGACTGTTCCCATGAGGCACAGGGTCAAGACTGATTTGCATATGGCTGGGTTCAAACTGGAATAGCATGGTGAGCAAAAAAACAATGGATTTAGGCCCAGATCTCTGTACTGGGGTGAATGTATAACATTGTTCTGCATTCTGTCCATCAACTGTTCTTTATGCATTTGTCACCCCGAGTGGGACGGGTATGCCCAGACGTGGGTCCCGTGCTCTCCATGCCACTTGAGTCAAGCTATCCTGGCTGATGAGGGGTGAAACCCCGAAACCGGTCCTAGGATGCTTGTTTCCAGTCCATGGAGGACCTGGCTTGGCAGTTCGGGCTGGACTGTTGCCATGAGGCACAGGGTCAAGACTGATTTGCATATGGCTGGGTTCAAACTGGAATGGCATGGTGAGCAAAAAAACAATGGATTTAGGCCCAGATCTCTGTACTGGGGTGAATGTATGACATTGTTCTGCATTCTGTCCTTCAACTGTTCTTTTTGCATTTGTCTTCCCGAGTGGGACGGGTATGCCCAGACGTGGGTCCCGTGCTCTCCATGCCACTGGAGTCAAGCTATCCTGGCTGATGAGGGGTGAAAACCCGAAACCGGTCCTAGGATGCTTGTTTCCAGTCCAGAGAGGACCTGGCTTGGCAGTTCGGGCTGGACTGTTCCCATGAGGCACAGGGTCAAGACTGATTTGCATATGGCTGGGTTCCAACTGGAATGGCATGGTGAGCAAAAAACAATGGATTTAGGCCCAGATCTCTGTACTGGGGTGAATGTATGACATTGTTCTGCATTCTGTCCATCAACTGTTCTTTTCGCATTTGTCACCCCGAGTGGGACGGGTATGCCCAGATGTGGGTCCCGTGCTCTCCATGCCACTGGAGTCAAGCTATCCTGGCTGATGAGGGATGAAACCCCGAAACTTTTCCTAGGATGCTTGTTTCCCGTCCAGGGAGGACCTGGCTTGGCAGTTCGGGCTGGACTGTTCCCATGAGGCACAGGGTCAAGACTGATTTGCATATGGCTGGGTTCAAACTGGAATGGCATGGTGAGCAAAAAACGATGCATTTAGGCCCAGATCTCTGTACTGGGGTGAATGTATGACATTGTTCTGCATTCTGTCCATCAACTGTTCTTTTTGCATTTGTCACCCCGAGTGAGACGGGTATGCCCAGACGTGGGTACCGTGCTCTCCATGCCACTGGAGTCAAGCTATCCTGGCTGATGAGGGGTGAAACCCCGAAACCGGTCCTAGGATGCTTGTTTCCAGTCCAGGGAGGACCTGGCTTGGCAGTTCAAGCTGGATTGTTCCCATGAGGCACAGGGTCAAGACTGATTTTCATATGGCTGGGTTCAAACTGGAATGGCATGGTGAGCAAAAAAACGATGGATTTAGGCCCAGGTCTCTGTACTGGGGTGAATGTATGACATTGTTCTGCATTCTGTCCATCAACTGTACTTTTTGCATTTGTCACCCCGAGTGGGACGGGTATGCCCAGACGTGGGTCTCGTGCTCTCCATGCCACTGGAGTCAAGCTATCCTGGCTGATGAGGGGTGAAACCCCGAAACCAGTCCTAGGATGCTTGTTTCCAGTCCAGGGAGGACCTGGCTTGGCAGTTCGGGCTGGACTGTTCGCATGAGGCACAGGGTCAAGACTGATTTGCATATGGCTGGGTTCAAACTGGAATAGCATGGTGAGCAAAAAAACAATGGATTTAGGCCCAGATCTCTGTACTGGGGTGAATGTATAACATTGTTATGCATTCTGTCCATCAACTGTTCTTTATGCATTTGTCACCCCGAGTGGGACGGGTATGCCCAGACGTGGGTCCCGTGCTCTCCATGCCACTGGAGTCAAGCTATCCTGGCTGATGAGGGGTGAAACCCCGAAACCGGTCCTAGGATGCTTGTTTCCAGTCCATGGAGGATCTGGCTTGGCAGTTCGGGCTGGACTGTTGCCATGAGGCACAGGGTCAAGACTGATTTGCATATGGCTGGGTTCAAACTGGAATGGCATGGTGAGCAAAAAAACAATGGATTTAGGCCCAGATCTCTGTACTGGGGTGAATGTATGACATTGTTCTGCATTCTGTCCTTCAACTGTTCTTTTTGCATTTGTCTTCCCGAGTGGGACGGGTATGCCCAGACGTGGGTCCCGTGCTCTCCATGCTACTGGAGTCAAGCTATCCTGGCTGATGAGGGGTGAAACCCCAAAACCGGTCCTAGGATGCTTGTTTCCAGTCCAGAGAGGACCTGGCTTGGCAGTTCGGGCTGGACTGTTCCCATGAGGCACAGGGTCAAGACTGATTTGCATATGGCTGGGTTCCAACTGGAATGGCATGGTGAGCAAAAAAACGATGGATTTAGGCCCAGATCTCTGTACTGGGGTGAATGTATGACATTGTTCTGCATTCTGTCCATCAACTGTTCTTTTCGCATTTGTCACCCCGAGTGGGACGGGTATGCCCAGATGTGGGTCCCGTGCTCTCCATGCCACTGGAGACAAGCTATCCTGGCTGATGAGGGATGAAACCCCGAAACTTTTCCTAGGATGCTTGTTTCCCGTCCAGGGAGGACCTGGCTTGGCAGTTCGGGCTGGACTGTTCCCATGAGGCACAGGGTCAAGACTGATTTGCATATGGCTGGGTTCAAACTGGAATGGCATGGTGAGCAAAAAACGATGCATTTAAGCCCAGATCTCTGTACTGGGGTGAATGTATGACATTGTTCTGCATTCTGTCCATCAACTGTTCTTTTTGCATTTGTCACCCCGAGTGAGACGGGTATGCCCAGACGTGGGTACCGTGCTCTCCATGCCACTGGAGTCAAGCTATCCTGGCTGATGAGGGGTGAAACCCCGAAACCGGTCCTAGGATGCTTGTTTCCAGTCCAGGGAGGACCTGGCTTGGCAGTTCAAGCTGGATTGTTCCCATGAGGCACAGGGTCAAGACTGATTTGCATATGGCTGGGTTCAAACTGGAATGGCATGGTGAGCAAACAAACAATGGATTTAGGCCCAGATCTCTGTATTGGGGTGACTGTATGACACTGTTCTGCATTCTGTCCATCAACTGTTATTTTTGCATTTGCCACCCCGAGTGGGACGGGTATGCCCAGACGTGGGTCCCGTGCTCTCAATGCCACTGGAGTCAAGCTATCCTGGCTAATGAGGGGTGAAACCCCGAAACCAGACCTAGGATGCTTGTTTCCAGTCCAGGGAGGACCTGGCTTGGCAGTTCAGGCTGGACTGTTCACATGAGGCACAGGGTCAAGACTGATTTGCATATGGCTGGGTTCAAACTGGAATGGCATGGTGAGCAAAAAAACAATGGATTTAGGCCCAGATCTCTGTATTGGGGTGAATGTATGACATTGTTCTGCATTCTGTCCATCAACAGTTCTTTATGCATTTGTCACCCCGAGTGGGACGGGTATGCCCAGACGTGGGTCCCGTGCTCTCCATGCCACTGGAGTCAAGCTATCCTGGCTGATGAGGGGTAAAACCCCAAAACCGGTCCTAGGATGCTTGTTTCCAGTCCAGGGAGGACCTGGCTTGGCAGTTCGGGCTGGACTGTTCCCATGAGGCACAGGGTCAAGACTGATTTGCATATGGCTGGGTTCAAACTGGAATGGCGAGCAAAAAAACGATAGATTTAGGCCCAGATCTCTGTACTGGGGTGAATGTATGACATTGTTCTGCATTCTGTCCATCAACTGTTCTTTTTGCATTTCTCACCCGAGTGGGACGGATATGCCCAGACGTGGGTCCCGTGCTTTCCATGCCACTGGAGTCAAGCTATCCTGGCTGATGAGGGGTGAAACCCCGAAACCGGTCCTAGGATGCTTTTTTCCAGTCCAGGGAGGAACTGGCTTGGCAGTTCAGGCTGGACTGTTCCCATGAGGCACAGGGTCAAGACTGATTTGCATATGCTTGGGTTCAAACTGGAATGGCATGGTGAGCAAAAAAAACGATGGATTTAGGCCCAGATCTCTGTACTGGGGTGAATATATGACATTGTTCTGCATTCTGTCCATCAACTGTTCTTTTTGCATTTGTCAACCCGAGTGGGACGGGTATGCCCAGACGTGGGTCCCGTGCTCTCCATGCCACTGGAGTCAAGCTATCCTGGTTGATGAGGGGTGAAACCCCGAAACTGGTCCAAGGATGCTTGTTTCCAGTCCAGGGAGGACCTGGCTTGGCAGTTCGGGCTGGACTGTTCCCATGAGGCACAAGGTCAAGACTGATTTCCATATGGCTGGGTTCAAACTGGAATGGCATGGTGAGCAAAAAAACGATGGATTTAGGCCCAGATCTCTGTACTGGGGTGAATGTATGACATTGTTCTGCATTCTGTCCATCAGCTGTTCTTTTTGCATTTGTCACCCTGAGTGGGACGGGTATGCCCAGACGTGGGTCCCGTGCTCTCCATGCCACTGGAGTCAAGCTATCCTGGCTGATGAGGGGTGAAACCCCAAAACCAGTCATAGGATGCTTGTTTCCAGTCCAGGGAGGACCTGGCTTGGCAGTTCGGGCTGGACTGTTCCCATGAGGCACAAAGTCAAGACTGATTTGCATATGGCTGGGTTCAAACTGGAATGGCATGGTGAGCAAAAAAACAATGGATTTAGGCCCAGATCTCTGTACTGGGGTGTATGTATGACATTGTTCTGCATTCTGTCCATCAACTGTTCTTTTTGCATTTGTCACCCCGAGTGGGACGGGTATGCCCAGACGTGGGTCCCGTGCTCTCCATGCCACTGGAGTCAAACTATCCTGGCTGATGAGGGTGAAACCCCGAAACCGGTCCTAGGATGCTTGTTTCCAGTCCAGGGAGGACCTGGCTTGGCAGTTCGGGCTGGACTGTTCCCATGAGGCACAGGTTCAAGACTGATTTGCATATGGCTGGGTTCAAACTGGAATGGCATGGTGAGCAAAAAAACGATGGATTTAGGCCCAGGTCTCTGTACTGGGGTGAATGTATGACATTGTTCTGCATTCTGTCCATCAACTGTTCTTTTTGCATTTGTCACCCCGAGTGGGACGGGTATGCCCAGACGTGGGTCTCGTGCTCTCCATGCCACTGGAGTCAAGCTATCCTGGCTGATGAGGGGTGAAACCCCGAAACCGGTCCTAGGATGCTTGTATCCAGTCCAGGGAGGACATGGCTTGACAGTTCAAGTCGGATTGTTCCCATGAGGCACAGGGTCAAGACTGATTTGCATATGGCTGGGTTCAAACTGGAATGGCATGGTGAGCAAACAAACAATGGATTTAGGCCCAGATCTCTGTACTGGGGTGAATGTATGACATTGTTCTGCATTCTGTCCATCAACTGTTATTTTTGCATTTGCCACCCCAAGTGGGACGGGTATGCCCAGACGTGGGTCCCGTGCTCTCCATGCCACTGGAGTCAAGCTATCCTGGCTGATGAGGGGTGAAACCCCGAAACCGGTCCTAGGATGCTTGTTTCCAGTCCAGGGAGGACCTGGCTTGGCAGTTCAAGCTGGATTGTTCCCATGAGGCACAGGGTCAAGACTGATTTGCATATGGCTGGGTTCAAACTGGAATGGCATGGTGAGCAAACAAACAATGGATTTAGGCCCAGATCTCTGTACTGGGGTGAATGTATGACACTGTTCTACATTCTGTCCATCAACTGTTATTTTTGCATTTGCCACCCCGAGTGGGACGGGTATGCCCAGACGTGGGTCCCGTGCTCTCAATGCCACTGGAGTCAAGCTATCCTGGCTGATGAGGGGTGAAACCCCGAAACCAGTCCTAGGATGCTTGTTTCCAGTCCAGGGAGGACCTGGCTTGGCAGTTCGGGCTGGACTGTTCCCATGAGGCACAGGGTCAAGACTGATTTGCATATGGCTGGGTTCAAACTAGAATGGCATGGTGAGCAAAAAACAATGGATTTAGGCCCAGATCTCTGTATTGGGGTGAATGTATGACATTGTTCTGCATTCTGTCCATCAACAGTTCTTTATGCATTTGTCACCCCGAGTGGGACGGGTATGCCCAGACGTGGGTCCCGTGCTCTCCATGCCACTGGAGTCAAGCTATCCTGGCTTATGAGGGTGAAACCCCAAAACCGGCCCTAGGATGCTTGTTTCCAGTCCAGGGAGGACCTGGCTTGGCAGTTCGGGCTGGACTGTTCCCATGAGGCACAGGGTCAAGACTGATTTGCATATGGCTGGGTTCAAACTGGAATGGCATGGTGAGCAAAAACGATAGATTTAGGCCCAGATCTCTGTACTGGGGTGAATGTATGACATTGTTCTGCATTCTGTCCATCAACTGTTCTTTTTGCATTTGTCACCCCGAGTGGGACGGGTATGCCCAGACGTGGGTCCCGTGCTCTCCATGCCACTGGAGTCAAACTATCCTGGCTGATGAGGGGTGAAACCCCGAAACCGGTCCTAGGATGCTTGTTTCCAGTCCAGGGAGGACCTGGCTTGGCAGTTCGGGCTGGACTGTTCCCATGAGGCACAAAGTCAAGACTGATTTGCATATGGCTGGGTTCAAACTGGAATGGCATGGTGAGCAAAAAAACAATGGATTTAGGCCCAGATCTCTGTACTGGGGTGAATGTATGACATTGTTCTGCATTCTGTCCATCAACTGTTCTTTTTGCATTTGTCACCCCGAGTGGGACGGGTATGCCCAGACGTGGGTCCCGTGCTCTCCATGCCACTGGAGTCAAACTATCCTGGCTGATGAGGGGTGAAACCCCGAAACCGGTCCTAGGATGCTTGTTTCCAGTCCAGGGAGGACCTGGCTTGGCAGTTCGGGCTGGACTGTTCCCATGAGGCACAGGTTCAAGACTGATTTGCATATGGCTGGGTTCAAACTGGAATGGCATGGTGAGCAAAAAAACGATGGATTTAGGCCCAGGTCTCTGTACTGGGGTGAATGTATGACATTGTTCTGCATTCTGTCCATCAACTGTACTTTTTGCATTTGTCACCCCGAGTGGGACGGGTATGCCCAGACGTGGGTCTCGTGCTCTCCATGCCACTGGAGTCAAGCTATCCTGGCTGATGAGGGGTGAAACCCCGAAACCAGTCATAGGATGCTTGTTTCCAGTCCAGGGAGGACCTGGCTTGGCAGTTCGGGCTGGACTGTTCCCATGAGGCACAGGGTCAAGACTGATTTGCATATGGCTGGGTTCAAACTGGAATAGCATGGTGAGCAAAAAAACAATGGATTTAGGCCCAGATCTCTGTACTGGGGTGAATGTATAACATTGTTCTGCATTCTGTCCATCAACTGTTCTTTATGCATTTGTCACCCCGAGTGGGACGGGTATGCCCAGACGTGGGTCCCGTGCTCTCCATGCCACTTGAGTCAAGCTATCCTGGCTGATGAGGGGTGAAACCCCGAAACCGGTCCTAGGATGCTTGTTTCCAGTCCATGGAGGACCTGGCTTGGCAGTTCGGGCTGGACTGTTGCCATGAGGCACAGGGTCAAGACTGATTTGCATATGGCTGGGTTCAAACTGGAATGGCATGGTGAGCAAAAAAACAATGGATTTAGGCCCAGATCTCTGTACTGGGGTGAATGTATGACATTGTTCTGCATTCTGTCCTTCAACTGTTCTTTTTGCATTTGTCTTCCCGAGTGGGACGGGTATGCCCAGACGTGGGTCCCGTGCTCTCCATGCCACTGGAGTCAAGCTATCCTGGCTGATGAGGGGTGAAAACCCGAAACCGGTCCTAGGATGCTTGTTTCCAGTCCAGAGAGGACCTGGCTTGGCAGTTCGGGCTGGACTGTTCCCATGAGGCACAGGGTCAAGACTGATTTGCATATGGCTGGGTTCCAACTGGAATGGCATGGTGAGCAAAAAAACAATGGATTTAGGCCCAGATCTCTGTACTGGGGTGAATGTATAACATTGTTCTGCATTCTGTCCATCAACTGTTCTTTATGCATTTGTCACCCCGAGTGGGACGGGTATGCCCAGACGTGGGTCCCGTGCTCTCCATGCCACTGGAGTCAAGCTATCCTGGCTGATGAGGGGTGAAACCCCGAAACCGGTCCTAGGATGCTTGTTTCCAGTCCATGGAGGACCTGGCTTGGCAGTTCGGGCTGGACTGTTGCCATGAGGCACAGGGTCAAGACTGATTTGCATATGGCTGGGTTCCAACTGGAATGGCATGGTGAGCAAAAAAATGATGGATTTAGGCCCAGATCTCTGTACTGGGGTGAATGTATGACATTGTTCTGCATTCTGTCCATCAACTGTTCTTTTCGCATTTGTCACCCCGAGTGGTACGGGTATGCCCAGATGTGGGTCCCGTGCTCTCCATGCCACTGGAGTCAAGCTATCCTGGCTGATGAGGGATGAAACCCCGAAACTGGTCCTAGGATGCTTGTTTCCCGTCCAGGGAGGACCTGGCTTGGCAGTTCGGGCTGGACTGTTCCCATGAGGCACAGGGTCAAGACTGATTTGCATATGGCTGGGTTCAAACTGGAATGGCATGGTGAGCAAAAAAACGATGCATTTAGGCCCAGATCTCTGTACTGGGGTGAATGTATGACATTGTTCTGCATTCTGTCCATCAACTGTTCTTTTTGCATTTGTCACCCCGAGTGAGACGGGTATGCCCAGACGTGGGTACCGTGCTCTCCATGCCACTGGAGTCAAGCTATCCTGGCTGATGAGGGGTGAAACCCCGAAACGGTTCTAGGATGCTTGTTTCCAGTCCAGGAAGGACCTGGCTTGGCAGTTCGGGCTGGACTGTTCCCATGAGGCACAGGGTCAAGACTGATTTGCATATGGCTGGGTTCAAACTGGAATGGCATGGTGAGCAAAAAACGATGGATTTAGGCCCAGATCTCTGTACTGGGGTGAATGTATGACATTGTTCTGCATTCTGTCCATCAACTGTTCTTTTTGCATTTGTCACCCCGAGTGAGACGGGTATGCCCAGACGTGGGTCCCGTGCTCTCCATGCCACTGGAGTCAAGCTATCCTGGCTGATGAGGGGTGAAACCCCGAAAACGGTTCTAGGATGCTTGTTTCCAGTCCAGGAAGGACCTGGCTTGGCAGTTCGGGCTGGACTGTTCCCATGAGGCACAGGGTCAAGACTGATTTGCATATGGATGGGTTCAAACTGGAATGGCATGGTGAGCAAAAAAACGATGGATTTAGGCCCAGATCTCTGTACTGGGGTGAATGTATGACATTGTTCTGCATTCTGTCCATCAACTGTTCTTTTTGCATTTGTCACCCCGAGTGGGACGGGTATGCCCAGACGTGGGTCCCGTGCTCTCCATGCCACTGGAGTCAAGCTATCCTGGTTGATGAGGGGTGAAACCCCGAAACTGGTCCAAGGATGCTTGTTTCCAGTCCAGGGAGGACCTGGATTGGCAGTTCAAGCTGGATTGTTCCCATGAGGCACAGGGTCAAGACTGATTTGCATATGGCTGGGTTCAAACTGGAATGGCATGGTGAGCAAACAAACAATGGATTTAGGCCCAGATCTCTGTACTGGGGTGAATGTATGACATTGTTCTGCATGCTGTCCATCAACTGTTATTTTTGCATTTGCCACCCCGAGTGGGACGGGTATGCCCAGACGTGGGTCCCGTGCTCTCCATGCCACTGGAGTCAAGCTATCCTGGCTGATGAGGGGTGAAACCCCGAAACCAGTCGTAGGATGCTTGTTTCCAGTCCAGGGAGGACCTGGCTTGGCAGTTCGGGCTGGACTGTTCCCATGAGGCACAGGGTCAAGACTGATTTGCATATGGCTGGGTTCAAACTGGAATGGCATGGTGAGCAAAAAAACAATGGATTTAGGCCCAGATCTCTGTACTGGGGTGAATGTATAACATTGTTCTGCATTCTGTCCATCAACTGTTCTTTATGCATTTGTCACCACGAGTGGGACGGGTATGCCCAGACGTGGGTCCCGTGCTCTCCATGCCACTGGAGTCAAGCTATCCTGGCTGATGAGGGGTGAAACCCCGAAACCGTTCCTAGGATGCTTGTTTCCAGTCAAGGGAGGACCTGGCTTGGCAGTTCGGGCTGGACTGTTCCCATGAGGCACAGGGTCAAGACTGATTTGCATATGGCTGGGTTCAAACTGGAATGGCATAATGAGCAAAAAAACAATGGATTTAGGCCCAGATCTCTGTACTGGGGTGAATGTATGACATTGTTCTGCATTCTGTCCATCAACTGTTCTTTTTGCATTTGTCTTCCCGAGTGGGACGGGTATGCCCAGACGTGGGTCCCGTGCTCTCCATGCCACTGGAGTCAAGCTATCCTGGCTGATGAGGGGTGAAACCCCGAAACCGGTCCTAGGATGCTTGTTTCCAGTCAAGGGAGGACCTGGCTTGGCAGTTTGGGCTGGACTGTTCCCATGAGGCACAGGGTCAAGACTGATTTGCATATGGCTGGGTTCAAACTGGAATGGCATGGTGAGCAAAAAAACGATGGATTTAGGCCCAGATCTCTGTACTGGGGTGAATGTATGACATTGTTCTGCATTCTGTCCATCAACTGTTCTTTTTGCATTTGTCACCCCGAGTGGGACGGGTATGCCCAGATGTGGGTCCCGTGCTCTCCATGCCACTGGAGTCAAGCTATCCTGGCTGATGAGGGATGAAACCCCGAAACCGGTCCTAGGATGCTTGTTTCCAGTCCAGGGAGGACCTGGCTTGGCAGTTCGGGCTGGACTGTTCCCATGAGGCACAGGGTCAAGAGTGATTTGTATATGGATGGGTTCAAACTGGAATGGCATGGTGAGCAAAAAAACGATGGATTTAGTCCCAGATCTCTGTACTGGGGTGAATGTATGACATTGTTCTGCATTCTGTCCATCAACTGTTCTTTTTGCATTTGTCACCCCGAGTGGGACGGGTATGCCCAGACGTGGGTCCCGTGCTCTCCATGCCACTGGAGTCAAGCTATCCTGGCTGATGAGGGGCGAAACCCCGAAACCGGTCCTAGGATGCTTGTTTCCAGTCCAGGGAGGACCTGGCTTGGCAGTTCGGGCTGGACTGTTCCCATGAGTCACAGGGTCAAGACTGATATGCATATGGCTGGGTTCAAACTGGAATGGCATGGTGAGCAAAAAAACAATGGATTTAGGCCCAGATCTCTGTACTGGGGTGAATGTATGACATTGTTCTGCATTCTGTCCATCAACTGTTCTTTTTGCATTTGTCTTCCCGAGTGGGACGGGTATGCCCAGACGTGGGTCCCGTGCTCTCCATGCCACTGGAGTCAAGCTATCCTAGCTGATGAGGGGTGAAACCCCGAAACCGGTCCTAGGATGCTTGTTTCCAGTCCAGGGAGGACCTGGCTTGGCAGTTCGGGCTGGACTGTTCCCATGAGGCACAGGGTCAAGACTGATTTGCATATGGCTGGGTTCAAACTGGAATGGCATGGTGAGCAAAAAAATGATGGATTTAAGCCCAGATCTCTGTACTGGGGTGAATGTATGACATTGTTCTGCATTCTGTCCATCAACAGTTCTTTTTGCATTTGTCACCCCGAGTGGGACGGGTATGCCCAGACGTGGGTCCTGTGCTCTCCATGCCACTGGAGTCAAGCTGTCCTGGCTGATAAGGAGTGAAACCCCGAAACCGGTCCTAGGATGCTTGTTTCCAGTCCAGGAAGGACCTGGCTTGGCAGTTCGGGCTGGACTGTTCCCATGAGGCACAAGGTCAAGACTTATTTGCATATGGCTGGGTTCAAACTGGAATGTCATGGTGAGCAAAAAAACGATGGATTTAGGCCCAGATCTCTGTACTGGGGTGAATGTATGACATTGTTCTGCATTCTGTCCATCAACTGTTCTTTTTGCATTTGTCACCCCGAGTGGGACGGGTATACCCAGACGTGGGTCCCGTGCTCTCCATGCCACTGGAGTCAAGCTATCCTGGCTGATGAGGGGTGAAACCCTGAAACCGTTCCTAGGATGCTTGTTTCCAGTCCAGAGAGTACCTGGCTTGGCAGTTCGGGCTGGACTGTTCCCATGAGGCACAGGGTCAAGACTGATTTGCATATGGCTGGGTTCCAACTGGAATGGCATGGTGAGCAAAAAAACGATGGATTTAGGCCCAGATCTCTGTACTGGGGTGAATGTATGACATTATTCTGCATTCTGTCCATCAACTGTTCTTTTCGCATTTGTCACCCCGAGTGGGACGGGTATGCCCAGATGTGGGTCCCGTGCTCTCCATGCCACTGGAGTCAAGCTATCCTAGCTGATGAGGGGTGAAACCCCGAAACCGGTCCTAGGATGCTTGTTTCCAGTCCAGGGAGGACCTGGCTTGGCAGTTCGGGCTGGACTGTTCCCATGAGGCACAGGGTCAAGACTGATTTGCATATGGCTGGGTTCAAACTGGAATGGCATGGTGAGCAAAAAAATGATGGATTTAAGCCCAGATCTCTGTACTGGGGTGAATGTATGACATTGTTCTGCATTCTGTCCATCAACAGTTCTTTTTGCATTTGTCACCCCGAGTGGGACGGGTATGCCCAGACGTGGGTCCTGTGCTCTCCATGCCACTGGAGTCAAGCTGTCCTGGCTGATAAGGAGTGAAACCCGAAACCGGTCCTAGGATGCTTGTTTCCAGTCCAGGAAGGACCTGGCTTGGCAGTTCGGGCTGGACTGTTCCCATGAGGCACAAGGTCAAGACTTATTTGCATATGGCTGGGTTCAAACTGGAATGTCATGGTGAGCAAAAAAACGATGGATTTAGGCCCAGATCTCTGTACTGGGGTGAATGTATGACATTGTTCTGCATTCTGTCCATCAACTGTTCTTTTTGCATTTGTCACCCCGAGTGGGACGGGTATACCCAGACGTGGGTCCCGTGCTCTCCATGCCACTGGAGTCAAGCTATCCTGGCTGATGAGGGGTGAAACCCTGAAACCGTTCCTAGGATGCTTGTTTCCAGTCCAGAGAGTACCTGGCTTGGCAGTTCGGGCTGGACTGTTCCCATGAGGCACAGGGTCAAGACTGATTTGCATATGGCTGGGTTCCAACTGGAATGGCATGGTGAGCAAAAAACGATGGATTTAGGCCCAGATCTCTGTACTGGGGTGAATGTATGACATTATTCTGCATTCTGTCCATCAACTGTTCTTTTCGCATTTGTCACCCCGAGTGGGACGGGTATGCCCAGATGTGGGTCCCGTGCTCTCCATGCCACTGGAGTCAAGCTATCCTGGCTGATGAGGGATGAAACCCCGAAACCGGTCCTAGGATGCTTGTTTCCAGTCCAGGGAGGACCTGGCTTGGCAGTTCGGGCTGGACTGTTCACATGAGGCACAGGGTCAAGACTTATTTGCATATGGCTGGGTTCAAACTGGAATGGCATGGTGAGCAAAAAAACGATGCATTTAGGCCCAGATCTCTGTACTGGGGTGAATGTATGACATTGTTCTGCATTCTGTCCATCAACTGTTCTTTTTGCATTTGTCACCCCGAGTGAGACGGGTATGCCCAGACGTGGGTCCCGTGCTCTCCATGCCACTGGAGTCAAGCTATCCTGGCTGATGAGGGGTGAAACCCCGAAAACGGTTCTAGGATGCTTGTTTCCAGTCCAGGAAGGACCTGGCTTGTCAGTTCGGGCTGGACTGTTCCCATGAGGCACAGGGTCAAGACTGATTTGCATATGGATGGTTTCAAACTGAAATGGCATGGTGAGCAAAAAAACGATGAATTTAAGCACAGATCTCTGTACTGGGGTGAATGTATGACATTGTTCTGCATTCTGTCCATCAACTGTTCTTTTTGCATTTCTCACCCGAGTGGGACGGGTATGCCCAGACGTGGGTCCCGTGCTCTCCATGCCACTGGAGTCAAGCTAACCTGGTTGATGAGGGGTGAAACCCCGAAACCGGTCCTAGGATGCTTGTTACCAGTCCAGGGAGGACCTGGCTTGGCAGTTCGGGCTGGACTGTTCCCATGAGGCACAAGGTCAAGACTGATTTGCATATGGCTGGGTTCAAACTGGAATGGCATGGTGAGCAAAAAAACAATGGATTTAGGCCCAGATCTCTGTACTGGGGTGAATGTATGACACTGTTCTGCATTCTGTCCATCAACTGTTATTTTTGCATTTGCCACCCCGAGTGGGACGGGTATGCCCAGACGTGGGTCCCGTGCTCTCATTGCCACTGGAGTCAAGCTATCCTGGCTGATGAGGGGTGAAATCCCGAAACTGGTCCTAGGATGCTTGTTTCCAGTCCAGGGAGGACCTGGCTTGGCAGTTCGGGCTGGACTGTTCCCATGAGGCACAGGTTCAAGACTGATTTGCATATGGCTGGGTTCAAACTGGAATGGCATGGTGAGCAAAAAAACGATGGATTTAGGCCCAGGTCTCTGTATTGGGGTGAATGTATGACATTGTTCTGCATTCTGTCCATCAACTGTTCTTTTTGCATTTGTCACCCCGAGTGGGACGGGTATGCCCAGACGTGGGTCCCGTGCTCTCCATGCCACTGGAGTCAAGCTATCCTGGCTGATGAGGGGTGAAACCCCGAAACCGGTCCTAGGATGCTTGTTTCCAGTCCAGGGAGGACCTGGCTTGGCAGTTCAAGCTGGATTGTTCCCATGAGGCACAGGGTCAAGACTGATTTGCATATGGCTGGGTTCAAACTGGAATGGCATGGTGAGCAAACAAACAATGGATTTAGGCCCAGATCTCTGTACTGGGGTGAATGTATGACATTGTTCTGCATTCTGTCATCAACTGTTATTTTTGCATTTGCCACCCCGAGTGGGACGGGTATGCCCAGACGTGGGTCCCGTGCTCTCCATGCCACTGGAGTCAAGCTATCCTGGCTGATGAGGGGTGAAACCCCGAAACCAGTCCTAGGATGCTTGTTTCCAGTCCAGGGAGGACCTGGCTTGGCAGTTTGGGCTGGACTGTTCCCATGAGGCACAGGGTCAAGACTGATTTGCATATGGCTGGGTTCAAACTGGAATGGCATGGTGAGCAAAAAAACAATGGATTTAGGCCCAGATCTCTGTACGGGGGTGAATGTATAACATTGTTCTGTATTCTGTCCATCAACTGTTCTTTATGCATTTGTCACCACGAGTGGGACGGGTATGCCCAGACGTGGGTCCCGTGCTCTCCATGCCACTGGAGTCAAGCTATCCTGGCTGATGAGGGGTGAAACTGCGAAACCGGTCCTAGGATGCTTTTTTCCAGTCCAGGGAGGACCTGGCTTGGCAGTTCGGGCTGGACTGTTCCCATGAGGCACAGGGTCAAGACTGATTTGCATATTCTTGGGTTCAAACTGGAATGGCATGGTGAGCAAAAAAACGATGGATTTAGTCCCAGATCTCTGTACTGGGGTGAATGTATAACATTGTTCTGCATTCTGTCCATCAACTGTTCTTTTTGCATTTGTCACCCCGAGTGGGACGGGTATGCCCAGACGTGGGTCCCGTGCTCTCCATGCCACTGGAGTCAAGCTATCCTGGCTGATGAGGGGTGAAACCCCGAAACCGGTCCTAGGATGCTTGTTTCCAGTCCAGGGAGGACCTGGCTTGGCAGTTCGGGCTGGACTGTTCCCATGAGGCACAGGGTCAAGACTGATATGCATATGGCTGGGTTCAAACTGGAATGGCATGGTGAGCAAAAAACAATGGATTTAGGCCCAGATCTCTGTACTGGGGTGAATGTATGACATTGTTCTGAATTCTGTCCATCAACTGTTCTTTTTGCATTTGTCTTCCCGAGTGGGACAGGTATGCCCAGACGTGGGTCCCGTGCTCTCCATGCCACTGGAGTCAAGCTATCCTAGCTGATGAGGGGTGAAACCCCGAAACCGGTCCCTAGGATGCTTGTTTCCAGTCCAGGGAGGACCTGGCTTGGCAGTTCGGGCTGGACTGTTCCCATGAGGCACAAGGTCAAGACTGATTTGCATATGGCTGGGTTCAAACTGGAATGGCATGGTGAGCAAACAAACAATGGATTTAGGCCCAGATCTCTGTACTGGGGTGAATGTATGACATTGTTCTGCATTCTGTCCATCAACTGTTATTTTTGCATTTACCACCTCGAGTGGGACGGGTATGCCCAGACGTGGGTCCCGTGCTCTCCATGCCACTGGAGTCAAGCTATCCTAGCTGATGAGGGGTGAAACCCCGAAACCGGTCCTAGGATGCTTGTTTCCAGTCCAGGGAGGACCTGGCTTGGCAGTTCGGGCTGGACTGTTCCCATGAGGCACAAGGTCAAGACTGATTTGCATATGGCTGGGTTCAAACTGGAATGGCATGGTGAGCAAACAAACAATGGATTTAGGCCCAGATCTCTGTACTGGGGTGAATGTATGACATTGTTCTGCATTCTGTCCATCAACTGTTCTTTATGCATTTGTCACCACGAGTGGGACGGGTATGCCCAGACGTGGGTCCCGTGCTCTCCATGCCACTGGAGTCAAGCTATCCTGGCTGATGAGGGGTGAAACTGCGAAACCGGTCCTAGGATGCTTTTTTCCAGTCCAGGGAGGACCTGGCTTGGCAGTTCGGGCTGGACTGTTCCCATGAGGCACAGGGTCAAGACTGATTTGCATATTCTTGGGTTCAAACTGGAATGGCATGGTGAGCAAAAAAACGATGGATTTAGTCCCAGATCTCTGTACTGGGGTGAATGTATGACATTGTTCTGCATTCTGTCCATCAACTGTTCTTTTTGCATTTGTCACCCCGAGTGGGACGGGTATGCCCAGACGTGGGTCCCGTGCTCTCCATGCCACTGGAGTCAAGCTATCCTGGCTGATGAGGGGTGAAACCCCGAAACCGGTCCTAGGATGCTTGTTTCCAGTCCAGGGAGGACCTGGCTTGGCAGTTCGGGCTGGACTGTTCCCATGAGGCACAGGGTCAAGACTGATATGCATATGGCTGGGTTCAAACTGGAATGGCATGGTGAGCAAAAAACAATGGATTTAGGCCCAGATCTCTGTACTGGGGTGAATGTATGACATTGTTCTGAATTCTGTCCATCAACTGTTCTTTTTGCATTTGTCTTCCCGAGTGGGACAGGTATGCCCAGACGTGGGTCCCGTGCTCTCCATGCCACTGGAGTCAAGCTATCCTAGCTGATGAGGGGTGAAACCCCGAAACCGGTCCTAGGATGCTTGTTTCCAGTCCAGGGAGGACCTGGCTTGGCAGTTCGGGCTGGACTGTTCCCATGAGGCACAAGGTCAAGACTGATTTGCATATGGCTGGGTTCAAACTGGAATGGCATGGTGAGCAAACAAACAATGGATTTAGGCCCAGATCTCTGTACTGGGGTGAATGTATGACACTGTTCTGCATTCTGTCCATCAACTGTTATTTTTGCATTTACCACCCCGAGTGGGACGGGTATGCCCAGACGTGGGTCCCGTGCTCTCATTGCCACTGGAGTCAAGCTATCCTGGCTCATGAGGGGTGAAACCCCGAAACCAGTCGTAGGATACTTGTTTCCAGTCCAAGGAGGACCTGGCTTGGCAGTTCGGGCTGGATTGTTCCCATGAGGCACAAGGTCAAGATTGATTTGCATATGGCTGGGTTCAAACTGGAATGGCATGGTGAGCAAAAAAATGATGGATTTAAGCCCAGATCTCTGTACTGGGGTGAATGTATGACATTGTTCTGCATTCTGTCCATCAACTGTTATTTTTGCATTTACCACCTCGAGTGGGACGGGTATGCCCAGACGTGGGTCCCGTGCTCTCATTGCCACTGGAGTCAAGCTATCCTGGCTCATGAGGGGTGAAACCCCGAAACCAGTCGTAGGATGCTTGTTTCCAGTCCAGGGAGGACCTGGCTTGGCAGTTCGGGCTGGACTGTTCCCATGAGGCACAGGGTCAAGACTGATTTGCATATGGCTGGGTTCAAACTGGAATGGCATGGTGAGCAAAAAAATGATGGATTTAAGCCCAGATCTCTGTACTGGGGTGAATGTATGACATTGTTCTGCATTCTGTCCATCAACAGTTCTTTTTGCATTTGTCACCCCGAGTGGGACGGGTATGCCCAGACGTGGGTCCTGTGCTCTCCATGCCACTGGAGTCAAGCTGTCCTGGCTGATGAGGAGTGAAACCCCGAAACCGGTCCTAGGATGCTTGTTTCCAGTCCAGGGAGGACCTGGCTTGGCAGTTCGGGCTGGACTGTTCCCATGAGGCACAGGGTCAAGACTTATTTGCATATGGCTGGGTTCAAACTGGAATGGCATGGTGAGCAAAAAAACGATGGATTTAGGCCCAGATCTCTGTACTGGGTTGAATGTATGACATTGTTCTGCATTCTGTCCATCAACTGTTCTTTTTGCATTTGTCACCCCGAGTGGGACGGGTATGCCCAGACGTGGGTCCCGTGCTCTCCATGCCACTGGAGTCAAGCTATCCTGGCTGATGAGGGGTGAAACCCTGAAACCGGTCCTAGGATGCTTGTTTCCAGTCCAGGGAGGACCTGGCTTGGCAGTTCGGGCTGGACTGTTCCCATGAGGCACAGGGTCAAGACTGATTTGCATATGGCTGGGTTCAAACTGGAATGGCATGGTGAGCAAAAAAACGATGGATTTAGGCCCAGATCTCTGTACTGGGGTGAATGTATGACATTGTTCTGCATTCTGTCCATCAACTGTTCTTTTTGCACTAGTCCCCTGGTGAAGCAGGAAATTAGATATTTAGGGATACAGGTGGTACAAGACCTTGAAGAACTGGCTTAAACTAACTTCAATAAAATAAAAGTCGATATTAAGAGGTCTTAAGAAAGAAGTCTTGGAATAACCTCCCGCTCTCCTTTTTGGGAAGATCGAAACTTTTAAAAATTGGCCATACTACACAAGTTTACTTTTATTTTTGTATCAATTCATTTGGAATTTAAAGTAGATGCCCTTAAAAAACTGCAAGGCGACTCATTTAGTTTTATATGGTCTGCTAAAGGAGTAAGAATTGCGTGGAAGAAAATTTGTCAGAGGAAGATATACCGGGGGATAGCAGGCCCACGATTTTTGGTGTATTACCTGGCACATCAGTTTAAGACTTTTAGATATTATCTCTTAGAAAAGGAATTCTTCCCCCACTCTTTGGTGCTCTGGCAAAGGAACATGCAGGTTTTGAGAGCTCTTTTTTGTTCAAATTTGGCCACACCAAATATTTCAAAAAGGTTAGGCTGAAGATATTGAAGGCCGCATGTATGGTTTGGTATCAAGTAAGACAGTTTTTGAAACTACCATACTACTGCACTGCAGCCCCAATCTGGGATTCACCGGGTACTAATAAGTTAGCAGTCCTTCTGGCTAAGGCAGGATTAAACAAGTGGGTCAAATTCTGAAAGTTGAAACATTAGCATTGTGGGATACTTTAGAACAATTAACAGCAGGCCCTCTTTCGAGATTTAAATACTATCAAGTGAGTAGCTGGGCAAGAGAACTGGGAAAAACGTGGGCAGGAGTACGAACTATGAAAGAAAGCAGGTATTGGGACCCACTCAAGCAAAGGAAATTGCCAAATGGTACTGGATGTTGATTGAAGCAGGAGAGGAACCCTATTCTATGCTGGGGGAGATCTGGAAGAGGGACCTGCCAAGCATACAAACAGAAGATCTATGGCAAGTAGTAAACATCGTTTACCACGAAACCTGAACACCCCATGCCATTACAACACGGTCAATAACAATGACCGCGTTGTTATAACGCATGCCATTACTCCGCAAGTTGGAACAACGACTTGCTCTAGGGGTCAGAAGGTGTTGGATTTAAAAACCAACACCTTCCCTACTGTTGCACAGACTGGAGTTGGAATAGTAAATTATACTATTCTAACACCCAGTGCCCCCCCTAGAGCAAGTCGTTCCGACTTGCGTTGTGATGGCATGCGTTGTTACAATGCGGTCGTTGTAATGACCGCATTGTAATGGCATGCGTTAAAAAAGCATGCAAGGTAACGTGGCATATTCATGGCAAGTATCTATGGCTACCTTTTGGTCAAAGTTAAAATATGCACCCCCTTAGGAAAAACCATCTTATCATAGTACACAGGGCACATTGGACGCCGAAGAAGCTGCCCAAGTTGAGAAGACAGGAGGTGAGGAAGTACCCTAGATGTAGTGGGGAGAAGGCAGCCGATGTACATATGTTCTGGCAGTGCCCTCTTGTGGAGATCTTCTGGCAAGAAGTGGGTAAGATCTTTAACAAAGTTTTTGATAAAAATATTAACGTAAGCTTGGTGATGGTAATTTATGGGGTTTTTGAGGGGAGTCACAACCCTGTGAAACTATCTAAAAAGCAAAAATGTTTATTGTTTATGTTAATATTGTTGGCAAGAAGGGAAATATGTTTAAAGTGGGTACAGGTTACTCCCCCAATGTAGTATGGCCGATGGGGACATTGTCGATATCGCTAAGTTAGCATGAGCCCAGCTGCCGTGATGCTGCTTTTGCGCACGTTACTACATGACTTTATTTTTGCAAGATTCTGTTTATGCCTTTTCACATGAGAATCGTCTGCTTCGTGCATTCTCTGCTGGTTCCTGGAGTTTAGTCTGAACACTGTAAGCAAGGTCGATAAACAATGCCCCTTGTTATTCTGTTCTGGTCAGTCCCTAGCACCTAGACAAAACACGCTAACACAGCTGCGGCTTCTGCTGGAAACTCGTGCTTTGATATTATGGGGATGCATGTTTGGTGAACACACACTTGGAGAGTGATCTGTCCAGGGAGAAGAGCCATAGGGTTCCTATGATCTAGATATACCATCTAGGTACTAAGGTATGGGATCTGCTGACAAAGAAGACAAAGTTAGAACACGCACTACCAAAATGAACAGTTTGTTGATTTGTTGTGTGCCTCTGGAGTTTCACTCTCTGGTCAAAGAGTGTAAATTAAATAAGCACCAAGTAGCATCTCCTGGTTAGGAGACGTCCCCCTGAGCACAGTGTAGAACCCACGACTTGGGTGTTGAAATTAATGAAAAACAAGTACTCAAACCTTTGTCCTCAGCAAAGCAATGGATGTATGCTGCATTTATTAAATGTTTGATATTATGATCTTCATATCAGAACATTAACAGTAGGCTTTGACAGCATCAGTCAAAACATTTAGGGGCATATTAACAAGGCGGCGATATGAAATTATCGCCGCTTTTGCGTCTGTTTTCGGGCGAAAAGCGGCGATAATTTCATTGCCTTATCAGCAAAGACACGCTATCGCGTGTTTTGCTGACTTAGCGCCCGTTCCCAGCACGCCTAACTTTGCATCGCTAATGAGATGCAAAGTAGGCGTGGCTGTGAAACCAAACAGGGATAATATCGCGAAGGCAGCTTCGCGATATTATCAAGGAGGGTTAGCGATTTATTAAATCGCGTTAAGTATGCCTTAACGCAGGAATTTAACGTCTGTCAAATTCCTGACTAAGGCATACTTAACATGGGGGGTGGATTCTGTGGCTAAGACCACAGGCCCTATCATCTAGGATATCGCCGTTTTCCACCATGGAAAACGGCGATATCCACGCTATCTCTGGAATTTTATCGCCTCGGAGATGCGCGTTGTTGATAACGCGCTAACCGGGCGATAAATTACAGGGATAGCCGGCGATAAATATGCATGCGCTAAGCGCGCTTTGCGATATTTATCGCCGGGCCTTGTTAATATGCCCCTTAGGCGTATATCTCCCGATGCATTTCGGGCTATTGCAGCCCTTTGTCAGGGGACACGCTCTACAAAAAATTACAAAGCAATGATTGTAAGAGGGCACCAAACCAAGTTGATTCTACCAAAATACCATAATGAAAAGGGACCATCTGAGTGCAAAAACCGTGCTCAACATACGACTGAAGTGAAACAGTTAAAAAGTGTGTACAATGTCAGAAATAAACGCATGTTAACGCAAGCCCAGAGATCTTCTATTAAATAATAATACAACTTCTTACCAAGGGGAGGGTGGTTAGGCCTTATAGGGCCAGATGTAGGTAAATGCATGTTTGCGATTCCTTAATAGCGATTTTTAGGGAATCGCTATTAAGGAATCGCAAAATGTCATGTAGGTAGGAATCGCAATATTTTTAGCGATTCCTTAATATTCCTTAATTGTGAACAAATTGCGATTCGCAATTAAGGAATACCTTCCCATTCATTCCTATGGGCCAAGAGGCCCATAGGAATGAATAGGAATTGCTCCCACAATTTGCGAGTCACCAAGAGGCACTCGCAAATTGCGGGCGCAATTTCAAGGGTGCCAGGGTTCCAAAAGGACACCCTGTTGCACCCCTGAAATGTGCATGTGTGCACATGTGGCACACATACATGCCCTAAGGGCATGAATGTGTGCCACATGGCACTTAAAAAAAAGCAAAAAAGTGCTTTTTTAAAGGAAATCGCTAATTACCACCAACTTGAAGTTGGTGGTAATTAGCGATTCCTTAAAGCTAAAGTAAGTAAGTCCGTTTTTATATAGCGCAGCTACTCACCCTTACGGGTCTCAAGGCGCTGGGGGCCGGAGTGGAAATTAAGTGAGCTATTGCCCAGAGTCACATGGTGCTGAGCTGCCGCCGGAGCCGGGGATCGAACCGTGAACCCTGTGCTCCGAAGTCAGCTGCCCTGGCCGCTGCACCACACCTCTTTCTTTTGTGCTACTTACATTGCATTTAAGGAATCACAATTTGCGATTCCTTAAATGCAAGAGCAAAATAAGGAATCGCAATTTTGCGATTCCTTATTTTGCTAGTAGGTTTCAACTTACCTACATTGCTCGCTGCCAAATAGCGATCGCAAACGCTGAAATTCTGCGAATTTCAGCGTTAGCGCTCGCTATTTGGCCACCTACATCTGGCCCATAGTCCTTTGTCCACTGTCTTTATATGATGACATCTCCCTTTATGATATATGGACTTGCTACAATGCTAACTGTATTGATATTATGCATTTTGCTGCTGGTTGTGGCTCGTATACTGCGCTTTAGAGCACAATAGTTAAAATAAACATTTTAAACTTTATTTGTGTCTTGTTTAATTCTTATTGTGGACATATACGAGTGAGAGAGTGCAAAGGTGTTTCTTGTTACCGCGATTCCTGAGAGATCCGGGACTGTTGTGTTCTGGGGTGTCTACATTTGCATCTTTGTGATTGTTTAGGAGAGCGAATGAGACACTATAGCTAGTCGGTCCTGGGATTGTGGGTACTGAGGCGGTAGGTAGGCATAGGCCCTATACACCGAGGTCCCGTATTCCTGGACATAGTTCTGTGTATGTGCAAAATCCCTGCAACACCAACATGTACTGAGTGGGTTACGGACAGTCCATAGGATAGGTTTTCTAGAACGTAAGTCGTTCTCACTCAAAAGAGTAATGGTTTGGGAGTTATGGGATGCTTGGGAAAGAAGACCTTACAACAGCTTGGTCCTATGATTATGACATCTATAGTTAATGTTTTCGGAATTGAGTTGGGACAGGAGGGCCTCAAGGAGACAGATCCTATACACTCATTCCTGATTAACTATGAACGAGGTTGGGGAGCTGGTTCTCTTATGGGGCAGCTTGGATAGAGGCCTCGCCCTAATGATATGGGAGAGGTCTTTGTAGCTGTTTCTCGAATCCCAAGAAAAAAAAGAGCCCCTATAAGCCCAAAAGATGAACAATGAGAACTAAATAAAAAAAAAAGATTCTGATAAATCTAGAAGGGGCACATGATGTTCCTCTATCCCCCAGCAGGTACACAAGGGGTTTGTGATCCATGCACAAGGTGTAGGGCACACCCCAAACATAGGTTTTACATTTTGCTGTAGCCCATGCACAAGCAAGTGCTTCCCTCTCGATTGTGCTATACTTCCTTTCAGTTGAAGTTAGAACTCTGGAAGCTAAAGCAACAGTAGTTTCAGACATCCCTACTGTCTGACACAAGACAGCACTCAAGCCCACGGCACTGGCATCTACAGTTATAATACATTTATGCCCACTCACATACATTTTCAAGGCAGGCACTTTGGATAGAATGTCTTTTATCTCCTGAAAAACACCCTCTTCAACTGTGCCACAACAAAAAAAATCTTTTTATCAACTTTTTTAAGTGGTTCAATGAAAGTGGCGTAACCATGAACAAATCTGGCATAATAATCGCTCAACACTAAAAAAAAAAGGATCGCAGTTCGTCCTTATTGCAAGATGCAGGTGCTTCCTTTAAAGCTCTGATATAAGATCTTCTTTTGGTCTGATACCTTGTGCAGTAATATGGTGACCTAAATATTCCACGTTATCAGTCAAAAACTTACACTTGTCTTTTGAAACAGTCATGCCATGCTTAGACTTAATTTACAAAACTTTGTCTAGAATGTGGTTGTTCAAACCAACGTTAAAGAGCGGTGAGGGTCACAGAACTCGTGTGCACAGGTGAGTATTCTAGGTGTATCACTTATTGGCTAGATATTCAAAGAAACCGCTCACTTCTGATGATCCACCGCCCAGAGGTGATTTAACAAAAGATTAAATCCACACAGAAGGAGCGTACAGTTATTAGGAATTCAACCACAATTAATTATTGAAGTCCATAAATAATCAATATTCCAATGCAAGCTTCCTTGTCCACTTGTCTTTATTGACACTTGTTCCAAACTCTTCAAAACACAGATCAATCAATATTTCAATACAGCCAGCCTACGCGTTTCGTCCCCCATGGGACATCATCAGGGCTGTAAAAAAAAGCAAAAAATAAAAATCCATTCCAATTCGAGATTGTACATACAAATTAAAACAAAGTACCCAAATGTTTAGAAAACATGTTCATTTCCACCTGCCTATAGAACAGTCTATACTCATCTGTAAAGGTATGCCCCACTATCTTTGGCACATCAAAAATGTACTTGCAAATTATATTCAACAACATACTAAAGTGTTTTGATAACTTATTCATTACAACCTTCCTATGGAACAGTCTATACTCATCTGATAAGTTATGCCCCACGATCATTGACTCATCCAAAATGTACTTATATCAAACAAAAGGCATCCTGCCTATATGACATTCTTTTAGATCTACAATCCTATACAGTTTCCAACTTATATTCACCTATACATAATGATCACCCATCTTTGTTCAAAAATATATATAATACCAAGAAAAGTTATTGCATAAATGAATTTATTAATTGCAATAGCACGGGAGTTGTATATGTAATTATATGTGCATGTAATAAAATCTACATCGGTAGCACCAAGAGAAGTTTGAAAACTAGAATTCAGGAGCATAGAAGGGCTATCATTAATCAGGAGATGAAATCACCCATTTACCAGCATATCAAAGAAAACCACATGAAAGACACAAATTTTAGGTTCCATGGGATACAAAGAATTTTTTCCAGAGCCAGGGGTGGAGACTGGGAACTAATGATCAGAAAACAAGAGGCAAGATGGATCAGCAGATGTAGAGCGGTGATCCAGGGCTTGAATAGTGATAATGAGTTGCATTATTTCTTAGATTAAATTGATTGAGAAGCCTATATGTTCTTTGGAAGACTAGTGGATAGTAAGATTTATGTAACAGCGATTATGAATCAGAACTTTATATATTTTTGGGATGAATTTTATTGAGTGGTATGGTATATGGAATTTAAATGTACATGATATTGGTAGAACCGATAAAGCATAGGTTGTGGTCATTAGCAGATAAACCAGAGGATGTAAATGGGTGTCTTGTAATCAACATAAAAATAAATACATTTTAAACATCAACTTAAAATAGGTTGCATTTACAATAGGTATGGCATTTATGCTTAAACATAGTAGTTCTAAGTTAACTCAGGAGTTTCGCGACCCCTAGCATGCGTCGAGTGGGAATCTGAATTTGCCAGTTAATTACGGCAAATATATATTAAATTATATCATCCACTTTATGAATAGATATGCACAGAGTGGGCGCAGGTAAACATTGTATTAAAAGACCTTTACATTAATTAAAAGACCTATAGTTGAAAGGCTTTTGTTTGGAATATGTGAAGGGAAACTCGACTAAAATACATGATCAGGCAGACGATGCGGATTAGAGAGGGAACTGCTGCCAGAGATTTAGTCATAAAAGACCCTTTCATAAATTAAAAGACCTATCGGTGAAAGGTATACGTTTGTAATACGTTATGGGAAACTTGATTCGTCCACAGAACGGTAACTAAGAGGTGATTGGCTCACAGTGTGACCAATCGGGAGATAGGTAGACGACGTGGACCAGAGAGGGAACTGCGGCCCAAAATTACGCATAAATTAAATGAATGATGTTTGTGGCTCGCTAATGATTGGACAGAATTTAACTGAGAAGTGATTGGCTCATTGAGTCAATAAAGTGACCAATCGGGAGATAGGTAGACGACGTGGACCAGAGAGGGAAATGCAGCCCAAAATTACGCATAAATTAAATGAATGATTTTTGTGGCTCGTTAATGATTGGACAGAATTGTATTTAAAGCGCAAGGCTTGAATGCGCAACTCCGGATTGGTTCAAAAGAATTTTAAATAGAGGTGGGGAATAGTCGCAAATTGCAGCGGGATTTATCGGGCCTGGCTGCAGAGGAGAGAACTTCATGGAGATGCTTGGACATAATAAAAGGTGAGCAGATGAGTGGGAAGAAGGCTAGTTAGAGGGGCAATAAGAGAAATGGGGTGAAGAATATTAAATAGCGGTTATATTTTTCTTTACAGAATTAGCATCACAAAATAGAAATTTTGAAAATCGATTAGGAAGGCTGGAAGAGCAATTGACAGGAACTCGTTCGACATTATAAAAATGTGAGCAATAAGTAAGAACGAGGCAAGCCTAAGGAACAGATATAAAAGTAAGGGGGACAACACTAAATAGTGGTAATTCTCTTTTACAGAATTTGCATCATAAAATAGAAATATCGGAAAATTGGAAAAAGAATAAGAAATAGACAGTAACATGAAAATGATTCCGGTGAGATCACTTTGAATCTAATGATGGGGAGTAAAGATTCAGGAAGTTTCTGGAAATCATTGGGACAGAGGCCCGTGTTTCTTGATAAATACACATAAATAGGACTAAGTGGAGTGTTCAGGGTTTCAAAAGTTAGAAGGAGGATTGGTGCTAACTGATGATAAAAACTGATAAAAACGTTTGATAATTGAAGTCAGAGGCCCGTGTATCCTGATAAATACACATTTAATAGGACTAAGTTGAGTGTTCAGGGTTTCAAAAGTTAGAAGGAGGATGGGTGCTAACTGATGATATAAACTGATAAAAACTTTTGATAATTGAAGGCCAGGTTAGTCATGATACATCATGGTTTGGTGCACACGTACTATTCTGATCAACAATATTAATAATATTTTTGAACAAAGATGGGTGATCATTATGTATAGGTGAATATAAGTTGGAAACTGTATAGGATTGTAGATCTAAAAGAATGTCATATAGGCAGGATGCCTTTTGTTTGATATAAGTACATTTTGGATGAGTCAATGATCGTGGGGCATAACTTATCAGATGAGTATAGACTGTTCCATAGGAAGGTTGTAATGAATAAGTTATCAAAACACTTTAGTATGTTGTTGAATATAATTTGCAAGTACATTTTTGATGTGCCAAAGATAGTGGGGCATACCTTTACAGATGAGTATAGACTGTTCTATAGGCAGGTGGAAATGAACATGTTTTCTAAACATTTGGGTACTTTGTTTTAATTTGTATGTACAATCTCGAATTGGAATGGATTTTTATTTTTTGCTTTCTTTTTACAGCCCTGATGATGTCCCATGGGGGACGAAACGCGTAGGCTGGCTGTATTGAAATATTGATTGATCTGTGTTTTGAAGAGTTTGGAACAAGTGTCAATAACAAGTGGACAAGGAAGCTTGCATTGGAATATTGATTATTTATGGACTTCAATAATTAATTGTGGGTGAATTCCTAATAACTGTACACTCCTTCTGTGTGGATTTAATAGAATGTGGTTGTGTTCAAGAAATAAGGATATCATCCTGGAAAGCTAAAATGCCGTGTACATCCTTGAACAATGTGAACATTAACTTTTGGCGTATATGAAGGCGTTATCCAGACAGGTAACGTCATGGTATACCCGCAGACGGGTCCGTTCACTCCGATTAAATTCCCCTGATGAAGGGCCTTGCCTGAAATGCATTGGGTCTGTTCCCACTGATGTGCATATATGGAATTTACTCATCCACTATGTTGTGAATTATGTTTCCTTTGATATTAATCGGAAACCTTGACTATGAAGTCACATTGAAAATTAACATTATTCAGACCTAAGTGATCTTACTTTGATTTATTGGATCAATTACCTCATCTGGAGGTACGCTGTGCAACTGGGGGACGTTACCTGTCTGGAAAACGCCTTCATAGACGTCTTTGTCCTACGTTGGGGATCAGCCAACGATACCCCGGCTGCACGCAGAACTTTGTGACCAGTTGGTTTACACACTATATATTCTACCACAAGGTGTGCATCTACCACATACTTCAACATTAACTTTTGGAACACGCTTGCTGCTGATGCAAGACCGAACGGCAACTGTAAATACTTGAAAGCTCCAAAAGGTGTGATGAAAGTGCAAAGATCTTGAGATTCTTTTTAAGCATGACTTGATGGTAATCTACCATCAAATCAATTTTGCTCAAAATTGTAGCCCCATCAAAAGTGGAAATTAATTCATTTGTCTTTGGAAGAGGATAGCAATCAACTAAAATGTTTTTGTTTAAAGAGCGTAAATCTGCACAGAAAAACATTTTTTCATTTTTTTTTTTTGCGATTACCACTGCACTTACCCATTCTGCAGCATTGACAGGTTCAATTCTTTTTTCTGTGCATTACTGATCCAAGTGTAGCCTCAATTCATCCCTAATAGAAAGGGGAACATCTCTGATCTTATGTTTGACTGCTACAGCACCTGGTTTCAAAACAATTTCATGTTCAAAATCTTTATCAGTGCCAATAGAGTCAGAGAATACCGCAGGATACTTCTGTAATATTTTATCAATTCCAGCAGTTTGACTCTCCACAAGCATGACAGGCACGGTAGTGCTGGTCTCAAAACAATACCTAGTCTCCTTTGGTCTATCCAACCCATTATGTCACAACCATTTACTGGCACATATACTTTAGTGGAGACAGACCTCCCAGAAAACTCCAAGACATCAATAAAATACCCTCTGGTAAGAACTTCAGACTCTCCATACGCTACAGCTTTGATGTCAGGAGTTTCCAGAACTTTGTTGCTCCAATGCAGCTTAAAGGTTTCTTCAGACAACATAATTACTGGTGAACCTGAGTCCACCATAATCTGCAAATCCACAGCACCTATTTGGATCTTACAAAATGGTCCATTTTTCTTTGCA
Organism: Calotriton arnoldi; assembly: GCA_963921515.1. NCBI lineage: Eukaryota > Metazoa > Chordata > Amphibia > Caudata > Salamandridae > Calotriton > Calotriton arnoldi. Next base: position 231,768 of record CAWUFW010005141.1, read on the forward strand.
ATACATCCAGCATCATAATCAACCAAAGGTGTAACTATGTTAGAGCATTTTGCTTCCAAGGTTAAAATTGAAACAGTGTTGACACTCTCATCGTCTTCATGTGTAACATGTTGAGTAACTTTGGGTACACAATTTACTCTAACTGAACTAGAAGCAGAACTTTTGCATACCTTCATGAAATTACCTACTTTCCTGTATTTAATGCATCTTTTCCCCATAGCAGGGCAGTTCGGACTATTACCTAGATGGTTGTATGAACCACATCTGTAACAAGCATTAGATTTGCTAAACTTAGTACTTTTAACACTCTTTACTGCATTCACATTTGTGCTATTGAGATTATTAGGCATGGAAGATGCATTGGCTAATGCTCTGACTGAAAGAACAGAACGCTCTATGCCTTGAGCAATTTTAACAGTTTGTTCCAGGGTAGGATTAGTGCAACACAGTAAATGTTCTTGTACCTTTTTGGAAAAGTAATTAAGCACAATTTGATCCCTTAAGTATTGATCACAAGCATTTTCAAAACAACAAGAACTAGCTAAAATGCGAAGGCTGGCTACATAGAGTTCGATAATCTCCTCAGAACTTTGTTTCCTGGAATAAAAATTAAAACGCTCTAAAACAAGATTAGGTTCAGTGGTAAATTGTTTTTTAAGTATTTTTTCAGCCTCAATGAAAACATTCCATGTATCACCAGCCTCTCCCCCAGGAGCCGGAATTTCAGGTAAATTGTCAAATACTTTTTGCCCTTCAGTACCCAAACAACCATATAAGATAGCTTGTTTCCAGGCAGAACTGTACTCCACACCATCTATAGCCACTAAGTAATTTTTGAATACTTTAAACCAGTGTTTCCATTCCAAATTTGGATTACCAGGACTGTCTAAATATTTTGGAGGTTGTTGATGTGAGATATTTCCTCCAGACATTCATAAAACTAGAATCCAAACAAAGTAATATAGAACACAAGGCTTCAAACGAGGTAAAAGAAAGAAAAAAATTATAATCACAGTACCACATGCAGAGTACCAGTAGTTTTTTTTTTCTTTGTGCCCGGAAACACTCCAGATGCAGCTCTGCCCCATAGCAGTAGTGGGCGGTTTTGCCCCGCCCCAAATCAGGCTCACCCAGCTGTGCTCAAAGGTCCGTTTGCGGGGGCAACACGTCAGAATGAGGTGGGCTCCAAAGAAAACTGGAAAAGGTGGAAGAGGGTTCAAATAATCCTGTCACCAATAGATGTTGTAACGAGGGAAAGTAATCCACAAGATATAAGGTGAGTTATCCAAGTAATTTATTGAAGTACAGATCCAGTTGATGAGGCCATTGTCAAACGACCTCCATCACTGTAGTTCTGTTACTGAATGGCGTTAGTAAACGACCAGACCAGCAACGAGAACCGCAGAACATGGAACGCCATTTGCAGGATGACAGATATTTCAGAAGATACAACATCAAAACAAAGCACCCGCTAAAGCACGCACCTGAACGACAGGCGTGTGCTGTTAGCATACAACAAACAGCCTTTAGCCCTACAGCATGAACTCGATCAGGGTACACTTACACACTCCTCACTCCATACTTCGACTACTAGAGCCAAGGTCATACAAGCAAGCAAAAAATTAAAAGATCATTACATGGCTAGGGAACTAGATAATCAAAGTATATGTTTTCAGAGTATTTTGAGGAAAGTGAGCATGCTAGGCACTTTTTGACATGGTTAGTGAAGAAGAACAGGAATAACGAGACTATCAAAGCAATTGTTGATGAGGCGAAGAGTCGAATGGTTACTCAACCTGATCATATTGACAAAGTATAATACAGGATTACACGATCCAACCAATAGCTCTACATTCAAGCATATTGAGGAATTCCTGCATTCAATTAGGCTACCTGTTTTAAATAGCAATCTTCAAGCCACTGCCACAGCTCCCATCACATTAGCTGAGGTGAAAGATACAAAAAAATCATCTCCCAGTGCTAGAAATCTGGGAGTGATGGCTTTCCGGTCAAAATGCATAAGCTGTTCGAAGCCCAAGTACCTAAAGTTTTAGTTATCCTCTTTGATGACATTTTGGAAGGATGTGATGTACCTAGAGTGGCGGCTCCTCTGTTAAGGCAGAGGAGCATCGCCCTACTACTCTGCAGCAGTAAAAGAAAGGAAAAAATAAAATGATAATAATGTAATGTTATTATCATTTTATTTTGCCCTCCTGCTGCGGCAGCTTTGTGTGTGGGGGCGGGGCTGCAGAGCAGGGGAGGGGTGGTAGAACCCTCTTAAGTGCGCAATGACTGTTTGGCCGCCCAAAACATTCATGCACACTTTCCCTGTTCTCCATGCAGGCTGCATGATAGCCTGGGTGGAGAACGTGCCCACCCCTCCAGCCCTTGGCTGAGCGCTGTGTCACGGCACTCAGATCAATCACAACGCTGCATTGCAGCATTGTGATTGGTCAGGGGAGCCTGGATGTGCTTCCTCTTCCTGGAGTCAGACGCAAGAGAGCAGGAGCAGAGACGCGGGACCCGCCGGCAAGGTAAGTGTTTATTTTTTTATTCAATTTTTTACACTGTGATACCCCCCTGCACCCGCCCCGCTAGCCGCGCCGGCCGCCACTGTGTACCTAGCTCATTTACAGAAGCAGAGATCATTTGCTGTCTTGAAAAACCAGGCTCATACCTTCCCATTAGCCTACTGAACAGCGATTATAAGATTTTCACAAAAATGCTAATGGCTAGGTTAGCCTCTTTAGTTCAAACTGTGGTTAATTTTGTCCAAAATTTATTTTTACCTGCTATGTTGATCTCATACAACACCAACGTTTGCTGCTGGATGTCGAGTATTACTCAAGTGACAATACAAAGCCAACTATCATCATGATCAATGCTGAATATGCACTCAACCTATTAACAATGGGCAGTCTTGTTTCCCACAATGTTGCACTTTGGATTGCCCTCGAAATTAGTACAAATCAAATCAAATCAGGGATATTTATTGAGCGCACATATCACCCAAAGGTCTCATGGCGCTGATGGACAGCTCTGACGTTCCGGCTAGAGAGAAGATCTTACTAGTTTTAATGGTCGAACAGCCATGTTTTTAGCTCCTTACGGAAACAGTTGTGATCAGTTGCAGTGCGTAGGTGGGGGGGTAATTTGTTCCAGAGGGTGGGCGCCAGGAAGGAAAATGATTTCCCGCCATTTTTAGCAGTGCGGACTCTAAGAGGGGTAAGGAGAAATTTGTTACTGGACCTTAATAGTCTGCGAGGCTGGTACCAGCTGAGTCTCTTTGCCAAGTAGCTGGGGCACCTACCGTACATAATCTTATGTGCTAGGCAGAGAGTTTTGAATCTGGTTCTCATCCTTACAGGAAGCCAGTGAAGGAGTTTTAAGCTGGGTGCTGAGGGTGATCTAGACGGCAGATTCAGCACAAGCCTGGCCGCGGTGTTTTGCAGAACCTGTAATCTAGACAGCAGATCTTCATTTATTGGTGTCAACAAGGCATTCCCATAGTCCATCCGGCTGATGATCAATCCCTGTACCAAAGGTTTCCTTGCCTCTATCGGAATCCATTTAAAGATTTTGCGCAAACTGCGCATAATGCCAAAGCAGGTGCCTATCGTTTGGTTTACCTGGTTCTTCATTGATAGTTGCTCATCAATTAGGATACCAAGATTGCGCACTGCCGGCCTAGGAATTGGACAGGGGCCTAGTTTGGGGGGCCACCAGTCTTTTGACCAGTGCTCATGTGCCTTCCCAAAAAGTATCACCTCGGTCTTGTTACCGTTTAGTTGCAGATGATTAGTACTCATCCATCTGTCAACGTGCAGCATGCAATTAATAAAGCGTGTTTTTGTGTCCAAGGGATTTGGACCAAGGGTGATCAGAATCTGAGTGTCATCGGCGTATGACACTACATCAAAGCCATATGACCTGATCACCCTGGCCAGTGGAGTTACATAAAGATTGAAAAGTGTTGGGCTCAAAATAGAGCCCTGGGGTACTCACATCCTTACTGGCCGACTCCATGAGACCACATCTCCGATCTGAACTGCGGTGGCTCGATCGGTTAGATAGCTCTTGAGCCACTTCAGGGCCCTCCCTCTGACACCGACCTCCCAGAGCCGTTGTTCCAGAATGCTGTGGGAGATGGTGTCGGAGGCAGCCGACAGATCTAGCAGTATAAGGATAGATGATTGTCCCTTATCCAATGCCAATCTGATGTTGTCAAATCTGATGTTGACAAATGATGGGTGTGTCTCCATCAAAAGAGGCACAAGACAAGGGTCCTCTATGCCTCCTGTTTTTTTTTTTGCTCTCTTCATTGAGCCTCTGGCCACTGCATTCAGGCAAGATCCACAGATCAGGGCTCCCCTCCAAGGGGCATCCAAGATTAAACTCTGTGAGTGACAATTCTATATCTGGCCGCAGAGGAGCAAAATACCCTTAACACATTTGCTAAAATTCAGATGAATTCCAGTTTCCCCAGTTTCATACCCGCATCCATGTAAGAGAGTTCCCTTTAGTTAGAATACAATAACAGACTGGAGTTATTAGGGGATGGGAAAGGGTGGGATTTCACAGGGTTAGTGATTTTTTGCCGACTGGTCAGTCAAGTTTTGGGAACAACTGACCACCAACAATTCTACCATCCCCCAAATTTGCATTCTCCTATATGTAAAATAGCTATTTTTTATGGATCAATCAACAGGCATCCAGTACACTTGCTGGAGATATTAGCAAATCCTATGTTGTGACCTGCCTCACAGGAATAGGCAACTGGTACCGTCTACTCCGTCAGAAATTATGCGATGCAATGGTCCTCTAATTTTTTACCAAACTTATGGCCTTCTCAGAATGTAAGATCTATCACCGCTCATGGACATAGCATATTTTAATGGTCCACAAAGCCATTCATGCAGAAAATTACAAAAGAATGACTTTCTACTTCACATGGATGCTGTACTGCACTCCCTAGCGCATACAGAAAATGTATTCCACCAACTCAGCACCATGCTTTAGATGTGGTCATGGTAAGGGTGACTAGTTGTATATCTGTTTTACATGCCCATGTCTTTCCTGTTTTTGAGATAAGATATTTCAGTTTATTAGCGATAAGCTGCAGATTCGCATTACTCCAGACCCCTTCTTGCCTTATTTGGCATGTGTGCTCCACACAAGCAAAATACTCTATGGCAGCAACAATTTCTCTTTATCGCCACACTGGTTGCCAAATCTTTAATATTGCAAAATTGGAGATCCTCCGAGGTTCCAACTTTTGACTTCTGGCTCGGCAAAATGAAACGGATTAAACAGCTTGAAGAGCTGTACGCGCAAAGAGTAGGTGCTGTTGAAATATTAATGGAGATCTGGTACGATATGCCAGATTGAACTTTAGCAATTCAGCAGTTAGTTTAAAAACAAATATATGTATTTATTGATCAGGTAGAAAAAGTCAATTACAAATGCCTATTATGATTCAAAGCTTCATGAATAGTTGCATACAAATGACCTTTTTGTTATAAATATACATATATAGAGCAGAAATACATAAAAGAAAAGAGCCAAAACCATTCCAATAAAGGGTGATCATCAATGCCTGCAAAAGTTTACACATGAAATTAAGAAGCTCACACGGCTAGAATAACAGTAAAGTGCATAAATGCATGATGCTAAAGTTCAATCTGGCATATCGTACCAGTTCTCCCTACATATTTTAACAGCACCTATTCTTTGCACGTACAGCTTTTCAACCCAAACAAGATGCAATTGTGATTTTGCCCACTCACACTTGTCTGACAGATTACAACTGATGTTAAATTCTCATGGACTGAGGAATCTACATAAAATGCTCTACTGAGAGAGATGTATGTCTACTTAGCTTTATGTTGTCCTGGTCTCCTCAACTAAAACTATTGATGGCATGAATAACACCATGTCAAGTGTTTAGCTCAAATATTTGTAAGACATGAAAGCAAATCAGCGAAGTAGAAGTGGCAGGTGACCCAATGACTCTGCATTGTTCACATGATGACTAATGCTAAATATATAACCTAGTTGTGTGAAGATCTATATTGTACACAACTAGGCCTTGGAATGGCACAATAATACATGTTACCTCTCCACTGTGTTGAAGTCAATGTTTGTAAGATTTCATGTTTATTCCTTGTTCCAAAATACAGCATCTCAGGACATCTAATGGGCATTCAGATGAAGTATTGAGTTAAAAATATTGAATTGCAGAAATATCGAATTAACATGTGCAAAAATCCGTTGACAAAAACATTGTTTTTTAAAGGTAAGAAATAAAAAAAAATTAAATTTCCTTATGTGTTTAAATTATATTGTAATTGTATATGTTTTATATTGTTTGTGTAATTGTTGTTAACGTTTTTAAATATAGTTTATAATTTTAAGTTATTTATATTTTTAATTTATTTGTAAAATAGTAATTTGCAGTGTCTAGCAGGTTATGAGCTTTGTAGTGGTGCAGGGTGGAAAGTTAATTAAGTATAAATCATTTATAATTTTTCTAATTAATATTCATTATTTATTTGATTATTAAGTATGTAAATTGTGTGAATAATAATGTTTTAAGTTATATTGTTGGGTTTATAGGGGTAGAAGTGGGAAGTTAATAAACAATAATGAATTTATTATTAATTATTGAAAACGTATTATTTAATTATTGTTAAATAATTATGTAAATTGTGTAATTATTATAATTTTTTCATTTATATTTTAGGTGCAGGTTGTTGGGTTTGTAGGGGTGTAGGGTGGGAAGTTAATTAAATGATAATTGATGAATTCTTTATTTATTATTAACTAATTATTTATGCAAATTGTGTAATTATTATAATATTTTAATTTAGATATATGTTAAATGCGCTTTGCTAGCTATGTGGGATTCTAGTACGGGAATTTGATGAAATAATTATTAAATAATATTTTCATATATAAATTATTTAAAAAAATTATATTTATTTTAATTGTTTAATTGTTTTTTTAATGTATATATTTAATTTTAAGTTTTTAGTTCTATAATTTTATGAAATTAATGTTTGTATTAAAATAAGGTATGTGTTTGAAATGAAGTATTTTCCCTACTGTTGCACAGACTGGAGTGGGAATAGTACATTTTGTCCCTTCTTGAGTCCAACGCTTTCCCTACTGTTGCACCAACTGGAGTGGGAATAGTACATTTTACCTCTCCTGAGCCCAACGCTTCCCCTACTGTTGCACCGACTGGAGTGGGAATAGTAAATTTTACCCATCCTGAGACCAACTCTGTCCCTACTTTTGCACAGACTGGAGTGGAACTATTAAAATGTACCCCTCCTGAGTCCAATGTTTACCCTACTGTTGCATCAACTGGAATGGGAACAGTAAATGTTACCCCTCCTGAGTCCAACGCTTTCCCAACTGTAGCACAGGATGAAGTGGGAATAGTAAATGTTACCCATCCTGACTCTTAATGCTTTCCCTACAGTTGCACAGACTGGAGTGGGAATGGTATATATATTATTCCTAGAATGTTGTTTATATTGATTAAAATTATATTATTATTATGTTATTGGTTTGTGTATTTAAGATTATATTTTTTAATTAGCAATGTTTGTAATATATAATATACTTTTGGTAAAATGTATTTTTTATATTGCTTACTTTTTATGTGTAACTAAATTGGAAAGTTTTTAAAAACAGTTAATTTATTATGGTTTTTAATTTATATATATATATATATATATATATATATATATATATATATATATATATATATATATTCACTGAAAAAACCATAGGTTTCAGGCACGTTATAGTTAGAAATTAGCATTTAAAAAACCTTAGAAATTCACTGAAAAAACCATAGGTTTCAGGGACGTTATAGTTAGTTGGACATTTCACTCGTACAAAACCATAGAAATTCCGCTGTTATAGTTAGTTCAGCTAACTATAACTCACGCCCCCGCAATGCACTGCTGATGACGTCACATATTACATCATTCATGACATGGTCAGTGGTTTCCCTGCTCTCGCTTCAATGAAGCAAAGCAGAGTTTGCTATGGCAGGGCGGGAGCCGTGCTCCCGCCCTGCCATAGCAAACAGCAATGTGCCGGGGGTGGGCACCCCAGGACACTGCAGGAGCTGGCCCTGGGGGTGGCGGTCCCCAGGGCCATCAAGGGCTCCAGGAGGGGGGGCCGCACGGTCCCCCTCCCAACATTTAAAGGTGAGTTGAAGACAGTGCTCCATGCTAGGAAATGTAGTCCTTTAAGACCTGTTAAGACCCACTGGGAGTCAATTGGAATAATTAACATGCAGAGGGGGATGCCTTTAAACACACTGCGTGCACCATGAAAGTCTGTGAGCAAGGAGCTGAGCTCCGAAACGTGTAAGACAAGTAAAAGATTTCTAAATACAGAATGCTGGTCGCTTTTTAATTTCTCCGCTGTGGAGTACGTCGTCAAAATGCAAAGGCATATTGTGGAACATATATATATGTGTGTGTGTGTTATATTATTCAAAAAAAATTAAATTATAATATAAATTACAATTATTATTTAAACAATAGTTTTATATTTTATCTGTGTAAATATACATACACACATTCATGTATATGTTTGTGTTTGTTTAAATAGGTATGTATCTACATATATTTTGTATAATGTTTAAATATATTTAATTTACATAATATTACTGTTACATGTTAAAATATTTAGGGGCCGATTCCGATCTCGGCCGGTAGGGCTCCGAATCGGATTCGGCTTTACCGGATCCGATTCGGAGCCCTGTTTCCCGACCGAACCGTACGCGGGTCCGGCCGAGCGAGTACGATGCGAAATCGCCGACCGACTCGTCTGGGCGTCCCGACCGCTCCGACCGACTCGCTCCCGGCTCGAACCGCTCCGACCGACTCGCTCGGACTCGACTCGCACCGCGCAATGGAGACGTTTCCCGGCCGGGTAAGTACGATGCGCGCCGCGAGCAGTCCGACCGAGCCGCGCACTCCGGCTCGTAAGAGCTGTCGGAGCCGTACTTTGGGGGTCCGTGTCGGACCCCCTGTACGCGTAGCCGCGCGAGTCGCACACAGGGGGACCCATGGGTCCCCCCTACCTGTGCGTGTACGGCGCGAGTCGCTTCGCCGCGTACCCGCTGTAGGGGGCGCCCTTGTCCGACTCGCACCCATTCAGTCAATGGGAGCCCGCGTACGCGTTGTACGACCGGCTCCCATTGACTTCAATGGGAGTCCGACCGACTCGAGTCCGATAACATACGGACGCATCGTACTCGTTCGGTCGGACTGCACAGGTCCGATTCGGTCGGAAATCTCTCCGGGTCCGGCTCGGTCGGAGAAATTTCCGGCCCGAATCGGAATCGACCCCTTAATGTTTACTCTGTCTAGCTATATATCTCAAAAAACGATAATTTATATATATCTTTTGATATATATACATTTTTTTTTTTTACAGAGTTTTATATAGCGCGAACTTGACCCGAAGGTATTGGGCATCGAGTGCTTTACACGAGCACCAGTTTCGTTACATGAGGACACATTCATTTTTGTCAGGCACAGAGAGATTAAGTGATTTGCCCAGAATCACAGGATGTTGCAGGTCCTTGCCGAGACTCCAACCCGGTTCCTCAGATTTGAGGTCGACCGCCCTAGCCATTAGGCCACATCCTATTAGTGTAAACAATATTTTATTTTTGATATTTTTGTCATTTACATTATAAGTGTAGGAAAACTTTATTTTTGTGCTCAATATTTTTGACTAGATATTTTGAGCTTTGATATTTTTGTCAGTGAACCCATCTAATGACCTCCTTAATTCTACAACGAGTATTTAATGTCTCCAAATGTCTTGTTAACAAGTTCAATGCCACTGAAATATATCACAATAGTAATCTTTACCTATTTTGTTTTTCCTAGGTTTCTACACATTGTGTCACAAGACATTTGGATGTAGATACCACACTTCCACAAATAACAATGTTCTCTATTTCACAACAGGTCGATCTGGCACAGCACTTGGGCAGAGCTTGGCCAGCAAAGAGACTCCCACGCCACCCCTGTATGATGTCCTCAGTGATGACAACAATCCTGGACATGTGGACATTGCTGGTCCATCTGGTCAGCCTGGGCAGATGGCAACAGTGAGTCTCACTGTGCCTATACCAACACGTCCCACCCCAGCTGCAACACCTCAGCCAACCCCGTCCCCCCAACCTGTGTACCTAGCACAGTAACTACCATCATGTGTTCCCCAGTCATGGATCCTAAGGTTATAATCATCAGCACAGCTAGAGAGGATCCAGGACCCAGTGGGAGATGGCACCCTGGGTCAAGGGCACAGGCTTGTGGTGGTAGGGGCCATGGGAGGGGGTTCTGCATGCCCGCTGAGTGAGGCCACTGGGGCTACTCACAACCAGGCCACTATTGACCAAGTCCTGGGAGACTATCATGAATCCCAAGACGTGATGGGCCAAGTATTGACGGAAATCTGGAAGATGAAGCAGCTGCAGAGGGACCAGCCACGGTCGCTGCAGGTAAGAGCGGTGGGGCGGTGGGGCCGGCTGGGGGGGAATTTCGAGAGACCACCACGAGGGAAAAATAATTATTTATTTAATTTTCCCTTATGGTCGTTATAGTATGCTGTACGTAACTCATAAGCCATTGTAATATACAGTACCTAACTCATAAGCCATTGTAAGTATTAGAATACAACTACATAGTTCCAAATGACATCATGCTACAGTTAAGACACAGAATCAGAATGTGATCATTCAAGTTAAGCTGTTGGACTAACAGGAGCTGTGTATGCAGGCTGAGGTGTTATGAAGATACTTAAATAAACCTTCTGGATTTATACATAAACTTCGTGGATTGATCTTTACATTGGCGACGAGCTGAAAGAACCCTTTTTCATCTACACCTCAACGCTACCAGCATCTGAATTTTGAAGACCTTACTGGCCATCCTTCTGCCTTTTGGTATCGTATGGCTTTACATTCGTATTAAACTGTGTGTTTCTCGCTTAAGCGCGTAGAGGAATATCTCTTTTCTGGAGGAACTGTGTGCCGTTTTAATTGAACACCGTCTTAATTGAACTTCAAGCGGAGAAGGGACTTAACCTTGTTGGCGCTTTGGCATTGCCTTCTGATTTTAACTTATGCACTTGGGCGTTGATTATAATGAGGATCAGTGAAGGTGAAAAAAGTGGGCCTTTTGACGTGAACATTCAAAATATTCCAGTGAACATGTTGTTTGATTCAGGAGCCAAAATCAATTTAATCCCAAAAGAGGTGTATGATAAATACTTGTTGGACAAAGTAATTCTACATAAACCTGATATTAAAGCTAGAGGGTATGGTGGTAAACCCATTAATTTGTCAGGATTTTTCAATGGTAGTATTTCTTACAAAACCAATACAGCCACAGGAAAAATGTATGTTTCTGATAGAGGGATTCTTTGGTAAGTTGGTCTCTACAAAAGGATCTCAGAGTTATTCTTGACCCCAATGAAACTCCCTCTATAAGGTTAAAACAAGATGAATTAAATCTTTCACAAACTTGTCATAAGGTAATCTTGGATGTTGAACAAAACAAGTTATCACAATCTGATTCTTATTCGTATGAAAGTGATTTTCCTGAGGTGTTCAAAGAAGAATTGGGTTGCTTGAAAAATTATTCTCACAAAATAATTTTAAAGAAAAATTCTGTTCCTGTCATTAGTAAGGTTAGAAATGTTCCAATTAAAGTTAAAGATAAAATGAAGATAGAACTTGAAAAACTTTTAAAAGGTGGCATCATTACTGAAGTCGAAGCAACAGAATGGCTGGCTCCAGTCGTTATGGCACTTAAGGCTAATGGAGAGTCTAGACTTTGTATTGATCTCAGAGAACTTAATAAATGTGTTGTTGTAGATCACTACCCATTACCAAACATCTCTGAAATGTTGTCGCTATTGGATGGCGCCAGGTTTTTCTCCTCTATAGATCTAGCATCAGCCTGCCATCAAGTGAAGCTACATGAAACTTCCCAAGACTTGACAGCTTTCATAACTCCGTTTGGAACATTTAAATTCTTAAGGATGCCTTTTGGACTCATTTCAGCTGCTGCAGTCTTTCAGAGAATGATGGAACACATATTCAAAAACTGTGATGGTATAAAAATATATCAAGATGATATACTTATTTTTGGCAGCACTGAATTAGAACACGAAAACAGAGTCAGGTTCGTTCTTAGTAAGCTTAGAGAAAATGGTCTGACTTTGAAAGCTAAGAAATGCAAATTCAATATCACTGACATTGACTATTTAGGTCACAAGATCACAGCCTCTGGCATTGAACCTAAAAATGAACTCGTAGGCAGCATTAACAGCATGTCCAGTCCTTGTAGCAAGGATGAGGTTGTAAAATTTCTAGGAATGTCCGAATACTATGCCAAATTTATCCCTAACTTTGCTGATAGGACACAGAACATGAGGCTTTTACTCAGAAAGGGTGTTACCTTTGAATGGAACGCAGAATGTGAATCTGAGTTTACAAGAGTTAAACAACTCTTGTCTACTGCTACCTCCTTGAAGAGCTTTGAACCTAGCCAAGAAATCATTGTTATGACTGACGCCAGTGCTACAGGGCTAGGTGCGGTCATGATGCAAGTACATGATGGCGTGGAACGCACTATTTTGTTTTTATCCAGGTGTCTAAGAGGAGCAGAAATGAATTACTCCGTCATAGAAAAGGAGGCGTTAGGCATATTCTGGGCTGTGAGAAAACTCCGGAAATTTTTGTGGAGTAACAAATTCATGATCAAGACTGATCATAAACCCCTTAGGGAAGTTTTTGAAAAGAAAGGTTTAGATAACATTTCTTCTAGAATACGAAAGTGGGTAGTAGCTCTTCAAGAATTTAACTTCTGCATAGAATATATTCCGGGAGCCAGGAACAACATAGCTGATTGTTGCTCTCGTCTGACCTGTAAGCTTGATACAGATGACGAAGTGCGTGAAGATAGTTTATCTGAGCTTGATGATTACGCAGTGTGCCTTGTCAATGACAGCATAATAAAGGAAGACACTTGGGTCAGAGAACTAGAAAATGATGAAAATTTGCAAGCTGTGATAAGTGGAATCAAATGCAATTGGAACGAGCATTCCAAAGTGGGAGATTCCCTTAAGGGTTTTGTACGCGTGAAAGATGAATTATCCTGTCAGAATGGAATTTTGTTGAGAGGCACCAGGTTGATTCCTCCAGCCAGTTTAAGGATGCAATTGATTGAATTTGCACATGAGAGCCAGCCAGGAATCTCCAAGTCAAAAGAAATACTGAGACAAATATACTGGTGGCCTGGGATGGACATTTCTATTGAGAGATGTGTGAGGGAGTGTGTCGAATGCAATCTGTGTGACAAAATTCTTAAACCTAGAGTTCAACCCATGACTTTAAGGACTCTACCCAAACGTCCTTGGGAAGAGGTTGCAATAGACATTTTGGGTCCCTTCAAACACTCCAGCATTGACAAGTATGTTTTGGTTCTCATAGATGTGTATTCTAGGTGGCCTGAAGTTAAGGTCACCAATTCTGGGGAGACAAGAGATATAATAAAATTTTTAGATGATATTTTTGCAAGAGAGGGTTTCCCATCTGCATTATTATCTGATAATGGGGTTCAGTTTACCTCGAATGAAATGAACACGTATCTGTCTGATAAAGGTATTAGTCATAAGAAATCTGCATTATATCATCCAGAAACAAATGGAATTGTAGAAAGGTTTAACAGAGTACTCAAAGAAACCATTCAGCGTGCTTTGTCTCATCACAACTGTTGGCAGACTGAAATTCAAAACAAAGTAAAAAGCTACAGGCTATCTCCTCATTCCATGACAGGTAGAACTCCTTGGGGTTGTTATGCAAGAGAAGGCCTTGTACTATGATCTGTCCCTCCTAGATTCTTGACAAATCTCAAGGTTTGAAAACTGTTGGTGATGTCCAAGATAAATTTGAGAAAGAAATGAAGAGAATGTGTGAAAACAAAAAGAGATTTGATGTTAGGAAAGGGGTAAAGGAGACAACTATCAGTGTAGGTGACATAGTCAAAATCAAAAATCCTTGCAAAGAGACAAATGTGAATGGTTCTAAATACTTGTCACCTATGAAGGTGATTAAAGTTTTTAAAAATGCCATCAGAACTGAGGATCACAAGGTATGGAATCTAAATAGAGTTGCTAAAATAATGGTAATCATCCCTCTATGTTAAAATGTTATAACAAAGATGTAAGTTCTAGGCAACGTACCAAACCCAAGTATCTGCAAGATTATGTTTTGATTTAATGCTCTTTCTTTATCTTCTCTGTTTGAAAACATTTTGTTTATTTTTCCTTATGTACTTCTTTGTTCCCTAATTCATTTTGTGATTGCTGTTATTGGGAGGGAGATGTGTAGTATGCTGTACGTAACTCATAAGCCATTGTAATATACAGTACCTAACTCATAAGCCATTGTAAGTATTAGAATACAACTACATAATTCCAAATGACATCATGCTAGAGTTAAGACACAGAATCAGAATGTGATCATTCAAGTTAAGCTGTTGGACTAACAGGAGCTGTGTATGCAGGCTGAGGTGTTATGAAGATACTTAAATAAACCTTATGGATTTATACATAAACTTCGTGGATTGATCTTTACAGTCGTCTTTCGAAATCCCCCCACCCGGCCCCACCGCCCCACCACCCTTACCTGCAGTGGCCACGGCTGAGAAGGACACACACCAGGAGCTGGCCACCCACAACACCAACATGGGCTACATAATTGGGGTGCTGCAGATATCAAGACAACCCTGTGCAGGGCTTTTCCACTACCATCTACCTCTTCCTGTGGTCCAACTACATCTGGCCCTTCCACATCTGCGGCAGACGCAGGAAGGGAGGCCGTGCCAGAACAAGACATGCCTGCAGACACCCCTGTCCTGCAGCAGTCGAACCCCCCTGCGTTCGCAAGCGGGGATGTCCATGCACAAATCCAGGAGCTGTGGATGGCAAGACACCCACCACCGCCAGCAAGAAACTTCAACCTTAATTTGTTCCAGTGTGTGTAACACATTCACTCTGTGGACTATTTCTGGACACATTGAGCTTTCTGATGGGAGTAGTATTTTAGACTTCGAACAACTCAGCTTCTACAATTATGGTTTCATTGACTACTTAACTTTTTATTTTTATTTTTGTTTTGCACAATGAATCTCTTCACCTTTACCACTTCAATAAATGCACAAGTAAGAAACTCATTGTCTGCTGTAGTATATCTCACATCTAGCAATTTATATATGTACTTCCATCTGAACTTTACAATGGGGAAAAAATACTTATGTAACCATGGATATGCATGTATACAATGGTTATCTCAGGATCAAAACCATGTTGCTCCAACACATTCATACAAGTGTATTGTCACATAACATCTTTTTCCATTGTCCCAACAATAGACTGTTATTATGTCAGAAACAGCAATTCATACATGGCTCAAATATTGTGTCAGTGATCACATTATCAGGTTCAGACCTTTACAACATGGAAGGAGAGGATACATTGGAGAATTTCTTATTGCGTAGGCAAAATATCATTGATCTATGTCATCAGCTGCAGCCATATTGCCTACCTCACAAATGGAATCCCCATCACTAACACCAATAAACAGACACAAGGCAGTACAACATTTTCTGATCACAGGACTATTCCAATCCAGTGTAGTCACATCTGGTTGAATGTCACAAACAAATGTCAGTGGTGAGCCACAAACACTTTGGCTTACAATGAGGAAACACATCAACAGCTACATACTGTTGATACACAATTAGGATTTAGCCAATGTAAAGGTAACCTAGTATGATTTGGCCCCACAACAACATTTTGTTGGAGCACATGATAGCACATATATTACATTAGAAGAACCACACAACAAGGAACAAATGGACTCCTCATAACTTCCATCCTATCGCTGTGCAAGCTGTCTTGGTACAGGAATTATACACCCAAATTCTGTGGCAGACATTCCTGGGGAAAAGCCATGTCCTCTTTGTACTTCCAAACAGCATTATATACCTGCTAATGTCACAACTCTGCAATGTCCAAATGAAGATGACATGGTGAAGGTACCTAAAACAGACCAAAACAAAGATGTTGGTATAACATAATTCACATAGTCAACTTCTGGAGAACACAGTCCATAACAAAATATCAAAGCTGAACAAAGCAAGGGTAACAAAATGACCATTTGTGAAAATCTTCCTTCACAAACAATTTTCACCAGGATTTTCCAGAGCTTTACCTTCCTAATATATTCCCTTAACATACTCCTCACATCATGACAATAAGAGTTGCTGTAACAGTAAAAGTCATGACATTTCACAACATACTTACACTCATGAGAAAAAGTTGTCGATGAAATCTTGATGCAAGTAAGTTCCTTCCTCTTCTCCACTATCATCTTCATTTGGCATTTTAGGATCCTCACCAAGGGACACTTCATGGTCTCCATCCTCTGTAATATAAGGGATATTCCTTCACAGGGCGAAGTTGTGGAGCATGCAGCAGGCTGCAGTGATTTGACCCACCTTCCTGGGTGAGTAGAGGAGGGCTCCCCCTGTCTTGACCAGACATCTGAATCTGACATTCAGGAGCCCCAAAGCCTGCTCCACTAAGCGCCGTATTTTTCCATGGGCCTCATTGAAGCAGACTTCTCCTGGCGAAGTTGGATTCTTCAGTGGTGCCAACAATCATGGATGGTTGGGATATGCTGAGTCTCCTCGATGGAAGTGCAACAATAAGTTACGCACTTTCTGATCATACTACCTGACGTCACTCACACAAAGGACCTTATTTTGATAGCGGACTGTCGGACCGCCGCCCGCTATCACAGCAGTCAGGAGACCACCTGACATGCAGGCAGTGGTCCGAATTCCCAATGTGATGTGACCGCCGTAATGGCGGTCGGAAAGTGCTCTTTAACACAGCAGCTTGTGCTGTGGCCCAGGAAAAGGGGCCGAATAACAAGCTGCAGTGTTAAAGAGCACTTTGTGCACATCCATCCACTATGTGTCATGCACCATGTGGTGCATGGCACACAGTGCATGGATGTGCTTGGGGCACAGCAGTGGCCCACAAGGGCCCTGTTCTGGCCTCCAAAATCTCTTTTGCACTGCCTTTTCATGGCAGTCTGCCCGCCATGAAAAGGACGTCAAAAAGAGACACTGTAATCCCAAAGGTGGTGCCTGCCTTGGCACCATTTTTTGTCGGGACTACGATTCTGACCGCTGCCCCGTAGGGAACTGAGAACCAGGTAGAGGCGGCGGTCTTCCCCCTGACTGCTGATGGTCCGACAGCATGCATCGAAATGTGGTGGTTGGGACGAAGGGCGGTCTGTCAGGCGGACCGCCACCGAAGGCCTGTCAGTGGCTGTCTACCTGACATCATAATGAGACCCAAAGTTTGGAAAGATGAAACTTACCAACAAGCCAGGCCCTCTCTGGTAGTAGTTGTGACATCAGCTGGGGTATGCTGCTGTTCCACAGTATGAAGGAATCATGGGCTGATCCTGGGAACCGAGATGTTCATATCCAGTAAGCAGACAACTTGTACGTTGATAGAAAAAAAGTGCTTCCTGTTACTGTGAACTTGTATCCTGGATTGGAGTGGTACTAAGGCAATATGGGTGCCATCAATGGCTCTAAACTACATGTGGGAGGCGACCAAATCCATAGACGTCAGACTTAACATTGGCTAAATCCTCACATCTGGGGAACTGGATGTAGCTGTCAATGTATCTCATCAATGCTGAAAGCACGTCTTGACCATTGGTTGTTACATACCACCAGATATAGCCTAACTCATAACATCTTTCTTTTCAATGGGGAACTCTTTCTCCAAAAGAAGGGTACGGCAATGGGTACATCATTTGCCCCCACATATGCAAATTTACTCATGGCAGGATGGGAAGCTGATGTATTAAACACGGAACATAAATCCAACATCAAAATCTGGACAAGATTTATTGATGACCTTTTTGTGGTTTGGGAAGGAGAACAACTATATCTTGAAATCTTTATTCAATCATTGATCAATAACAACTATAACTTATCATTCACATCCACAATCAGTAAACATAGCGTCATATTCTTAGACGTGGAAGTGTTCATCAAAAATCAGAAGATCTGTACAAAAATACATCAGAAACCGACTGCTTGCAACAGTATACTCCATGCCAACAGTGGGCATCCAAAACATCTAAAGTGGAGTATACCGTACGGAGAAATGCTCCGTGCAAAGAGAAATTGCTCAGAAATAGTTGACATCGAACAACATCTTGATGAAATGAGCACTCGCTTTTTGGAGAGAGGTTACCCATTGGAAGTCATAAAAACAGCTAGAACAAAAGTCAAACTCAAATCAAGACTAGATTTACTAACATCACATAAAGAAAGTCTAGAAGGAGAAAAAGAAGAAGATGGGATAACACGACTAATTGTAGATTTTAATAATAAAAACATAGAACTGAAAGACATCATAAAGAAAAACTGGGACATCTTAATGCTAGATGAGACATTAAAACGGAAATTACCATCAAACCCAAGTATAACATAAAGAAAAACAGCCTCTCTAGGAGACATTCTAACACATAGCCACCTCGAGATCAAGGAACCTAAAAAGTCCACTTGGCTAAATACTCCTGGATTTTGGAAGTGTTCAAAATGCAAGGCCTGCAAACATGGTCAAAACACCTTATCATGCAGACTTCAAAATGGGAAAACAGAATACATCCTTGACCATATTACCTGTGAATCCAAATATGTGGTGTACGTACTGGAATGTCCCTGTAAAAAGCAATATGTGGGGAGTACGATTAATAAATTGAAGTTAAGAATACTCCAACACTTGAGAGCCATCAAAAACAAAGACTTTTCTTTTCCAATTGCAAAACACTTTTCTGAACACCACTCGAGTGATAGACAACAATTAAAATATTTTGGCTTAAAGATCGTGAAACAGAAAGAACGAGGAGGTGACAGAATCATGGATTTAAGGAAAACGGAATCTCGATATATCTTAGCCATTGGAACTGAAAATCCATTTGGCCATAATCTGGATGCAGAACTGCATATACAATATATTGAATATAAGAATTTTTTTTGAAATAGCTGCATCCAGGTTTGAAATGAACAATTTCCGTGCTAATGGCCATAAAATTTGTTATACAGGGACAAACCGAGAGAGAACACAAACCGGAAGAAGATTCACTATGAATTAATTTATTGCAAGTCATTAGGGAAAAAGAGAATGTAGAGAAAAAACCTCAATTTATGAAAAATTGCAAAAAATGTGCCACAGAAAAAGCAAATGGGACTTAATCTAATATCTAATGAACTTTTTTCAAGTTTTTAAGGGACAACAAAAAATTGTTTATTGTTGAAGTCAGATGATTGTTTTTTATGAAATATATACTTTATAGATTTCTCATATAACAGTCTGTAAAATGGGAAAAATAGAAAAGCACAAAGCACTTTCTCTGACAAATAGATCACATTGTTTTCCCTCACCCTTAATAAAAAGTATTTTGAGATTTATGAAAAAATTGAATGGTTGGATTTGATCTACCCCCATGAATTTGTTCATTAGTATCTTGTTCCCATGTCACTTTTTAGAAATAATTGAATATTCTTTGATGAAAAACTTGATAATGATTTTATGCTAGTAATCAGTTTGATTAACTCATTTAGTACTTTACTGTAATTAATTCTCTGTTTTCAAACTGAACAGAATATTCATTTAAATCATCAGCGGCACATATGGATATTCTTTTAATTGAGTATTCTTTATCTTTTATAAATTGCATAAATTACAAACTGACTTTTCCCTCTAGAAATGAATTTATGCACTTGCACTTTTTGCCATGAAATGATTACTAGATGTACTTTACAGATAGTAAAGAAAAGAAATGTGTGTGAAAAATGGCGGATAGATGTCGCCATTACTTCAATAAGAGGGTCAGCAGTCTAGCATTTGCACAACAGTAGAAACTGACGAGGGGATCTAAAAGCACTTTTTCACTTTAAATAGGCGATCTAGACTTTGGGACTCTATGGTCCAGTTGAAGGCGGAAAGCCGAAACGCGTGGACCGTCCATGCTCTGCACTATGGTGTATTAAATAAAAATTTTGTTTTTAAAAGGCAACTTACTTGTGGAATTCACTCTTTATGGTGCCGTGAATCCTCGCCGCGTGGAGGTGTGGAGATTGTTGGACCACCAGATACAGCTACAGTTCATTGAAGGGAACCTGTGGCCAGAAAATGCAATACTGCCATATGTTTCACAATAGGTGGGATACATGTGGTATTAGTGTTTTGAGGAAGAAGATCAGGCTTCAACTGATGACATACATCCTGTATTGTTTGCCTATTCAAACAAAACTTCTTGATGACAACCCTTTCTTCCATGGTCAGAAGGTCTGGGAATGGCGGATACACTGGATGCTGTTGTCTCCTCCCTCTCCCAGGGTATCTATATGTGGAGTGAAAACATTTTTTAACATTGGTCACAGTGTCCAGAGTAACATATATGAAGAGTTAGCCAAATGTCATGTGACAAAACATAACTGCTGCAGAAAGCATTACACATGATTCACATAATAATTGTCTACTGTCCAACATCCACCTATTATCCCCATTGTATTTTCACATGTGTCTGTAATAGAAATGTGCACATTATACATCCAAAAATGTATCAAGAGCAACTTAATATTGTAAATTATGAATTGTTCTCACAAAATACCGTCACCAGCGGTGTACAGTGCACCGTGATAAGATAGCGTTTATGCACATCAATGCACTACACAGATGTTTATGTAAAGGGAGCAGTATATATTTCAACATGTTACAACATATTTGTAGTGGTGGTGACACACTTAACAGTCACCAATAGTGTACTTCAAACTGCTGAAATGGTGGATGCCTGACCTTCCATATTGGACACTATGAACCTACCACTGGTGGGCGGTTTCATCCATGGCGGACACAGCCATAGGCTAACATTGGCGATTGTGACAGTGGCGGCCCAATGGCTGTGTCTATCTATGCTGATGACTACGTGCGTGGTGTACATGTATGCTGTGGTTTGAACTCACTTGCCTCCTGACACTGCTGCTATCAGCACCTTCTCCACTTTAGATGCTGTTTGCCACCTCTGGGAGCAATCATGCCAGGCTGAGCAGGTGAGAGGGCCCATGCCTTCTGTCCAGGAGAGTTGGAGAAACTAGTTGAAGAGGTCCTTCCCCTGTATGACCAGCTCTATGACTCACAAGAGCAACAGGTAACTATCGCACATACATATTTTACTCTGTTCAGCTCCATCCTTTCGATGCTCACAGGCTACAATGTGCTTCTGAGTCCCAGAGTGAAATCACATTACTGTTGTGACAATTTGTGGTCCCTACATAGGACAATCATTTAATGGATTGTGTAGCACTCTACTTTGTGTACTTATCATCACCATTGTGATGTGTGATAAGCCCTATATCCAACTTGTGTTGCATGCACATATCTATGCATGTATACATTTAATGGAAACTATGATATATTTGCTAATCAGATCATGGCAAATGTGCAGAGATATGTATAGGTTTTACAGCATGAGCTGTGTATGTATACTATAAGAAATAGTTGTGGATGATGTTAGCTATGTGTAAAACCCTACATATCACTCAGCCCAGATCAGGGCTCGCCAAACTGTTATATGGGAGCTAGCTGTACCTCACAGACCCCTTCAGATTGCAAATCAACACTCGGACGAGGTTCAAGCTGCATGGCTAGAAATAATTGATATCCCCCAATGAACGGCCACGGCCCAAAATGCAATGAGATGGGATAACGATAACAAAGTTTTCATGGATGAAATTCACTTTGAGAAGAGTATCATTTGTTGAATGAATATGATTTGCGACAAGGTGGATAAAGAATGATTACTGCCTTGGCATAATAAAAATTCCATACTTGAATTGACTCGGAAGTTGAAGTATTTTAACAACCCCTGCTTGTAGGGGCATCTGCTGACCTGAAGGGGACGGACCCTAACAGGGAACGCTGTTGTTCAATGTTGCTACATACACTCTAGGATCAGAGAGTGAGACCCTTAACAGCACGCTACAAATTGAGTATGGAGGACAATACCTTGAATGATTAGTGCGTGTTCCTATTTATTTATATATATATATTGAGCGTGCTTCATAGTAGCTCACATCACAGTACATGTAGGATGGCCTTGGGCTACATGATGCTAGTGGGCTGGCTTAGTCAGTGCAGGTGACTACAAAAGTGTTTATTCATGTCTTTGTAGTGCTCAGTATGTTTTGATTACACATGTAGTGTGTTAACTATTGATTAATGCTTATGCATAGGTGTACACAAAACGTGTGTTAACCAAACAGATCAATTGTATCCACACAGGTCAAAGCCCATCAAAAGCAAGCCATTTTGATAGCCATCACCCGTAAGGTGCGAACCCTGGGGTCTATCATCGGCGCAGCATCCACTGCAGGAAAAGGTGGGAGGACATGAGGCACTGGACCCGGAAGATAACAGAGTACCAGCTGGGGATGTCCACCCAGCATGGATGGGACCCTGACCCCCCCTAATGGCCTGCATACTGGCAGTGGCCAACTTGAAACTTGATGGGCAGTTGAGGGCCAACAGCAGCTACAAGGGGGTGCGTTCTGGCCAGAGTCATACATATTACATTGCCAACTCTGTGTGTTACAGGCACACATTTCAATCAATCAATCACGGGTTTGTTAAAGTGCGACTACTCACCCGTAAGGGTCTCAAGGTGCTGGGGAGGAGGGGAGGTGCAGGTTCCAGTCCATCAAGGAGGGGGTCTGCTGAAGAGCCAGGTTTTGAGTTTTCTCGTGAAGATGGGGAGTGATGTTATCTGCCTGAGGTGGAGCGGGAGGGCATCCATGCTCTGGCCACGAGGAAGGAGAAGGAGCGGCCTCCTGATCTGGTATTTCTGGCACGGGGGACCACGGCGTAAGAGAGCTGAGCTGATCGTAAGGTTCTTTGGGGTGCGTGGAAGTTGATTCAGCTGTTGAGGTATGCTGGTCCGGTGTTGTGGAGGGCCTTGTGTGCATGGGTGAGGATCTTGAAGGTGATTCTAGCCTCGATGGGGAGCCAGTGGAGTGTGCGCAGGTGTTGGGAGATGTGGCAGTGTCGTGGTAGGTTGAGGACCAGTCTTGCGGCAGCGTTCTGGATGTTTTGTAGCTTGCGGGTGAGGTTTTTGTTTATTCCGGCATAGAGTGCGTTGCCGTAGTCGAGTCTGCTGGTGACGAGGGGGTGGGTGACGGTTTTTCTGTGCTCGAGGGGGATCCATTTGAAGGTCTTACCTAGGAGGCGGAGGATGTGGAAGCAGGAGGATGTGACGGAGTTGATCTGGCAGTCCATTTTGAGCTTGGAGTCTAGGATGATTCCAAGGTTGCGTGCGTGGTCCGTGGGGGTGGGTGGGCTACCGAGGGCGGGGGGCCACCAGGTGTCATTCCAGGCTTCGGGGTGTGGGCCCATGATGAGTACTTCTGTTTTGTCGGTGTTGAGTTGTAGGCAGCTGCTTTTCATCCATTTGGCGACAGCTTCCATGCCTTCTTGGAAGTTGTGTTTGGCTGCGTTGGCTTCGTTGGATAGGGAGAGGATGAGTTGGGTGTCGTCTGTGTATGAAACAATGTTGAGTCCGTAGGTTCTGACAATGGGGGCCAGAGGAGCCATGCAGACGTTAAAGAGCGTTGGGCTGAGGAGGACGCCTGGTGGACTCCGCAGGTGGTTGGTGTAGGGTCTGAAAGGAAAGGGGGGAGTCTGACCTGCTGTGTTCTGCCAGAGAGGAAAGAGTAGATCCAGTTGAGGGCCTTGTCTCGGATACCTGCGTCGTGGAGTCTGCGTATTAGGGTGCAGTGGGATACTGTGTCGAAGGCCGCTGAGAGGTCGAGGAGGATGAGGGCTACTGTTTCTCCTTTGTCCAGGAGGGAGCGGATGTCATCTGTTGCGGCGAGGAGGGCGGTTTCTGTGCTGTGTTTTTTTCTGAAGCCGGATTGTGACGGGTCGAGGATGTTGTGCTCTTTGATGAAGGTGGCGAGTTGGCTGTTGATGGCTTTCTCGATGACTTTCACTAGGAACGGGAGCAGGGAGATGGGTCTGTAGTTTTTGAGGTCGGTGGGGTCCGCCGAGGGCTTCTTCAGGAGGGGGTTGATCTCGGCGTGTTTCCAGTCATCGGGGAAGGAGGTGTTCGCCAGGGAGCGGTTGATGGTGTGGCAGAGCATGGGTGCGATGGTGTCGGTGGCTCTGTTGAAGATGTGGTGGGGGCAGGGGTCCGTGGGGGTCCCAGAGTGGATTGACTTCATCGTCTTCAGTGTGTCTTTGGTGGTGAGGGCTGTCCAGCTGTCAATCGTTGGCTTTAGGGTGTCGGGGTGGCTGGTGGGGGTTCCGTGTGCTGGTTGTCTTCGTCGAAGTTGTCGTAGATGTTCTTGATTTCGCGGTGGAAGAAGGTGCTGAGTTTGTTGCAGAGGTCTTGTGAGGGGGGAATGTCAGTCAACTCGCTGGTGGGTTGGACGAACTCCTTGATGATGTTGAAGAGCTCTTTGCTGTTGTGTGCGTGTGTGAAGATTCTGTCTTCAATCGCAGTTTTCCTCGTGTTTCTGATAAACTGGTGGTGGGCGGTGGTGGCGGCTTTGAAGTTGTTGTGGGGTTCTGTGGATTTGGAGTTCCTCCAGGTCTTCTCGAGGAGGTGGCAAGTGCGCCTGGACTCTCAGAGTTCGGGGGTAAACCATCTGGCCTTCTTGGTGTGTGCGTTGTTGTTCTTCTTGAGGGGGGCTATGGTGGTTACGCTGTCGGTGATCCATCTGTGTAGAGTTCGGGCGGCGGTGTTGGGGGCGTCGTCTTCTGCGGTGGTCGGGGTGGAGTTGCTGAGTGAGGAGGTGAGCTGGTCGTCAGTAATTTTTGTCCAGTTTCTTAGTGGGAGCAGGTGCTGGTGTCTGTGGATGCTGGGTGTTCTGAAGGTGAAGTGGATGCATTGATGGTCTGTCCACGGGAGTTCAGTGGTGTGGCTAAAAGTGATGGAGTTTCCTGTTGTAAAGAGGGGGTCAAGGGTGTGTCCCGCTGAGTGCGTGGGTTCAGTCACGATCTGGCGAAGTCCAATGTTGCGGAGGTTGTCCAGGAGGGATGTGGTGTTGGGGTCAAGTTGGTTGTCGAGGTGGAAGTTGAGGTCTCCCAGCAGGGTGTAGTTGGTGGATGCGATGGCATGAGGGGAGATGATGTCCGTGATGGAGTTGGCGAATGGTCCGCGGGGTCCAGGGGGTTGGTTGATGAGGGTTCCCCGAAGGGTGGTGGTAGGACTGGCCAGTATCTTTGTTGTATTCCGCTTTAGGTGTCTGTATATAGGTTTTCCTGAAACATGTTCTTATATAGGCACAATTTGCTTTGCCCTTATATAGGCATAAGATCCCAGTCCTTATTTAGGCATTAGCCATGCTATCCAAATACAGGCATGGTCACCTACATCCGTCCACCCCAACGTCACAACGAGTTCTTAGAAACCAGACCCTTAAGCTCTTGGGAGTTCCCCTAGCACAGGATTATTGATTTCTCCAAGAACTCATTTATTATGCATGAACCGCTATTCCTTAAGGGTTCATTCCTGACGTCTTCCTCTGCCCGACTTTACGTCAATGCTAACATTCCAAGGCACCTACCAGGTATAAATATACCTTCCCTTGCCCAAGCAAGTAGGAGGAGACCTCGACTTTAGAGGAGCCCGTATCCCGGCCTGACGCACTGACAAGAGACGCTGTCATCCCTGCTCGCAGAGAATCCAGCTTCCAGTGTTCTGACTCCCTTCGCGGGGTGTTAGAGTTCGAGACCCGGAAAGAGATTCCCACCTCTCTCATTTTCAAGGTATGGAGCTGACTAGTACCTAGAGGGACTCTTGGCATACCGGACTCTTGGCATACTAGACTCTTGGCATACCAGACTTGGCATACTATAGCATACCATACTATAGAATACATCACCTACTTCTTACCTTGCACTACACTTAGGGTAGGTACACTGGGGTAGAACTAGTTAGAGAAGCATCTTATGAGTACTCGCATTTTTAGCTTATGTTATTTATGTATATGAATATATGTGTCATAGCTAAAAGATAATGCTAGCGCAGTATTATTTTTTTCTACTGCTTACGCTGTACATTATATATCTCGCATACTGTCTTGTGATCATAACAGCTCATATCTCTTACACGAGAAACAAGACTGTTCAATAAATCCTTTTATTGAAACGCCCGTCTATTCTTTCTGTGTAACTCTGAAGAAGCTAAGCATGCACGATTAGCTGAGTGAAACTGTTATCTGTTGTTTCCACGATTCTGAGTGTTCCGATTCTAAAGGGAAACAAAGTTGTCATGTTTATGCGGTTGCCAGAAACTACTCCCTTCTTGTTTACAAGGAGTTTCTAGTGGCCTCTGAGTTAGCTGGCACAAAGTAATTAAGCTTAATATACTCGATAGGGGCATACTGACCTCAGTCCTATGTCAAACCTATAGGGTATATTATTCCAATGCGCAGAGCCTATTAGGGAAATAGGAACTACACTACATGGCACCCAACGTTTGGTAAGGCACTAATTTAACGCTAGATACTGAGTAACTCAGTCGTGCTTTTCTCAGAGACCCCTACTCACATACTCCATAAGATGTCTGGAGTGGGTAGGGTTAAATATCCGCCAAAGCTAAATAGGTCAAAAATCCTATATATTAGCTGTTTGGTTTGTTCAACGTTGAAGGATACAGTGTTCCAAAATATTGTGCACCTTATCTTTTGTTTCCTTGAAACTTGTTCTACATTTTTCAAAAAACAAATGTCCATACACGGGGACAATAACACCGAAACCGGTGGAGCTGCGGCTGAACCAGTCGTAACAGCTTTTACCTTTACAGGTTTAAATGAAACCGAGGGGGTGTTATAGACATCCATCAAAACTTAAGAAGAGCCATCACTCTAAAACTTATAAAACACGGCCTACCACCGAGAGGGGGTAGAGCAGTTTCAGTGATAGAGGCACACAAATCCTTTCAGACAGAGGTATTCTATTCATGGATAGTATTCCCAGAATCAAATCCAGTAACAAGACTGTTTCACTTCTACAAAGAAGATGAACCACCAGAGGAATATATTCCTTTCGAGGATATTGAAATTCCACTAACATACCAGGAGCATCAGCTCTGGTTTAAAGGCGCCCTAAAACATCACAAAAACATTACCAGGCTCGGTCCACTAGGTAGACCAGGAGCAACATGGCCGATTCTAGCCGGCTACACACCTCATCCTGACATCGATGAGATGTCAGACGAGGAATTACTTACTCAACTACAAGAGTTAATAAAAATTTACAGAATTAGTCCAATATGTCATGCGGACTTTAACAGTCCAACCACCAATGACCATTCAAAATCAAACCCCTCAACAGGGGAATACACTACAAATTGCTCCACAGACTTTACACCCAGTCATGGGTAAAATGCCCACAAAACGTGAACAAATTCCATTCTGGATAGCTCAAACAATTACTCAAATCGAAGCAGTATTTCCAAATACTAGCCCTTATGAGAAACACAGAATACTAACAATTTGTTTTCCAATGGGGATCACACCACAACTGCCATTTATACTAAAACACATGGTGTTCCATCAATTGCGGTAATACCAGATGTCCTGAAACAAATTCAAAACGAATACGGGGCAGAACCTGCTCTGAATGTAGGTATGAAATTAATGAAAAACTTCGACCAGGTCTCAACAATAATATTATCTAATATTAAAGGAGAGGCAGCATCAGTGGCGATCCGCCAACGCTTAAGGGAATTTGATGTAACAGAACATCAACATGAACTACCCAGAATAATAGAACAAACTATCTGAAAGTCCTGAGAAGGACTCTATTAAACAAACTCCTACATCTTCTAAAAAGAAGTGGAAAACTAATAAACAAAATTCAAACGAGACACGTTCTCAATCCCGAGGTAGGTCTCCTCAAAAGGAGCCCTCTGAAAGGAGGTATAACCTCAGGAATAGGGATAATTTAAGAAAACCTGACAGGTATCAAGATACTGATACACGTTCCTCTCGTACCTTTCAGATATCGTCACAGACATCAGAAAGAAGAGGACGGTCAGAACACAGAGAAGAACGCGTGAAATCCAAAGACGATAAACACGTTCAGAAAAATAAATCAAAACCTCAATTCACAAAAAAGAAGGTAGCAGGTCTGAAGATCAGACATGCAGAGAATACTGAGAACACAGCTCAAGAACGGAGAATGGGCTCAGACAATGCTGGACAGTGCAGCAGAAGTCACAATAGCTCGCCAGAACCTGAAGGAACTTCTGGAGATAGTGGACTTGAATGAGTACATCACAGTAGAAACTGTAAACACCGGGGTTAGTACTTCACAAAAGTTATATGAAATAACACTCCGAATGGAGGGAGACATACCAAGAAAAGTGAAAACACTCTTTTGGGAAAAACTTTCAAGGGGTTATGATATACTTCTAGCAGAAAAAGACTGGCCACCACACTTTGTCAGGGAGTGCCCACATGGCGGGGACATCATTATGCCAGCCTTCTCCAACCATATTCCAATTCACCTAAAATATACTTATGTCAGGAAATGGGCAGTTGCCCAGGCCCCAGCATTATATAAAAATCATGTAAGATGGGATGAGGACTCACCTCACCATAAAATACAGCTAAAAAATGAACCTACTGCACAAAGGCAGTACCCAATAAAGCAAGAAGCTAAAAAACAGGTCAGGGAGATCTTAGATCAACTTGAATACCAAGGGGTGATTGAAACATGCACCTCCTCAATGAACAATCCTTTGTTTCCTGTATCCAAACCAGACAATACATATCGTCTAGTTTTGGATTACAGACACTTGAACACTTGTTCCAAAACATTTGCAGTGCAAAATGCACATAGTACAGCATTAATGAATAACATTGTGCGTAAAAATATAAAACCACATTGGACATTTCAAATGGTTTCTTTTGTCAAAATAAAGCACCTGAAAGCAGGTACTTAACAGCTTTCTCAATAATGGGGACCCAGCGTCAATTTTGTAGACTCCCACAAGGGTTCAAAAACAGCCCGGGGTTATTCTCAGCAAGAGTAACAGAGTTACTACAAATTTATGATAATGAGGCATTGTCATACGTCGATGACATCTACCTGACGGACGATGACCTGGATAGGCACTTGAACAGGGTGAGTACCATTATATTGGGCTTCGCCTCTGAGGGCTATAAATTCAACTTTAAAAAATCCAGAATTGCCCATCTCAATGTCCTTTTCCTAGGATATGAGCTTTTAAGTGAAGGCAAGAGCTTGGCAGCTAACTTTTTAGAAAAGTGCGCGCTGCTCCAACCTCCAAAAACAATGAAAAACTTACAATCCATCTTGGGTTTCCTAAATTTTGGAAGAACTTACATTCTAAATTACGCAGAAAGGGTTAAACCTCTCTATGAATTAATAAAACCTGAATTTTCAACAAAACATTGGACACAAGAACACAAAGAAATCCTGCGTTCACTCCAAGCTAACATGTTACTAACAAATCACTTACAAACACGCGTAAATAAACGCAATTTAGTGATCCGAATAATTTCGGGTCAATGCGGATTCACCTATTTAACATTTAATGAGGGTGAAAAAGTACCAATAGCATACAAATCACATTTGTATACACAAGCAGAAATGTGCTTCACTTCAACAGAAAAAATACTGACAGCAGTTCAAACCGCTGTAGCAAAAGAAAGAGCTCTAGCTCAAGGGAAACGCATTATTGTCGTAACTCCAGTACCAGCCTTAGAGGCGGTCACAAAAGCGAGCATTCCAAATGTAAAAGCTTTACATCCTAGAGGGATACAATGGGTTAATTCTCTTGCTGCAACAGATGTTGAATATGTTTTTGATCCTGATCTAAAAACACAAGCGTTCCTGCAATATGAACATGAATGTTCTCTGCCCACTGAAATTCTGCCTCTCGATCAGTACGAATTTATAATTTATACTGACGGATCAGCACAACCCGCTACAGGGAGTAAGCAAGCTTACAGTGCAGCATGCGCAATCGTTAAAGGTCGCATGCAAGTTGGTAACTTCAGACCAATGGTCACTAAAACTCAATCTCTAGGAGACTGTACAGCTCAGCGAGCTGAGCTACAAGCATTCAAACTGGCACTTGAAAATACAGATCGCGAATTCCCCACACTTATAGTGTGCGATTCTTTTTACTGTGTTCAGTCGTATAATGAATATATACAGAATTGGCTTGAATCTTCAGTTCTTCAGTTTCCAAAAATAAATTGAAGGGAAGGAGTGCATTCTTACAAGTACTTTTCTGCTTCAGCAATCAGCGCCCCAACAAGTTTTGCACCCCAAGGATGAAACTGAAGATTTCAAGATTAAAAGAATCAAGAATATTTTATCACCTCGGAGACAAGTGAACATTTGGAGTGGTTTTTTAGGGAGTTACGATCGAACAGAGTAAAAGTGAAACATAACAGTTGATTTATGGGACAGTTGATTCTTGACTGCTTTATTTGTTTCTTTCATTGCGCAATTTTGAGTCACAGCAGATATGTTATATTGAAGCATGGATTTTTACATATGCAGCACTGTTATTGTTATGTTTCACTTGGTGTTTAACTATGAATGAACACGGGCTTTTTGGAGGGAGGAGTACTAGCTCACTAGTCTGTTTGCGGTATTATTTTGGGGATGGGGAGTGCATTGTGGGATTTTGAGTTTTTTTAGTTTCTTGGCGCATTTTTTCACGGGTGGAGTATTGGCATGGGGGAATAGGTCACGGGGTTGGAGCTAATCAGTGGGTTATTGAGATTGGTTGGGAGCAAGTGGGTGGGCACAGTTTAAATCACGGACCGATCGGCGTCAGAACAGCTAACAGTTAAATGAAAAATGGTGAGAAGAGTACGAGTAGGTTAAGCAGACGGTTGCGGCTTTTTTTAAGGTAATTGGTGAAGTTTAGATTGTAGGGGACAAGGGAGAGGTGGATTTGAGGGGTGAGTGGGGTGAATTTAATTGAGTTTTTGGGAGAATGAACAGAGAGGATTGGGGACATCACAAGAATTCTCTTGCAGCAGTTTGAGTAGCATGCCATGAAAGAGTTGGACTGGGGGGAGAAATCGAGGGTGGGTTTGGTTGTGTTTTAGTTTGCACGTATGAGTTTTTCAGAGTTATGCAGGGTGGGTATCATGGGTTAATGTGCGTGTCATAGTATTGTTTGTTAGGTTGATGGGAAACATTGAGCAGTCAGCTTAGCTGTTTTTTTATCTGTTACAGAGACCCCTGACGAAGAGCCTCTGGGCTCGAAATGCATTGGGTATAAGTTAAAGAGCCTACTCTGGATGCAAGATTGACCTTTACGTGTCACTGTAAAAAACCTGGATGGGTATGCAGGAGGCATAAGAAAAGAGCCATAAAAAATAAATGAAGGAAAATCTTGCTGTCTCCGTAGTGATTACATAAATTTGGAAGAAGCAAGGAATAAGAAATGGTGGAATTAAGTGGATAAAGAGGTTAACATGGATAACGAAGGAACAAGTGTTTTACTGTGAGGGATGTCTTCCCATACCGCAGTGCGACAGTGGGTGCGCGAGTACTGTGCCCTTTGTAATAACCTTCGGTATGATCTGTGATGTGGGGCGTTTCACAGCAACTGATCGCACGCACTAATAAGACAATATTTTTGGAATAGCAATGAAATAAATTGAAGGGAAGGAGTGCATTCTTACAAGTACTTTTCTGCTTTAGCAATCAGCGCCCCAACAAGTTTTGCACCCCAAGGATGAAACTGAAGATTTCAAGATTAAAAGAATCAAGAATATTTTATCTCCTCGGAGACAAGTGAACATTTGGAGTGGTTTTTTACGGAGTTACGATCGAACAGAGTAAAAGTGAAACATAACAGTTGATTTATGGGACAGTTGATTCTTGACTGCTTTATTTGTTTCTTTCATTGCGCAATTTTGAGTCACAGCAGATATGTTATATTGAAGCATGGATTTTTACATATGCAGCACTGTTATTGTTATGTTTCACTTGGTGTTTAGCTATGAATGAACACGGGCTTTTTGGAGGGAGGAGTACTAGCTCACTAGTCTGTTTGCGGTATTATTTTGGGGATGGGGAGTGCATTGTGGGATTTTGAGTTTTTTTAGTTTATTGGCGCATTTTTTCACGGGTGGAGTATTGGCATGGGGGAATAGGTCACGGGGTTGGAGCTAATCAGTGGGTTATTGAGATTGGTTGGGAGCAAGTGGGTGGGCACAGTTTAAATCACGGACCGATCGGCGTCAGAACAGCTAACAGTTAAATGAAAAATGGTGAGAAGAGTACGAGTAGGTTAAGCAGACGGTTGCGGCTTTTTGAAGGTAATTGGTGAAGTTTAGATTGTAGGGGACAAGGGAGAGGTGGATTTGAGGGTGAGTGGGGTGAATTTAATTGAGTTTTTGGGAGAATGAACAGAGAGGATTGGGGACATCACAAGAATTCTCTTGCAGCAGTTTGAGTAGCATGCCATGAAAGAGTTGGACTGGGGGAGAAATCGAGGGTGGGTTTGGTTGTGTTTTAGTTTGCACGTATGAGTTTTTCAGAGTTATGCAGGGTGGGTATCATGGGTTAATGTGGGTGTCATAGTATTGTTTGTTAGGTTGATGGGAAACATTGAGCAGTCAGCTTAGCTGTTTTTTGTCTGTTACAGAGACCCCTGACAAAGAGCCTCTGGGCTCGAAATGCATTGGGTATAAGTTAAAGAGCCTACTCTGGATGCAAGATTGACCTTTACGTGTCACTGTAAAAAACCTGGATGGGTATGCAGGAGGCATAAGAAAAGAGCATAAAAAATAAATGAAGGAAAATCTTGCTGTCTCCGTAGTGATTACATAAATTTGGAAGAAGCAAGGAATAAGAAATGGTGGAATTAAGTGGATAAAGAGGTTAACATGGATAACGAAGGAACAAGTGTTTTACTGTGAGGGATGTCTTCCCATACCGCAGTGCGACAGTGGGTGCGCGAGTACTGTGCCCTTTGTAATAACCTTCGGTATGATCTGTGATGTGGGGCGTTTCACAGCAACTGATCGCACGCACTAATAAGACAATATTTTTGGAATAGCAATGAAATAAATTGAAGGGAAGGAGTGCATTCTTACAAGTACTTTTCTGATGTTGCCAGGAATCCCATATCTGGTAACGGTTGACTCCAGGGTTACTTTTTGTATGCAAGTATTGTTCCCCCAAATGGAGACAGTCAGGGAGTCGCCTCTATGGCCTTCATTGAATGTTTCTTTTATACGATTTGATACTTTAAGCAGAATGAAAGCCATGCTTTTACAACAAACCGTGCCTTTGACCTCGGCCAAAGAAATCTATGATTTACAAATTGCAAGGACTTCGGCTGAGATACAGGCTCTAATTCGTACAAACTGCCCTATACATTTCGTAGAAATGATGGGACGTATCTTAAACATGTCTGATACGAGCGGGATTGTACATGTATTTAAGACCATCTGTTCAGGACTGTTAACACCTTTTCAGGCAGTCCTCGGAATCATTCCAAACTTCGCACATTCGGTGTTTGGTGGTGTGCCATTAATTCTAGCACTTGTTGCAGGAATCCTATTTTTATTCCTACTACTACGCTATGGCAAGCCTATCCACCGGCGTCACTCCCAGCAATTTGGAGAAAGCTCTCCTAGAACGGAAGTGCTGTGAGCGCATAGTGCAACTTTTGGGCATACCTCGTCTACAGGAACTTAATACAACATGGTTTCTGTCATTTAGACCAATCTGGCAAGATTGCATCTTACCTGTTCTACGCTGCCTGCTTTGCAGTGAAGAATGCGTGCTAGACACCTGTCTAACACTCCCATCAGTCTTGCCAACGGATATCAATACTCTGCTGGACCCGATAACGGCCCATGCTCTGTGTTGTCCCCGGAGGCTACCAATCCTGATGACGGCATTCCTTGAGATCTCACAGACGCTTCCTGCTGCTGCTGAGGTACGAGATGGATCAAGAGGCACACGGGTAACAACGGACGCGAACATTGCAGCGGCATCCTGTGCTGAAGGCGATGCTTCACATCTCTGTGCAGTTAACCTTCTAAATGAGGTATTCCAACTGTCACCGACATTGGTAGACGATCTTTTGTCTACAGGAATAGATGATTTCATGTTTACACCAGACCCATACACTGACTTTGATTCGGCTCACAGTGTACCAGGGATGCAATGAATTTGGCCTCCATATTTTCAAAACAGAACAAAACTTGGAACTCTTCCTAAAAATTTAATTTTTTTTTCTCTTTCACAATTTTTGAAAATACATGGCAATTCAATCTGCTTACAGTAGATCTATTCATATAGAACGGACTTCTTTGAATACTTCCAGGGACACATTGTCACCTTATTTACCACAATATTCATTCAGTACCAGGATATGAAATGGCTTTGATTTTTTGAATACTCGTCAACCATTTCGTCATATGTATATATTTCTGTTTTATCATTCATGTTGCATTTATTTCCAATATATGCTTAGAATGAAAAAATGCTTTAAAAAGTACAGTACCTATTGCATTACATGTTTAGCAACACTTTTCTTTTAAACAATTTCTTTTAATATATGCATTTAGAAATGTTTTTAGCAACATGTGGTACTCAGTTTAATGTTTAGCATTTCATGTTTAGCATTTAGTACTATCGTTCATTCGAAAGTGGAGTGGGTGTTGTATTCCGCTTTAGTTGTCCGTATATAGGTTTTCCTGAAACATGTCCTTATATAGGCACAATTCGTATTGCCCTTATATAGGCATAAGATCCCAGTCCTTATTTAGGCATTAGCCATGCTATCCAAATACAGGCATGGTCACCTACATCCGTCCACCCCAATGTCACAACGAGTTCTTAGAAACCAGACCCTTAAGCTCTTGGGAGTTCCCCTAGCACAGGATTATTGATTTCTCCAAGAACTCATTTATTATGCATGAACCGCTATTCCTTAAGGGTTCATTCCTGACGTCTTCCTCTGCCCGACTTTACGTCAATGCTAACATTCCAAGGCACTTACGCTGTACATTATATATCTTGCATACTGTCTTGTGATCATAACAGCTCATATCTCTTACACGAGAAACAAGACTGTTCAATAAATCCTTTTATTGAAACGCCCGTCTATTCTTTCTGTGTAACTCTGAAGAAACTAAGCATGCACGATTAGCTGAGTGAAACTGTTATCTGTTGTTTCCACGATTCTGAGAGTGTTCCGATTCTAAAGGGAAACAAAGTTGTCATGTTTATGCGGTTGCCAGAAACTACTCCCTTCTTGTTTACAAGGAGTTTCTAGTGGCCTCTGAGTTAGCTGGCACAAAGTAATTAAGTTTAATATACTCGATAGGGGCATACTGACCTCAGTCCTATGTCAAACCTATAGGGTATATTATTCCAATGCGCAGAGCCTATTAGGGAAATAGGAACTACACTACATCTTGAAGTGCAGGAGTTCCATCAGGTCTGTGGGCTCATCAGGGAGTGTGTTCAGGCGGAGGGTGGATTTGTGGACGATGGCGATTCCTCCTCCCGGGCGGGTGGGGCGGTCCTTCCTGGAGATCTTGTATCCTTGGGAAATGGCGATGGCGATGTCCAATCCCGAGGTGGTGTTGGTCCAGGTTTCTGTGAAGAATGCTACGTCTGGGGTGGTGCTGTCGGGGAGGTCCCAGATTTCGGTGGCGTGTTTGAGGAGGATGCATTGTAGGGTCTTCGGTTCGGATGTTTTCTTGCGGGCGGGTTGTGCTGGGCCCGTGTTCCTGGTGGTGTTGTAGGTGTGCCGGCATCAGTGACAGCTGAAGGGTCCGTGGGTGTCGGCTGGTGATGCTAGCTTGCAGTTGTTGTTGCGGCCTGGGTTGAGTGTGTGGAGTGTCACTGGGTCGTAGCGTTGGCGGTGCGGAGGTCCAGGGTTCCTGGTGCTGGTCGCGGTCGGGTCACGGACGGGCGCAGACGGCTTGCCTTTGGCACGCCAGCGGCGCACCCGCTGCGCTTGTCCGCTGCGTGGCCGTGCAGAGGCCGCCATTAAGTAGGGGTGAGGGAGGGCTGGACAGCTGGGAGGCGGGAGCGTGGAGGGGAGCTGGATTGGGCCGGTCGTGCTGGTCGTGCTGGGGGGGAGGGGCCGCGAGGGCAGCAGCAGCGGGGAAAACGGGCAGAAAGGGAAAAGAGGAATAAAGTGGAATAAAGCAGAAAAGCAGAAAAGTGCAAGAAAGGTGGAGGAAAGAGATAGAAGGAGAGTGAGAGGGAGAGATTGAAATGAGGGTAAAACGAGTGAAACAGAGAGGGAAAGCGGAGCGAGAGAAAGGAGACAGAGGTCCACTGGACCACCAGGGATGAGGCGCAGGTATAACCTGCGGGTGGAGGAGCGCCTCGAACACCAGCACTCAAGAATGCAGGGGCTCGGGGGAGGCCTCACTTGATGGTGGAGCTGCGAGGGTGGGAGAACAATTTCACTAACAATGAGTCAGTGGTCTTGCTCGCCTGTCCCCGCAGCGGCCACCATTAAGTAGGGGTCGGGGAGGGCTGGACAGCTGGGAGGCGGGAGCGGGGAGGGGAGCTGGATTGGGCCAGCCGCGCTGGGGGGGAGGGGCCGCGGGGGCAGCAGCGGCGGGGAAAACAGGCAGAAAGGGAAAAGAGGAATAAAGTGGAATAAAGCAGAAAAGCAGAAAAGTGCAAGAAAGGTGGAGGAAAGAGATAGAAGGAGAGTGAGAGGGAGAGATTGAAATGAGGGACAAACGAGTGAAATGGAGAGGGAAAGCGGAGCGAAAGAAAGGGGACAGAGGTCCACTGGACCACCAGGGATGAGGCGTAGGTATAACCTGCGGGTGGAGGAGGGTCTCGAACACCAGCACTTGAGAATGCAGGGGCTCAGGGGAGGCCTCACTTAATGGTGGAGCTGTGAGGGAGGGAGAGCAATTTCATTGACAATGAGTCAGTGGTCTTGCTCGCCTGTCCCCGCAGCAGCCACCATTAAGTAGGGGTCGGGGAGGGCTGGACAGCTGGGAGGCGGGAGCGGGGAGGGGAGCTGGATTGGGCCGGTTGCGCTGGTTGTGCTGGGGGGAGGGGCCACGGGGGCAGCAGCGGCAGGGAAAACGGGCAGAAAGGGAAAAGAGGAATAAAGTGGAATGAAGCAGAAAAGTGCAAGAAATGTGGAGGAAAGAGATAGAAGAAGAGTGAGAGGGAGAGATTGAAATGAGGGTAAAATGATTGAAAAGGAGAGGGAAAGCTGAGCGAGAGAAAGGAGACAGAGGTCCACTGGACCACCAGGGATGAGGGGCAGGTATAACCTGCGGGTGGAGGAGGGCCTCGAACACCAGCACTCGAGAATGCAGGGGCTCGGGGGAGGCCTCACATAATGGTGGAGCTGCAAGGGTGGGAGAGCAATTTCACTGACAATGAGTCAGTGGTCTTGCTCTGACTCTAATCAATATTGGGAGTGGACCATGTGCAATGCCCAAGAGCAGTTATTGTTTGTGTACATCTGGTAGCAGGTGCATGCTGATGTGCTTTGCCTATTGTCTTTATGACCAGGAACACAGCAAAGTAAAGTCCATTAACAATTTACTGTCTTGAGCTGACACAAGGCTGTGTAAAGTGATTAATCAGCTCATGTTGCTTGTACCAAACAGACCACTTGTCTTCATTGTGTAAGGAGTGATGCTCCCTCACTACTGTGTCTCATGTGATGGTGGCCCTCTTACATGTGACATAGAATACAGTACACTTTGGATGCAGTCACTGAGCAATACTTCCCCTTGGTAAGTGGGGAATCTGTAGTAACATGAGATAGGAAACATCACTGGTGCATCAGTATTAGTGCATACATGTTGGCATGTGCACCTTTCCCTGTTATAGTATCATCTGCACTACTGTTTCATACATGATCTACGTGTCTTCATAGGTTAATGTCTGATTCCATCACAAATATGTGTGTGTAGGCCAATCTGTATTTGAAAATATTTAATTGTGATGGGTATACAGTTCATGTGTTACCACAGACAGGAGTGTATAGACATTGGTGGGTGGGTCACACATACCCTAAGCCATTACTCAAAATTATTAGTCAGGTCCAATTGATGAAGCAATGAAGGACCTGACAATGTGAATTTCCATGCCATTGATGTGGGAATATTCAATTATGTGAGCTGCACCTGTTAATTTGTCAAGCTTCAATCACTGACTGGTGACATGCATCAGTAAGTAACATACAAAAATGTAGGGATCATATGTGAGTGTCTACATGTAGTAATACAATGGAATTTGTGTTTGCGAGACAAAAAGATGCTGTGATGTGCCTTCCCATTAGGGCTCACGTTAAAATTAGGGGAGAGGGTGAGGCTTAACGGCTAGGGTGGCCGACTTTGAAGCTGGGGACCCAGGTTCGAGACTAGCGGGAGGCTCAAACATCCTGTGATTCTGGGCAAATCACTTAATCTTCCCCGGCCTAAAAATTAGTGTGTCTATTTGTAATGGAACTGGTGCTCATGTAAAGCACTCTGATTCCTTCTGGTCAAATTTGCGCTATATAAAACTACACACAAAAAAAAAACACCTCTTCATGCAATGGAGATTCCCTGAGCCTCAACAACCTTCAATGGTATATTGTCTTTTAGGTATGCAATGTAAGAATGGCGTTCTCACCAGTACCAAGCTGGATTGGGAATGTCCCCAGGCCTAGCTGATTCATTATGCTGTGGATATTGGTATACAAATATTCCAGATATTTGGGCCAGATTGTCCTCAGTCTACTTTTCTGTGTTACATGTGATACATAGCAAAGGTACTTAAGTACAGCTTTCATGAGACTATTCTGACAGTGGACATATGAGGAAGTTTCTATTAGGAAGTGTCAACAGTGTAAAATTAGCATTTTCATGTCACTTTCTTCCTACTACATTACATATTGCAGCAGCACAGCTGTATTAGTTGACCATCATTTCATCATGATTTGGTATTAGGTATAAGACCATTTGCTGATTGGAAGGCCTAGCATGGAATCTGTAGGAATTAATTTGCCATTGCTATCCTATTTCATGACATCAGGGCACTAAGGTATACTACAAGAGCCAAACTATTCAAGGTGATAAAGTATCCTACTAGATACACGAGGATGGAGTTCAGACAACTTCACTCATGCAATTGGAGCTGTCTGTGGTAATGACTTCACTGTGAGCAACTGTTTACAGGTCATGTAGCATGCATGCATGTGTTCATGCTAATGTTGAAGCCACTATAGTGGACCTTGTAGCTGGAGTCTTCTGTGCACTTTAGTAATGTTCTGTGGTCAAAGCTGTTGGTCAAGTGTATTCTGGCACATGCAATAAACCTATTTTAATATGTAATTTCAGCATCATCCCAGGCAAGCAGAGGAGACAGGGCCAACATTGTTGGGGAAGCAGCTAGCTATAGTGGCTTTGATCGTGACATGACAGACACCGAGGGAGCCAGTGGCCCAGAAGGTGAGGGGAGTGCCATGGAGGACACAGACTCAACATCATCATCTTTAAAGGAAGCCTACATTGGACACTCACTAGTGGTAGCAGAACACAACCACACCATCCTTTTCCGCCACCCCCCTTCCATCTCTACCTTCCCTGTTTCTCCCAACCCAGTTTGCCAGGTCCGCTCCCCTAAAAGTAGAGCCATCTCCTTCACTCCGGTACTTCAGCTCCCTGACCCTGTAACCTCTGCTGCCCTGAGTGAGAAAACTATTGACCTCCTGAGAAACATCACTGTAGGGCAGACAGCACAACTGAATGCCATCCAGGGGCAAGGCAGCCATCTGCCACAGATGGTGGCCAACCTGGAAGGCATCCACGGAACTATGTCTGGCCTACAGAGACCTTTTCAGGCTCTGGACTCCTCCCTCACGGCAGCCTTCCACCCATCCCAAACTTCCACCCCACCTCTTGCCTTTTCCCCATCCAAATTCCCTATTCTCATGCCTGCCCCAAGAATACTCACACATACTCACACACACACTTCAACAGCCCCAAGCAGCACACGCAAATAGAAACACCACAAAGCACAGAAGCATGCAACCACTCACCTGGCAATCACCTCCCTCACCACCACCACGCACCAGCATACCACCAGACACCCACACCCACAGACCCATCCCCAACACTCAGCAATCCTCAGGACACCACACCCGCACCCACACACCCATCCACTACCCCAGCATTCCCCCAGACACCACACCCACAGAGCCATCCCCAAAACCCAGCATTTCCCATGACACCACACCCGAACCCACAGACCCATTCATCACCCCAAACATTTCACCAGACACTACACTCGCACCATCAGACCCATCCACAAAACCCAGCGTTCTCAGCACATCCACATCACACACCAGCAAAAAATTTAAATGTCAACACTCACCTACACAACAGACAGCTACAAAACACAAACAAGATACATCAGACACACAGATGGCTGCACCAACAATACCCCCCGCACTTGACGCTTCCACTCCCTCTACAGCCCAACCCCTTCTCCCTCCTTAACATCCTGCTCATTTTCCCTGTGAATGCCTGTTATTTGCCCTTGCCCTTACCCTGTCAAGCCCGACCCCCCCCAAAAGCCAAAAGAACCTCTTCCGCACCCCAACCCATCTCTTCCACATCCCAATCCACCCCTGAGAAAACTGATCCCTAACCACTAAACCCAGGCGTACCCCTGAGAAGAAGGCCAAAACCCCTCCCAAAACCAAAGACACCCCTCCGAAAGTCAAGACCACCCCTACCAAAACAGAATCCACCCCTCCCAATACAGACCCCCACCTATCTCAAGTGACATCTTTGAGATGTCTAGACTGCCCACTATAGGACCCTTCCTTGGGAGGATCCTCTGGCAGTGTCATAAAAGGCAAGTTTAGTGAAACAGCCGTGTGCTGGAGCACACAATGTGTCAATGGACTGGCCATTGGCCTTTGGTTTGCTCCATGTGTTCATTTTGGAGAAATATAAAACTTTACTTGTTCTAGAACACATTAATCCTGCCATTATTTTTCTAACTATTTGATGTTATTGGATACTTTGGGATGTGTGACTACAGTTGTGTTTGTTTCACCCTGATTTATGTTCCATTTGAAGTGGTAAGTATGATCTGACCTTGGAACCAGTGCTGGAGTCACACAGGACAAGGGGAAATGTTCAATAGATAGATATGTTGGATGAATTCCAATTGGGGCTGACATTGCATTGGGTGGTATTTCATATGGTAAGTAGTTCAGCTTGGCTTGGGCGATGTCAACATCATTTAGCTTGTACTTCTCTCTATGATCTACATTTGATATGTGTTTGATGTGTGCAAATTGGATATTTGTTTATCCACACATGGAGGGTGTTAAATTGTCATACCGTTGCAGACCTTTTTATGGACATGTGTCCATTTTCGTGTATACCTTACACCCACTTTATCAAATTGTGTGACAAATGCTGTTACTGCTATGTTTGCTTTTATGACTTGCACTTACACACTTCCAACATACCATGATATACTTCAAGCCACAGGTCCTGTGCACATAGAGGTTTTGAGGAGTGCAGAGACAGAATATCGAGTACAAAATATCGAGTTGCAGAAATATTGAGTCATTAATATCGTGGGTCAGAAATATCGACAGCAAGAATATCGTGGTCAAGAATATCGACTTAAGGTAAGTAATATTGATTTTAAAAATATCAAAGTGTTTACTATCGTTTACAAAAATATAGTTGTTAAAGATATCGTTTTTTATTACTGTTATGTATTTTAGTATATATTTTATATGTATGTGATGTATGTTTTTTTTGTATAAGAATTGTTTGTATTTTTAATATATGTGTTAACTTTTTTGGAGTTATTATTTTTTATTATTTGAATTTTGCGCTTTTAGTTCCGTAGCGGGTTGTGGGTTTATAGGGGAATAGGGTGGGAAGTAATGTAATTATATTAAATGTATTAATTTCTTTTAATTTGAATTTTGTGTTTTTAGTTCTGTAGCGGGTTGTAGTTTTATAGGGGAATAGGGTGGGAAGTAATTTAATTATATTAAATTTATAGTGTTAAATGTGTAAAGTAATTTTTTAATAATTAATTATTAATTGGCTGTTAATTAATTTTAAATAATTAATTGGTAATTAATTATGGTAATTGTGTAAATAATTTTAGGTGTGTGTTGTGGTGTTTATAGGTGTAAAGGGTGGGAAGTAATTTATTTTTAATTTATGAATTAATGATTGGTTAATTAATTTTAATTAATTAATTGTTTATTAATTTTGGTAATTTTATAATTAATTTTAGGTGTGCGTTGTGGTGTTTATATGTGTAAAGGGTGGGAAGTAATTTATTTTTAATTTATGAATTAATAATTGGTTGTTAATTATTTTTAATTAATTAATTAATAATTGATTTTGGTAATTGTGTAATTAGTTTTAGGTGTGTGTTGTGGTTTTTATAGGTGTAAACGGTGGGAATGGTGGGAAGTAATTTATTTTTAATTGAAGAATTAATAATTGGTTGTTAATTTATTTTAATTAATTAATTGGTAATTAATTATGGTAATTGTGTAATTAATTTTAGGTGTGTGATGTGGTGTTTATAGGAGTAAAGGGTGGGAATAAATTTGTGTTTAATTAATTAATATATAGTTGTTAATTAACGTTAAAGATTTGATATTTATTTTGGGTAATTGTTTATTTTTTTGTGTGTTGTTTTTACTTTTAAAGGGGTAAAGGGTGGGTATTAAATACGTTTTATTTATTTAATTATTAGTTGTTAATGGTAATAGTTTTTAATTGTAATTGTGTTTTATTATTTTATAGTTTAATTTAGGTGTGTGTTGTGGATATTCTAGTGTAAAAGTGTGTGTAGTCAATTAATGTTTATTAGTTTTTTTTTATTAATAATATTTTTTTAATCGATTATTAATTATGTTAATTATGTAAATTAATGTATTTAAAAATGTTGAAGAATTTTGTTATTGGTGTGGTGTTATAGGGTAGGAAATAAAATAAATACATTTATGTTTAATTAATTTTTTGTTTGTAAATATTTTCTAGTTTAAAAGAAGTATTTTATTGTAAATGTATTTTTTTATGTAATATTTCTAGGTTTTTGTTATATGTAATTAATATTATAATAGCTGTTCTTTTTACATATGTTTAATATTTTTTTTAAATATTGTTTATTCATTTTTATTATTTTTTTAATTTTCAATACCTATATATATATTTGTGTGAATAGTAACTTTTTTTCTCCGGTATCCAACACTTTCCCTACTGTTGCATTTACTGGAGTGGGAATAGTAATTTTTACCCCTCCGCTATCCAGCACTTTCCCTACTGTTGCACTCACCGGAGTGGGAATAGTAATTTTTATCTCTTCGCTCTCTGGCACTTTTCCTACTGTTGCACTCACTGGAGTTGGAATAGTAATTTTTACCTCTCCGCTATCCAACACTTCGCCTACTGTTGCACTCACCGGAGTGGGAATAGTAATTTTTATCTCTTCGCTCTCCGGCACTTTTCCTACTGTTGCACTCACTGGAGTTGGAATAGTAATTTTTACCTCTCCGCTATCCAACACTTTCCCTACTGTTGCACTCACTGGAGTTGGAATAGTAATTTTTACCCCTCTGCTATCCAGCACTTTCCCTACTGTTTCACTCACTGGAGTGGGAATAGTAATTTTTACCCCTCCGCTATCCAGCACTTTCCCTACTGTTGCACAGACTGGAGTTGGAATAGTAATTTTTACCTCTCCACTATCCAGCATTTCACCTACTGTTGCACTCACTGGAGTGGGAATAGTAATTTTCATCTCTCCGCTCTCTGGCACTTTTCCTACTGTTGGAATAGTAATTTTTACCTCTCCGCTATCCAACACTTTCCCTACTGTTGCACTCTCTGGAGTGGGAATAGTAATTTTTACCCCTCCGCTATCTAACAATTTCCCTACTGTTGCACTCACTGAAGTTGGAATAGTAATTTTTACCCCTCTGCTATCCTGCACTTTCCCTACTCTTGCACTTACCGGAGTTAGAATACTAATTGTTACCTCTCTGCTATCCAACACTTTCCCTACTGTTGCACTATCTGGAGTGGGA
Organism: Calotriton arnoldi; assembly: GCA_963921515.1. Lineage (NCBI taxonomy): Eukaryota > Metazoa > Chordata > Amphibia > Caudata > Salamandridae > Calotriton > Calotriton arnoldi. The sequence continues at coordinate 276,058 of CAWUFW010005141.1, forward strand.
ATAGTAATTTTTACCCCTCCGCTATCCAACACTTTCCCTACTGTTGCACTCACTGGAGTTGGAATAGTAATTTTTACCCCCCCGCTATCCAGCACTTTCCCTACTGTTGCACTCACCGGAGTGGGAATAGTAATTTTTATCTCTCCGCTATCCTGCACTTTACCTACTGTTGCACTCACTGGAGTTGGAAAGGTAATTTTTACCTCTCCACTATCCAACACTTTCCCTACTCTTGCACTCTCTGGAGTGGGAATAGTAATTTTTACCCCTCCGCTATCCAACACTTTCCTTACTGTTACACTCACTGGAGTGGGAATACATTTTTTAACCTCTCCGCTATCCAACACTTATCCCACTGTTACATTCAGTGGAATGGGAATAGTAATTTCTACCCCTCCCCTATCCAACATTTTCCCTACTGTTGCTCTCACTGGAGTGGGAATAGTACATTTTACCTCTCCCCTATCCAACACTTTCCCTGCTGTTGCACTCACTGGAGTTGGAATAGTAATTTTTACCCCTCCTGCTATCCAGCACTTTCCCTACTGTTGCACTCACTGGAGTGGGAATAGTAATTTTTACCCCTCCACTATCCAACACTTTCCCTACTGTTGCACTCACGGGAGTGGGGATAGTAATTTTTACCGCTCCGCTATTCTACACTTATCCTACTGTTGCACTCAGTGGAGTGGGAATAGTAATTTTTACCCCTCCACTATCCAACACTTTCCCTACTGTTGCTCTCACTGAAGTGAGAATAGTAATTTTTACCCCTCTGCTATCCAACACTTTCCCTACTGTTGCACTCACTGGAGTGGGAATAGTAATTTTTTCTCCTCTGCCATACAACACTTTCCCTATTTTTGCTCTCACTGGAGTGGGAATAGCAATTTTTACCCCTCTGCTATTTTACACTTTCTCTACTGTTGCACTGTTTGGAGTGGGAATAGTAATTTTTACCCCTCCGCTATCCAACATTTTCCCTAATGTTGCACTCACTGGAGTTGGAATAGTAAATTTTATTATTTTGCTATCCAACACTTTTCCTACTGTTGCACTGATTGTATTAGGCAATTTAAGTTTAAATATTTTTTCATAGTTTAATGTTTTAATTTATTCTAGAATTTTTGTTATATTTTAAATTATTTATATATATATATATATATATATTATTTTTATATCGTTTTAAAGTTTTAAAATAAATTAAAAATAATAGTTTATTAATTATTTTAAAGTAAATATGTATGTATAAATTATTATATTTGTGTTAATTTTTTTAATTAATGTATTTGTAATATTTTGAAAAAATGTATATTAAATTAAATTTATTTTGTTAAAATTAATATTAATATTTAATATATTTAATATATATTATTTTATTTTATACATATATTTAAATCGATATTTTTTCCATCTATATTTTTTACATCAATATTTTTGATTCAATATTTTTGTACTTACCTGTGTAGGTAGGGAGTCGATATTTTTGTAGTCTATATTTGTTTTTCGAAATTTTGAACATCGATATTCTATCAGTGAACCATTTTGAGGCATGTGCAAAGTGAACTGTGGCCCTGGGCCCCCGCCTTTCAGGGGTCCCCCTGGTAGAGGCATACCTATTCTGCAGAGAGTATTTACATTGTGACCTTTGAATGCTTCTCACGCTGATTATTTGGAATCCCATTTACCTGACATTACCTATCAATGTGGGTGATGTGTGAACGTCCTTTACAGAGATTTACCAGAGAAGGTGTGTTTCAGTTTCATGACACAGCCATGCAGATGTATCTTTGATATCACAGCAGGACCTAGCATGTCAGCAATGTGAGGGTGTCACAGAGATTTATAGGTGTAATATTGATGAGGAGGTGCTGTTGTGTAACACAATTTAACGCACACATCACTATCCCTGATTTTGAGATGTGAACACATGTGGACTTTTGTAGAGTGTGCCTGTGCAGTGTCAGTGACCTGGCCAAAGAGAGCATCATAGAGCTGCCATAGGATCATACATGCAGAACTATTCCGAACAAGGGCCCACAAAATATGTTTAGCCCAGGGAACCCAAATGCTAGACATGTCCATGGTGGGGCAGCTATTTGCTGAGGAGTTGATAGGAGTGAATAAGAGTGTAACTTACCGTTGGTTGCCTCCACGACGGTGTCTGTTTTGGACGTCATCAAGCAGGAACAGCAGCGACAGGACATGTAGGATCGGCCCCAATGTGGCACAGGACATGTGAAGCTGTGTACAGGTGAGCTTCAGCCTTATGCCCTATGTGTAATCAGATCAGAGAGATGCCCTTGTACTAGAGATCAAGCGGACATATCAAAAGAAGAACTGCAGCTGCCACAGTGTGGCAAACGGACTATATTGGACCCCTGTATCAGGAAGGGGGCAAAAGCTATGTATTGACAATGGTGGACACTTATTCTAGCCATTTTCTGAGCCTGCCTTGTCTGCAGACCAAAAATCCACTTGCAGGGGCTAAATTACCTAATCAGACACTATGAGGTGCCAGAAGAATTCCAGACAGACAGAGGGACACATTTTCAGTGAAAGCTGTACAGGAGTGGTCTCAAGAACAAGATGTTCAATGAGTGTCACACAGTAGTTATTACCTACAAGTTGCAATAATGATTGAGAGATATAAGGTTTGCTGAAGGGACAAATGAGGAAGTATCAGCACATTAGATGTAGACAAAATGTAGTAACAACTGAATAGAGCATTGTTTGAGTTAAACCATAAGCCAGTAGGGCAGCAGATCCCATGTATCTGAATGGCAGGACAGACAGGACAGACAAGGGTGATTCCCCTGGGGGTAGGAGTGAAAGTGCGAGCAGGAATGTATGGTAGGATTGGCCCAAAATCTAGCTATCAAAGGAATATCAGTGTTGGAAGGAGTTATTGATCCAGATTACAGAAAAGGGAAAGTGGTTCTGAATCAGGGAGATACTGCTGCATCATATCAAACACATGAAAGGATTGCACAACTGACCAGCGAGAGCTCAAATTCCACAAATTGAGGAGAGATCTGGACCCCCAGTTACTACCCAAAGAGGGGAGGAGGGTATGGGAGCATTGAAAAGGTGTGGGTATATCAAATCATCCAAAAAGAAAGCAGAAGCTAGAGAGATATTAGGTCAGGGAGTAGGAAGTACAGGTTTTGGAAAAAAATTCTAATGTGCCTGTATTTATATCTGCACTGGAGCTCTCTCTGCGATCGTGAATGGGGGATCCATGCCAAAGATGTGGTTCAAGGTCACCCTGATGATTGCAATGGTAGAGCTATATGGGTACAGCCGAATGTATCCAAGAACATCACCACTGATCTCCATGTTTTTTGCGCACTGCGAGCACCCAGTATCACAGCTAATGAAGGGGTGGTTGGTTTCACTCTGAAATGTGCCGATGCCTGGATGCAAATGGGTGGCTGCCAATGTGATGATTTGTAATGTGACAGGACAACAAATTTGCCATACCTTTGGACTAATTGAGATACAATTGACACCTGCGAGGGTTCCAGCAATAAAATCTATCATGAACATGATATGAAAATACTATATTAAAATGTTGCCCTTTTTGTCATCCTTAAACTATCACTGTAGGCAGTATGAGTGCTCGAAGGAGCAGATTATTCTACATTGTATCATATAGCTGAGAAGTGCATGGCTAGCAACTCAGGCAACTATTATATAGTTAGATATAGGATAGGATGCAGGTTACCTAGATTAGAAGCTATTAGATAGTATGCACAGATTGCATTTACTAAGTTTGACACAGCTGCTAAGTATAGAAAAGACCCAGGTATTAGAATGACTATCGATGCCAAGCAACTAATGCCTCCAGCTTCTCATATTCAGCAGCTAACAGAGCATCACTGGTATGACATAATCCTTGGCTGGGCACCAGGAGTCACGGAAATTCTTAATCTAGTCCTGCACCCTTTAATTTGGCTGCTTGTTACTTTTGCTACATTGACTATTATAATTTGCAGACTATACGTACGCACTAAGCAGCTGCAAATTAGAGGGAAGATGCTTGATGCAATGTTTACTGGACTTTGTAGTAATCTGTCTGTGTAAACAATTAAATAACTTGGTTTTTGCATGCATTGACACTCATCAAAAGGGGTGGAGTGTACAGTATGCAGGCCTAGTTGTGGAAGACATTATGACGTGAAGGGGTTAACTAGCTTAGGCGTTGTTGATGAGTGAAAATTCATGCAAAAAGCCTTTTACCATGCTGAAATAGCAGAGAATCTCATGATGATTGTTTATGCCATTTTCAATAGACGCAACTATCTGTCAAAGTGCTGTGTTTACGGTACCAGACTGAGGCATGTGGGCTGTGAGAGACATGCCGTTGAGGAACCAGCGAGTAGCTGAAGGCCCTGGAAGGATGATTGATTGGTATCAGGGAACGGAGGGTGCAAGATGCAGCTGGTATGAGCCAGGAGGAGCCTGGGTGAGCATAAACACTGATAGCACCACAAGAGCAACAGGTACGGGAAAGGAACATGATGTTGTGTAAGCCAACTTTGACTTTATTAAAGAAGGTGTGCAGATTCATTGCTGAAGCTCACAGATGGAGTTGTGCAGATCTGCTGTCGCCTACAGCTGCTACCCATGGTTATGCCATTCCAAGTGAGGAAGAGAGAGAGAGTTATTGGAGCAGGCTTCCCGGTGTTGTGGAAAGTTAAGTCCGAGGGGTGAAGGTTCAGATTCTACTGCTTTATCTTTATTTACCAGAGTATTATTATTGCAACTGTAATTAACTGCACTGTAATTGATTCAAGACTGTGGGGCATATTAGCAAGCCATTTATTGCTGCGTTAGCGGCACTTTCGTGCCCCATACGCAGTATTTTGTTATCGCCCTATTACCAAGCTGTCACTAACAGGCGTTAGCGACAGCTTTCCGGCGATAGCAGCCGCTTTTTTCATCGCCATGTATGCCAGCGATAGTTATTGCTAATGACATGCAAAGTAGGCGTTCCTTCTCAAAATTTCTTGAAAAATGTTGCTAACACCACATCGCACTATTACCAATGATGGCCCAGACCCGCGAAGCAATAAAAAGAGTCGCGCTAAGGCCCTTTAGCTGCAAGAACTTAAGACCAGAAAAAAGCTGGTCTAAAAATGGTGATAAAGGGAGGTATATAAGGGAGACTAGCGCAGAGCCCCATCTGAAGACCCACTGACGCCATGGAGGTACTAATCATTCTGCTTGGAGCACCACGAAGGCAACAACCACCACCGCCACTGCCACCTCCCCCAGGACCACCACTGAGGCAGCGCCAAAGAAGACTGCGGGCCCCGAAGACGTCTCAGCCTCGCAGACCTAACGCCAGAGGATGTCATTGCCCACTACAGGCTCAAAAGGACATCCATCCAACACATCCTGAACCTGATAGCCCACAGGCTGACGCCACCAACACAGCGGAGAACCAACATCCCTCCGCAGACAAAGCTGCTGGCTGTGCTGCACATGTTGGCCTCTGGGACTTTTCAACCAACAACGGCCAGAGTCGGCGGAGTTTCACAGGCAGCCCTTTTAATCTTCCTCCCGACTGTCTTGGATGGCATACTCAGCCTGATACCCCAGCACCTTCACTTCCCCAACACTGTGCAGGAACAGATTGAGACCAAGCAAGGCTTTCACGCCATAGCCGGATTCCCGCAGGTGTTGGGGGCAATTGACTGCACACATGTCCTATTAGTGCCCCCTGTGGACAGCGCACACATATACCGCAACAGAAAGCACACCCATTCTATGAATGTGCAGGCAATAGTGGACCACCGGGGACTGTCCACCAATGTCATAGCCAAGTTCCCAGGGAGTGTGCATGATTCCTACATCTTCCGACAGTCCATCCTAAATCAGCAGCTTCCAGGATGGCACACACGAAAATGCAGTTCTTGTTGGTAAGTACCAACTGAACACACCACACGCCTCAACTCCACATTCATGCAACTCACAATTGTGAGAATGTACATGTTACAATCTCACATACAACATGTCAATCAACATGCCCACAATAACACAAGTAACTGTGGGAACTGTGGCTAGCTATGTAGACAAACCATCCCCAAAGGCCTAGCCCCTCCGCCGCTCATTTGCAAATGTGGGGAGAGGTGGGAACCAAGTATGTGTGACGGAGGGACTCGATCCATAAGGAAAGTATGTACACAAGGCCCAGTGTGTCGGTGTCGTGCTGGACAGTCAGGACTAAGCTGAGCGCAGACCTGCCCATGTGGGCATATAGTGTGTTTCCGTAGTCCAGCCTGATGGCAATGACTGTGTGGGTGACTGTCTTACCTGACAATGGGGGGATCCATTGGAAGGTTGCATGGAGGATGCAGAGGCAGATGAAGCAACTGCAGGCCACTGCGTAGACCTGTTGGTTCATGGAGAGGGAGGAGTCAAATACGGTGCCTAGGTACCTAGAGTTGGGGGGGCTGACGAAGTCGTTGGCCCATGTGATGTCACATGCTGATGGGTTGGTTATGAGGATGAGGACTCATGTCTCCTCTCCGTATAGCACCCCCCAGCTGTTGATCATCCATGTTGCAACTTACAGCAAACCTTCCTGGAAGCCCAGTTTGGTGTGTGGGCGTATTGTTGATGGAGATTATGAGCCTGGTGTCCTTGTAGGTGGCGATGTCTAATGGTATCCTCAATCTTGCACCAGTTCTTCTCCATGTGTCAGCAGATGCATCTGCCAACTTTGAGGTTGTTGGTGACCGAGGTGGCATTTATTGCATGCCTTGTGGCTCAGTGTGGTGAAGATTTGGGACATTCTGATGTCAGCAAACATTTCCCAGAGTGTAATGGATTTTGAGTAGTCATGGTATGTGAGTTGGAGGCTCTGCTCGGGAATGAGTACGTAGTCCAGGGAGTGGACGGCATGGCGTCTGATGATGTTGATGGTGTGGGTGAAGCGTTCCTGCCCTCAGTGGGCCCTGCTGACTGTTGCTTTGTGGCAGGTCTGGACATGAAACTGCATGTGTTGTGCGGTGGGGCAGGTCTGGTGGCAGCGGCAGCAGCAGAACTGAACGTGAGCCGTGTCTGGTCTGGCTCATTGGCATTCAAATGTTCCCATGACGTTGACTGCGAGGAGGGCGGATGAGTGCCATCGCTAGACGGTAGGAGAGCCAGGGTGCCTGCTGGTGTTCGTGTTAGGCCTGTGGGTATGAGCAGATGGCCTTGACATTGTTGCACAGTAGGAGTGCCAGTGATGCAACCGCGCAGCGCATACAATCAAATCGGCTCGGGGGAGGGAGGATCAACTGTGAGGTAACGTAATTAGCATTGATGCTGGTAAATAGTCAGAAGCGACACATGGCTAACATGAAATCCAAAATAGCACAGATCACACACCACAAAACTATCAACACTACCAACACAGCATGCATGACCAATAATGGACACATCTCCCCATCACATGTTACAGGTGATCAAGGATATGCACTCTGCCTGTGGATGATGACACCCCTCCGAAACCCCACCACCCAGGCCCAGAGGCAGTATAATGCGGCCCACAGACGCACCCGGTCCATTGTGGAGCGCACATTTGGCGTGCTAAAGTCACGTTTCCATTGCCTGGACATCACAGGTGACAGACTGCTGTACAGCCCCGAAATGGTGAACAAAATCATCATAGCATGTTGTATATTGCACAATATATGTGTGCGCACCAATGCCCCATGGATCCAGGTGCCTGCTGCACCGGACGATGACCAGGATGATGATGAACATGAGGCAGGTGGAGCACACCCCACAGTTAATGCAGCAGGAACTGCCCTAAGGAACCGAATAATAAACAATTTCTTCAACTGAGCACGACACATTGTGACAGTCCCCATCAAATGTATATCAGTGCAAAATGACCCCAATCACGGTTTGTGCCAATAAAAAACACAACACACATACCCTGTCTGCATGTTACTCTCCTGCATAAGTACATCACTCAGAAAAGTGTATGTTGCACAATAAGTGCAAATAATATCACAATAGTCAATTCATGGTGGGAATGTCTCCTCAGTACAGAGATGCTTTTTAGTGTGTCAATTGTGCAAAAGTAGAGTTTTCATGGTGTAAATTGTGGTACCAAAATCGAATATTTTGCGTGTCCTTTTGTGTAACTCATGAATTATTGGTTGTCCTCTGTGCTAAATTCAGAATTGTAGGGTGTCTTTTGTGGTAAACAATTTATTTGAGTTTGTCCGTTGTGTTAAATTTTGAAAGTTAGGGTGTGAAATTGGGTAAAAGCTGAAAAATGGGTGTGGAATGGGGTAAAAGATTAAAATTGGGTGTGAAATGGGGTAAAAGATGAAAAATGGGCATGAAATGGGGCAAAAGATGAAAAATGGGCGTGAAATGGGGAAAAAGATGAAAAATGAGCGTGAAATGGGGACAAAGATGAAAAATGGGTGTGAAATGGGAAAAAAGATTAAAAATGTGCATGAAATGGGGAAAAAGAGGAAAAATGGGCATGAAATGGGGTAAAAGATGCTTTTTAGGGTGTCATCTGCAATAAGCTGGGAACCTACTTCCACCTCAAGATCATAAACCTCTATGACAAGTTTGTGGACCCCACACCGGACGCAACAGCCGGCCCACCCGCCCCCCTGAGACAACAACCAGCCCACCATCTCCAACTGGACACCAGGCACGGATGAAGACACCGCCTCCAGCATGAAAGGCATCCACTCGGGGGCCCACACAGATCCCTGGCCCCCTCACATCTACCACAGAGCCGCGTCTGCCATAGCACAATAACTACAATGCAACATCAACACCACCTTCAAAACAGGCACCTTCACAGACGACTGGAAGCGCGCAGAAGTCAGGCCCCTGCTCAAGAAGCACACAGCTGACCCCACCGACCTCAATAACTACCGGCCCATCTGGCTCCTCACCTTCGCAGCCAAAGTCGCAGAGAAAACAGTCAACAGGGAACTGACACGATTCATTGAAGAGAATGCCATCCTCGACCCGTCACAATCTGGATTCCGAATCAACCACAGCACTGAGACCGCCCTACTTGCCGCAGCATACAACATCCACACCCTCCTGGACCAAGGCCACTACGCAGACCTCATCCTACTTGACCTTTCAGCAGCCTTCAACAACATCTCCCACCGCACACTAGTCACCAGACTACACAACGCAGGCATCCAAGGTACAGCCCTGGACTGGATCCGATCATTCCTCACCGTAAGAAGGCAAAGGATCAGACTGCCACCCTTCATCTACGATCCCACGACAATCACCTGCGGAGTCCCACAGGGGTCATCACTGAGCCCGACCCTCTTCAACATCTACATGGCCCCCCTTGCAGCCATCGTCCAACCACACGGCCTCAACATCCTATCCTACGCTGACGACACCCAGCTCATCCTCTACCTCACCAAAGACCCCACCACCGCCAAAATCAACTTCCAGAAAGGAATGCAACACGGCGCAGTCTGGCTGACCAACAGCTGCCTGAAGTCCAATGCTGAGAAGACAGAAGACCTCGTCCTTGGAACCACCCCTTCAGCATGGGACAACACCTGGTGGCTGACGGCCCTCAGTAGACCACCTCCCCCCGCAGACCACGGCAAAAACCTCTGCATTATACTTGACTCATCACTCAACATGAACCAACAGATCAATGCTGTCACCTACAGCTGCTTCAACACACTCCGCATCCTCTGCAAGTCCTTCAAATGGATCCCCCCTGAGTCAAGGAAGACAGTCACCCACGCACTCATCACCAGCAGACTGTACTACAAAAATGCACTCTATGCCGGCATCAACAAGTCCATACTCTGCAAACTCCAGACACTACAGAACACCGCCGTCAGACTCGTCCTCATCATCCCCTGGCACGAACACATCAGCCAACACCTACGAAGACTTCACTGGCTCACAGTGGAGAAAATAGTCAGCTTCAACATCCTCACTCACGCCTACAAATGCCTGCACAACAACGGACACAAATACCTCGATTACAGAATCAACTTCCACGTACCCAAGAGAAAACTCCAATTTAAAAAACTCTCACTGGCCGAAATACCTCGCATCCACAGAGCCAGAGCAGGCGGAAGATCCTTCTCTCACATTGCAGCCAAGACCTGGAACGAGCTACCGGCAGACATCAGACACGCCCCCTCCCTGAACACCTTCATGAAGCCCCTCAAGACCTGGCTCTTTGGCTAACAGATGTGCGCAGCCCCCCCAGCGCCTCGTGACCCCCAGGGGTGAGTAGCACACTTACAATTCCCCTGATTGATTTGTTGTGAAATAAGCAATTTATGGTGTCACCTGGGGTGAAAGATGCAATTTAGGGTGTCATCTGTGGTGAAATATCATATTTAGGGTGTCATTTGTGTGCCAAACAAGCTTTTCATGTTGTTATTGGGCTCTGAAATGAATTTTGCTCTAAGACTGTACATCTGTGTATGAACTTGCTCTTAGCGTGAAGATTTGACCGCTAAATCGATAACGCAATGCTTTTTTCATACGCTCGATGGAAAAATACATCGCTCAACACATTGTACAATACAAAATATTACTCATGAGCCTATTTGTGTGCAGATTTTCACTGCTTCGTCAAAAACGGGCCGCACACACACAGGAAGTGATATCTGCATGCTTCCTGTCTACTGGAGTAGTGTTTTGCACTTTCACTTTCTCTTTTGAGCACATTGCTGGTGATTGTGGAGAGTGTTGGAGGTGTTTGGTGGTGTGTGCTGCAGTTTTGAGATTTGGAGAGTGTTGCTGTGTCCTGTGTCCTGTTGATAGTGTCTGTGAAGTGTTGTGTACTGGTTTTTATGTGTTTTCTTGTCTCCTGTCCTCAATCTTGTCGTTTGTTTGTTTTGGGGTACTTAACTTTCTTTGTTGTTGTTGGGGATATTATTGAGGGTTCATTTTATTTGCTGTGGGGTCACAGGTGTGCAGGGAGATGCCGGCTGTGGGCAGGGAGGGCAGGATGTTCGAGGGGGCATTGAGGGGCTTCCTGTGGATGGTCAAATTCTACCTGCCCTTGATGTTGGAGAGGGGAGGCCATATCCTTCAAGGATACAATGTAAGTGTGCGGAAGATGAGGTGGGAGCGTGTGCGGGTGCAGATGCTCCAGTTCTTTGGAGTGGACCGTACCGTGCGCCAGTGGAAGCACAGCTGGCAGGATCTGCTGGCCCGTGAAGCTGACCTCCTGGACTACATGGGAGTAATGACTGGCCTACAGGGTGGTAAGTACAAACTCCACATTTAATCGTAAATACTGTAACTAAAAAAAATTAGGCCGTGTGTGACACTGGTGTCAAAGTGAAAAAAGGTTGCTGAGTGAGGTGGGAGACGTAATGCGTTCACGCCTAATGTTGGCACATCCGAGACACAACGCTGCATCATATTGACAAGCATAGGGTGCTAGTCTGTGTTACCCACTGCGCTGGAGCAACACTTAGGACTGTAGTGCCAAAGCTGGCACACTTGCACAAAAACTGCTTGCAGGATAAAGATTGTTCGTGTACGGGAAGGGTGACTGTACATGAACAATCCAAGGCATTGTTTATGGGAGCTGTGTGCTGGCCAAAAGGTAGGGTAAAAATGCTGTCCTCATAAATTGTGGTACGTTAGCTACGGTGGCCTTGTACATAGTTACTGTGTGAGAATGTATTTGATAGGAATAAATGGTCAAAGGAAATCGGACATCTCCAGATTGTCATACACCAACAACATTTGTGAAACTGCCTTGTGCGATCTGCAGCGATGCAATCGTACACAGAGCATGTATAACATCATGTTGCATGTAGTAATGGGGCCTTGTGGATGTGTCACACTACTATTATGTGCATGTTAGCTAGCATTATTGTCTTGTTTGTCCCAACTCAGCATTCACAGGTCTGGTGTGAATGGCAGTCAAAGTGGACCCAATCATGTAGCCAACATGAAACGCAACACTACAGTTACATAGCATTTTCAGTTATGGTGATGATTTGTATGAGGAATATGACACATATGATTTAACGTCTGATACCAACACATATTTATTTTGTTGTCTCACAGATGGTCGGCCACCAATCACACAGGGGGACATCAACAGCTTCGAGGAACCACATGCCACTGGTGAGTTTGGACATCATATATTGGCATAGTGCGGTGTCATGGATGTCTGGGTTAAATGATCAACCTTGTAGTATGCAGTATGGGCGTGTATCACATGTCCCTTGCCTACAGTGTGATGATGTATTGTGGAAGTCAGAAGTGTGTACAAATCGGTATGTGAAGGTGGAGCAATGCATTTGTCTCACAGTTGTAACTTTGCAGATCCCCAGTCAGTGATACACATTGAAATTAAGGTGCATATTATCAAGCCCCTATCGCCAACACAACGTCACTTTCAGTGAAGTTGTCTTGGCGATAGGGGCCTCGCATCATGACCAAGGCTGCGTTAATCCACTTCATGTGTATTAACGCTTCCTTGTTAATAAGGCACCCTTTCACGCTGTGTTTAGCATGAAAGTGGCGTGCAGTGGGTGTTGCGGTGTGCGTTCCACAGCAACACCCATTGTATTTGACGCTGCCCCCTATGTACAAGGGTGGCGTTGATAGGTGGCAGCGCACAAGTTAACACCAGTGAAATCCTGGTTGTAATTTTGCAAAACAAGGATGAATGCTTTTTTCTCATCATTATTGCTTTATCCATGTGTGCTGCCTTGTGCAGCACACATGGAAAAAGCAAAATGACATGGTTTGCATATGTACAGTAAGGTGGCCCTTCCTGTACATACAGAAACATTTGTTAATATTCCATATTGTAACTTTCCTGTGTGCTGCCCGAAGCACCACACATAAAAGTTACAACATGGTATTCTAGGATTGATTATGTGCAGGAAGGGGCACCTTCCAGTACAGAAACAAACCTCCCCTGCACACACGCACCCTTGCACTCTGGTGCAAGGTTGCCTGCGTTGGCGCTAAGTTGTGAGACTTAGCGCCATCGCAGGGGGAAACGCAAGTCTGCACCATATCCTTGATGATATGGTGTAGCCTTGCGTTTCCTAAGTGGCGGAGAGAGGCATTAAGCCAAGAAGGCTAACGCCTGTCTCTGCAACTTCCTTGTCAATATGCCCCTAGGTCTATGGGTTCTGTCACCACAGCACATGCCTGTGGATTGCAGAGCGCACTGATAGGAGAGGAGACATGTAAGTGGGGTTGCTGATGACTATCAGATGACATGGAATGCATGTACATCCTTGACTGAGATGACTGTGCAAGTGTGCCTGATGATGCACAAGGAGGCTGTGCTTTTCAGTCCGTAAGTGCTCAGACAAAGTTCGGCACTGTGAATTTGTAGGTATGCTGCATACCATCTTCAAAGAAGTGGCAGTGCGTATCTTTGAGCCAAGCATATCAATGGCATGTTCCCCAAACACACATCAAAGATGGCCCTATGAATCTAATTGGCATGTTTGGCCACTGCAATGGTGTTGACAAGCTGTCTCTTTGGGGCCATTCCCTGATTGACTCTAGATCAGGTGTAGGAATTCCTCTGTCCCAATTGGTGACATTACTCCGCACGCATTTACCATGCATGCTTTAGCTCTGCCTTCATTGCTGTGCCATATATTTTACAATGCAGGGCTATACAACGCTGTCTGTGAGAAAGCATTACCCATAACAACACTATAAGCATCATGACTCCAGGGTGCCGTTACAATGGGGAATGCATTGTGACAGTTTGCGTTGTAAAGGCCTGCGTATTTTGATTTACTACGGAGTAAGATTAGCGGATACAAGACATGCATGAGTGACAATTTAGAGGAAACAATGTTTCTCCCTCTCAGCGGCAACACCCCACATATTGTGTAGTAGTGGTGGAGAGCGGGACAGCGCCTCATGTATAAGTCAGCGTTGAGCCACACAACGGGTTTCCATGTGTGCTGCATGATGCAGCATAGTTGAAAGTGTGAGAAGGGCTGTCCCAGGATTGCTCCTGTGCAGGTAGGGTAACCTTCCAAAACATTAACAAGCCCCCTGCACACAGACACCCTTGTACTCTTGTGCAAGAGTGCCTGTGTTGCCGCTGACTTGATGAACTGCACACAGTTGGTGGGGGACACACAGGGCCGCACATGGGCATTGTACATATCATGCAGCACTGTGTCACAGGAGTGGATGAGGGTGGTGCTACACACGGAGGGCTAATGCCTACCTCCTCCGATTGCTTGTACATGTCACCCTCAGTCCGGGTATGTCATGGCACCATCGTTTGACACTGTCAGTCTCATTTTGTTGTGACAGTACATGTCCCATGCCATGCACTGTCATGTCAGTCTCCCCAGCATGTAGCCACTGATCCAGGATTCAACATTTCGTTGTCCAGGTCACTCTCTGACTTCACATAGTTACGCTGGAGTGTAGGCTCCCATGTTTAAGTGGTCTTGTATTACAGATTTGAATGGAGAACATTGACATAGTCTAAAGGACTCAATATTCCCATTGTTGATATTTTACAGACAACATGACGCCCGCCGAACAACATGCCTTCCAGGTGAGGAAGGACCGCTTCAAGCATGTCAAAAAGGTGGCAAAAGGGTACCGCAACATGGCGAAGAGGTACCAGGAGGAACGGATAAAAGGTACATGGAAGGCGGTGCCCGAGCTTGCAACAACTGGCACACAGGCCATCCCAGTCCCCTCTGGCGTCAGTTGTGGGTCCCAGCCTGGACAGGTGTCCCATCCCCCTATGGCCACACCCCCCCAAGGGACAGTCCCACCTGCACCTGCCGATCAGGTGGTGCCATTCACAGTGAGGGACAGGAGGATCCTGCATGACAACAATGTATTTCTGGCAGAGATCAGGCGAGAAATGGTGGATCTGAACAGACATATAACAGACATGAAAAAACACCTTGGACTGCCATGATGCCTGGACATGTTGGACCCCATCCCCCTCTTCTCCCTTCCCCCAATGTTTTAACTTGTGATATTAGGTAGTGTTAGGTTAGTTCTTTTCATTGTTAGGTATTGTAATTTTAGCGTAGGTTATAGTTAGTGTTATATTTTAAGGTAGTTTTTAGATATGTATTATTATGCAGTATTTGGGGCTAAGTTTCCTTTTCCTTTGGGTGGGGGGTTGATGTATTTTTTGTAAAAAAAAATCATGTACAAAAAAATATATCTTTGTGTAGGTTACATGTGTAGTTAGTTTATGTATAGCTTAGATGTCTTTGTCCTGTCTTGTGGTGTGCCTTAAGGGTGGGAGGGGGGTTGATGTCTAAGATATGTTGTTGCGTGTTTAGGATTAGTTAGGGTAGATAGTTTAGGTAAGTAAGACATTTCTAGTTATTTTAGATTTCAGTAGTAGTTCTAGTGATCAGTGTTAGTTTAGGGTAGTTCATTCTTTTTGCTGTTCTAATAAATCTTTAATATTTTGGATTTCTGCTTGCACTTATGTCAGGGATGATGTTGGGGAGTGTGGCTTATTCCCTTGTATGCAAATCATACCATCACTGGAAAATCCATGGAATGTGTAAGTCTGGCCATGACATGTTACTTAGCAGGATGTATTGTGTCAGGATACCTTAGATATGAGCACAGTGAACTTGCATGGACGACAAGGTGGCAAGTAGGATTTATGGCCTAGTCTAGGGACAGTCGTTTGTGACGTTCTACATCTTAAGTGTGACTCACGGAGTTGGACAGCACATTGTTGCCCATTTCCAACACAACCTAGGGACATGGCATTGAGAGGAAATCAAATTAGCTACTGTTATCCATCATGGGGGTGGATGTATGCGCCGGGTACCACAGATTCCGTCACACACCTGCATATCAGATGCTCCTGGCGCAGAGTCCATCTACATTGCACAGACCTTGGCACACTTGCTGCGTAGTGCCATTGTGTCAGCTTCCTTAGAATTATATGTTACTGTGCATGGACGCTCAATCTCCGGGCCATGCATGATTTGGTAAATTTGTGTGTCAATTGTGAACGGCACATGGCACACCAGTGTTCCAGATTCACAAAAGTCATCTGAGTATAAGTAATGACTTTACATTTTACGGTATTCACAAATGTCATTTAGGAGTAGTACAGTTAGGTATACTGACTTCACTTCTCCTAAATGCCTTACGTGACTCCCTTAATTTCTCAAGTTAGGATTTTGTCCCAGCTAACGTTTTGGTGCGGGCACACTGTTCTGCTGCACACAAGGGGGGAAATGTTGCATTGCTCCCTGTAGTGACAGTGTCATAGCCACTTGTCCCAGCTGTTACTTCTGGCATTGCCTCATAGTGATGCCACCCTTGGAATGTTGGCCTTGCATCAGACTATATGCTAAGTGCAGCGCACCACACATCCCTAGACACATTGCCCGATACGCACACAGTGGTCACAGCATGAGAGGGGGTCAGAATTTGGTATGCATTGTTTGTCCGCAGGAAGGGGCTGACTGACGCCTTGCACTTTAGGGTGAGTCCCTATTGGCAACTCTACTTCACTGAGGCAGACATTGTGGTTCCATATGTGTATGGTAGACATGTGCCCTTACATGTCTTCATCAATGTGATTATGGTGTGCACCATCTTTGGATGTGACATGCAATGCGCACCATCACACCAGGCTTTGTCCACCCCGTAGAGTGTGAGTAGATATGCCAAGGGATAATTGTTTGCAATTGTTAAGGTGGACACTACTTGTGGCCTGCAACAGACTTGGACATTTTATCACACATGCCTATTTCCTTACTGGAAGTGTGGCTAGGTTGGGATATTGCTAAATTGTTGTTTTGAAGCAATGAGGGCACAGCTAGTTCACACAAACCCGGTCATCTCACTGCCTATCTGTATCAGGTAAAACATGTACATTGCCCGTATTTCCCTTGGTGTACCTTGTGGTGGATTTAGTGTCCATATACTTTTTACAGACTTCTATACTTGATTGGTCATGGACAACACACATCTGTGTGAATTAAAGATTTTTATTTACATTAAGAGGATGAAGACTGGACCAGTGCTTGGCCATACAAGCACACATTGCATAGATGCCGGTTAGAGGGCCAGACAGAGTCCTTTGGTGGTAACAGGTCCAAGGGAAGAGGCAGAGTTCAGTCCACAGGCTGATTGCAGTGTCATTGGTAAGAAAAAATAATATGGCAGTCCATGTGGAGGTCCAAGGTGATTGTCGGGGGACAGTGGAAGATGAAGTTCCGTGGCATGATACTAAGCCCTGCACCAAGAAAAAACAGGCCTTTTGGCGTCGATGGATGCTACTGGTTTCTCCTTAGAACAAATGCACTATCATCCTCCTCTTCGTCCTCTGATCTGTCATGTGCCTCACATGTGGGTGGTAGTATAGTGGGGGCAGCACTGTGAGGCACTGACACATCAGGAGGCGGAGATGAAGATGTGGAAGCAGCAGCAGCATTCATCGGCGCCGTACCTTGGGGCAGCAATGCAGTGATGAGCAGGTGCAGGGCATGATAGATTCCAGCTACATTCCAGCCATTTGTTGTGCCTACATCTGCTCCATGCTCTCCATTATCTGACGGATATTGCCCAAATCCTGGCTGACATTGCTGGAGCCACTCTGACCAAACAGTTGTTGTTGTCTCAGAATCATGACTCCAGCACTGTCAGCCATGGACCGTTGGAGAGCATCGAGCGGGCTGTGGGTGTCCGCGATCTTCTGTATGTGGTCCCGGATGGGACTCAGACACCCACGTATGGCATCAAGTTTGTCTGCCAGCCTCTCAAACCCCACCCACACCTGTTCAGCCATCTCCTGCTGGACCTCTAGCACACGGCGTTGGAAGGCCAGATGTGGGTCCTCGAGGTCCTGGGAGCTAGCTGTGGTGGGAGGTGCTTGCTGCTGGTTGGTTTGTGCAGGGGGTGGGGTTGCCACGATGCTGCTGGGTTGCCCTGCTCCTGGAGGTGAGGTGCTGAAGGAGTCTAGCATATTTTGAAGTTCATCCTGATTTATGGTGGGGGAGACATCCTCGTCATCAGTGAAGGTTGGGACAGTCAGCTGTCCAGGAGGTGGTGTCTCTCCCTCTGCAATGTGATAGGGGAGATACAGTTTAACAGTGTTTTTCATGTCTGATCATGCATTGGATGAGTTTACAAGCAGACTGCAGGACAGTGTACATTCAGACTGTTTTTGAGGAGATGCCTATTTGTTGCGGGATAGTGATTATAGTGAGGACATCATGGATGTGATGTTGTTGTTGTACATTGTCATCTCATAGTTTACAGCTATGACAAATGTGATTGTACTATTTCTACACCCAAGTGGCACCAGTTGTGTCCTCTGTTCATTTGTGTGAGTAATGCAGTTTGTACCACATAGTAGTCAATGTTGATGAGCTCAGATTTGTATGTGTGTGCACTGCATTGTGTGATAGTGGCACCTGCAGCTTGGGCTTTACTGCCCGTTATTCCTTTAAGGCAGTGAGCCTTTCACTTCTGTGCATTTACAATGCTGAGATGTTGCAAGCTGGGTGGAATATGGGTCTTGGTCAGAGTTGGGAGACTTGTGCTTTGTTTGTCATCAAATGTCTTGTTTACGTCAGGGGTTGTATGTACACGAGGATGTGTCAGAGTGTGACCTGCTCCTTTAAGGATGTGGTCCACACTCAGCCACCTCAGTGAGGTGGCCTGCACCATGTTAATATGTTGGGCCTGCAGGCATGCTATTCATCATGCACTGTCACTTGCCTTGTCAGTGTGGCTCACGGACACGCAGCCTTGCAGGGTACTGCACATGTGCATATGTTTTGTGCAAGATTAGTTATGTGTGAGGAGGGCACCCTTTAGGCACATTAGCAGTGAGAGCCTACTTGCTGTTCCAACATGTGCTGCACTATGTAGTACAAATGGGCCTCCAGGTAGCTTTGTCTATTGTGATTAGTCTTGTGTGCATGTCGTCCTTCATGTTTTATCTTGCATGCATTGCTTACTGCCCTCCTGTTGGCTTACCTGTTGTGAGTATAGTGCAGCGTGAGTTTCTATTGTTATTGCTATCTGAACAGACAGTGTCAACACCCATTACCCTCAAGGTTGACCCCACGTGTGGTGTGTAAGTGGTCCGTGATTTGATGTATGTGCATTTCCTAATGCCTATTTATGGTGCTCAGGCCTTGTCACCACCACCCTCACAAGAGATGCAAATGGCAGGGTGATGTGTGTTTGTGTATGTGCCACGCAGCTGCTGACATGGATGATACATGCTGTCCTGGTTCTGGTATTCAATGCCTGGCTTAGCGTGTGGGTAATAACTACCTGACTGCATATTTGTTCACTGACACAGTTGACTTACCAGACATTTAAGTTAATTGCACATGATGATGTGATGGGCAACTCACATCAGGACTGATGTGGAATGCTGTTTTCTGTATGGCAGATGTGTGCACTTGGGGGTGGAGGAGTGCAATTTGACCTAAGGGTTGAGGGTGCCATTTGGGCCTTGGTCATTAATTGTTGCAACTTTGCTATCCTTGCTTGTTGTCATACTTTGGTTGTCATACTGCTTTACAGGCACATTGTGGTTCTGTGAGTATGTCACACAGACAAGGCATGCAGTACTTATTTGTGTGACACATTCCTGATCTGCATTGTCCACGTACTGTGGTGTTGTAGGCATAGCCCCCTGCTCATTGTATTCCATCGCCCTTTGAGTGAAGTCTTCTGTCTGTGTGCATTTTTGGATGTGCATCTTTTATCCTGCGGCCTACATGGTCACTTTGTTGTGACATTGCATGTGTGTCTGGTATGCAGACTCCCTAGATGCTTCCCCACTTTGTGTACACAGGACTGCATCTCATGAACAGGCAAGGGGGCACATTGCCTGGAGATGCGGGAGGATGTCAGAATTTCCCCCTTGCATCATCACCACGCATATCCAATTCCTCTGCACATGGCCACATCTCTCTGACGGAAAGATGAGGATGCACTGCGAATGTGACTGATCATGTGCACGAGTAGGCATGCCACCACCAATGTCAGCACACCTGCAACATTGTGCACGTGTGTCTGAGTTGTGTGCAGGAATGTGCATGTGCATATAGGTGGACTTTACTGCACATACACAACCTTGCACACGACTCAGACACACGTGCACAATGTTGCAGGTGTGCTGACATTGGTGGTGGCATGCCTCTTCGTGCACATGATCAGTCACATTCACAGTGCATCCTCATTTTGGCATCAGAGAGATGCGTCCTTGTGCAGACAATTTGTATATGCGTGGGGATGAGGCAAGGGGGCCATTTTGCCACACTGACGCATCTCAAGTTAATGTGCCACTTAGCCATTTGATGTGGCACTTATTTTGTGGTCTGATGTTGATCTTGGACTATATTGGGCTTACTTCTCTGTGCACATTTCCAAGTCTGTGTGCCCGCCAATATGTGTCTTGCAATTTATTGTTTGAGTAGGGTGATATGTGTCTATGCCACCATGGACAAGGGTATCCAGGACATGGTCCACAGTAATTGTGGGTATGCACTGCAATGTATTTAATTGTACATGAGTGCCATTGTGCCCATCCACCCCCGTCCCCCCAGTCCCTGGTTGTTACTCACCCTGTTGTTGTTGTGTCTGGTCACGTTCAGCAGTATCCTGGCCCGCAACTCCGACTACCGTCTCCTCACTGATGACTTGGGACACCTGCTCCTCCAACTCATCCAGCTCCTCCTGTGGCGCTGGACTCCCACCTCAAGTCTGCTTTGCTGCTTTCAGGTTGGCTGCTAGTTTCTCCTTGGTCTTGCGCTTAGTATCATGCCAGCGCTTCTTGCAGTCGTCCACTGTCCTCCTCCTCTCTCCGACGGCATTCACCTTGTACACAATGTCCTGCCATATTTCTTTTTTTCTTGCCAATGTTGTGGAGGTGACAAATAGTTCTTGTCGGTGTTCAGTCACCTCCGCAATCAGGACCTGGTTTTCCTGCTGGCTGAACTTGGGATTCCTCTTCCTTTTGGCCTTCACATGGGTCTCTGGCTGGTCCTCCTGGGTATTTGTAGGGTTGTTTGTGGCCTCTGCACTGGTCCCAGCTTCATCCGTGGCTCCTCTGCTATTCTCCATTTTTTATTTATTTTTTCTGCTTAGTGGGCCTTTTGTAGTGCATTTTCCCGCTGAACGTGAGAAATGCAGGCCTGGTCCCAGTTGGCGATCCGAATCTGTCACTGATTGGCCCATCGCCACTTTTTTTACGTTAGCATCAGGCTTTTTATCGCAGTCACTCTAAATCGATCGCCGTCCATTTCCGCCAGAAAGGGAAGCTATCGCCTGTTAGCGGTGTGTTGCTAATACGCCGCTAACACGGCGATAGATTCCGGCGTTCAACAGCGATAAAAAAAATTGCGCTAAACGGGGTTAGCGATAAATAACGCCATTTGTTGCTAATATCCCCCTGTGTGTTTGTTTGACCATCACTGGGCTAGCATTGCCCTGTACACATACATATATATATATATATGTATATATATATATATATATAGAAGTGTGACTATTGTAGCACTGTTAGTTGAAAGACTACATCCTGCTATGCTACAGAATTACCTCTGTGCTTTTGGTTTACTGCATTGGGCTAGCTTTACATTATAAATATACATGCAACTATTCTGCTAAAGTATAATCGTCATTGCTACTATAGGTGTTTGTGCTACTATTTAATTAAAGCTCAATTGTGTGCACTACCAGTGTGGTGCTCCTTACTGAGTGTCCCTATTGATTTGAACTTGATTGACATTGTTTGGGTTGGTTGCCTACAGCCAGTCCAGGACAATTATCATCAATTGAATTCAGCAGCTAGAGCTGCCATTCCGAGCTTTCCCAGGCCTCTGAAAAAGGTTTGCTGCACATTAAATAAATTCAACAAGCTGACACTGGTTAGTCTATTTCTTTTCTATATTCAGAGATCTAGGGGCCTATTATGACTTTGGCAGTCTCGAAGCGGGCCGCCACACCACTGCCTGACGCCGAGACTGCCAAAGCCATAAAAAAAACGCCCGCCAGAGTACAACTTTTAAATTCTGTTATTGGTGGTTCTTTAGCGGTCCCATGGCGCTGCCTTTGAAATAGGCACCGCAATGGGAGCGCCAAAGGCAGTTCCCACAGGGCATGGACTGTCAAGTCCATGCCCTGCAGGAACTGGGGGTGCATGCAGACAGGGGGGCACAGCATGTGCCCCCCTGCATGCACCCCATGGCACAGTGACACAAGGGGGCCCTCTAGGGCCCACTTTGTTTCCTCATCGCCACAATTTTCATGATGGTTGCACCGCCGTGAAAAGTGTGGCTGTAACGAAACTCATAATATGCAGCGGCCCCGCCAAGCATATTGCAGCCTCAAGACTGCTGCAACACCGCCAGGGATCATAGTTACAGCAGTGCCAATGCAGTCTGACAGCCCAAGTTGCAATGGGATGGTTGGACTGCAGGTGCGGCGGTGCCCTCACCACCACAGTGGCTATGGCAGTCCATCATAATCTAGCCCTATGACTGGTAGAACCTACATTCCACTACACATCTGGAAAGAGTGGAAAAGAGATCTTGGGACACTGCTAACAGACAAAGTATGGGCATATTGCGGCTCTCAAGTTAAACAAATACCATTCACGTATAGATGCGAATGAATACACTTAAAATTTCTGCACCACTACTTTTACACTCTGGAAGGAATGTCCAAGTTCACCCTGAATGCCAGTCTTGCCTCCAAAAAGTGTGGTCATCTGAATGTAGGCTTTATGCATATGGCCTGGTCCTGTCCTAAAATACATGATTACTGGGACGATATATTTGCAACGCTGCAATCTATGATAGACATTCCCCTTGAATTGGATCTGAGGCTGGTGTTGCTTGCAGCCACCGCTGACATCCCCACTACTGTAATGGCACTTTGTTGATATGGCTCTGCTAGTGAAAAGGCAGGTGGTGATGTCCTAGATGAATAGACAGGCACAGCAAATTGCACACTGGATTCTGGACATGATATACTGCAGAGACCAGCTAGATTTATATGCTGAAGCGCTGCAAGCAAAATCACGAGCTAAGGATTTTAGGGCTCTTTCCACTCTTATTTATTGCCACTAGACTGACCTCCACACTTATGTCCAGCACCGTGCTTTGTCCTCGTAGTTGTATCAATAATTCCAAATGCATGATTAAGCTATAATAGTCTTGTGAGCACCTGTACCTTTTCATATGTAATATTGGACAGAGTGTCACAATTGTGTATTGACATGTTTGCTGTCCCCTATGGATCTCACTAACAAATTATATTTTATGACTACTTAATAAAAATAAAAAATAATACAGGATGCATGTGCTGGGCAAAAATAATCACAGTACAGACTTCCATCACATGGACAACAGGTGTAGTAGGGCAAGCTTCCAGGTCATAGTGTGTTGATAGGATTGTTAATAGTAATTCAAACTTCTTTCATACACAGAGAGGGTACAGTACAAGCATTTACAATGCAAGCTTTCCTTAGCTCACACATAGAATGTGAATAGTAAGGGCAGCAGTGTAAGTTTATATTTCAATAACATAAAGATTAACTGGATGGTGAAGGATAGAAAAAAAATCAATAGTGACCCCCACACCCTGGGAGAAAACTCCCAGGGAGATGGGATCATTGTTTTTCAGTATTTCAAAAACACACTCCCACTTTTGGAGTTTGGTTTTGAAAAACAAAGTGTTGCAAGTTTGGTGGATGGCCGTCAGAACCGACGGTGCCAATCCACCAAACTTTTTGTATCTTAAAGGGAACCACCGTGACAGCCAGAGGCCATCTCTAAATTTTACATACAGTATTCCATTAGGATGGTGGGGGTAATGTCATTCACCACCCTGATGCATGGAGTGTAGTTTGTCAAATTGTAAATCAGGCCCTTAATCTCTTTTTTGGAGCTCAAAATCTACCAGCGGGGCTAGCCTGAAGCAGCATCCAACAAAGTCCTCTTGAAATTGTGTTCTGGCTGAAGCCCCAAAGGTCTTGGAAGTTAAAAGAATTTGTTAGTCCCAACTTTTCAAATGTCTTGCAGCAGCTGCTATTGGACCTACCGGACAGTACTTAGGGGCCAGGACTCCAGCAGAGGCTACCATCAGATTCCAGCCCTGTTCCAGTTGATGCTGGTCAGTTAGTCACTCCAGGAAAATGGTCTCTTGCAGCTTGTTGTGTTCCTGTAGCCACATAGGAGGTCAGCCAACTGACTCTTGAAGTCCACTTCTTAGTCCTGGATACAAGCAGGAATAGGCCAGCCCTTCATGTCTCCACACAAGTCAGAGCAGCAATTGCAGTCTTCTTCCGTTCTTCCATTGGCCCAGATGAGTTCTGTTGAGCTGGGAGGGGGAAGAGCCTCATTTATTGGATTCACTAGTCAATGAGTGGAGGTGACTCATAGACACTCCAGATCAAATAGGAAAAAAGATCCCAGGGGCAGCACTTCCAACTTTTGCAATGATCCCTGTTTATTTTACTGCAAGCTATCCCACAGGGTATTACTAAGAGTAAAATCCAACATAGAAGAACCCTTCTGCCTTAGAGGTGGCTGGTGTCCCAGCCAGTGCAGCATCTAGGAAAATGAACAATCACATCTTCAACATCACCAAACCTGCTCTGACTCCAGCTCCTCTTCCCACTGGGCTGGTGTCAAGCTGGCTGCTGTTTGCCATTGAATTGCCAATAAATTGCCAATTAATACATATTAAAAACAGTGGTTACATTATCTCTATAGCTCATTCTTCACCCAAGTTACATAAATAATATTTTAATATCACCTCATAGGACTGCCCTGTACAGTGAAAATAGATTTTGGGGGTTAGTCACTGTAGGAACATGCCAACACTAAATGCTTGTGTGTACCACATATTAACACTAGGCACCTTACCCTATAGGCTACAAGGCCTACTTAGGTTGACGTATTTATTATTTAAAAGTAGTGTTCCTTCCTGTCAAAAAGAATTATTTTGAGAGGTTTGCATGCGGGTTTAAAAGCTGCAGCAGTCAGGCTACAAATGTAGGCCTGATGCCATGTTTTCATTTTGTCAACCTGATGGTTCACACTGTATGTACTGCAGTCCACAGGTGACATTTAAGTTTTCCATGCCACTGATATGTTTTCCTGCACCATATACTATGACCCTACTGGTCAGTTAAATGTGCCCATTCAGCATTAGTCAATCGTATAATGTTTTACGGGTTAGAGTACATGCACAGGAACTGAACAGCAGTACTCCAGTACGCAGAGTTTAAAAACCAGCAGTACCAGTCAGCAAATCAAAAGGGGGTGATCATGCAAAAAAAGGATTTTCTTACACACAACCATAGTCATGCAGCGCTGCAAATTGGATGGGGCGAGGTTCCAGTACCCCATTGCTGAAGCAGGCCCCAGGGAGTGCTAGGTTCTAGGGAGGGCAGGCTCTCCTGGGTGCAGGGATTCCAGAGGGGAGGCCGCAGGCAGTCTCATTGCAGTTGGAGACAGATTATATATGTACAAGGTGGGTGTGAAATACAAACCAACAAGGGGATGGATAGAATGCTTGAATTAGTCTCAGGCACTGGCAATTGCTCGGGCCACATCCCAATCTATCATTTTTCACCCACCATCTCACCTCATTTCGGACTGAGCCATATGCAAATCAGCCTTGACCCTGCTACTCATGGGAACATTCCAGCCCGAACTGCCAAGCTATATCCTCCCTAAACCAGAAAACAAGAAACCCAGGACCAGTTTTGCCTTTGTAATGGGCTCTTCAGCTGGGTAAAGCTTAGTTTCCGTGACACAAGTGGGTGTGAAGCACAATTTCAATGTGAATTGCATGTTAGGAATTATCTTATTCAGTTGGGGAGGCAGAAGGATTTCCGGCCTCATTCTCAACCAAGCCAATTTCATACATTCTAAGGAGGTGGAAATGATTGATTTGCAACAAGTATTGCTCTGGTGATGCAATCGAGCAAAATCCAGAGATGCCTGCTCCTAGTGAAGAAGAGTCTAAATACTCTGCCAGTGACCAGATACTGAGCTGTCAAACCCACTAATGCCACAAAAGATGTAGGATGTTGTAGGTCTCAAAAAGACTGAAAAAGACAGAGTGCCCAAATCTTGACAGACTCAATCAGATGGCAAAGGCACACACTGTAGACATTTCTTTACAGTAGGCCAGCAGATCCTCAGCCTTCTGCTAGCTGAAGACCGAAGGACCAGCAGTGCCATGGGAACTTCATTTTGCAGATTGTCCGTCAAGGCACATTCAGTTCAAGAGCACAAGTAAACAGACATTTTAAACCTTGTAGTGTCTTGAAATGAGTATGGATATAGGCGGATTTTGCCAGACTTATCCAACTTGCCAAGTGATTGTGAAATTGCAAAATTCACTGCCTCATAACTTTAGCATAATTTTTGTAAATGTTGTAATCTTTACAAAGTGAAATGAATGCAAAGTTCGACATTTTTAATTGTCCTTAGCAGTAGTAAAAAACCATTCACTGTTGGCCGGGCAGTCAGTTGACTGATGCTTTTCACTAGTTGTTCTCTATCTCCTGCTTGAAGCCAAATCTGTATAAAGTTCCTCGCTGAATCTGACATGCCCTTCCTTCTTCCATTCAAGTTCATATTGTTCAGAACCTCATCTCTTACCCTTTCTAGGAGTCCCTCTTGCCTCACATATTACCCTGCCCGAAGCTATACACCTAATTCCTTTTAACTTTGTAAATCATGGAGACGGATGCAGCCATGATTTTCTGTAGCAGAATGTCATGCTTTCTGAAAGTTCTGCAACTGAGAATCATAATTGCTGTTGGCCAGGCTGACTTTACATCACCTTGACAAAGGCAGGAAAATTTACCCTCACACAAACAAGACGATTCTTGTGGCTGACGTTTATAACTTTGCAAACCTCTACACTTTGGTGGATCTGGACTTACATTTCTGGTCACCTGAAACTGCCAATGACCACAAGAAACATGTGCATTCTTGGTAATGTGCACCACAGCATCAGGTACCTTAAGACTTTGCTTTTGAGAAATATTGCTCC
The DNA here is from genome assembly GCA_963921515.1 of Calotriton arnoldi. Taxonomy (NCBI): domain Eukaryota; kingdom Metazoa; phylum Chordata; class Amphibia; order Caudata; family Salamandridae; genus Calotriton; species Calotriton arnoldi. Next base: position 303,088 of record CAWUFW010005141.1, read on the forward strand.
CTCTCTGGTAGCTAGAGCTCTCTAAAGTATCTTTTCTCTAGTTGGTTTCCAAAGGGAAGTCCTGTCTGATCGTCTACCTGAAAGTGATATGAAGGTGCCTGTGGTGTGACTTTTAAGTTCTCATTTCATATTCATCCCAAAGCAATGGACTGGTAAACAGTGATGGGTGCCATGGAGCAGCCCTTAATGAGGAGAGAGCCATCCTCCTACCATAGTTGTTTTTTCTTTTTCTGGAGTTGTCACTGAAAAGAGTGGATTCCATTCATTTCATATTCTCTTTGGCCTCCCTACGCATCTCCCATTACCTAGGAAAGGAAGGATATGTTGGGAAGGAATACTAAAGTCCACTACCCATTATATTGTGGATTATGCTCAAGATGGAGGAAGAAGGTGGCCTGCCCAACTGAAACATTAGGGAAAGACTAAACTTTAGAAGAGCCACGAGTTCTTGAAGGAATGGTATTTATTTATTGACTGACTTATTTAAAGGAGCTAGTACAATGCAAACCTACTCACAAATGCAACAGGGGACTTAACATCAAATGGAATGATACATAGAGGAGAGATGGTACAAGAAGTCGAGGAAGAAAAAAGAAACATTAGTCATTAAAATCCAATCTAAGCATGTGTGCTTTTAAATTTTTCATTAAAAAAAACTAGTGTGGTACAAACGGTAATAAGAGGCAAAGCCCTCTCCCCTCTCCCTGATGGTAGGACACAAGAGAGACACAAGAAAAGAGGTAGAGGAGTTAGAACGTGACCGCCTAAAATTAGAAATTAGAAATACAATTAACTAGAGTAAATGATAACGACACAAAACACTTACTGAGCCTCAAACAACACCTGACTACAGGAGAGGCTGTAGCCACAATCAAACTAGTGCAACACTGAATTTATGAACAGGGGGTAGATTGCTCGCTTGGCTAAAGAAGCGGGAAAAAGCAAGCCGTTGGGTTGCTTCTATTCAATCATCTATGGGTGAAAAATGCACTGATCCCCAGGTAATAGCAGAGACATTTGCTGCCCACTATGAACATATCTACACTTCCAAGACAACAACTACCACACATGACGCCCTAGACCTCCTTAGGGACAGACCCATGCTGATACTCACAATTGCAGATCAAAAACGTCTTGATGAGGATTTGACTTCCGAGGAAGTAGCGCAGGCCATTGCTGCGCATGCGTCGGGGAAAGCATTGGGTCCCAATGGACTACCAATTAAACTATATAAACATACGACCAAATACACAGCACCCCGTCTGCTGGAAATGCACAAAGAGAGTGTGGTAAAGGGTGTTTTACCTAGATACCAAAGACTTGCCTCAATCGCAATAATACACAAGGAAGGGAAGGTGACCCATATCTTTACTTAACGCTGAGGCCAAGATTCTGGCCAAACTATTAGGTCTCAGACTTTTTCCGATCATTGCCCAACTAGTACACCCTGACCAATCTGGGTTCATGCCAGGAAGAAATACAGCCCTCAATCTGCGCCGGCTGCATGGGGTGCTAGGGCGTATAAATAGGATCCAAGAGGAAGCGGTGGTTCTCTCGCTTGATGCCCACATGGCCTTCGATACCATCGAGTGGCCATACCTAATGGCAGTGCTTGAACACCGAGGTCTGGGTCCCCGATTCCTAGCCTGGTTCAGACTTCTCTATACAGAGCCCTTGGCGCAGGTGGTGGTGAATGGGAGAATATCAAAGGTATTTCCGCTTCATCGGGGAACTAGGCAGGGCTGTCCCCTCTCTCCCCTAGTGTTCGCACTGGTTCTGGAGCCATTGGCAGCCTGGATACGAGGGGACCCGCTGATCCGAGGCCTCCGCTGGACGGTGGATTGGAAGGATAAAATATCACTATATGCCGATGACATCCTTCTTTACGTGGCTTCACCCCGGTCCTCTATTGCCAGAATTCTAAATATCTTTGCCACGTTCAGGAGATATTCCGTATTCACGATCAATTGGTCCAAATCAGTAATCTTTGTGCTATTTGGACCAATACCACATCTCCCCCAAGACTGTGAGGCACAGGTTGTGACAGAAGGATTCCGTTATTTGGGTGTCTTTGTTACGCCTCACCAAGACCTATTCACCATCAAAAATTTACACGCACCACTGAACCGATTGAAGGAAGATGTGCGGTATTGGCGCTCACTCCCCCTCTCCCTACTGGATAGAGCAGCACTCTTTAAAATGGTGGCTTTGCCATTTTTCCTATATATTTTACAGAACATGCCATTCCCAGTCTCTGATAATTACTTTAGAGCCATACAGGGTGAGGTCATAACACTACAGTGGGATGTGGGGGCACCTCGAATTGCCCTAAACAAATTAACCCTGGGATGGTACGAAAGTGGGATTGCACTTCCCGATATCCAAACTTACTTCCGGGCGGCACAATTGACTGTCATCAACCAATGGGGACACCAACCTATGACGGATCCAGCATTCCGAATGGATCGCTTAGTCTTACAACTATGGGGACACCTTCGAACACTGTACACTAAACCCAGAACTGACCATTTAGAGGGACCTACGGCCCTAACGATTCAAACATGGCACTCCACGCTCAAATCGCTGGGCTGGAAAAACAAGATAACCCTAGTGACACCCTTATGGGATTCAGACTTGTTGGGAGATATGGGCAAGAGACAGGGATTTGATAAATGGAACCTGTTGGGTATCTCACGGGTGGGTGACATATACTCAGGAAATGGGATAATTCCATTCGCGGATCTACAGAAAATATTTAGCTTAGACCCCACCAAGACATTCCGTTATATACAACTCCGACATGCCCTGAAAGCAAAGATTCCCAAGGGGGAGAACTTACCAGAATCATCACCACTAGAAAACAGGCTACTTGAGGAACACATGCCCTAGAAAGCGATATCACTAACATACAAGAAACAAGTGAATAACACACCAGATAGGTTAACGCAATTGCGTGAAAACTGGGAAAGAGATATCCCAGATATACAAGAGGAAGATTAGCCAGAAGCCCTAGCCTCCCCTAGAGAGGTAGCTATTAGGTCCCGCTTCCGCCTAATTCAGCTGAAAATATTGCACAGGATATATATACCATGTACCACACTGGTTAAAATGGGGAAACAATCAGACCCATTGTGTCGCAGAGGTTGCGGGCAAGAGGGAACCTTTTTCCACATAATAATGAACTGTCCGAAAACTCAATACTATTAGGAGGGAATACTACAAAAATGTAATATAGTGTATGGAAAAAAATTGCAACTTTCGGCCAAATGGTGCCTACTCAATATATGGTACTGTGACGGACCTGGGGATGGGGGAACAGATAGCAGTAACATTGGGATTTATGATTGCTAAAAGAAATATAGCACGATATTGGGGAGCAGAGGCGATACCAGCCCAACAAGACTGGGAAAAGAGCTAGATTGGTGTATGTTGGCCGAAAACACAATCTATGTAAACAGAGGCTGCCCCCAGAAGTGGGGAAAGGTATGGAACAAATGGAATGAATATCGGGTACTCCTATGCACAGCTCTAGTTGTCCTGAGTAGATTTTCAATTTCTGATGAAGATTAAAATACACACACAGTGGCGTGTACGATATAGATACGGTACAATGTGGGGCACACTTGATTATATTGTGTGTTATGAAAAGAAAATTGATCATTATTGTTGTAATGGTGATGTGGACTAAGGCAATGTGTAAGATGTTTTTCTGCAATAAAAATAAGTTTTTTTTTAAAAAGAAAGCTAGTGTGGGTTGAGTCTTAGACCACCTGTAGTCTTTATGCTTGGCAAGAGAATGACTTGTTTGCTGCCTTGGATATTCTTTCTTTAGGACTGTTTTTGTGTACTTATAAGACAGCTGTTCTTAGCTATGAAGCGAGTGAATAAGCCCTGTTTCTTGAGCCAATTGGCCCTCTTGCTCTGGAGGTTAAATAGTGCAGTCCTAAGAAGGTTCTGAAGAGGAACAGTATTTTTTACTACCTAGCTCATGAGTGCCACCAGGGATTGCAATATGTCATGAGGTTTGGTCCTATTGAGACTGTAAGTCCATTCATTCCATGTGGACAGCAGCTATGAGGTCCATTCAGACCACAGTTAGTAAAACATGAGGGGTGTGCTAAATGAGCTGAGAGTGGGCAGATTGCTGGCAACTGACAGAGGGACCAACTCCCATCACCACTGTGAAGTTTATAAGTTAGTAATTTCCTCCTAAATAGAAATCACAGAACTTTAAAGCCTATAAGCATGTTTAAGGACTTTTCTAGTTTTAAACATACTATAAATACAACATTACACAGTAAATGTAAATCCGTATTTGTAAAGCGCAAACTACTCACCCTTACGGGTCTCAAGGTGCTGGGGGCCGTCGTGGAAATTAAGTGAGCTATTGCCCAGAGTCACATGGTGCTGAGCTGAGCTGCCGCCGGAGCCGGGGATCGTACCGTGAGCCCTGTGCTCCGAAGTCAGCTGCCCTGGCCGCTGCACCACACCTCTCCTACAGTACTCACTAAGGGCTAGAAAACGAGTCTCTGGGGGAACGGCGGTAGCTGTCTTCTGACCACCCTATTACAATTAGGGCGGTTGGAACCGCCATTGCCCCACCGAACCTGCCAGGGAACCGCCGTTACCTGGCGGTGGTGCAGCGGTGTAGAGACAGCAAAATGCTTGCATATTACAAGTTTCCTCTCTGCCACAGTTTTTATGGCGTTCCTCCTCCATGAAAACCGTGGCAGAGAGGTAACAAAGGGGGCCCTACAGGGCCCCTTGTTGCCTCTGGGCCATGGGGTGTATGCAGGGGGGCACATGTGCACCCCTGTGTGCATGCACCCCAGTTCCTGGACATCATGGACTTTCAGTCCATGCCATGCAGCCAGTTTTTGGCGTTCCCATTGCGGTGCCCATTTTCTGAAACACCACCGAGGGAACGTAAAAAAAAAAGTCCGCCAGACACAAGCAACATTCGTAATCTGGTGGCCGACCCCGGTTTTGGCAGTGCAGCGGCGGGGCAAACCAGGCGCCACACCGCAAAATTTGTAATCACATCCTAAGTAGCATTTGTATACAAAACAACTAGCAGCCCCAGTGTCACAATTGATGTAATTTCTATGCCTTAAAGTCATGCTTGGGTCACATCCTAGGCTCCAAGGACATTTGCCTCATGCACAAATGCATATACTTGAGAGGCTGAAAATGCTCCAGTAACAAAATTCAACCCTAAACAACTAGTAACACCTGGCAGTTGCCCACCAGTTGCCCACCAGTTCCTGGCCCCAAGACAATGACTAGGCTGTTGCACAAAAGGAAGGATAGAAATGTTGAAGTTTCAAGGTCATGGCTACAATTCATGCTCCCTTTATCCATTTAGACAGAAACCAGCCATCTCATCTTCAAACTTATCTCCTGTATAAATACAACCCATGCCAGACAGAAAGAGTAGCTTATACTGAGCCTCTACAATGTTATATTGATGCAGAACCATTGTTATCAACAATGCCATATATTTTCACACCATGACAGAGAAAGGCCCGACCCTTAAAAAAGTATAATAAGCTATTGTGGGTGTGGCACTGGAAACTAACCCCTACACTGTAACTAGACATCACACCAAATGTAAACCCAGAGCCTGATGCACTCTTCTGGAAATAGTGACAATCATCTATTCCACTATGGTCAGGGCAACTGTTTTGTAAATGACAATCTTTCCAACATACATTTTAGAATGTTTATGTTAACAAAAACCATTTTAAATTTGTTAAAAAGCATGTTGCATTGACTAATTTACCTTCTTCTCACATTTGTCCTTTTTGCCATAAAATCAGGTCACCACACATTGCAGCAGGAAATAACCTCAATATGCTCATTCTTAATAGACAAACAGCTTCCCCATGTAACAATTATATGGAATGGTAGATGAATGGAAGGATATTCTCTATGAGTTGTTGCTGCATTGTGATATTACTGCTTCAAAGGAGTGTGTCTAGAGATTTTCTTAGATGATACATGCATCAGGCATACAGGTTTTCTATCATTTGTGCTGGAAACCCTTTATGTGTTGGCATCTCCAAAATCAAGATCATGCAAGTTTTGGCCCTTTACATTTAGCTCAATTACTGTCCCTATAATAGTGAACAGCTAAAATATCAAAGGTGTGAGAAAACCTTTAGTATTCAAAATAGGGCCCCCGTAATACTGCATAAGATCTACAGCTGTGTAGGAGATTACGCCATCCATCAGTGCTGCTTAAGAGAGTACCTGGACAACCAGAGGCAAAAAACTCGTCGTATTTCACTGGATAAGGCTTGTCTGTATAAAATACCTTCTGTAAGCCTCAGTGTTGAGGGGTACAATAGTGAGGTGACACTAAAATTGCTAGAGATAGTGTAGGATAGAAGAAAAATACTATACTGAACCAGTTGGAAGTCACTCACTTCCAAGTTTCAAATTCACTTCCAGGTTGACTAAGGCAGCATGATTATTTAGAGCCTTCAGCCTGATAGCAAGGTGCCTAGCAATGATTTTTGTAATTTGTGCATCTCAGATTTGTGTGTTACAGGCAGGTATTTCCTCATAAATATTGGGAGTGGCCCATGCGCAACACCCAAGAAGAGTTATTGTTTGTGTAGGTCTGGTAGTAGGTGCATGCTGATGTGCTTTGCCTATTGTCTTTATGACCAGGAACACAGCAAATTGACTTTACCAATTTACTGTCTTGAGCTGACACGAGGCTGTGCAAAGTGATTAATCAGCTCATGTTGCGTGATTTTCTGGGTAACAATTGTACCAAACAGGCCATTTGTCTTCATTGTGTAAGGAGTGATGCTCCCTCACTACTGTGTCTCATGTAATGGTGGCCCTCTTACATGTGACATAGAATACAGTGCATTTTGGATGCTGTCACTGAGCAATACTTCCTTTTGGTAAGTGAGGAATCTATAGTAACATGAGATAGCAAACATCACTAGTGTCATCAGTATTAGTGTGTACATGTTGGCATACGTACCTTTCCCTGTTATAGTATCATCTGCACTACTGTTTCAAACATGATCTTCGTGTCTTCATAGGTTGATGTCTGATTCCATCAAAAAATATGTGTGTTTAGGCCAATCTGTATTTGAAAATATTTATTTGTGATGGGTATACAGTTCATGTGTTACCACAGACAGGAGTGTGTAGACATTGGTGGGTGGGTCACACATACCCTAAGCCATTACTCAAAATCATTAGTCAGGTCCAATTGATGAAGAAATGAAGGACCTGAAAATGTGAATTTCCATGCCGTTGATGTGGAAGTATTCAATTATGTGAACTGCACTTGTTGATTTGTCAAGGTTCATTCACCGACTGGTGACATGCATCAGGGAGTAACATGCAAAAATGTAGGGATCATATGTGAGTGTCTACGTGCAGTAATACAATGGAATTTGTGTTTGCGAGACAAAAAGATACTGTGATGTGCCTTCCCATTAGGACACACGTTAAAATTAGGGGAGAGGGTGAGGCTCAACGGCTAGGGCGGCCGACTTTGAAGCTCGGGAACCAGGTTCAAGTCTAGCGGGAGGCTCAAACATCCTGTGATTCTGGGCAAATCACTTACTCCCCCGTGCCTAAAAATTAGTGGGTCCATTTGTAATGGGACTGGTGCTCATATAAAGCACTCTGATACCTTTGGGTCAAGTTCGCGCTATATAAAACTGCAAAAAAACAACAAAAACACCTATTCATGCAATGGAGATTCCCTGAGCCTCTACAAACATCAATGGTCTATTGACTTTCAGGTATTCAATGTAATAATGGTGTTCTCACCAGTACAAAGCTGGATTGGGAATGACCCTATCCCTATGCCTAGCTGATTCATTATGCTGTGGATATTGGTATTGGTAGACAAATCTTCCCGATATTTGGGCCAGATTGTCTTCAGTCCACTTTTCTGTGTTACATGTGATACATAGCAAAGGTATTTAAGTACAGCTTTCCTGAGACTATTTTGACAGTGGACATATGAGGAAGTTTCTATTAGGAAGTGTCAACAGTGTAAAATGAGCATTTCCATGTCACCTTCTTCCTGCTACTTTACATATTGCTGCAGCATAGCTGGATTAGTTGACCATCATTTCATCATGATGTGGTATTAGGTATATGACCATTTGCTGATTGCAAGGCCTTGCATGGAATCTGTGGGAATTAATTTGTCATTGCCATCCTATTTCATGACATCAGGGCACTAAGGTATACTACAAGAGCCAAACTATTCAAGGTGATCAAGTATCCTACTAGATACATGAGGATGGAGTTCAAACAACTTCACTCATGCAATTAGAGCTGTCTGTGGTTATGACTTCACTGCATGCATGTGCTCATACTAATGTTGAAGCCACTATAGTGGACCTTGTAGCTGGAGTCTTCTGTACACTTTAGTAATGTTCTGTCATCAAAGCTGTTGGTCAAGTGTGTTCTGGCACATGCAATAAACCTATTTAAATATGTCATTTCAGCATCATCCCAGGCAAGCAGAGGAGACAGGGCCAACATTGTTGGGGAAGCAGCTGGCTACAGTAGCTCTGATTGATTGTGACATGACAGACATTGAGGGAGCCAGTGGCCCAGAGGGTGAGGGGAGTGCCATGGAGGACACAGACTCAACGCCATCATCTTCAAAGTCAGCCTTCAGTGGACACTCCCTAGTGGTAGCAGGACACAACCACACCATCCTTGTCCGATACCCCCCTTCCATCTCCACCTTCCCTGTGTCTTCCCATCCAGTTTTCCGGGCCCGCTCCCCTAAGAGGGGAGCCATCTCCTTTACTCCAGACACCTCAGCCCCTGCCCCTATAACCCCCGCTGCCCTGAGTGAGAAGACTGTTGACCTCCTGAGAAACATCTCTGTTGGGCAGACGGCACAACTGAATGCCATCCAGACATATGGTGGCCTACCTGGAAGGCATCCACAGGCCTTCAGAGATCTTTTCAGGCTTTGGACTCACGGCAGCCTTCCACCCATCCCAAACTTCCACCCCACCTCCTGCCTCTTCCCCATCCAAATTCCCTATTCTCATTCTTGTCCCAAGCACACTCACACATATGCACACATGCCCTTCAACTGCCCTAAGCAGCACATGCAAATAGAAACACAGAAGCATGCAACCACTAACCTGACACTCACCCCCTCACCACCACTACCCACCAGCATACCACCAGACACCACCCCCCACCCACAGACCCATCCCCAACACCCAGCAATCCCCAGGACACCACCCATGCACCCACAGACCCATCCACCACCCCCAACATTTCACCAGACACTACACCTGCACCACCAGACCTATCCACCCCAGCATTCACCCAGACACCACACCTGCATTCACAGACCCATCAACTACCCCAAGCATTCCCCCAGACACCACACCTGCACCACCAGACCCATCCACAACACCCAGCATTCCCTGCACATCCACTTCACACACCAGCAAAAAAGCAAATGTCAACACTCACTCACTCAACAGATAGCTACAAAACACAAACAAGATACATCAGACACAAAGACACCTGCACCAACAATACCCACCACACCTGACACTTCCACTCCCTCTACCTCCCAACATCTACTCCCTCCTGGACATCCTGCCCATTTTCCCTGTGAAAGCCTGTTATTTGCCCTTGCCCTTACCCCTGTCAAGGCGTCCCCCAAAGCCAAAAGAACCTCTTCTGCACCCCAACCCATCACTTCCACATCCCAATCCACCCCTTAGAAAACTGATCCACCACCACTAAACCCAGGCGCACCCCTGAGAAAAGACCAAACCCCCTCCCAAAACCAAAAATACTCCTTCCAAAGTCAGGACCACCTCTCCCAAAACCAAATGCAACCCTCCCAATACTGACTTCCACCTCTCCCAAGTGACATTATTGAGGTGTCTGGACTGCCCACTAGATGACCATGCTTGGGAGGGTCCTCTGGCAGTGTCATGAAAGGCAGGTTTAGTGGCACAATAGTGTGCTGGACCACACAATGTACCCATGGACTGGCCATTGGCCTTTGGTTTGCTCCGTGTGTTCATTTTGGAGAAATATAAAACTTTACTTGTTCTAGAACACATTAATCCTGTCATTATTTTTCTAACTATTTGATGTTATTGGATACTTTAGGATGTGTGACTACAGTTGTGCTTGTTTCACCCTGATTGATGATCCATTTGAAGTGGTTAGTATGATCTGACCTTGGAACCAGTGCTGGAGTCACACAGGGCAAGGGGAAATGTTCAATAGATAGATATGTTGGATGAATTCTAATTGGGGCTGACATTGCATTGGGTGGCATTTCATATGGTAACTAGCTCGGCTTGACTTGGCCAATGTCAACTTCATTTAGCTTACACTTCTCTATATGATCTACGTTGGTTATGTGTTTGATGTGTGCAAACTAGATATTTGTTTATCCACACATGGAGGGTGTTAAATTGTCACAACTTTGTAGAAACTTTTATGGACATCTGTCCATTTTTGTGTATACCTTACACCTACTTTATCAAAATGTGTGACAAATGCTGTTACTGCTATGTTTTGTTTCATGACTTGCACTTACACACTTCCAATATACTATGTTATACTTCAAGCCACTGGTCCTGTGCACATAGAGGCTTTCAGGCATGTGCAAAGTGAACTGTGGCCCAGGGTCCCAGCCTTTCAGGGGTCCCCCTGGTAGATGCATACCTATTCTACAGGGAGTTTTACATTGTGACCTTTGAATGCTTCTCACGCTGATTATTTGGAATCCCATTTACCTGACATTACCTTTTAATGAGGGTGATGAGTGAGAGTCCATTACAGAGATTTAGCAGAGAAGGTGTGTTTCAGTTTCATGACACATCCATACAGATGAACCTTTGATATCACAACAGGCCCTAGCATGAGAGCAATGTGAGCATGTCACAGAGATGAATAGGTATAATATTGATGAGGAGGTGCTGTTGTGTGACACAATTTAACGCACACATCACTTTCCCTGATTATGAGATGTGAACACATGTGGACTTTTGTAGAGTGTGCCTGTGCAGTGTCAGTGACCTGGCCAAAGAGGGCATCATAGAGCTGTCATAGGATCACACATGCAGAACTATTCCGAACAAGGGCTCACAAAATATGTTTAACCCTGGGAACCCAAACCCTCAACATGTCCATGGCCGGGCATCTATTTGCTGAGGAGTTAATGGGAATGAGTAAGAGTGTAACTTACCGTCGGTTGCCTCTATGGCGGTGTCTATTTAGGACGTCATCAAACAGGAATAGCAGCAGCAGGACATGTGGGATTGGCTCCATGGTGGCACAGGACATGTGAAGCTGAGTACAGGTGAGGGTCAGCCTTATGCCCTATGTGTAACCAGATTAGACAGATGCCCTTGTACTAGAGATCAAGCGGGTATATCAAAAGAAGAACTGCATCTGCCACAGTGTGGCAAATGGACTATATTGGACCCCTGTCGCAGGAAGGGTGCAAAAGCTCTGTATTGACTGTGGTGGACACTTATTCTAGCCACATTTTTGGCTTGGCTTGTAAGTCTGCAGACCAAAAATCCACTTTGCAGAGGCTAGATTACCTAGTCAGACACTATGGGGTGCCAGTCGAAATCCAGACAGACAGAGGGGCACATTTTCAGCAAAAGCTTTACAGGACTGGGCTCAAGAACAAGGTGTTCAATGAGTGTTACACAGCAGTTAGTACCCACAAGTGGCAAGAATGATTGAGAGATATAATGGTTTGCTGAAGGGACAGATGAGGACGTATCAGCCCATCAGATGTTGAAAGCATGGAGTAACAACTGAATAGAGCATTGTTTGAGTTAACCCATAAGCCAGTAGGCCAGCAGACCTCATTTATCTGTATGACAGGACGGACAAGGGTGATTCCCCAGGGGTAGGAGTGAAAGTGCCAGCTGGAACGTATGGTAGTATTGACCCACAGTCTAGCTATCAAAGGAATATCAGTGTTGGGAGGGGTTATTGATCCAGATTACAGAGGAAAAGTCAAAGTGGTACTTCTGAATCAGGGAGCTATGGCTGTATCATATCAAACATATAGCAGAATTGCACAACTGACCTGAGAGAGCGCAAATCCCACAAATTGAGGAGAGATCTGGGCACCCAGATTTTACTAAAAGGGGGGAGGGGAGATATGGGAGCATTGGAAAGGTGTGGATGTATCATATCATCCAGAAAAAAAAGCAGAAGCTAGAGAGATATTAAGTCGGGGAGTAGGAAGTACAGATGTTGTGCTTTTGAAAACAAATTCTAATGTGCCTGTATTTATATCTGCAGTGAAGCTCTCTCTGCGATTGTGAATGGGGTATCCATGCCAAAAATGTGGTTCCAGATCACCCTGATGATTGCAATGGTAGAAGTTATATGGGTACAGCCGAATGTATCCGAGAACATCACCTCTGATCTTCATGTCTTTTATGCACTGCAATCACCCAACATCACAGCTAATGAAGGGGTGGTTGGTTTCACTCTGAAATGTGCTGGTGCCTGGATGCAAATGGGTGGCCGCCAATGTGATGACTTGAAAGGTGATGGGACAACAAATTTGCCATACCTTTGGACTAATTGAGCTACAATAGACGCCTGCAAGGTTTCCAGCAATAAAATCTATTATGAACATGACATGAAAATACTATAATAAAATGTTGCCCTTTTTGCCATCTTTAATGTATCACTGTAGGCAGTATGAGAGCTTGAAGGAGCAGATTATTCTAAAATGTATTATATAGCTGAGAAGTACATGCCTAGCAACGTAGGCATCTATTCTATAGTTAGATATAGGATAGAATGCAAGTTACCTAGATTAGAAGCTATTAGATAGTATGCACAGATTGCATTTACTAGGTTTGACACAGCTGCTATGTATGGAAAAGACCCAGGTATTAGAATGACTATCGATGCCAAGCAACTAATGCCGGATGCTTCTCATATTCAGCAGCTAACAGAGCATCACTGGTATGACATAATCCTTGGCTGGTCACCAGGAGTCACTGAAATTCTTAATCTAGTGCTGCACCCTTTAATTTGGCTGCTCGTTACTTTTGCTATATTGTGCGGAGTATACGTACGCACGAAACAGCTGTAAATTAGAGTGAAGATGCTAGATGCAATGTTTACTGGACTTTGTAGTAATCTGTCTGTGAATACAGTTAAATAACTTGTTTTTTGCATGCATTGACACTCATCAAAGGGGGTGGAGTGTACTGTATGCAGGCCTAGTTGTGAAAGACATTGTGACGTGAAGGGGTTAACTAGCTTAGGCGGTGTTGATGAGTAAAAATGCATGCAAAAAAACCTTTTACCATGCTGAAATAGCAGAGAATCTCATGATGATTGTTTATGCCATTTTCAATAGACGCAACTATCTGCCAAGGTGCTGTATTTACGGTACCAGACTGAGGCATGTGGGCTGTGAGAGACATGCTGTTGAGGAACCGGCGAGTAGCTGAAGGCCCTGGAAGGATGATTGATTGGTATCAGGGAACGGAGGGTGCAAGATGCAGCTAGTATGAGCCAGGAGGAGCCTGGGTGAGCGTAAACACTGTTAGCACCACAAGAGCAACAGGTACAGGAAAGGAACATGATGTTGTGTAAGCCAACTTTTACTGTATAAAAGAAGGGGTGTAGATTAATTGGTGAAGCTCACAGATGGAGTTGTGCAGATCTGCTGTCGCCTACAGCTGCTACCCATGGTTACGCTATTCCCAGGGAGGGAGAGAGAGAGAGTTATTGGAGCAGGCTTCCCGGTGTTGTGGAAAGTTAAGTCCGAGGGGTGAAGGTTCAGATTCTACTGCTCTATCTTTATTTACCAGAGTATTATTATTGCAACTGTAATTAACTGCATTGTAATTGATTCATGACTGTGTATTTGACCATCACTGGGCTAGCATTGCACTGTACATACATATATATAGAAGTGTGACTATTGTGCCACTGATAGTTGAAAGGCTACATTCTCCTATGCTACAGAATTACTTATGTGCTTTTAGTTTACTGTATTGTGCTGGCAGTACATTATAAATATACATGCAAGTATTCTGCTAGAGTATAATCGTCATTGCTGAGATATGTGGTTTGTGCTAGTATTTCATTAAAGCTCAATTATTTCCACTACCAGTGTGTTGCTGCTTACTGAGCGTCCTTATAGATTTGAACTTGATTTACATTGTTTGGGTTGGTTGCCTACAGCTAGTCCAGGACAACTATAATCAATTGAATTCAGCAGCTAAAGCTGCCATTCCGAGCTTTCCCAGGCCCATGAAAAAATATTTGCTGCACAATAAATAAATTCAGCAAGCTGACACTGGTAAGTCTATTTTTTTCTATATTCTGAGATCTAGGGCCTTATTATGACTTTGGCGGTCTCGAATCGAGGCCGCCATGCCGCCGCCCACCTCCGAGACCGCCAAAGCCATAAAAATTAGCCCGCCAGAGTACAACTTTTAAAGTCTCTTGTTGGCAGTTCTTTGCCGCAATGGGAGCGTCAAAGGCGGTTTCTGCAGGGGATGGATTGTCAAGTCCATGCCCTGCAGGAACTGGGGGTACATGAAGACAGGGGGGCACACCATGCGTTCCCCTTCTTTCCCCCCAATGCCACAGAGGCATCGCCATGAAAAGTGTGGCTGTGAGGAAACTCGTAATATGCTTGGTGGGCTGTAGCAGCCCCACCAAGCATATTGCCCCCAAGCATATTGCAGCCTCAAGACTGCCGCAACACTGTCTCTGATCCCTGGCGGTTGTGGCGGTGCCAATGCAGTCTGACAGCCCAAGTTGCAATGGGGTGGTTGGACTACCAGTGTGGCAGTGCCCGCTCGACCACAGTGGCTACCCAGTTCGATGGACCGCCGTAGTCCTCTCAAGTTAAACACATACCATTCATGTATAGACGCAAATTAATACACTAAAATGTCTGCACCACTACTGTAACAATCTGGAATGAATGGCCAAGTTCACCCCAAATGCCAGTCTCCCCTCCAAAAAGTATGGCCATCTGAATGTAGGATTTATGCATATGGCCTGGTCTTGTCTTATAATACATAATTACTGGGTCGATATATTTGCAACGCTGCAATCTATGATAGACATTCCCCTTGAATTGGATGTGAGGCTGGTGTTGCTCGCAGCCACAGCTGACATCCCCACTACTGTAAGGCACTTTCTTGATATGGCTCTTCTGCTAGTCAAAAGGCAGGTGGTGATGTCCTAGATGAACAGACAGGCACAGACAATTGCACACTGAATTCTGGACATGATGTACTGCAGAGACCAGCTAGAATTAGATGGTGAGGGGCTGCAAGCAAAATCACGAGCTAAGGATTTAAGGGCCAGATGTAGCAAAATAGGAATTTGCGAGTCCTTAATAGCGATTTTTTGTGAATCGCTATTAAGGACTCGCAAACTACTATGTAGGTAGGAATCTGCTAATATTTAGCGATTCCTACGCATTCCTTATTTGCGACTCGCAAATTGCGAGTCGCAAATAAGGAATGGCCTCCCAATCATTCCTATGGGCCAAGAGGCCCCTAGGAATGAATGGGAATAGCGTGCGCAATTTGCGAGTACCTAATAGGTACTCGCAAATTGTGCATGCAATTTCAGGGATGCAAGGGTTCCTAAAGGACACCCTGTTGCACCCCTGAAATGTGCAGGTGTGCACATGTGGAGCACATACATGCCCAAAGGGCATGTATGTGTGCCACATGGCACTTCGAAACATGCATAAAATTGCATTTTTAAAGTAAATCGCAATTTACCACCAACCTGAAGTTGGTGGTAATTTGCGATTCCTTACAGCAAAATCGCAATTTGCGATGTCTCCCAGAATAGCATTTAGGGAATCGCAAATTGCCATTCTCTAAATGCTTGCGCAAAATAGGGAATCCCAAATTTTGCGATTCCTTATTTTGCGAGTGGGTTTCTACTTACCTGCATTGCACACAGCTAAATTGCGATCGCAAACGCTGAAATTCTGCGAATTTCAGCGTTTGCGACCGCAATTTTGCTTGCTACATCTGGCCCTAAGTACCCTTTCCACTCTTATTTATTGCCACTTGACTCACCACCACACTTATGTCCAGCCCCGTGCTTTGTTCTCATAGTTGTATCAATAATTCCACAGTCATGATTAAGCTATAATAGTCTTGTGAGCACCTGTACCGTTTCATATGTAATACGGGACAGAGTGTCACATTTGTGGATTGACATGTTTACTGTCCCCTGTGGATCTCACTAACAAATTATATTTTATGACTACTTAATAAAAATAAAATAATAATAATAATAATACAGGATGCGTGTGCTGGGCAAAAACAATCACAGTACAACCTTCCATCACATGGAGAGCAGGTGTAGTAGGGCAAGCTTCCAGGTCATAGTGTCTGTATAGGACTGTTAATAGAAATTCAAACTTCTTTCATACACAGAGAGGGTACAGTACAAGCATTTACAATGCAAGCTTTCCTTAGCTCACACATAGAATGTGAATAGTAAGGGCAGCACTGTAAGTTTATATTGCAATAACATAAAGATTAACTGGGCGGTGAGTGATAGAAAAAAAACAACAATGACCCCCCCAGGGAGTGGGGATCATTGGTTTTTAGTATTTCAAAAACACACTACCACTTTTGGAGTTTGTTTTTGAAAAACAAAATATTACAAGTTTGGTGGATGGCCATTACAACTGACAGTGGCCATCCACCAAACTTTTTGTATCTTGAAGGAAAGCACCATGACGGCCAGCGGTCATCTCTAAATTTTACGGACAGTATTCCATTAGGATGGTGGGTGTAATGTCTATCACCAGTCTAATGGATGGAATGTAGTCTGTCAGTGGTGAGTCCCCTGGACCTTGCTGGTCCCGACAGTGCACCTTTTTCACTTTCCATGTTGTTTGCAGTTGCCAAGGCTTGTTGGTGCTCCCGACGGACACCGACACCTCAAATCTTGACATCCAATGTGGGACAGCTCGTGAACAGCTCCTGGTCTTCCACAACATCACCCGGTCCTCACAGCTGCAGCTCCAAGGTCAGTGTCATCTGTCTAGCAACACCCGACATTGGTGGGCACTCATCTTCCGTGCCCCCTGGTCACTCCCGAGCGACCTAGACTCTGTCCCCTCTGCTTACAGATACTCTCCACCTTGAATCCACCTTTGGGTTCCACCGGACACTTTCACCGTCTCCAGCAGCGGCATCTTCCCGAAGTCTCCTATTGCGTTCGACAACGGTTTCCGACGCCACTTCACACCTATGCACTCGGCTTCCCTGGTGCAAGTAACCTGGTTCCAAGGGTATCCACAGGTGGGGCGGCTCTCCAACCTCTTGTCTTCCACGGGGTTTCTTCAGGGTCCACTGGGAAGGGTCCTCTTTCTTTATAATTGCAACCGCCACTTACATGTTGATTTGTATAGAGAACGCTGTCGTGTTCTTACACTGCACACGACCTCCGTGGGGCTCCTAGATAGTCACCTTGGGTGGTTCATTGGGTCCCCGGCACGTCTACGTCCTCTGGGTATCGTCTTGACGCGAGTCGTGGTTTGCATACTAGTATTTTAGTATATGGTTTGGTCTCCCCCGGGGACCACTGTGTATTCTGTGCTACTTACCTGTTTCTATTGCAAAGTATTGTGTGCATTGTGTATATCTCCAGCTAAGAGATATCTGTATGTGTTAGTGAGTGTCTTATAATAAGTACATATTTTTATAAATACACTGTGTGGTTCTTTTTCACTTAATCTATACCTATAAGAGTATGTTCTGGTAAAACAAGCTATTTTACACTCTTTCTGGACTAAGCTTAAAGGCTGCTCTTCACAGCTACCACTTACAGAGCTTTTTAAGGTTGTCTAAGACCACTAAAACCACCATAAGGGTTGTCTGGATCAGTGCAAGGTGTCCACTTACACAAGTGTACATCATATACTGAGCCAGCCTCTCACAGGCCTGAACCTCAGAAAAGTATAGCAAGCTATTGTGGGTGTGGCACTGGAAACTAACCCCTTCACTGTAACTAGTCATCACACCAAATTTAAACCCAGAGCCTGATGCACTCTTCTGGAAATAGTGACAATCATCTATTCCACTATGGTCAGGGCAACTGTTTTGTTAATGACAATCTTTCCAACAAACGTTTTAGAATGTTTATGTTAACAAAAGCCATTTTAAATTTGTAAAAAAGCATGTCACATTGACTAAACTACCTTCTGCTCACATTCATCCTTTTTGCCATAAAATTAGGTCTCCATACATTGCAGCAGAAAATAACTTCAATACTCTTTTTCTTAATAGAAAAACATCTTCTTCATGTAGCAATTATATGGAATGCTAGTTGAATAGAAGGATATTCTCTACGTGTTGTTGCTGCATTGTGATATTACAGAACTGCTGCAAGGAGTGTGTCTAGAGATTTTCTTAGAAGATACATGCAGGCTTTTTATCATTTGTGCTAGAAACCCTTATGTGTTGGCATCTCTAAAATCAAGAGCATGCACGTTTTGGCCCTCTACATTTAGCTCAAGTACTGTCCCTATAATAGTGAACAGCTAAAATATCAAAGGTGTGAGAAAAATAGGCCCCCCACAATACTGCATAAGATCTACAGCTGTGTAGGAGATTACGTCACCCATCAGGGCTCCTTAAGAGAGTACTTGGACAACCAGAGGCAAAAAACTATTACCAGTCGTATTTCACAGGGTCAAGCTTGTCTGTATAAAATACCTTCTGTAAAACCCAGTGTTGAGGGATACAATAGTGAGGTGACACTAGAAATGCTAGAGATAGTGAAGGATAGAAGAAAAATACTATACTGAATCAGTTGGAAGTCACCCACTTCCAAGTTTCAAATTCACTTCCAGGTTGACTAAGGCAGCATGATTATTTAAACCCTTCAGCCTGATAGCAAGGTGCATAGCAATGATTTGTGTGATTTGTGCATCTCAGATGATTCAGCTTGCCACATTTCTCTCTAGAATGTATCTTTTACAACACAACTCTAAACCAACACACGCCAAGAGCTCAACGCTTGACCTTATTATTTCCAAGTTGACCTGTTAACAGTAAATGATCGTACACCAGTAGATTGGTCTGACCACTTTCTCATCCCCTTTGCACTTCACCTCTCTCATGTTGTAACCCTGGTACAACCAAAAAGGGCAACTACCTGGTTTTAAAACACAATAAACATCAACCTCAACACTCCCAGTAATACACCTAAGAAGACACTACCAGACATCAGCTCTAACTATGACGCCAATGACCTGACTGCCCAGTGTTTCACCAGTCTTTCTGTCTTAATAGACAATGAAGCCCCACTACAAAGCAAAAAGGAAAGGCCCACACCCTCTATCCCTTGGCTCAGTAAGTCTCTTTATGACAAAAGAAAATATATAAGCTTCCTGGAAAAGAAATAGAGACAGTCACCCTCTATTAACACTATTTCAAATCTCCAACATGCAAGATCATGCTGTCACAAACACATGTTTAGCAAAAAATTGAATTGCTGCAGAACCCTCCTTGATTATGCCAAGAACAGACAAAAGAAACTCTTCGACCTAATCAAACCTACCAGCAATGGCCCCTCATCTTCAACTATCAAATCTGACGGCTCACCTCAGAAAGCAGCAGAATTTGTTGAATTCTTCTATGCAAAAGTTAAATCGCTCCTAGTCCATGCTTCACATCCAACCCACATGAGGAATGCAAATACAAAGGCTCCTGGCACAGCTTTGATGTCATCAGTGAGAATGTCCTACTAAAGAGCATCCTGAAAACAAAACCTTCAAACCACTCTCTAGACCCTATCCCAAGCGAAATTGCAATAGACCTTTACAACCACATGCTCCACTACTGGACTAAGCTGTTAACCTCTTTCTAAGCCAAGGTTCTTTTCCTGATGCCCTCAAGACAGTTCGGTGATCCCACTTCTTAATAAACCCTCCGTGGATGTGAATGACCATAACAGCTTCTGCCCTATTACCAACCTCCCTTTCCTTGCCAAAATCACTGAAAGATGTGTAGCGGAGCAACTTCCCAAACACATCAAGGACAACAAACATCTAGATGAATTTCAATCTGGCTTCACACATGGCTGCAGCACTGAAACAGCTCTGCTACAGGTTATCAATGATGCCCTTCGAGTCCTTGATTCAGGCAGCTCCTGCTTCCCGATCCTGCTGGACATGTTCAGCTTTTTTGGTTCAACTCTTTTTTTATTAAGAAAGCAATAGGAGGCATAACATTTACACGGCAAGCTGCCTACAACCCCATGAGGGGCCGGCCGCGTCATTGAGCAATCGTTCAGGAAGCATAAGAGGATCATTATAGAATTTTGCTTCAACGGGGTGATACACAGCAAGTCGCCTACAACCCAAATAGGGCCGGCCGCGTCCTTATACAATCTTATACGTTAGGCGTCACATGAAAGCTCCTTTAGAGAATGGGGTCAACGGAAAACAAGTCAACTTCAAGTGTAAGAGATATACAGAAGAATAAAGGAAGGAAAAAAGAGGGGAGGGGGGTCGAGAGTCCCCAAGGAAAGAAGCAGGGGGAGGAGATGAGCAAGTGAGAGTGAGGAGAAAGAGAGAGAGAGAAAAAAGGTGGTGGGCGAGGAGAGAAGGAGGCAAGTGGGCATAGGTAGCGGACCAATGAACATGACTGCAGGCAGGGGAGGTGGCGGGAAAGCGCAATAGGGGCGAATCAGTGTGGTTGCCCGGTGAAATGGTTACTCAAAACCCCGGGCCGAAGCAGGTGAGAGGTGCAAGGAATCTATTCTGGGTCAGGGGGACAGATTGCGTCATCATATAGGCGCAGGGCTCGGAGTTTCGGAGGTTGTAGATGGGCGTGTTCCAGTCTACAGAGGTGAGCAACAAGCGGCTGCCACAGTTTAGTGTAGTGAGAGTCACGAAATTGCAAGCGTGCAGTAAGCAATTCCATGGTGCTAGTGTGCCATAGACGCGTGAACCAGACACTGATCGGGGAGCTTCCGCCTTTTTCCAATATAGGGCAATAAGCTGTTTGGCTGCGCCTAGCATGTGAAGTGAGATGTGCCAGTCATTGCGTGTGAGCGCGCGCAGGTTGGCAGGCTTGAGACCCAAGATAGCTGTGGCTGGAGTCGCAGGCAGGGGGAAACCAATCACCATCTTAATATGGCTGAGGATCTCTTTCCAGTAGGAGGTCAGGAGTGAGCAGGACCACCAAATATGAAGGAAGTCGCCCGGGAGCTCGAACACCGCCAGCAAAGAGGAGAGGTCGCAGGGAACATTTTGTGAAGTCTGAGAGGTGTATAGTACCATTGGGTCATGATCTTGTATGCGGTTTCCCGCTGGGAAATACAGCGGTACACTTTCGGGATATCCCGCCACAGGCGATCCCACTGCGCAGGGGCAATGTCCAGAGAGGTGTCCTCCTGCCAACGACGTTGGTAGTTGTGGGGAGGGGAGAGTGGGGGTGCTGTAGGACATGATAAGTGCGGGAGATGAGTCCTTTGGAGTTGTCGAAGCACGCACTAGCCGCTCAAAAGGCGTGAGCGCCCGGGTGGCCGCCTGTGCCACGGAGGGTGTGTGTATCCAATGTCGAAGTTGGAGATATTGTAATCTGGCCCCCTCTGAGAGCTGGAAATCTGCCTTGCACTGCGCAAAAGTTTTGAACTTGTCCCCCGAAAAGAGATCTCTAATTGTCCGGCACCCACCCTCGAGCCAATCTATAAATACCTGAGGGCGCACAGCTGGTGGAAAATGTAGATTCCCAGCAATAGGAGTATGGGGGAGGGAAAGCTAGTGAGGCCCTTGGAAACGGCCACTCTATCCCAAATGTCAAGCACCGTCCTAGTAGGGAGGGCCACATACGCACTGCGCGATCTAGATGCTCGGGGTAGCCAAGGGAGGTCCCATATAGACCGTCCAGTCACTGCCCTATCCATATGGAACCATATCTTTTCACTCTCCCGCGCCATCCACTCCGATATAAAGCGAAGATGAGAGGCCCAGTAATACTCCAGCAAGTTGGGGCAGGCCAGACCACCCCGATCTCGAGGTGACATAAGGACTTTATTAGAGAAACGCGGCCGTCGACCTCCCAGATGAACTTGGTGAGATCGCGTTGGAGACTTCTGATCTGATGGTGTGGGATGGGGGTC
Source organism: Calotriton arnoldi (assembly GCA_963921515.1). Classification (NCBI taxonomy): domain Eukaryota; kingdom Metazoa; phylum Chordata; class Amphibia; order Caudata; family Salamandridae; genus Calotriton; species Calotriton arnoldi. The sequence continues at coordinate 325,249 of CAWUFW010005141.1, forward strand.
GGAAGGGACTGAAAGAGGTACAAGATCTTAGGGAGTACCGACATCTTTATTGCATGCAGGCGGCCCAGCCAAGAGAGAGTGAGAGGTTTCCATACCCGTAGGTCCTCCAGAACCGCCTTACGACATTCCTGCCAATTGACCTGGGACCAAGAGGTAAGATTCGGCGTTAACCAAAGCCCAAGGTAGCGGATAGAGTGAGAGGCCCACTGATAAGGGACGAGCGACTGCAGTAGGGGATTTCATCCCGAGGGATCGTGATGTTAAGAGCCCAAGATTTCTCGTGATTAATTTTAAGACCAGAGGCCGACTCAAAGGACTGGAGGAGAGTCAAAAGGGTCGGGAGCGAGATGTGCGGCTGTGATATCGTGAGAAGGAGATCGTCTGCAAAGAGAGCTACCTTGTGGGATCGGCCTCCAAGAGGAATGCCATGAATCTCAGGGGCTTGGCGGATCAGGATGGCGAGGGGCTCCACCACGAGAGCAAAGAGTAAGGGTGAAAGGGGACACCCCTGCCGAGTGCCTCTGTGAATGGAAAAGGGGGCAGAAAGTTGGCCATTGACCCGCACCTGGGCCATCGGGGAGATGTATGGGGCCATGATTCGGGCTATCATCACAGGGCCGAGCCTGATTTTCTGCAGCACTGCCCTGAGGAAGGTCCAGTCCACCCGGTCGAACGCCTTCTCCGCATCGAGCGAGAGGAGACACGCAGGGATATTCCAGTGGTGAGCTTTGCCCACCAAGTGCGCAATGCGGCGCACGTTGTCTGCGCCTTGGCGGTGGCGTATAAAACCAACCTGATCCGGTTCAATAAGGCCAGGCAAGTGGGGCTCGAGCCGTTTAGCCAGTATTTTGGTGTAGAGCTTAAGGTCCGTATTCAGAAGAGCTATAGGTCGGTAGGACGAGCAAAGGACAGGGTCCTTACCTGACTTGGGGATCAAGGCAATCTCGGCCAGCCCCATGGACTGGGACGGCCCTTCATTGGCGGTGAAGGAGTTAAAAAGGCGAAGAAGGTGTGCCCTGAGCTGCGGCATAAACATGCGATAAAAGGAGAGAGGAAGGCCATCCGGCCCCGGAGTCCTTCCGAGGGGGAGGTCCTTTAGGGCCCCTGCGAGTTCCTCTCGCGTAATCGGCTCATCCATTTGACTAGCATGATATTGGCTGAGCGGGGTCCAAAGGCAAGCATCCAGCAGAGCCTGCATCTGGGGAGGAGAGGACTGTGCTGAAGCATAGAGAGTAGAATAATACGCTTGGAAAGCCTCGCATTTGGATGCTTCTGTGACTGCACTTGTGCCATCGTTGGTGCGAATATGGGCTATGTGGGCCTTAGCTGTGCGCGCCCGCAGGCACCTAGCTAGGACCGTGCCCACCTTGTCCCCCCCTCATAGTAGCGCTGCTTTAACGCCAGCAGGGTCCGTTCGGCTTTGTTGGTTCTATGGGCTCGCAGTTGGCCGCGAAGAAGGGCCAGACGCCTTTTGTGGGCTAGGGATGGGCGGTCCTGATCGAGTTTTTCAAGAGCCGTGAGTTCCCTAGTAAGATTATCCTCAAAGAGACGCGCCTCCCGTGCCCATGCAATCGCTATGGACGTGACGCGTCCGCGAATAGTAGCCTTAAAGGCGTCCCACACTACCGGAAAGGGAGTCTCCAGAAGATCGTTGAGCGCAAAGTAATCGTCTATGACCGCTCTAATTTCGGCCACATCTGCCTGATCATGAAGTACTTGGGGGGGAAAGCGCCAGCGTGGTGGGCGAGGAGCGCGTGCAGAACAGTGACGGAGGAGGAGCTCGACATGGGCGTGGTCGGAGATCGAGATGTCAGACATTGAGGCAGACACCGTCTCGCCTATCAGGGCATGTGAGATAAAAACGTGGTCAATCCGCGAGTACGAGCGATGTACATGCGAGTAGTATGAGTAGCCCCGCGCATCCAGAGAATGATATCGCCAAGAGTCCAACAGCGTGAGGTCCGTCAACTGTTTCTTCAAGGTAGAAGACATGGCCCCCGCCCCATGGAAAGACCCACCACTGCGATCAAGGTCAGCGTCCCACACCAGGTTGAAGTCGCCTCCAATGATAAGAGAAGGGTTCGGTTGCGGCACGTGTTCCCGCAGGAAGGCGCGGAGATAGGGATCTTGCGCCTGGTTGGGCGCATATATATTGCAAAGGGTGAGGGATCGGTGCCCCATCCGGACCTCCACCTTAAGAAAGCGGCCATCATGGCTACGGATAACTCTCGAGTCCCCCTGCCTTACACCAGAGCCACAAAGTATAGCTACGCCAGGCGTTTTAGATGGGGCAGATGCCCAAAATTGGAGGGGGTAGCGGGGATGGGCCATTCGGGAAACATCAGCTTTCAGCAGATGTGTCTCCTGAAGGAGGATAATGTCAGGTTGTTGCTGCAGCAGGTAGCGCCATATCTGTTGCCGTTTGTTTGGTGAGTTAAGCCCTTTAACATTGAGGGAGATAAGTTTCAAGGCAGGGCTAGCAGTCATGTCCAGGGGAAGGTGGATGCAAGCAGTAGCACAAGCGACGATGCCGCAGGAGGGGGCGGGACATGGTAGGAGCATGAGAAAGACAGGCCAGAGAACCACGATCCCCCCCAGAAACATAAGGGGGACCACAAGAGGCCGCCCCGTCTACCACCAAGAAGAAGAGAAGACAGAGGGGAGAAGTAGAAAGGAAGAGGCAGAAAACAGGGACATAGGGCTGAGGGAAGTGTAACGGTCAGAATAAAATATAACAGTGGCCAACTGGGCCACAAGGTCCTGTTCCAGTCCAAGGATAATCGCGGCCCTAGGGCGTAGATCATCCCAGAGAAGTCACTCTCCTAGGAGCAGGGGGGGGGTATCTTCCAAGCTCCAGGCGTGAGGGCAAAGGAGGGAGACCCGGGCCGCCCGCCATAAGAGTGAGAGGCCGGGAGGCCGTCCGGCGTGAGGCGGGAACATGGGTCAGCGCCCTCCGGGCGCAGCAGTGGACAAAGCATCATGAAAGGGCACATTGGAAGGTGTTGCTTCACAGTCACGGCGTGGCGGGCCGGGAGCTAGCTGAAGAGCGAGACTCCTCCATGGAGCGGATGTGCTGGATGATTTCCTGTTTAGCCTGGGAAGCCGACTGCTCCCCTGCATGTGGTGCTCTCTTGTGGCGGCGCACCTGAGACCAAGAGGGTCTGGCAGGCTCCTGAGCGAGAAGGATTGCGAGCTGGGCTGGACGGTGTGGAGATGGGGATGTGCAAGAGCTGCGCCGCCTCTCGGAGGGATCGCACCATCCGACGTTTGGAGTCCCACTGGAAGATAAGCGCAAAGGGATGGCCCCATTGATACTGAATGTTCAGGCTCCGCAACTTATTGGTTATCGGCTTGAAGTCTCTACGTCGGCGCAGCGTTGTAGGGGCAAGATCTTGGAACAGCTGTATTGGAGTACCTTTGTAGGCGAGGTCTGGTTTGGAGCGCGCCGCCTTGAGAATCGCTTCTTTCTCCGTAAAGAAGTGGACCCGGGTCAGGATGTCCGGGACAAAGCCCGCTCGAGCAGAGGGACCTGAGACTCGATGTGCTCGGTCGAGGGCCGGCGGGGATGCGTCATCATCGCCCCAGATGTCATGCAGAAGTTGTGCCACGAAGGTCATAATATCTGTTCCCTCCGCTCCCACCGGGATCCCCGGAGGCGGAGATTGTTGCGGCGGCTCCGGTTCTCCAAATCCTCCTGCTTCAATTGTAGGTCGATGTGCTGCTCCTCCAAGGTAGCCATGCGTTGCCAGAGCTGCTCCTGGTCCTCTGTCCGGGCATCTACTGTCCGCTCAAGGCCATCCACTCTCTCTCCGAGGTCAGTGACCTCCTTCCTGAGCTCCCGCACACAGGAGTGGACCTCCGATCTTAGAGAGCCTATCTCGGACTTGAGCTCCGTCATAAAGTTTGCCATGAAGGTTTGCGTGACTGGTGCTGAGTCATCCCCAACCGGCGCTGCCATAGCACCGGAGGCGCCAGAGCCTGGCTTGTTCCAAAGAGCGGCGACCGGGTTGTCCTTCTGAGGCACCGCCAACTCCTTCCCCGACTTAGTGCGTGTCATCTCCCTCGGGGATGAGGCACCCGGCAATTTCCACTGAGGCGGCCAAGGCTAGCAGACCCCCAGATGCCAAGGTGCAGTCCGCCTCCAGCGTCCCCCCCACCGCACAGACAAAGGACAGACAGCTACAGGTTAGGGACCCAAGCCGTATCGCAGTGTTCAAGGCGATGGGTCATCCGCGATGTCAGAGTCACTCGGTGTGGGGGAAAGCGATGGGGGCGATGCAGCAGTAGCCAATCAATAGGGGCTCCTGAGTGGAGGAGGGACCGTGTGGAGGGTTTGCAGTGGACGTCCCCCGGTCCAGCGTCCCCGCGCGGGTCAGGGGTCACCCCCGGGCGCTCCAACGACAGATGGGCACACCCCAGGCTAAGGGGGCCCGCTCCCAGAAGCCCGGTGCCAGTCCACGGCAAAAGCGACAGGGAGAAGAGGCCCACTCCTCCAAGCACCCCCAAGTGCTCCGATCAACGATGGGCACCCCCCAGTGGATCCAAGGCAACGCCAGGCCAGCGTCCAGGTCACGCAGGGCTGTGGACCAATATATATAGGAGGTGAGGGGTAGGGCCCCAGGAGCGGTGCGCAGGACCCAGCTCCCGCAGACACCTCTAGCTAGGTCACAGCACACAGGGCCCCCCACCCCCACACCTCACCTGCGGAGGGACTCTGTTGCCCCGATGCCTGATTCAGCGACGGCTGGAGCGGAGAAGGGCGTCTTGTAGCTGTTCACCATGCGTGGATCAGGCGAGAAGGCCGCTCCGCACCAGATCCTCTCCGCAGGGCCGCATTCAGCCTCGCCAGGGGCCCACAGCGAGCAGGGCGTCTGCCAAGGTGTCCCGGGCCCCGAGACCACCGGATCTTTCCTCGGTGGCGCGCTCCAATCCCCAGCAGGACGGGAAGGTCGGCGCGGCCCCCAAAGCAACCGCAGCTGCGCCTCAGTTCAGGCGCCACCCCTCAAGGGCCAACACCGGGCCCCGGCCGTATTCACAAGACCGGGGGGGGGGCGGTCACAGCAACAGGCAGGGCCTCGACAGGCCGGCAGCCGCCGAGAAACAAAATGGCGGTCACCGCCGCCGAGCGGAGTGCAAGGTGTGTAGTGGCCGCTCCTCCGGCAGTCCTGCAGGTGGACGGCTATGCCCGCTCGGTCACGGGCTCATGCGCCTGCGGGCCGGAGCGCTCCCCTACCGGTTCCTGTTGTCTCGTTGCCGTCCGTCAACTCCGGGGGCCCCACAGGGGGCAGCCAGACACCCCCGGTGTCCTCGGCAATGGAGCCCAGGGGCCCAGTCAGGCGCGCAGCATCCTCGCCGTCCCGCAGTCTGCACCGGGTGGGCCCCACATATGACCCGCGCAGCGGAGTCCCCAACTGGCGGCCAGACGAGATAGCAGCTAGACGATCCTGCCCCCGGGGGCGAACCGCAAGTCCTCCTGTGCCCCGCTCTTCACTCGCCTCACATCGCCGCCAAACCCCAGGCCAAGGGCGCGGGGCACCGGCAATATTCACTCCCTCTAGGGCCCAGGAGGCCGCAGGCGCTAAGATGGCGGCTGAGGCTGCATACGCCGGGGCGCCCTCCCACCGGCTCTGTTCCCGCCGCTGCCTGCTGGTTCCACGGGTCGCCGGGTCCCGGGATCGTCTCCCAGTCGCCTCCGCTGTCCAGACGCCCCGAATTCCGGCCCCTCCGCTATGGATATAAGCTTAAAAAACGCTTATAATGCCGGCGGCGGCCCGGAGCTCCTACAATGCGCGTCTCACTCCATTTGCAGCGAGAGCACGCCCCCCATGTTCAGCTTTTGACATTGTGACCCATCACACTCTTCTTAACACACTAAAATAAAGAATGGGTTTTGAAGGCATAGTGGTTAAATGGTTTGAATCATACTTTACAGGCAGAACTCAGATGATTAAAATTTAAAACTCTCTCTCAACCTCAAGGGCTGTGGATCAAGGTGTCCCTCAAGGCTCTATCCTTGCTCCTTCCCTAATCAATCTTCACATGTAATTGTTAGGAGACCTACTACAAAAAGACTGGGATCCGTTATCACCTCTATGCTGATGACACCAAACTCTACCTCAAAGTGTCCTGTGCACACGACCTATCACTCCTCACCACTACCCTCAACTCCATCCAAGAACCGTAGATGTCTCACCACCTAAAATTGAATCTCTCTAAAACCTAATTCCTTCTTATCTCAACCTCAAACTCTCCACCTCATGTTCAATCATGAATAGATAATCTGAACACTTTTGACAGCAAACCTACTATAGTTGACAGTGCCAAATCCCTAGGGGTCATCTTGGACAAAAGACTTAACCTACATTACCAATTCAACACCATGGCCAAAAATGCACGCTACCAATTGTGCCTTCTCAGGGGATCTGACATTTCATTCCTGAACACTGTTTTTCAATCTTTGGTACTCTCCAGACTTGACTACTGTAATTCTCTCCTTGCAGGCCTCCCAAGACCCACCTCTCTCCTTTAAAATCCATCCTCCATTCGGCGGCGCGCTTTGTCCACAGGGCCAAGAGTAACGACCAATATTTAAGACTGCCTGTATTACCCATAAAGCCATTCACACTTCATCCCCTTGCTACATAGCTAACAAACTTAAAATGTCTCCTTGGCTCCAGACCCTCAAGTAATCCTGAAAATCTCCTGCCTGAACTTCCAACTTTCAAAAGGGAAAGTCTTATGGTGCAATCTTTCTCAGGTAATGCAACCAGAATTTGGAACTTACTACCCCCAAATCTTCACACCACCACCTCTTTCCGGATCTTAAAAATGGACCTCAAAACTCATCTCTTCCAAAGACACTTTTCTCAATAATTCTCCTTACCTATCTCCCCACCAAGCACTTGTCCTCACATCCTATGGCTTGACTCTGACTGTTACATGACACTCACGGGAGAGGTAGTACGACATTCCTCCTCAACTCTGTACATTTGTATTATATATTTATGCAACCCTAATCATTCCAACTTTTCTTGATATGTGATTGTTAGTGCCTATTTAATTTGTAAATATGTAACCCTCACCATGAGTAACTGTGGTAAATTTACGTATTGTCACATACTGCCATGTTGCTCAGAATTTTCTTATGTAATGTACTTCACTCTATTGTAAAGTGCTCTGACACATCCGGGTAAAGTATGCACTATATAAAAACACATAAATAAATAAATTGTATGGCTTCTCAGCTTAGGGACTGGTTCATCACCCAGCCCACCACTCACTCCCCTTTGTTATTTTCCTTCCATCAGTTTACTTGATGCCTTTAGAAAGAGAGTCTGTGCCTAGCTCTTTATTTTTGTGTGTGTCTATGTATCTTGCTGCAGCAACACGTTTCTGCCTCACAGCTCCTTGGCCTCCTGAGATTTTCTGCTAGTTTTCAGGTTGTGTGCGAGCTTGTGAAAGCATCATTCATCTTGGAGTATGTAAGTGGTACAAAATGTCATTTAGTTAATGGTGCTGATATTTCCCAATTCCTCTATTTAACTTTATGCTCTGTTTCGCCTCTGTGTGGAAACTCAGACTGAAAAGATTGTGTGCCTGAAGACCTTGTGACTGAACTGGCTCACAAAGACGACTAACTTCTGAGTCTCTCTCCCTTTCTCAATTGGCTTGTATTCTCTTGGGTCTCACAGATTATTCACAACTCCTTCTTTCATTTTCCTAGTTTTTGCAGGCTCTCCATCTCTCTGCCTTCTCTCTCTGGGGTGGGCTTTCTCTGATAGGGTTCCGGAATTGTCTGATGCAGCGCCTTGATACCTTCAGGTTAAGATCGCTTTCTAAGTCTCTTTTTCATTTTTTTTACTTCATTCCTTTCACCTATCTTTAAGACAGCAGTTGCCAGTAATAGGCACTTGCTTGGCATCGAGTGGGAGAAACGGGGCTCTCAGGAAACCGGTATTTATACAAAATATCAGAAAAAAGGTTGTGATACAAAAATATTCTGGCAAGAATATCGGGAATATGGAAATATCATTGACAGGAGTCTGGAAGGTAAAAATATCATTCTTAGTGTTGTTTTTAATATCGTTGTAAAAAATATCAATGTAGAAAATTGCGTGGGCAATATTGTTTGTAAGTGTTCATTTGCACGTAATTTATTGTTGTGTGTTTAATTGTATTTGTTTGGTATTTTTTAGTTGTGTTTTTAGTAAAATAATTTTTTGTTATGAAATTGTTGAAATGGTAAATTTTAGTTGGATTAATGTATATAACTAATGGTTTTATAATTTATTTTAAGTGCAGCATATGGTATTTTAAGGGAATAAGGGTGGAGAGTTTTTTTTTAAAGTGCATTTTGTTAAGTAGAATTTATGGTAAAAATGTTAATTATATGCAAATTAATATTTTATCATTTTAAAATTAATTTTGTTAATTTAATGTTTTAACTTTTTAATTTAATATTAACAAAAATATATATTAGTGGTATTAAGTGTAAAATATTTTCTAATTACAAATCAAACAACTATGAAAGAAATGTACAAAATAGTAATACAAAATTGTTTTAATAAAGTAAAAAATGGAAAATAATATTTTATTGTTATACAATTTCTGGAATACAATCTGTTTTAGTATTAAAAATAAAATATAAATAAAATAATATAAATATATATAAATGGCATAAAGTTTTACCTATTATTTTTTTACAAAAAGTGTAACTTTTTAAAAAACTTTGCATAATAACAACATTTCAAAATATAATTTTTTTAAAGTAAACATTTTAGAAAATATCTTTATTAAAATATTTTAAAATGTACATTTTTTGGAAACATTTCCTCAAAATGAAACAGTTTTATATGTATTTTGTTTTAAATTTGTTGTTTAATTTAAAAAATATATCTTTCAATGTTAAAATAAAAAACTGGTTTGAAATATATGTTTTTTAATTTAGGATTATGATTTTAGTTCATTTTTTGTGGCCTAAAGTTTAGGAATAGTAGCATTTTTATTTTTGTATTAATTAATAATTGTAATCAATGTTTTTAAATATATTGATGAATAAATAAATATATATGTCTCTAGTGTTGGATAGTGTGTTTTAATTTTAATATTATTGTATTTTATAGTTAAGAAATTGTGTTTGAGTATGCAGTATTTATTGGGTATATAAAATATTTATTTTGTATTTGTGTAATTTAAAAGGTTTTCTATTGAAGTGTATATAGCCAATTTTGGCTCTTTACTGTCAAACCTCTTCTTCAAGTAACCTTACATTGGAGTGGGAATAGTTATTGCAAACCTTTTAGTGTCCAACACTACACCTTCCCCCAATATGGTTACGATGGAGTAGGAATAGTAATTGTCACTCCTTTACTGTCCAACACCTTCCCTAATTTGGTTAGACTAGAGTGGGAATAGTAAATGCCACCCCTTTAGCATCCGACATCTTCCCCAGTATGGTTAGACTGGAGTGGGAATAGTAAATCTTACACCTTAGTGTCCAACACCTTTCTCAATATGGTTGGGCTGGAGTGGGAATAGTAGATGTCACACCTTTAGTGTCCAACATCTTCCCCCAATATGGTTAGACTAGAGTGGCAATAGTAAATCCCACCCCTTTAGTGTCCAACACCTTCCTCAACATGTTTAGACTGCAGTAGGAATAGTAAATGTCACCCCTTTAGAGTCCAACATCTTTCCCTAATATGGTTAGACTGGAGTGGGAATAGTAAATGTCACACCTTTAGTGTCCAACACCTTCCCCGATATGATTAGACTGGAGCAGGAATAGCAAACGTTACCCCTTTAATGTCCAACACCTTCCTCAATGTGATTAGACTGGAGTGGGAATAGTATATGTTGCCCCTTTAGTGTCCAACACCTTCCCACATGTGGTTAGACTGGAGTGGGAATAGTAAATGTCACCCCTTTAGTGCCCTACCCCTTCCTCAATATGGTTAGACTGAAGTGGGAATAATAAATGTCACATTTTTAGTGTCTAACACTTTTTTTTAAAGAAAATGAGCTATGTTGGAGAATCATTATTTAGGTGTCCATTACGATAACGGGCGGTAAAAAATCCGCCATCTACCATAGCGGTAGAAATCCGCCCGCCCACACCGTCTGAATACCGACCGAGCAATTATGATGGCGCGAGCCACAAACCGCCCGCGGCGGAAAATACACAAAAAATACCTCCCGCCCATGTCCGAATCCAAGTCCATCAGCCCACCACGGACGGAAATACGCACGACAACCCAAAACCGCCCGCCCTGACGAACGAGATACCGGCCGTGAAATTAGGAACGCACCGACATGAGCGCGGTAAATCCACAAATACACCGCCCGCCAGCGCAAACAACAGTGACGGAAATGGACACGGCGGAAGCTCAGGCGGCCACGCCCCTGCACAGAAATCATCTGCGGACAAAAACAAACACACACAACATGGCCAACAAGTCCACACAGCAACCCACGCCCAAATACCCAAACACAGTACACATCCCGAAAACACATCCCCCTGGACAAACAAATAAACTACAAATCCCAGAACACCAGCCACAACACACCTGAAAACAACAGACCATCATGACACACCCACATAGGTAAGTACAAAAGCAGCTCCTTCACAGACCACAATCCCTTGCAACACTACAAACTGAGGACGAAAGCACAGAACACAGCGAGACAGAAAGGACAGCAGCACACCACAGACACGCACCCATCACACCCATCACCACCACCACCAAACACCTGACCCACAAACCCCCTGCACATCACACACCACACACCGTAACAGCACCACAAACACCAAAACACACACCATGGCATCACACAGAAGGCCCAAGTTCACTTCCACTGAGCTGACGGTCATGGTCGACGAGATCGTCAAGGTGCACCCACAAATCTATGGCAACCAGGTCCAACAGACACCACTATCCACCAGAAACCGGTTGTGGAGCAGGATCGTAGACCATGTCAATGCAGTCGGGAACGTGCCACGCAACAGAGGCGAAATCAACAAAAGGTGGAACGACCTGAAAAGCGTGGTCAAGAAGAAGGAGGCCAAAAATCAGCAGCTGGCTGCCAGGACTGGCGGAGGTAATCCCGCGCTATTCAAGACCTTCAAGGCGTGGGAGGAGAAGGTGCGAGTCATAATACATCCGGAGATCCTCACCGGATTACCAGGGGAGTCGAGGCTGGTAAGTACAAACAAACGTATACCAGCACACCGCTATGTACTCACATGCACTACCACTATGCCATAGCTCCGAGGGACAAACACCCCCATGTCCAGTACACAATACACAAGACATCACTCACTCATGCAACAGACACTCACACACACAGCCCAAACCTACCAACTGACATAACCATGGGGGCATGTGTACAGTCAGCCAGCACCGCAACTCCCACCAGGTCCCCTCGTACTCCAGAAGCACCAGAAGGAGCACTCCCCACACCCATGTGTCAGCCATAGCTGCACTAACCGACAAGTAACAGGTAAGGAGCCGCAACACAAAGGCAGTGGGTCGGAGGGGGACAGCTGAACTACAACAGCCACCAGGCCCCCAGTCCCACAGCGCAGCAAGGTGGAGCACCCCCACACCCATGCGTCAGCCACTGCAGTGCACACCTGCATCCGACAGGTAGACATCTCACCCCACATGCAGGGGTTCCTGTGGGTATCAGGCCATCACCACAACTCACAACACCGCCCCCACTCCCACAGACCAGCAACATGGAGCACCCCTCCCGCCCATAACCATGTGGCATCCATTGCATTGCGCACTCAAAAACAACCTGTAGGTGGGAGACAGTACAGGGCGGGGTGTCTGTAGGCATGAGGACAGTATTACGACTGACACATGTGACATGTCACGTAGCAGAGGAACACGCAGCACTGCTCCCTGTCACAATCATGTGACCAATGTGCACACGGACATGTATCACAGAGTCATACCCCACATGACCCATCACAGATACAGCAACACCTAAGGAGCCACGTCTGCATGCACAAGTCCCACTGGAGTACAGACCCACACGGCAGGCACTGTGCCACCCATCACACACATCAGCAACACCATCCAAGTCTTGTCCATGTAGTCCTCACTGCCTGTCACCCACACATCTTACAACAACGCCCATGTAAGACAAACCTTACTAGAAGTAACAGCGTGGAACCACAATATTGCACACAAACACCACTGGACCCATGAAACACACAGGCACACAATGCACATTCAACATATCATCCATCTCATCTGTCAGCCCCAGTGTCATGGAAGGTATGTCATCCGAACAGCTGGCCCTCATACAGCAGTCATGCAGAGATACCTGCCCATGACAAATCATGTGCCTGCAGTGACTGAAGCGCACGTCACACTGTGAGTAACAACACACATAATATAGTCAACACCCCAAGAGCACTACATTGATGCACATGTCCGAGGGCAGCACGCACACCAAGGGTTTTGCCCATCTGCAATACGTCGTGTGGCACACAACAAGCACGAACTCACAACAATGCCACAAATGTAATGTCCACAAATGATGACAGTCAGCAGATATGCCGGGTATGTTAGACAGACACACACCTTTGTCTATGCACTGTCATGTTACCAGTACACATGTCACGTTCTGCACCCATGACTCACAGTATGTACCCCAAAACCATATTTCAACCCAAAAGCGTTGAGGGGCTGTACCCCCTTTAGCCATCTGCGTTTCTAAGCGTTCCATTTGAACCCCTAAACCATATTTCACCTCAAAAGCGTTGAGGGGGCTGTACCCCTTTAGCCATCTGCGTTTCTAAGCGTTCCATTTGAACCCCTAAACCATAGTTCAACCCACCATCGTCGATGGGTCTGGAGCCCGCATACACCCGAGCCACAAAATGTAGGAGCATAGCAACACACACCCATCGGCATTGCTAATCCGTCCCATGCCACATGTCCACATCACACAGTACCATTGCCTAGCCCACGCATACACACATCGTACATCCACACACACGCCCCTGGGAAACCTGTGCACGACAGTGCACGAACTGTGAATGTCAGACAACCAATACATACTTTGCTAGGTGCAACACAATGACCTATCACATTCTCCCCACAGGTGCCGAACAGCTGGATGCTGGAGAGGGAGACAGCAGCCAGTACAGCCAGCCCGCAAGCCCCCGACCCGGACTCACGGATGTAGAAGACCTGGACACCTCTTCGGACGAGGGCCACCCACCAGGCCCGTCTGGAGTGGCAGGGCCCAACCGCTCCCCAGGGCCCCTCCTACCCACCAACACATCACCCAGGGCTGCTGACCAGTCACAGACCCCTGCTGCCACGGTCGTTGCGGCCACCACCACCGCTGCAACAACCACCACCACCATGCCATCCCTGGCCACAGCACCTGCGCAAGGGGTGGCACGCCCGTCGTGCTCGACCCTGGGAGCCAGACAGAGGACCGTGCTGACCAATGTGGCAAGTGGGCCGGTCGGTGGCAGCAGTACCGGTGGGAGGAGCAGGGTCAGGCCAACGCCATCTGAGCCTGGGAGCCAAGCCCTGCCGCAAATCTCAAGAGTCCTTGGGGCCTATGAAGAGGCCCAAGGACAATGGGCCAGGTCGGCTGCCGACACGCGGGAGGTCCTTGGGGTGTTGAGGTCCATGGACGCCCATATGGGCCAATTCGTGACCCGTATGGACCGACTTGTGGACCTCATGGGCCAGCTGGTGGTGGGGGAGGGCCCAAGCAAGGCCAGCCACACCACCGCCGCCACCACGTGCTGTGGCACAGGCTCGTGCAACATCTAGTTCCCCTGCGTCCACAGCGAGTGAGCAGTCCTCAGCCACCACCAGCAGCCCACCAACACAACCCCCCCTACCAAACGTGGAAGGGGCCGTCCGAAGAGGAAACAGGTGTCCAGAGAGGACTTCGCACGCACCAAACGCCAGTGAGTCAGCCAGCCACCCTGACCACCTACTGCACTGACTTGGACTACGATCCTACCCCACACTGCCATGTGAATGGCATGTGTCTGTTGGACTGTGGACATAGAACTACATGGGTACACCTTGACCATCACGCAGCCATGGCCGTCAAATCATTGTCACAGCATGCACCACTTTTGTCATCACCTTGCACACAATCACATGTCACCGCTGTAAATAAATACACCTTGATCACAATCTGCATTATGTGTCCTGGGTTTATTCAACGATGTGCAATCGCCACCATGAGCAGAAATGCATCTGCTGTGTGGTATGTCGATGGGACAGGAGAGGCTGTAGGGACCTAGTGGTGAAAAACAGAACAAGAGTACAGTCAATGAGTGTGTCACACACTCATCACACAGTACTTGTCACAAACTACAAGCAATGTACACACATCTCACACAGCAACAGGGCACAATGCAACAGCCACTGTCAGTGGCATACTAACCTGGACATGGACCATTGAAACACAGCACTCATTGAACAAAAGGCCTCCATGACAGAGCACACATACACCTGCACAACTACAGCTACATCAGCCGTCGTACATGGACACTCACCGTCAAGTGAAGTAGCGGGCGATGAGCTGCTGACGCACATTCACAGCTTCCTCCTCCCCACTGTCCTCTTCACTCGACCCGTCCTGGTCTGCAGGCTGGGGCCCTGGTTGATCTCCGTCATCCACAATTAGGGGATCTGCTTGCGAATAGCCAGATTGTGCAGCATGCAGCAAGCCACTACTATCTGCCACACCTTCTGTGGGGAGTACGCCAGTGCGCCCCCTGTGTGGTCCAGGCATCTGAACCTGGACTTGAGGAGGCCAAAGGTCCGTTCAACCACACGTCTGGTCCTCCCATGTGCCTCATTGTAGCGGACATCAGCTGGGGTACGAGGATGTCGTAATGGGCTGAGCAGCCAGGGCCCATTCGGGTAAGCAGAGTCACCTGGGTGTGAGGGACACAGAGAATCGTTGCAATTCCAACTGGACACAATACAGCATCGCACAGCCAGCACGCTACACTACTCCACATACTCACCAACAATCCAAGCACGGTCCCGTTGCAGATTGGTCATCAGACGTGGTAGGATGCTGTTGCGCATGATGTGCGCATCATGTGCCGATCCTGGAAACTTCGCACACACGTGTGAAATGACCATGTCCACAAGGCACACCACTTTCACATTCAGGGAGTGGGTGTGCTTCCTATTGCGGTAGAGGTGCTCAGTGGCCTGTGGTGCAACAAGGCCAACATGGGTGCAATCTATTGCACCAACAACGTGGGGGATCCGTCCAAGGGCATAGAAATCACCCTTCACTGCCGCCAATTCACGAGCCCTGGGGAATCGTATGTACCTGTTCCTGTACAGCATCATAGCTGACAGTACATCCCTCAGCACCATGCTGAACATGGGCTGGGACATCCCACCTCCACTGCCCACTGTGTGTTGGAATGACCCACTGGCGAAGAAATGCAGTGCAGCCATCACCTTAGCCGTGGGGGTAAATGCAGTAGGATACACCCTGCGAGGACGGAGGTGGGGTTCCAACAAGGCACATAGGCGATGCAGGGTGGGTCGGTCCAGACGGTACTTCCGGATCACCTCTACATCCTCCATGGCCGACAGCAATTGGTAGGGGCGATGTATGTTTGGCCTCCTCCTAGGAAAGATGGAAGTGGACACATGTCAAGGCAACACGCCACAGGGCATTTTCACATACACAAATCAGAACTGACTGACCAAGCAATTGAATCACAGAACAGCTGACAAGTAGGGACAGCACAGCCACAATACACATACACAGGTCCCCTACCAATAGCAATGGGCAGTGACACACACCATTGCCATGAGCATGCACATGGGGAGTTAGGCCTTAACAACTTGTAAGGCATGCTGATGGAAACAGACTGCATATTCGGAAAGCTGCAACACCACGGCAACATGACTAGCTGCTGTGCATCACACAGCTTCCGAGGCTGGGTGTGTAGGGCACACACCAACAACGCTATGGACACAGGCTGAGCGGCCAAAACAAGTGGGACCTGTGGCACGAGGGGATATGAGACAGTCAGTGATGTCCCTACTGCACCCTATGTACAGCACTGTACGGATCACACCTCCAGAAACATTGACAGGTGTACACATTGACAGCTCCATGCCAACACGGCTGTGTGATTGCAAATACACATCACAAGTGACACGTAACGTCGCACGTGCCAAGTGGCAGATGTACATAGTGGAAGATGGCATGTGTGTGCATATGCATATCCCATGCTCCCATGCCAATGTGTACATGATGATATGCCAACAGACATGTGGAGGCTGGCCACTGGCCGTCCCTGCCTATGCACACAGCATGTTGTGGCCCTGTCCATTGTGGACCCGCACCCACACACATATCATGGCCACACCTGCAGATGCATTGCGCACATTAAACTGTGTGGTGCACATGGCATCAGCGGACTGTACCCGCCATGGGCCAGGCCCTTACGGCCAACTCCAATGACCCTCGCGGTTGCACCCTATGTGTTCCACCATGGAGGTAAGCGTCCCGGGCCAGCTGGGAGCAGGCCATCGTCTGCAATTGAAGCTGGCAGACATGGTACACAAATTGCAGCAGCTTGGACCCACTGAAATTGCCCCAGGGGGCTATGTGAGTGTGTGAGTGAGACCGGCATTACCACAGCTACCTGGGACTGCAGCCTGGCACCCCTCAACAACACCTGCTGCTGCCACCTCTCCACCTACATGTGGATGACGCTGAGGATATGTCCAGGTCCACTCACCAGCGAGGAGCTGGAGATCCTGGATTCCGAGCTCCACGCACACTGCACATGGCTATTCCTTGCGAAAGTTGTGTGTGAGAGACAACTGCAGTGTGTGTGTGAGTGCATGTGGGGGTCACACATGTCGTTGATCCGCAGCACTATGAGTCAGAGCCTGTGGTGTTCAAACATGCACTGCTCACCATGCTGACTGCAGGTGGCAGTGGTATGTGAGCTCTCGGGCGCTTTGACATGTCTGTCCCTCCCGAGTGGTGGTACATGGCAACTTCATGTCAGACATCCAGTGACACAAACAATTGGCAATGCAGGTCTCAGTGCACTTGTTGCTCGTGTGCATGTCAGGCTGGGGCCATGCTGCCCTTCTCAGTCCCAGCAGGCCTGGCCTGCACATTGACTGCACAATGCCAGTAGGTGACAACACAGAATGACTAGTGGGTTATATGTGTCACCTGTTCAGCACTCTCCGGATGAGCGCAAACTCAGCCCTGTACATTGGTCACACCATGCCTCGTGAAAGGGATGTGTGTGTGAGATAGTGCCACTGAATGTGACCACCGTTGCGGGGTGGGCCATGCGCAGGGCGAGTACGTTGGTTGTTGCGCAGTGTTGGTCACAGTGGGTACACCAACACAGATGTGTTGCCTTGTGAACTTTTGCTAGGTCCGCCTGACAATGGACAGTAGATGTGGGCAGACTACACATTGGTCGATGTGCTGTCTATATGCATGTGCCTTCACACCAGGCACAGCTGCCCCTGCACATGTGACCCCTGCTGCCCTCAGTGCTGGGTCTGTTGAGCTGATGCGCCATCTGTGCGTGGGGCAGACAGCTCTCCTCACTTCCGTCATTGCCCATGACATCACTTTGCCGCAGGTGACATGGATCATGGAGGGCCCACATGTACGCGTGGGTGGACTACACAAGACTGTCCAATGGTTATCACCCCCAGTCAGTGCTTCGAATGGGAAGGATGTGGTGCTGGTACTCATTTCAATGTGTAGAGTGGGCGGGGCTAGGTGCGGGGCTACATGCAAGACATGGGAAGTTCATCGGCTTATCTACTAGTTGCAATACACACGAGACACGTCTTTTCATGTCCACATCAGGGTCATTCCTTGAACTGACTGGAAGTCAAACAGTCATATATTACCCTGTCCTCATGGCCTCCCCTCGCTCACCAATATATGCTTTAGCACCTGGGAAGCCAGCGCATACACAAGCAGCTCCAAGCTCGCCCCAGAGAGGCCAAGGAGTGTATGTGTGGGTCCAGTTGAACAAGTGGTCTGTCTCGCGGCATAATAAGTGGCGGGACGCCGTCCACCTGCATGGTGCCCCGACTCGACACCCGGGCAACATTGACAATGCATGCAAGGCTCCGCAGTCCGGATACACCACCTGCAACACACAGAGGCTGTAGCTGCCCTAGCGGCCCAGGCCGCGTCCAACTGGAGCTCATGGACCCACACATTCACTCTTTGGCCTCTCGGGGCGAGCTTGGAGCTGCTTCTGCACGCGCTGGCTTCTCTGTTGCAATGGCATGTAACGTGTGTGGGGATATAGGCAATGAGTGAGATGGTGCGAGCCACCTTCCGTGACGTCACTCCTGCTCGTGATGTGTGCGTCCCCCCACTACTTCCATTAGACTTGTGCCATACTACTAATTGAGGATGTGTTGCCTGCGTGATGTGTCCAGGAGGAGCGCGCCATGACATCTCACCCACCATGCTCCACTGCCATCCCGTGCCCTGGATTGCCTGTGCAGGTGGACAATGTTGGGGATACACCTGGTCGACAGGGGATGTGAGTGCCTTGGCAAGGGCCTGGCGGACGCACAGCAGTATCCAGCATGTCCACGGAGGGTGGGCTGACGTCTACACCTGATGCAGCATTGATCGTGTGCCCGCCTGTTGTGCACACACGAGTTCACATTCATCCCCAGACAGGTGGTCTTTACAAATTCCCAGGAGAGCAGCAATGTACTGTTCCGGAATCCTCCCAACACAGCGTGTTTCAACATTGCATGTTCGCACCTACCCGTCACACCCACCCACCTGAGCCAAGCGTAACTCCCGCTTCACATGACACATGTGTGTCTTCCACAGTTGTGCTACTCATTTGCGTTGACATCCAATTACAGTGGACTACATGGTCATCTCACGACTGCCGTGTACTTCACACACTCTCATCCTCTCTCATTCGTACTCGTGGAATGAATAAGCAGAGACACATATTTACTTCAAGCCATGTATTAGGACTTATGTCCTCTGTGATGCAGTATAGTGGACACTACTGGCAGCGAAATGCATGTGGAGGATATACTCAGCATGATTACACATAGCATAGGGTGTAGGGGTACATGTCATCAGTTGTTGACTGTGGGATGTGTGCTTCAGAGTTACAACTGCTTAGCCGTTGCTGTGCTAATGTACATTTGCTAATTAATGTGGAGCTGCTAACTTTGACACAGACAGTATACATTTCGCCTACCAGACCGCTTGACATCATGGGCACAGTACATCTCAGTTCCATGTTACAGGTTTGCTGCTATGGTTACTCATACACACGTGCGTGGAGGTGACATCAGGGCATGGGCTTACGTGCATGCAACGGCGTCCCACTTGTTGTTGCAATGTGGTGGCTACTGGACATGACACAGTCACTGGGGTCATGTTGTTGGGGGATGCACTTGTTGTCCATGCAAAAGTCCTGGCACGGAAGTTCAGAGGGAGGTGAGGTGACAACTCTCACATACTACAGCCGAACGATTACTGTCCACTGGCCGGTGCATATGTTCATGGGCGCAGGATACATATTATGGCATTGATGTACGTGCAGTTATGTCCATGTGGTTGCCATACACGAATCCCATGCCTCTGCCTCCCCCTGTTCATGCAGAGTTACTGGATGTGATGAGGTACAGAGTTCATGTCCCGAAAATATCTGATGTCATGGCAGTGTAGTTGATGGTGTGGTGTTAGTTGCAGGTTGTGTGGTATAGTTGTTGTACTGGTGACTGCTCAGTCCGTGCGGATGCCAGGCATGGGTACGGTGTGGGACATCATTGTTCAATTGGGGGTGTTGCGTCGGGGCCCGACGAATTGACAGGTTGTCAGAAATGCGATACCTTCCAGCAGGGCTTCCATGGCATTGGTGGTAAACATGGATGCCATCCAATGTAGCGGATGGTGGCTGTCAAGGTGTTGGTCGTAAGTTGTCCCTTGTAGGAGCATGATGGGACATGTTGGATGACATTCGATGAAACTGTGATCCAGAATCCGTCGTGTGGAGGCACAGTGGTCCCATTGCAGTGTGGGTCCCATTGCAGCCACATACGCCATGCCCCCATAGGCTGAACAGAGCCTGTCGTGGACGTCCAGGGGGTTGAACAGTTGTACCAGGTCCGCCATTGGACATGCAGGGTTGGAGAGACATAAATCCACAGGATAGTGGAAAGGACACCTCCGACAGTAGAAGACGGGGATGACGCAGCTGAACAATGCGATGCGGTAAGTTAGTCGGTAACTTACGTTCAGCAAGGCCAGATTTTCACATCCCAATATCTGTATCAGGTAATGTTTGTACAGCTTCATCTGTCCGGCGTAGTTGGGTAGGTGTGGTGCAAGTGCCATTTTGCTGAAGGGCGATGTGATGGTGTGCTCAGGCTGTCTGTACAGTCTGCAGAGTGCAACCTCCGACGTTGCTGGGAATTCTGTTATGGTCGTAGGGTGGCAGGGCTTGGGTTATCGTGGCTTGTGCGAAGGACACGGGCCCTCATCCCACATGCTTCTATGAATGGTCAAGGTCAGTGGTGTCTGACTCCTTCCCGATAACTTGCATGTGAACCACATGGGGGAGTGGTATCATTTCTTTTTTCCCTTCGGAATGTTCTTTCGTGTTATGCGCTATCTGCCCAGTGGACGGTTCCCTCTGCATGCCTGTGTTGGGCTTTTTTTGGAATAATGACTGTGTTGTCCTGCTTGAATAGTTGAGCTGTGGTTTCGGTGTGGGTATGGAAGGCCATTCAGTGCTATCTCCTCTCCTGTGTGTGGGCTGCATGCTGCGTTTCCGCTATGCGTTGGGCCTTGTGTGTGGGTGTTATAATTGGAGCCACCTGTTGTCGGTCCCCCGGGATCTTTGATGTTACGTATTGCATGTCTTGGTATTGGGTGCAGGGTGGTATCGGTCTTTCTGTGTGGTACTGGCGTAGCTTTTTCCGACGGGGTCCATATTCTGCTGGTTGATGTTGCCGCCGCTGTGTGCTTCGCCATGTTTTGCACACAGGGGTGTGTCCTAACTTGACGTGACATCACTGACATGTTCGGGCCAGTTGTGTGACGTCAGGTTGGCAACAGTGAATTGCCGGTTGGCGCCATGACTGTGGCAGGACTGTCACGTGACATGTGCGTTGTGGGTGGGGCTGGTGTGTGTGGTGTTTGGTTGTGACCCTGTGTTGTTTGTGTGCGGCGCATACATGGCGCTGCCGTTGGCCTATGCGTTGTGCGCATGTGTGGCTGTGTCGTCGGCGCTGCGCTGCGGGGCCGTGACGGGGACGTTAGTGCCTGGTCCCAGGTGGTGTGTCCCCGGTTGTTGCGAGTTGTTACAATTTGCCCGATGTGACATTTGTGGGTGCAGTGGTGGATGTGTCGCGTCCACACAGGGGTGTCGGGGGGGGCCATGTACAGTTTTACCGCACTTGCACTGTGTGAGGTGTTTGCGTGCCCTTGTTGTGTGTCTGCCTACCTGCGTCTCTCGCGGTGCGTTGACTCCTAGGTTCTGCATCAGGTAGAGCATGGGGAGGGCCTGCAGTGCTGGATTCATGCTCGGGGGTCCGCCTCTTTGGTATCCGTACTGTGCGGTCGGGTTTCCGCCTTGCTTTCACGTGCGGTGTCTCTTAGCCGGGGAGCTGTTTGGTTGTGGCATCGTAATTTGTACGCCGGGCGGTACGTGATTCCGTTGGGCGGTGTGTCTCCATTGGGCCGCGCGCTACGTGAATGGGCGCACTTTGATGGCGGGCGGCGTCGCTGGCTTACGGGCGGTGTTTGGCTGACTTTTCACATCCTAATTGGGCGGGCGTGTGGGCTGCGGTTGCCGGACGTAACTGGTGGTTTTTCCATCCGCAAGCACGGCTGTGGTGCTTCCGCCCGCCATCCTAATGGGCCCCTTAATTTTTAATTTTATTGTTTTAGTCTGAAGTTCTTTAATTTAGTTGTGTTTCTATGGAGTAGTTTGTAATGTTTTATTAATATTGTTGGTGTTCAGAAATATAATAAAAAATTGTTATTTGCATGTTTGTAGGTAATAACATTATGACATAATAGTGAATTACTTTGTTTACTATTTGGATAAAGAGGAAGATCTGCAGCTACAGAACAGTCATTTGTATTTATTCATTTTATTTATTTTATTTATTTATTTCATTTCAGTGGGAAATATGATATTATATTGTTTGCGTAAATATTATGTGATTGTTCTTTGGAAATGTGTGGTTTTCTTTATATTATATATATATATATATATATATATATATATATATATATATATACTTTTTAGCCACAGCCGGGAGGACTTAACATCACACATAACTTTCACACCTGCATCTAGAGTATAACACAACCACAACAAATGTGAATAAATGAATATCATCATTGCTACAAATTCCAAACTATGTAATACAACTTTTTAATTTTTAATTTTTGTATCAGATGTTTTTAAGCTATTTATTTATATATTTATGTATTTATATATATTTATATATCTATGAAATCTTGTACGTCTGCATACTCAAAATAGACACACACTGTTTGGATCAACTACAACTTAGTAGGGCAACTACACATGCTATGGAACATATAAGGTACCCACGTTAGATAAATTGATTTTGAAACAACATGAAATCTATCAAATAAGACCCACTGCTTTGCAAACCGGGACACAAGAGTTCCTAGGGTATTTAAACTAACATAAGAGGCACAAAAAAGCGGATAAAAATTCTAACATTGATATCAAGATTGTCTTAATTTCAAAATGTTGAAACAAACACCGTATAGCTGATAAGCAGATAATGACTAATAGTTTTAAACTGAGTCTCTCATCGTTACAGACCAAGACCAAGACCAAGATGGCCGCCAGTTGATCGCGCTGCGCTAGCAGACAGCGCCAAAGCCCAATAAATCCGGCATAATCCGTGGCCCACCCGGCCAATTTTTGGGGGTTAATGAGGCTCTGTGGAGGCAGCGACAGTGGGGTGCTTTCCAGCCCGTGGAAACAAAGGTGACAGCGAGCGAGCGGGGGTGATTGCCGGCTGCCTGCGTGGACAAGATGGCGCCCTCCCGGGACGTCTGCAGCGGGGGCACTCCATCGCGCTGATCTGCTGCTGTGAAGGTGACCGGCTGCCCCTGACAGGCTTCCGCGGCTCTGCTGTCGCCGTCGGAGAGCATCGGGGCCCAAGCGCGCACTCCCTGGTGCGTGGGAGGTGCTGACTGGGATCGGCGGTAGGAGGCACAGAAGGTTGGTGGCGCTGCGGTCGGGAGACCACGCTGCTACTCCGACCGAGCATGTGGGAGCCCGGCACCTGCGGGTGTGCTTCCTTGTATTCTGCGGCCTGCCTGTGCATCCGACATCGGACTCTGATTCCAACGATCCCGCTGCCCAAGTGAGGATCCGTGACGGCGTCCCCCTCCCCCACCGGGCAAATTTATGGGCAGTTACTTGTAGTCCTGCAGAGCCTACCGATAAAGCCCCAAAACTCCTGCGGTCTCTCCCCACTGGATGCATGGTTACCCTGGGCTGTTGGGGGAAGCAGGGCGCTGCAGCCAGTATTATTTGAAATAAAGATGCCCGTGGAACTAAGGCAGGGGCTAGCACTGGGGAGTGTGAAGGAGACGGGCTCGCTGGTACCCACCAAGCGCCCAGATAAAGGCGGCCGGTACAAATTCGTTTCTGGGCCAGAAGCGCTAGTGAACGGGAGTACGATCGGCTGAACCGGTGAGTGCTCCAGCTACAGCGCGGAGGCGGGGGGAACCGGCCATGCGGGAGAGTGATCACCCTCCTATCGCTGCCTTCTCCCTGCCCCCCCCCTCCTCCCTGAGAAGTAACGGACAATGGGGCCTCCCGGGCCGAAGTAGATGCTCCATGCTGCCTGACCCTAAAATGGCGCCCAGGCAGGACACTTTGTAACAGTGGAGTACGTGGCAACACTGGGAAAATGTAAATTTAATTATAGCGCCAGACCAGCAATAGTAGCGGCGAAAAGGCAGACACATCAGCAGAGTACCTCCTCACACACTGACCAACAGACGGTCTGTTACTCTCATGACCTCGAGTAGACTTGCTGCTGCCCCTCTGCCCCTGTTGGTGGCGATGCTGTGGCTGCAGAGGCTAGTGAGGCCCCAAAGGCACGGTGAGTGCCAGGCCTTATCACTTCACAGCTGCCTAGCAAGTAGTGGGAAGCTGCACCGTTTAGGCTAATGTTGAGTTGGGGGACATACCTTGGCAGTTAGGAGTGAGATGCCCTCCCTTAGCCCTGACCTTCACAGCTGCGCAGTACTTAGTGCCAGCTGCAACGTTTAGACCTGGGTTGGGGGTCATACCTTGGCTGTTAGAAGTGAGATGCCCTCCTTTAGCCCTGACCTTCACAGCTGCGCAGCACTTAGTGCCAGCTGCAACGGTTAGACCTGCGCAGATTGTGCACCCTTGACTTTCGCTACTTAGGCAGCGCGCCCGGACCTTCACAGCTGCGCAGCACTTAGTGCCAGCTGCAACGTTTAGACCTGCGCAGATTGCGCACCCTTGACCTTCGCTGCCTAGGCAGCGCGCCCGGTCCTTCACAGCTGCGCAGCACATAGTGCCAGCTGCAACATTGAGACCTGCGCAGATTGCGCACCCTTGACCTTCGCTGCTTAGGCAGCGCGCCCGGAACTTTTGGGTCATAGGACATTTGAGCCCCTCTTTGAGATGGCCAGTTTCCTATTGGGCTGTCCTGGCTCGATCGGTGGCCCAGGGGATGAGTAATTCACATAATTGGCGTCCACTTTTCTCTCCTCTAACTGTGCTCTTGGTTGAGGTATGGTGTCCATTTGGGCCTCCTCCCTGGGGAGCCAAAGAATGTCCTTCCCCATCACTGCGATCCTATAGGCGACTCCCATTTCCATGCGGGTTTCCACACTGGGAGGTCCCAATCCCGGGTGGTAGGGTTTGCCCCGGTATGATCCCACACCCTCTCCACTGCTGGAGACAAGCCAGCCTTCTATCCCACCGGTATGATGTCTTATTAGGGAGTTAGACCAGAGGCCCTGGCCCTGCATGTCTAGTAGCCTCCTGACCGCTATCTCATTGGATTATCCTCACTCGTCTTCCGGCTTATGTGCCCTCCTCTTCATATTATTCTTTTTTGATCTATCGCTACCCTAGTGGCCCTCCTCTCCCTACCATGGCTTCCATTCGAATTAAGTCGGGAGTTAACTGCTTCAAAGTCATCTATCCCCCAATCTGTCCAAAGCAGCAGCAAAACGGTTCAAGCACAACACCATTGAACACTTCCCTGATTCCCTCTTTGTTGATCAATTCCATAATGGGCACCTAGGGAAGCTAAAAAATGACTTAATTTTTTTCACCCATGACATCCCTTCCTGGTCCTCCAGCTTCTTCAATTTCTTCAACGTCTCCTCCTCCTCATCTATCCCGCATGGACAGCGGCTAAAAATGTCCCCCTCCACGAGCTTTAAGGGCTCGCTCACCATAACACTCTACAACAATGGCACCGTCATGATTCAAGCGACAGACTCCTGTCTCTCCCTCTTCGACCATCTCTTCCACTCCCTTCATCCAACCCACACAACTATGATCTCCCCCAACTCTTCTTTGAACTCCTCTCCTTTCTCCCTTTCTCCCCCCCAGACCCCCCGATACTCCAGCAGGCCGCTATCCCGGGAGGCGCAGGTCTACCCTTTGTTCCCCCCAGCCACTGCTCCCTCATTTCCCTCTCTTCCCCCTTCCCAAAATGCCCCTCCCCTATCTTATCTTTCCGGCCTCTGGCCTCCACCCACCCTACACCTGCTCGATTCTCCAACATTTTCACCGCCCCCTAATTCCACTAAATCTGCCCTCCGCCCCCTCTTAATTCACCTCTCTTACAACCTGGTCTTCCCATCAACTGTCCTTACCTTCCCCCTTCCCTCCCCCTTTCGCCTCATCCCTTTCCGCTCTTCCCCGTCCCCCGTACCCTAAATTCTCCTCTTCCACCTCCCATCTATCCTCAATCCCACCTTCCTCTTCCCTTGCTTCCCAACCTTGTCTCCCTCCCTGACAATTCCTTCCTCGTCTCTCCCTCCGACCTTGCAGTCCCTTGCTTCTCCCTCAGTTTCCCTCTAGTCAATTCCCCCCCACTCCACCTGTTACCTGTCCCCCTACATTCACCTTGCATAGCCTACAGTACCTATCTTGCACCATCCTCTCCTTTCTCCCCATTCCTCTGGCCCTCCTCGGACCCCCTGCCCTCCCCCTCCTTTACAGCCCCCTTTTCTTTCGGATCCACGCACATTCGGACCTCATCTGTCCCCCCGCCCACCCCGCCCGGGTCAGTCTCGTCTCCCCTCTTCTCCCCTTACCTCCGGCCATCTTTTATCCCCCCTCCTACTCCTCAACTTCCTCCTCGGACGTATGCCCTCTTCTCTTCCCCTCTGTTCAACTCCAGTAAAAATATTTCTCTTCCCACCACTGTTTCACCTTCCACTCCCTCTGTTCACCATCGTTCCTCACCCTCTTCCCTTGCTCCCCAACCCCCCACACATTCCCCCACCCCTCCCCTCCCTCCTTCACCCTCTGCACTCCCTCACTTATCCCATTCCACCACCCCGCCCCGTCCTCCCTCACCCTCTGCACTCCCTCTCATATCCTGCTCCTCCAGCCCGCCCTGTCCTCCCTTACCTTCTGCACCACCGCCCTCTACTCGTTCCCCCACCCCTCCCTGTCCTCCCTCACTCTCTGCACTCCCTTCTTTATCCATCGAGCCACCTAACACTCCATGCTCAGCTCTCCTCTCTCTGGAAAATAAACTGGATTCTCTCATCTATTCCATCTCCCAGCTGGTAGCGTCCATCTCACGTTTAAGCGCCAAGTTATCCCCTGTCCCTAACACCCTCCCGAGGAGTCCCTTGCTCCCGCGCCCCAATAAAACCAATCACAGTCTGCCCTCTGCAGACATCACCAACTTATGGGCCAGCCTCAAGACCACCAACGTCACTCCTCTCCGCCCTCCTCTCCTAAGAATTTTACGCAGTTTCCTATTCAGGTCATCTCCTCTGTCAGACCTCACCAACCTCCCTCTTGCCGGGCTCCCTCATTCAAGAATCTTATCCCTATCTCCCTGAACAACCCTAACACCCCCTTCACCAAAACATCTGCGTCAGAGCTGCACTGTTTGCTCCACAACTGCAGATCTGCAGTCAAACACAAAGTGGAAATCTCTGATACTATCACTCACCAAAATCTTGACATGATCTTCCTCACTGAGACCTGGTTTAATGACTCCTCTCATACTTTGTTTGATCTGTTGGTACCCACTGACTATTCTATCCTCAGAAATGACAGGGCAGACAAAATTGGAGGAGGTGTCGCTATCATCTTCAGAAACTCCCTTCAAATTAAAGCGGTCCCAACCACCCTCTTCCGTACATTCGAATGCCTTTCCCTAGAACTTCAAATACATCACGCCTCACCCTTTAGATTCCATGCCATCTACCACCCGCCTGGTTACTGCTCTTCCTTTGTGGAGGAACTGACTGACTTCATCAGTGACCAACTCTCTCAAAGTGACAGACAGATCTTCCTGGGTGACTTTAATCTCCACTGGGGCTCCTTGGAAGACTCGGCTGCCAACAAGCTTGCCTCCTTTCTCTCAGCCAATGATCTCCTCCAACATTGCTCGGAAACCACACATTCTAAGGGCTCTATTCTGGACCTTGTCATATCCAAAGAAGACCT
Organism: Calotriton arnoldi; assembly: GCA_963921515.1. Taxonomy (NCBI): domain Eukaryota; kingdom Metazoa; phylum Chordata; class Amphibia; order Caudata; family Salamandridae; genus Calotriton; species Calotriton arnoldi. Next base: position 353,000 of record CAWUFW010005141.1, read on the forward strand.
GCTGACCACTGCTCCCCCATCCATGTAGACTGGTCTGACCACCTCCTCATTCCCTTCCGCTTTCACCTATCGCACGTTATAACTCTCGGCCAACCTAAAAGAGCTACTACCTGGTTCCGTAACACTAAGAACATTGATCTTGACACTTTTTGTGATTCCGCTATGCGGGCACTTCCTAGACTAGACCCTAGCGTGGATGTCAACGTTCTCACTTCTCAGTGCCTCTCAGTACTAGCAGTCGAAATCGACATTGTTGCTCCTCTCCAAAGCAAAAGGAAAAGACCCACCCCCTCAGCACCTTGGTTCAATAAAGCGCTCTACGATGAAAGGAAAAACCTTAGATTCCTGGAGAAGCATTGGAGAAAATCTCATTCCACCTCCAATCTCTCTCTTTTACGCTCAGCAAGATCCAAATATCACAATCACATCTTCCTTGAAAAAGCATCACATTTCAGATCCCTCCTTGACTCAGCTAAAAACAGACCCAAAAACTTTTTGACCTCTTCAAAAACCCAAACTGTTCTCCTCCAACCATTAAGCCTGAGGATTCCTCAAAGAAAGCAGCAGATTTCGCTATATTCTTCGATGAAAAGGTCAAAGCTCTGGTGGATCAGGTCGCCCACGCGCCCCCCATGGAGGAGCGGAAATCCTTGGTCACCTGGCAGAACTTTGACGTCATCTCGGAAGATGACCTCCTCAAATGCATCCGCGAAACTAAACCCTCCAACCATTCCTCCGACCCCATCCCTAGCGACATCGCCATCGATTTCTATACCTATACTCTCTCTTACTGGACCAGGCTAGTCAATCTCTTCCTCAGTCAAGGCTCCCTCCCGGTTGCCCTCAAATCAGGTCAGGTCACCCCTCTTCTAAAAAAACCCGCCGCGGATGCGAACGACCTCAACAACTTCCGCCCTATCTCCAACCTCCCTTTTCTGTCGAAAATCACCGAAAAATGTGTCGCGAAACAACTTTCCTCACATATTATGGACAATAACCTCCTCGACGTCTTCCAGTCGGGCTTCATCCAAAATTGCAGCACTGAAACAGCCCTGCTGCAAGTGATTGACGATGCGCTGCATATACTCGACGCTGGGGAATCATGTCTTCTGATTCTTCTAGACCTCTCTGCAGCCTTTGACACGGTTAATCATAGCACCCTCCTCAACACTCTTCAACAGAGAATGGGTCTGGATGGCACAGTGCTCAAATGGTTTGCCTCTTTCCTCTCGGACAGATCCCAAATGATCAAGATAGGGAACAGTCTTTCATCTCCTGTGGCCGTAGGTCAAGGCGTCCCTCAAGGTTCTATCCTGGCACCCACCTTGTTTAATCTCTACCTGGAACTTTTAGGGAACCTCCTAAGCAAATCTGGGATCCTTTACCATCTGTATGCGGACGACACGCAAATCTACCTTAAGGTGTCCTCCGCACACGATCTCTCCCTACTCAATTCTACCCTCAACTCTATTCACAACTGGATGTCAGCTCACCAACTCATTCTGAATCCCGCCAAAACTGAATTCCTCCTTCTCTCTACCTCTCTCTCACCTCCTCCTGTTCAATCTTGGATGGATCAGCTGAACCTTCTCAACAACAAACCCATCATTGTTGACAGCGCTAAATCCCTAGGTGTCATTCTTGACAAAAGACTCAACCTAATCGCCCACATCAACTCTATTGCTAAGAATGCACGGTACCAGCTGCGCCTTCTGTGGGGGATCCGTCGGTTCTTCCCGGAGAAAGACTTAAAAACCTTAGTACAATCTCTGGTTCTCTCAAGACTGGATTACTGCAATTCTCTTCTGACTGGCCTACCCAAATCCCACCTCTCCCCTCTCAAATCCATCCTCCATTCAGCAGCTCGCTTCATTTCAGGGTCTAAACGAAGCGACCACATCACTCCTATCCTCTCTGCGATGGCTTCCGATCGAGGCAAGATCTATTTACAAAACTGCCTGCATCACACACAAAGCCTTACACACGTCCTCCCCTCATTACCTGGCGAATAAATTGAAATTGTCCGGTGGCTCTCGCCCTTCTCGCAATGCGGAAAAGCTTCTGCTTGAGCCCCCCGTCTTCAAAAGGGAAAGATCGATGGCTCAATCCTTCTCGGGCAATGCGGTGAGAATCTGGAACTCGCTTCCCCACGGCTCCGTGCCACCTCCTCTACCCGGATCTTCAAAGCTGACCTCAAGTCTCTTCTATTCCAAAGACACTTCCAGAACTAATACGTTCGGTCTTAGGCCCCTCTAGGAAGTTCGCTCGTCAGTATAAAGTTGTACTTTTGTCTGTTCATTCCTTATTTTATGTGTTGTGTTGGTTTTTATGTGCGTGTTCCCCTCATTATAAGTCCCCTGTGAAGTCACGCCCTCTCTACTACCTCAAGGAAGCTCTTCCACGATAGGAATTCTGTATTCCAAGCCTATAGAAGGGCCTTCTCAGTGTGCTTTGAGTTACTGCCACTTATTACAGTATTATGCCTTTAGTGGTATTTTGTACCCCATGTATCATATATTTTATACCCCATGTACCCCCTGCTGAATTCACGCCCTCTCTACTACCTCAAGGAAGTTCTTCCACTATAGGAAATTCTGTACTCCAAGCCTATAGAAGTGCCTTCCCAGTGTGTCATGTGTGACTGCCACTTATTGCAGTATTATACCTCCATTTGTATTTGGTACCCCATGTTTCATGCACATCTGTCACTTTTTCCTATTGGAACTTATTCCTCTTTTTGTATTTGGTTTGTTTGTTTTTGCACAATTGTCACTTTTTCCTCATGCAATGTAACGCTTGCCTTTGTATTATGCTCATTTGTATTCTCCTCCTTATGTAATGTTGCTGATCCTGTTGTGAAGCGCTCTGACACCCTCGGGTAAAGTCCGCGCTATATAAAAACGCATAAATAATAATAATAATAAAATAAATAATAATAAATATCTGCATTCTAACATATCAGCACATTCTTTTAAAAGAATTCTTTTCACGCACATTTAGCACTATTAACACATTCTTTAAGGGTCAAGTCATTTGGTAATATATTAGAATTTCGATTTATATAAAACAAGCTTGCCATGGTCTGTTTAAAATTACATTTATATCAAAACAGGTGCAATGACTAAAGTGTTTATTTAAAAGGAGGATAAAGCAACTATAAGACGAAGTGTAATCATTAACTGTCTGCAATTAATCATAATTTATGCAAGACGTCTTTCATTGTCTGAGAAAACATGTTATCACTAAGAACAAGAACATTATACATTTATGTGCCTATTTTCCACTTGTACATTACATGTGATTTGCTATCTTTAAACTGCAAAACGCTTGTTGCTAACTTTATCGTCACCGTGTTCATAAAACATTTCTACTAAGTCATTTTCAACAAATTAATTAACTATGTGAGAGCATGAACTACTAAATCAAGTATTTCTTCTATTACCATGACTGACGTATTTTGTAAATTCACGTAATGCACATTGTCACTTTAAAAAGAAAAAAAGTATACCGCAACGTTGTCATGTGATCAAGGCTCCCTGAGAGTTGAAACGCGTAATGGCGGCATCCGAATAAAGACTTGAATTACACCATATCTGTGGTCCGTGTCCGTGGTTTTGGATCCATCCGAAGTACTGGCGGAAAGCGAAATATATATATATATATATATACATATATATATATATATTCACTGAAAAAAACACAGGTTTCAGGGACTTTATAGTTAGACTGCCATTTCACTCGTACAAAACCAGAGAAATTCAGCCGTTATAGTTAGCTGAGCTAACTATAACCCGTACCCCCTCAATGCACTGCTGATGACGTCACATATTACAGGGAAACAGCGTTTACATCGCATGCCATTACAACGACCGCGTTGTTACATCGCGAACCATTACATCGCAAGTCGTTACAAAGACTTGCTGTAGGGGGCAGAAGGTGTTGGATTGTCCCTGCTGTTGCACAAACTGGAGTAGGAATAGTAAATTATACTATTCCTAAGTCCAGCGCGCCCCCTACAGCAAGTCGTTGTAACGACTTGCGATGTAATGGTTCACGATGTAACAACGCAGTCGTTGTAAAGTTTAAGAATGTTATATATATACTCCAAGGTGTATTGAAGAATGAGTGGGTGTATGAGTGTCTGAATGGAGGATTTAGTGGTTGCGTGACTGACTGTATAAGTGAGTGAATAAACATGTCTTAGTGAATGCATGGGTGAATGACTAATCTGTGTTAATGTCTGTATCAGTCTGTCAGTTGGTGTGTAAGTGGCTACATGGGTTGGTGAGTAGGTACATGAGTGTCTATATGGTTTAATGATTGGTTGTCAGAGTACCTGTATGGGTGCCTGAGTGTCTGTGTGGGTGGGTGGGCGGTGTGTGACTCCCTGCATGGATGTGTGAGTGGGTGATTCACTGGGTGTATGAGTTCATGAGAGCATCTGCGAGGGGCTGTATGGGTGAGTGAGTGTGCATATGGCTGTGTTGGTGAGTGAATGGATGTCTCATTGGTATATTTGTGAGTAACTACATATGTGAAAGGCAGTATGTGTGAGTGTTGAAGTATATAAGTGACTGTATGTGAGAGTGAGGGATTGTGAGAGTGGCTGTATGGATGAGTATGTGCTTGGGTCAGTGATTGTAGGAGAGAGTAAGTATGTGTTAGTATCTGTATGAATAAGTGAGGTGGTGTGTGTATTACTGTATAGGTGAGTAAATGACAGTGTGATTGATTCTTTGGGTGACTGACTAGGTGTGTGAGTAACTCTATGGGTGAGTGGTGGTGTGTGAGTGTCTGTATGGGTGTATGATTGCATATATCAATGGCTGTATTGATGAGTGACTGCGTGTATGAGTGACTGTATGGGTGAGTGAGTGGATGTGTGTGTAGACCTATGAATCAGTGAGTGGGTATGTACTAACTGGTATTGGTGTGTCTATGGTTTTGAGAATGGTAGTCTGTATTTTAGAGTGGGTGTTTGAAAGGTTATATTAGGGTGTGAGGCGGTGCATCAGATATTATGTAGATGATGTCATCAGTAATGTCATTTGAGATGTCATCAGTGATGTCACTGACAATGTCATGAGTGATGTAATATGTGACGTCATCAGCAGCGCATTGCGGGGGAGTGAGTTAAAGTTAGCTCAGCTAACTATAACAGCTGAATTTCTCTGGTTTTGTAAGAGTGAATTGTCAGCCTAACTATAACATCCCTGAAACCTGTAGTTTTTTCAATGAATATCTAAGGATTTTCAAATGCTAATTCCTAACTATAATGTCCCTGAAACCTGTGGTTTTTTCAGTGAATTTCTAAAGTTTTTTAACTGATAATCCCTAACCATAACGTCCCTGAAACCTGTGGTTTTTTCAGTGAATTTCTAAGGTTTTTTAAATGCTAATTTCTAACTATGCCTACTTAGGTATGACATGTACAGAAAGAGGAAGAAAGATGCACAAAGAAGCAGGAGAAGTGCAGAAAGAGGCAAGAGAGGTGCAGAAAGAGGAAGAAAGGTGCAGAAAGAAGCAAGAAATGCAGAAAGAGGCAACAGAAGTCAGAAAGAGGAAGAAAGGTGGAGAAAGAAGCAAGAGAAGTGCAGAAATGAGCAACAGAGGTGCAGAAAGAGACCAACTTTGACTGTACCTTTCCACAGACTCATACAAAGTAGCCTAATCACCAATCCTTCTCCCAAGATGCCTTAAACCTCACTTTTCTCTTGAAGGTTCACTATTTATCGACTGCTCAGAATGTTAGGCCTACCAAATGTAAAACAGCAATCCTAACCATATCACTGTTGTAAGTCTGACCAAGTTTGTGAAGGTATGCATGTGTGTGTTTTTTCTTTTACCTAGTGACATGTTACATAAAAATAAACATAAAAATACTTGAATACCTGTGTTTCAAACAGCATACTCTGTAAATTTGTGTACAAAAAGGTGTATGTATTTCTTTCTGCTCATAATACAGGGCACAAGGTGTGGCGCCGTGGCCAGGGCGACTGACACTGGACGCTGGGGGTCATGGTTCGATCCCCGGCTCTGGCGGCAGATCAGCCCAGCACCATGCGACTCTGGGCAATAGCTTGCTTAATCTTCCCGACGGCCCCCAGCGCCGGGACACCCAATTGGGTAGCTGCGCGCTTTACAAATACCTGGATTTATTCAATAGTATATTTGAGGGGCTCTATAACACCTATATACATAAGACATGTCTGCCTGTGCAACTGAATGGCAGAGCAGAACTGAGAAAATGTGACCACCTATAGGAAAGCCACCCACTTTTTAAGCTACCATCTTCAGATGCATAACACATGTGAGAATACATGTACAAGTAGACATATACCTCAGTCACAAGAGCACGCAGATCTTTAAACTTGACACAGTACACTTCCCATTTGAATACAGAAAGAGGCAGGAGAAGTGCAGAAAGAGGCAAGAGAAGTGCAGAAAGAGGCAAGAGAGGAGCAGAAAGAAGCAAGAGAAGTGCAGAAAGAAGCAAGAGAAGTGCAGAAAGAAGCAAAAGAGGTGCAGAAAGAAGCAAGAGAGGTGCAGAAAAAAGCAAGTGAAGTGCAGAAAGAACAACAGATGTGCAGAGAGAAGCAAGAGAACAGCAGAAAGAGGCAAGAGAGGTGCATAAAGAGGGAAGAGGGGTACAGAAAGAGGCAAGAGAGGTGCAGACACAGGGAAGAGGGCTGCAGAAAGAGGAAAGGGGGTACAGAAAGAAGCAAGAAAGGTGCAGAAAGAAGCAAGAGAAGTGCATAATAAAGGCACAGAGGTGCAGAAAGATGCAAGAGAGGTGCAGCAAGAGGGCAGAGAGGTGCAGTAAGAGGGAAGAAGGGTGCAGAAAGAGGCATGAGGGGTGCAGAAAGAAGCAAGAGAGGTGCAGAAAGAAGCAAGAGAAGTGCAGAAAGAAGCAACAGAGCTGCAGAAAGAGGCAAGAGGGGTGCAGAAAGAGGCAAGAGAAGTGCAGAAAGAAGCAACAGAGGTGCAGAAACAGGCAAGAGAGGTACAGAAACAGGCAAGAGAGGTGCAGAAAGAGGCAACAGAGGTTCAGAAAGAGGCAAGAGAGGTACAGAAACAGGCAAGAGAAGTGCAGAAAGATGCAAGAGAAGTGCTGAAAGAGGCACCAGATGTGTGGAAAGAAGCAAGAGAAGTGCAGAAACAGGCAAGTGAGGTACAGAAAGAGGCAAGAGAGGTGCAGAAAGAGGTAAGAGGGTCCTGAAAGAGGCCAGAGAAGTGCAGAAAGAAGCAACAGAGATGCAGAAGGAGGCAAGAGAACTACAGAAAGAGGCAAGAGAGTTGCAGAAACAGGCAAGAGAGGTGCAGAAAGAGGAAAGAGGGGTGCAGAAAGAGGAAGAGGAGTGCTGAAACAAGCAAGAGAGCTACGGAAAAAAGCAAGAGAAGTGCAGAAAGAAACAACAGAGGTGCAGAAAGAGGCAAGAGAATTGCAGAAAGAGGCAAGAGAGGTGCTAAAAGAGGGAAGGGGGTGCAAAAAGAAGCAGGAGGGGTACAGAAAGAAGCAATAGAGGTGCAGAAAGAAGAAAGAAGAGTGCAGAAAGAAGCAACAGAGGTGCAGAAAGAGGCAGGAGGGGTGCATAAAGAGGCAAGAGAAGTGCAGAAAGAAGCAACAGAAATGCAGAAAGAGGCATGAGAAGTGCAGAAAGAGGCAAGAGGAGTGCAGAAAGAGGCAAGAGAGGTGCAGAAACAGGCAACAGAAGTACATAAAGAAGGAAGAGGGGTGCAGAAAGAGGGAAGAAGGGTGCAGAAAGAAGCAAGAGAAGTGCAGAAAGAAGCAAGAGAATTGCAGAAAGAAGCAACAGAGGTGCAGAAAGAGGCAAAGGGGTGCAGAAAGAAGCATTAGAGGTACAGAAAGAAGCAAGGGAAGTGCAGAAAGAAGCAAGCAAGGTGCAGAAAGAGGCAAGAGAAGTGCAAAAGAAAGAAGCTAGAGAGGTGCAGAAAGAGGGAAGAGGGTACAGAAAGAGGCAGGAGAAGTACAGAAAGAAGCAACAGAGGTGCAGAAAGAGGCAAGAGGGGTGCAGAAGAAAGAAGCAAGAGAGGTGCAGAAAGAAGCAAAAGAGGTGCTGAAAGAAGGGAGGTGCCGAAAGTGGAAAAAATGTGAAGAAAGAGGCAAGAGAAGTGCAGAAAAAGGAAGAAAGGTGCAGAAAGAAGGAAGAGAAATGCAGAAAGAGGCAAGAGAGGCACAGAAAGAAGCAAGAGTGGTTTGTGCACCATTAGTACCAATTTAACACCCACATTTAGCAATAAGTAACAGGTGACCATTCCAGGTTTGCAAAGGGCCTTCCACCACGCTGTAACACTTGTTGCTGCATTTTTAGTAACGTTTGAGCCGTTTGAGCTAGAAACAAGGTTTTTTTTGTTCAAATCTGCAGATTATGCAGCAGATGATAGATTATGTGGCAAATGCGGAAAATGGATAATTATGCAAAATTCGGTGCAGCCGAACAGTCGCATAATTCCAGTGGCCCTGCTCATACCTCTGACTAGGTCCAGAAGTGCTCCTCAGTGGTTCCTTCTTTTTTTTGTCTCATTGAGTTTATAGCTTAGCTTCTATGGAAACAAGGAATTCTAAACCTGAGGTTACCACTCCACAACACAGACTACCATACCACATAATTACTCTCCATAACATATAATCCCACTCTACATAATTCCTATACGCTAAATAGCATATACTTTCTATCTACATAATTTCACTGCACAACATACCACATATGTCCACTACATACAACGCACTCCAAAAAACATTAGTAAAAAACATTTACATTTACAATGCCAGTAGCTCTAACTCTCGCAAATGCGAGACCTATTACATTGCAAATGCTTCTTTAACTAGTAGTCGCATTTGCAGAGTGCTGGAGAAAGGGGGCTGGGCCTCTGACCAGTGCTCAGGAATTCTGCTGCGTAGGACTTACAGGAGGTACCAGGAGGGGTTCTTGGCCCCCAAAGTCCCTCAGGAGTAAAGTGGATTTCATCCCCCAACCAGTAGTGTGCCAGGAGGCATGTTTGCAGAGTGGTGGAGAAAGGGGGCGTGGCCTCCAAAGACCTCTTAGCAATCACACTGTGTGGGATTTACTGGAGGTAACAACAGGGGTAGTTGGCCCCCAAGGACATCCTTGTGGGCCAACTACCCCTCCTATTACCTACAGTAAGTCCCACACAGCAGTATTGCTAAGTTCTCATAGCAGGCCACGCCCCCTTTTCCCACCAGTCTGCAAACGTGCTCCCTGGCGTGCTCTTGGCTGGGGATTGAAGTCCCCTTCGCTGCTGGGGGTCCTTAGGGGCCAACTAGCCTACCTGTTACCTCCAGTAAGCTCCATGCAGGGGGATTGCTGAGAGGTGGACACAGTCCACGCCCCCTTTCTCCACCACTCTGCAAACGTGCCTCCTGGCGCTCTTGGTTGGCGGATGAAGTTCCCTTGCCTCCTGAGGATCCCAGGGGGCCAACTAGCCCTCCTGTTACCTCCAGTAAGCCCCACACAGCTGGATTGCTGAGTGGTCAGAGGCCGCACCCCCTTTTTACACCACTCTGCAAACAAGCCTCCTGCTGCACTGCTGCTTGGGAGATGAAGTCCTCTTTAGTCCTGAAGCCCTCAGGACATTAGGGGACCTCATCGCCCCACCAGCAGTGCGCCAAGGGGCGTGGCCTCAGACCACCTCTCAGCAATCCCACTGTGTGTGGCTAACTGGAGGTACCTGGTGGGCTAGTTGGCGCCTAAGGACCTTTAGGTTCGAAGGGGACTTAATACCCCAACCCAGAACACGCCAGGAGGTGCGTTTGCAGAGTGGTGCAGGGAGGGAGCGGGTCCTCTGGCGAGTTGCAGGTTTCTTTTTTCTTTTAGGAAGGGGGGCTGTGTGGCCCCCTTCCCTTGACCCTTTTGGGCCCGGGGACCTCAACCTTGGGGCCTGAACCATTTAAAAAAAAATATTGAAAAGGAAGGGGGGTGTGTGGCCACCCTCCCGAGGCTGATTACAGCCCCAGGAAACCCAACAAAATGAATTATTGAAAAGGGAGAGGGGCGAGCGGCCCTCCTTCCCAGGCTGGTTTGCGCCTGGTGGACCCCATCCCCTGTGGCCCGGCAAAAACTTTTTTATGAAAGGGGTGCCGCATTGCCCCCATTCCCTGGGCCACTTTTGGCCCCAGGGACCCCATCCCCCAGGGCCTGCCCTGGCTTTTTTTTAAAGAAATTTGGATGGGGGCCGCGTGGCCTCCCTCCTGAGGCCAATTTTGGCCACAGGTACCCCATCCACCAGGGCCCGTCCTTATGTTTTTTTAATATAAAATAATTAAATAAGGGAGGGGTTGAGTGGCCCCCGGCCGGGCCATTTTCGGCCCCAGGGACCCTATCCCCCAGGGCATGGCCACAATATTGGGGACCGTGGGGGGCACCAATGCCCCCTCGGTCCCTCCTGGCTCCCCGCCTCCTGTGGGAGCCGGCATTGCTTTTTGGCAAAGGGAGCTACCGACATGCAGCTCCCTTTGCCCAATATTAATTTTGCTTCGCTTCATGGAAGTGAGAGCAGTTTTTCTGCTCTCGCTTCCATGAAGCGAAGCAGAAGGTTGCTATGGTGCTGCTCCCGCCCTGCCATAGCAAACTGCAATGTCCCGGGGGTTGGACACTGTTATATCTACAGCTTTCTAGTTGTTCTGCTTATGTCATAAGTATGATGTAATTGGATTCCTTTATGGAACGTGGGCATGATGAGTTTCATTCCTATCCTGGAGTTAAAGGGGTTCTAGGGTACTGTGCTGCATCAAATAAATCTTTCTTCAACTAATCCTACCAGTCTACTTATTCCTGGATTTTACAACTGGATTTTACAACTGGCGACGAGTTGGAGCATCACCTATTATCCTTATTTACGCAGCACAGGTGTGGTGGTGTTTCCTTACGAACCCGGATTAAACAAAACCTGGAGGTCGGATTCCTCTACGCTGTTTTGCATCATTACTTCAAAGACTGGTATTGTACTGTTATTTTTATTTCTTTCATTTGTTACAGCGATTTGCACGCTTCATTAGTGCAAGTTCTTTCGGTGATTTGCACACCTTCTCTGAGTGCAGTTCTTTATGGTGGTCTGCACATTATTTGTTTCTTTTTCATTATTTTCCTGTTTTTTTTTTCCTAATTTTTTCCCCCAATCCAACTATGCAGTTTGAGCCTCCCACCAAGTTTCTTCAAAATAAAGGTGATCCGCCTATACCTTGGATGCGTTGGAAGGAAGAATTTTTAACCTACTTAAGAGCTATTGATGAAGATGAAATGTCAAGTGAACGTAAGAAGAATATTCTTTTACATTGCTTAGGTTCTGAGGGACAATTGACTTTTCGTACTTTGCCATCCATTCCTGTTGAAGGTAACGAAACTGATGTCTTTCAAGAAGCACTTTTAAGATTGGAGAAGAGATTCAAACCAACTGTTAGCGTAGCTTTAAACAGGTTTAAATTTTACACCAGAGTGCAAGGGTCTGAAGAAAGTTTTGATGATTTTCTCACTGCCTTAAGGGGTTTATCTTTGCATTGTAATTTTGGAGGGATTACCGATGAAATGATAAGGGATCAGATCATTGTGCATGTGAAAAGCAGAAAAGTTCAAGAACAATTGTGGGTCATGGGGGATCCTAATTTGCAAGATGTGATTTCTACAGCTAAAGCATTAGAGCAATCTGAAAGATGGATGAATTCTGTACATGCTACTGAGAAAAACAACAAGGATGTTTCTGATGTAGTTGGCGCAGTTGGTGGTTATAATAATTCTAAGAGCTCTGGGGTCATTAAAAAAGATTTGATGACTATAACAAGAATTTTTCTGGAAGATCCAACAAGTTTGAAGAGAACAGATATGTTAGGGATGACAAGTTTGTATGCTATCGCTGTGGGAGTGCATATCACATTGCTTCTTCCCTCGTTGTCCTGCTATTGGGAAGACGTGTGTGAAATGTGGTAGAAATGGGCATTTTTCCAAGGTTTGTCGTGATGTGAGGAGAAATGGTAATTTTAGTAACAAGAATAAAGTGTCGTATCTTGTTTCTGGAACTAGTGGTGTTGAGAGAAATACTGTGCATTTTGATGAGTCAGAAGATGATGGTAAGATTAAAGGTTTTGTTGTTTCCATCTCGGAAGTTCTTAAGGGTAAGACTGAAGAAGAGATTGTAAAAACTCTCCTAAGTGTTTAGTGAATTTTAACGGAGTTGATTTGGAACTCATGGCTGATTCCGGATCACCATGGACGATTATTACTACAGACTACTTTCTTAAAAAAGTTGGACATATGTGGAACATGGAATGTTTGATTCCATCTGACATTATTGCTGAAAGCTTTAATGGTAGTGTAATTGACATTGTAGGATATGTCAACACAGACGTCCATTTCAAAGGTAGAGAGGCAGAAATTAAGTTGTATGTGGCACCTAAGGGTGTGAATGTTCTTGGTTGGAGGGATCAATGGAAGCTTGGCATCATTCTTAATCCCAGAAGTCATGAGCCTGTTTTAGTCATTGAGGAGAAGGAGATGGATGGGGGTGTGGTGAGAGATTTTCCTGAAGTTTTTACGGAAAGACTGGGAAAACTGGATGGGTATTCTCACAAGATTAAACTTAAGTCCAATGCCAAGCCGGTCATACAAAAATTACGAAATGTGCCTATTAATGTGAGGGATGAGTTGGAAAAAATGTTATTAGGAATGGTGAATGACGGTGTAATCGAAGAGATAGAGTCTTCTGAATGGGTCTCTCCGATAGTTTTAGCGCGCAAAGCTGACAATTCACTGAGACTCTGTGTGGACTTGAGGGCTGTTAATGCCAACATTGTTGTAAACTGTCATCCTCTTCCCAACATTAATGAACTGATTTGCATGCTTGATGGAGCTAAAGTGTTTACAACTCTAGATTTAAGGTCAGCCTACCATCAGATTGAGCTGACTGAGGATTCTCGTCATTTAACTGCATTCATTACACCGCAGGGGCTATATCAATTTAAACGTATGCCTTTTGGTTTAGCCTCTGCGGCGTCTGTTTTTCAAATGTCTATGTTCCATCTCTTCAAGAATTTGGAAAAGTGTGTCAAATGCTTCCAAGATGATATTTTGGTCTTCTCAAAAGATGAGGAGGAGCATGAGAAACATCTTAGGGAAGTTTGTAACATTCTGAAGGAAAGTGGTTTGACTTTAAAGGGTAACAAATGTCATTTCTTTTGTAAATCAGTAGAGTACTTGGGTCACACTGTATCCAAAGATGGTGTGGTTCCAAAGAAATGTCTTGTTGATGCCATACTAAAAGCCCCTGCTCCTGACAACAGAGAGAAATTATTGTCTTTTGCTGGACTATGTGAGTATTACAGCAAGTTCATTGTGAATTTTGCTTCCAAAATGGAACCTCTCCGTGAACTCACTAGGAAGAATGTAGAATATTCATGGACAGACAGACAGAAATCTGCTTTTGATGAAATCAAGAAGGAGATTGCTCATGCTCCTACACTTAAACCTTTTAGGATGGGTTTACAATGTATTGTAACAGTTGATGCAAGTATGTATGGAATTGGTGGTGTCTTATCACAAAAGTGTGGTAGAGAACAATGGAACATTACATTTGCTTCACGCACTTTGTCTGATGCCGAAAGAAGATATGCTGTTATAGAAAAGGAATTATTGGCATGTGTCTGGGCCGTTGAACATTTCCGTAATTTCATCTGGGGTCCCGATTTATTCTCAAAACTGACCACAAGCCTCTTGTTGGAATTCTTTCACCGGGTGGTGGGTGGAATGCCACTGCTCGAATTGCAAGACTTGTTTCGAAACTTCAAGAATATTGCTTTGATGTGGAATATGTTCCAGGACGTTGCAATGTAATGGCTGACTGTTTGTCACGTCTACCTTTGTCTGCAAAAAGTGATCAGTTGACTAGTGTTGAGGAGGACTTTGTACTTGCAGTCTCTGACTATGTTTCTGATGAATTTAAGGGATTACAGAAAGACAAGTGGATGAGAGCTGATGTAGATGATAAACTTCTCAGTCAGGTAAAAAGATTTGTTGAAGAGGGATGGCCTGAAAGAAGGAAACTGCCTGAGGATATTATTCCGTTTTTTAGGATCGCTGAAGAGTTACTTGTTGAGAATGGGCTCATTTTCAAAAGTGGAAAGTGTATTCCTCCTAATGGTATGCTGAATGACATTTTGAGATTGGCTCATGAAGGTCATCCAGGCATGTCCTCAATGAAGAGGCTTATACGCTCTATGTTCTGGTGGCCTGGTTTGGATAGAATGGCAGAAAAAGTGGTGAGGGAATGTTCAGTGTGTGTTAATAGTGAGAAAATGTTGAAACCTGTTCCTGCTCCTCTTCAACCTATACCTTGGCCTACCACTCCTTGGCAGAAAGTGGGATTTGATATTTCTGGACCTTTTCAGGGTCTTCCGCCTGATTGTCGTTTTGCTTTGGTGCTGGTTGATTACCATTCTAAATGGCCAGAAGTGAAATTTGTGCCTCATGCCACTTCTAGTGCTATTATTGAGTTTCTCAAGGAAATTTTTGCTAAGGAAGGTTATCCTGAGGTGGTAATATCTGATAACGGTACTCAGCTTGTGTCTAAGGAGATGCAGAGTTTCTTTTCTTTTAGCAATATTAAACATGCTACCACTGCCTTGTACGAACCACAAGGAAATGGACAAGTTGAAAGGTTCAATAGAGTTCTTAAAGACTGTATTTTTTGGGCACGTGGTTTTGGTTGTGTGTGGAAAGACAAGTTGAGAGAGAAACTGTGGTGGTATCGTATTACTCCTCAGACCACCACTGAGGTCAGTCCTTTTAGTTTGCTGAGAGGTAGGGCACCTGTCTCCAAGCTTTGTCCTTGGTGGTTCAAGAGAGAGCAGGGCAAATTTCTAAAAGAGGTGAATCTCCAAGAAGTCAAGGATAGAGTTCAGTTGAAGCAAAATAAACTGAAGGAGCTCTACGATAAAAAATGGAAAACCAAGTGTCACTCGTTTGTGGTAGGTGACTGGGTTAAGATTAAAAAGCCAGGGTTATTTATGAAAAATATGCAAAGATTTGGCAAAGCTATGAGAGTCGTCAAGGTGTATGGCAAGAGTGTGGTGACTCAAGATGGGAAGGTTTGGAATGTGAGACGTGTGGCTAGGTGTAATCCTGATTCCAATGTAAAGTTTGATCATGGGTCCTTTTAAGAGTGAATTCTGATCCTAATGGAAAAATTGATGAAAGGTCCTATTTGTCTGTGAATCGGAGGGAACAGATCTGCACCGATTCACCAGGTGCTGAATTGACACAAAATGATTCTTTTGTGGATGCTGATATTTCTGTAAAAGAGAACTTGTGTGATTCTTTTGCTGGAGATTCTGTAGCATCCAGAGTTAAGTTGGGTATGCGTGCCAAACGTTGTCCAACCAAATTTGCTGATTTTGTGTGAATTACATAATTCCTTTTACACTGCACAATTTCATTCGTTTGCCTTGTATATAGTTTATTTTTATCTTTCTTTTTATTTTTGTTTTATAGGGAAAAGATATGTTATATCTACAGCTTTCTAGTTGTTCTGCTTATGTCATAAGTATGATGTAATTGGATTCCTTTATGGAACGTGGGCATGATGAGTTTCATTCCTATCCTGGAGTTAAAGGGGTTCTAGGGTACTGTGCTGCATCAAATAAATCTTTCTTCAACTAATCCTACCAGTCTACTTATTCCTGGATTTTACAACTGGATTTTACAACCACCCTGGGACATTACTGGAGCCGACCCTGGGGGGTGGCGGTCCCCAGGGCCATGAGGCCCCCTCCAACACATTTAAAGTGTTGGTCCCCGGGGCCGGGGGGCCGTACCGAACCCCCACATTTACATAATATATGCCCCTAGGAGGTGGTGGTTCCCAGGGCAGTGTGGGGGGGGCAGGTGCCCCCTACACATTTTTAATTTGAAAAAAAGCCCCAGTGAGGTGATGGTCCTTAGGGCTGTGGGGGGGTGCGAGGACCCCATGCATTTAAAGATTAAAGCCCCGGGAGGTGGCTGTCCCCAGGGCAGTGTGGGGGTGGGCAGGAGCCCCCATGCATTTTAATTAAAAGAAAGCCCCAGGGAGGTGGCAGTCCCCGGCGCTGCAGGGGGCTGCGTGCCCCCCGCATATTATAAACAAAGCCCCGGGGAAGTGGCGGTCCCCGGGGCATATTATAAACAAAGCCCCGGGAGGTGGCAGTCCCCTGGGCTGCAGGGGCACCCGCGGGCCCCTGCACCATATTTTGACATTGCCCCCGGGACCTGGCCCACCCGGGGGCTTAAAAAAATGAAGCACTTAATTTTTGTTTTATTTTTTTCAGTGGGAATTGCGGACCCTACAATCCCACCGAGTCACAAGATGGCTGCCAACACTTCCTGGTTTGAAGTGTTGACAGCCAATCAGAGTCAAGCTCGTGATCGGGAGGGTTTGTGGATCCACTGCGGTCACCTGATACTAATATTTCTAAATATATGAATTTCTCAGGAACTACTGAATGGATTTACACCATTTAACAAAAAGAGTGCACTCTGGACCAAGAGCTACCTTTCTGCCAAATTTGGTGTATTTCTGTTCAGCAGTTCGGGCTGTAGCTGCGTCAATGGTTTCCTATGGAAATTAACATGGAGAAAACGTGTTTTGGGACCCCCCTTTTTTCTCGGCCCATGCGTGACGAATCACCCCAAAACTTTCAAGACAGGAGCTGACCCGAGCGGGCCATTAGTTTTGAAAATTTTGCAAAGATTTGTCAAACAGGACCAAAAATATTGGCAAGAGAATATATATATATATAAATAAATATATATATATACAACTGTTGATGATTTTAAATAACCACAGGAGTTTAATCTAACTATTTTAGCCAATTAGTTCATCTTTAAGACCTATGCATTATTTACATATGGAACAGTTAATGTGACGTGCCTATTTGATTGCACATTTTAACAATTTCTCTGTGTATGAAAATGTATTGAGACAGGCAATTGTTTTAGAGCTTTTAGACATTTTGCACATTTTTATGGGAATATTTATTACAGTATTTTACTATAGTATTTATTATAAATATTTTTATAACAATATTTTTATAACAGTATCCATATATACATGCATATTTAAACGGTTTGAACTGTATGTATTGTCAGTTAAACGTTGATCAATCATTGAAATAGTAACAACATGATGTAACTCTGGGTTATGTGTCTACAGGCAGTACCAATGAGATCACAGGGCAGTCTAACAATTACAAATAACATGAGGCTTTTCATAAGAGCATCCACCAACCTCCCCAAGTATTTATCACACTGCGGTAGACCGGCAGGATTGGACATATTATCAGGATGTACATATTCTGGTATTTACACCAAAATAGTCCTCGCATAGTATATGCAAAACGGCCACATAAGACACGACGTATAGAATAAACATTACCTGCCATTCAGCTAAGGTCAGCACACATCAAAGACGCTTTGCATTTGTATAAAGATATACGAACATTCTAGGTATCAACAGCTCTGGTAGCAGTCAAAGATGTGATAACGTTAAGAATATTGCACACTGACTGAGCGTATCGTATCAATTTTAATTCTTCCATAGCACTAAGCACTTTTAGCACTACCCAACCAGCACAGTTTTTTTACACTTTTTAGAGTTAGTTTACAACCTTTGCACATCCGTTCATGCAACAATCAGCAAAATAATTAATAGGACAGAAATGATGCGTAAAAATATTAGTCACATGGGACAACAGGTCCATGCACTTAGAATCAAAATGAATGGATTGATTTTAACGCATTACAACATGGAATCTAAAGGCACCAGCCATGACTTGTATTACCATTATTATGATTGCATATATATTTATATATTTATTATCATTATATATATTTTTTCTATGTCTATTGCTGATTTGCACACGTGATGGCATACACTGAGCACTCGTCACTTTAAAAATGAAAAGTTTACTCACTTCCGTGTCATGTGATCAAGGCTCTTCCGAGCCAAAACGCGTCAGACCGAGTAACAGCAATAAAATACTGCAGCACGACATCGTGGTCCGTCTCCGTCCATGGTATGAATGCTGAGGAGTGACGGAGTGGTTGGATATATATATATATATATATATATATATATATATATATATATATATATATATATTTATATATATTTATATAATATGTTACTATTTCAGTGTTCATTAATTTTGAAATTGTATTTAATTTTTTGACAGACGTAATAAAATGTTGTCTTTATTATTTATAAAAAACATGATTTGTTATCTTGGTTTACATTTTGTCATAAATGTTTAGTACTTTGGTTGGTTATTATTTATTTCATAATAGGCTTTTGTCTTTTACTTCTAAGTAATCTACTCCTTTGATATTAATGAAGATTTTGACTTTACATTGTAGCATGTCGTATATTCTTTTGGTTTGTTTGTTAAGTTTGGCAATTTGGCTAACAGACTTTATAGAGTGTATGTTGGGTTCTGCCTAGTGTTTATTGGAGGTCATTGTGCCATCCTTCTAATGCATTGTTTGTTTTGGCTTCTTGTGCCAAAGTGCTGTTATATGCATTTTATCATGGTATTTGGAATTTGGATTGGGGTCTGCATCCAGAGTGATGCAGTCTGCCAACCCAAGTATCTTTGAAATAATCCACTAGAGGGTTAATTTTTTGTCTTCATTTTGTTGGTAGTAAGGGCTTTCTGTGAGTAAATTGAAGTGGTTGGCTACCTCTGTGACAGGGACATAGGCTGATGCTATCTTTTTTTAAAATTTAAAATGCAAATTGGCTGTTTGTACATTATTTTACACTTAGGGCCTAATTACGATGTCGGGCGGACATAAGTCCGCCCGACACCGTCTCGGTACTGGGACCGACCGACCTCCTGTCAGCGGTCCTGACCGACCAAGATGCGACCGAACACTGTTCGGTCGCACTCCTATTCTTTACAATGGGAGCATGCATTTTGACCGGAATGCATGCTTTCATTGTAAAAGGGGGAGGCGCAGTTCATCCCTGCTTGGGTCCATCTGGAGGCCTTGCACCCATGGGGGCCCTGCTGGGGGCCCCCAAAGTCGACTTCTGACAGCCTTTCTGTGTTGGAAAGGCCGGCACAGAAAGGCTGTCAGCATCCAACATCGGAATCCCTCGGGCGGAAAGAGCTGCCCTTGTGATTAATTAACTCATTCTGACTGGCGGACGGGCTCGCCGAGCCCGTAGGAAGTCAGGCGGAATGACCGGTCGGATTTGTTTCCGACCGGCATCATCCTAATGGGTCGGTCGGAAAGGAATCCAACCGGCTGAATACGATGCTGTACGAACAGCTCCGACCGTTGGTCGGAGCCATTTCCTAACGCATCATAATTAGCCCCTTAGTGCAGATATATGGAGGTGTCTCCATATACATTGATTAAAATGTTAGTAACAGCCTTGTATGGCTGTGTGGGGGTAATTGTTTTTAATGGTTTGAATCATGGCTTGTTCAAAGTCTATGATTATTTTTTGAAGATTGTAGTTATTTGTTTTTTATTTAGACCCTGATTTTGACATTGGTGGTCTGCCCATCGGACCGCTGCTTCAGCAGATTGGAGAATGCCACCAAGCCAGCAGCATCTCAACCACCATACTCTGAGTACACCGCCGGGTTGGCGGTGTTATGTTGGAGGTGCCACAGAGGCGGCATGCTTTGGCTCATAGAGAGCTTCAAGCATATGCTGTTACCGTGGCAGTGCCTATTGCACATTGGTGCACTGTGTACCATGTCGTGCATGGCACACAGTGCACACACAACAGTGCAAGGAGAGGGGGGCACATGCACTTTTCCCAATGGGCAAAATCGCCTTGGGACCCTATTTCTGCCAACCTTTTCATTGTGGGGTCCCCGGCATGAAAAGGTCAGTGGTAAGGCAGGTCAGAATCTGCACAGTGGTGCTGGCATCAACACCGCCACCAGAGACTGCTGCTTTCCCCACCGACGCCCCATTGGGATCCAGGATCCTGGCAGTAGCAGCAGTCTTGTGGCAGTCCGACCGCCCTTCTCGTAACCGGGCAGTTGGACCGACAAGGTGGTGGCATTCAGACCGCCACCGACGGTATGATGGTCTTGAGACCACCATACTCAGATTCAGGCCCTTAATGTAGTTTAAGAGATCGTAGTAAGTGCTGCTTTTTTATTTGGTAGTAGGGCATATATAAAAGGTATATATGTATTTTGATATTCACCATGACTGGTGTATATCTGAGTGAATGGTTTGCGACACATTTTGAAGGTCCCATCCATCATCCCCATTTAAAAGTTTTAGCAAGTTATTTTCTGTGGAGATTATTAGGATTTGGTTCTCATTATTTAGGTTTTCAGGTTTTCTATGTTTTGATATCTTCTGGGGACAGGAGGAGTATCACTTGTGACTTTTTCAGTTTGTGCAATTAAACATTTTAAATTGGGAATAGGTGGTAGTTGGCCTGTAATGTGTACAGGGACTTTAGGCAGTATATCTTTAAGGACTTTGGTTGTGGGTTCCTGGGAACTAGTGCTTGCCTCTCCTATGTCTTGTAATATCTCCCTTACTTCTAATTTTGTCAGATATGGGGGGTGGTTGTGCTCCCTTACATGAATTACAACATCATATTTTGTAGTTGCCCTCCCATAGAATGCATTAGAATAATATTTGGTACATTTCCAGTTTATGTTTTCTGTTGATATACTTTCTTGGCTATAGGTGTAGCCCATGTGATTTAGTAACTGTTTTCCTTTCTGAGAGGTGATGTTCTTTGCTGACTCAGTCATTGTGTCTGAAAGTAGTGCAATAGCATAAATATATACAATACTTTAAAGTTTGTACGCTTGTTATATACATGCAAAACTGTGCAATCACTTCTACTTTGTATACTTACATGCTTGTTCTGTTAATATGTTTCACAGAGTTTTGCAGCTTTTTGTTGGGGTGTTCTAATGTGGAGCAGGTATTTTGTTTTCTGCTGAATGGAAACAAAAATGTTAGATTAATTTTAAATGATAATTTGGTGGTAGTTTGTAGAGGTTGAAGTTGTTAGATTGATTTTTACTCACTATTTGGATAGGTGTACAATTTTGCAAACATTTATGTATACTTACTTTATTTTGTTGTTTGGTTGGTTTATAGTAGTTGTTTTTTTCTGGCAGTTTAACGATTTCTCAAGTCGTAGTTTTGTCTTGTAGGAAGTCTATGTAAAGAGATGGAAGTTTGAGAGTATTTTATTAATTAATTGTTATTTACAAAATTGTATTTAGTTAACAAGTACGTTTTGGGTTAAATTTAAGTTTTACTTACTTGGTTAGGTAGTTTTTGAGATGTTTATATTTTTCATTTAATAGTTTGGTGAGAGAGTCAGGCAGAGTTTCCTCATCTTGCAGCGTTTGTCGTTTTTGGAAGTATTTAGTTGTTTAAATTAGTGTGCCTTTTATATTGTTGATTTAAGTGTTTGTCTGATTTTATTGGTTAAAGTTGTTTATACTTTAATTTTATTGGTTGATTTAGTTTCAGTTTGATTTTGTTTTTGTTAGTTAAGTTTTTCTATAGTAAATGCTAATTTTGCTTTTTTAATGCATGATATATAGTTGTATAGCTTTGAATATAAATGTATTTATATATTTATTAATATTTGAGTGTTGTTTAAATGTTTGTAGTTAATGGTAATATTTTATTTGTGAGTTTTATATAGCAGGAACTTGACCTGAAGGTATCAGAGCGCTTTACAGAGTACGCACAACAACAATAACATGCGATACATAGAGAGTAGATAGAGATATATACTAACAGTAAACAAAAAAAAGTTCATGTATACTATGGGATAAGTAAACACAATATCAGCAAGTACCCTGGTTACAAAAAGCGACAATAAAGATACATAGCAGTATTGTCACAAGAAGAATCCAAAAGATATTTGGATAAATGAACGCAGCAAGTTCTGAGGGAGTTGCCAGGGTGAGGAGAGTAGAGGCACAGAATTTCCCCGACGTAGTGAACGGACATGGCATCTTGGGACTTACGTTCATGACATTTTAGCACTTTACAGTGTAAGTACAACATCGATAAACCGAGGTTCATAAAGGGAAAGTAAAAATATATAACGGCAAACAGAAAGGGTAAAGAATATACAGTGAGATATGTAAACAAAATAGCAGCAGTAACCGAGGTACAAAGGTGTAAATATCGATACATAGCGACAAAAATCAAAGAAGAGTACAATAGGTAGTGTACATAAATGTTCTGAGGTAGTTGAGGAATTTTGATGCAAGTGTGAGGAAAGTAAATGCACAGTCTTCCTCGAGGTAGTGATGCATAGATTAACGTGGGGGGTGAAGTGGGACTTAGGTCCAAGACTCAGGCATGTTATGACTAGACAGAAGGAAGCGGACAAAAAGAGGATGAGGTCAGACAGGGTTAGGGAGCGTGGCCAGGTCCTCAGTGAGACAGGAATTTGTTTGATAGAAAACATTTTACTTTTTTCCTGAAGAAGGTCGTGGATTGGTTGCACCTGATCTAGTGGGGAGAGAGTTCCATATATGTGGGGCCATGCCAAAGAAGGAGCAGTAGTAGGTTTTCTTTTTCTTGAATTTTTGTGGCTTGAGCAGTAGGGACCTCGTACTTCTGGAGGATCTGTTTCCACCCAAAAGTGCCAGTTTCTGGGACAGGTAGGAAGGGGTGTTGTGGTGCAGTGCTTTATGAGTCATGCAAGCAATTTTGAAATGTATTCTAGCCTCAAATGGTAGCCAATTCAGGGCTCGAAGGTCAGTAGTGATGTGATCACTTTTTTAGATCTCATGATGAGCCTAGCTGCTGCAGTAAGAGTGGTCTTAAGAGGAACAAGTGAGGTTTTCGGGAGGCCCACTAGGGTAGCACTACCATAGTCTAGTTTCGGAAGCACAAGTGCATGAATCTTGGTTGTGAGGTCATTCGTGGGGAGGAAAGGTTTTAGTTTCCTAAAGATATGCAGCTGATGGTTTGCTCCACTAGTGATGGGGCTGATGCATTTTTGTATGACGAGGTCTTTGTCTAGGGTAATACCTAGGGATTTGGCGGAGTCGAAGATGTGTGGGGTATAATTTAAAGCAAAGGGAAGGGGGAGCCATTCTTTGATGTTAGAGGAGGAAGTGGGAGGTGTGATTGGTAGGAATTCAGTTTTAAGGACATTGAGTTTGAGGTGATTGCGAGTCAGCCATTGTTGTGCTAATGTTAGGGTGTTGTTGAGGGTGTGGATGTCCTCAAGTGAGGTTATTCTCATGTAGAGTTGGGTGTTGTCAGCATACATATAATAGGAGATGTTGGGGCATATGAGGATAATGATTAGGGCTCCATGTAAAGGTTGAACAATGTCTTGGAGAGGATAGAGCCTTGGGGGACGCCCAGCGATAGTGGAACCTGCTTGGATAGAGTGTGATTAATTAGAGATAAGCTCACACATATTGATAAAGTGTTCTGCTCTCAACATATTTCTATTTGTTTATTTGATTTAATAAATATATGTTTGATGCTGCATATTCATGTATATATATAACATCAACTTTTATTACGTATGCTATGTCTATTTGGACAATTTTCTACATTCACTCCTGTAATACAGCTTTCATTTTAAGTCCAACTTTTATGAATTTCTGTTTTGACAAATTTCAATGCTGCTTAAAACTTGCTTATTGAATAAGGGCATGCAATTTGATATTACATGTACTTGAATTTGAAGCATCAAACTTGACTTAATTACATCAATATAATCAAAACTAGTTTTTTGTATTATTCGAGATGTGTAAGTAGTGAGTTAGTTGGCATTGATGTTGGAGCACTATTTATGGTTAGAGTATTTGTATGAAATTAGGTTACTGGGTTACTAGTTGAGAGAGGTGGCAGCCCCACTAAAATAATAAACACAATACTTGTCAGGGTGAACTGCAAAAGTTACTAAATTAACCAGTGCTTAACCTTTTAGTAGCTTGGCAAAAAAGCAGTCAGGCTTAACTTTGAGGCAATTTGTAAACTATTTATGCGGCACATAAAACACAACACTAGAAAAATCCCCAAAACAACTTTGAAAAATAGAGTACAATGTATTAAAAAAAGATACCAGAATGAACAACCGCCAATCAGTAGAACCAGAGATATTAATTTTAAAAGTTTTTTGTAAAAATAGAGCCAAGAAGCAAAAAGCGCTACTCACAGTTATCTGGTCATGTTAGACCAGGGTAAAGTCAGATAGAGTGCAGGTTGGATACAGGGAACAGGTTAGTCCTGTTGAAGAGTTACCTTCTTAAATCTGACGTTAAGAGGTCCGGTCAAGTTGGGGTCCAAAAGGAGTAGGCTTTTGGTGCAAACAACAGGTTGAGCGTTGCAGACGGCCATTGCTGTAGCACAAAGAGCTGGTCATTGCTGGAGTTTCGCATTAGGTTGATCATCGCAGACAGCCGTTGACTGCATTAAGTGCAGTTCTCGCATTTCCCAGTCATCGCTGATGGTCAATGTGAATTGCAGGTCCTGTGAAAGCTTCGCATTGGCGGTCGTCACAGGCATCACAGGCCGTAACAGGCGGACGATGCTCAGCACAAAGAGGTCACTTTGTGGTTGCGAGGAGTACACATTTCAGTATTTTCACCTTTTCTTGAGGAGGAGTTCACAGTGATGCCAATTAAGGGTCCAGAACCCGGGGGGGGGGCACCTCTTGGGGATCAGGACTCCACAGAGACCAGCAGCAGGGCTAAGGCTGGTCCAAACAGGCCCAGTTGGTGCTGGTCAGCTAGGCAGTAGCAGGGAGGCCTCTGGAAGCTTGTTGCATCCCTGCAGCACACAAGAGGACAGACAACTGACCCTTGGAGTCACTGTGGGTGGCATGTGATCTAGCAAGCTGGCCCAATTGTCCTTCTTTAGACAGCAAGGCAGTCCTTCCAGCAGCAGGACAGTCCTTCTGGAAGCAGGACTTCCTTCTTCTGACTCTTGCACAGGACCAGGGGTGTTCTGATGGCAGGTTCTTATGGTCTCATTTTTATACCTGTGCCAGCCTTTGTGTGGGGGAATTCCCTGACCTAGCCCCAAAACTGGTTCTGGTCAGTTCTTCCCCTGGTTTTGGCTCTAAACTGGATAGGGTGAAAAAAGTCATCTTGTCAGGAAGACCCTCTCCCCTCATACCTAGGCTCACTTTGTCTCACTGCCTGAAGCATTACACAACCCACAACAGCAGAGCCATTCACTGTCATGTAACTCTGGAAACTGGCAGAAATGCACAGTTGGCTTGGGCAAGTAAATGCCAACCTTCTAAAACTGGAATTTGCAATATTTTAACTTAAAATCTAACTTCACTTTTAAAGAGGATTTTAAATTGCAGTTCATTTGACTGTAAACAACATATCTCTATCTACTCCCTATCTGAAGTTAGCACTCATTAAGTGTAACACCGTGTTAGTCTATGGGAGAAATGGGCCTTACAACAGTGAAAAATGGCTTTAGGAGTTTTTCAGTGCCAGGACATGTAAAACCTAAACACACGTCTTACTTTTTAAATACCTTGCACCTTGCCTTATGAGCATTTAGGGCCTATCTTATGGGTGACTTATAAGTGATAAAAAGGAAGGATTAGGTCTTGCAAAAGATTTCTTTTTCCAGGTTAAAATGAAATAAAACTGCACTACAGGCTGAATGGCATGCCTGAGTTATGTTCTAAAAGGCTATTTCAGTTAGTGGTGCAATTAGTGCTCTAGCCCACTAGTAGCTTTTAATTTACAAGCCCTGGGTACATAGAGTACCCATTTCTAGGCACTAATATGTAAATGAAATGTACCAATTAGGTGTAGCACAATTTTACCATGTTTTAAGGAGAAAGCACAAGCACTTTAGCACAGGTTAATGTGTAACATGCACAGAGTATTAATGCCAAAAAGTTCAGCAAAAATCAGTGAGTGAAGGCAAAATGTTTTGGGGAATACCACGTCAAGGATGTCAGGTCTAAAAGTGTTGAACAATTCTACGGTGGTTGTCTTTGTTGGTTTTTGAAATGCTAGAGATATGATAAATAAACTGCAGATCTCCAATCTGTCTAGTACATTTTAGTTTCATTTTAAGAAGTCCTGTGAAGGGCCGGACTGAGGAAAAAAAAGTGCCCTGGTAAAAATGCTCAAACAAGCCCCGCTCCCTTCGACCCCTCACTCTATTCCTCTCTATCCATCCATTTTCTTTCTATCCTTCTGTCCTCTCTCTTCTTCCTCTCTGATCAGTTTTTCTCTACCCCACCCCCTATTTTTCTTTCTCTTGAATTCTCCTGCCATGCTGCAATTAACCTCAGGGGCTGGGTAAAGTGACATAGGCACCAGCAGCAGTCCTGGGCTTTCAAAACTAGACTCTAAGAGTTCGAGAAGACTGGAGATATGTCCAGTGGAAAAAAAGGCCTGTCAAGCTCTGGCCCTGCACTTTGATGTCAGATCTCCCTCCCTATAGCACACCCTACATAACAACGCTATAAATATATCAATGTTGGTAAGCATCTCTATTTTACATAAAGGAGGAGGTTTGCATCATAATCTTGACTTGCTTTTAATGAATGGGGTCATAAATGCAATAACCTTGCTAGGAAACTCTGTAAATGTCACCAGCAGAGGACAGTAATTTGTGTTCTTCATTTCTCTAAGCCATAGCACTTCAGATGTCATCAGTCTGAACATCTACAGGAACTGAATACTGCATGGAATCCTAATGAACATTTTACTGCCTGCAGTCTTCATGTAAAGCTGAATAATTGCTGAGGGTCTGCTGTGCTGTGTCAGAAGGCTATCAGCCAGGAAGTACTAATCCCCAACTTGCAAAGACTGCTTGCGACATTGTAATGTGATAAGCATCTCTCCGTCCTGCCAGAGGTGAGCATAAGAGATGAGTGATGTTGCTGTAAAATGGCTTGTGAACTAGGACATCTGGCTGACAGTGAAGAGGGATACCAAACACATCATTCTAGTCCTAAGGAGCAAGACGAGACAAGACCATCCTTTACCACTTATTTTTGTACAGCAGTGATGACGAGGAGGACAGAGACTTAGGTGAAGAGTAGAGGCAAACCTTTCCAAAGGTAAGCCAGTCTTAATAAAAGTAGATATTCTCTGCCTTTCTTCATGTGCCATTGGGGCAGATAACTGTAGGATTTGAATTACTTATTGAGGGGGTGAAACCCTTCTCAAGCAGCAACCACAATTCTTTTCAGGGTGA
Source organism: Calotriton arnoldi (assembly GCA_963921515.1). Lineage (NCBI taxonomy): Eukaryota > Metazoa > Chordata > Amphibia > Caudata > Salamandridae > Calotriton > Calotriton arnoldi. Next base: position 380,224 of record CAWUFW010005141.1, read on the forward strand.
AGTCACAAGCAATCCTAAATAAACCTGTGCTCAAACCTCCCATAAATTGGCACAGAGCAGCCAGGCTTAACTCAGAGAGCATGTGTAAAGTATTTGTGCAACACTTCACATAGTAACACAGTGAAACCGCACCACAGTAGAAGCCCACAACAGAGATAAAAATATAGAGTAGTTTTTAATAAATAAAACAACAAAAATCTAATTAGTAAAACCGGAGATATTGAATTTCAAAGTTTTTAGAGAAAATAGCGCCAAAAGGCATAAATCGCCAACTATGGATATTTGGTCGTGCCGGACCAGGACAACAGGACAAAGTCACATGTTCAGGCCAACTCATCGGATCACAGGTTGGCTACAAGGACCCAGGTAGACCTGCTAAACAACATACCTTAAAATCCTGATTTGCGGAGCGTGGCCTGGATCCGTGTTGAAGATGCATTGCGCAGTCGGGGAGATGAGTCAGTTCCGAAAAGCTGTGAGGCTGCAATGCAGAGTCTGGCGTCGTCATTGAGGCTGGAGTCAAAGAAGGATGCGAGGGCCTGCGCTGAGGATGCAACGCAAAGTAGCGGGTCCAAAGGCGTTGCAGGTTGCACAGCGACGTATGTCTTTGCGATGGGTTCAATCCATGAAGCAGCGGAGATGCGTCAGTTCTGCTCGGGGTTGTGCCACGCAGATGAGGAGATGCTTCGGTTATGCTGCATCCACAGAGGATGGTGAATCACCTTAAGCACATTTCCAAGGGTCTATGACTGGGGTGGCAGCACTTGGCAGGGTAGACTCACAGTTGGTAGAGTCCAGGTGCAGGTACAAGGTTTTTGTAAGTCTGTTATGTCCCTGAGGCGTCAGATCAGTAGGCCAGCCAACGAGTCCTTGGAGTGACTCTGAGGGGCATATTTACAAGCCCCTATCGCCACCACAACGTCACTTTCAATGACATTGTGATGGGTGAGCAGTCAAAATATCGAAAATAATATATCGATATACAATAATATCGAAGTTAAAATATCGAAGGGACAGAATATCGATGTGAAGAATATCGATGGACAGAATATCGACCCTAAGGTAAGTAACATCGAATTTTTTAATATTGATATTTGTATTATTGTTATGTATTTTGTTATGTTTTTAATATGTATGTGTTATATGTGTTTTTGTTAAGTGTTCTACTTGTTTAAAAATATATGTATACAATTTTTATATGTTAATAAAAAAAATTAAGTTAATTTTTTTTTGTACTGTAGTGGGTTGTGGGTTTATAGGGAATAGGGTGGGAAGTAATTTAATTATACTAAATTAATTATTAATTTTTAGGAATTATAAATTCATTTTAATTATTTTTGCGTTTAAGTTCTGTAGCGGGTTGTGGGTTTATAGGGGAATAGGGTGGGAAGTAATTTAATTGTAATTAAGTTATAATTTATTTTAATTAATTGGTATTGATAATTATATTATTGTTAATTAATTAATAATTGGTAATTAATTTTTATTAATTGGTGATTAATTTTTATTAATTGATTAATTGATCATCATGTAATTTAAATGTAATTAACTTATCATTTATTTTAATTAATTGGTATTGATAATTATATTATTGTTAATTAATTGATAATTGGTAATCAATTATTATTAATGGGTAATTAATTATTATTAATTAGTTATTAATTTTGATTAATTGATTAATTGATCATTATGTTAAGTGTATTATTTTATCATTGGAGTGTGTTGTGCGTTTATAGGGGAATACTTTTGGAAGTAATTGAAATCTAATTAAGTAATTATTAAATTTATTTTTGGGTATTGATAATTAATTTATTGGATATTAATTATTAATAGGTAATTTTTGTAAATTACAATTTTTTGGTTCTAAAATTAATTTATTGTTGTTTTATCATTAATTGGTAATTACATATTATTAAATATTATTTATTGATACATTTAATTAATATATTAAGAATTATTTATTAATTGATAATTAATGTTTAATTATTATTATTATTTGTATAAAAAGCATTTAATTGTTTAATATTAGTTAATTGGCAATTAAGTTTTAATAATTTATATGTTTTTGTTATTACAAATATTTTATCGTTCAATATTTATTATCTAGCAATTAATATTTATTAATTATTATTTATTGGTATTTATTATTAATTTATTGTTAATACATTTTCTATTGGTAATTATGTTTTTAATAATTATTTATTGGTATTGGTAAATAGTTTAGAGTTATTTAATAATTCATTAATTATTTTTAAAAATTAATGTATTTATAAGTATGTTATTTGTAACTTCTACGCTATCCAACACTTCCCCTACTGTTGCACTCTCTGGAGTTGGAATAGTAATTTTTACCCCTACGCTATCCAACACTTTCCCTACTGTTGCACTCTCTGGAATGGGAATAGTAATTTTTACCCCTACGCTATCCAACACTTTCCTTACTGTTGCAGTCTCTGGAGTGGGAATAGTAATTTTTACCCCTACGCTATCCAACACTTTCCCTACTGTTGCACTCACTGGAGTGGGAATAGTAATTTTACCCTCACGCTATCCAACGCTTCCCTACTGTTGCACTCCATGGAGTGGGAATAGTAATTTCTACCCCTACGCTATCCAACACTTTCCCTACTGTTGCACTCTCTGGAGTTGGAATAGTAATTTTTACCCCTACGCTATCCAACACTTTCCCTACTGTTGCACTCTCTGGAGTGGGAATAGTAATTTTTACCCCTACGCTATCCAACACTTTCCCTACTGTTGCACACTCCCTGGAGTGGGAATAGTAACTTCTACCCCTACGCTATCCAACACTTTCCCTACTGTTGCACTCTCTGGAGTTGGAATAGTAATTTTTACCCTACGCTATCCAACATTTTTCTTACTGTTGTTTTTTTGGGGGTTGTAATAGTAGTTTTATTCCCTACGCTATTTAATATTTTTGTATTATTTTAGTTAATATAGTATATAATTAATTTTAAAAATATTAAAAGTAAAAAAAATTTTTAAATTGTTATACATAATTATTTAATTTTTATTTATGTTATTGTTTTATGTGTATAGATGTATTTGTAATTTATAATATTTTTTAATAATTTATAATTTATTAAAATAATTATTCAAACTGATTAAGTAAGTATATATATTATATATTATATGTATATGTTTAAGTAATGTTTTATTTAATTATATATGTTACTTATTAATTTTAAAAATTATAAAATATTTTTAACTATGTTTATTTTAATTATAAGTATTATTTAGTTTATTTTACATATTATTTTTAACAACAAAAAAACGATATTTTTGATAACGATATTTTTACATCGATATTGTTTTTTCGATATTTTTGTACTTACCATGTTGTAGATAGGATTTCGATATTATTGACATCGATATTTTTGTTGCGATATTTTTGTAGGTCGATTTTTTGACCTTTGATATTTTGTCAGTGATCCATTGTGATGGTGTTAGGGGCCTCGCCTTATTTACAAGGCAGCGATGAGCCACTTAACGTGGCTTACTGCTGCCACTGGAATCAAGCTATCCTGGCTGAAGAGGGGTGAAACCCCGAAACCGGTCCTAGGATGCTTGTTTCCGGTCCAGGGAGGACCTGGCTTGGCAGTTCGGGCTGGACTGTTCCCATGAGGCACAGGGTCAAGACTGATTTGCATATGGCCAGGTCGAAACTGGGGTGGCATGGTGAGCAAAAGAATGATGGATTTAACCCAGATCTCTTGACTGGGGGTGAATGTTTTGATTTGTTCTGCATTCCGTCCATCAATTGTGTGTCTTTTGCCTTGTAAGTAAGGCACCCTTTTACTCTGTATTTAGCATGAAAGGGGAGGGCAATGGGTGTTGCAGTGGGCGTTTCACCGCAACACCCATTGATTTTGACGCTGCCTCCTATATACAAGGACAGCGTAAATAGGAAGCTGCGCCAAAATTAAGACCAGGGAAAACCTGGTCTTGAACAGGTGAAACAAGGAGAATGCTTTATTTCTCCTTGTTTTTGCTGTTTCCATGTGTGCTGCCTTGGGCAGCACACACAGAAACATCAAAACGCCATTGATTGTTTATGTGCAGTAAGGTTCCCCCTTCCTGCACATAAACAATCATTTAAAAAAAAAAAAAATGCTGTTTTGCATCTTCTGTGTGTGCTGCTTAATGCACTATGGTGCAAGGGTGCCTGAGCTGGCGCGAGGCAGCTGGACTCAGCGCCAGCGCTAGGGGAAACACAGGGGTGCACCGCATTCTTGTGAATACAGCACATCCCTGCGTTTTCAGAATGGAGAAGCATGGCGTTAGCAATGTTTGCTTAACACCATGCTTCTCCATTCGATTGTAAATATGCCCCTGGGTTCTGTGCTCAAGAGATGCAGGTCCAGTACTTCTCACTCAGGCAAGAGGGCAGCAGGCAGCAGTTCAGCACAGCAAGCAGGAGTCCAGCAGAGTGCAGTCCTGCATAGTGGCAGACCTTTGGCAGCACAGAAGTCCTTCTTCCTGGCAGTGTATCCACAGGTCCAGAAGTGTACTGAAGTGGTGGTGTCTGAGGCCCTATATTTATACCCAGTTGCCCCTTTGGAGAAGCTTCTAGAGGTTCCCTTGGAAGTCCCCAGGCATTGTGCGTTCCGAGCCCTGGCTCCAGACTTACCACAGCGGGTATGCAGCCCCTGGTGGGGAGGCAGGACACAGCCCATTCAGGTGTAAGTGTGGCTGTGCCCAGCTCCTCCTTCCCATTCTACCAATTATGGCCCACCTAGGCACACCTAAGCTCACCATTGTGTGTGGCTGTCTAGGAGAAATGCACAAAGCTCAACTGTCAGTCATGTGACCAGAGACAGGCTGCAGACACTAGATGGCTATGGCAAGAAAATGCCAGCTTTTTTAAAGTGGCATTTTCAGAATTGCAACTTAAAATCTGACTTCACCATAATTTAGGATTTTAAATTGTTATCCCAGAGACACCCAACATGAACTGGTTATCTCTTCCCATTTGCAAAATACAATTATAAAATGTAATAAGGCAACTCCAATGTTATCCTATGGGACAGATAGGTCTTGCAGTAGTGAAAAAGAAATGTAAGCGTTTTTCACTACCAGGACATGTAAAACTTAAAAGTACATGTCCAACTTTTTAATTACATTGCACCCTGCCCTCTGGGCTGTTCAGTGCCTACCCTAGGGTTTACTTATAGGTATTAAAAAGGAAGGTTTGGGCATGGCAAAAGGTTTATTTTGATAGGTCGAAATGGCAGTAAACTGCACACATAGGCTCTGCAATGACAGGCCTGGGACATGTTTAAAGGCTGCTTAAGTGGCTGGCACAATCAGTGCTGCAGGCTCACTAGTGGCATTTAATTTGCAGGCTGTCAGCACCAGGGGCAGCTCCTCCGTTGGAGCGGAGGAGCGTCGCCCCACTTAAATACCCCCAACGCCCCAGAGATTAAATATAAAATGGTAATTCATCCCCTGTTCCAAACAGAGCGTCAGGACATGGGCGGGGCTGCTCCTGAGTGACAGCAGCAGGGCAGAGTGCGGGCTGCCTTTTGCACTTGTTTAAAGTATGTATGTTTTTTTGGCCAGCCGTCTTGTGACGGCCAGCCACACATGCGCACTTTAGACATCTTGTACCCAGCTGTCTTTAGACAGCTGGGTTAGAGCAAGTGCAGGCCTCCAGAGTGCTGTGGAGCGCCGAGTGAGGCCGCTCCCTCCAATCAGGGCACTACTCTAATGCTGCATGAGAGCAGCACCAGAATTGGTCAAGAGAGTTTCCTGATGGTCGGGCTGCAGTTCAAGAAAGAATCGGACCAGGTACGGAAGTAAGTGTTAAATATTGTATTTATTTATTTTATTTGCGCTTGCGTACGCCTGCTCCCCATATACTCCAGCCACCACTGCTCAGCACGCGTAGTGTCACTTTACTACTGTTGTACAAGTAAACTAGATATGCCATTTGGAGATCAGCCAATGTTACCATGTTTACAGGGGAGAGCACAAGCACTTTAGCGCTGGCTAGCAATGGTAAAGTGCACAGATTCCTAAGGCCAGCAAAAACGAGAACAGAAAAATGGAAGGGGAAGGCAAAACGTTTGGGGTAAGACCACCCTAAGGCTGGCAGATCTAAGAATAACATACAGGCCCTGTCATGGAGAAGAAGTTTGTTCAGTGCCCTCAGCCCAAGATCAATTGTTTGATGAAGAATAGTGACAAACATGAAGGATCCTTCTCTTTTTTCCGAAATATACACGAAAGAGACCATTTTGGAAGGGATCAATGATTAGTACCTTATTATCACAGAATGAAATTCTTTGAGTTCACCATTTGCTCCATCATACTGCAGAGCATCTAAACACCATTAGTGGGCAGAGAGGTAACAAGTTTAAAGCTTCTCTAAACTCCTGATATTTCCCAAATCACTGAACCCTCTGGTGCACTTCTGTGTGGTTTGGACCTAAAGCATTGAGCTGAGCAGGAATCTTCCCACTCTATCCCCGTGTGGAATTCTCACTGGTGCCTCCTGTGAGGTTGGAAATCCAAAGACTTAAACATTGCTGGATCTAACCTTGATCTTAATTTATTTTATTTTGTATCTCTAGTCTTCGGTGCTAAATATATGATTTTCTCCGATTTAAACATAACTTCTTACACAACGTGTCAGGTTCGGATTTTCTTCCTGCTTAACTGTCTGTGTAGGCACGCTAGCCACATAATGGTTATGATAAAACATGTTGGAAAGGATGTGAATATGAACGATTGTGTAATTATGTTCCTGGCAATGCCTTAACATATGTCGAACTTGTCCTACTCGCCAACCCCGACACCAGAGCACGCGCAGGAGGGCTTTCCTTCTGGGTCCTACCACCGTGCGTGTGGATGACTGACGTAGCCACCGTGTATCAACAATCAGCTACCCTTATGGTATCGTCCACGTGAAGGAATTCTATCCGCTCACGTCATATATCTGATGTCACTGTAACACCAGTCCACTCAGTCACCAACGCCAAGAGGCCATTGTGTGGCGTATGGGCACTGTTCAAATAACCACCAACATGGCATAAAAGGCAAAACTCCACGCTTCTGCTTCTGCTGTGCACTAATCCTACCAAGGCAGAAAGCATTTCAAGACAACTTAGTTTGTGTAGATGACTAGTGTTCCAATGCTAATTAATATGAGATGCTCGAAATCATGGTTTCCTCGTATATTGTTTGCATGGGTTGTAGAGGCATTTTGTTGGTGTGGCACCCTTTTAAAATATTATTTCCAGATCATTTTGTTTAGTTTTCGAAAAGCAACATGTTGTTTTTGATTGCATGCATGTTGGGGGCGGTGCGTTTGCAGAGGGGTAGGAACGATGCAAACTGTTTGCCCGGATCCTGTTTCAGTTTGTTTTGGGCAAAGATCAGTTAAAGGAGAGTTAATCATTGTGAGCTGCTAAAGGTTAGCACATCTTGCTCAAAGACGTCTCCTTGCATCACATTGATGGACTAGGAGCAGCTGAAAACTACTTGCAGATCCCAGGTATGTCTATTTTAAAATTCACCAAATATGTAAAATGACATTTTGTGATACATTTCGTAGTATGTTAATGTGAACTTGTGAGAAAGATTATTGTAGCGAAAGTTGGAATATTGATGTGTTTTTTGTCCTAGCAGGTCAAGGTACATAATGCGTTATATTTTTCAACATGAAGTGTAGGTTTCTTGTAACACACCTATTACATGTACGAAAACTATGTCCAGGCTTTCCAACTAATATATTAGCTACTGGAGTTCTGCATTCCTTGAAACAGAAAATCATTTTCCCCTTGCAGCGTAATCGGATTAGGTTTTGTATAATGGCCATTATGTAAAAGCTGGAAACTAGGTCGCTTACATACTTGAAGGGAAATACCTCGAAGATGTCTGTCAGCACTTCTCAACACAGCTTGAGAAAGTTGCAGTTGGTAACGCATTCTGCTAAGACTTCACTTACAGGTGCTGGGGACTGAAACTGCGCACCCTCAGGAGAAACTCTGATCCTCGACCCTGTAAATTCACATCTGCAACACAAAACCTAGGCAGCAGAATTGTAAGAGGCAAAATGCCCGTCATAAATGTGTGGCTGCGGTTTCAGGGCCCACAGTTCTCAGACTGTGGACAGGGAAAGGGCCAGGCACTTACAGATACAGCCCGGCCCTGCATGCATCAATATAAAAACATTGGCAAAGCCAATAGGTCTGTCGTTCTGTCAATAATGCGTTTGTAAGGGTGCTTTGCAAACTTTATTGTTTGGGATGCTTCTGAGGCCTTGAAAATATAAAAAAAGAAGCCATTACCTTAAAGGAAAAATATTTTTGGACCTCAAAAAGCACACATTTGTATAGAAGTGCCTGGCAGTGAAATGAACAACGTTGTGTGGGTATATGCTCCTTGTGAAAGAGAAGAAAGATCTCACTCACAATGAATGTAGCCAATTACTGAAGTGGCCAATCTAGGCATTGCCCAGCTGTATGCTGTAGTGGGTGGAAACAAATGTGAAGGACGCAGTAACAGACCAAAGAATGGGGAATGCTAGCTAAAACGCTTATAGGTATACCACAGCTATACTTTTAGTATAATCAAAAAGTGTAGTGTAACACCAGCCCTAAAAATCAGCGGCAACACGTCTACTGCTCTGTTATTTATTGTCTCTTATGAGTCCAGTCACCCACGGAAATAGATTTTCATCAGTAGACCTCGAAGGGTCCACACATGTTAATTGCAAGTCGGAAATGCATTTGCAAATGGACAAGGAGGTTTGGCAACAGGTAACAAACTCTTTTGATGCGGTAACTCCTGTTGTTTTGCGAATCTCACGTTTTGCCACCACAAAAAGAACCTCTGGGGCATATTATCAAGGGCGGGGTTAAAATTATCTGTCGCTAAAGCGGTGATAATGGCTTGATAATATGCTCTGGAGAATTCAATAGAAGCCCATGTTCACACCAGAACATGGGCTTCTATTGGAATTCTCAAGGGCATATTATCAAGCCCATTATCGCCGCTTTAGCGGCAGTTTTCTTTTTATTCAGTCCCGTTGACAGACTTTGACAGGAGCTCCCATTAGGAGTCCGTTTAAGAATGAGAAACAGGCAGTGATTTGGGACAATGTGTGACAATCTATCATACTCTTTGATGCGGCCGGCCAGAAGCAAACTCACCGGTCTAGTTCTCAATCATCAGTAGATTTGTAGAGCTCTTCTAGTCACCCGTGAGGGTATCCAGTTCTGAGTGAAATATACACTTTCTGATTTTCAGTTTAAACAAGCATGTTTTAATTCACTGAACTGGAAACGCCTGCTTCTTTTAATGGGTTCTTATTTTTCATGGCGTGGTGCCTATCTTTTCGGAACAGATAATTACTTCTTTCAGGATTTATCTAGCCCCCTGCTATGCACACGCCTTCCACACATTTTTAAGATCTTCATTTACTCTGAGTAGATTTCATGTAATCTCGTCAGACGAGCCAATCATGTGGGAATCAGCCTGGCGCTCGCCGAGTGTTTATAATTACAGCTGTAATCCCAGCTGCTGTTGTACCATTTCCTACCGAAGAAAACATTCTTCGTTTGTCAAATTCGTTTCTAAAATCTAGTAGAAACAAGGCAGTGTTATAATGTCTTCCTTTTTTAATTGTGCTTAATATAATATCGTGCAATTCACTGCGCATCACCTTTTTGTTTAATTTCCGTCGTTCATATTTTGTCTCAACATCTGAAGGTCCTTAGGCGTCAGGCAGTAAGACCATGTCAACTCTGCCTGCAATATGCTGCTCCATTCCCCGAAGCATCCATCAGCACTTTCCATTGGTGGTATTAGCACCTTGTATAAGTAATAAAATACAGTCACAAAAATATATAATTATCTCTACCTTTGTAACAAGAAGTGCTAGGGTGAGCTGCTTTTTTTACAATTTACTTCTCGATATTACACTTTGAATTAGATCACTTGGGGGGATATTACCAAGGAATAGCGATAATTATCGCAAAGCGCGCTTAACGCTGTTTTTTTTATCGCCGGCTATCGTTGGATTTCATCGCGGAGATAGCGCGTTATTATCAACGCTTATCTCCAAGGCGATAAAAAATCCAGCGATAGCGGCGAAACCCAGCAATAGCGCGAGGAATCCAGCGATAAATTCTCTGCGCTAATGAAAAGCTTGCTAATAGGCAGGTGAGGACTTAACCTTACAATCCACCTCCCCTTGACAAGAATGGTTAAGTCAAGTTTTTAGCAGGTGCGATAATCGCGGTTAGCGGGACTTTTTTTATCGCTTCGCGGGCATTGCTAATAGGGGGAAGTTGTGTTTGCGACTGTTTCCAGTCGCTTTTAGTTGGGAACGCCTACTTTGCATGTCATTAGCGATAATTATCGCTGACATGCAAAGCGGCACCAAAACGGTCGCTTTCGCCATAAAGCTGTCGCTAACAGCTGTTAGCGACAGCTTGCTAATAGGGCGATAGAAATATCGCCGCTTTAGCGGCAAAAAGTGCCGCTAAAGCGGTGATACCGCCCTTGCTAATATGCCCCTTGGTTACTTGGCAGATTAATGTTTATTTATCATTCCATTTCCATGTAAATATTTAATTTTCATCCCTGAAATCAGAGATTACTTATTAAGTGATTTCATTTTATTTTTGAGCAACAGCAAGTGTTTTTGTATTTAACATTTTTAACCATGCAATGCGACTCTTTCATTGAGACCTGCGAGTAACGCTATTGATAAAAACTGTGTGCAATGTATATACATACATTTGTGTTTTATTCTTCAAAGAGAAAAGGCATAGAGACCCCTCTATATATTTGTTTACAGAAACAAGATACGGAAGACAGGGTGAAGAGGATTTCGCTTTTATCAAAACTCAGCAATTTACGAGTTTTGTGTACAGAGATAAACAACAATATTGGGAAGGCAACGCAGAAAACGTTTGTCAGACAGATACAGATCACAGGGTAGTTGGCAAACATAGCAAATTTATATATATTTTAAGAGTTTTGTTTTTTAACAACTCCATTTTTCTTATCCAATGATCTTGAATGTGAGCAACAAATATGAAACATCCTTTCCGAGAAGGTAACATTTGCTAACTGGCATCCTCACATGGCAACATTCCAGTTGGTAAGGTACCAGCATTTTTACTCACCTATTTCTTCTTGATATCAGACATATGTGTCTACATCAGTTTTAGCTCCCTAGAAACTCTATAATAAAGATGATCAGAGAGCACTGAACATTTCAGGAGTGTGACAGGGGCATAAGGGCTCCTCAAAGAAACACTTCTCTTGATGCCAGTCAAATTCCATTCATACCTACACACACTATTAAAATTACAGACTGCGCCAGTGGGACCATGGAGGGGATGTTACATCTCTGCCCCCAGTCATTTGTTTTGGCACAGTGAGAGCATGATAGCACCCTCAAGAAGGAGGATGGTCAAGCTCGCCCATATTCGCTCTAAATTGCAGTTTAAACTTTATTCAGGTTATCAGTCTGAATGATTAGCAGGAATTTCTAAATTGTTGTACGGTGGATCAGAGTGGTCTGCCTCTAATTAGAATTGTGCGTCTTTTAGAGAGGAGCCTTTTCTGTTCGTTCTAGAATATTCTTCTCTAACAGCACTTGACATATGAGATGTTCCTGGAACTACATTCAGAGGAGTACTTTCTTGGTCTAATCTGAGGCCACTCAGAACTGCACTTTGTCTAGAACTGTAAAGGACAACTCTGATTCAAAAGTGCATGTTAGAGCTGTCACCCTTAGGGTGGTCTTCCCTAAACTTCTTGCCTCCTATTTTTCTGAACTTGTTTTTGCTGGTGTTTGGACTGATAACCAGTGCTAAGGTGTTTGTGCTCACTCCCTAAAACATGGTAACCTTGGTTTACAGCTGATTGGCATATTTAATTTACTCAATACGTCCCTAGTAATGTGGCATACCATTTACTCACAACCTGTAAATTAAATGCTACTAGTAAGCTTGCAGCTGGTATTATGTTCTCACTAAAGTAACCTCTTAAAACATGTCCAAAGTCTACCTTTGCACCCTGAATGCAGCTTAAACTGCCAATTTAACTTACCAAAGCGACCCCTTGCCAAGCCTTAAACTACCTTTTTATTGCATGTAAGTCACCCATAAGGTAAGACCTAGGCAGCCCATCGTGCAGGGTTCATTAAAATTAAAAGGTTGGAGATGTATTTTTAGGTTTACATGTCCTGGTAGTGAAAAACTCCTAAATTCATTTTTTCACTACCTTAGGATAACATTGGCTTGCCTTATTACATTTAATAAATGCTAACATTTGATTGGGAACTAGTAGAGATTTCATGTTTGGTGTCTGAGACATTGTAATTTAAAATCCTCTTTAATGGTAAAATCGGATTTTAAGTTACAATTTTGAAAATGCCATTTTTATAAAGTTGCCATTTTCCTGCCCTGGCTATTGTGTGCATGCAGCCTGTTCCTGGGCCACACGACTGAGCGTAGTTGGATTTTGTTTGTTCCTCTCAAACAGCCACACAATAGAGGGATTAGGTGTGCATGGATGGGTCATTGCTGGCAGGATGAGGGGTGGGTGCAGAGCTGGGCACAGCCCCATTTACAAGTCAGTAGGCTGTGCTCTGCCTTCACACAAAGGACTTCACACTACCTTATTGTTCATGCAGAAAGGCTGGAGACAGAGCAGGGAAGGCAGGAGACTCCAAGCACTTCAAAGGGAATCCTCTTTAAACATCTCCTACTTCAAAGAAGGCAAAGGTATAAAAATAGGACACTCAGACACACTTTTCAGTTTTATTTCTGGCCTGTGGAAGGACTATCAGAGGAGTGCCTGTTGTGTACTTCAGAAAAATGCTTTTCTACACCTGAAAGGACTTGAACCCTCAGATGCCTACCCTGCTTCTTGAGCCCTGTTCCACCTCTTCAACCCAGGGAAGCCAGAGAGACTCCAAGGGCTAGTTGGCCAAAATCCTGATCAGAACCTCTGGGACAGAAAAGGCTCCAGCTATCTTGAACTCAGAGCTAGATCCAGCCTGAGTGTGTGTTAACCCTCCAGGTGGTGCCTCTCCAGTCCTGGACCCTTGGAAGTGGTGTTAAAGGTGCATAGATAACCCAAATCCTAATTTTGGAACTTAGCAAATGTTTGCCTAAAAAGTGTTCTGAGAACCGAGAGGAGACTGGGACCTACCTGCTCGTCAATCCACTCAAGGTGCATTGCCGGTCAGACTGACTTCGCGGTAGCTCCTGCTATATTCTTCTCTGCAGCAGCAAATCCTGTTCAGCGATTCTTCGCAAATGGCATATTGGGCCTCAGGGTGTCCTTGTCAGTTACAGCTTGCAGCATCATCCTGCTGAAGGTTGTTGACTTTCAAAAAAGAGACTAAGCCTGAATGTGTAAATCTTCACAGCAACTTTGTCAGCGGCTCCGCCACAACCACACCTCCTGGACACCCCCTGTAGCCTTGCCCAGCTGAAACTTTAGCTTCTTAGACCATTTTTGTTGAAATTTCTTCTACATCTAAAGGTAATGGCAGCTGCACCCAATCCACTTCTTGTATCCAACCCACGCTCTATCGCGCTCAGCCAAATATTTTGACTTTGACCTGTTCTTGCGCGACTAGATGGTCGTAGTTGGCACTTTAACCTTTTAGGTACTAGTTTTTAGCTTAAACTATAAAAATTCATAACTTTTGTTCCACTGATAGGATGTTTGTCTTTTTGGTGTCAAATAATTTATAAAAATGTACTTCTTACATTTGTGTGGGGTTATTTTTTGTTGTATTTTCACTTTATTACTGTTTGTGTACTGCATAAACACTTTACACGTTGCATCTAAGTTAAGCCTGAGTGCTTTTGTGGCAAGCTACCAGAGAGTAAAGCACATGTTAATTTGGTGACTTTGTGGTTCACCTTGACAGAGAAAGTGGCTGTTGCTTGAGCAGGGTCAACACCCCACTTAACCAATAACCCAAGTTCTCCCAGTGCACAATAGAGAACAATTCCAAGCTACAAAATACATTGTTATAAATTTCACTTACACATTTGCAGCCAATTGATTAATGCCTGTTGACCATTAATGACTTTCTGATACTTCAGCAGTTGTTCATTGTGTGAGCCCTGGTCAAGCAGCAACCTTAGCCATAATAAGGGTAAGGCACAAGCAAACCCCAAATTAACCTGTGCTCAACCCCTTGATAGCTTGGCACAGAGCAGTCAGGCTTAACTTAGAGGCAATGTGTAAAGTATTTGTGCAACACTTAGTTACACACAGTAAAATAGTGAAAACATGACACAAAAATGATCCCACACCAGGCTAAAATATAGAGCTTAATTTAATAAATTAAACAAGACTAAAGCCACAAAAGTCCAATTAGAAGAACTGGAGACATTGAATTTTAAAGTCTTTAGGAAAAATAGTGCCAAAAGGCGTAAAGCACCAACTATGGATATCTGATCGTCCTGGATCCGGATGAAGTCACAAGTTCAGGCCGACCGTGATAGAGCGTGGGCCAGATACAGGGAAGGAGCTAGGCCCACTAAACGGAGTACCTTAAATCCTGGTTTGCAGAGCATTGCATGGATCCATGTCGAAGATGCATTGCGCAGCCGAAGTGATACGTCGGTTTCGAGATGCGGCGAGGCTGCAGTGCAAGGGCCTGTGTCGTCATCGAGGATCCCGTTGATGGGGCTTGCACTGCAAAGTCCAGTATCGAGGATGCAACACATAGTCGGTGCGATTTGTCGCTTCTGAAGAGCTGCCAGGCTGTAATGCGGAGCCTGGTTTTGTCGTCAAGGCTTGCATTGATGAGAGATTAGAGGGTCTGCTCCGAGGATGAGAGTATTGAAAGCGTTGTGTGCTGCGACGGAAACTGCTGTGATGGTGGTTCCTGTCAATGCTTTTATAAATGTCTCCCTGCTTGGCTGTCATTTATAAATGAAGTGAGCAGCCCCTCCACAATGTGGACGGAGTCATTTTCTCTGTCCCCATGGTGGTACAGCGGGCTGCGCCCATGATTTAAATCAGACCTTTTATTTTAAATCATAACTTGATTGATACAGTTTATTAGACTTCCTCACAACCATAGACTATCAAATGTTTTATATCCCTACACCAGGTGTCTCCAACCAGTCGATCGTGAGCTATCGGTAGCTCCTTGACACCTTCAGTGTAGATCACAGCCTTAAGGTCATTTTTAAAATAACCACAGTGTCATATTCCCTGTGTGTCATATTCCCTGTGTGGCAGGCACCATCAGATGCCTGCCACACAGTGCAGGGATTTCCAGGCCACAACCGGAGGGCCGGGGGCCCTGTTAGGGGCCCCCAAAGACACTTTTCCGACAGCAGTTCCATGTCGGAAAGGCTGACATGGAACTGCTGTCAGAAAGTGGCATAATAATCCCAACGGCGAAAACGCCGTCTGTTAGGGATTATGAGGCACTTCCGACCGGCCGATGGGCTCCTTGAGCCCATCCGAATTGAGTCGGATTCCCCAGCTGGTTTGAACTCAGACTGCCGTCATTGTAATATGGTGGTAGTAGTTCAAACCTACGCTGTCGGTCGGAAAGCTTCAGACCAGCGGTCGGAGGCTTTCTGACCGAAATCGAAATCAGGCCTTTAATGTTTTATGAGGCCTGTTTCTTAACTTTAAATTCCTCCCATTTAAACAAATGGCTGGATTTTTCTGTTATAAATATGGCACCTTGTCTACTGGTCAATGGGTGCAAGATCCATGGTGATTGCAAATGTGTTTCTTGGAAATGGGATTCCAATTAAATGATGAGTCCCGTCATAGTGCCCCTGGTCAAAGTATTTTGTTCAAACGATAGTATCTGGTTCCATGGACATTAGGCTTAAAGTCAATGGAGCTGGGCATGAGGGTGTCTGGTAACAATGTGCTAGTTGCTTATCCTTCGGTGTCTCACAATGATTTTCGCAGCTCAGATGTAGCTCTCACTACAGAAAAGGTTGGAAACCCCTGACCTACACCATCATAATTTATGTTTCTATGCGTCTTAGTGTTCTTCCAATCTACGGGTATCACTCTGACTGGTCACTAAGTGCTGGTATCAGGCCCTGCAATTTCAGTGACTGCAGGAGAGAGTCCATGATGTACCTACTATGCTGTAGCCCAGACTTCATAACTGCATGTCGCACTTTATTAAAACCTATTGTAGTATCTTCATGTTATGTTTATAATGTTGATTAACACACAAAGCCTCTCCTAATTATTGACCTAATTGCTAAAATGCCTGCTATATGAGTGTAGGCATCTCACAAAAGGTGAAAGACTGGTCTCACACACCACCTGGTGTCATGCTTCATCATTGACCAGTCCTCGCCCTCTAAAAACTTGGTTTGATAGAGGGCGGGCATGCACCTGAAGACAGGGATGCACTTCTAAAACTAAGTGGGGGCCCTTAACAAGAAAGTGAAGTTAAAAAGCCATTACGGATGTCAAACCTCTTTTTAATGTAACTGACATCTGTATGGGGTTTAAAAGAAATGATCGGTGTATTGGGGATATCGTGGTCCCCCCACCGTATAACTAATGGTCAACATGTTTCTGCCTAGTGGCCCAAAAGGGTCCGCGGCATTCATCAGGACCTATCATACACCAACGGGCTCCTACCTTACCATTCAGTGTAGGTGAGGTATCCACTATGTGGGGTGATCAAGGTCACCCACCACAAATTTGCGGCTGTGTTATTCCAGCCTGTATAAAATAAGGAGACAATAAACATTTGACAGAAATAGCAATAAAGTCACATAATTATGTGAAGATCATTCGAAACGCCACATATACATGCCAAAATCAGTGAGTGGCTATAAGTGCAGCAAACTGTGTCAGTCATATGTGCACCTAAAGATAATGACGGGGGATACTTGGTCCCCAAAGCTTACCCTATTCCCTGGGACCTACTTGCCCCATAGGTAGAGTGAGAAAGGAGGACCCCTTAGGTCACGTGCCCTACAAAATATGGAGAAAAACGGAGAAGAGAAAAGAACATCCATAAAAATCAGATACAATAATCCAATAGCGAGGAGACTTAGGCAAACTGCTCCAAAATCGCTTGAAATGGAAAAGCACTAAATGCGTGCAAAACAGGAAGTGCAAACATCCATTCAAACCATTCATACTCTTACTGTTGTTGAAAGGATCTCCCGCTACTGCACCTATGTCTGCATGTCTCACCTCCTCGCTGGTAAATGAGGGGAGACAGGGAGCACTTTATATAGGAATGGCGCCTGGGCGTGGTTGTGTTAATTAATATGTAATTAAAGTTAACTAACTAGCAATCTCACCGATGTTCAAAATTGTGGCCACCTGACCTGTAAATGGCTGACATCCGGTGTCTCTAAAAAGTCATGGAGATCGCTGCCTGACCTGCCTGGCAGCCAATGCGACCCACGGAGTACGAAAGCGATTGTTTTCATCATTGTTGGATGGCGCTCCCATCGTGGAGAAACATGTAGTGAACACATGCGCATGCGCAGGTGTTCGACACAGTATGGAGATACGTATAGTGAGCGCATGCGCAGGTATTGATACACTATTCCTGAGCGATCAAAGAGTGGCATCACCCAACATGATTTCAATAAATATAGCGCTGCCAAACGTGGTCGCGTTACCTACTCAAGTGTATATATATATATATTCTCAAGCTCATGACTGTTTAGGAATTTTATGGACTCCTAGTTCATAACAGTTTTAGTCACATGCGCCCGTAATTAAAGGGCGGGGGGACATTTAAAATCAAAGCAGCTGGATTATAAGACCCGCAGATAGCAGGTGCTCAAGAGAATAAGAATCTTATGTGGCTCGACTTATTCGATTGTATGCATATTATCAGATAATATGAATATTAGGTATCAAGAGTACAAATTAGAAATAGCGCAATGTATAAGGCGCAATGTCTGTATCACAGTTGGTGTTTTAGGACTCAAAGTTTACTTAGCGGTGTGGGTCAAATGGGGCCAAAGTGTAAGATATGGATGACAAAATCTCAGCCATACTCTATACTACTACAGCGTAATGCAAAAAGTTGACTTAAATGCAAATGTGTATTTCTGGTATAATGCTCAAAACTAGGGTTTACAATGAATATGCATGATTTATAGCGCCATTTGCAACCAGGGAATTTCGTCGTTCAATCCTTTCTCCCAGGACCGTAGTCTGTACACCCATCGTTGCTCTCTAATGTGGAGTGGTCTTGTCAGGTCCATTTTATGTTTCTTCATAACTTCTAGAACCACCCATTTAAGGTCATTTTCATTATGGTTAAGTTCTAGAAAGTGCCTTGTGAATTTGGTGTTACTTTTCTTGCACCTGATAGTACTACGATGTTCATTAATACGGATTTTGATCTTCCTGGTTGTCATGCCCACGTACATGAGACTGCAGGGGCATATGAGAAGATAGACCACATTTTCTGTATTGCAATTGCTAAAATTGTTCAGTTTCCATGCATTTCCAGTTCCTATATCAACTTCTTTGGTGGTAATAGTCAAAGGACAAGCAACACAGCCTCCACATGCATAGTGACCTGTTGGTCTCTGGGTGTTCCACAGAGTGATCTGGTTTACTTCTGTTCGCTGAGGATCTTTGGCATGTACTAATGTATCCCGGATATTTTTGCTTCTTTTAAAAGCAAACAAAGGACACTCCCAGTGGCGATTGGCACCGTTCAGGATATGCCAGTTCTTTTTAATGATTTTCTGTACCATATTGGACGCCGGTGTATAAGTAGTAACACATACAAGGCGGTCTGTTTTTCTTTAATTGTATCCTCAAGGAGGGCCTCCCGGTTATGATTCCTAGCTCTTTTTTGGCTTTCTTAATCATTTTTTGGGATAGTTTCGATCAAGAAGTTTCTTTTCAAGTTCATCCGCCTGGGTAATGAAATTCTCTGTTTCTGAACAATTCCTGCGTACTCGCAAGAATTGACCTACTGGTAAGTTGTCTCTTAATGCTTTGGGATGGTAACTCTCGTATAATAGAAGACTGTTCTTATCCGTAGGTTTCTTATGTACTTTTGTACTAATGCCTTCTTCTGTTAGGCTGATGTCTAGATCAAGAAAGACAACATTCGTCCTGCTGATGGAATGGGTAAACTTAAGATGATGATCTTTCGTGTTAACCCAGTCTATAAAGCTATTAGCTGTCTCTTCATTACCCTGCCACACAATGAAGATATCGTCGATGTAGCGTTTCCACATTTTGATTTGTTGAGTAAAAGGATTAACAGTACTGAAGATGTAATTTTCTTCAAAATGGTGGACATAAAGGCATGCTAAACTGGGGGCAAAGGTACTGCCCATTGATGTTCCGGTAACTTGATGGTAGATGGTTTCTTCGAATTCAAAGTAATTCTCTGTAAGGGCAATCTCAGCGCATTCCATTACGAAATGGCGGGGAGTGAGGAAGTTCCACTCAAGATTCAATAGAATTTCTTCCACTACTTCTAGTGTGCGCCTTTGAGGGATGCTCGTATATAAAGCTTCTATATCCATAGTGATAAGGATATCCTCTGTTTTGTTAATTTGTGTATCACGCAGTAGGCACAGTACATCCTTTGTGTCTCTAAGGTAAGATGGTGATTGCTGTACTAGGGGTTTCAAGAACCAATCGCAAAATTGCGAGAGGGGCTCCAAAATAGACCCAATACCAGAGACTATAGGTCTTCCTGGAGGTGGTATTCTTCCTTTGTGGATTTTGGGTAAGATATAGAACCTTGGTGTTCTGGGATTCTCACAGATAAGAAACTCAGCTTCTTGTTTCGTAATCCAATCCTGACTCAAGGCCTCGTCTACCATAGACTGGATTTTCCTCATCAAACGTGGTGTAGGATCTTCTATATGTATCTCGTAGCTGGTGTCATCTGAGAGTAAACGGTTACATTCGTCCCTGTACATAATTTTGTCCATCAGGACAGTTGCACCGCCTTATCAGCCGGTTTGATGGTAAGTAAGCTGTTGTTTTTCAAATTTTCAAGTGCATTACGTTCTGGTTTCGTAAGGTTTTGAAAGCCCTTTTCTTTGCCAAACTTAATCTGTTCTATTTCTCTAAGAACTTTCTGTTCAAAGGCCAATATATGGCAAGGAATGGTGTAAGATGGGGGAACAAATGTCGATTTTCTCCTCAGACCAGTATTAGACATCTCATGTTGTTCTTCCCTTATGTCGCCGAAGTGGTTGCGAAGTTTAATTTTTCTGAAAAACTGGGCCAATTCCGTATTAAGTGTAAATGGATCATTAATAGGTGTGGGTACAAAACCTAAGCCTTTCGAGAGGACTTTTTCTTCATCAATGGAGAGGGTATGTGTACTCAAATTGACGATGTTAGTTATTCTCGGCTCGTCGATGGACCGTTCCCTCTCCCTCTGCTCCTCGTTCCCATTGCAACTGATTGTTGGTCCTCCCATTGTACTCGGGTATTCTGTTTTTTTCTTCCTTTTCCCCTTCCTCGGCCTCTGTATAAAAAAGGCTGTGGACCTTGAGGAAACCCAAAACCTGAAGGGTAAAAGGGTTGCTGCCAGAAACCGAAGGGTGGCATAGGTGGTTGCATCATAGGATTGCGATAAGTCTGCTGTCGTCTTCCCTGATAGCCATCAGTGCTCTCATCACTACTGCTTCCACTTGTGCTCCTCTCATCTCCTGAACTAAAAGTCCAATTCTGTGGGGTTGGTCTAAACCGAAATTGGTTCTTACCCGAGTATTGTTGCTGGGGTTTCTCATAATACTCGTCAGTAGTATACGGATATGTGGTTTCCTGACTGAACTTCTGAACATCTTTTTAAGTTTCGTCAATTTTGACTGAGTGAGGTATTCCTTATAGTCAGTGTGGTCTTTATTTATCTCATCCAATTTTTTCTTAAATACAGTTAGGTGTACCAACGTTTTAAGTTTACTCTCACTTTGTTGGATCTCAATCAGGAGTGCATCAGCCAATTCCCTGGCTGTGTTGATGATAAGGACTAACCAGTCTTTAGTGCATTTCCATGCAATTCTAGACCAGTTAATGTTTATAATGTTCCCTTTTACCTTGTTCCTAGCTGCTCAGCCAGTGTGAGTGTTCTGTGTGGAATGTTGGTGTGATGGACATGAGTGGAATGCTTGGGTGCCTGGCGTGTGTGTTGACAGTTGGAAGATGGGCTGAGCAGCTAGCAGGCTGCTCCTGGTGGGGCTGTTACCACAGATCTTATGGACTAAATAAACATCCTTAAAAGACACTACTTGGCAACGTCTACTTTGTCACCTCTACGCATGGGACGATACCACTACATTTTGGCAAGGACTGGACTTGGACTCAAGTGTTTAAAAGTATTCAAAGCTGTCTACATGAAACAAGGGTAACTACTTGAAACAAGAGAGACTACAAGAAACATGAGTAACTAGAAGAATAAAGTTTGGAGCTTCAGGCAAGCCAGCCCCACCAGTGTCCTTATCAACGGACAGCCCCAGCCTGGACATGCTTCTTTGTACTTTTAAAAATTGGTATGCACTTTGTCTGCATCTACGATCCATCAGTGTTTAAGGAAGCATGTCGCTGCACAGGAGTGAATTATGGATCGATTTTACGTTGCATTGAAGCAAGCAAAACTCTGTCCCAGAGCGAGAACATGTAAGGGGCTAAGCTGGACCTTAATTGGTTTAAATTGACTGCAGGTTTCACACAAAGACAGATAAACTCGATGGTCTTTGACATTTAAATGGTTGCGGAGACATGTGGTGTATGCAAGCATTACTACGGAGCATCGCTTGATAATATGGGAGCTGAAATTCACACGACTCATTTGTGAAGGAGACCGTCTGTTTGCATCACGAGTATTAAACCTACAATCATGCACGATGTTTGTTGGGATTATTATCAATGGTATATCGGCGAGTGGATGGGTCCATCAGTCATCGAGGGTGAGACTTATTCAGACTTTATTGTGTTTCGTCTCTACTTTAAAGTTATGCCCACTACCATGCCAGTTAAACTGTTTTGAAGCGGTTTGAATCAAATTTTAGAGCGCGTGCACATTACCTTATCTGGTGCCGTGCTTGTGGAGTCGCGGGGAGTTCCTTCTGTGACGCGTCTGCAACTCTGCTTCCCCTTTTTGGACGCTTGCATGCATGGACGTGCCGTGAGCCATCCGGCACTGCGTCAAGTACGTGCCGCCATCTTATGGTTGGCAGCTGCTTCTTCTTGCTGTATTCCTGTCGTTTGCGGCCAAACGCCTGTGGTGGAGCATCGTTGACCGGTCGCTTTGGTCAAGAGTCTGCCGCGAGTATACCATGTTGAGGAACTGTTGTCGTGGGATTCTGGTCTTTTGTTGTGTCTTGTACGGATTTGTGTTCTGATGGACATGCCGGTTTCTGTTTCTACAACAAGTTTAGCCTCCACAGTTCAAGGGAGTATTCTACAGTCAACGCTCCAGAGGATATCTAAGTATGGAGGCACTGTACAAACGATCAACTATCTGGTAATGAAAGTTGGTTCATATCTACCATTATAAAATGACTGCCGTCTTTCCTTTGCTTTTGTTGTAAGTGCAGTGGCTCAGTCTGTTTTTCAAATGGCAGTGGATTGGCATTTTCGACTATGGAAGTACTTTCATGCAGATTCTATGTATATTCGTTTCAAGCCAAGTTATGCCACATTTCTCAAATCGGGTGGCTACGTCGTTGCACAGTGCCAAGAAACGTGGAACATTTTACTTTGAAGTGTGCTTTGGACATTTAACTAGTCTGTGCTCGCTAGTACCAATGATCTGTCTTATCTAGGTCTTGGACATGATATTTCATATCATCTAGTCAGATGCTATTTTACTAGTGAGAATGTTCTTGGACATTCTATTTCTAAACAATCAGTTGCATGCTACATTGCATGTGTGTATGTTCCACCTTATATTACACTCCCTTACATGATGGTGGTTTTGGGTCTTGGTAGGTGGTTCCCAACATCAATGTGTTGTGCTTATGTTACATTTTGTGTTTTGTGCGTGATTAATGTGTGTAAGTCGTCATGCGCTGCACGTTTGGTATGCACATTTGCTTTGATGTGTTTGTAAGTCGCATCGCGCTGCACGTCTTGTTGTGTGTAAGTCGCCCCACGCCTCACATGTTGAAGTCTTGTGTGTAAGTCGCCCTGCGCCTCACGTCTTTTTGTATTGTGTGTAAGTCGCCCTGCGCCTCACGTCTTTCTGTATTGTGTGTAAGTCGCCCTGCGCCTCACATGTTGTTCTGTGTAAGTCGCCCTGCACTTCAGATGTTGTAGTTGTGTGTAAGTCGCCCCGCGCATCACTGTGTGTACACTCTGTGTTTACCTTGTGCTGCACTTGTCCTTATGGGTGTTAGTCCCATACAATGCAGGTTGTTTGTCGTATTTTAAATGTCTTTTACCCTCACATGAGGGAGGTTTTTTTAGGTCATTCTACGCTATCTTGAGGGAATACTTAATGGGTTTCAGTCCCATTTTATACAGCTTACGTTATGGGTCCTAGTCCCATTTTCGCATGTGTCCCTTACATGAGGGGTGGTGTGTTGGGTTATAGTCCCTTTCCCTCAGTTATTATGGTCTGGTTCCTTACATGAGGAGTTCTTTCTCGGGTGCAGTCCACCCATAGTGTTAGAGTTCTGGGGTGTGTTATTCCCTTTACTCTTTTCACATGTGTTCACATGTCTTTTCATGTGGTGTCTCACTTTGTGTCTGTGAGCTGTACGTGCTCAACCTTACTTTTTGTTTCAATATTAAAGGAGGAGGATGGTGATAGTTTGTCTGTATCTTTTCATTCTTCTTTCCTCCTTTGTTTGGTCTGTGTTCCCTCTCGTGATGTGGTTTTTCCATTCATCCCTGGGTTATGGACTATTGTCTTCATTTGTACATTGTTGTGTATAGTTGTTTTCATTTTTAGTATGGTTTTATTAGTTTTCAATTTAAAAGGGAGAAGATAATGTAGTATCTTCATGTTATGTTTACAATGTTCCCTTTTACCTTGTTCCTAGCTGCTCAGCCAGTGTGAGTGTTCTGTGTGGAATGTTGGTGTGATGGACATGAGTGGAATGCTTGGGTGCCTGGTGTGTGTGTTGACAGTTGGAAGATGGGCTGAGCAGCTAGCAGGTTGCTCCTGGTGGGGCTGTTACCACAGATCTTATGGACTAAATAAACATCCTTAAAAGACACTACTTGGCAACGTCTACTTTGTCACCTCTACGCATGGGACGATACCACTACACCTATCTTCTTGCTAAATGGGGTACACACCTGCATTAAGGCGCTCAACCTTTGCATGACTACTAGAATTGGGTGTCCACCTACATTAAAGTGCTCAACCCTTTGCATGACTACCACAACCACCGTGTACTTGGCACGCTTTGGGAAATTTGTTAACATCATTTTTACAAAAATCAATTCACAATGACCCTGATAATTTTTAATGGCAAACTTGGCTGAAGGTCAGTCATTTCTCCTGAACTTTTCAATTAACTTATGAGATTTTATAATTGTGTGCCTTGGAGCAATTTTATATTGATTTGCACTATTCTGGGTTATCGTGATACTGTTCTAATAATTTGTTTTATTGCAGGCAAAGTTGTATCAATTCTAAATAATTGACACAAATAAAATAAAAACGTAACTGAAAAAGTCACTCATTTTATTGGGTACTTCCTGAAGATTAAAACTTGTTTTTTCTAAAAATGAGTTCAAAGTGATAAAAGTTTACTGAAACCCTCTAACCTGATTACATTAACGTCCACGTCTACTCATTAGATACCACTAAACAGCCATATGGTCTGCCCTTACTCATATCACCTTTCACACAAACAAATGCACATCAATGCAGTAATGCTGAACTGAATTTCAGTCTGTTCGACTGTGTCTAAATACTTTACATGAACTATGTAAAATGTGTGTTTCTACTTTGTTGGATAAAATATCACTTGTAAAGATTCACATTATCACAAATCTATGTGCGTTTGGTTTCCAGATATCTACATCAAGAGATCATGACTGTGGAAAAAGATTCAAATAATGGCAGCGAACCAGCATTGGATTCCCCCTTGAAATTTCAAACCCAGAAAGAAGACCAAGTCAAGAAAAAAACATCCTGCTTTGATAGTTTAAAGGTACAGTGCATTAGTACAGAAATAGTTCTCTGCAGAACTTAGAATTGCATGTGATATCATTCTTATAATAATGCCAAGATAATTACATGATGACTTACAATACATGAAACCACAGCGTAGTCAAAAAACGAGTTCCATTCTTTCAATACAAAAGTGTGAAAAATTACCCATTTTTTGTCATGGTCCATCATTCTTCTTGTTTGATTTTGCTAGTTTTAGTACTCTATGTGCTTTAACATTGATAAACAGTAGTAAAGCACTTGTGCTGCGCCCCAAACATATACTCTACTTTGGAAGTTCCTTTTTGGCCTTTCTAATGTTCACATGTCCATTGTAATGGTGCCTAAATCCACCTCTTTCATGGAAGGCAATATATCGCATGTCGGCAGCAGAGTGTATTTAAACTACTCACATGTGTGCCCAATGTATGTGTCTGCTGGGAGCACCACTGTGTCCCTTTGCCATGTAGTCAGCGCCTGTTTTATATTTTTGTAAGTCAACCCTAAAAATGTGACTTTTAAGCCCACAGAACTTTGAGCTCATATATCAAATAGGGCATACTACATAGTCAGATTAGTGTGCTCTCAGAGTGAAATAAACCCCAAAAGGTTTTTCATTGTGTCTTTTGTTCCCTTCATATGCCTAGATAGGATGCATTTTTGTTTCCTATCTCTTCTTTAAGAAATGATAGAAAAATGCTTCAATGCTATTCACTGTGTTATCTTTAAAGTCTGATCCAATGATGAAATCAAGTGGAAAAAATGACTTTGTTAAAATTGACATTAAGCCACAACTGGTCTATAATCAGTTCTACCACTCATTAGCACCAGCACTAGAATAAACACACTTGGCTGGGAGAGTTAAGTCTAGCTGTGAGGACAATAGCCTGCCTCTGAGTCCAGGAAGAGAAAATGCTAACCTCTGACCACTTAGCAAGGAGTAGGTATGTGGGAGTGCATAGGATCACTACCTCCTTAGAACATTCCTGGACCTGGGAAGTCTCCATTTGAAGAAAAAGGCCTTGCTGGAAGAAAATCCCTGCTTGAAGAACAGGTCTCACTCAAGGACTCCTAACTTATGCTGGCCTCAAGGGACCGTAAGTGGTCTCCAAGGGTCAAGTGGATGGTCTCCTGAGTGCCTGCTTCATGGACACAAAAGGACCAGATAATCACAAAGGATTAGACCCAGCAGGAGACTTGGCTGAAGAGAGACCTAGTGCCTAGGAATCTACTATGAAAAGCTAAGTGCTGCAGGACTGGGCATGAGGAACGTTCTCAAAAGTTTAAAGAAGTTTGGGCTTAGTCATTTTTCCCACTTCAGAGGACCAAGACAAAGTTTTGAGGTTTGCTGAATAAGTTTGCGCCCAAGATGGGTATGAGAACCAGGTTTGCCCTGCTCAGAACTTTTTGCTGTACAGAAACGTCATTCAGTGAGACATACCAGGTATGCCTCCTCGTGGAGTTCTGCCCAGTTATGGCTTCCATCCATGCCACACTAGAGGATTTTGACTTCCAAAAAAGTCACCAATGGCAAAACTTATCAGCACTTTGTGCTGGTACAAAGTCACCAAAAATGACGCAAACCAACATAGACTCAGGCATACATTTGTGCTATTGTGCAAACGTGTGTGTGACACTAGGCAGCCTGACTGTGTACCAGTGCTTGGAAAGAGAGCAACATGGCCATATCTTTGCTGCTATATTGCTGTCCTGTTTTCTCCCTTTCATACAACACAGCACTGTGTTGCATGAAATAACAGTACATTTGCCCCCATGTTCAAATGTAAAAACCTCAAAACAGTGCAAGCCGGCAAATCTGTTTGACCTGTGAAGTGAACTCATGGCTACGAAATCCAGGTTTGTCCCTCTCAGAATGTTTGTCACCAAATCAACAGCTTCACTGGGAACTCAATGATGATGTATCTGAATTTGAAGGACCCTCAACAACTACACTCTTGGACCTGGCTCAGCTGGAAGATGTTGACACTTATTTCAGGGACTAATTCCCAAGATGAAAACTGACTGTGACAACCTGTTCTGTATTGGTCAGCATGAAATCATGCCTAGATCTTGGTCAACCGCAAATTATTGGTTGCGATTGGCACTGTACCTTTTCTTGGCCCTTTTTGTACAAAAATATTACAAAATTCACTTCTCCAGTTGGCCGTAAACTATTTTAATGATCTTTATGTCCTTTTACTCATTAACATTTTGTCTATTGTTCTAAATTAATATGGGATTTTTATTGTGCTGTGTTTCTTACTTGAAATTTGTTTATATTGCTTGAACTTACAACACACTTCTCTGAGGATTACCTGTTGCTTGTGCCATAGAGTTGATCAGAGATTCTAACACAACTTAAACAGAATAGGTTTATTGCAGGACCACCCCCAAACTTTTTGCCTTGACCCTCATGTTTTTCTGAATTCGTTTTTGTTGGCTTATAGGACTTTATCACTTCTAACCAGCGCCCACATGCTTATGCTCTCTCTTTCAAACATTGTAAAAGTGGCTTAAAACCTGATTGGCACATTTAACTTACTTGTAAGTCCCTAGTTAATGGTACTATATGTGGCTAGTGTCTGTAAATTAAATACTATTAGTGAGCAGCAGTACTCATTATGCTACCCACTAAAGTAGCCTTTTAAAACATGCAGAACAGTTATAAACTGCCATCTGATTTGGTAAAAACACACCTTTTACCAGGCCAGAATCATCCTTTTTAATTTAATACTTATAAGTCACCACTAAGGTAGCCCTAAAGGCTCATTGGGCAGGGTGCATTGTATTTATAAAGTAGAACATGAGAGTTTAAATTGGCAGTGAAAATCTCCTATGGTTTTTCACTAATGTAAGGCCTATCTCTCCCAATGGCTAACACTAGGATACCCTATTACATTTAATATGTCATAACTTTGGCCTGATAGAGATATGCTGATTAGACTCAAATGAATTTAAAGTCCTCTTTAATGATAAAGTTGGATTTTAAGTCACAATTCTGAAAATGCCACCTTTAGAAAGTTATAGCAACACAAAAAAATGATGGACGTATTGCTGAGCATATCAAACATTCATCCTCCAGTCACAGATCTGGGTTAAATCCATTGTTCTTTTGCTCACCATGCCACCCTAGTTTAGACCCAACCATATGTAAATCAGTCTTGACCCATGCCAGGTCCTCCCAGATGTGGGTCCTGTGCTCACCATGCCACCGGAGTCAAGCTATCCTGGCTGATGAGGGGTGATGCTCCAAGACCCACCCTAGGATGCTTGTTTCTGGTCCGGGAAGGACCTGGCCTGGCAGTTCAGGGTGGACTGTTTCCATGGGAAGCAGGATCAAGACTGATTTGCATATGGCTGGGTCCAAACTGAACTTACGAGGCAAGCAAAAAAACGATGGATTTAGGCCCAGATCTCTGTACTAGGAGTGAGTGTTAGACATTATTCAGTATTCTGTCTTTAATTTTTTCTTTTTGCATTTTTCGCCCTAAGTGGGACGGGTATGCCCAGACGTGGTTACTGTGCACACTATCCCACCTGAGTAAAGCTATCATGGCTTATGAGGGGTGATACACCAAAACAGGGCCTATTATGCTTGGTTCCGGTCTGGGGAAGACCTGGCTTGGCAGTTTGGATTGCAATGTTCCCAATGGAGGAGGGTCAAGACTTATTTGTATATATGGCTGGGCCCAAACTGGAATTACGAGGAGAGCAAAAAAACAATGGATGCCTAGACTTGGGTCCCATGCTCACCATGCCACCAGAGTCAAGCTATACTGGCTGATGAGGGGTGATACCCCGAAACATGTCCTAGGAGGCTTGTTCCCAGTCTGGGGAGGACCTGGCCTGGCAGTTTGGGCTGGACAGTTCCCTTTGGGAGCAGGGTCAAGACTGATTTGCATATGGCTATGTCCAAACTGGAATGGCATGGTGATCAAAAAATGACAGATTTAGTCCCAGATCTCTGTACTGGGGGTGAGGGTTTGACATTGTTCAGCATTCCGTCCACCATTTGTTCTTTTTGCACTTTTAGAAAGCATTTTCTTGTGCTACCCATTTGTGCCTTCTGCTAGTGTACTGGGGCACATGACTGTGAATGGCTCTGCTTTCAGTGTTTATGTATTACTCCCAGATAGTGACACAAAGAGGACTAGGGCCAAGATGGCTGGTGGTGGAGATGTGCCCCCAACACTTGCACTTCATTTAAAAAAAAAAAAATCAGTTTTTATTAAACTTTCGCAGTTTGTTAAGCATACATAGTCTGTACATTTGTTTGAATTATTGCGTTACGTAATTACTACTTACATAAAATTTCTAGCAATCGTTTCGACATAACACATACTTTACATCGGTTCATCCACAGCTTTCCATTAAATTTGCAGTCTTAGTTTGCATCTCACAATGCTATCTACAATTGGCCAAACTGCCTCGTAGATTATCAGTTGACGCAACCGTACTGCGGTTATTGAGGCTTATGTTACATGTCTGTGCTTTGATTGCATATAGTTCAGTGCATCTGTGAACTGTGGAGGCAGATTATAATGAAACAGTGACAAATTAACTCTTAATAGGGAACGGATCTGAACCTTGGAACTGGTTCTGGGGCACCCCGGTTGTAACTTTCCTGGAGTTGATGCAGCTGGCTTGTGTTTTAGGCAATGGTTGTTGGTCTGGTGAGGGGCATGCATGTGAGTGTATTTTTGTTCTCTATCTTCCTGGCGTGTCATTCCCTGTGCCACCCATCTTTTTAGTACTGTATGTGTTTAAGGCATAGCATCCACTGGGGTCGTAGGTGGCGTGCTGTCATTCTGGACAAGGGTCAGAGCAGTCAAGATTGCGTCCCAACTAGTGGTGAGACGGACCTTGTGAATCCATAGCGTGTCCTCTCTGTGGAGTGCCACACTTTCCGCTTTGGCCCAGGTAAGCATCGAGTGTCTCCACATTAGTATGCGTGGGGGATCAGGTGCTTTCCACCTTTTGGTGATCAATCTTTTCGCTACTGCCATGGAAACGGGAAAACTGCAACTCTAACTGCTTCCTGGTGATGTAGTGGTTGGAAAGAAGGCGGAGTTGCGGTTGAGGTGGTTGGGGAGTTGGAGAGTTGCGGCGGTTCCCTCTCCGACCCAGCCGGCTGAGGGCCAAGACCAGGGACTTCGTCTCCCTCGTCCTTCCGACGAAAGCCCCCTCCGAAGACCATGACCGGAGGAGGGCCCGGCCGCAGAGGGAAAGCCGTACAAGTGCGAGTGTGGCCGCCATCTGACGGCGGCCGCGAGAGAGCTAGCCCCGGGCTAGGCGCAGAGGTGGCCCGGTTAGTTCCTGGTGCAGCCTGCGTCTGCCCGACGGGCCCCACTCGCTAGACTCGTTCACCGATCAGGTGGGTGTGGACTTTGCTTTCCTGCCCGCCCGCTTCTTGGCTGCAGCCCCGGCCCCCACCCAGTCCTAGTCTCAGCCCCGGCTCCCTTTAACACTTCCACTAACGCCTGTACACAGGGCAACAGGCGAATAGGCGAGAGGTGAATAGGTGAGAGGCTCCCAGATCCCTCTGCACCTCTCCCCCCACGCAGTTCAGCAGCCCAGCAGCCCAAACAGGTGGGCAGTGCATGGACAGCAACGCAAGGGATCCCACGTAAGCCTGCATGAAGGATCATCAGGGGGTCCAACAACGCCTAACAACGCCGATCGTCTCACCCTGATGCAACTTGGCTCAACTCAGCAGGTGTTAAGAGGGTAAGGGGGGAGGATAAGGTGGATGCGACCATTGTAGAGGCGGCTCAGGTGGTTTTGAGCACAGGGGGGTCTGCAATTCCATTGCCCCTGTTTAGAACCGGCTCCTCCCTCCTTCGCCCTGGTGCTGTCTTCCATTTTCTTCTGCTGTCTCCTGCTGCCTTCTGACTTTTGCCAGGGCCGGCGCACCAATTCCAGCCCCAAGTTCGGAACTCCTGGCTGGGGGGCTGGGAACAAAGGATCCATTCCCCTCGCAGGATGAGTTGGGCACCAGCCGAGCCACTATCTAACTTCCACCAAAGGTCAGGCCAAGACAGGTGCAAAGGAAACAATGGATACAATGGATACAACGGACTACATGAACCATGCCATCCTGGTAGAAATAGACAGAGCTGTGCCACCGCCAATGAAACTAAAAAAAACCTGCTACCAACCCAAAATATATTCAAAATTTTCATTTGTGAAGGATGCAGGGGTTGTATTGAACTCTAGTAACAGCGAGCAAAGGGGGCTTCCTTCCCCACAACACCCAAAGGTGACAGTTCCAACAGGAATATTAGCCGCGTCCACATTGGGAAGCAGCAGAGGGCACAACACAGAACAACATGCCGACAGAAGCGAAGAGGAAAAACAAGATCAAGTTCAGGTTCAAGCAAGGGAGGGTATAAATATGCATAAAGACATGAACATCCAAAAAGGGAGTAAGGAAACTAGATATCCCCCAGGAAACCCTTTAGCAGGTATAGATTACGATGGTATGTCCTCCCCCTGCACCCAGGAGCCCCCAAGAATACCACTGGAACCAAATATCACAATCCTGACCTGCCAGCAGGCAAAGATTCATCTGCACGATATACCCCTGGAATCAAAAGCCAATCTACCCATCCCAGTTATGCATTCGGCAAGCAACTTCGATACCATTTCAGATAATCAAACAATAGATACCGGAGGAACCCTGGGCCTAACATTGAGTTCCGATGTACCAGCTTCAGCTCATAATAGCACTAATAAGAAACAACAACATAGTCGGGACTAGGAAATGGCAATAAACAGCACCGAGTCTACGGACTTAGTTCCAATTGGACCACAGCCAGAATCTGCGCACAGCAACTTAGTCAGCAGTATAGAGAGGATAGGCGCCGAACAAGCAGAGAACACTAACCCCAAAGTTAGTAACACGTCTTTTCTCACAACAGGAGAGTGGAAAAAGTTGGTTACCTCATACCCGTCTGAGGATAAAGGTAATAGAACACATCAAGACAGAGGAAATGAGACAAGGGAGGCGACTGAGGAAATTCCAACTGAAGGGAGCAAATTATGGGCATCCCTTTTAAACACCATGCAACTTTCAACAAAGGCAATGCAATACCACTCGGATAAGATGGATATCCAACTCTCCCTCCTTAATTGTCTAGCCATACATGTCTCAAGTATTGATAGAAAGCTGTCGGAAATGAAAAACTTCATCAAGAGAGTGCAAGCCGAAACCGTAATAACTCCCCCGAGTTGCACCTGCTACTCTATTATTGACAAACTCGCTACACTACCAGCAATGATGGGAGATCTCCTTGCTGACTTAAAGATGATGAAAAACACCACAAATACAGGAAATTCCAACACCCATGATTACAACCTATAAAGAGCAATCCATAAAAATTCAACAGCAACGGCACAGTACCACCTTGACCAAAAAGCCCGGGTCACGCCCTATAAGAAGGAAGGTGCTCTGGACGATTCCTCCCTTGAGGATTGCACAGGCCGTGGTCAAGGAGGAGGAGATTCCATTGGGTCACAACAACAAGAGGAGACTGGGGAACAAAGCAACTCTAAGGGGAGTACGTATTCGGGTCCTGTCTCCACAGGGCCCCCAGAAGAGTCTCAACATCAAGTGGCAGAACAGACTACTAGCAGTTGCCGCGTTCAAATAGGGCAACCGCAAGAAGAGGAAGCATCGTAAAAAAAAAATGCAATCGATGAAACAACGCCGGAAACAGAGGAGAAAAGGGAGGAACAAAATCTCATCCATAATGTCTTACTTTCAAGCAGAGACTAAGTCCCCGGCAGGATATCAAACTGGCCAGAGGGCGAGTAGGGCATCACTAACCCCACAGACCAAGCAGATTACCTCCAGTGAACTCTGCCAAAGGGGGCCCACCATGTAGGAAAGACAAATCAGAGTGAAGGCAAGGCCATCATGACTGCCAAGCCGATAGGAAAGGTTGAAAATAAATTAACAGCGGATATAGCAAACGTAGTGGGAACTGAACCTCAGCCAGCCCCAAATCCTTGGAGGAAGGAAGAGGAGCCAACCACAGGAACACCCCAAAATAGTTACAGATGGGAGGAATCCAAGATAATTCTGTTCATCCCAGAGTACAAATCGAAAGTCTGGGGCAACATCCTAAACAGAGGAAATATTCTCTGACTGCTAACTTCCATCAGCAACCTGGCCGGGATAGACTCACAAGATCTGGAATCCATAGAATTTGAAGTTCATAAACACCTGTCGGAGCAAGAGGTAACAAAAACAACTTGGGCCACACAGGAAATAGTGGAGAAAATCTTGAAGGAGGAACACCAATGAAATGCCTGGGGGATCCGATTAAACCTTTATGACAAAATCGGTTACCCAGAGCCACTGCTCAGACATCAACAAGAGCAGAATGACAACAGGTCCAGAAACACAAGTACCTCAGGGACAATTCAATCCGTGCTCAAAGGGGCCGCAGTACCTCTGTCCTGGCTAGGGAGAGCAACATCCCGAGCCCTCGGCACATAGGCGATAAGGATATAATAAATTATTGGTCCTGGATAGCGACAACCATAAACGCCAGGCCCAAGAACCCATGATAGATCACGGAACAGCCAAAAAATGATCCACAGCTAAGACTCTGCTCTTGGAACTTAAATGTTCTGAGAACCAAAACTATGGACAAAGAACTACTGATGTATTTCCAACAATTCGACCTCATTTTACTCCAAGAAACCTGGTTGGAAGAACCATTCCACTTACAAGGCTATAAATCATACCACCTCCCGGCAAGCAGAAGTTTGAAATTTGGACACTTAAAAGGAGGGCTCACGACCTACACCTCGATAAAAAGTATAAGCACAGTCAAGGAATTGACATGTAAAAGCACATCAACTAACGACATAAAAGCAATAAAGATGGACATAGAAGGCCCCAACAATAACCAACACTTAATACTTACTTACATCCGCACGAGAAAAAAGCTGGCGCAAAACTCCTGGTGGCCGAGCTGACGAGGCAAATTACAGAAGAGGTAACCCCGAATCACATTGTCTCAGGGGATTTCAATATGTTCCTCTCAGGGCGCGTCAATAAGGACCCGCCAGTGAAAGACCAACTGTTAGCTTGGGGGGTTCCACACCAGGAAGAGTGAAAGTGGGGGAAACAAACTAGGACATCCAAAGACCTCTTAAAGGACTTAGAAAGTCTGTGTCTGGTAGCAGTAAATGGTCGATTTGCGGGAGACCGCCCACAAGCAGCAACCTTTCACAATGCTTCAGCAAACACAGCAATAAACTACACCTTTACATCATTATCACTTTTCAAAACAGTTAAAGACTTTAGGATAGGAACGTTAGGCCACAGCGACCATTTACCGCAAGAGCTTACACTCGCCGTACAGGGGACAGCACTCACCCATCCAACTGGGGACGCCAGCACAATGGTCATATCGAATTACAAAAGAATCAAATGCAAAACGGGCGACCCAGAAAAGCTTTTGGCAGAGGCAAAAACTCAGTGGGAGGAAAGTAAGCCACCGAACGACAACATCTTGATTGTCTGTAAAAAATTTACTAAAAGCCTTGGTGCAGCTAACTCTAAAACAAAAGCGACAAGTGCAACTGCAGGACTAAAGGCCCAACAGGAAACACTCTTCAGGCCGTCCAGTAAGCAAAGAATCCATCCCTCTACAATTCAAACCACCCAACTAAGGCGAATAAAGAGTGAAATAAATAGAGCAATTCGCAGTCTCTGTTAAATGGGCCCAGTCAACAACATACAGACGGAATTAAGGAGGTTAAAGACTAGCAAGAAGAAAATTATCTGGCAAGTAAAACAGGAAAATGCTGACAAGGCATGGGCCAAACTACTATATGACGCAAAAGCCAACAACAGCGCCATGTTTTGGCACACAGTGAACAACAGAGAGAATCCTAGGGCCCCCAGAATCAACTCTCACGTGACTGTAGAAGCCTGGGCAAAGTATCTATGGCAAAACCAAAGGGGATGATGGACGGAGTGTTGAACATTGCAAGCACTCACCCCCAGTCAACTGATCTGGGTTTAATCGATCATCATTCTTTAGCTCACTCCGCCACCCCAGTTCAGACATGGCCATATGCAAATCAGTCTTGACCCTGTGCCTCATGGGAACAGTCCGCCCGAACTGCCAAGCCATGTCTTCCCTGGACCGGAAACAAGCATCCTGGGACCGGTTTCTGGCTTACAGCCGTCATCACTAAGAAAAGGAGGGACCCCTGCGGGAGATAGGGGTGGGTAAAATAGGGGATCAAGTAAACAGTACAAAAAGAAGGAGCTACCCACCCATTCAAGGATTATAGAGGCCCACAGAGGAGTCCTTATTGATTAGATAAACAAAGCAATCCCGTGCATGCATTGAGAAAACCACAATAAATACAATGAATAATTTTATCTTTTTATTATCAGAATATCAAAAGGTATCATAAAATTTGATTTTATATTACACACAAAAAGATATATACATATAACTAAAAAACAGTGAAAGAATTACAATGAATAACGTACCCCACACACAATCTTCATTCATACATGCACACTCATACATATCACATGAGCTCCTTTCATTCAACTAACATATATAACAAATCATCCCAAGTTAAAAGGAAGCCAGCAAAGTAAATGAATGTTCTGATACACTGGTCCAAATAGAGGATAGAAAACAATCCAGCCCGAACTGCCAAGCCATGTCTTCCCTGGACCGGAAACAAGCATCCTGGGACCGGTTTCTGGCTTACAGCCGTCATCAGCCAGGCTATCTTGAATCCAGTGGCAAAGTGAGCAAGGGACCCACGTCTGGGCATACCCTGCCAACTTAGGGCGAACATAGCAAAACCAAAGGGGATGATGGACGGAGTGTTGAACATTGCAAGCACTCACCCCCAGTCAACTGATCTGGGTTTAATCCATCATCATTCTTTAGCTCACTCCGCCACTCCAGTTCAGACATGGCCATATGCAAATCAGTCTGACCCTGTGCCTCATGGGAACAGTCCAGCCCGAACTGCCAAGCCATGTCTTCCCTGGACCGGAAACAAGCATCCTGGGACCGGTTTCTGGCTAACAGTCGTCATCAGCCAGGCTAGCATATAGCTGTGTCTGAACTGGGGTGGCGAAGTGAGCTAAAGAACGATGATGGATTCAACCCAGATCTGTGACTGGGGGTGAGTGTCTGAAAAGTTTCAGCACTCCGTCCATCATCTCCTTGTGTTTGCTTTGTTCGCCCTAAGTTGGCAGGGTATGCCCAGACGTGGGTCCCTTGCTCACTTTGCCACTGGAATCAAGCTAGCCTGGCTGATGAGGGCTGTTAGCCTGAAACTGGTCCCAGGATGCTTGTTTCCGGTCCAGGGAAGACATGGCTTGGCAGTTCGGGCTGGACTGTTCCCATGGGGCACAGGGTCAAGACTTATTTGCATATAGCTGTGTCTGAACTGGGGTGGCGAAGTGAGCTAAAGAACGATGATGGATTCAACCCAGATCTGTGACTGGGGGTGAGTGTCTGAAAAGTTTCAGCACTCCGTCCATCATCTCCTTGTGTTTGCTTTGTTCGCCCTAAGTTGGCAGGGTATGCCCAGACGTGGGTCCCTTGCTCACTTTGCCACTGGAATCAAGCTAGCCTGGCTGATGAGGGCTGTTAGCCCGAAACCTGTCCCAGGATGCTTGTTTCCGGTCCAGGGAAGACATGGCTTGGCAGTTCGGGCTGGACTGTTCCCATGAGGCACAGGGTCAAGACTGATTTGCATATAGCTGTGTCTGAACTGGGGTGGCGAAGTGAGCTAAAGAACGATGATGGATTCAACCCAGATCTGTGACTGGGGGTGAGTGTCTGAAAAGTTTCAGCACTCCGTCCATCATCTCCTTGTGTTTGCAAAGTATCTATGGCACCACTTCAACAAGGAAGAAGACGGCACCAAACAAGATGCCACGGTTCGCCGATGTGACTGGCCGGCCCAAGAACGGCAAGCTTTGGAGACCTACTATTCCTTCACGACTAAACAGATCGAGAATAGAATCGCGAAAGGCAGACTGGAGGGTGCGCCCGGGCCTAACGGTATTCCTCCAATTTTATACAAGCAGGATCCGAACTACTGGGTCGAAGCATTATTACCCCTCTTCAGTCACATTATGGAAGTTGAAAGAATTCCAGATTCCTGGAAGGGATCAAATATTTCCCCCATCCATAAGAAAGGCAGTAAGAATGAAGCGAAGAATTATAGGCTCATTGCGTTAATTGACATCAACGCTAAATATTATGCAGGCTTTCTATTGGAAGAACTGAGAGTGGGCATCCGAAAAAGTCTTAATCCCCATTAACCAAACGGGATTCCAAAAATGTATGGGGACAACAACAAATATCCTTGCCCTTTCACTCTTAATAGACGCTGCCAAAAACATCAATAAGCCGTTATTTGTCTGCTTCATAAACTACACCGCCGGCCTTCGACAGCATTGAAAGGGAGAAACTTTGGGCAAAACTATCTGGCTGGGAAATCGCCCCAAGCCTCCTAAATCAGTTAATTTTACTACACACCAATACATGGTTTCAAATAAAACTGGGGGCAGGCGACTGCCTATCGAGGAAAATACTGACTACCAAGGGGCTGAAGCAGGGTTGCTTCCTGGCCCCGATCCTGTTTAATCTTTTCATGTCAGATCTCACAACAGAGCTAGATAACTGTAACCATCACGCCCCGAATTTGGGCGGTTTTACTCTTTCGAACTTACTGTATGCCGATGACCTAATATTAACAGCCAGACTCCAATCGGCCTACAGCCTCTGATAAGCACTACAAACAACTTTTCGGCCAAGAATGGGATAAGCATAAATCTAGACAAATCCAAAGTGATGGTACTAAACCAGAGAAGGAACAAATACCAGTATCATTGGGAGCTGGGGGGTCGCCGACTCGAGAGGGTTGAAGAATTTAAGTACCTGGGCATAATCTTTGATAGGAAATGCACGTTCCTTCAACAAAAAACGGTCATTAGAGGAAGAGGGCCTTCACTGGCTGTCGCATTAAAAAATATCAAACACAAAATAACTGGTCCCAGCCTCACCCCTCTACTACAGGTGCTTCGAGCGAGGCTGCTTTCGACTTTCACCTATGTCAGCGAATGCCTGAGAGGGAGAGATGAGGGCACTCTGGATAAAACGGTGTCTAAGGCCATGAGAATAATATTCAATCTCCCACAGTATACTTCGCCGGCACAAATAAGGTGAGAGTTTGGCCTCCAAAAGCAGCAAATAGCACGCAAGGGTGCCTACGTTAAATGCTGGCACAAAATAAAGGGAGCTGAGACTGGATCACTGAACTCATATTTATGGAAGGAGCTCAAACAGAAAAACAGACAGTCCCGCCATGGCCTACCTTCAATCCGCAATAAGCAGTCTTGCCTTACAGGGCCTTTGGGAAACCGCCGGGTCCCATAAAAGTTTCAAGGAACTAGTAGATAAATCAGTAAAGTTACTGTCCCTTGGAGAAGACAAAGCCGCATTAAAGGAGAAGGCCCATGGCTGGTTTGTCATTCAGAGCTATTCCAGGTGCTCGCCACAATCGTACCTTGGCATAGGTTTTTCGAGAGCAGCGAAGGAAAGATTTCTGCATCTGAGACTGGGTATCCTACCAGCAATGCGGCACCTTCCACCATGGAAACAGTCAGATACAATAACACAGTGCAGATTATGCGGTGATGCCAAAGAAGATGTACTACACCCACTGTGCATCTGTAAGGGTCTAGACAAGGAACGAAGATCATTACTAAAACCGATCCTGAATCAAAGAAAGATTCAAACATGCAGATAGGCAATGAAAGCCTGCTTCAAAGGAGGAGATATCCAGCTAGCCTGCAGCCTGGTCCACTTTATGAGCGCAGCAGGAACAAAGCTAAACCCAGCAGCTAACTGATTCACTGGACACAAACCTGCGATTATCGCCTATTTTAGAACAAGCTGGAAACGTTTTTAATTGCAAAGGTCCAAATGAACTTTAACCTCCACGATGAAATCCTAAGTTTTAACATAGATATTATGGCATTCATTGTTTAAAATCACTGTGTTTTTTTTTAGTTTTATTAACATGGTTTTATGAATTTGGGGATAGATATTACGGCATACGTTGTCTAAAATTACTGTGCTTTTTAGATTTATTAATTTGGGGATTTTAAGCATGGCTGTAACTCTGCAATGGTTTTAAGTAATCAGGCAAATAAAGATTGACTAATACTGCCATCCCCAGGTCAAGGAACCTGGAGGTGACTCTGTTGTTATGGTTTCTCCGGTACAGGTGTAGAATGTA
Organism: Calotriton arnoldi; assembly: GCA_963921515.1. NCBI lineage: Eukaryota > Metazoa > Chordata > Amphibia > Caudata > Salamandridae > Calotriton > Calotriton arnoldi. Next base: position 419,660 of record CAWUFW010005141.1, read on the forward strand.
TGTGTGCCATTCAAATGAAAGGGTTCGATCTGTGCATTGTGACAGGATGTCTGCTACCGCTGTCCAGTAGTCAGATACGGTGGGGCATCCCGACAGCATATGCAGTTGGTCCGCATCTGTTTGTGTGCATCTGGGGCATGCAGCATCTTGGCGCTTAAAGTATTGACTAGTTTTCGTGGGCGTGAAGGAAGTGACCCGAAAGGGCCACCCGGGTTACCTGTAACCACCTACTCGCCTTCTACCAAAATGAAGAGTCGGTCAGACAGTAGAGAATACAAACAGTTATTTATTAGCAATACTCTGCAGTGGAGTCCAATCTGACCTGCACCCTAAGATGTCTGCCGAGGGACTGACCCCCCAACAGTCTGCAACGCATAACCATTCCTCCCAAGAACCCCCAAACACGCCCACAATGGAAAGTTACCGGCTTAGGCCGGACATGAACAAAGGAGGCACAGAAGGATGGGCTACCACCTGCCAGATGGGTACACACTATCACAGTTTCAAGGTTGCCGTGCTGGGTCTCAGCGTCTCCTAACGTGGGAGCAGAGCTACACATACGGATAGGTAGGCGAGGGAAGAATGGCCTATTCATTAGTAAGTCGGAAGGCAACCTTGAGCAGGAGAGAAAATAATAACTAAATACAGTATTCTGCAGAAGCAAGCAATACAAATAATGAGGCCTAGTTCAGACACAGCCTAATAGGGATTACAAAATACAAAATGGAGTCGCACTTGCTAACAGAAGCTTGCACATGGCGGGGATAACTCAGTGGGTTGCATAACGCAAATACGAATGGTGCCTAATTTTGCCGCACACTGCTAACCTAATGCGAAATGGAACAAGTGCATAAAGGGAAATAGGGTTTTCAAACCGAACAGGCGTGAAATATGCTCTGTGAGTGATATAGAATTGGATTTGGCATAGGCGTGCATTCCTGGGGACTTGTGTTGGGCTCGCCAGTACCAAGGACCACTCAGAGTCCGTGAGCTGGCAGTCCATGTCCGCTTCCCAACGCTGACAGAGAGGCGACATGTTGGCCGCAGTGTGGTGCCTGAGTGATGTGGTGAACCATTTGGTGAGGTGACCCTCTTGTCCCATAACATGCATATATTGTATGGTGAGTTGTGTCACTGGTTCGGTCGTTAAGTATCCCCATTTAGTGTTGAGCGCCGCCAAGAGGGAGTGGTGGAGTGGAAACTGACTGGAGGGCAGTTTATCCTCCTCCACCAGCGTTGTGTATGGGATTAGCGTGCCCTCACGGTATAGGTCTCCTATATCTTTGACCCCTGCCTCATGCCAGCTTCTTAGTTCTGACACTGTGGTCATGATGGTGCCTCTGGGTGTATCCTCCAGTGGCAGGGCTGACGCATATGGGGTAACTGCTCGGGTAATATAGAGCGCTCTACGGTAGCACCTGTGTGCTACATTAAGTTGCAGCGAGTCTGGTGATTTTTTCGTTTTTGAGCAAGGGTGGAATAGTTCTATGTGGTCTGAGAGATGTAGAGGCGGTTGTGTGGTTGCTGTGTCTCTGCTTGTTACATTCCATATAGGTACCATAATATAGGCATCGGTAACTTCATTACCCTTCACCTATATTCTTCCCTACATTACACTTGTCACAGTTTACAGGGACTGACCTTTTACCTATATACTACACTGCATTCAAAACGCAGGTTATTCCCTGGTTCGAAATCTCATACATTATGCATGAGGATTCTTGGAAGCACAGCAGGACTACCATCTTCTGTATAAAATCTATGTACAAAGCTCATGCCCGACATCATCCTTAGGCCGACACAGTAATACAGCGAGGTAGGACCCCTGGGGAGACCTATGGGTATATATACATCACATCTTGCTAAGATAGAGCAGAGGAGACCGAGACTTCCCGGCCGACACACTGACCAGAGACGCTGAGGTTCCTGCACGCAGACACTCCAGCTCGCAGTGGTCTAACATCCCTCGCGGGGTGTCCAACTCAAGACCAGGATGGGGTCCCACAGTCTCTTACTTCAGGTAATGGGGTTGACTAAATCCTAGAGGGATTCTTGGCTTAACACCTACATACATGCTAGTTACACTTAGGTACATCTAGTTAGGGAGGCATCGTAGGAGTACGCATCTTTTTATCATGTGTTTTATATACTCTAATGTATTCATGATTATTGCAAGATGGTAGAGCTATACCATCCATTCACCTTTATAGTACTGCTAATCATTTATATCTTATGCTGTCTAACGGTTGTTGCAGCTCATTTATTTTACACCAGAATAACAACTGTTCAATAAATGCTTATTGAAAAACGCCCAGCCTGTTTATTCGGTGTATCTCTCTGAGACAGACTAAGTAAGCACGAGTAACTGAGCGAAAGGTAGTATATTGTTTCCACGGTCCTGAGGGATCAGGGTTGTCATGTTCGATGGTTGCCAGGAACTATTCTCTCCTTGGTAAGAGGAGATTCTAGTGGCACTGTGAGCTAGTTGGTACAAAAGGGCCAACATACCCGGTGGGGTTGTTCAGAGTCAGTCTAACACCAATCCTACAGTGTATGTTGTCTAAACGCGCAGATCCTGTATAATTTGTATAGGAACTACACGACATGGCACCACCAACGTTGGTTGGGTACTTATTTAACAGTAGAATCTGAGTAGTTCAGTCGTGCTATTCTCAGAGACCCCTACTCACAAATCCCCAGAGACGTCTGGAGTGGGAGGGCACGAACTCCGCCACAGCTGAGTAGGCAAAAAACACGATTTATTAGCTGTTGGTTAATCAAGCTTGAAGGACACAGTGTTCCTAAAAATTGTACAAAACACCTTATCTTAGTTCCCTTGAAAAGTTATTTCTTGTTCTAAACACAATGACTAATCAGGTCCTAGACCCACTAAACCAGCCATTGCTGCTCTCGGAAGACGCGGAAGATGCAGAAGCAATACATATTGCGGCAAACATTAGAAACACAGTCACCCTGAAACTGCTTGCGCATGGTTTAACGCCTAGGGGTGGCGTAGTAGCTTTCGTGATTGAGGCACACGAATTATACAGAACAGAGGTATTTTATTCGTGGGTTACATTCCCAGCAGCAAATGCAAGAACAAAAACATTTAATTACTATACAGAAGATGAACCACCAGCGGAATATTTTCCGTATGAGGACATTGAGGTTCCGCTCACGTACCAGGAACATTTATACTGCTTTAAAGGTGCCCTACCCCATACAAGAAGTAGAGTAAGACTCGGCCCGCTCAGAAGAGAGGGAGCAACATGGCCAATATGAGCAGCCTTCACACCACATCCTGACATCCAAACAATGCCCGGACCAGACTTACTAATACTTCACAAAGAATTAATAAAACTTTACAGGAACATGACGCAATTCGTCATGAGGACACTTACAGTCCAGCCAGTGATGGTAACAACAAATACAGCTCACGTTCAAAACACAGCAACTAAGATTACACCAAAAACGTTACACGCAGTAATGGGTAAAATGCCCGCAAAACATGAACAAATGCCATTCTGGGTAGCTCAGAAAATAACACAGTTAGAAGCAGTATTTCCAAATACTAGCCCTTATGAAAAACACAGAAAGCTGACAATCTGCTTGCCCATGGGGATAATGCCACAGATAGAGGATTGTACCTCTTGGGGTACAGTTTTCGCTGCCATATATACCAGAACTCATGGTATACCCTCCTTAGCAGTAATACCAGATGTATTAAGACAAATACAAAACGAGTACGGGGCAGAGCCTGGTCTGAACTTAGGGATGAAATTACTAGGTAATTATGCCCAGGTATCAGCCATATTATTAGCAAATATTAAAGGGGAGGCAGCATCAGTGGCTATCCGCCAACGCCTAAGGGAATTCAGCCATTTACAACAGGAGCACGAACTACCTAAAATAAGTGAAACTGCATATGCAGAATTAGGCAGGGACAGTTTAGGTGGAAAAGCATTAAAACCCCAACTGATAGATAATACCAAAAAGGAGACCATCAAGCACACACCTGCTTCATCAAAAAAGAAGTGGGACAATAACAAAAAACAAAAAGTTAAAGAAAATAGATCCCAATCCAGAGGTAGATCTCCTCCACAGGAGCCCTCCGAAAGGAGATATAACCTTAGGAATAGGGACAATATTAGGAAACCTGACAGGTATCAGGATACTGATACACGTTCCCCTCGTTCCTTTCAGGGTTCAATGAAAAACTCAGAGAGGGAAGGACGGTCAGATAGACAAGAAGAGCGTACAAGGTCCAGAGACAAGCAGCACGCTCAAGAATATACTTCCAAAAAAGAAGATAAACCAAAACAAAAGCCACAGTTCAAGAAAAAGAAGGTTGCAGGTCTAAAGATCAGACATGCCCAGAATTCTGAGGACTCGACTACTGTCGTGTAGTTCCTATATAACCTATACAGGATCTGCGCGTTTGGATAACATAAACTGTGGGATTGGTGGCAGACTGATTCCGTGCACCCCCACCGGATACGTTAGCCTATCTGTATCAGCTAGCTCACCGTGCCACTATAATCTCCTCTTACCAAGGAGAGAATAGATTCTGGCAACCTCAGAACATGACAACCCTGATCCCTCAGAATCGTGGAAACAATATACTACCTTTCGCTCAGTCACTTGTGCTCACTTAGTTTGTCTCAGAGAGATACACAGAATAAACAGGCTGGGCGTTTTTAATAAGTATTTATTGAACAGTTGTTATTCTAGTGTAGAATAGATGAGCTGCAACAACCATTAGACAGTAGCAGAGATATATGATTAGAAGTGCTACGAAAGTAAAGGGATGGTAAAGTTCTACCATCTTGCAGAAATCATGAATATATACAGGTACATAAAAACATGATAAAAAGTGCGTACTCCTACAATGCCTTCCTAACTAGATGTACCTAAATGTACCTAAATGTACCTAGCATCTGTGTAGGTGTTATGCCAAGAATCCTTCTAGGATCTAGTCAACCCCATTACCTGAGAGTGAGAGAATATGGGATTTCATCCTGGTCTCGAGTTGGACACCCCGCGAGGGATGTTAGACCACTGCGAGCTGGAGTGTCTGCATGCAGGAACCTCAGTGTCTCTGGTCAGTGTGTCAGCCGGGAAGTCTCGGTCTCCTCTGTCCTTCTAAGCAAGATGTGATGTATATATACCCATAGGCCTCCCCAGGGGTCCTACTTTGCTGTGTTACTGTGTCGGCCTAAAGGATGACGTCGGGCCTGAACTTTATACAGAGATATTATACAGGAGATGTTAGTTCTGCTGTGCTTCCAAGAAGTCTCATGCATAATGTATGAGATTTGAACTAGGGGGAAAGCCGCGTTCTGAATGCAGTGTCATATCTAGGTAAAAGGTCAGTCCCTAAGAATCGTTATGTATGTAATGTAGGGAAGAATATAGGTAAAAGGTTGCAATGTTACCTGCGCCTATATAGGGTACCTATATGGAATATAACACTACTGAATGGGGAGTGGGCTCTGACGATGCTATACAGTGCGGCAGAAGTAACAATAGCTCGTCAGAACCTGATGGAATTTTTGGTGACAGTGGACTTGAATGATTATATCTCGGTGGAAACACCTGATACTAGGGTAAGTGTCCCACATAAATTGTATGAAATAACACTCCAAATGGAGGGGGACAAATGCAGGACAGTTAGAGGTCTCTGTTGGGAGAACCTAACGTTTGGCTATGACATTTTGTTAGCTGAACAAGATTGGTCACCAGCATTCGTCATGGATTGCCCTAGGGGAGAAACAGTAATTTTACCAGCATTCTCCGACCATGTTCCCAAACATTTGAAATATACATATGCGCAGGAGTAGGCGGTAGCCCAAGCTCCGGCATTATACAAAAACCATGTTGGATGGGATGAGTATTCAACCCACCACATAATTCCATTGAAAAATACTCCGACTGCACAAAGGCAGTATCCAATAAAGCAAGAAGCTAAAAAAACAGGTGAGGGAGATCTTAGATCAACTTGAATACCAAAGAGTGATTGAAACATGCACCTCTCAAATGATTAACCCTTTGTTTCCCGTATCAAAACCGGACAACACATACCGTCTAGTGTTGGATTACAGACATTTAAACACTTGCACTAAAACATTTGCAGTACAGAATGCACACAGTGCCGCATTAATGTGCGGAAAAAATACAAAACGACACATTGTGCGGAAAAAATACAAAACGACACTAGATATCTCAAAAGGATTTTTCTGCCAGAATATAGCACCTGAGAGCAGATATTTGACAGCATTCTCAGCGCTAGGATCCCAGCGTCAATTTTGTTGACTCCCCCAGGGGTATAAGAACAGCCCGGGGTTATTTTCGGCTAGGGTAACTGAATTACTTCAAAATCTAGATGAGGAGGCATTGTCCTACGTAGATGATATTTATCTAACGGATGATGACCTCGAGGAACACTTGAACAGAGTAAACACCATAATTTTGGGATTTGCCTCTGAGGGTTACAAATTCAACTTAAAAAAATTGAAGATTGCCCACCTTAATGTCCTTTTTCTAGGATATAAGCTTTCAAGTGAAGGAAAAAGCCTAGCAGCTAATTTTTGGGAAAAATGTGCTCTGCTCCAACCTCCAAAAACATAAAAAAATTTACAATCAATCCTAGGATTCCTGAACTTTGGCAGAACATACATTTTAGATTACGCAGAAAGAGTAAAACCTTTCGATGATTTAATGAAACCTGATTTCTCAATCAGACAATGGACACAGGAACACACTGATATCCTTCGTTCTTTACAAGCTGACATGATAGCTTCAAAACACTTACAGACACGCGTAAATGTACGCAACCTGGTGATCCGTATAGTTGCGGGTCAATCTGGGTACACCTATCTGACATATAATGAAGGTGAGACAGTACCAATAGCGTACAAATCACATTTGTACACAAATGCTGAGATGCGTTTTGCATCAACAGAAAAAATTCTAACAGCAGTACAGACTGCTGTAGTAAGAGAAAGAGCTCTGGCTCACGGGAAGCGTATAATAGTCGTTACCCCAGTTCCAGCCTTAGAGGCTGCGACAAAGGCAAGCATTCCCAACACTAAAGCCTTACATCCAAGATGAATACAATGGGCTAATTCTCTCACAGCTAGCAGAACTAAAAGCACTAATACTGGCACTGGTAAATACGGATCGAGAATTCCCCACACTAATCGTGTGTGATTCCTTTTACTGTGTACAGTCATATAATTAATATTTACATCACTGGGGACAAAACGGGTTTAAAGATGCAAAAGGTGGCACAATTAAGCACAAAGTGCTATGGTAACAGGTAGTGGAGTTGAAAAACGAACTACCAAGGGCTCACGTGATACATACACTGAGTCATCAACGTGATGGCGTTCACACTGAAAGGAATTCATTGGCTGATGAAGCCGCAAAGGGGGCTGTACGCACAGCTTCCGTAGCTGCAATCACTCGTTCAAAAATGAGAATAGACAGTGAGATAATGGTAGCGATCATTGCTACATGCAATAACTCAGCAGTACCGAAAAGGTTTCCACTCAAATACTCCTACAAGTTAGATGCAAACAATGTTCCATTTGCTCAAATTCCTGGAGTGGGGGATAGAGTAATACCAAATATGGATCGTAGGTTAGGATTCATTCTAGCAGCACACGAGGGTATAGGGTCTGCACATGCAGGAGTTACAGCAACTGTCTCTTTATTGAAACAGCGCTATTGGTGGCCAGGACTAAGAAAGGAAACTAAGGACTACGTCTTGAAATGCGACATCTGTCAGCAGATGAAAGGCTCCACAGTAACACGTCCAGCGCAGACACCATTACTAATATCAGACAAGCCACTGGCATGTGTCCATTTGGACCACTGTGGCCCCTTACAATCTGATGGGGCTTACAAGTATATCATGGTTGCAGTGGATTCCTGCTCTAGGTTCCTATGGGTGTGGCCCCAGCGCTCGGCTGACGCTCAAACTGTTATAAAAGATTTGCTAGTCTTTATAGGGACATACGCAATTGGCACATTACATTCTGACCGTGGCCCCACGTTTAGCTCTAGGGCTTACAAGGAAGCCATGGGAAGTTTGGGTGTAGCATTGCGGTACTCCTCTCTGTACCATCCAGAGGGAAATTCGGTTGTGAAGAGGAAAAACCGGGACTTAAAGCAGTCTTTAACAGCTAGAGTATTAGACTCGGGTGGAAATTGGGTAAAACATCTGTATGGAGTTCAAGGGGCATTAAATAATCAGCCAAGAAGTTCTCTAGGGGGTGTCACTCCTTATGAGGTCCTATTTGAGACAAGAATGTGGGTATCTGATCTTGATTGTGAAGGCACAGTGGCGGATGAAAAACCTTTTGACATCCATAAACGTTTGGCTGTTTTACAGGACCTGAATGAATCCAGGGCACTACAGAGTAATGTCCAGGTGAAAAGGACTGCCACTGGGAAAGTAAAAAGTGTCAAGGCAAGACCTGTCTGGATCCCTAAAGTTGGGGATCTGGTCAGAGAGAAGATAGCTACAAAAAGGAATTTGGGCCATCATACAGAAAGCCTGTACCTGTCCTGGCAGTTGAAGGAACAAGAACTGAACTTCTGCCACCTCTTGCCGGTAAAAAGGAGAAAAGATTTGTCTCAATAGACCTGATCAAACCACACTATGTGGCGATACTGAGTAGTAGGCCGCGTGGTCTCCGGAGTAACAGACACCCTCCTCTCACAACCATACAAGAAGTTCAAACAGAAAGACTCATCACGTTTGAAGGGTCATCTGCACGGAATGATGGACTAAGCAACAATGCAATGGAACTCATTCCTCTTGAAACTGAAGTTCAAAATGAGAACTCCACTGAAAGAGAAATTTCCATTCGGCCAAACACTGATATCTACATCAACATGCCCCAACAAAAGCCCGCTACAGTTTCCTCAAATCCTGCTGAACTACCGAAAATTGATCGAACTGCATCTGGCTATTTCATTGACTTCAATACCTTTTCATTGGATCCAAGTGAACCTGAAACGATGCCAGCCCAAAAATCTCATCTACAGTGATTCAAAGATTTTCTGAACTTTCTTAAAAAGACTTACCTGGTATCACCTTGGGTGGAACTCTGGGTAACTACCGGGATACTTTTCTTTCTTTTCTGGATAGGCCTAGTGACTGTCTTTAGTATGCTTATTAGTGGAACTTATCTTCGAGAAAGCTCTGCAGCACAAAAAGTGAATGTAATTCTGAAACCACATCTATATTCACATCGTGAAAAAGAGACCTATCATCAGTGAACATTACAGCAGTTCCTATACCTGATGGTATAGTGTGGGAAAAGGTTGATTACGATATATTTGGACCGACCGAACTTTTAAAAATACCACATTTATTTAAAATGTCATTGAGTGATATCATTACCTCCAGTACATTTTCCGATGATTGGGATTATGAAACTGTAAATAATATGTTGTCTGATTTAGAAAAATCTGCTGCATTTTCTAATAATGAAATGTTGGAAGACACATCAGACTTTGAAACAATGTATTGCTATCAACATCATGGTCATCACTTTCTGCATAAATCTGCTAATCCCAGAAATGTTTTCACATACCACCAATGGGAACATTGCCCGACACCGCCGAAAAGCAGTTCAAAAACATTTGCACTAAAAGTTTCGTATTTTTCGGGGTTTAACACATCAGACCCAGCCTCATATTATTATACGGTTGCACCAACACCAGCACAGAAAAATATGTTGACGAACACAAAACAGATTTATTCTGCTTCCTTTATTGTCCAGTTGTCTGAACAAGGTTTTGACTTTTGGAAAGACACCATAGACTTAAAATCTGTCTGGGGTACTAGAGACTGGCAGGTCCAGGGAACAGAGGCGCTATTTAGAACATGCCTTATTCCTCAGCAAATAATGTTTTTGAATGAAACGGTGCAACAAACAACCTGTCTTGGACTAGCCAAAACCAAGATTTGAATACACCTCGAGTGCCAGCACCATCACACACTGAGGGTAACACAACATCACAGGAAGAGGTTACACTAGATGCCATCATGCAATACAATAGATCAGACCCCGATTGGAAGGGATGGTTGATTTGGCCTACAGACCCCAATAACTGTCAAGAAAGATTTTTGGGTAAAACTAAGGGATTCAGTATCAATAGGCCAGATCCACGTTATGTACAGAGACAACACCCAGGGGTAGTGACATCATACAGTGTTGGGAAGTTATGCCTTGATTGGCTGAAGACCTCAACACTTACACATGTGAAACAACACTTATCCTTACTTACAGAGGATGTGGACCTAAGGGATTTCTTATTAGGCCCTAGGAAGCCACATCAGAAATGTTTCTATTATGCTGTCTACAATGAGATTTGGAAAATATCACAACAAGAGGCCGCGGAAAGAATACGAGAAATAGATCGTATAAATCTAGAGAAGGCTCTAGCAGTGGTCGACAATGGGTTAACGACACTAACTTCCAGGATATATTCTCTAGGCAACATTGTATCTTCTGCTATTGATATACTAGAACAGGATCTGTCCATATTACAACACGGGCAATCACAATTGCATTCTATTATGTTATTAAGCTGGACGCTGCAATCTTTGTGCGCAGGCTATGTGCCTTGGCGTTTCATAAACAGTACGTCTCTGTTTTCTTCGTACAATCTGACAGAAAAACAGATAGAAATGGCACAAAGGGGAGCAAAATATACAATGCTGCTTATTGAAAAATTGGATAGATTAGCATTTACAGTGGCAGAGTCACCGTCCACGGAATGGTTAATCCATGGCCACATAACTCTTCCGGTCACTACTTTTCAATTCCAATATTGCCTTGAACAAATGCAGGCAGGCAGATATGAAGAGATGGGTAGGGAATTCATTAAGGAATCCTGAGAATTACCATACAGATTTCGATGCCGGAGTGGGGAAAAAGAAGTGTTTCTAAGTGGTACTAACTGCAAGAATACTTTAAGTGGATCACTTAATGCCAGGATATAATGCTTCATGGGGCCTGTAACGGTTCGGTAGCTAACTTTTCCTGTCACTTAAAGGGTGCCCCAGCTGTCGTGATCAATCCAGTGTTCAGGCTACTTTCGAATGGGAGTTACTTGATGCTGAATGATCAAGGCTGCTGTGGGATGCTTCTGGGCATCGCATATCTGGTAACCGTGAGCTCCAGGGTTACTTGCTGTATGCAAGTATTGTTTCCACCAACACATACAGTCAGGGAGGTGCCGTTATGGCCTTCACTAAATGTTTCGTTAATACGGTTTGATGCTTTGAGCAGAATGAAAGCCATGTTTATACAGAAATCTGGGCCCTTAACCTCCGCTCGAGAGACCTTTGATCTTCAAGTTGCAAGGTCTTCAGCAGAGATACAGGCGCTTATACATACAAATTGCCCCTTCCATTTCGCAGAAATGGAAAATCATATCTTTAACATGTCTGATACGACAGGCATCGTCCACCTATTTAAGACCATAGGTTCTGGACTATTAAGCACCTTTCAGACGGTCATCGGAGTTATACCAAACTTTATACACTCCGTATTTGGAAGCATATTTGGAGGGCTGCCGCTGATCCTGTTTCTAATAGCAGGTATCCTGATTGTCGTTTTTTTACTACACAATGGATGTCCCAGTCACCAAGGAGATGGAAATAGTACTCCTGGAGCGAAAATACCATGGTACAACTACTAGGCACACCTCGCCTAAGGGGAACTAAGTGCTTCTTGGTTCCTGTCATTTAGACGAGTCTGGATGGACTGCATCTTACCTGTCTTCCGATGCCTGTTTTGCGGAGAAGAATGCGTGTTAGATATCTGTCTGACACTCCCATCATGTGCGCAACCGGACGTTGATGCTTTACTGGACCCTATAACGGCCCATGTTCTGCAGTGTCCCCAGCGTATTCCCATGTTGATGGCAGCATTCCTAGAGCCACCACAGGTAGTATATGCTCCTGTTGGTATGGACACCGGCTCCTCCTCTGACACCCAGGCCTTGGATGGCGCACAGGCTGCCCCAGCACCGGCTGTGGACAGTACAGAAGATCATCTGTGCTCAATTGACATTATCTGCGAGGTGTTACAGGGACCGTTGACTGTGGAGGCAAGCAACGAAAATGTTGCATCTACCAGCCAGGACACATAAACATTTGACTCATTTGGCCCGTCGTGTGCTGGGAAAAAAATTCGACTTTTGGAGAACAAATGGAAAATTAGAACTCCGTATCTAAATTGACATTCCTTTTTGAGCAAGTATGGCTTTGAAATGCTTGTAGTAGTTCGGACTATACCTACGGACATATTAGAGCTGTAGCTTAAGTGTCAATTTCTGATATTTTTTATTTTAACATTTTTTTACCCTTTTTAATAATTTTTAAAAGGATGTTTTTTTTATTAACACAACGAGAAACTAATGTTTTAACTATTCGCGTACAAGTATCTAGTCCACCTAGTAGTACGGTTAGAATTAAACTATGTCGTCCATTCGGAAGAGGAGTGGGTGTTATATTCCATATAGGTACCATAATATAGGCCTCGGTAACTTCATTACCCTTCACCTATATTCTTCCCTACATTACACTTGTCACGGTTTACAGGGACTGACCTTTTACCTAGATACTACAGTGCATTCAGAACGCAGGCTTTTCCCTGGTTCGAAATCTCATACATTAGGCATGAGGATTCTTGGAAGCACAGCAGGACTACCATCTCCTGTATAAAATCTATGTACAAAGTTCATGCCTGACGTCATCCTTAGGCCGACACAGTAATACAGCGAGGTAGGACCCCTGGGGAGACCTATGGATATATATACATCACATCTTGCTAAGATAGAGCAGGGCGACCGAGACTTCCCGGCCGACACACTGACCAGAGACGCTTAGGTTCCTGCACGCAGGCACTCCAGCTCGCAGTGGTCTAACATCCCTCGAGGGGTGTCCAACTCAAGACCAGGACGGGGTCCCACAGTCTCTCACTTCAGGTAATGGGGTTGACTAAATCCTAGAGGGATTCTTGGCTTAACACCTACATACATGCTAGGTACACTTAGGTACATCTAGTTAGGGCGGCATCGTAGGAGTACGCATCTTTTTATCATATGTTTTATATACTCTAATGTATTCATGATTATTGCAAGATGGTAGAGCTATACCATCCATTCACCTTTATAGTACTGCTAATCATTTATATCTTATGCTGTCTAACGGTTGTTGCAGCTCATTTTTTTTACACCAGAATAACAACTGTTCAATAAATGCTTATTGAAAAACGCCCAGCCTGTTTATTCGGTGTATCTCTCTGAGACAGACTAAGTAAGCACGAGTGACTGAGCGAAAGGTAGCATATTGTTTCCACGGTCCTGAGGGATCAGGGTTGTCATGTTCGATGGTTGCCAGGAACTATTCTCTCCTTGGAGATTCTAGTGGCACTGTGAGCTAGTTGGTACAAAAGGGCCAACATATCCGGTGGGGTTGTTCAGAGTCAGTCTGACACCAATCCTACAGTGTATGTTGTCTAAACACGCAGATCCAGTATACTTTTTATAGGAACTACACGACATGCTGTGGCGGTCCGCTAACCATCTGGCCACCCACTGCAGTTGATCTGCTAAGTAGTACCTCTCTAGGTTCGGGGCTGCGAGGCCTCCCCGATCTATGGGTAAGTAGAGGTTGTTTATCGCCACCCGATGTCTGGAGTTTCCCCATATGAAATCTTTGACCAGTTTTTCCAGGGGACAGAAAAAGGATGGAGGGATGTAGAGTGGGAGATTTGTGAAGTAGTATAATCATCAGGGCAATATTACCATTTTTGTGAGGGCTACTCTTCCTGTCACTGACAACGGGAGCGTGATCCAGAATGTCATCTGGGACCAGACCGCGGTAGGGGCTCTGCCTAGGTTGCCATCTAGCAAATCTGCTGGGTTCCTGTGTATGCGGATTCCGAGGTAGCGGATCTCTGCACTGTTTGCTTAAGGAGTATAGGCAGGATTATGAGACATTCACTTGCAGCCCTGATATGGAGGTGAAGTTGTCTAGTACGGTTGCCAATCGTTGTCTGATTTGGTAGATATCTTTAATGTATAACAGGAGATAGTCAGCATAGAGAGATATTGTGTGTTTACCGTCCCCCAGTACGATGCATCGCGTGTCTCAGATCGGATCGCATCCGCCAACAGCTCAAAAGGTAGTGAGAAGAGCAGCGGAGAGAGGGGGCATCCCTGTCTAGTCCAGCTTCACACCTTCACCGGTCTTGATATCTAGGGGCCTGTTTTTACTCTCACCGTAGGGGCACTGTACAGCAATTTTACCTTACTTAGGAAAGTCTCCCCTAGTTTGTATCTTTCCAGCACGGAGAATAGGAACCCCCACTCCAAGGAATCTAAAGCTTTTTTGAGGTCTAGTATAAGGCAGCCTGCTCGCGGCCATTGAGTTTTCGAGTAGGTGGCGATCCTGAAGAATCGCCTTAGATTTATTGAGGTGCTCCTGGAAGGCACAAACCCATTCTGGTCCGCATGGCCCAGGGTGGGGACCACCTGCGCGAGCCTATCAGCTAATATGTTTGCTAATATCTTATAATCGATGTTGAGAAGAGCTAGTGGTATGTATGAGCCCAGCTCTGTGGGGTCCTTATCGGGTTTGGGCAGGGACACCAGGTTAGCCTCTCTCATGGATGGGGGGAGCCGTTGCTCATTCAAGGCCGTTGTGCTCAGCTCATGTAAGTGGGGGGTAAGCGTTGTAGCTTAGGCCTTATAGAATTCGGCTGGGAATCTGTCTGGGCCTGGGGTTTTCCCACTCGCCAGCCCCATTATAGTGCTTCAGATTATCTCAGGTTCTTATATGCTCATTTAGCAGCTCCCTCTGTTCCCGGGTGGTTTCTGGTAAGTGCACTGATTCTAAGAACGTGGTGAGTTGCCTCTCTTCTTGGGACCCCAGGGACTGGTACAATGTAGTATAATGGTGCGTCATTGCGGCTTGTATTTCGTGTTGTGTATACACAGTCAAATCTGCTTCAGTTCTCAGGGCAGCTATAGGATGGTGTGCTTGTTCCTGGCGCAGTAGCCATGCTAGTGTTTTATCCGCATGGGATGCCGTGGCATGTGCACGCGCCGAGTGTCCTGCATAGTTGTGGCACCGGAGCTGTTCAAGCAGGTCTGTGTGTTCTGCCCGTCGTGTGTCAAGCTTTCTCGCATTCCTACTTCCCTGTGACTGCGTTATCTCTTGGCCCATTAGCTGCCTTTCTACTTTGCTGAGCGCCTCATTTAGTTGTTTACGTATGTTCCAGGTGGCTCCCAGGCAGTGCCCTCTTAGAGTTTATTTAAAGGCATCTCACTCGAGGAGGAGGTCCTCAGTGGAATTGTCATTGATCTCGAAGTGCTCAAGTATTGCCATCCCTAGGGAGGAGCGGAATGCCTGGTATTCTAGCACTGCTGGTTGTAGGTGCCACGTGGGGATCGGGGTGTGTCCTGTGTCCATGTAAGCTGTAGGAGTTGGAGATTATGATCTAAATGTGTTCACCCCAGGTATTCGGTGTGTTTGATGAGTAGGAGGAGGGCTGGCGACCCAACAATGCGATCGAGTCTGAACTGAAGGTCATGGACAGGAGAGTAGAATGAGTAAATTTGTGTAGTGGGGTTCAGAGTACGCCAGAGGTCTATCAGCACCCAGTTTGCGAGCCATTCCGTCAGGGTTTGTGCATTGGAGGTCGCCGTGGTGTGACCTGTTTAATTCTACATCTAAGACTGCATTAAAGTCCCCCCCCCATAAGCCAGGGGAGCCCGCTCTATCCAGCGATCACTCCTGTAAGTTTTCTAAGGAATGAGGCTTGGTCCACGTTCGGGGCCTACAGAGAGCCCATTAGCAGTGCTTGCCCATTTAGTTTGCCTTTAACAAATACATATCTCCCCTCTGGGTCTGTGACCACTTCTTCTACTATGTGCGGGACACCCGCCTTTATCCATATCAGTGGCCCCCTTGCCTGGGAAGAGTAATTTGTACTATATACTTGTCCCCTCCAACGTTTATGGAAGCGGTCCGCTTCTGTTTGGGTGAGGTGTGTTTCCTGTAAAAAAAAACTATGTGTGCATGTCTGCGCTGGAGATATGCATGTACTGAGTACCTGTGGGCAGGTGTATGCATGCCCCTCACGTTCCATGTTATAGTGTTAGTCTGTGCCATGAGTGCGTTTTGTAGTTCCCTATGTAGGGGGGGTTGAGAGTGTTATCGAGGGCCAGGGTGCCAGTCGGAGCTTCTGAAGATGGGGTTAACCTAAAAGGGGTTAAGGATGCAACTAAGTTGCGTGCAACATTATGAGGGCAAGCTTGTAGTCAATGCTCGTCCAAACTGTAAGGCCAAGCAGTGGCAACTATCATGTTTGATATGTCTAACTGTGGGTGTGTGTGCTGTGCAACTCTGTGTGTTGGAGAACACCCCGGTGTTTACTAGGGATGTTTGGTGAATCCCTTACTGTCACGTTTCATGTGCATGGAGCTCAGTCGCAGGCGCTTTTGGTGTAGCGGAGAAGGCGCTTTACGCTGAGGGTGTACTACCCATTCTATGTCAGTTGGGCATGTCGTGTGCTGGGGCATATATCTACTAGATCAAGGTACATAGGTAAAATCATGCGTTGGGTGCATAGACAGTAAAAGGATAAGCTTAATGGAACAACTGTCCATTGTTCATATTATGTCATCAGATGTCTGTGGCGTGATGTCCGGCAGCCGAAGGGAGTCACGGTCTTCGGATTGCGTCGGCGATGAGCCAGCCAAGCTTTGGGAGAGGGCCACGCATATCTCAGGTTCAGAAGTCAGAGAGTTGGCTCAGATGGTTGCAGCTACTTGGAGAGCCTCCTGTCGTTCCATCATCCTCTGCTCCATGTCAGGGATTGCTACCTGTGGTCGTGCCTGCCTGGGGCTTTTTCCCCTGCCTCGGCGGCGATTTCTCCTGCCCCGACGGGGTGATTGCATGTCCGCCAGTGGTTTGGGTATGGTTAATAGTCCTGACTCCTCCAGCCAGTCCCAGACTTCAGAGGGTGTTTCAAAGAATCTTGTTTGTCCTTTGGCAGCGACTCGCAGTCTGGCTGGGAACATGAGGGAGTATCAGATATCCAGTGTCCATAGTTGGCACTTTACTTCTGTAGATGAGCCTCGTCTCCTCTGTACCTGTATGGTGTAATCAGAGAATAGCATTACGTGTTGGTTATGCACTTTTATTTCAGTGAGCTTGCGGGTTTCTCTTAGTACTGCGTCTCTGTCCCTGTTGAGCAATTTGAAAAGTAGACGCTGCGGTCTGGCACCCGGGGGCGGCTGTCGGGCTAGTACCCTGTGAGCCTGCTCCACCACAAACTGGGGTGAGAGCGCATCCTCTGGGAGTAGCTCTCGTAGCCAACATTCAACATATGCGACAGGGTCTTGTCCCTCTTCTCCCTCCGGGAGCCCCACCACTCGTACATTGTTGCACCGCGAACGCCTCCCGCATATTCCTGCCTGTCTTCTATGGTGTCCACTCTGTCCATGATGTCTTGCAATGCCGCTGCTTGGCTGCGGGTAGTTGGCTTTAATTCTAACAGGGCCTGCTCATTGGTTTGGACTTTCTCAGATAGCTTTCGGTGGTCAGCTCTCAGTAAGGTGAAGTCTGATGCAACCTTGTCGATTTTAGTTTCTAGTGAGTTCTGGGTATGATCCAGGGCAGCGCCTATCTTTTTCACCACTGCCAGGACTGAGTCGAGCTTTGTGGAAAGCGCCAGGTTTGGAGCCTCTCCTGTACATTCTTCCTCCATGCGTTGAGCCCCTTGCGTTTCAGGGTGTGCGGCTCGTTGTTGCGCGATGGTTCGTAAGCGACCAATAGCTAGCTTCTGCGCAAAGGGCATGCAGATGGTCAGTTGGGCTTTCGTCCACAGGCTTTTGGTTGTATCAGGGCAATCGCCGACTGTGCGAGGTGAGAGGGACTCACGGTCTCACTGGCGTCCTTTTGTTATTGTCAGTTAGTCGGCATTCTTTTATGGCACATGTGTGCTGATTCTTCCTTTCCTTATTCTCCTCTAATTCCGTCACTCCCAAGTGCCAATATCGCTTCCAGGAGAGAGCGAGACAGCTCCTCCGGTTGATGGCGTGCGCTTCATGTGTTGCACTTCTGCTGGGTCTTGCCTCGTGGGAAAACAGCGCCCAAGGGTTTGGCGCCAGTGTTTTATCCGTAGCTTCTCAGGTGCCCCTCGTGTGGACACTGTGTCGCCTGCAATCTCTCGCCTGGTGTCCGGGCTTAGTTCAGGGCCCTTTGGGGCCATCTGCAATGTCAGGTTATGTGTGGCAGCTTAGACTCTGGCGGGTGCGCACCAGGTAGGAACTTGGGGCGTCAGGGGTCCAGGCTTATGTTAGCCTATCACGGTGCGCCTTTATCTTGTGCACGGTATCCGCTGCCCGTGTGCTGCCACAACAGGTCTCTTGTCAGCACGCTGGTTGGGGGTGGCCTTGCATGTTTGCGGGGCCATTACCCATAATTCTTGGGGTCTCTCCCTTTGTCTCCCCCAGCGGGAGCACCATGCCCATTCATTTGCTGCCTGACATCTGTGGTGCGGCCTCAGCGCAGCTGCTTCGCTTCACAGGGTTGGGCTAATGTGGGCCGACGCTGTATTTACTCACAGGCGTCTAGATGCTGGCTTGCGTTCCAGCGGCAAACCCAGGCCGGCACGTGCCCAGCGTAGGCCTCAGCCCGCTCAGGTTCACTGTCTTTGTTTCATCACCTGCCGCATCGGCTCTCTCCTGCAGCTTAGGCAGCTGCAGCGGGCTGGCTTCCTATTCTTTTCAGGTCTGCGGTTGGTGCGGGTGTTTGCACCTCCTTCTGTCACTGCTTCTTTAAGCATCGAGGAGCCCCCCGCGCTACTGCACCAGCCTGCCCGGTCAATCCTCCGCAGCCTGTTGGTCTCATGTCTCACCTTCGGGGGCCAGCGACTTTCAGGCCTCAGCTCGCTTAGCTGCACCGCCCTTGTTTCACTGTCTATCGTGCCGGCCTATTCCTGCTGGCCTACGCTGCCACGGCGGGCCAGCTCCTAGTTCTGCTC
This sequence comes from Calotriton arnoldi, assembly GCA_963921515.1. Taxonomy (NCBI): domain Eukaryota; kingdom Metazoa; phylum Chordata; class Amphibia; order Caudata; family Salamandridae; genus Calotriton; species Calotriton arnoldi. The sequence goes on from CAWUFW010005141.1 coordinate 438,742, forward strand.
TGCTCTGTGGTGGGGGCGGAGGTTTGCTTCTCCCCCGCTCGCTGCTCCCTTAGGCGGTGAGGGTCCCCCTGCGCTGATGCGCCGGCCTGCCCGTTCGATCCTCCACCGACTGCTGGTCTCGCTCCTCACCTTTGGGGGCCGGCAACTTTTGTTGTGCCATCACTGTGCAGCCTTGCCACTTCATGACAAGGGCCTCCTCCCGTGTCGCGTCCGAGGGCTCAAGCTTTGCTCGCCTCAGAGTCGCTTCCGACACAGACGATCTGCAGACTTCTTGTGTGCGCTGCTTCACAGTGTCGCACCAGAGCGCCACGGGCGCTTCCCCGCTTGCACTCTCTCAGCTCCGCGCTCTCCCACGGTCCTTGGGTTGGGCCGCCCGGGTGCTTGAGGTGCAACGACATTCCCTGTTGCTGCTTTTTTCCCCCGACTGTTGTGGTCACCGGCACGTCAGGGGTAGGTTCCGCCCCACTTCAGGGTGATGGGTCAGGATAGCACACTGTGTTTTTAGGATAAACGGGGCGATATGGTCGAAGCACTAAAGACTCGCATCCGCCATCTTGGCTGGTTAGCCATGCGCACACTTTCACTTCAAAGGGCTTGTTAGAACTGGGGGTCTCTAGTTGGCAGAGGTAGGTACCTTTGTCCAAATAGGGACCCTTGCTTCTAGTCAGGGTAAGGGGGATACACTACTAAAATAACCCCTGCTCACCCCTTGGTAGCTTGGCACGAGCAGGCAGGCTTATCTCAGAGGCAGTGTGTAAAGCATTTGTGAATACATACAGTAATACAGTGACAACACTACAGATGGACACCACACAGGTTGTAGTATAAAAATAAGTATTTTTATATAGACTTAACACAAGACCCAAAACGACAAAAATCCACAATACTACACGAAAAATATGACTGTCAATGGTAGAAAATAGTTCAGTTCAAATGCAGGTGATAAATGCGACACTCTACGTTCAATGTACCTTTGGATGCGTTACGCGATACAAACAAAAGAGTTGCAGGGAAGGTGATGCGTCGGTTCCTTACACGCAAGAACGGTGATGCGTCGGTTCCTTGCTCCGGGGGAGGTGATGCGTCGGTTCCCTACTGCTGCGTAGGGGACGGTGATGCGTCGGTTCCTTACCGGAGAGGAGGTGATCCGTCGGTTCTTCACTGCGTGGGGAGGTGATGCGTCGGTTTCTTGCTGCGCTTCTGTGGCGATGCGACCAGCAGCGCCTCGATGCGATGACGGCCCGGTGCAATGAAACAAAATGTCATCTTCTTCTCAATGCAACAACGAAGGGGGCGATGCGTGCACGCCCGACGGCCGTGCGGCGACTCGGTGAATCTTCTGAGCCGCGACAGGCCCTGCGACACGCTTCTCCGATGATGAGTCGGCATCTGCTGCAACGGCGACACTCTTCTCCGGTGATGCGAGGCGCTTCGGTTATGCGATGGCAACAGCGGCGGCACACTTTCTCGGCGATGCGACGACAACTGCTGCGGCGGCGACACGCTTCTTCTTCGTGAGTCGCGCTTCCAGCTCCCAGCGACATGCAGTCTCTCAGAAGGCCCAACACAACAGTAGGCACTTCAAATTCCCAGCAAGGGAATTCAGGGGAGCTGGTTGGTGAAGTCTTGTATCCCTGAGACTTCAGCAGGAGGCAAGCTCAATCTTCAAGCCCTTGGAGATTTTCTGCATGATGATGAAAGTAGGCACAAAGTTCCTTTCTCCTTTCTTTGGCAATCAGACAACCACTGCAGGCCAATCCCTCAAACAGCACACAGCATAGGGATAGTCTCCTCCTTCAGTTTCTCTGGTTCCTCTCCTCAGCAAAGGTTCTTCTTCTTTACCAGAAGTGATCTAAAGTCTTAGGGTCTGGGCCCCAATATTTATACTAGCAAATCCTTTGTCCTCTGAAGGCAGAGGGTCCTGTACCTAGTCCAAACCAGTTCTGGGTGCATTCTGCCAGTACACAACTTCTTCCTTTGTCAGTGTGGGCCAGGGTCATCAGACACACCACAGGAGGTGGAGCCAGCATTGTGGAAGGCAGGCACAGCCATATTCAGGCCCAGGTGCTACTCCTCCCACCACTCCTCATGCAGATAGGTCTATTCAGCCTAGTGCTGACTCACCCTGTCTCCTGGAGTACCCCAGCCCCTGTCACTCACAAACCCAGACATACAATACACAAGCTAGCAGAGGCAGGCTGGATGGTTAGGCAAGAAAATACCTACTTTCTAAAAGTGGTATTTTCAAACACAGAATGTTAAAACCAACTTCACTAAACGATGTATTTTATCATTCTGAGTTCAGGCATACTAAATTCGTTTTTCTACCTTCCCTGGGTCAGTTAGGATTATAAGATGTTATAATCAAACTGCCCATTCTGGCCTATGGGAACAGGTAGCCTTGCAATAGTGAAAAACGAAATTGGCTGTAGTTCTCTATCAGGACATGCCACACATACCAGGGCATGTCCTACCTTACACATACAATGCACCCTGCCCTAGGGCCTACCTAGGGGTGGCTAACATGTAGAAAAGGGAAGGTTTGGGGACTGGCAAGTGTGTGCACTTGCCAAGTCGACATGGCAGTCCCAGACTGCACACAGGCTCTGCAATGGCAGGCCTGAGTCATAGTTTACAAGCTGCTCCGGTGGGTGGCACAATCAGCGCTGCAAGCCCACCAGCAGCATTTGATTTATAGGCCCTGGGCACACACGGTGCACTGTACTAGGGTCTGACAAGTAAACCAAATAAGCCAATCATGGAGTCACTAATCCATTACAACAATTTACAGGGGGAGCATATGCACTTTAGCACTGATCAGCAGTGGTAAAGTGCCCAGAGTCAGAAAACAAACAAAAACAGGTCAGAAAGAATACAGGAGGAAGGCAAAAAATTCAGGGATGACCCTGCAAAAAGGGCCAAGTCCAACAGGGCTTGACTCAAGAACACACAAAGGAACCTGGCACTCGCCAGACTTAGGGCGTACCTTAGGGGTGACATGTGTAATAAAAGGGGAGTTTAAAGTTTGGCAAGTAGTTTTAAATGCCAAGTCAAAGTGGCAGCAAACTGCTCATAACAGCACGGCAGTTTGCATCCCGGACATGGAAAGAATAGAAATTTCTAGAACCAGATGCGGGGGTAGGGTATGGTGTCTACCACACACAAAGGCTGGCACCAGGTATAATTACTGGGCCATCAGAACAACTCTTCAGTAAACTCCTAGACCTGTGGGAGATTCAGAAGAAGGACTGCCCTGCTCCCCTACCGCAGAAAGGACTGCCTTGTTGACCTGCTTTCTGAAGAAGGAGAACTGGACCTGGTCATTGAACCCGGGACCACTAGCGCCACTGCCTGGGCTAGTTGGTTGGCCTCCTGTGTGAGCTGCAGAGACATCACAAGCTCCTGAGGCCTTGAACCCTGCTTCTACCCTCTGCTGAAATGGGTCTTAAGGCCCCAAGTGGAGCCCCCACCAAGTCCTGGACCCTTGGAAATGGGCTCCTGCCTAATCCTAAAACCTGGGAGAACCCACAGTGCATCGCCGGTCGGCCTGACTTTGCAGTAACTCTCACTATGTTCTTCTCCTCAGCAGCAAATCCTTTTCAGCGGGACCTCTTGGTTAAGGTATCTGGCCTGCACCCTTGTCCCGCTTGGTGATTCCAAGCACCAGAAAAACTTTAAAGGCTGAAGATAGAAATCTTAATTAGGCTTGCTGAGGACTAGCTCCCCATTGACGATGACAACCTCCTCTGCCGTAAAATCCATCATTTCATGCCATCATTAACGGCTTCATCGAGACTTTGTCGTCCAGCAGCTCCCTAATGTTGTCCTCTGACAAACCTCCTGCTGTGCCCAGCTGAGCTGTAGCTTCTCAAGACTTTTCTCAAAGCATTTTTCAAAGGCCAAAGGCAAGCTGTGACTGGACCCAATCCACCCCTTGTATCCAAACTGCGCTCCATTGCAGTCAGCCTTAACGTTTGACTTTGACCCGGTCTCATGCACTCAGATACCCATGGATGGCGCTTTGATCTTTAGGCGCTTACTAGAAACTTTACAAAATAATAACTTTGGTTTTCCTGATTTTGGTGTTATTTTATTTATTAAAATGTACTCCATTTTTTAAAAAGCTTTGGGAATGTTCTTGTGTTGCGTTTCGCTTTGTTACTGATTGTGTGCTGCATAAATACTTTACACATTGCCTCTAAATTAAGCCTGGCTGCTCTGCCAAGCCTGCCAAGCTACCTTAGGGTTAAGCAGAGGTTAATTTAGTGACTGTTCACTCTGACAAGAAATGTGGTTGTTGCCTGAGTGGGGATTCCACCCCCCTCAACCAATAACCCCATTTTTTACAGTAGAGGTGCCCACTCTCAAAGTAATAACCCCATTCCTGATCAAAGGGACACACACTTTTTGTACTTCTCTTTTATTTTTTTATTGATTTGAGTTATCCACTAGAGCTACTCATAGAAAGGTGGGTACATTTCCTTTGTATTGTATTTTTTTTTAAATCCTGAAAATCTAAAAATAGATAATACCTGGTTATACATAATCTTACATTCCAGTCCTAAAACTAGAGAAAGTATACCAAAACAGACAGACGAATGATGGTGACACGAGCCAGTATATAAAAAGTTATCTTTATTTAATGAACACACGTAGACCTGTGGTTCATGTCTGTGATATATTTCCCCAGTAGTGAATTCCAAGTGAGATTCCAAAATCGACAGTTATAAATTTTTATGTTGCACTTAATTAATGAATTTACAATTAGCACTTGGTATCATTAGCAATTTTAGATGCATATGTCTCTATTTTCTCATGGAAAAAAGGAATTATGTTTATCCCAATATAAATAGAAACATGTTTACAATGCAAGGTTCAAAAGCTGCACCCTTGAGTGGGGAGTGCTAGACCTGTCATCCTGAAGGTGGTTTTCCCTAGACTTTTTGCCTTTTGCTTCCCATTTTTGCTGATTCTTTTTGTTGACCTTAGGACTCTGAATACTTTACCACTGCTAACCAGTGCTAAAGTGCATGTGCTTCTCCCCTAAACATGAGGACATTGGTGTACACCTAATTTGCATATTTGTTGTACCAGTAAGTCTCTTGTAAAGTGGTATACCATATACATATATATGGGGAGAGGATGTGGCCTCACGGCTAGAGCAGTCGACCTTGAAGCTGGGCATCCTGTGATTCTGGGCAAATTACTTAATCTCCCCGTGCCTAACAAAAAATGAATGTGTCCTTCTGTAACGCAACTGGTGCTCATGTAAAGTGCGCTGATACCTTCGGGTCAAGTTTGCGCTATATAAAACTCCCCCCACAAAAAAATATATACCCAGGGCCTGTACTTTAAATGCCACTAGTGGGCTACTGCACTGATTGTGACACCCACAGAAGTACCCTTTCAAACCTGCCTCATGCCTGCCACTGCAGTGCCTGTGTGTGCAGTTAATTGCCACTTCGACTTGGCATTTAAAACTACTCGCCAAGCCTTAAACTCATCTTTTATTACGCATAAGTCACCCCTAAGGATGCCCTAAGTAACCCCAGGGCAGGGCGCTATGTAAGTAAAAGGTAGGACATGTACCTTTATGTTTTGCATGTCCTGGTAGTGACAAACAGCCTATTTCATTTTTCACTATGTGGGGCCTACCCACATAGTGGAAATTCCTTAATACACTTTTAAGCTGTAATTCCTGATCAGAGAGGAGTAGCCTTTTCATGTTTCATATCTTTGGCATGTTAATGATAAATCCTCCTTACTGAAGTAGTGAAGTTGAATTTAACATTACTGTTTTAAACATTTCACTTTTAGAAAATGAAGCATTTCTCTATACTTACTGCTTTTGGTGCCTTACAGCCTGTCTTCAATAAAAGGCTGGGTTGGTGACAGCTACACTTTGTGCATTCAACACAAACACAGGAAGGTCAGACTCATCTGCATTCTGAGCACCCATCTGCATGCATCTGCATTCTGAGCACCCATCTGCATGCATCTGCATTCTGAGGGGTCTTTCTGGGCACTGAGGAATGGGCAGGAGTTGAATAATGAATTAAAGTGAGGGCAGGAGTCAGAGTAATGCAATTCCGATAAGAAATTGAGGCATTACCTCCTTCTCCCCCTCACTTAAATTCATTGCATAGTGAGCTTTACCCAAGTAAAACACCAGGATAACTGTGAATTGATGCTTAGAACTTTTAATCGACATAAAGATATTTCTCCTATTCACTAATTTAAAGAAAGTACTTTGAACCCCAAAATATCTTTTACATCCACTTCCTGCATTATTCTATAAAGTTTTTTGGCGATGGAAGGGGTGGGGCATGTAGCTGCTCTGCAGATCTCCATCAATGATGCTCCCTGAGTCTGCTAGAGAAGTCAACATTCCTCTAGTCGACACCAAATGGAGAAGAATGACTGAATTCCTTCTATGCAATAGATATTAGTGATTTTATCCACCTACTTAGGGTTTGGACTGTAGGTTTCAATCGCCTCTAAGCTACTCCAACAGTTGTGAAAAAAGATTGAGAGACTGAAACCTCCCACCCTGTCCAGATAAATTAGGAGTGCCCTTTTAACATCCAGAGAATGAAGCTCATCTCTTATGGATTCTCTGGTTTTTGATAAAATACTGGAAGAACTACCTCCTGATCCTCATGGACGGCAGAATTTATCTTTGGAACAAAGCAAAACCCTGGATGCCAAATGATTCAGTTCTCAAAAACCCAAGAAAAAGGATTTTACATAATAAAGACTCTAATTCTCCTAATCCTCTGGCAGAAGTGACAGCAACCATAAAGAACATTTTCAGTGTTAACAATTTTATCTCTACTTTCTTCAGAGGTTTCAAGGGGTGATGGGCTTCTGGGACTAAAGAAAGGCCCCAAGATAGGCATGAAGATTCCTCTGGATGGTGGTGCTGCTAAACCTACTGTAGGAAAGTAGGATCTGCTTCTTATGGTTACCCCCCACTTTTTGCTGGATGTTACACTGTTTTTGACTAGTCTGACTGGGATCCTGCTAATCAGGACCCCAGTCTATCTGCTTTCTCCTTAAAATGTTATGGCATGTACTTAGGTACACTCCAGATTGGATACTGGGGTACCCTTATCAGTCCCTAGTATATGGCACCCATGTACCCAGGGCATAGGTACCCCAGAGGCCTCCCATGGGCTTAAGCATGTATTATGCCACCCATGAGAGGCCATGCAAAATGGAACTATAGGCCTGCCATTGCAGCCTGTGTAAGATGGTGCTTACACCACTTACGATAGATATAGGTTTACTATATCTATAGGTCACTACACTTAAAACCTATAAGTCACCCCTATAGCAGGCCTTAACAATCCTGAAGGCAGGGTGCTGGGTTTTACGTGAGGGGGTGACCCTGCATGAGCAGAGCCCCTCTGCAGCCTTCGGAGACCATTCTCCCGGGTTGTCTGTGACACAGCCAGACATATAGGTAGAGGTGCATTATAACCTCGCGGTAAATGCTATATCGAAAACGGCTGAAACAAAACATGTCGTGTTTGGTATCAAACACCTTGGAATCATACCTCCCACACCGGTAACCGGTGTGGGAGGTATGATTCCACCCCTCAGAAGCAAGCTTCATGGGTCCCTGGTCTTCCCGGTACCAGCTGTCTCGACCCGGACAGCGCAAAATGGATGCTGCCGACCAGGGATACATTTCTACCCTCCTGCTGCTGAGCCAAGCTCGAGCAGAGGAAGGCAGCACAATAGGCATCCTGCCACAGGGAGTTGTGACCACCTCCCAGACAGGATTTAGTGTATTGGAGCTGGGTGGGGGCACTGCCAAAGTGCCTGAAAGTCTGCACGGGGGGCACACTTGGTGTCCCTGTGCATAGTCCAGTTCAAACCAGTTCTGGGAGCCGTTGGCTCGTGCTCTGGTGCGAAACTGGACAAAGGACATGGGTGTAACCACCCCCCTGTTCTGACCCTTCTCTGGGAGGGTCCCCTGAATCTGTCCAATCAATCAATCATTTGTAAAGCGCTCTACTCACCCGTGAGGGTCTCAAGGCGCTGGCGGGGAGGGGTGCTGCTACTGCTCGAACAGCCAGGTCTTGAGCAGCCTCCTGAAGGTTAGTAGGTCCTAAGTCTGGTGCAGGTGGATGGGGAGGGTGTTCCAGGTCTTGGCGGCGAGGTGGGAGAAAGATCTGCCGCCAGAGGTTGCTCTTCGGATGCGGGGGATGGTGGCAAGGGCGAGGTCGGCGGAGCGGAGCTGGCGGTTCGGGGTGTAGAAGGTGAGTCGTCTGTTGAGGTATGCTGGTCCGGTGTCGTGAAGTGCCTTGTGTGCGTGGGTGAGGAGCTTGAAGGTGATCCTCTTGTTGACGGGGAGCCAGTGCAGGTCTCTCAGGTGGGGTGTGATGTGACTGTGGTGAGGGATGTCGAGGATGAGGCGTGCAGAGGCGTTCTGTATACGTTGCAGTCGTTTCAGGAGTTTGGCCGAGGCTCCTGCGTAGAGGGCGTTTCCGTAGTCCAACCTGCTGCTGACGAGGGCCTGGGTGACCGTTCTTCTGGTTTCGGTGGGGATTCATCTGTAGATCTTGCGGAGGGTATTGCAGCAGGAGGATGAGACGGCGTTGACTTGCTTGGTCATGGAGAGTGCAGAGTCGAGGATGAACCCCAGGTTGCGTGTGTGGTCGGTGGGTGTCGGTGCTGCTCCCAGTGTGGTCGGCCACCAGGAGTCATCCCAGGCTGAGGGGGTGGAGCCGAGGATGAGGACCTCCGTCTTGTCTGAGTTCAGTTTCAGTCGGCTGTTCTTCATCCACTCTGCGACAGCCTTCATTCCTTCGTCGAGGTTGGTTTTGGCGGTGAAGGGGTCCTTGGTGAGGGAGAGGATCAGCTGGGTGTCGTCGGCATAGGAGATGATGTTGAGGTCGTGCGATCGGGCTATGTGGGCGAGCGGTGCCATGTAGACGTTGAACAGTGTTGGGCTGAGGGATGATCCTTGGGGAACACCGCAGATGATCTCGGAGGCTTCGGATCGGAATGGCAGGAGGCGGACACACTGGGTTCTGCCGGAGAGGAAGGAGGTGGTCCATTCCAGGGCCTTGTCTCGGATCCCTGCGTTGTGGAGGCGTGTGCATAGAGTGTGGTGGCAGACTGTCGAAGGCGGCTGAGAGGTCCAGGAGGATGAGGGCCGCGGTTTCTCCGTTGTCCAGCAGGGCCCTGATGTCATCGGTGGCGGCGATGAGGGCAATTTCGGTGCTGTGGTTGCTGCGGAACCCGGACTGGGACGGGTCCAGGATGTTGTTCTCCTCGAGGTAGCGGGTTAGTTGTCCGTTGACGATCTTCTCGATGACCTTCGCCGGGAACGGGAGCAGGGAGATGGGCTGGAAGTTCTTGAGGTCTCTCGGATCCGCCTTGGGTTTTTTGAGTAGGGCGTTGATCTCGGCGTGCTTCCAGCTCTCCGGGAAGGTCGCGGTCTCGAAGGAGATGTTAATGATCTTGCAGAGATGGGGTGCGATGGTGGCGCTGGCTTTGTTGAAGATGTGGTGCGGGCATGGGTGTGACGGAGAGCCGGAGTGGATGGTGTTCATGGTTTTGATGGTGTCATCGTCGTTCACGTTGATCCAGGCGAGCAGGGAATCGGTGTGGATGGTGGGCGGAGAGTCTGAGGTGTCGGTGGCTGTCAGGGTGGTCTGGTTGTTGAAGCTGTCGTGGATGTCTGCGATCTTGCGGTGGAATAAGGCGGCTAGGGAGTCGCACAGGTCTTGCGATGGTGGGATGTCGTTGGTGTTGGAGCTGGGGTTGGAGAGTTCCTTCACGATGTTGAAGAGCTCTTTGCTGTTGTGTGCGTTGTTGTCGAGGCGGTCCTTGAAGGAGGCCCTTTTGGCGGATCGGATGAGGTGATGGTGTCTGCGGATGGCGTTCTTGTGGGCTGCATAGCTGTCCGGTGTCTGTTCGAGGTGCCATTTCTTCTCGAGCTTTCGGCAGGTTTGCTTGGAGGCCTGGAGGTCGGCGGTGAACCAGCTGGCTTTTCTGTCGATGCGTCTGTTGGAGGGTTTCTTGATCGGGCGAGAGTATTGGCGCAGTCGTTGATCCATTGTCTGAGGTTGTGGGTGGCGGTGGCGGTGTCGATGGGGTCGGAGGGTGGGCTTCGGACGAGGGTGGTGTTTAGCTGGTCTTTGGTGACTTTGCTCCAGCTGCGGCGGGGGTCCGTTGAGTGCGGTGGTGTGTGGTGGGTTTCTGGAAGGTGAAGTGGATGCAGCGATGGTCGGTCCAGTGGAGTTCGGTGGTGTGGCTGAAGGTGACGTGGGAGCTTGCGGAGAAGATGGGGTCGAGCGTGTGACTGGCGGAGTGGGTGGGCGTTGTGATGAGCTGTCTGAGTCCGAGGTTGGCGAGGTTGTCAATCAGGGTGGTGGAGTTGCTGTCGTTGTTGTTTTTGAGGTGGAAGTTCAGGTCTCCGAGGAGGATGTAATCTGTGGAGGCGAGGGCGTGCATGCTGACGAAGTCGGCGATGGAGTCGCTGAACTGAGGCCATGGTCCGGGGGGTCTGTAGACGAGAGTTCCTCTGAGGGTGGTGTTTGGGTCAGTGTGGATCTGGAAGTGCAGGTGTTCGGCGGTGCTGAGGGTGTCATCGGTGCTGGTCGAGACCCTGAGGGTGTTCCTGTGGATGATGGCGATTCCTCCTCCTACTCCGTTGGTGCGGTCCCTGCGGGTGATCTTGTAGCCGTCTGGGATGGCTATGGCGATGTCGGGTGCGGAGGAGGCGTTCATCCAGGTCTCTGTCAGAAAGGTGACGTCCGGGGAGGATGTGTCGAGCAGGTCCCAGAGTTCGACGGCGTGTTTGCGTGCGGAGCGGGTGTTCAGAAGTATGCATCTGAGGTGGTTGCGTCCTTTCTCGGTGGGTGGTTTGGCGGCTCGGAGGCTGGTGAAGCTGCAGCTCCGGCAGGAGAAGGGTCCTTGGGTGCGCTTCGGGGTGGCCAGGAAGCAGGTGTGTGATCGTCCGGTGTTGAGTGCATGGAGGGTGCTGGCATCGTAGTGGCGTCGGTCATCGTGGTGTTCGCGGGGGCCAGGGGGTCTGGCGCTGGGCGCGGTCCAGGCGCGGACGGGCGCAGACGGGCTTGCCTTAGGCGCGCCAACAATCTCCCGTGGGTACAAAAGGGCTTACCTGGCTGCAGGACCCTAAATTCAATGTGGACAAGATTTTGAACAAGAAACCACTGACCTTCGACCGTCTGGACACTCTGGACTTCGCCTGGGCCCGACTTCGTCTCCCTCTCCGTCCAAAGCATCGTCTGTGCCTGTGCACCATACAGGCTCCGTGCAGGACCTGTTGGGCATCAAGGACAACTGAAGTATCTCCCTTGGGGTGAAGGAGTCACTCCCCTGCGTTTGCAGGCACCATAATGCAACTGACTGTTCTGCTGATCCTGAGCTCCTGCAGACTCTGAAGGCTCCAGCAACACAGGAGGTGGGTTCCTACGTTCCTTGAGGTTGAGCTGCCCTCTCACCATGTTTGAGGCCAGTATCCCTTGTGAGGACTGCATAACCTGAACCCCTGTGCACCCCGTACTTTTGCAATTGCATATGCTTGTTGGTGTCCCCCAGCTTTGTGCATTGGTCTGTCAATAGCCCCAACCTCTGTGCACATTTTGTATCAAGGACTTTGGCCTCCTTGCACTCTGTGCCCTGCAAACTGTTGTTTGGTGAAACTGCTAGAGGTCCCCTTGCAACTCCTGTGCCTTCAGTCTGTGGGTCCATGTGAGGGACAATCTTGATTTCCATGAGCTACCCTGGTTGCTCCAGGCCTGCCCTGACTCCCCTTGCTGTGGTGAGTCCTCTGGTCCTTGTTGGGCCAGACCGTAACCTTCTTTGACCTTCTTCGTGGGTTGCCGTTGCCAAGGCTTGTTGGTGCTCCCGCCGGACACCGACCCCTCAGCACTCAACATCCTTTGTGGGACAGCTCGTATCCGGTTCCTGGTCATCCTCAACGTCTTCTGGTCCCTGCAGCTGTAGAGTCAAGGTCTCCTTCTTTACACCTGAAGCACCCGACATCGGTGGGCATTCGTCTACCGAGCCCCTGGTCACTCCTGAGTGACCCAGACTCTGTCCCCTCTGCTTCCAGGTTCCATCCATCAACAATCCACCTGCAGATTCCACCGGACACTTTTCTTCTTTCCAGCAGTGGCATTTCTTTGAAGATTCCCATTGAGAACGACGGTGGTTTCCGAAGCCACTTCAGACCTATGTACCCGGCTTCCCTGGGATAGATAACTCTGGTACTTCAGTATCCACGGGTGGGGTGGCTCTCCAACCTTCTATGTTCCAAAGGGTTTCCTCGTAATCCACTCGGAAGGGTCCTTTAACTTAAAAATTGCAACCGCGACTCTCCCATTGAATTGTACGTAGCACGCGGTCGTGTTCTCACACTGCACCCGTCCTCCGTGGGGTCCCTACTTACTCACCTTGGGTGGTTCCTTGGGGTCCCAGCGATTCTACACATTCTAGACATTGTCTTGACTCGAGTCGTGGTTCTTATACCACTATTTTAGTATATGGTTTGGTCTCCCCGGGAGCCCACTGTATATTAGTGCTACTTACGATTGTTTCTGTCCTACAGTATTGTGTGCTTTGTGTTTATCTGCATGTAGCAGATACTGTGAGGTATTTAAGGTGTTATAATAATAAATATATATTCTTATAACTACTGTGTGGTTCTCCTTTCATTTAACCAATACAATAAGGTTGCATTCTGGTAAAACAAGCTGCTTAACATTCCTTCAAGACTAAGCCTGAAGGCTGCTCTCCACAGCTACCACTCGGATAGCTTTCTAAGGTTATCTTTGACCTCTTAAATCACCATAAGGGTTGTTTGGACTGGTGCAAGGTGCCCCCTTTAATTAGTGGACAGCATATACCAGTCCAACTTCTCACACCTACTAAACAGTCTTTGGACCAATCCTTGTTCATCTGACAGGTTGTCCCACCAATCCCTAAATGCTCTTATAGCAGCCTACTGTATATTTAACGTTGAGACTTTAAGCACCAACGCAAACCCATTCCACAGGAAACAAAAGGTGGGAACAAACTCAGTGGTTTGAGGGAATAAATTCTTAGATATACACCATTTACTACACGTATCTAAATAGTTTGTATAGGATTTTAATTCAGAAGACCGCCTTGAACACGGAATAGTTTTGACTCTTCCTAGGGGAGAAGTAGCAATTGGCTGTAACCACTCCAACTCACTCTTCATCATGTCATAAGAGGATACTAATAAGACCGTGGCAAGACGGGCGCAATCAAAATGGTGACAGCCCTCTTTTTCTTCACTCTGATTAAAAAGTTTAGAATCAAGAGGACATACATAAGTCATAAAGAAGCCTCTTTAGCCAAAGGCAAAAGATTGCGCCCACTATCCATACCCTGCTCTCCTTTGTTCTTGCACAGAATCAAGGAACTCTGGGTAGCTTGGCACAAAAAGTAGTCAGGCTTAACTTACAGGCAATGTGTAAAGTATATATACAGCACACAAACAGTAATAAAGTGAAAACACAACACAAGAAAAATCCCACACCAATTTAGAAGCAGCAAGCAGTCCTCTGAGAGTTCTTCTGCAGGTCCAGCAGTGAACTGAAGAATTGTTGACTGAGGTTCTATTTTTATACTCTGCTACCCTCCTTCTGGAAGTTGGGGGAAGCTTTTAGACAGTGGCTTTGAAGTGCACAGAATTTCCTGACTCCCCTGCCCTGGCTCCAAGCTGGCTGCAGTGACAATGTGGAGGTGATAGTTCCGGAGTGTGAAGGCAGAGCACTCCCTATTCTGTTGCAAGTGGGGCTGTTCTCAGCTCCACCCCCATCCTTCCAGCAGATGGCCCATTCAGGCACACCTAATCCCTCTATTGTGTGACTGTCAGGGAGGAATTCACAAAATCTAACTGTCAGTTACAACCAGCCATGTGACCCAAAACAGGCTACAGGCACATGAGGGCTAAAGGCAAAAAAATGTCAACTTTCTAAAAGTGGCATTTTCAAAATTGAATTAAAAACCTGACTTTACTATTAAATAGAGTTTTTCAGTACAATTCCAAACATACCAAACATGAAATAGCCACTTGCTCCCAACTGGAAATTACAGCACATTAAATGTAATAAGGAACCTCCAGCGTTATACTATGGAAGGGGTAGGCCTCACAGGAGTGAAAACAAATTTAGGAGGTTTTTACTACCAGGGCGTGTAAAACTAAAAGTACATGTCCAACCTTTTGATTACGAGGCAGCCTGCATTATGTGCTACCTAAGGCCCACATTAGGGGTGACTTATATGTAATACAAGTGGAGTTTAGGGCTTGGCAAGGGAGTTTTATTGCCAAGTCGCCATGGCAGTTTAAAACTGCATGCAAGATGCAAGTTGCTACTTAGGTGGGTGACACACAAAGTGCTGCAGGGCCACCCATAGCATTTAATTTACAGGTCCTGGGTGTATGGTATACCACGCTACAAGGTACTTATAAGTAAATTAAATATGCCAATTGGGTATAAGCCATTTAACCATGTTTAGGGGAGTGAGCACAATCACTTTAGCACTGGTTAGCAGTGGTACAGTGCACAGAGTCCTAAGGCCACACAAATAATTTTAGCAAAATGGAGGAGAAGAGGCAAAGAGTTTCGGGGAAGACCACCCTAAGGCTCACAGGTCTAACAGAGCAATATTGCCATCAAGGGAGCTAGAACCCATGTCAAGTCTTGATGGGAAGTCTTGAATCCAAATGGGATCACACTGAACTGAAAATGTTAATCCCTTTTTGCAATCCGTAGATACCTCTATTGCTTCATATACATTGGAATATGAAGGTAAGCATCTTGACACTAACTTTTAGCCAGCAAATCTTACCCTGAAGTCATAAGAACTGCTTTTTGTAGTGTCACCATACTGAACTGAATAGTCCTTATCCAAGAGGTAACCCTTTTCAAGTTCATAACTGGATTGAACTCTCCTGTGGCCTTTCTTACCAGAAACCTTTTTTCCTGGAGGTACGGAATGATGGCTCTCTTTTCCAGGAATGCCCATACACTATCCCTTAGGGTCTCTCCTTTCACAGAATCACTGAGAACAGGCGTAAAGATGAGAACTGAGTCTGGAGGTGAGACATCAAAGTCTATCCAATTACCATTTTCAGCACCCATCTGCCCTGAATGCTCTTTGGTCATACCATGTAAAAGATGTAGAACTTTCCTCCCACAGGGTACACATTGGAAAGGTGAGAGCAACTGTCAGAATTTGCAATTTGATGATTCAGTGACTGTAGGGTGTTCCTGAGATTGAGCTTTACACATCTTCAGCTGGAATTTCTTTCTGTGTGAAGAATAGGATTTTAACTTTCTTTAAGCGGTGTCAGAGTATTCTTGGCTCCAGGATTAAAGGAAGGAGCAGAACATCCTTTATAGGTTAGAGTGTATTTCCTATCTTTGTGGACTATTTTGGTCATTGAGTGCAGCTGATCATTGAACAACTTTGTACCCTCAAATAGGACTTTAAGTGAGAAGGATTTTTCTGAAAAATCTGTCTTCCTGTCCCTCATCTACAGGTTCCCACTTGCCAGAATGTTGGGCCCTAAAGAGACTGCTGTTGATCTCAAAATGTCCTGGGAGATATCTGCGATAACTTTCATCCCCTGCTCCGTCTGAACCAGATGATTGGAACTGTCTGTGTCCTTCTCAGTCTTTATGCTAGGGACTCGAAATCCCGAACTAGTGACCAGCGGTAGCGGGCACAGGTAAGCGCAGTGGGGCAGGGCAGGGGGCAGCAGGGGGGAAGTCCACAGATGACGGAATATGTATTATTTATTTATTTCATTATACCTATTCCATTCTCTGTCGACTTTCCCCCTACCCTGCCCGCCCCACCGCGTTTACCTATGCCAGCTGCAGCTGCTAGTGACTAAGATGTATAGGCTGCATAAGTACTGGATGAATGATTTCCTCAACCTACTATCAATCTTGTGGTCCACTGGGAAGAGGTGTGGCGCAGCGGCCAGGGCGACTGACTCCGGATCCTGGGGCTCACGGTTCGATCGCCGGCGGCAGATCAGTCCAGCACCATGTGAGTCTGGGCAATAGCTCGCTTAATCTTCCCGACGGCCCCCAGCGCCGGGACACCTCTCCGGAGGTAGCTGTGCGCTTTACAAATATTGGACATTTACATTCTGGACATTTAATACAGAGTGCAGTCCTATGGACTTACCGTGATCTTCCAATCAAAGGTCTACTTGGACATTATGTCAGATAAACTCTTCTGACTCCGCTAGTGCATATGTCTTTTGTAGAAATCTTGGGATGTAAGTTTGATCTACCTGATATATTGAGGAAAAAGATCTTCTGAATCATCAGGTAGTGGGACTGGATCAAAGCCCAACTTGCCTCTAATGTGATCCAACAATTGTGGCATTTCCTATCTTTGCACATATTTGCCAGAGAAAGAGGTACTCAGCATATCAGAAGAAGAGTGGTTTAAAAGGAAATGGATAACCAATCTACCTGCTTTGAACTTCCCTCCTTTCCCAGCAGCGTTGGTCTGTAGTGATTTAGAGACTGCTTCATCAATCATCTGCTGCACCAGGCTGTGACATGAATACCTGTGCCAGACTGCCACGAGACATTGACCTACAGCCCCACTGCCTTTGTATGTTATGTTATATTGCTGGTATTTGTTGAGTGCACGTACACCAAATGGTTTCTTGGTGCTAGGGTAACAGGAGCAGATCACACTATTCAGGGGCTTTAGTCAAAAACCTGTCTAAAGAAACCATGTTTTGAGTGACTGTCTGAATTTCATTTAGTTGGGAGCTGTTCTGATCTTGAGAGGAAAGGAGTTCTAGATGCGGTTGACAAATACTGAGAATCTGGAGCCACCCATTCCCTTCTTTTTGAATTTGGGGATTGTAAGAAAGTACATATGAGTGGATCTTATGTTTCGGTAGGGGGGGTACTTTTGAATTCGAGCTGATATAAAGGCTGGGGTTCTTCCATTAAGGGTTTTGAAAATGATGCAGCGTTTTGAAAATAGCCCTCTGTTCAACCTGTAGCCAGTGAAGTTTTCTCATTAATGGGGTGATGTAGCAGTGTCTGGATTGTTGGAAAATTAACCTGGTTGTCTGGTTCTGGAGGCATTTTGGGAGGCCCAGGTACAGGGAGTTAGCATAGTCTAATCTAAAGATGACTAGGGCGATTATAACTTGAAAAAGAGCCTCAAAAGTGAGGAATTTACAAATATTCCTGATTCTACAGAGTAGTAGAAATCAGGAAGAAGTCACTGCTCCTAGTTGTGGTTTCATAGAGAGTTCCTCATCGATGAGGACCCCAAGGCTCTTTTACTCATTTCTTGGGCGAGGCGGGAATGTCCATTGCAGGAGGCCAGAATGAAATACTCCAGAAATCAGACTTGCTTCTGGTGATGACAATTTCCATTGTGTCTGAATTTAATTTTATGTGATTGCTGTGCATCCAGTCGCAGATGAACAGCCTCGCATTTTTGAAGGCCTTCTTTGATTCAGGGGAGTATCAATAGAGAAGAGTAACTGCATGACATCTGCAGAGTTATAAATATTGACATTCATATTTTTGAGGGTATGGACTAAGGGGCGTTTATACAGATTAAAAAGATGAGGAGAGAGGGATGATCCCTGAGCTACACCGCAGTTCAAATGAACTTTGGATGAGCTAAAAGGGGACTCCAGGACAGAGTGTGAGCGATCCTTTAAGAAGGAGATGATCCAATTGAGCGATGTGCTGTGCAAACCTGCAGCAACAACACAGTCCACCAAAAGATTATGGTTGAACGTGTCCAAGGCGGCTGATAGGTCAAGGAGGACCAGAATTTGGGTCAGGCCCCTGTCAGCTTCTTCTCACATGTCATCCACTACAGAGGATGACAGCTTCAGTGGAGTGAGCCAGACGGAAACCCGCCTGGTGAGGGTCAAACAAATTGGACTCCTCTCGAAAAAAACAGGGGTTTCGAGCAACGTGCCTCTAGTACATTCTCTAGATATGGAAGTAACAAAAAGGGATGATAGTTTTTCAGTTTAATGATGGTCTTCATCAGCTTTCTTTTGGAGTGGTACACTATAGCCTCCTTAAAGGAGCTAGGAACACTGCCTTTAGAGACAGGATAAGGAGGGAAATGGCTGGATCAGGAAAAAGAGAATATACTGTTTTTAGAACACTCGGGGGTAAGTATCATTTGGGGAGCCCGATTTAACTTTGGTCAGAAGGTCCACAAGGCAATCCTTGCTGATAGTGGGAAAAGCAGAAAGGGGGACAGGGTTTCTGTGTTTTTAGGGTGTTTCATTGAGGTCTGAGCTGAGGGAGAATGCTGTCTTTGATTATAACAATCTCATCAATGAAGAAAGAGTTAAGCGCATCGCATAAGTTCTTAGTCGGTGAGATGGGTAAGGTGACTCTGTCAGCGTTTGAGAGATCAGAGACAATTCTGAAGATTCCTTTTGACTTGGCAGAATTCAAGATTTTGTTCGAGAAGAAGTTAGATTTATCGTGCATAATTTGCATTTTATATTCTTTAAGATGTTTTACATATACTTGTTTTTTATCAGGCGAATAATTGTTCCACCATTTGCGTTCACTGTGACGTAGTTCAAGTTTAACTAACTTTAGGTAATCTGTGAACCATTTGGAAGCATTGTGACGTCTGGCCAGTGTGGCTTTGCGGAGAGGGGCATGTGTGTTGCTGGCTACTGTTAGCCAGTCAGTGATTGCTTCTCCATAGAGATCTATATTGTTTTTTGCGTTAGGCAGGGTGTTTGCTAACCAGTCACAAAATTAATTCAGGGCTGTCCTCGACCAGTTTCTGGAAAGGATCTATGAATGAAAATTTAATCAGATGATGGTCAGACCACAAGAAGGGAGAGATGGTACATTAGACAGAGATAGATTAGTGAACCAAACTTGGTTTAGTGTGTGGCCTTAAATATGGGTGGGTGAGAACACGTGTGGTTCCACATTTAGACTGCTGAGCAAGTCAGTCACAGTGTTTAATTTGAGCCGTTGCTTTCAGGTGCTCAGCACCGGCACTTAATTGGTTTCCGGTGCTTGGCACCGGCACCTAAATGTCAACACCATACTTAGAACAGTCTACCACATGGTGGCACTGCTCATCTAATTTAGAGATAAGCAGAACAACGGAAGTTTAGGACTACAATATACATTAAAATTGCTAATACCTGCCTCCCCAGACATTTCTTTAGCTTTGGATACCTGGAATAATCTGAACTGTCGCATTTACATGCGAGAGAGATGGTTAGTAGTTGTTTTGGCAGCGATGACAAGGGCGATGGGTGGTGCAAGCTGCAGTGGCCTCCTGGTCAGATCTCTGGCACTTAATATTTTACAAATTAAGCACTGGTCAGTCATATCTGTGGATGATTGTCCTCCATTTTACTCATTTGCCCAGTAGTTCGAGGTCACTAACTAGCAATATTTTTGCAAGGTCGATGAGTAGACGGGAAATTGACTCAGCAAAAAGTTGTGGGAAATGCTGCATGTAACCCGGAGGTCTGTACATAGGAACACACATCAGAGGGGAAATAGGAGAGTCTAGTTTAATCAAAAGGCTGTTGACAGTCAGAATGTTGAATGAAGTGAGTTTAGAGAAACTGAGATGTTCCTTTATTGCTGCTGCTACACCTCCACCTGTTTTACCTGCAGGTCTATTGGCTTGAAGTAGATAGTAGCCTTCCAGTAAGGCAGCTAAGATATCTGGGGAGGATTAGTCAGTGAGCCATGTTTCAGTTAAGAGCTAAATATCAGGTGATTTAGGGCCAGATGTATCAACGCTTTTTGCGATTGCAAACGGGCCAATTTGCAGAATCGCCCTGTTTTCTATCGCAAAAATGCGTTTTGCAATGCATGAAACATTTTTAAATCGCAATATGGGTAATCGCAATTATTTGCGATTACCTCAATTGCGAATGCAGTTAGGGAATCACAATTTGCGATTCCCTAAATGCAATTCTTGTAGCCATCGCAAATTGCGAATTAGCATTAAGGAATTGCAAATTACCACCAACTTCTAGTTGGTGGTAGTTTGCAAATTCCTTTAAAAATGCACTTTTTAGCATTTTTCTAAGTGCCATGTGGCGCACATACATGCCCTTAGGGCATGTATGTGCGCCACATGTGCACACATGCATATTTCAGGGGTGCATCAGGGTGGCCTTTTGGCCCCCTTGCACCCTTGAAGTAGCATGCGCAATTTGTGAGTACCTATTTGGTACTCGCAAATTGCGAATATCTTCCCATTCATTCCTATGGGCCTTTAGGCCCATAGGAATGAATGGGAAGCCGTTCCTTAATAGCGAATCACAATTTGCGATTCGCTATTAAGGAATATGTAGGAATCACAAAATGTTTGCAAAAATCTACATACATTGCATTTTGCGAGTCTATAATAGCGAATCGGTAAAATTTGCTATTATAGACTCGCAAAATCCAATGTTGATACATCTGGCCCTTAGAGTCTATTAGGTGTAATATTTCAGTTTGGTGTTTGACCATGGATCGAATGTTGAGGTAAGTGACCATTAGCTGAATAATATTAACCTTGTGGGTAAAAGGATTAGAATTTCTAGCTAAGGTGATGACAGATGGTTTAGTTGGTCTGACCAGTACTGCGGTTGGTCCGGTCAGTACTGCTGATGTAGTATTGTTATTTAGCGACCCTAAATTGTTTAGTTTTGGCAAGAGTAGGGGGTCTAATTGATGGCTTTTGGGCATAGTGGTTGGCCCCATGCCCCGGCCGGCGGCGCACTTGTGCAGAAGGGCTTGGCTTTGGTGCACCTTGGGCGTGTCTGCCCAGCTGCTTTCATTAAATGGCCGGGGAGCTCTGACTGGCTCTGCCCACCTATGCACTGATTGGTTCCCCCCCAATTTCCAATCTCTAGTGCAAGTAGTAAGATTTAAAGTTCAATTTTAACAAGAATAAAACTAACTTAAAATCTGGTGATAAAGTGCTCTTTTAAAAACTAAGGTGCAATGCTCAGATCCTATAGGAATCACTGAAGTGCAGTTAGAGCCATTGCAGTTACCGGCGCGTCGACACAGCTGCTTTCATTAAATGGTTGGGAACCTCTGACTAGTAGCGCTGACAGACACAACAAAAACAGGATGTGTTGGCACGGGAAGCGTATTTATACTGCAAAATTGCTTTTCTTTGGATTGGTGTACCTGAGGAGGAGTACCGCCTCACTATTTAATGATTTAAAGTAAGGTGGAGGAGGAGGTAATGACCGTTGCACAGCACATAAAAACCATCCATCTTTTATCGTATTCCTACAATGGCTTGACCAACTTCACAGCAAAGACTTTAAGTGAATTTATGTCCGAAACTGAACCCACCACACATTGTTTAGTTCATCAAATTCACAAACATTTTGTTGAAATTATATGGTCCATGGCTGAACTTGCTGTTTGTGTCCGGTTATTATGCATTATTTCTAATATTCGAGGATACTTATTGGAAAAAAAACTTAAAATGTATTGGATCATGAATGCATATCATTTGTTTACACCTCTTGTCTACATCTAAATCCTTCCCTACTATAAAGCAACAACTGAGAAGCAATTTGGCAGTGGTAAATTTGTTTTTGGTGGCAAAATTTTTTCCAGCGTGGCTTTCACATATTAAGCAAGCTACTGGGCATTCAATCACATCACAATTTAGTATCGAAGAGTAGCCTTAGTAAAGCTTTAGATGATTAATTAAAGGTAAAGATTACCCATTGCCGAACTCTTAAAATATCATAGCCATTTTCCTGAATTTGGTAATGCGTGTCCCTCTGCATTCGTCTCTGTTTAAGGGGCATATCATCAAGGCCCCGCGATAAAATTATCGCCGCTTTAGCGTCCGTTTGCGGGCGAAAAGCGGCGATAATTTTATCGTACTATCAGCAAGGTCACGTTATCGCGTGAATCCATGCCTTAGCGCCCTTTCCCTTAACGCCCAGCTTTGCATCTCTAATGAGATGCAAAGTGGGCGTTCCTCCCCAAAATAACGTGAGAAATGTCGCTAACAGACATTTCTCCTATCAGCAAGCTGATCGCTAACCTGCGTAGCGATAAGGAAAGTAGTGCTAACCGCGGTTATCGCTACTTTCCTTACGCCTGCTTTCAGTCTGACTTAGCCATTATATCCAATGGAAGGTGGATATAATGGCTAAGTCTGCCCTGCCCTATCATCAAGCTATCGCCAAACGTTGTGCGATTATCGCTGGATTTCCAGCGATAATCGCACATTTGGCAGCTTGCGCTTGGAATTTTATCGCTTTGGAGATAAGCGTCGCTGATAGCGCGCTATCTCAACGATAAAATCCAGCGATAGCCGGCGATAATTATCCTAGCGCTAAGCGTGCTTAGCGATAATTATCGCCGGCCCTTGCTGATATGCCCCTAAGTTTTCTCACGAACAGTTGAATTATAGGTATATTTTTAACAACCTACACCTTTACCATCATGGAACAAGGTTCCCTTGTATGAGCCTGCTTTAATACTAAGAATTCACTCACAGTTTGTTTGGTTATACAGTCAAAAGAGCAACCATTGCAGGCTTACGGTTGTTTGACCTCCAAGACTGAATGTTGTGGGGTCATATTCATTCTTTCCTGAAGAATGCGCAGATTTTGGAGGGAATGCAAGCTTCTTATAAAGAGTTTGATGTAAATCCATATCGTGCAGATTAAGGGTCTGATTATGAGTTTGGCAGCTCGAGGACTGTCAAACTCGTGGTGGCATGGCAGCGGCAGTCCAGCCACCGCCGCACTGGCGGTCCAACCATCCTATTACAACTTGGGCAGTAGGACTGCCATCACACTGCTGCAACTGCTGCAACAGAGGCACTGCGGTCCGACTGTCGCAATATGCTTGGTGGTGCGCTGAGGCACCACCAAGCATATTATGACTTTCCTCACCACCAACGGACTCATGGAGGTTCTTCCTCCATGAAACTGCTGGCGGAGAGGAAAGAAAGGGGCCCTCTTGCCCCTGTGCTTGGGGGTGTATGCAAGGGGGCACAAGTTGTGACCCATGTAGTTTTGCACCCCAAGTTCCTGCAGTGGAAGGAATGCACAACATGGTGCATTCTTTCCCGTACAGGAACATGCACTGGTGAACCCACAGTGGTGCAGTTTAAGGCTCACTATGAGCCTTTAAACTGCACTGCTGTGGGACTACCATGCTGCCCACCCGCCAGACCCCAAAAATACTTGTAATCTGGCAGGCTGGTGGCGGTGAGTTTTGGTGGCACGGGACCGTGGCGTTGAAGTGCCGCCCACTCCCGCACCACCAAAACTTGTAATCAGGCCCTAAATATAATCGAAGTGAGAAAGAACGCTGTTTTACACTATTTTCAATGGAAATCATTTTGGATTTTTGAACCATTCCAAAGACATTTTACCAGTTTCCAATTTAAAACTTATTTTAAGAGTACGATGGGAAGAATACCCATCGCATTTAAGTTAGCCCATAGAATACACCGATCAATGTGACTTCTCAGTAACATGTAGCAGAAGGTAAAAGCACTATGTTAGAACATGATTACTTTCTTGTCAACCTCACCTGACCTGGCTAGACTGTATTTTCAACATTATGGGCCAGATGTACGTAGCTTTTTTGAGCTCGTAAATGGCCCGATTTGCAGAATTGGGCTGTTTGCGACCACAACAAATCATTTTTATCTGTATAAAACCCTATTTTGCGAATCTGTAACCTGTTACCGAATCACAAAATGGATTTGCGATTCGATATTAGGAAGGGGCGTGTTTAGGGCGTCCCTTCCTAATAGCAACTCGCAGTGGTATGTATGAATGTTTTGTGACTGAAATGAGGTCACAAAACATTCTTATTTCACTGCCAACAGTTTGTGGCAACCCATTCGCAAACTGGAAAGGGGTCCCCAAGGGATGCAGAAACATTTCTTAAAAGCAGGCAGTGTTCCCAAGGACCGCTGCCTACTCTTCAAAAATGAAAAGAAAACTTTTCATTTTACATTTTGAAATGCATCCCGTTTTCCTTTATGGAAAACTGGCTGCATTTAAAAAAAATCATTGCTTTATTCAAAAGCAATCACAGACATGGTGGTCTGCTGACCCCAGCAGGCCACCATCCCAGGGATTTTAGCGATTCCCAATGGATCGCAAAGTACGACCTACCTCATGAATATTAATGAGGTAGGTCAATTTGCGACCCACTGGGAATAGCAAACAGTTTAAAACACACTTTAGTACATCGCTGTTTGCAATTACCTAATTGCGAATCACAAACATTTGCTATTAAGTAATCGCAAACACAAAGCTATGTACATCTGGTCCTATATTCCTAAAGGTGGGTAAAAGCATTTTACAAATATCGTGCCTAAACAAAAGTTGTGTTTTGTAGTAGGCAGTCAGAAATGTGTTGACTTCTAGCTTCGCCACATAAAATATAGCATAATAAAATAGTACGAAATAAAACTGACCAGTCACAATATTTCAACAAGTTTAGAAATCAATGAGTGAAATGGTCAACAAGTTTTCCTTTTGAAATATATTACATTTAACTGTGGCATCAATTAGGAACATCAATTGTTACCCTTAGCTTGCCCTTTGGTAACCATGGCATTCCCTTGTAGACCTTGGTCTCCAAGGGCTATAGAGGTGGGGGCAGGAAGAGTAATATAATAGCGGTCTGACAGCCCTTTTTATTTTATAACGTTTCTACACCAAATCCTTCCCCTGGCCACCCAGCAGCAAGCAGGAGGCTGTTTGGGGCAATGGTCAGTTAAGGGTAGCTTCTGTGATGTCCTCTGAGGAGGACAAAGGTTGCTATCAGTTTTGCTACTATTACACTACGATGAATAGACGCCGATGACACTATGTAAAGACATATTTGAACTTGAAAGAATACCAAGTGAGATACTTATTCAGAATATCAAAGTTTTTTTAAAAATTTCAGAACATTTTATTGAGTTTCAGAAAAAAACAAGAATAAGATCATTATACACTTAGGGCCAGATGTATGACGGTTTTTAGCGTGCGCAAACGGGTCTTAGACCCGTCTCCGCACGCTAAAAACCATGGGCCCTTGTACAAACAGTATTTTGCGAGTCGCAAATAAATTGCGACTCGGAAAATACTGTTTTGCGACTCGGTATTTGGAAGGGGCGTTCCCTTCCAAATAGCGACTCAATAGCCATGTACTAATGTTTTGCGACCGCAATTGCGGTTGCAAAACACTCGCAAATTATCACCTACTTCAAGTAGGTGGTAATGCATTCGCAAATGGGAAGGGGTCCCTAGGGGACCCCTTCCCCTTTGCAAATGCATGCAAAATTATTTTTTAAGGGCAGGCAGTGGCCCCAGGGACCACGGCCTGCCCTTAAAAAATGAAACGAAAATGTTCGTTTTTTTTTTAATGCATCCCGTTTTCCTTTAAGGATAACGGGCTGCACTTAAAAAAAAAAAGCTGCTTTATTTAAAAGCAGTCCCAGACATGGTGGTCTGCTGAGCCCAGAAGGCCACCATCCCTGGGAGGGCCAGCCATTCCAAATGGGGTCGCAAAATGCGTGTGGCTCATTAATATTCATGAGCCTCGCATTTTGCGACCCCATTGGGAATCGCAAAGTGTCCAAGACACTGCTGTACATGGCAAATAGCGAGTCACAAATTGCGAGTCGCAAAAGCGACACAATTTGCGAGTCGCTATTTGGCAGGTCGTGCATCTGGCCCTTAGTATCAAGACTCCTACTTTTAAAAATCCTTATTCGATAAGTATATTTACAGGTTGAAATGTAACACAAGTAAACTACACCATCTCATGAGGGACATAGAGTAATAGTGTAGTAAGAGAGAGAGTAGGATAAGACTGAAGAATAAAGAAGAGAAGAGGTCAACATGTATGACAGTAAGGAGTTTATGCATACAGATCAATATATGCCACTATATGACAGATTGATTGCTAAAACATGGAATGATAGATTACATAATCATGGAGGTTTAGCTTTTTCCAGGTAGTAGTCTAACTTTTCCCAAACTTGCCACGTCTTGGGTTTTCATTGAAAGTGTTGAAGCGTGATTTTGTTTGCCCCTATAGTATAAAATAGCAATACTTTCCAAGCGTTGAATGAGACTTTATTGTGCCTCTCCAGTTGTTAAAAATGATTTTACATCTGAGAGTTAGAATTATGTCAACAAGGCATCTATCATTTATATCTGGAATGAGTGGGTCATGTGGACCCATCAGTAGGTAAGCAAAGCACATTTAGGGCATATTATCAAGAAACGGTGTTAAAATTATCGCCGCTTTAGCGGCAGAAAACTGCCGCTAAAGCGGCGATAATGGGCTTGATAATATGCCCTTGAGAATTCCAATAGAAGCCCATGTTCTGGTGTCAACATGGGCTTCTATTGGAATTCTAAAGGGCATATTATCAAGCCCATTATCGCCGCTTTAGCGGCAGTTTTCTGCCGCTAAAGCGGCGATAATTTTAACGCCGTTCTTGATAATATGCCCCTAGGTTCTAATTTGCACGGAGTCCTCAGTATTTTTCCAGAACTCATCCACTAAATGACAGTAAAACATCATTTGTGAGAAGTCTTCTGTTGTTACATTCAAATTCCAGCATAAAGGGCCGTCCCGTAACTTCATTTTACATACATGTTACGGGGTCCAAAATGTTCTATGCAAGAGGTGAAATTTGTTGTGGGATAAAGAGGGTGTAATTTTCTTCTTAAAAACTGCTATCCATATCTCCTGAAAAATGAAATTGATCATACTTGTGGTGTTTTCTAATTCCCAATTGGATTGTGTGTGAGACATAAATATATTTTGTATCAGTAGGAGTAGGAAGTATACCTTGGGAAAAAAATGACTCCTATGTAAGAATATGGATACAATGTCTAAGATAGATGTGTGTCCATCAGTTATGATGGGCTTTCAATTTAAGGAAGTAGTAGATAACTTGTAGATATCCTGAATATCAAGGAGGCTGTACTAATAGAGTATGTAACATGATAATCTTACACAAGTATGTCATTGTATTATGTTATGCAGAGAGAGAGACATTGGTGTAGCACTTAGTTTACATTGAGGGAAAGAGAAAGATCTCATGGCCATTCAGTGAGGGTGGGGGCTATACTTATATATGCCATGTAAGCTCTATTGGCACTTAATGTAAGCCCTTGACCGTTAAAATTAAATTGCCTTGAAGACAGTAGTTAAGTGTGTAGATGGGAACATCTTGCTTGAAGTAGAATGGAAGGAGCAGTTTGAGAGGAGAGAGTAAACTGCTGAGGGTGGAGTACTAGGCATAAATACTAGGGATAAGGTCAAAGGCTTGAGTCCTGACCAAGCACCAGTAGATATAATTCACTACTAACTTCTGAACAACCCTCATAAGTTATACAGATACATACCTATGGACAGAGCCAACTTTAGCTCTGGTGGTGCCCGGGGAACAATCTTTGTTGGCGGCCTTCCAGTTTCCTCCTTCTTCACGAATTCCCTCACTACCACCCTCCAATGGTGCCCCTCATCTCTCTATAGGCCTTCTTTCACATGTATTTCATTTCTTTTATAGCACTACTAATACCAATGGAGTGAGTGAGAGTGGTTTACATCACTAGATGTTATAGTGAGACAATGTATAATACATGTGGAAATCAGTTAATAGGATCTGATACATAAGACAATCAGGACTACAACGTGTAGGAGTCACATGTCATCCATACTTGAAAGCATCATATTTTAAGAGTGCTTGGTCTGGAGAAGCACAAACTCAAGATTTAAAATGTAACACAGAGATTGGGGTTTGCTTTACCAATAAGAATTTATTTCGACACAAACAGACCCTCTTTAGTAACCTTAGGATAAGGAAAGACTGGAGAAAAAACTCAAGTTTCTGACCTATGTCTTGCAGTTTGCTAGCAGCTCTTTGATGCTATTTTATAGCTTACTGTGCTTTATTAGGATTGTGATTTATGGATTGCAAGTAACAAAAGGATCTATATGACATAGGCAGTAAACCACTGAACTGTCTACATAAAAAACAGTTCTGGTATCTGCATGGTACACTTGATATGTAGCAGGTACAGTTAGCCTCTGTGCTACTTTAGGGTAATTTACACTAGACAAAACTTCGATCTCTGTACATTGATCACCAAAGTTATCTTGACATTTTTATTAATGCCTTAAAATTGCTGGGGGCACAAGGAACTCAGCAGCTGGTGGCTTTCTTTTAACTCTATCCGACGTTTCAAAATCCAGGGTGCCCTTAGCTCGGTGCCAGGTGCAGTGGCACCGGTTGCACCACTCTAAAGCAGGCCGTGCTTATGGATTGCTTTCAAACTATTATAGCAGGACGTTTTTAAGTACTGGCAAATAGAATAATTTAGCTTAGGGCTAAGCATGGAGAAATGATGGATCTTTATCTTGATCAAATCTTTTGCACCATTGTTTCTGCCATGATAGTGGATTGAACGGAACTGTGAGGCTATGAATGCAAACAGCAGCTTATGATTTAATCCAGCATTACCTCTGTAGAAATGTATGTCACTGAGGAGAACTGCATTTTACATCAATGTCTATGCCAGTTAATAGTGTCGTGAGATTTGTGGTGAAAAGAAGCTGTTCTCAAGAATACACTTTGTGAGGACTTCTTAAAAACAGTGTTTCCTCAAACTGTATGTATGTCTATATTAGGTACATGGTATTTCTTTACTACAACCTATCCAAAAGGTAGTGGAACGCTATACATAGTCAAATGCAAGCATAAAGTCAATGAGTAAAAGGAGATGGAGCTGGATTGAGGATTGTCATTGCATTGCATTGTTAAAGCAAAGTTGATAAGGAGAAAAGTGTCTGCTCCAGAGTGTTTCCTTCCACTCACATATAAACACAGAATACAAGAACTTCTTGAGTCATTGTATGAACATAACGTACCAGTGGAAGGCATTTGGTAGTCTCTAAAGGATAAAGGATAGATGTCAGATCAAATATTTAGAGAAAATGTCTAACTCCTCAAGGGTTCTCCCTCAATGTACTGTGCATGAAAATGTGTATTCTAACCACTCTACCCAGATGACTAAACAGGTGACCATGGGACCCTAAACAGGGTTCAGCAGGAAGCCCTCTTTGGGACAAGCCTCGCGAGGGGTACTTTTATGGGATATTTGACAAGTAAAGGTCCAGAGCCGAAAGCCCAATGTTCCCTCTCATGCACCTCTGCACTTCCATTGCAACCTAGTGGTTATAGTAGATGCAGATCTACATTTGTTGCTGAACACATGGCAGGAATCTGGTATGTTTGACAAGGAATGTGCTAGGTTGCAGTTGCAGGAGATAGAATGTGTTCCATATATCCCTTTGAAATAGCATTCAGGGCCACGTCCGTACTCTACCTAGTTTGGAGAAAGTCACTGGTATTCCAGGCATTCATTTGAATATGGAGTTCTGCAAGCTGTAGAAATGTCATACACACACAATTATTTCTATACTTGCATTTTCATATTACGTGGATGTTTGAAATACTGTTTGTGGCACTGATCCCTGCTCCCTTTCCTTTCTTCATTGCACGACGCACGACGCACTTTACAGACAGCCCCTGGAGGGGCGGCGGCAGTACAAGTAGCAGCCTCCCGGTTCCCGCGACGCGGGACGCGGACGCGGGCGCGGCCCGGGCGAAGACCGGGCCAAGACGGGCCCATCTTAGCCCGTCATAGCCAGGAGTAGGCTGGGCGGGGCCACGGACCTGCGGTTTAAAATCTGTTATACTTCTCACACAAGGTACTGCAAGATGTATGTAGAGTAACAGTGCCAGTAACGAGGTCATTTGAGAAGAGGACTAAAGGGACAACTTGATTATTCAAGGTCCATGGGATTTAAAGACTCTAGAGATTAAAAGTGGCTGTGAAATATATATTATTTCTTTTTATTTTATTTTGGGGGGGTAATTTCCAAATTACACCAACTATATTAAACTTGGAGGTATTGTAAGTTGTTAGTGTAAGGGTTAGAAGGTGATTTAAAGGTAGATCTGTAGTGAGTTTTGCGAATTTGAAAAATGGGGAAAAGGAAAACTTTAACCACAGAATTAAAAGGGCAGGGAAAAATAGGGGAAGGCTCACGACAGACTCTACTTAATTATCTTACTGGTGCTGTGGGCGCCATCGAAAAACAAATTATTACGGTAGAGGAGGCATTAAAACCTGGGCATGCTAATATAAAGGATGCGGAGCATTTAGCATTAACGAGGAAGGCAAACGAGACTAGAAAACTTGAAGAGGTAGTGAGGGGGAAAAAGACCTCAAAATCTAACGGATGCGTAGTAACGGTAATGGATGACACATTGGTGAGCGAATATGATTCTGAAACCCAACCTCCTGCAAAGCGGCCTAGAAATCCAGTTATTTCACCAGATCATACATTGAACTCAGTAGTATGTATAAATGAGGAACTGAGTGTAACACGAAAAAAGCCAATTAGAAAGTATACAAAAAAGGCGAAACATAAGCTCGGCTTAGTTAAAGTAGGAAATGACTCTCAAGCGAGCGTTTTCGAAGTTATTGAAAAGTTAAGACTAAAAGTGGATACGCTAGATTCATTTGTAAGAGAGAGAATGGAAG
This sequence comes from Calotriton arnoldi, assembly GCA_963921515.1. Lineage (NCBI taxonomy): Eukaryota > Metazoa > Chordata > Amphibia > Caudata > Salamandridae > Calotriton > Calotriton arnoldi. The sequence goes on from CAWUFW010005141.1 coordinate 469,376, forward strand.
GCTTATTAGGTAAAACAGCGCAAATTGAGACAATGTTAACACAGTGTTTAGAAAGAATTCATCCCTTAGAGAAATTGAGTGAGAAAGGGGTAGGTATAGAGGCAAAACAAAACCCCACCGCTTTTTTGGATTACAACGGGTCTATTAACTGGGTAGATGTTCAAAAAGAGAAGATTGTCTCAGAGACAAAGAACACTACAGTTCGTAGTTTGCATGGTTATAACGACATAGATAAACATTCTAGGAATGTTCGTCCTATCCTGCATACGAATAAGTTCCTGTCTCCAATTCGTGAGCAGACAAGTCTGAGACTTGCAACCCATCTTGGGGTAGAGAACACCTTACCTAATTTGGAACTGCCACCGGCGGTCACTCCCTATGTGGTCGTTTTAGTTAATGTACCGAAATTAGAAGTAGGTATGAGTGAATCGTGGGAAACCTTAAGGAATAGAACTATTAATTGGATAAGTGCGAGGACAGGCTTGCTAGAGAGGGTTTTTGAAGAATTTAAAATGATTAGGCGAGTAAATTGGATTGGTAAGGGTACGAAGTTATTCTCAGGGGACTGTGTGGTTTTATCTTTACAAACGCCACAACTTGTTCAAACTCTACTGAGTAGAGCCAGTAGAGAAAATATATCTGATCAAGGTGTGAGTTTAGTTCCCCTTGGTTTCTTTTACCGTCCCACTAGTAATATGATATTGACAGGAAGGGAATCTGCAACTGGGGCCAATAGGCCTTCATTCAATCTCCCGTTGCACAATCGCTTTAATTTATTGGCAAATATGGAAGAAATAGATTGACTGCAATATCCAGCTCCAACAAGTTTAACGGATAAAGGGTTAGGGGGGGCGGGGCTGGGGATGGTATTAATTGAGGATCCACAAATTTGTTTAGATGGTACTATAACAATAAAGGATTGCCCACAAAAGGTCAGTTCTAATTTAGATATATTGCAGATGGAAATTAGTGACTTAGTTGAACAAGATACTGTTCTTGAATATAACCCAGTTGTGATGGTATGTGGAGAACAGTTGCTGAATAATAGACGATCTAAAGTAAAAATCCATAAGCGCAGGTTCCTTTCTTGGAATGTGGCAGGATTAAAAAATAAAGTGGGTAATAGTGTATGGGTTAAGTTTGTGACAAATTTTGATATATTATTCTTGCAGGAAACATGGACATTGGAACCAGTCCATATTAATGGCTTTAGAACTTTTCATTCCCCAGCAGTGGCATCGCCACATGGTAGAGCAAAAGGGGTCTTTCTTTATATGTTTCAAATTATCTTGACTTTAAGATCCTTGATAGAAATGTTATTAATCCCTATTATCAAATTGTTAGGCTGTTTTTAGATCGATCGATTTATGTTATTATGGTGAATTTTTATAATAATGTACCGCTTGAGAGAACTGACGATACTTTAAATGGTTTAACAAATGAATTGCATAATATGCAAATCCGCTCATCTAAAGATACGTTAGTTATCATGGGAGGGGATTTTAATTCCCCGTTATGTCAATACTCGGACAAAGGTGTTTGTGGATTTCAATTTGAAAAGGGTCAGGGTTTTGCTCATTTCGCACATACATTTTTGGGAGAGCGTTTAAACGACTTATTGTTTCAAAATGACTTAGGTTTTGCTAACATGTTATGTACACCAACTGTCGCATTTAGTCCAACATTTAACGGCCGTGGATTATCTTCAACTATTGATTTTATTTTGATTTCTAATACCCATGCAAAGAGAGTGGGCGATTTTATTAGACATAACGTTATTTTAAGTGACCATTTTCCAATTAGCATAGACATAGAAGCCCATAAAAAAGGTTTTAATTCAAAGACTGATTTAACACATAGGGTGGAAAATGTAGTTAGAAATAGACAAAATGGTTACGCAATTAAGTGGACGAAATTGGTACCGGAAATCTTTATAAGTTCAATTATTACTAAATGCAGGGACAGTTTTGCGATTTGCCTAGATGAGAATAGTTCTAAACAGGATATTATAGATAATTTTGTCAAAGTATCTAAAGAGATAAAGGATTCCATGTACAGAACCACTAAGAGAGGCAAACAGGCGAAACAAGGCTGGTTTGACCATAAGTGTACTAAAGCATATAAAAGCTTAAAGCTGTGTTTAATGGAGGAAAATAAAAACAGGGGGAAAATTAGAGAGGCAAGAATGGTATATAATAAAACCATTAAAGAAAGGAAAAGATTCTAAGAGATGAGGCCTGGGAAAGTCTTAGAAGGGCCTCTATGGATCGTGACACCACGGCTTTTGGAAGGTAGTCAATGCTCCACTCTTTGATGAAAAAGATCATTTTGCTTTGGAGATTTCAATTACTGAGACTGAGTGGATAGCTCATTTTTCTAAGTTGTATTCGAGTACTGAACAACAGGTACAGGTCCAAAATATTAATATAGTGAAATCAGAGTCCCTGCATCATGAGTCTCTTCCTTCTTTACAATTTTCTTTAAGCGAGGTCATCAAGGCTATAAAAATGAGTGCGGGGGGTAAAGCACCGGGTCTGGATGGCGTCCCGATTGATCTTTTCAAGTCCAATTTAGAGTTATGGGGACCTCTTCTGACCCAGGTTTTTAACGCATGTGGTGTTAATGGTTTTATCCCTACCTGGTATGATTCTATTATCGTCCCAATTTTTAAAAAAGGAGATAGGGACAACCCAGCCTGCTACCGCCCAATTTCCGTGCTAGATTCGACAATTAAAATAGTAGGAAGGATATTACTTGAAAGATTGCAAGATTGGGCAGAAGATCATGCCATTATTAGTGATTTACAATATGGATTTCGTAAAGGTCGGGGTACGATTGAACAAGGTCTTAATTTATCTATCATTTTAGAAAAATATAATAGGGCAAAAAATGAAAATTTGTTTTTAACTTTTGTTGATTTGACCACGGCTTTTGACTGTGTGATCCATGAAAAGCTTTGGCGACTTCTAAATGGAATGGGTGTGGATATTGTAATTATTGCGTTTTTAAAACAGCTTTATTCACGGGCACAAGAGAGGGTTCGATATGGGAGGAACGGTGAATGTACTAAGCACTTTCAAGTTGGAAAGGATGTTAGGCAGGGATGTATACTTGCACCGTTCCTCTTTACACTTTATATAAATGGTTTGGAACAAAAGCTTGTGCAGGAGTGCAGGGACCTGCCGATGATCAAAACTCGTCCGGTCCCTGCACTCTTGTACGCGGATGATGCAGTATTAATCTCACGTACCCCACTAGGCCTTCAAAGGGTAGTCAACTCGTTTGTTAATTTTATGTCCGGCCTAGGTTTGATTGTAAATTGTTCTAAAACTTTTACAATGTTTTGTGGCTCTAAAAGTATAAAGAACACCAGGACCCTTTTTATAGATTCAAAGCCTATAGAGAATATTAATTTTTTTTCGTATTTGGGAATATTATTTGACTCTAGGGGAAATTGGCTCCAAGCGGTTAAAACACGGAAGTTGCTTTTTATCAATTCGATTATGGCTCTTCTTAAATTTAGTAGGAAAATGGGGAAACGTTCACCGGCGGTTTTAATCGAAATATATAAGGCTAAATGTGTGGCAATTGCAACATATGGGGCGGGCCTTTGGGGGCATGTTAACGTTAGTATCTTACAGGTGGCTGAAAATAGATTTCTTAAATTTCTTTTAGGGATCCCGCAAAGTACCTCAAATGCGATTTGCCATCTTGAACTGGGTATGTTATACCTTGAAGATATTATAAAAATCCAACCATTGATGCTGTGGTATAAAGTGTGGACCGCGGATGAGACCAAGTTTAACCAATCTGTTTTGAAAGATGTATTGAGCTTGGACAGGAAAGGACGTATTAGTTGATTGTAATATATTAAAATTTTTCTAACTAATCTGGGGTATATAATTTTTTTTTAATTACCCAGAATCTTATCATAATGTTTCAAGAAAGGAATTTAAAGCCACTTGTTTACGTTATCTTGGTGAACAAAGAGCCTTGCTAGAAGCTAGAAAGGTCTCTGTAATGGCACACTACTTGATAACACCGTTGCCCAAAATACAACCATATATTTTATTGGTAATGAACGATTATGAGAGATTTTTATTGACGCGTTTCAGACTGAATATTTTCTTTCGTTTGGTTAGTTTCCCGAACAGAATGATTGGTCTAAATACTTATGCAAATGTCCATGTGACGATATTGCCGCACAATCTACTTTGCACATCGTGTTTTTTTGCAAATTTTATATTAATGCTAGACGGAAGTGGATTTTACCAATTTTAAGAAAAATGGTCAAAGACATTGCCTATCTGCTTTCGTAATGTTGCAAATTTTAGATGATGTTTTAGTTATTGCTTCAATGATTGAATTTTTAAAAGATGTTTCTAAACTTCGTAAAACCATGATTATGTAGATGGGATCAGTTTTTAATGGTTTTAAGTTGCCTGGAATTTTTTATGCAATGTACTTTTATGGTAAACGTTTGTTCACCGAATAAAGTCTTTTGAAATTGAAAATTGACGTGGATTTGCCTTCTTGGAGATTTATGTACTTTTGTTTTCCTTTGTGATTAATGTGTTATGTTCTCTATGAGTTTATTAGGTCAAAAGGCGGATTTACATATAAAATACAAATATATATTGGGGCAACATTTTCATTTAAAATGTTGATATAAAAGAGTTGTCAATGTACTTGTGCTCCTGTCCCAACAAACCAAAGAACTACCTTTAATACAGATGTATCCTTCCATATATCTTAACTAACACGGTATACCCAGCCTTGCAATTGTATTTTTTAATTGCTAAAACAAATTAATATATTTGTCTTTTCCCTGTTGGCAAAAACTACAAACATAAATATGTAACTATTTCTACAAGCCTGCTAGGTGGTTTCCATAAGCTGTTCTGGCTTATAGAGGCAGTTCCCTTTGCAGTAAGCAGGAGAGAAGAAATCAGATCTTTACAAGCAGTGAAGGACTCCACAATCTTGGAAGTGGAAGTGTTGGAAAACGAGGCAGTATCTGTGAGGCCTGCACAAATAACATGACTACATTTGTCCTTCACTGGGAACCAAACACCCAATTGTAGCGCCTGACTCTCAGAGGGTAGCGTTGCAGAGCAGTCTGAGGCTTACTCAAGGGAGGTGGTGTGGGCTAGTAATCGCCATGTGCAGGTGCGCAGCAATAACACTCAATAATTGATTGTCCAGTCTGTGCTTTGCTTTATAAAAGTAAGAGTACATTTATTAAACATACACACTACTTAATATCATGCACCAATTTACAAATATACATAAGCTGTTGGAATTACTTTGTGACATTGCATAACATCTCCACCCCTCCCGCAGGGGGGTGGGGTCTAGTACCACCACTCCCATGCCTGCACGTCATCTTGCCCCCTAATGCAGTGGGTTGACACAACCTGGAGCGAGGGCCTAGCCAACTGGCACCATCCCTGGGGCACCCCCACCCCATCATCTCAACAAGCATTAAAAATAGGTTCACCTGCCCCAGTGACACATAACCCGGACCGAGCATCTCATATTGACCATACAGTATGCACCCTTACATCTTCAGGGCTAACAGTCTGGGTTGTTCTTCACTTAAGCGCAGCAGCAAGAATACATGTTTAAGCAGCACTTTAGAATGACAGTACTCATCCCATTTGTTGGACATTAGAATGCGTTGCAATTACAGCCCCTAAAGGCATCACAGATGAAATCACAGAATTACGCATATACAGCCAGACACCCTAGCAGGAATGTCTGGCAACATAACCCCACTTTGCTTATGACTTCACATTACACATGTGACCTTCAGTCCCTCTAAAAGAAATAACATTAGTAAATGCACTACGGTGCAATTACACCTCTTCATCTCCAGGGAATGCTCTTCTCTAGACATCCCCAACTCAGCCCTTCATCCCTTGGCGCACTTCTCAATCCTCCTCCAGCTATAGAACAAAAGTTCTAGCCCAAGAGGAGTTAAAATGCTGGCTGAGCCCTTGAGGGGTTATTCTTTTCAAGTCCCCATGAGACTTAGGGAGGGACTCCTTTTCTTCGTGCTGGGGGAGACTGCGTTCTCCTGCAGCTCCCCCTGCACCCTTGCCCACTTTTGGCGGTGACCCCGTCCTCCTGGGGCCACCACCCACCGAGGAAACGCTGTTTTCCCTTGCAGGCTGGTCCGGGCCTGCAAGGCATTATGGGCGCTCTTGAATACTAGAGCAGCAGCTCCCCTGCTACTCCAGGGAGAGCCGCGCTGCCTTTCCTGCTGGCGCTTCGCGCCTCATTCCTTCCTCGGTGGGGGGCCCGGTCCCACCCGGACCCCTAGGTGGGTGCTTCCTTGCGGCTCGGGGAGCCCACCCCCGGCCGCTCATCCTGCCGCTGGGGGCCCGGTCCCACCCAGACCCCTTATCAGGTAATGCGGCTCGGGGAGCCCACCCCCGGCTGCTCCGGCCGGCTCCCCGCCTGGCCCGCACCTCCGTGTGCGGCCGCGGGAGCCGGCACATCACTTCTGGTCTGCCGGCTCCGGCGGGCAGACACGCCGACTGCCGCTGGCCCAGCGAGGGCCCGGGGGAGTGCAATGGCACTCCCCCCTCCTTCCCTCGGCTGCGGGGAGTGCGACGGCACTCCCCCCTCCTCACCGCATCACACGGGGGCCCGGAGTTGGGGATCCCGGGCCCCCTGGGGGCCATCTTTACGGGGAGCACGACGGCGCTCCCCGACTTGGAATCAGGCCCGGGGTTGGGGTCCCGGGCCCCAGGGCATCTTCTTCGGGGGCCAGGGTGCGCTCCTGGCACCCCGTGCTCGGCTTCACGCGGAGCGTGACGGCGCTCCCTGATTTTGCTTCGGGGCCCGGGGATGGGGTCCCGGGCCCCTAAAGACCTCTTCGCGGGGGCGCGACGGTGTTCCCCGCCCCCTCCATCTTCGGTGGGGGCCAGGGTGGGCTCCTGGCCCCCCTGCAGGGCATTTTCACGAGGAGCGCGACGGCGCTCCCCGGCTTCCCTTCTGCTGGGGGCAGCCCCCGGGACCTGACCCACACCGGGGTCACCTTTGAGACCGGCGGCGGAGCCCCACGCGCTTCGTCGTTGGTCCATTTAGAGGTCAAAGGCCACCTGCCTTCTGGGGGGCATATCTCGGCCCCCAGGCGGCCGATTTTGGTGATCTTGGCCTCTTCTTGCTCCTGGTGGCGCTCCCCAGCCACTGGGAGCACTTTCCTTCACCCTCCTGGTCTCACAGAGGGGGGATTCAGCAGGGAGCTGTCTTCACTGGCTCCCTGCACCAGCCTTTCACCTGGCTCCCCTCCTGGGCCTCTCTTCTCCCTGCGCAGAGGCCCCTGCTTCTGCGCACTGGTCCTGGTCTCTTCTCCTGGCGCTGTTCAGGATCCTGGGACAGTCAGGGGGTTCCTCCTTCCGACTGCCCATTGCGCCAGGCTCCAGCACCCTCTGCCTCAGCAGACCACACCCCAGAGAGAGCTCCTCTTCCTGTGCAAGTTCTTTTAAGAAGTTGGGAAGGGGGCTGGCAGGAAGTCTCTGTTTGCCCTATCACACAGCGACACATCACTTCTCTGCCCCTGCTCCCTCCTTCCTGCCCAGGCCTCTGGGTTGGTTCAAAATGGCGTCGTCCAGGGTCTCCTGCCACATGGTCTCTGAAAGCCCCTTCCCCCCAGAGCTGCCTTCACCCTTGTGCAGCTAGGTGCCTGGCACCCAGTGACAGCTGCTGATGGATTAGCCTGTAGCTCCACCCATCTTCTCTCCTTGGAGGGAAGGTCATCAATCCAGGCTGCTGGGGTCAGCCCCCAGCCAGGCCCTGGTTATGAGCTGACTCAGAGAAATATAACATTTCTGGATGACCCAAAAGCAGTACAAATATGACTTTGGACTCTGCAGAATACTTCTTCTCACACCCGTTACAGTGGACTTTAGTGCCTGTCTGGAATTTGTAGGCCTTAGGAAAGTGAAACTAGCCCATGGGCTCCACTTCCCCATAGGGGAATAATGAAGTGAAAAACACAGTAAAACACACTGACTTTCCCTGGCATGTTTCTTCCCAGTGTATAAAGCCTATTCCATGTCACCACCCAATTCTGCATAAGTCCTGCCACACCAATCTATCTGCACCTGCTCCTTGGCTGCGCACGCCAGGAATCTCCCCTGCGCAGCCCCTACACGTGTGCACACGCATGTACACATGTGTCTGCACGTAACCAGCCCCGTGCCCCTTACTCCAGCTGCTGCGCAGCGGCCTAGTCAAGCTAGGGGGATACCAGTAAAATCCACATGCAGTCTCTTTCACCATGAGTTCACTGGGGGTGAGTCCCAACTTATGAGGCTCTCCCCCAGTAAAAGCTCAACAAATAGGTGCTCAAAAAGCGAAAAATCTGGGCAGCCCAGAGTGTCAGAACCACCTTCTAACAGGAAGGAAGTACGGTTTACAAGTTGCCAAAATTGCCAAATTAAATGAGCAAAGTTTGCAGCTTTTAGAAGTCACACTGTACTAAAATGGCATGTAGGCAATACCTGGTTTCTGGGTAAAAAATCTACAGGTTTTCTCACTTTCACCAAAGTCGTTTATAGATTCAACTGCACATGAGAGCTAGCTGGAGAAACCAGCTTTTTGTCAAACACCACAGGAAGCTTTGTATGCCTTTGGTACCCTGCCTGTGTCCCAATGCTTGTGATTGTAAAGTCCCAGAGCACACAGACACAAAAAACCTACAGACACTCCTTGAAGTCTTCCTATTCCAAACTAGATATCTAGCAGTGAGGAAAGAAGTGTGTGCACACACAAGTAAAGTTGAGTTTGGTCATAAAGCAAGAAGTATGAAAAGTCCTTCCTGATTTCTGTTTACAAAGCGCACAAACGAATTACCATGGGATTCCTTGGAGTGGTAAGTTGCATTACTAATGCCAAATAATGTTAAATGGTCTAAAAGCCTATTGAATGTCTGTAAAAAGCTTCCAGTTCCATTCAATAAAAGCCACAACCTCCCAAGGCTTCACATTTGTGTCAACCTGCTTGCATTTTTTAATCCAGAAAACCCCTCCACCATGACCCACTACACTGTATTTGATTTTATGGATCACTTTTATGATTTAGCCATGCAACAAACAATGATGAAGGATACTGACATATAAAAAATGTCAAATTCTAATTGTAACATGGTTCACCAGCGCTAACATGCAAACCCTGTCTGACTTAATGTAAGTGGCCTTGCTTTTCACCCAACGTACACTTGGAAACTGTTCACTTTTTGGCAGATATTCCCACCTGCCAAACTCTAATAAGGTCCCCAGTCTTTGAGCTCTCTCTTTGATACCCAAGGATGAGCCAGCTTGTTTGTGGAGATTTTAGGCATGTCTCTATACAGCCTTTAGTTCTGGATCTAGCAGCAGCAGGAGTGGCCCGTGCAGGTAAGAGCGGTGGGGCGGGGTAGGGGGGGACTCGATGGACGACGACGAGGGAAAATTCAATATTTATTTAATTTGCCAGTGTCTGTTGAGTCCTGCCCCACCGCTCTTACCTGCACGGGCCGCTCCTGTGCAGCAGTCTACAGATTGCATGTATAAAAAACCTTAGCCATGCTTTCACGTCTACAGTGCCAATAGAACTTTTAACAGCTACAGTTTGCTTTTGCTCTTTAGTCTAGGCGGTCCCTTTAAAAAAAAAAAGTAAAAACCTTCGTAGGAGAATCATGAAAGAAATTGATTCCTTTTATTTGCTTATCCATGATAACCTTACTTAAGCCCTAAAGCTCAGTGGGTCAAGGGGATATTTGTTTTTAGATAAGAGGGGCATTGGCATGTGGAAATACCAGGGTAAAGTTCAATGGGTACAGCATAGGTCATGTTTTTCAATTGATTATACAACTCATAGTGATGATTTAAACACAGAAGGGTCAGCAATAAAAAGCCCAACTGGATCAAAACAACAATGTGAATGTTCTGAAGTTTGGTACAGTACAGTACAGTGAAAATTAAGTTACTAACTTTTAGTAGCATGCTTTAGTCTCATGTTTAGCCCACCATACACATGGCAAGGGGAGATTTATTAATAGAGCCTGGGGCTTATCATAGGGTGAAGTCTCAGATCTATCTCAGTTGGCAGAATGAAAACATTTATAAGGGAAAATGTCGTTTGAAGCACTCCAAAACCATGAACAAAACCAGGCATTACTAGATATATGTTAGATATTACTTTATCATATAATTTGACCTACAAAGATTTTGTTCTGTTGTGTCACTTTGGCCTTTTATTTGACAATCCCGGCAATTAAAAATATATAATTGTAAAAAACGTTCCCCAAATTATATTATACATTCTTATTACTTTGTCCGATAGTCATGTATGAGAGGAAGAAGTATGTAAAACCTGCTTTTGAAGAAACTGCAATTAGAACAACCAACGGTTTCTAATATATTTATCTTATACACATCGATTAACTTGTAAAAATTATGGGATGTTTTCCAAGGAGTGTGTATAGGAATACTTTTATTCCTTTTAACACTGTTTTCAATTTGTTGTTTTTATTGATAACATGTATGTCTAATGGCCAACTGTGTCTAAATAAAGTACTTTCCTTCTAAGATGCCTATAAGCCCTTTCTATGCATTGCACCTATGCAAATACTTTTAACTTTCAATGCTATCATGTATGCATCTGTACTGTTATGTAAAGATTTAAACATACCCATACCTTTACTTGTTTCATTTAAATACAGTGTTAAAGTGTTTCGAAATGGCTTATAATGGTATAATGGTTAAAGGAACAATTATTTAACCAGTTTTAAATAGTCCTTAACTGTTTATTATAAGTTCATTTTAAGCTCTAGGTCATTTTTACTGAAACGTTGTTTACCTACTGATTGGAAAATATATGGAAAAGACTGTAAACTTAGGACACATTGCATGCTATCATTAACTGTGAAGATATTGGTACAATTCTAAAATGTTCTCTGCTAAGACCGGGACTAGACTATCAAAGGATAAAGGATTTTAGGAGGAGGGGTTTACACACACTATGCAGTCTTTGAAAACTTAGAAGGAGAAAGACAGGACCAAAGCAGAAGACTAGAGCATTGCGCTATCTAAAGGAGGTCTGGGAAGGGGTTATTGTGCCCATAGGAGACTAAACTGGATACACAAGGCGTATACAATACAACAAACAATAGTAAGGCAATAAGAGAGTACAAAGCTTCTTAGGGGACTGTAGGAAATTGGGTTATTGGTTGAGGAGGGTGAAACCCTACTCAAGCAGCAACCAAAACTCTTGTCAGGGTGTAACACAAGCAAACCCCAAATTAACATGTGTTTAACCCTCTGGTAGCTTGGTACAAAAGCAGAGAGGCTTAACTTAGGCGAGAATCTCTCATAAAGAAATAAACTGGTAATCAAAAGTAATCAGATTCAATGCAGGTGTTCCAAGTTACAGCACAGTGCAAGTACAATTCAGTGAGCCATACAAAAATATAGACATATAAGATCAAAAATATATATTTACAATATGTACGAGTCCCCACCCATTGGTCACACGATACATATACACTTCTTATCAGTATTGTTGTTGACTCTTTTTCATTTGTGTCTATTTAGGCCTGTGGCTAAAAATATGATTGAATGATTCCTAGGAGAACCCAGTTTTATTTTTGCTTTATTACCCTTGTTCTCTGGAATACTTGGTGACCCATTTTCTGTGATAACTTAGACAAAGTCACAAGTTCAGGTCAACCGCAAGGGAGCAGAAGCCGGATACAGGGACCAGGTTAGGCCCACTGAACAAAGTACCTTAAATCCCAGTTGTGAAGTATGAAAGGACCCATACCGAGGATGTGGAGTGCAGTGGTGCTTCCGAGGAGCTGCAAGCTGTGATGCAAAGTCCTGCATCTAGGATGTGTCATGGAGAGGACGTTTTGTTGAGCTGTGGCAGTGATGATGTCCTGTGTTGAAGATGTGTCGTGCAGCAGCAGTTCCGGGGAGCTGCAGGGCTGTGATGCTAGGTACTGTGCCGAGGATGTTTCACGCAGGTTTCGAGAAGCTGTGAGGTCTTGTGTTCGAGATGCGTTGTGCAGACATTGCATTGCGTTGCGTCGGTTCTGCTTGGACCACTGATTGGCTGGCTGAGCACCTTCAGGCCAACTTGCAAGAGTCCAGGTCTGAGGTGGCACCAATTGGGGGGGTAGGACTCAAGGCAGACAGAGTCCAGTTGGTGGGTTCAAGGTGGTTGGAGCCTTTTTTCTCTCTAGGGCTCTGATCAGGAGGCCAGCCATCTAGCTCTTGGAGTCTGTGAGTGGGGGTGAGTGTCTGAAAAGCTTCAGCTCTCTGTTCATCATCTCCTTGTGGTTGCTTTGTTCACCCTAAGTTGGCTGGGTATGCCCAGACGTGGGTCCCTTGCTCACTTTGCCACTGGATTCAAGCTAGCCTGGCTGATGAGGGGTGTTACCCTGAAACTGGCCCCAGGATGCTTGTTTCCGGTCCAGGGAAGACCTGGCTTGGCGGTTCAGGGTGGACTGTTCCCACGAGGAACAGGGTCAAGACGGATTTGCATATAGCTGGTTCTGAACTTGGATGGCGAAGTGAGCTAAAGAACGATGATGGATTCAATCCAGATATGTGACTGGGGGGTGAGTGTCTGAAAAGCTTCAGCGCTCCGTTCATCATCTCCTTGTGTTTGCTTTGTTCGTCCTAAGTTGGCAGGGTATGCCCAGACGTGGGTCCCTTGCTCACTTTGCCACTGGATTCAAGCTAGCCTGGCTGATGAGGGGTGGTACGCTGAAACCGGTCCCAGGATGCTTGTTTCCGGTCCAGGGAAGACCTGGCTTGTCAGTTCGGGCTGGACTGTTCCCATGAGGCACAGGGTCAAGACTGATTTGCATATGGCTGGGTCTGAACTGGGGTGGCCAAGTGAGCAAAAGAACGATGAACCCAGATCTGTGACTGGGGGTGAGTGTCTGAAAAGCTTCAGCACTCCAATCATCATCTCCTTGTGTTTGCTTTCCAGACCCATTAGTAGCATTTAATTTACAGGCTCTGGGTACTTGTAATGCCAATTTACTAGGGTCTTACAAGTAAATTAAATTTGCCGATTGGGTGTAAATCAATTTCACCATGTTTAAGGAAAAGAGCACAAGCACTTTGGCACTGGTTAGCAGAGTCCTAAATGCCAACAAAAATGTGTTGAGCAAATAGGAGAGTGAAGGCAAAAAATGTTGGGATAACCCTGGAGATAGGGCCAAGGCCAGGTCCAACAGGGACACACATTCAAGTGATGTCCACAATCAATAATTCTAGGAAAATCAGGGCTAGCCTGATGTGCCAAGCAAGAGCATATAGCTGACTACTGAAGGATATTTCGACTGAGAATGTTTAGACAATGAGAACTAGCAGAATGCATTTTGGAAGCTTGGAGTACCATCTGGAGCTTAATGGAAGGTGGCATGATGTTCTATTTCTATAGTATTTCTGTGAAGAAACTGGACCTTCCAAATGCCGTGGTCTTGATCCAATTCTGACTAGCGTCCATGATGACAAGTTTGAAAAATTATTAGTGCACTGAGATGTGTTCTTAAAGATAACGAATCCACAGACTATGAATCATTCTAGAGATAAGTAAATCACAATTTGATATTTTCAGGCGGACACTAGAAGCCAAAAGTACACTACTGAGTATTGGGGTGGCACTACGCAGTGTTGTTCTTTTTATGACCTTTTTTTATTACGCCTAGCTGTTTGTCTTCTAAAGCTATTTAGTGTTTTTCATACGTTCAGCCGAACAGAATTGGATCTTCATTACGACACTCTGTTAAATAATAAATCCACTAACAGATATGGTTGATAATGAAAATCAGTTACAATAAGTAGACCAACTAATATATGCATTCTCAATATTTACACTGGAGAACTGGATGGACTAACAAATGAATTAATGGATGACTGTTAGACCTGGCATCCTTGGCGTGGGTCTCCCTTCCATTTTTTTATGATGCCTCCTATGTTACCGATCCGTTTTTGCTGGTGTTAGATGCTTTGGGCACTGTGCCACTGCTATCCAGTGCCACAGTGCAAGTGCTCCCTAGGATAAATTATGTTATGTATTAGTGACTCCATGATTGGATGATTGGTTTACTTGTCAGTCCCTAGTACAGTGCACTGAGTGTGCCCAGGGCTTGTAAATCCAATACCGCTGGTGGGCTTGCAGCACTGGTTGTGCCACCCACAGAAGTGGCTTGTCAAATGTGCCTCAGGCCTGCCATTGCAGAGCCTGTGTGCAGCCTAGGGCTGCTATGTCGACTTGGTGAGTACACCCACTTACCAGTCCCTAAACCTTCCCTTTACTGCATGTTGGTCACCCCTAAAGTAGGCCCTAGGGCAGGGTGCATTGTAAGTATAAGGTAGGACATGCCCTGGTGTGTGTGGCATGTCCTAATAGTGAATTACAGCCATTTTCGTTTTTCACTATTGCAAGGCTACCTGCTCCCCATAGGCCAGAATGGGCAGACTGACTATTACACCTTATAATCAGAACTGACCCCGGGAACATGGTAGAAAAACGAATTTAGTATGCCTGAACTCAGAATGATAAAATACATCTTTTAGTGAAGTTGGTTTTAACATTCTGTGTTTGAAAATACCACTTTTAGAAAGTGGGTATTTTCTTGCCTAAACTTCCAAGTCTGCCTCTGCTAAGTTGTGTATTCCTTGTCTGGAGATTGAGTGACAGGGGCTGGGGGTGGCTACAGGAGACAGGGTGAGTCAGCACAGGGCTGAATAGAAAGATCTGCATCCAGAGTGGAGGGAGGAGTTGCCCCTGGGTCTGAATAGGGCTGTGCCTGCCTTCCACAATGCTGGCTCCACCTCCTGCCGGGCGGCTGAGCACCCTGCCCCACATTCTGAAAGGAAAGAAGGAGTCAGAAAAACAAAGTGCTCCAGGACTGACCAGAACTGGTTTTGGACTAGGCAGAGGCCTCTCTGCCTTCAGAGAACAAAGGAAAACTGTGTATAAAAAGGGGACCCAGACCCCTAGGAAATTAGATCACTTTGGGAAACAAGAAGAAACCTTTGCTGAGGAGCGGAACCAAGAAGGAACTGAGGAGAAGACTATCCCTAAGCTAGAGGGATCTGCCTGCAGTGGTTGCCTGACTGCCAAAGGAAGGAGAAAGGACTTTGTGTGCACTTTTATTCAACTTGTAAAGTATCTCCAAGGGCTTGAGAAAAGAGCTTGCCTCCTGCTGAAGTCTCAGGGACAACAGACTTCAACCACCAGCTCCCCAAGAATCCTTTGGAAGTGCCTGCTGCTGTTTTGGGCCTTCTGAAGGGACTGCGTGTCGCAAGGAGCTGGAAGCGCGACTCAAGAGGGAGAAGCGTGTCGCCGTCGCAGCCGCTGCCGTCGCATCACGGAGATGACGCCGCTGTAGCTGTCGCATTGCACCGCATCTCGAGAAACGTCCCGCAACACCGAAGAAGCGTGTCGCCGTCGCAGCCGCTGCCGTCGCATCGTAGATGTCGCCGCTGTAGCTGTCGCATTGCACCGCATCGAGAGAAGAGTCTCGCATCGAGGAAGAAGCGTGTCGCAGCCGCAGCCGCTGCCGTCGCATCGTAGATGTCGCCGCTGTAGCTGACGCATTGCACAGCATCGAGAGAAGCGCCTCGCATCCACGGAGAAGCGTGCCGCCGTCGGAGCTGCTGCCGTCGCATCACGAAACAAGGGTGTCGCCGCTGCAGTTGTCGCATCGAGCGGAAGCGTCTCGCAACGTTGGAGAAGAGTGTCGCAGCCGAAGCTGTTGCCGTCGCATCGCTGAACAAGGGTGTCGCCGCTGCAGTTGACGCATCGAATCGAGACTTCTCGCAACATCGGAGAAGCGTGCCGCATCAGGAAGAACTTGACGTCTTTATTTCTTTGCACCAGAACTTTGTCGCATTTCCATCGCTGCAACATTGCTTGTTGTGGAAGCGTCCCGCATCGTAAAGGTACATTGACTTAAAGTGTTGCATCTTAAGAACTGAACTGAACTAAGCTAAAACTACCATTTTAAGTACAGTATTGTGGATTTGTGTCGTTTATGGTCTTGTGTTACAACTATATAAAGAATACTTATTTTTTATATAAACCTTGTGTGGTGTCCATCTGTAGTGTGTCACTAGATTACTGTATGTGTTCACAAATGCTTTACACACTGCCTCTGAGATAAGCCTGTCTGCTCGTGCCAAGCTACCAAGGGGGTGAGCAGGGGTTATTTTAGGAGTGTACCCCTTTACCCTGACTAGAGGCGAGGGTCCCTATTTGTCACAAGTACCTACCTGTGCCAACTAGAGACCCCCAATTCTAACATTGGTGGTCAGCGGTGAGGATTCTGGACTTGCATTTGTGACTCATGTACAGTGATTGGTGAACACTACTAGTGAGTGCAGACCAAAACGCGACCACATACTGTTGGTAGATTTGTTTTTCTAGGACGTTCCATTTTTGCCAAGTTCAGCCATCATGAAACCAGCATCCATAGCATCTGTTGATTTTGATTGGGAAGAGGAGAAACTAGAATGCTACAATGCAAAGCAGCTGAAGCACTTCTGCAAAAGATTTAATGTTGCAATTACCGGGCTCACCAGGAGGGAGGAGTTCTATAAGGCGCTGAGGGCCTGGGTAGAAGCTAGGAAAACCCCTGAGATTGAGGAAGGGGATAATAATGCAGATGTGCAGCTGGAAGGGCCATTGGGTCCAGGGGAAAGGAAGGCACCTTCCCCAGCAGGTAGCAGTGTTTCTGCCAAAGGTCTGTCCACAGAAGAGCTGGAGGACAGGGAGAGAAATAGGATGCATGAGTTGGAGCTGGCCAAAATGAATGGGCAATTGGAATTAGGAAACTGGCCCTGGAAGAAAAGAAGATGCAGCTTGAGCATGATAGAAGTTTGAGGGAGTTGGATTTGAAAGCTAGGAGCTTAGACATTACTCCCTCTGGTGGCAGCACACCGTCAATGCCTGTGGAATCTAGAGTATATATTCCTAAAGATGTGGTCAGAGAGTTTTTAAAAAATGATGACATTGGGCAGTGGTTCAAGGCCTATGAGGTAGCCATGTCTTCCCACCGGGTCCCTGAGAAGGATTGGGGAGCGGGGTTGTGGGGACGGTTCCTTAGTGAGGGGCGGGACACACTGCTAGATCTGCCTTCGGATGTCCATAATTCATATCGCCACATGAAGGATGCTTTAATGTCTAGGTATGGTTAAACTCCTGAATTGTATAGGCAGAGGTTCAGGGGTTGCACGAAGATAGAGAACAGTACCTGGGTTGAATATGTCACTTTTTTCTGCAGAGCATTGGATGGTTGGGTGAAGGGTAGCAAAGTTGATGATTTTCAGGGGCTCCTTGATTTGATTGCATGGGAGCACTTGTCAAGTAACTGTTTTCCAGAGCTACGCCAGCACCTGATAGATAGCAAGCTGACTATCCCTAGGAAGCTTGCTGAGGAGGCGGACCGCTGGGTCAGTACCAGGGTCCACAAGGGTCACGTGGGAGACTCAGCCAAGGGTGGGCAGGGTCCCCAGCAGAAGAGTGGGGGGACAAGGGTAAACAGAGGGAGTTCCAAAGAAGGCCCCAAAGTAGTCCCCAAGGGAACCAAGGGAAAGGTTCCCAGCCTCCCCCCAGAAACCCTCAGGGGCCCCGACAGGTCCACCTGTTCAAAGGGGACCCCTGAGATGCTACAAATGTGGGGACCTGGGTCACATAGCGAGTGATCCCAAGTGCCGCCAGTTTGGAAAGACCGCACCCCCTGGTGCAGCCCCCCGGCAGATGGCTAGTGTAGCCCTTGGGGAGGAGATGGATGCCCCAGAGGGGTGGGGTCCCGCACAGATGTCCCTTGTCTCATTAGGAGACTGTGAGATGGTCCCCAAGACCCAGCTGCCTGATAACACTAAGAAATACAGGCAGTGGGTGACCATCAATGGCCATAGGGTGGAGGCTCTTAGAGATACAGGAGCCAGTGTGACAGCTGTCAAGTGTCACCTGGTGTCTCAAGAGCAGGTTGTCCCCCATGCATTCTATCCAGTTGTTGCCGCTGACAACACAGAGAGTCACTGCAAAGTGGCTCAGGTTCCCTTTGAGTGGGGGGTCTCTGGTACTCTTCAGGTAGCTGTGAGGCCCGCCATGCCTGTTGACTGTTTGTTAGGGAACAACTTGGAGAGCTCACCTTGGGCGAAGGTGGAGCGAAGTGCTCATTTGGAGATGTTGGGTTTGCCTGACTGGGCGTGTGTGACCACCCGGTCCATGGCAGCAAGTAAAGGTGCTCAAGAGGACCTGGAGCCTGAGAGGGAGGCCCAGGTACCTAGCCGTCACGAGAAGAGGCAGGGGCGCGGGAAACCGGCCCCCGAAGTTCCCACGGTCCAGGAGGAGGCAGACCCTGAGGGGGATGCCCTGGAGCCTACAGGGGAACAGGTAGCTGAACTGGGGGACCTGCCTGAGCTGACCCATTGGCAGCAAGAAGGAGGACCCTCCAGGGAAGAATTCTGCAAGGAGCAGAAAGAATGCCCTTCTCTGGTGGGTCTGCGGCAACAGGCTGCAGACCAGGTCACAGGTGATCAGTCTGGGTCACATTGGGTCTATTGGGAGAATGATCTCCTGTATACTGAGCCTAAGGTTGCTGAGCCTGGGTCAGCCCGTGTGCTGGTGGTACCCCAGTGCTTCAGAGCCTTCCTACTGGGGCTGGCTCATGATGTTCCATTGGCAGGACATTTGGGGCAGGACAAGACCTTTGAGAGGCTTGTCACCCACTTTTATTGGCCCCAAATGCGCAGGAGTTCAGACACTCACTGCAGAACGTGTCAGACTTGCCAGGCAAGTGGAAAGAGTGGGAGGAAGCGCAAGGCTCCTCTCCAGCCATTCCCTGTAGTCAGCACCCCCTTTGAACGGGTGGGTATTGACATTGTGGGGCCACTGGACCCCAAGACAGCCATGGGCAACAGGTTCATCCTGGTCTTGGTGGACCATGCCACCCGGTACCCGGAAGCCATACCTCTGAGGACAGTGACGGCCCCCGTGGTGGGACGAGCACTGATGGGAATTTTCTCCCGAGTGGGATTCCCTAGCGAGGTAGTGTCTGACCGGGGGACCAACTTCATTTCCAAGTATATGAAGTCCCTGTGGCAGGAGTGTGGGGTAACCTACAAGTTTACCACTCCTTACCACCCCCAAGGAAATGGGTTGGTTGAAAGGTTCAACCGAACCCTCAAAGGCATGATTATGGGTCTTGAGGAACCTATGAGGCGTAAGTGGGACGTCCTCTTACCATGCCTGCTCTTTGCTTACCGTGAGGTGCCACAGAAATCTCTAGGGTTCAGCCCCTTTGAGCTTCTCTATGGACACCCCGTGAGAGGACCTCTAAGTTTGGTCAAAGAAGGCTGGGAGCAATCTCCCAGGAAACCTCCCCAGGATGTATACAGTTACATGCTGGCCTTTAGGAACCAAACTAGGCGTTTCAGGCAACTCGCTGAGGCGAATCTGGAAGCCAGCCAGGAGGAGATGAAGCGGTGGTACGACCAGAATGCCACTCTGGTAGAGCTTCAGCCTGGCCAGAAAGTATGGGTCATGGCCCCAGTGGAGCCCTGCGCGCTCCAGGATAAGTGGACCGGACCCTTTGAGGTTGTAGAGCGCAAAAGTCCGGTTACCTACTTGGTGGACTTGCGGTCTCCCAGGAACCCCTTGAGGGTCCTGCATGTCAACCACCTGAAGCCCCACTTGGAGAGGTCCCAAGTGGGCATGCTCTTAGCGACAGATGCTGGGATGGAGGAGGAGACCGAGCCTCTTCCTGACCTCCTGTCAGCAACAGAGCAAGATGGGTCAGTGGATGGTGTCAACCTCTCTTCCACCCTGACCCCTGAGCAACAGAATGACTGCCGCCAGTTGCTGGGACAGTTTTCTGATCTGTTCTCCCTGGTTCCTGGTATCACAGATTGGTGCATCCATGATGTGGACACTGGGGACAGTACACCTGTGAAGCACAAATCTTACAGGGTGACTGACAGGGTGAGAGCTTGCATCAAGGAGGAGGTCTCCAAAATGCTTGCGTTAGGGGTGATTGAGTCCTCTAACAGTCCTTGGGCCAGCCCAGTGGTCTTGGTCCCAAAGGCTGCCGCACCGGGTGCCACACCAGAACTCCAGTTCTGTGTGGACTACCGAGGACTCAATTCAGTCACCAGGACTGACGCGCACCCCATCCCCAGAGCTGATGAGCTCATAGATCGGCTAGGGGCTGCACGGTACCTCAGCACGTTTGACTTAACGTCTGGGTACTGGCAGATCGCCTTGACTGATGGGGCAAAAGAGAGGTCAGCATTCTCCACACCAGATGGGCACTACCAGTTCCGGGTGATGCCCTTTGGGATGAAGAATGCCCCTGCCACCTTCCAGAGGTTGGTCAACCAGGTGTTGGCTGGGCTGGACTCGTTCAGTGCCGCCTACCTGGATGACATCGCGGTGTTCAGCGCCAGTTGGGAAGAACATCTGCGCCACCTCTGGGAAGTGTTGATGGCACTGCGGAGAGCAGGCCTCACGATCAAGGCGAGTAAGTGCCAGATCGGGCAGGGTTCCGTGGTGTACTTGGGACACCAAGTGGGGAGCGGCCAGGTGGCGCCCCTACAACCCAAAATTGAAACCATCCTGAATTGGGAACCCCCCAAAACCCAGACAGAGGTGAGAGCCTTCTTAGGACTCACGGGTTACTACAGGAGGTTTGTCAAGGGTTATGGCAGCATCGTTGCACCCCTGACAGAGCTGACTTCCAAGAAGCAGCCGAGGAAAGTGATTTGGACTGACACCTGTCAGAAAGCTTTTGAGGCCCTGAAAACTGCCATGTGCACGGCGCCCGTGCTCCTGGCACCCAACTTCTCCAAAGAGTTCGTAGTACAAACAGACGCTTCAGAGCATGGTGTGGGGGCTGTTCTGTCACAGATGAATGAGGAGGGCCTAGATCAACCCGTAGCCTTCATCAGTAGGAGGTTACTACCACGGGAACAGAGGTGGAGTGCTATTGAGCGTGAGGCATTTGCTGTGGTCTGGGCACTGAAGAAGCTGAGACCCTACCTGTTTGGGACACACTTCCGGGTTCAGACAGACCACAGGCCCCTCAGATGGTTGATGCAGATGAGGGGTGAGAATCCAAAGCTGTTGAGGTGGTCCATTTCCCTACAGGGGATGGATTTCACGGTGGAACACCGCCCTGGTACAGAACACGCCAATGCTGATGGTCTGTCCAGATTTTTCCGCCTTAGTGAAGAGAGCTCCCCTGAGGTAGGGTAGTTCTCCCCACATTTCAGCTGGAGGGGACACGTGTTAGACCTGGCATCCTTGGCGTGGGTCTCCCTTCCATTTTTTATGATGCCTCCTATGTTACCGATCCGTTTTTGCTGGTGTTAGATGCTTTGGGCACTGTGCCACTGCTATCCAGTGCCACAGTGCAAGTGCTCCCTAGGATAAATTATGTTATGTATTAGTGACTCCATGATTGGATGATTGGTTTACTTGTCAGTCCCTAGTACAGTGCACTGAGTGTGCCCAGGGCTTGTAAATCCAATACCGCTGGTGGGCTTGCAGCACTGGTTGTGCCACCCACAGAAGTGGCTTGTCAAATGTGCCTCAGGCCTGCCATTGCAGAGCCTGTGTGCAGCCTAGGGCTGCCATGTCGACTTGGTGAGTACACCCACTTACCAGTCCCTAAACCTTCCCTTTACTGCATGTTGGTCACCCCTAAAGTAGGCCCTAGGGCAGGGTGCATTGTAAGTATAAGGTAGGACATGCCCTGGTGTGTGTGGCATGTCCTAATAGTGAATTACAGCCATTTTCGTTTTTCACTATTGCAAGGCTACCTGCTCCCCATAGGCCAGAATGGGCAGACTGACTATTACACCTTATAATCAGAACTGACCCAGGGAACATGGTAGAAAAACGAATTTAGTATGCCTGAACTCAGAATGATAAAATACATCTTTTAGTGAAGTTGGTTTTAACATTCTGTGTTTGAAAATACCACTTTTAGAAAGTGGGTATTTTCTTGCCTAAACTTCCAAGCCTGCCTCTGCTAGGTTGTGTATTCCTTGTCTGGAGATTGAGTGACAGGGGCTGGGGGTGGCTACAGGAGACAGGGTGAGTCAGCACAGGGCTGAATAGAAAGATCTGCATCCAGAGTGGAGGGAGGAGTTGCCCCTGGGTCTGAATAGGGCTGTGCCTGCCTTCCACAATGCTGGCTCCACCTCCTGCCGGGCGGCTGAGCACCCTGCCCCACATTCTGAAAGGAAAGAAGGAGTCAGAAAAACAAAGTGCTCCAGGACTGACCAGAACTGGTTTTGACTAGGCAGAGGCCTCTCTGCCTTCAGAGAACAAAGGAAAACTGTGTATAAAAAGGGGACCCAGACCCTAGGAAATTAGAACACTTTGGGAAACAAGAAGAAACCTTTGCTGAGGAGCGGAACCAAGAAGGAACTGAGGAGAAGACTATCCCTAAGCTAGAGGGATCTGCCTGCAGTGGTTGCCTGACTGCCAAAGGAAGGAGAAAGGACTTTGTGTGCACTTTTATTCAACTTGTAAAGTATCTCCAAGGGCTTGAGAAAAGAGCTTGCCTCCTGCTGAAGTCTCAGGGACAACAGACTTCAACCACCAGCTCCCCAAGAATCCTTTGGAAGTGCCTGCTGCTGTTTTGGGCCTTCTGAAGGGACTGCGTGTCGCAAGGAGCTGGAAGCGCGACTCAAGAGGGAGAAGCGTGTCGCCGTCGCAGCCGCTGCCGTCGCATCACGGAGATGACGCCGCTGTAGCTGTCGCATTGCACCGCATCTCGAGAAACGTCCTGCAACACCGAAGAAGCGTGTCGCCGTCGCAGCCGCTGCCGTCGCATCGTAGATGTCGCCGCTGTAGCTGACGCATTGCACCGCATCGAGAGAAGCGCCTCGCATCCACGGAGAAGCGTGCCGCCGTCGGAGCTGCTGCCGTCGCATCACGAAACAAGGGTGTCACCGCTGCAGTTGTCGCATCGAGCGGAAGCGTCTCGCAACGTTGGAGAAGAGTGTCGCAGCCGAAGCTGTTGCCGTCGCATCGCTGAACAAGGGTGTTGCCGCTGCAGTTGACGCATCGAATCGAGACTTCTCGCAACATCGGAGAAGCGTGCCGCATCAGGAAGAACTTGACGTCTTTATTTCTTTGCACCAGAACTTTGTCGCATTTCCATCGCTGCAACATTGCTTGTTGTGGAAGCGTCCCGCATCGTAAAGGTACGTTGACTTAAAGTGTCGCATCTTAAGAACTGAACTGAACTAAGCTAAAACTACCATTTTAAGTACAGTATTGTGGATTTGTGTCGTTTATGGTCTTGTGTTAAAACTATATAAAGAATACTTATTTTTGATATAAACCTTGTGTGGTGTCCATCTGTAGTGTGTCACTAGATTACTGTATGTGTTCACAAATGCTTTACACACTGCCTCTGAGATAAGCCTGTCTGCTCGTGCCAAGCTACCAAGGGGGTGAGCAGGGGTTATTTTAGGAGTGTACCCCTTTACCCTGACTAGAGGCGAGGGTCCCTATTTGTCACAAGTACCTACCTGTGCCAACTAGAGACCCCCAATTCTAACAATGACCATTTGTATAGTGCATTCATAAACCCTCAACAAGAGGTATCCAGGTGCTTCGTAGTGTAAGATGAAAGAAACAGAAACAAAGACCAACTCTCTTGCTGAGTTGAAACAAAAAGATAAGTCTTCAATAGCTTACGAAAACGTAAAACGTTTTTTTGCCTCCTCAGTGAACAAAGCATGGTGTTCCAAGCCCTAGTTATAATCACTGAAAGAGATCTTACCCCTGTTCTCAGTTTTTTGTGTCTAGGAATACAAAGAACATGTTGGCGTGCAGACTTCAAAGTTTGTGATGGCGTACAGGGAACAAGGGTTAGGCCATATCATTTTCTATTCTTGTATCATGAAGCGCTTTATGGCAGAAACATTGTCACCACTGGTAGCCGATAAAGCTACCTCAGATGATTTGAGATTGTAGATTTCCTGTTTAGTCCAAGAACTAGCATAGCTGGTCCATTCTTAACAATCTGGAGTTGTGACTCAGATATTATGGAAGGCCAACCAATAGGGAGTTACAATAGCCCAGCCACTCGAACCATTGTAACTCTCGAGGATATTGGGAGAAGGGGGAAATGTTTCAAAATTGCAACCATCGGGGGCATGCATGTAGTTGTAAGCATGTGTAATTAAAATCCAATAGGAGTCAAATATGATTCCTAGACTTCTTGCCTTTTTTAATGGGGTTGGCTTTTACTGGGTTTGGTTGTAGTTGGCTGTGTACCCACTTTTGAAGACCACCATGCCTGAGACCATAAAGATGGTTTACCAAAGGCGACCACTTTGGTTGTGTCTCTGTTTAATGTGAGGGAGATGCTTCTCATCCAGTCGGTAACTTTTACCTTAAAGGGGGCGGATCGCTGAGTATCTCCATCCACATTATGTCATCTGCATATGCAAAAATGTTTTACCAAAGGTATCAATCATTCTCGCAAGAATAGACATGTATAGATTAAACAGCATTGGACTCAAGGCTGAACCCTGTGGCACACTCTCAAGGATGGTTTTGGCAGGGGATCAAAACACCCCTAAGCGGACCGTTTGCAAATATTGAGATAGAAAGGATGCAAACCATTGTAATCTTGGGATATACCAGACTTCATTTAATATTTGAAAAATAGAAATGGGAGCTACTTCTTGAATATTTTGTTATTTGTTAGCGCTCTTTACTATAGATTAGAGAAGTTCCACTGTTCTAGTCCTTTAACATTATAGAACTTACAGTCCACACAGAAATAGCTATTTGTGCCTTTAGCGATGTTGTCTGCTCCACAGATCATTGTGACCATTTGAGTATTCATTGGTAGCTGTTTCACTATTTAACATGGGGGCTTCTTCTATAAGCAGTAGTCAGAAGTATTTGTATTTTGTTGTCTATCTCATTAGGGAGCAGTGAAGAGCAAGAGTCACTGGTTCACTATCATAGGTTTGTCAAGAGACAGGTGCTAGAGTAGCTGACAGACTGTTCATCAATTTTTGCATGAGTTTCTATTCGGAGCAGAATGAAGAGTATTGCAGTAATTGTTTATACTTAAAGTTGTGGCTTTAATTATATTTACTGTATGGTTCTAAGGAAGAAATACCAAGGAGTCTTTTTATTTTAACGTATGATTTTTAAATAATTATAAGTTAAATAAAAAGGTAGACATTAGGCCTGACATCCTTGGTGTGATATTACCCCAAATGTTTTGCCTTCACCCCTCCTGTTTACTGAATTCGTTTTTGTTGGCTTTAGCACTCTGTGCACTTTAGCACTGTTATCCAGTGTTAAAAGTGCTTGTGCTCTTTCCTTAAAACATGGTTAAACTGGGCTACACCTAATTAGCATATTCAATTTACTTGTAAATCCCTAGTAAAAGGTACCACATGATCCCAGGGCCTGTAAATTAAATGATACTACTGGGCCTACAGCACTTCGTGTGCCATTCACTAAAGTAGCACTGTAAAACAAGTCTCAGGCTTGCCACTGCAGCCTGTAGTGCAGTTTTAAACTGACTCTTCGACACAGCAAAATACATCTTTTGCTAGGCCTAAACCTTCCTTTTTAATACTTGCAAGTCACCCCTAAAGTAGGACCGACATGCTCATAGGCCAGGAAGCACGGTATTTAAAAATTAGGATATCTGTACTTAACTTTACCTACTCTGGCAGTGAAAAACTCCTAAAGTCATTTTTCACTGTTGTAAGGCCTATCCCCATAGACTAAGAATGAGTTACCTTATTCCATTTAATAAGTGCAAACTCTGGATTGGAATCAGATAGAAATATACGGTTTATACCCAAGTGAATTGTAATTTGAAATCCTCTTTAATGGTAAAGTCACAATTCTGAAAGTGCTACTTTTAGAAAGTTGTAACAGCAAACAAATGATGGACGGAATGCTGACAATGCAAACATTCTCCCCCAGTCAAAAGATCTGGGTTAAACCCATCGTTCTTTTGCCCACTACGCCACCCCAGTTTGGACCCAGCCATATGCAAATCAGTCTTGACCCTGTGCCCCAAGGGAACAGTCCAGACCGAACTGCCAAGCCAGGTCCTCCCTGGACTGGAAACAAGCATCCTGGGACCGGTTTCAGGGTATGTCACCCTTCTTCAGCCAGGCTAGCTTGAATCCAGTGGCACAGTGAGCAAGGGACCTACGTCTGGGCATACCCATCCCACTTAGGGCGAAAAGTGTTACAGCAAACAAATGATGGACGGAATGCTGACAATGCAAACATTCTCCCCCAGTCAAAAGATCTGGGTTAAATCCATCGTTCTTTTGCCCACTACGCCACCCCAGTTTGGACCCAGCCATATGGAAATCAGTCTTGACCCTGTGCCCCATGGGAACAGTCCAGACCGAACTGCCAAGCCAGGTCCTCCCTGGACCGGAAACAAGCATCCTGGGACCGGTTTCAGGGTATGTCACCCTTCTTCAGCCAGGCTAGCTTGAATCCAGTGGCACAGTGAGCAAGGGGCCCACGTCTGGGCATACCCATCCCACTTAGGGTGAAAAGTGTTACAGCAAACAAATGATGGACGGAATGCTGACAATGCAAACATTCTCCCCCAGTCAAAAGATCTGGGTTAAATCCATTGTTCTTTTGCCCACTACGCCACCCCAGTTTGGACCCAGCCATATGCAAATCAGTCTTGACCCTGTGCCCCATGGGAACAGTCCAGACCGAACTGCCAAGCCAGGTCCTCCCTGGACCGGAAACAAGCATCCTGGGACCGGTTTCAGGGTATGTCACCCTTCTTCAGCCAGGCTAGCTTGAATCCAGTGGCACAGTGAGCAAGGGACCCACGTCTGGGCATACCCATCCCACTTAGCGCGAAAAGTGTTACAGCAAACAAACGATGGACAAAATGCTGACAATGCAAACATTCTCCCACAGTCAAAAGATCTGAGTTAAATCCATCGTTCTTTTGCCCACTAAGCCACCCCAGTTTGGACCCATCCATATGCAAATCAGTCTTGACCCTGTGCCCCATGGGAACAGTCCAGACTGAACTGCCAAGCCAGGTCCTCCCTGGACCGGAAACAAGCATCCTGGGACCGGTTTCAGGGTATGTCACCCTTCTTCAGCCAGGCTAGCTTGAATCCAGTGGCACAGTGAGCAAGGGACCCACGTCTGGGCATACTCATCCCACTTAGGGCGAAAAGTGTTACAGCAAACAAATGATGGACGGAATGCTGACAATGCAAACATTCTCCCCCAGTCAAAAGATCTGGGTTAAATCCATCGTTCTTTTGCCCACTATGCCACCCCAGTTTGGACCCAGCCATATGCAAATCAGTCTTGACCCTGTGCCCCATGGGAACAGTCCAGACCGAACTGCCATGCCAGGTCCTCCCTGGACCGGAAACAAGCATCCAGGGACCGGTTTCAGGGTATGTCACCCTTCTTCAGCCAGGCTAGCTTGAATCCAGTGGCACAGTGAGCAAGGGACCCACGTCTGGGCATACCCATCCCACTTAGGGCGAAAAGTGTTACAGCAAACAAATGATGGACGGAATGCTGACAATGCAAACATTCTCCCCCAGTCAAAAGATCTGGGTTAAATCCATTGTTCTTTTGCCCACTACGCCACCCCAGTTTGGACCCAGCCATATGCAAATCAGTCTTGACCCTGTGCCCCATGGGAACAGTCCAGACGGAACTGCCAAGCCAGGTCCTCCCTGGAGCGGAAAAAGCTTCCTGGGACCGGTTTCAGGGTATGTCACCCTTCTTCAGCCAGGCTAGCTTGAATCCAGTGGCACAGTGAGCAAGGGACCCACGTCTGGGCATACCCATCCCACTTAGTGCGAAAAGTGTTACAGCAAACAAATGATGGACGGAATGCTGACAATGCAAACTTTCTCCCCCAGTCAAAAGATCTGTGTTAAATCCATCGTTCTTTTGCCCACTACGCCACCCCAGTTTGGACCCAGCCATATGCAAATCAGTCTTGACCCTGTGCCCCATGGGAACAGTCCAGACCGAACTGCCAAGCCAGGTCCTCCCTGGACCGGAAACAAGCATCCTGGGACCGGTTTCAGGGTATGTCACCCTTCTTCAGCCAGGCTCGCTTGAATCCAGTGGCACAGTGAGGAAGGGATCCACGTCTGGGCATACCCATCCCACTTAGGGCGAAAAGTGTTACAGCAAACAAATGATGGACGGAATGCTGAAAATGCAAACATTCTCCCCCAGTCAAAAGATCTGGGTTAAATCCATCGTTCTTTTGCCCACTATGCTACCCCAGTTTGGACCCAGCCATATGCAAATCAGTCTTGACCCTGTGCCCCATGGGAACAGTCCAGACCGAACTGCCAAGCCAGGTCCTCCCTGGACTGGAAACAAGCATCCTGGGACCGGTTTCAGGGTATGTCACCCTTCTTCAGCCAGGCTAGCTTGAATCCAGTGGCACAGTGAACAAGGGACCCACGTCTGGACATACCCATCCCACTTAGGGCGAAAAGTGTTACAGTAAACAAATGATGGACGGAATGCTGACAATGCAAACATTCTCCCCCAGTCAAAAGATCTGGGTTAAATCCATCGTTCTTTTGCCCACTACCCCACCCCAGTTTGGACCCAGCCATATGCAAATCAGTCTTGACCCTGTGCCCCATGGGAACAGTGCAGACCGAACTACCAAGCCAGGTCCTCCCTGGACCGGAAACAAGCATCCTGGGACCGGTTTCAGGTTATGTCACCCTTCTTCAGCCAGGCTAGCTTGAATCCAGTGGCACAGTGAGCAAGGGACCCACGTCTGGGCATACCCATCCCACTTAGGGCGAAAAGTGTTACAGCAAACAAATGATGGACGGAATGCTGACAATGCAAACATTCTCCCCCAGTCAAAAGATCTGGGTTAAATCCATCGTTCTTTTGCCCACTACGCCACCCCAGTTTGGACCCAGCCATATGCAAATCAGTCTTGACCCTGTGCCCCATGGGAACAGTCCAGACCCAACTGCCAAGCCAGGTCTTCCCTGGACCGGAAACAAGCATCCTGGGACCGGTTTCAGGGTATGTCACCCTTCTTCAGCCAGGCTAGCTTGAATCCAGTGGCACAGTGAGCAAGGGACCCACGTCTGGGCATACCCATCCCACTTAGGGCGAAAAGTGTTACAGCAAACAAATGATGGACGGAATACTGGACAATGCAAACATTCTCCCCCAGTCAAAAGATCTGGGTTAAATCCATCGTTCTTTTGCCCACTACGCCACCCCAGTTTGGACCCAGCCATATACAAATCAGTCTTGACCCTGTGCCCCATGGGAACAGTCCAGACCGAACTGCCAAGCAAGTTCCTCCCTGGACCGGAAACAAGCATCCTGGGACCGGTTTCAGGGTATGTCACCCTTCTTCAGCCAGGCTAGCTTGAATCCAGTGGCACAGTGAGCAAGGGACCCACGTCTGGGCATACCCATCCCACTTAGGGCGAAAAGTGTTACAGCAAACAACAGCCTGGCTGAAGAAGGGTGATGCCCTGAAACCGGTCCCAGGATGCTTGTTTCCGGTCCAGGGAGGACCTGGCTTGGCAGTTCGGGCTGGACTGTTCCCACAAGGAACAGGGTCAAGACTGATTTGCATATGGCTGGGTCCAAACTGGGGTGGTGTGGTGAGCAAAAGAATGATGGATTTAACCCAGATCCTTGTGACTGGGGGTGAATGTTTGCATTGTCCAGTATTCCGTCCATCAGTTGTTTCTTTTGCATTTGTCGCCCTAAGTGGGAAGGGTATGCCCAGACGTGGGTCCCGTGCTCACTACACCACTGGATTCAAGCTAGACTGGCTGAAGAAGGGTGATGCCCTGAATCCGGTCCCAGGATGCTTGTTTCCGGTCCAGGGAGGACCTGGCTTGGCAGTTCGGGCTGGACTGTTCCCACAAGGAATAGGGTCAAGACTGATTTGCATATGGCTGGGTCTGGTGTGGTGTGGTGTGGTGTGGTGTGGTGTGGTGTGGTGTGGTGTGGTGAGCAAAAGAATGATGGATTTAACCCAGATCCTTGTGACTGGGGGTGAATGTTTGCATTGTCCAGCATTCCGTCCATCAATTGTTTCTTTTGCATTTGTCGCCCTAAGTGGGAAGGGTATGCCCAGACGTGGGTCCTGTGCTCACTTCACCACTGGATTCAAGCTAGCCTGGCTGAAGAAGGGTGATGCCCTGAAACCGGTCCCAGGATGCTTGTTTCCGGTCCAGGGAGGACCTGGTTTGGTAGTTTGGGCTGGACTGTTCCCACAAGGAACAGGGTCAAGACTGATTTGCATATGGCTGTGTCCAAACTGGGGTGGTGTGGTGAGCAAAAGAATGATGGATTTAACCCAGATCCTTGTGACTGGGGGTAAATGTTTGCATTGTCCAGCATTCCGTCCATCAATTGTTTCTTTTGCATTTGTCGCCCTAAGTGGGAAGGGTATGCCCAGACGTGGGTCCCGTGCTCACTACACCACTGGATTCAAGCTAGCCTGGCTGAAGAAGGGTGATGCCCTGAAACCGGTCCCAGGATGCTTGTTTCCGGTCCAGGGAGGACCTGGCTTGGCAGTTCGGGCTGGACTGTTCCCACAAGGAACAGGGTCAAGACTGATTTGCATATGGCTGGGTCCAAACTGGGGTGGTGTGGTGAGCAAAAGAATGATGGATTTAACCCAGATCCTTGTGACTGGGGGTGAATGTTTGCATTGTCCAGCATTCCGTACATCAATTGTTTCTTTTGCATTTGTCGGCATAAGTGGGAAGGGTATGCCCAGACGTGGGTCCCGTGCTCACTACACCACTGTATTCAAGCTAGCCTGGCTGAAGAAGGGTGATGCCCTGAAACCGGTCCCAGGATGCTTGTTTCCGGTCCAGGGAGGACCTGGCTTGGCAGTTCGGGCTGGACTGTTCCCACAAGGAACAGTGTCAAGACTGATTTGCATATGGCTGGGTCCAAACTGGGGTGGTGTGGTGAGCAAAGAATGATGGATTTAACCCAGATCCTTGTGACTGGGGGTGAATGTTTGCATTGTCCAGCATTCTGTCCATCAATTGTTTCTTTTGCATTTGTCGCCCTAAGTGGGAAGGGTATGCCCAGACGTGGGTCCCGTGCTCACTACACCACTGGATTCAAGCTAGCCTGGCTGAAGAAGGGTGATGCCCTGAAACCTGTCCCAGGATGCTTGTTTCTGGTCCAGGGAGGACCTGGCTTGGCAGTTCGGGCTGGACTGTTCCCACAAGGAACAGGGTCAAGACTGATTTGCATATGGCTGGGTCCAAACTGGGGTGGTGTGGTGAGCAAAAGAATGATGGATTTAACCCAGATCCTTGTGACTGGGGGTGAATGTTTGCATTGTCCAGCATTCCGTCCATCAATTGTTTCTTTTGCATTTGTCGCCCTAAGTGGGAAGGGTATGCCCAGACGTGGGTCCCGTGCTCACTACACCACTGGATTCAAGCTAGCCTGGCTGAAGAAGGGTGATGCCCTGAAACCGGTCCCAGGATGCTTGTTTCCGGTCCAGGGAGGACCTGGCTTGGCAGTTCGGGCTGGACTGTTCCCACAAGGAACAGGGTCAAGACTGATTTGCATATGGCTGGGTCCAAACTGGGGTGGTGTGGTGAGCAAAAGAATGATGGATTTAACCCAGATCCTTGTGACTGGGGGTGAATGTTTGCATTGTCCAGCATTCCGTCCATCAATTGTTTCTTTTACTTTTAAAAAGTTGGCATTTTCTTGTCCCAACCATTTGTGCCTTCTGCCAGTGTCCTGGCTCACATGCCTGTGAATGGCTCTGCTGGTGGGGCTTGTTTATTGCTGCCAAACAATAAAACAAAGGGGGCTTAAGTCTGGACAGGATGGGCCATCATGAGAGGATGACCAGGGAGAGACTGTACTCAGTCCCACATACACTTCCAACAGCTTTGCCTCCTGCACACATAAACTAACCCAACACCAGGCCTGCCATGCCTTTTGTCACCCCCAAGCAGTTTGGAGCCTTGATAGGAGAAGAGCAACTGCTTGCCAGATGTGGAGGTAGGGCAGCGATTCCCTCCACACAAAGGCGGACAGCAGGTATAAATGTTGAACCTCGAGAGTCACTCATCAAACACTCCTGGACCTGTAGAGGTTACAGAAGAAGGACTGCCCTGTAGCCAGAGTACTGCCCTGCTGCTCTAATGACTGCCTTGCTGTCTGAGAGGGAAGATTGGACCTGCTTGCCTTCATCTCAGGCTAACCTGAGTGACTCTAATGGCTAATTAGTTGACCCACTGTATGAGCTACAGGGACACAACAAGCTTCAAAGGCCCCCCTGCAACTTCCCAGCTGCCCTGCTGCAACTGGACCTGCCTCGACCTGCAACTGGACCTGCCTCGACCTGCAACTGGACCTGCCTGAGCCATGCTGGTCTCTCCTGGAGAGACCCCTGATCCCCAAGAGCTGTTTCCCAGGCCCTAGACCCTTGGCTGGCATCAGAGTTTTCTACTCCTAAAAAAAAAAGCAGAAAATCCTGACGTTTGGGCTCCTCATGACTAGGAACTGGCCCATGCCTGCAAAAATTCTGCTGACTGCGACAACCACCAATGCGAAGTACTGATGAAATCTGTTATTCGCGCTGACAACAATAGTCCATGTTGACAAGCAATGAAAGACCAGCACTTTACAGTACAGCAAAGACAGGCCTTGACGACCGTGAAGATAAAGCTACAGCAATGTCCATTCATGATGCCCGACCTGATCTTTGCGCTATGGTGACGAATGCCCACAACGCCCGACCTGCTCTTCGTGATACAGTAATGAATCTGCGCAACACTCAGCCTCCTTCTTGCAACCTCCTCTAAAGCAGATAGAACTCTTCGCTCTGGACTTAGAAGGTACATTTTCAGCAGAACTAACATGGCCCCTGTATCCAGCCTTTGCTCCATTGCAGTTACTCTGAATTTGTGACTTTCTCTCAGTCTAGCTCTACCAAATAAAAGTGAGTGACGCTTTGTACTTTTAGGGTATCAAAAATAAGGTGATGGATGGAATGCTTGAATTAATCTCAGCCACTGGCAAACACTCCAGCTGTATCCCATTCCATCACTTTTTGCCCACCATGCCACTTCAGTTTGTACCCAGCCAAATGCAAATCAGTTTCGACCCTGTTCCAATGTGAAAAGTCCAGTCTGAACTACCTGACCAATTCCTCCCTAAACTGGGACACAAGAAACCCAGGACCGGTTTTGCCCTTATTTGGGCTCATCTGCCAGGTATAGCTTGGTTCCAGTGGCACTGTGAGCACGGGACCCACATCTGGGCACACCAGTCACACTTAGGGCATCAAAAGAAGGTGATGGATGGAATGCTTAAATTATTCTCGGACACTGGTAATCGCACAGAGCTGCATCCCTATCCATATTTTTTCACCCACCATGCCACCTCAGTTTGGACCCAGCATTATGCAAATCATTCTTGACCCTACTCCAGTAGGAACGTTCAGCCTGAACTGCCAGTCCAGGTTTTCCCTGAACCGGAACACAGGGGCGCCTCCTCCGCTAAGGCAGAGGAGCGTCGCTCCACTGCTCTATGAGCAGGATAAAAAGGAATACATAAAATGATAATAACGCATTGTTATTATCATTTTATTTTTCCTTCGTTGCTCAGCTGGTTAGGGGCGGGGCTGGCTGTGACAAGGGGAGGAGTGGTGAGCACTTGGTAAGTGCGCATGATGGTTTGGCTGGGTTCTTGGGCTGGCCAAACAGTCATGCACGCTTTGCATGTTCTCCACCAGGCTGTATTGAACAGCCTGGTGGAGAACATGCCCAGCCTCCCGGTCCCTCTCTGAGCGCCGAACCACGGCGCTCAGGCCAATCACAACGCTGCTGATAGCTATCAGCAGCACTGTGATTGTCTAGGGGAGTCTGGATGCTTCCTGTTCCTGCTTCTGCCCCTGGAGTCCTGGAAGCGGGCGAAGAGGACCGAGAGGCGGTGGCTGGAAGAAAGGTAAGTGAGTTTTAATTTAATTTTTCCTTCCCTCCCCCCACCACCCCAGGGCCCGTCCCCCCACTGTCGCTAAGTAACAGCTGCCACTGTTGGAACAAAAGCAGCCCAGCACAGGTATCACCCTTATTAGGGCTCATCAGCCAGGTATAGCTTGGTTTCAGTGTCACAGTGAGCACAAGACTCACATTTGGGCGCGTCAGCCACACGTAGGGCATCAAAAAAAGGTGATAGATGGAATGCTTGAATTAATCTCAGCCAGTGATAATCACACAGATCTGCATCCCTATGCATATTTTTTCACCCACCATGCCACCTCAGTTTGGACCCAGCATTATGCAAATCATACTTAACCCTGCTCCAAAGGGAACAGTCTAGCCTGCACTGCCAGACCAGGTCCTCCCTGAACCGGAACACAAGAAACCCAGCACAGGTATTGCCCTTATAAGGGCTAATCAGCCAGGAATAGCTTGGTTCCAGTGTCACAGTGAGCTTGGCACCCACATCTGGGCATGTCAGTCACACTTAGGGCATGAAAAACAGGGAGATGGATGGAATGCTTGAACTAATCTCAGCCACTGGCAGTTGCTCGTGTCACATCCCAATCCATCGCTTTTCACCCACCATGCCGCCTCAGTTTGGATCCAGCCATATGCAAGTCAGTCTTGACTCTGCTCCAATGGAATGGGAACAATTCACATTGAACTGCAAGGCTAGGTCCTCCCTGAACCAGAACACAAGCAACCCAAGACCAGTTTCATTCTTATTAGGGTTCATCAGCCAGGTATAGCTTGGCTTCAGTGCCACAGGGAGCAGAGGACCCATGTTCGGGCATCCCTGTCACACTTACAGCTTCAAAAACAAAAAACAAGCTAATGGATGGAATGCTTAAATTAATTTCAGCCACTGACTATCGCTCAGGCCACATCCCAATCCATTGTTTTTCACCGATCATGCCACCTCAGTTTGGACCCAGTCATGTGCAAATTAGTCTTGACCCTGCTCCGAAGGGAACAGTGCAGCCCGAACTGTCAGGCCAGGTCCTCCCTGAACCAGAACACAAGCAACCCTGGATCGGTTTCACCCTTATTAGGGCTCATCAGCCAGGTATAGCTTGGTTCCAGTGGCATAGTGAGCAAGGGACCCACGTCCAAACTCAGGTGTCAGGGTGTGCAAAATAACAATGGATTATGATAGTGGTGGCTCGCAGAGGGAGTGCTCTGGGGCGGTGGGGCGGGGGAGGAACAGGGTGGGGGGTAGTGGAGTCGGACATACGACGGCCAGGAGTAAAGTAAGTAAATAAATAAATAAAACTATTTACCTTGCGCACGCTGCATCGCCAAGTTGGCGATGCAGCGAGCGCAAGGTAAATAGTTTTATTTATTTATTTACTTACTTTACTCCTGGCCGTCGTATATCCAAATCCACTACCCCCACCCTGCTCCTCCCCCGCCCTGCCCCACCACCCCGCAGCACTACCTCTGCGAGCCACCACTGGATTATGATGCAGCCAGTGTAATTACCAGTTGCTGAGATTAATTTGAGCATTCCATCCATCACTTTTTTCAGTGTGTCATGTTGTGCTTTTAGGAGCTATTTTTACGAAAACATTTAAAATTGCACATCTCCAGTTCAACTAATGGGATTTTTGTTGTTCTGTTATCATATTATTTATAAAAATGTACTCCATTTTTCTAAAATATTTTGTGTTTTTGTGTGTTGTGTTTTCACTTAATTACTGTGTGTATGCTGCATACATACTTTACATATTGCCTCTAAAATAAGCCTGACAGTTTTTGTGCCACAAGAAGGTTAAGCACAGGTTCATTTAGTGACTTTTGTGGCTCACACTAACAAGGATTGTGGGGGCATATTATCAAGGGCAGTATCGCCACTTTAGCGGCACTTTTTGCCGATAAAGCGGCGATATTTTTATCGCCCTATTAGCAAGCGGTCGCTAAAAGCTGTTAGCGACAGCTTAATGGCGATAGCGGCCGTTTTGTTGCCGCTTTGCATGTCAGCGATAATTATCGCTAATGACATGCAAAGTAGGCGTTCCCAACTAAAAGCAACTGCAAACAGTCGCAAACACAACTTCCCCCTATTATCAATGCCCGCGAAGCGATAAAAAAAGTCACGCTAACCGCGATCATCGCTGTAACTTAACACCTGCTAAAAACTTGACTTATCCATCTTGTCAATGGGAGGTGGATTGTAAGGTTAAGTCCTCACCTGCCTATTAGCAAGCTTTTCATTAGCGCAGTGAATTTATCGCTGGATTTCTCGCGCTATTGCTGGGTTTCGCCGCTATCACTGGATTTTTTATCGCCTTGGAGATAGGCGTTGATAATAACGCGTTATCTCCGCGATGAAATCCAGCGATAGCCGGCGATAAAAAAAACAGCGCTAAGCGCGCTTTGCGATAATTATCGCAAATCCTTGGTAATATGCCCCGTGGTTCTTTGCCTGGGTGGGGCTTCCACCTCCCTCAACCAATAAACTTCTTGCAGTAGGTTTTTGGCAACAGCTGCCGTTCCAAACAATGAGAGTCATTAAAAACAGTGCTGCTGAACCTTCTGGTCCAGGCCGGGAGGATAGCACTGCTGCAAAGACTGAAAGCGGGTCAGAGGTCGGAAACTTTTCAGAGCCTCATATGGAACAGAAGGTTCGTCAGCACTGTTTTGTAATGACTCTGGTATGCAACATTGATAGGTTTATCAGAGGCACTGTTATTTACATGTTTGGCATCGGATTTTGGAACTGCTATTCCCAGGATGCACTGCTTTCCCTTGAAACGCCCATGACGGGACGGTATTGGTAAAATGGGCATTGTAGAATTCTCTGTGATTGGCCGCACATGCAGCCTATGAATAAGGACTGGGGAGGTCCGAAAAGCGTCA
This sequence comes from Calotriton arnoldi, assembly GCA_963921515.1. NCBI lineage: Eukaryota > Metazoa > Chordata > Amphibia > Caudata > Salamandridae > Calotriton > Calotriton arnoldi. The sequence goes on from CAWUFW010005141.1 coordinate 506,302, forward strand.
GGCGATTTAATTGCCGTTAATGTGCATCACCGGAGTTGTTAGCCGTGATAAATACAGCAACGATGAAATGAGATGCAGAACAGCGTACCTCCAAGAAGAAGAGTTTATTTCCAATAAGTTCTCCACCCACAACACTGAGCGTCCTCCCAGTCAGATGATCGAACGGCAACTGACTGATGCCATTCGAACCCCTTCCAGTGGACACTCCATGCGTGAGCCACATTCAAATGAATACAACAATGCACATCTAAAGCATCGCGCGCTGGCCGCGCGATGTATAAGCATTAAACATAGCATTAGACATTATACCAACATTACAACACCTTCCCCCTTACAGAAAACAAAAAGGAAAGTTACATAGTAAAAAAAAACTTGAATAAACAAAGTGTGAATTTTAATATCTAATAAAATCCTCAAACCTTTTGGTGTCTTAATGACACGTCCCCTGGACGAGCTACTAATGCTCGTATTAACGTCAGCCTGGATTGGGAAGCTAGCATCAATCTGAGGTGGGGAAATGTCTTGAGGTGGAGTAGGTTGAACAAGGCATCTCGCCGATCTCACCGGATCCAACCAAAGCCCCCAATCAAGATCATCCTCAATACTTTTCCGTCTATGATACATTATCTCGGCTTGTTCAGGGGCTACTTTAACAAGTTGTCTTTTGTTCCACCACCCCTTGTTTCCTATGAAAGCAGCTCCTTTACTGACCTTGCATACCTGTTCGGGCATCAAAAATGTTGACTCTTCCCTCCTTAACTTTTACCAGATTCTTAATCAGAACCCAGTCTCCAACCACGACGTCCTCACCATTCAAGCGGCATTTCTTATCAAAATTTTCCTTCATTTGAGTCTGCTTGACGTACACTCTATCAGACACGTCCTTAAAGTTAATTTTGTCCCCGTCAGACATCTCCTTCAACCATGTTGGGAACAGAAGAGTATGTGCTTCTCTGCCCCTCAACAGAGTAAAAGGGGATATTCCCGTAGTACAGTGGGGAGACGTGTTATAATTCCAAATTTTTTGATCGATAAACTCTCTCACATCCAACCCGGATGCTAATGCTGTCTGGATCCCTTCCTTCACCACTTTATTCCCTCTCTCTACTAGGCCGTTTGATGTGGGAGAGTATAACACCACTTTTAGATGTTTTATATCTAATTTACTCATGAATTTACAAATCTTCTCAGAAACAAAATGTGTGCCGTTATCTGTAACAATAACTTTTGGGGACCCTTCCAACGAAAATATCTTGTTCAAAAATGATATGGTGGACTCAGTATCAGGTGACTCGACAAAACTGTGATACATCCATTTAGAAAAGTAATCGACAGCTAGAATGACATATTTCATATCTTGGTTGAGTATAGAATATGGTCCTGAAAAATCTAAACCTATTTTTGCCCATGGGGCATTAGGAAACTCTGTTGGGTGTAAAGGCGTCTTCAATGTCCGCCAATGTTTATTGGAAAGAAGACATTCAGGACAATTGTCGATTGTATTTTTAACTTGGGAATCCAGGGAAGGCCACCAGTAATGTTGTTTAATCTTCATCCCAGTCTTAGTAGATCCCAGATGCCCAAGATGTTCCTTTTTAATGATAGAAGAGCGTAACCCGGCGGGAGGCACAAATCTGTCACCCCGTCGTACGATATTGTTTTCGATAGACAATTCGTCCGACACCTGTTCAAAAACACGCAAATCACCATTCAAACATCTAGATTCAGGCCAGCTGTGGGTCGTATACTCAATTACCTTCTGTAAGACCGAATCACTCTCACAAGCTGTCTTCCAACGATCCTCAGACAACACAGAATCATACTCTTGTACCGCGTCCACCACAGCTACGCATTCGATGTCCTCCATTATGGTATCTTCCTCATCGTCCTTGTGCATAAGCAATCTGGACAAACAGTCGGCACGGACATTTTTCCCGCCCTGTATGTGTTTAACCACAAAATTATATTCTTGGAGTTTTGACACTAGTCTCATAAGTCTGGCAGACATGTTGTTGTTGTTTACCTTATTAAAAATATAAACCAAAGGTTTATGATCTGTTACTAATTCAAACTTGCGCCCCCAGATGTACATTCTAAACTTATGAACAGCCCACACGCACGCCAAAGCTTCTCGCTCTATCGTGCTGTACTGCTGTTCAAACTGTTTAAGTGATCTAGATGCGAACGCTACAGTGTGTTCACGTCCATCCACTCTCTGACTTAGTACTGCTCCAAGTCCGGAAACAGTGGCATCCACGGTTATGAGGGAAACACCGTCATCCCTAAATGCATGTAATGCTTGAGCAAAAACGATCAATTTTTTCACATTCTCAAATGCTACATCCAAATAATCTGTCCATTTAAAACTCTGACCCTTCCTAAGTAACACTCCTAAAGGTTCTACTGCTTGAGCATAACAGGGTACAAATCTTGCATAATATTCGGCTAAGCCGAGAAATGAACGTAATGCATCTTTATCCGTGGGAGCTTTTGCTTCTTCAATTGCTCTAATTACAGAAAATTTTGGTTTAATCCCATGACTAGACACAGTGTGACCTAGATATTCCAACTCTTGTACTGCGAATTTACATTTGTCTGACCTCACTGTCATCTCTTTGGATCTCAAGATAGATAGTACACGTTTTAAAATGGCATTGTGTTGTTTGAACGACTTAGCATATATTAAAATGTCGTTTGGACTCCCTTGATGTCGTGAAATAGTGTGTCCATCAGTTTCTGGAACACACCTCCGGCCGATGCTAGGCCAAAAGGTAGGCGTAGGAACTTGTACGCCCCGAAAGGGGTCACAAATGTAGTCAAATCTTGTGAGTCCACTGACAATGCCACTTGGTGATATGCTGATCCTAAATCTATCAATGAGAACCACTTTGCACCTCCTAGATTCGCCAGTAATTCATGGATTCTAGGCAGTGGGTGGCAATCCACGATTATATTTTTATTGAGTGCGCGCAAGTCCGCGCAAAGTCTGATCTCGCCAGTCTTCTTGCGTGCAACTACGATGGAAGCCACCCACTGTGATGAATCCGTAGCTTTGATGATGCCCTGTTCACATAAACTTTGCAAAGTCAGTTTCAGTTCCTCTCTGACACTCATTGGAACGGAACGCACTTTGTGTGCCACTGGTTGAGCACCAGGTACTAACCTAATATGGTGTTCCACTCCTTTGACAAGACCAACTTGTTCACTAAATACAGGTTTGAACTCCGAAATTATGTCTTTCAACATGTCTACACCCACATCAGGTTTAGCACATTCAATATTGCATGCAGGTAGCTCCCCCACTTTAATTGGATTTTCATCACCTGGAACTAAATATAGTCCCATACGCGCTAGATCTTTCCACCCGATGATGTTTTTCCCTTTTTCCGCTACATAAATTTTGGTTCCAGTTTCTCTTCCTAGACATTGTACCACTCCTAAGAAATAACCAATCATATTGATGTCCTTCTCTCCGAAGGCTTTAGGGTTAACGTCATATTGTAATAATTTTACTCTATCTTTCCATAAATCGTTAAATGTGGTGTCCCTTAAAATGGTAATCGGCGAACCAGAGTCAGCCATGACTTGAAGTGGAACGTTATCAATCAAAGCGGAACACAAAGGGCCCTTTATGGAACTTGAATCTCCCCCACAGTCTAGAGTTATGATCACATTACTGAGTGAATTAGTACATGATTCTACATCAGTCTCAATACAGCTTACATTAACAGGTTTCCTGGCCCTTCTACACACCCCCTGAAAATGCCCTATTTTATTACATATGACACAACGTTTGTTAATAGCGGGACAACCAGGGAAATTCCCGATGTTGTTTTTAGATCCGCACCTGTAACAGAAAATAGGTTGTTTTCTTTGAGGGAATTTAACAGGTTTACTTTTAACATTCACAGCACATAAGGAACTCTCTTGCTCAAGATCAGGAGAAGTTACCAAATTGACCCCGGGTTTGATGTCATCCTGCATAGCTTTGCTAGATATTGCTGAACATTCAATACTCGAAGCAAATTCAATTACTTCGGTCAAAGGTGGATTTTTGCAACCCATAATTCTTTCCTTAATCTTCCGGGTTGCACAATTGAATACAAACTGATCTTTGATATAGTTGTCTGCTAAAGGACCGAAGCCACATGTGGTTGCTAATACTCTGAGAGCCGAGATATATTCCTCTAATTTCTCATCCTCCTTTTGCTTCCTTTTGTAAAAGTTATGTCTTTCTAGCATGATATTGGGTTCGTCAGAAAATTGTTTCTTAAGGCGCGCAACAGCCTCTAAGTAAACGTTCCATTGGCCGTCGCCAGAATGAGATGCTGGAGGTGGAATGGGTACAATACTGTCAAAAATCCTCTGAGCTGCTTGACCAAGGCATCCAAATAGTAAGGCAAATTTTCGTGCAGGAGAATAGCCGGCAGCATCAATAGCTACTAAGTGGTTTTCCAAGAGTCTGTACCACTCTGACCAAATAATTGGCGGGCTCCCTGGTTTGCTTAAGAATGGTGGAGGTTGTGTTATTTGTTGTACATTAGCCATGACGAATTGTATATTTTACTAATAACCACAATGTGTTTAGAATAGAAAGCAGGAGAAGGTGTGCGTGTCACCGGAGTTCAACACGCTGAGGTTGTAATCCCTGTTTAATAAGTTGCCTGTGTGAAGAAAGTGTACATTAAAATTGCTGATATGCAAAATAATGGGTGTGCGTGTCGCCGAAATACGAGGAAGTAAACACGCTGACTGAATCAGAAATTGCAGACGTGTAAATTAATAGGCGTGCGTATCGCCGAAATATGAGGAAGCAAACACGTTGGTTAAATTTGTTAAACAGCTGATAATTATGTCTGTGAATGGCGTGCGTGTCGCCGGGATTTGATACTGGCAACACGCTGACAGAGTTAATGTAATTTCACGGCTTACCGAGTTGCGTGCTAAAATGAGCCCAATTAAAGATGGCGCCACGTAGTGTAATGACGTAAGCGCTGGCTCGTGACGAGTCGACCATCGAGTGTTTGAAGCGCTGATGCTCGAGATCAGTAGATTCACGAGGAAGAAGCTCGAGAGCATGAGGGAGTCTCTCTGTGAAGTAAAGGGAAAAACACACGTACCTTTAGGTGTGATCTTACGGTCAGCCAAGTGTGCAGAGGTGTTAAAGGTGACGAAATTGATGAAGACCAGCCGAGAATTTGCCAAATTTAACTCCGCACTACAAGTCGGTGGCCACCGCAAACAGACACCAGGTAATCCAAGGCGTGGGTATGTGGGTGGAGTCGTTCTCGCTCGTCACCAGATGAAATGAGATGCAGAACAGCGTATCTCGAAGAAGAAGAGTTTATTTCTAATAAGTACTCCACCCACAACACGGAGCGTCCTCCCAGTCAGATGATCGAATGGCAACTGACTGATGCCATTCGAACCCCTTCCAGTGGACACTCCATGCGTGAGCCACATTCAAATGAATACAACAATGCACATCTAAAGCACCGCGCGCTGGCCGCGTGATGTATAAGCATTAAACATAGCATTAGACATTATACCAACATTACAAACTTGAAAGCGAGTGAATCTTAATTTTGTGGGTAAACTGTGAATGGAAATGCTACAGCTGGGCCAGGCCGGGAAGACTGCACTGTCGCACTGTAAAATTTAGGGGGAAAATATTGGCACAGAATTATTGTATGGTACGCAGACATCACTATTACTAAATATATATTGACTGGGGTCTGAAACATGTAATGTTATTGAACGCCTTCCATACGCAAATCAAGCACAAGATTGTATATCCTAATATTGAAGGTCGCTCTCTTTAGCAAACAGACTGTTGTAATCCTGTGTGCAACTCACAAATACTATATCAACCTTAATTGCATTTCAACTCAGAAAAATATTGAGTTTCAGTTTATAATAGAATGTGAAATTACAGAGAGTATCGGCAGGTGTATTAGAAACAATATCTAGCGCTAAAGCTATAATGTCTAAACCAGGCTTCTCCAATGTGTCGCTCATGAGCTACTTGTACCTCTCAAGCTACCTGTAAGTATCTCTCCTGTGGGCAGCCCAGTCAACTACATTTGAAGCTTTTGCTTGGTTGAATTTATATATGCATATTAAAATTGAAAAACATGTGTTTCGAGATGAAAATGTGTCTATTTTCAGTACTCATAAGTGAATGTTTGGGATGGTTGAATTTCCAAAATATATTGAATGCTGATAGAGTGAAAAATCAAACGTTTTTGGAGAGACTTTTTACTGATAATATTAACTAGGTGCTAGGAGCAGTGCAGCTATGGCTATTATGTGCTACACATGTAGAGGCATTCCACGTTGACAAAGCAATTTTTACATCATTGCTCGCAACCATGCCTGATGCACTGAGGTGATCACAGCTGGCAATTTTGCATTTAGTGTCCACTAATGTCATCTCGTCTTATGTGGTTACTATTACATCTCTAAAATTATTAGTAGCTCAGGAGGATTTTCACTGAACATAAGTACCTCTCATTTCAGATAAGTTTGGCGACCCCTGGTCTAAACTATAGTGATTGTAAGGATTTTCTTTACTTTATACATATCAACACTCCTACTCCACTATAGCAGTGTGAGACTGCTGTGGGTTTGGGGAAATGTGGAAATCAACAATGTTCCTGTTGGATCCAGATTTCCATGTTAGTGCGTCTTGACATTAACTATGGTCCTAATGACACAAGCCAATGACTTTCACTGGTCCTAGGCCTTAATGAGTCTCAATGTCCCGAAGTGGTAATAAAACTCATTGGCTTCCATGAACCAGTAATGATCACCAATGGCAACGCCGGTAATGAGCATCAATATTTCCCACATGCAGAAATGAGAATTAATGGGTTATAGTAATGAATACCAATGGTCACATGTAGTACCAAGCCTCAATGGCCCTATGCAGTTACTGAGTATGAATGGTGCATGTTAATAATGATGCTGAATGGCCTCCGGCAATAGTGAATATAAATGACCCCACACAGAAATGAACACCAGCTGATACACATAGTAAGCAATGGATCTTAATGACCATGGGCAGCAATGGATCTTAATGACCATGGGCAGTACCGAACATCAAGGTCCACAAGCAGTAACGATCTCTAATAACCCCAGGAAATAATGATCCCCAACGATAGCAGGCAGTACTGATCATAAATAATATTCCCAGCCCCTATGCCCTAGGCTGCCAAGATGATTAATGGCCCGCACATTAAGCAGCATCAATGTGCCTCAGCAGCAGAGATCGCCATTGGCCAGAAGCAGTAATGATCATCCATCGTCCCTAAAGTAAATTTCGACAATGACACCAGTCAGTAAAAAGCATATATTGGCACCAAGATTTAATAATCCTCAATGACCCGAGTAAGTAATGAGAGGCAATAGCCCCGGGCATTAAATTCCCTCTCCCCAAAATTTGTTTTAATCCCTTTTGGTGTTTGCATTTATCGGAAGAAAGAAAAAGGATAAACTCTGTTAAAACTGCTAAACTATAGCGGCTCGAGAACCACAATAGCAAGAATGCCATATTTCAGTACTCTTAACAGAGGTTCCTATTTTAAACCTCACCCCATGTTTAAGAATGGCTAGAGTCACCTGTCATGTGTTCTGTTCATATCAGACACTAGTGGGGCAGTTATCAAATGCCCAGTGCTCCTCCTCCCATATGCTTTTGCCTAAGAAGGAGGACCGGACAAGCTTAAATCTGCCTGAGGGTCGTGCTTGCAATAACATTTTTGGGTTATCCAATTACATACTTTTATCTAGACCAAAGCAAGGATTTGCTAACCATGAACCTTTGCTATGAACAACGTTTATTGGTTCATGATGTAGCATTCTCCCATGCCTCTGTGCTTTCAGAACTCACTTTGCATGAGTTTTAGATTCAGAACATGACTTCTGGCCTCATCTGGTAACTCCACCCTCTTACTTATTCCCCCAATGTCAGTAACTTAAGGGTATTGGTGTCACAAGACCAATTTCCAGGGATGTGGAAAAATGTTGATGGAACAAATGCAATTGTCTAGTCTCCAGCTATTTGACAACAAGGGATTGCCTTTTAGTAGCACCTCTTGATGGCTATTTTACTCAGTTTACCATCTGCTCTGCATTATCACAGCTCATGCACCTCATGAAAAACAATTTGACAGTGAGTAAATGAATTGAATGCATAGTTACCCCATAGGACGGCTACAGCACGCCCAGAGACCATTTGACAAGAATGCATGGTTACACCAGAGGGAGCTATCGCAATCCCACAAACTATTTGAAATTTACATCCACTATAAGCAGGGGTACCATCCATATGACATTCATCAAGATGCTCAAAGTGTTGTACACTACTGATAGTAGCTACTTATATGCTTATTCTCACAACTGTGCAATTTCATCCCGCCATGTTGCATTTACAAAGTAGTAACTGCTCACTGGGGGCCAGATTTATCAAACTTTAACGAAGCGCAGCACTGCAAGACAACTTGCTGCGCTGCACTGCGTCAAATGCAGAGTACAGCAATACTCCATATCTATTGAGAAATGGCACTTCCTTCTCTCTCTTTGCACTGACGCACTCAGTGCAGCCTAGCATCAACGCAGGCACCCTTGCATCATGGTGCCAGGTGCCTGCCTTGCAAGTACTGTGGTTATTTTTGTGCATGAAGGGACACTTTCCTGTACATATACAATCCTTAGAGGCTTTTTCCTCTTTTGAACTGTGCTGCACAATGATTCACACTTAGAAAGTGAAACAATGGGCAGAAATAAAGATATTTCTCCTCATTGCACCTCTATTGTGCGTAGCATTTTGATGCATTCCCAGGTTTACCTGTATTGGTAAATCTGGGAATGCGCCAAAATCCACGGATGATTGCGTGGAGCACCCATGCTCCACCCATGGAGCGCCATCCTAGGGCTGAGTAATGCAAGGCAGTGACTTTTGCTGCCTTGTGTTACTTCAGATTTAGCAAGCAAGGCAGGGCCTTGCGTTGATTGGTGAATGTGATTTAAGATTGCGTTGACCTTGCGAAACCATGCATGATGCAAAGGCAATGTAATCCGATGATAAATCCGTCCCCAAGTGTCAGCAACAAGTTTGTATTCTGCACTCTGACTTGTTGTGACGTATCATAAATTTGCCCACTCTAAAGTCCCACTTGCCCTGTTGAAGTTTCCAAAGCGTTACGATGACTTTACCATGATATACTGCTTACAAACTAAGTACGAGACACAATTTTGCAATATACTTTAGGGTGGAATTCGCGTGTAAGGTAGCAAGTGAAATAAAAATGGTCAAATAATGCACATGGGGGTTAAATCATTGTGAGAAAGAGCATAAATCTGACAAATAGTTGTGATTAAAACAAAAGTCACATAATTAACTACTAAAAAGACATTAAAAGTATTTGACTAGTCCTCATTTATAATAGTTGATGAAACTATCAAATATGTCCGAAAATACAACACAGATTGCTATGAAACTAGAAATTCATGCAAATGCATGTGTAATATAGCATATGCAAAGAAAACATGCCTTTCTAGGTTAAAGAACAGAGCCGCATCTCCTTTAAAAGTTGAAATTGTTGCTTTCCTGGTTTAAGCTATGGTACATTAGGTTGTCACTTGAGTTCTACCAGTCGCACACAAGAGTCTTTGCTGTAGCAGGTTATAGGTACCTTAAGCCATTACTACAGGTCTCTTGAAGCAGGCTGCTCTACTTTAAGCTGTTATGAGAGTTCCTACAGGCTTCCACAACTGCACCCTCAATGTGAGGACTCCCTTGAATGTGTCCAGTCGTTACACGTAAAAGGAACAATAGCAACAGATGGAGGAGATGGAACAGATCTCTAGAAGGGAACAGTTCTCTTCCGGTTTCGTGTAAGGTATAAAGGTGTAGTTGTTCCCAGTTCTAAAGGCGTCTGACAGGATAAGGAGGCGGGTGGAACAATAGTGGATTTAATAGGCTCAGAGCAAGACGAGAATGATGGGATGAGGAGAATGAAAATGTACAGCCTGAGAGACACTGGAGGTGACTATTACCTTAAAACCTTGCCTATTATCAAAACTTAAAGAGAATACAAATGGACGCTACTATAACTGTCTACAAAATGCCATGGCCCAAAGCCAGTGACAAACCTTGCAATCCCTTGAGCATCAATAGCATGAAGGGGCCATGATCAGAATCAACTGATGGAAACAAATTAATGTATGTTAAGCTGTGAAACACACTTGTATTTAGTCTAGTCCCTTTTTAAGTCTCGCCAAACCCACAGAGAGCTTAAACTAAAGCTGTCTGTTTAGCGAAACCTAAAAATGGCTAGACTGATTACATACAAGTGTGTTTCACAGCTTAACATACGTACGTTTGTTTCCACTTGATTTGTTTCTGATCAGGATTTCATATTGCCCCAGATGTTTTTTAAACAACACAAATAATAATTTGCGCTTTCATTGCATATACATCTCCAAAGTCATAATTCCTCATCCGATATGGTGTTTGTGCATGTATTATTGTTCAAATATAAAATGAGTACGCCTTATTGAGGACCTTAACTATGACACCAAACATCATTTCAGTTTGGCGTTCTACGAAGAAACCATAATATTGGCATGTCACCTAAGATGGGGTTTTTGCATTGAACTTGATAACTAAGGCCCTGATTTTAGAGTTGGTAGATGGGCACCCCTTCAGAAACGTAAGGGAGACCCCATCTGCCTTATGACAAGTGCATCATATCTCAATGTGATGAAGTACTGCTCAGCAAAACTCTAAATCAGGACCTATGTATTAAAATAAATATTCTTTCTACCACATATTTAAGACTCTACGTTCATCTAGCGACATTCTATTTTGAGACAAATATATGCTGATTTGTTCATTTTCAAAGATACTTGATGTTTTATTACCAGTGTAATTTATTATTTATGTATTTATTTATTAATTTATTGCTTCCTCAGGTGTTCTTAATAGCGCTCTCCTTCTCTTACTTTGCCAAAGCCCTTTCGGGAAGTTATATGAAAAGTTCTATCACCCAGATTGAAAGAAGATTTGACCTTCCCTCTTCTGTAGTTGGCATCGTTGATGGAAGCTTTGAAATAGGTAATAACTGTGTGGAATTTCTTGTTTTCTGCCTGGGCTAGGGGGGTGTGATGTGCTGGGCTCTTGGACTTTACTTAGCTTCTCTGTAACTTCACTTGCTAGTTAGGTTTTCGTTTCTACCCAGTAGAACACTAGACCATATGACTACCTTAGAAGTATAACAGTAAACAAGGAATGATCTATTAATCTTTGCTCTATTGTTTCACAAAATAGTTACTCCTCAAAACGTTTATATGGCATCGCACCAATGTGATCTAAGTAAACAACAACAACAACTTCAGTCCTTCTCATGTAAAATCATACAACTTTTGCAACACAAAACAAATACATTGTGTCAGTAACATTGCTTATTAGAAAATTGAGTAAAGTCTTCCCCTGCCAATGAAGAGTCATACACTTCAAAAGCACCCAGCCCCCTACAAAACTGTTTCTTTGGTAGTAGAAAGGACGATGTGCTTCAGTCTGAAAATCAATGAGTCTTGCCTAAACACCACAATAGGTATTAATCAGGTGGTCTAATTAAGCTCCCCACGCCCTAATATCTGCAAAAAAACCATCACAGTGAGTTAGGTAAATACCTCCGAAAGGAACATGTATCTAATCTGGAACCAAGAAGGGGCAAGGAACAATGCCCATTTTCTCCTTTGGCCTACACAGAAACTAGAAGCTGGCCATCATTGTCTGGGGTGGGCGACAGCTGAACATTGTGCATTCCCTCTAGATAGCCACATAGAAAGGGAGCTTTGTTGTGACTGAGTGGCCATACACATCCTGATGGGCCATCCTTTGCAGGATGGGTGGGTGGAGCTGACACACCTGAATAGGCTGTATCCTGTCCCCACAAAAAAAGGCTGCATACCCCCTTTAGTGAGTCTGGAGCCAGAGCTGGGAGGGAGGACCTATGTGCACTTCAAAGCCCCTCATTGAAGTCACCTATACTTCAAAGGTACAACTGGGTATAAGTAGTGTGTCTCTGACCCCACCAAATCAGACAATCAAAGACTTCTCATCTATTTGCAACAGCACCTGGACTTTGTTTGCTGCAAGTCTTGCCCTGCCAAGTGATGCCAATTCAGTCCTGGGCCCTTGGAAGTGGGTATAAAGTGATGCAACTGTTGAAAATCCCCACATCAACAACGGTGCGCCAATCAGAACTGGTGTATCACCCTTGATGGCAATGCATCGCCGATGTTGCAGGGACCGTGTACCTCCCATCACAGACTGCGCAGCAAATCACCTTCTGTTCCTGACGCATTGCCTATATCCTGTGGCTGGACAATAAAGCATCTCCGATTTGCACAGCTCGACGATGACACATCTCCTTTGATCCTGCGATTCGAGGTCAATGTATCAACCCTTTGCTTCTCGCATCTCGACCCCGTCGACGACCTTAAGCATGACCTTAAGCATAACTCTTTGATACGTTTTTCACTACTGTGAAGACTTCCTCTCCTATTGGAGAACATTGGGTTACTTTATTACATTAAATAAATGCTAATATTTGATTGGGAACAGGTTGAAATGTCCTTTTTGGTCTTAAAAGAATTGTAATTTATAATCTTCTATAATGATAAAATTGTATATAAAGTCAATATTCTGCAAATGCCACATTTAGAAAGTTGGCCTTTTCTTGATCTAACTATTTGGCACCTTCAGCATGTGTCCTGGGTCACAGCTGTGAATAGTTGGCAGTTTTGTATTTGTGTATTTCTCCCAAATAGTAAGAAAAAGGAGGACTAGCTGTTGGTAGGATAGGCCATTGTGACAGGATGGATGGGGCAGAGCCATTTCAAGCCCCAATTAGATTTCAAAGGGCTGCCTCCTGCAAACACGCAAAGAACTTGACATCATCCCTTTGTCACCCTTGACCTCTTGGTGTCTGGGCAGAAGAAGAAAGGAAATTTCCAGAACCAAATGGAGGGAGAGCCTAGAAGTTTCTCCTACTTCAAAGGCTAGGACCAGGTATAAATACTGGACCCTCAAGATTGCTCTCTTTCCTTGGCCCAAAGACATGGGATAAACTCCCTAGAGAACTCCATTCCATTTCAGAGTTTTCTGTTTTGAGGAAAAAAATAAAAACATGGCTTATCCAGCAAAATGAGTAATTTTATCACCTTTTTGGCAGACAGCAGGTTTTCTCAGACGGCCAACACTGGGACACTCGTTGGAGTATGTGCACGCTATATAATTTATTCATACATTCATTGTGCCACCAACAAAATCAGGCCACAGGCAATAATCACTTATAATATACCAGCACCTCCTCCAATCAACCAGGTTATCCATTATCTACTTTCTCTCTTATACCAGCACACCAGGTCTTACTTTTCACTGTTAAACCTGGCATCCTTGGAGTGGTTTTCCCCATCTTTTTGCCTCTACCTCCTGTGACTCTAACTTCGTTTTTGCTGGTTTAGGTACTCTGGGCACTTTACAACTGCAGATCTGTGCTAAAGTGCAGGTGCTGCCTGTGTAAATTGTGATTCCAATTGGTTATCCGTGATTGGCATATTTGATTTACTGGTAAGTCCTTAGTAAAGTGCACTATGTGTGCCCAGGGCCTGTAAATCATATGCTAATAGTGGGCCTGCAGCACTTGTTGTGCCAACCACATGAGTAGCCTTGTAAACGTGTCTCAGGCCTGCTCTGCAGTGGCTGTGAGTGCAGTTTTAAACTGCCATGTTTACCTGGCAATTGCATTCACTGGCCAGGTCATAACCTTCCCTTTTAATACATGTAAGGCATCCCTAAGTAAGCACAAGGTACCCCCATGGGCAGGGTGTACTTTATGTGAAAGGTAGGACAGGTACTGGTGTGTTTGTACAGATCCTGACAGTGAAATACTGCCAATTTTCTTTTTCACTATTGAAAGGGCTAGCTCTCCCATACGCTATCATTGTAGCTGCCTTGTAACATTGTAACAATTTCAATTGGGAACAGCTAGAGATTTGGAGTTTGGCTCTCAGAGCTCAGGATTTATTAACACATATTTTAGTAAAGGTGGTTTTTAAATTGTGTGTTTGAAAATGTCACTTTTAGAAACTGTGCATTTTCTGGTTTAAGCATCCTGTGCCTCTGCCTGCCTGTGGAATCAGCGTCTGGTTTAGACTGATTGTGCATTCATTCCAGACACTCACACAACAGGATTTGAGGTGTACCCTGTATATGCTGATGGCCATCACCAGGCTGATAGGCCTTCCTGAGATAGAGTGGTGGGAGGAGCTGTCACCTGCACATGAATAGGGCTATATCTGCTCTTCACAATGCTGTCTCTACCCCCTGTAGTGTGGCTGGACCATGGAGGACAGAACTGGTTTTACTAAGCAAGAGAGACTTTCTTTACAAAGACTTCAAAGACTAAAAGGGGTATAAGTATTGGACCTAAAACCCCAGATTGCAAGAACACTTCTAGATTAAGAGGACTATGCCAAGAAGAAGAGCAGCCAGGAGGAGCACTGCCCCTTTGCTGTGTGTTGCTCTTCTGAGTTGGTTGCTGCTTCTGTATGTGGGCAGTGGAAAGGACTGGGCTTTTGCCTTGCTGTGGTATCCTGCTTAAGAAGATTCTCCAAGGGTTTGAAGTAGAGTTTGCCTCTTATTAAGAAGGCTCAGGGACTCAAAGGCTTCACTTGCAGCATCCCTGAACTCCACTGCTGGGAGTTCTGACCTGCCTTGTGGTGCCAATTCCCGTTCAGGGCCCTTGGAGGTTGTTCCTGCTGCAAAGAACTGAAGAAACCATCAAAATCGACGTTTTGCCCTTTTTGTGGCTGTTTACTTTGATGCAGCACCGCTGTGCGGGAGAAAATTCAGAAGCACAGCCCTGTGTGGCCGAAAAAATCGACTCAGCACCTGTCAGTGGCCCAAAGAATCACCGCTCACCAAGTTCAGTGCACCGTGTCTCCGTAAGTCCAAGACTACCACACTGACTTCGAAGCAGGCCCTGCTGTGCGGCTACAAGAAACAACACTTTGCGGGACCGTTGTCTTAAGAAATTGACCAAGAGCCTGTTTGCCGCTGCTGCATCTACCTCCAGCGCGTTCGGGATTTCCATGCATCGCACCTGTGCCGTGAGATTTTCCACGCATCATCTACGGACGAGAACTGCCTTGGAATTCGACGCATCGCTTCCCCTTACAGGTCGGATTCGAAGCAACACTTCTCCTGCGTGCAGCAGAACTGACGCATCACCTCCCTGCGGATTCAGGAACCGATACATCCCTGTGCTTTCCGACATATCTCTCCTCTGCAGCTGTATTCTTGTGGATTTTGACGCATTTGAGGTACTTTGTGTAAAATCCCCGCATCCATAGTTTCCTATGGACAGAACTACTAGAAACCTTTTAAAAGTCATATTTTGAGTTGTGTACTTTGGATTTTTGTCATTTTGGTCTTGTTTGGTTTAGATAAAGATACTGTGTTTTTCTAAATAGGTGTGGAGTCCATTTGTAGCGTTTTCACTGTGTACTGTGTGAGTTATTTACAAATACTTCACACATTGCCTCCGAGATAGGCCTGACTGCTCGTGCCAAGCTACCAAGGGGGTGAGCAGGGGTTATCTTGGGTGTGTAATCCCCTTATCCTGACTAGAAGGGAGGGTCCCTACTTGGACAGGGTGTATACTATTGTCAACTAGAGATCCACATTTCTAAATGTTAGAAGGTGGTTCTGACACTCTGGGCCGCCCGGATTTTTCACTTTTTTAGCACCTATTTGTTGAGCTTTTACTGTGGGAGAGCCTCATAAGTTGGGACTCACCCACAGTGAACTCATGATCAGAGAGACTGCATGTGGATTTTACTGGTGTCCCCCTAGCTTGACTAGGCCGCTGCGCTGCAGCTGGAGTAAGGGGCACCGGGCTGGTTACATGCAGACACATGTGTACAGGCGTGTGCACACGTGTACGGGCTGCGCAGGGGAGATTCCTGGCGTGCGCAGTCCAGGAGCAGCTACAAAGTGAATGGTGTGGCAGAACTTATGCAGAATTGGGTGGTGACATGGAATAGGCTTTATACAGTGGGAAGAAACATGCCAGCGAAAGTCAGTGTGCTTTACAGTGTGTATTCCATTATTCTCTTATGGGGATAGGGAGCACATGGGCTACTTTTACTTTCCTAAGGCCTACAAATTCCAGACACGCACTAAAGTCCACTGTAACGGGTGTGAGAAGAAGTTTTCTGCAGAGTCCAAAGTCATATTTGTACTGCTTTTGGGTCATCCAGAAATGTCATATTTCTCTGAGTCAGCCATAACCAGGGCCTGGCTGGGGCCTGCCCTCAGCAGGCTGTATTGATAACCTTTCTTCCACGAGCTAAGGCCTCCTCTCCAAGGAAGAGAAGATGGGTGGAGCTACAGGCTCATCCATCAGCAGCTATCACTGGGTGCCAGGCACCAGGCTGCACCAGGGAGAAGGCAGCCCTGGGGGGAAGGGGCTTTTTCAGAGACCATGTGGCAGGAGACCCTGGACGACGCCATCTTGAACAAACCCAGAGGCCTGGGCAGGAAGGAGGGAGCAGGGGCAGAGAAGTGATGTGTCGCTGTGTGATAGGGCAAACAGAGACTTCCTGCCAGCCCCCTCCCCAACTTCTTAAAAGAACTTGCACAGGAAGAGGAGCTCTCTCTGGGGTGTGGTCCGCTGAGGCAGAAGGTGCTGGAGCCTGGCGCAATGGGTAGTTGGAAGGAGGAACCCCCTGACTGCCCCCAGGATCCTGAACAGCGCCGGAAGAGTGGCCCAGGAGGAGAGCAGGCAAAAGGCTGGCGCAGGGAGCCAGTGAAGACCGCTCCCTGCAGAATGCACCCTCTTGGAGACAAGGAGGGTGAAGGAGAGAGCTCCCAGTGGCTGGGGAGCACCACCAGGAGCAAGAAGAGGCCAAAATGAAGCCGATCGGACCCCTGGGGGCCGAGATATGCCCTCCGGAAGGTAGGCGACCTTTGACCCCTAAGAAGACCGACGACGAAGCATGTGGGGCTCCGCCGCCGATCTCAGAGATGCCCCTGGGGTGGGTCATGTCCCGGGGGCTGCCCCCAAAAAGAAGTCAAGCCACAACACTCCACGCCACCAGAAACCTCTCCAAGGACGAGAAAGCAGACCCAGATTTAGTGCAAAACGGGTTTTTTTCAGGAATACCCGCACCTCCGCCATTACGCGTTTCAGCCTCCTCCGAGGCCTTGATCACATGACGCGTTTCGGAACCATTTTTTCATTTTTAAAGTGACAGTGCAATCAATCTCACGTGAAAAAAGCATAATAGACATAGAAGGTACAATTTGGTAATGCTGAACCTGGTGACTTAGAACATTTAAAAATTAATCCCCACTGTGGGAAATACAATAAATACAATAAATATGTGCAAGATAAGCAAACATTATAAATAGTCATAAAGTCAAATATTTAAGATATATAAAAAATACATGACAAGACTAAATAGACAAATTATTCGGTTAAGATATTATTATACAAACAGTACTAAAACCACTGGTAAAAATGACATAAAAAAAGATCATATATAAATATATAAAAATTTCTTATTATTTAGAGGCAATCAAAACCTATCTAAAAAAATCTATCTTAAAACCACATGATTGTATAATAGTACATCTATTCTTGTTTGCCCCAGTTATGCTTAAAAAACTGAATTGCACACATGCTCTGTTAGTTGGAAATCCTAGGTTCTAAACTCCTGCCCCAGTGGGCCAATAACCATAAATGACCTTACAAGAATGCTAAAAAGTGCTAGTGCTAAGAGATAAAAAAGTGCTCTAACCCTCTTTGAATCACGTCCGTCATTCAAAGAATGTGAAATTGTATTAAAAAGATAATATAAAAATGTATAATACTAATGTCAGTGAAGCGGTACTGATGCCAGCTTAAAAATGCTTGATGTGAGAGCAGGGTAATTCATAAGCAGGTGAAAAAATCCTCACTAATGTTCAGGCCGTACGGTGTTTTGCAATTGAGCTCCATGATATATTTTGTTTCTAGTTTCCCAAGGAGGTATTCTCGGTTGCCACCCCTTCTAAGAGGCAAGACAGTGTCCACAGCAAAGTACTTCAAATATTGTACGTTGCTGCCATGATGTTCCTGTAAATGTCTTGCCACTGGATAAACGGAGTCATTGTTTTTTATGGCCCTCGTGTGCTGGATTATCCGTTTGTGGACCTGCAGCTTAGTACTTCCCACATAGCGCAGGCCACATGGACACTCCAGCACGTATACTGCAAATTCAGTTTTGCAGTTGAGGGATTTTGTAATGGCAACTGGTTTTGGTTTAAATGGAGTAGTATATGACTTAGTGTTAAGGCCATATTTACAGGCTTTGCATGTAGAACACTTATAAAAGCCTGTCCTACCACCAAGCCAATTTTTAGTCAAAGAAACCTCGGGCTGCTTTTTACTAGAGCGTTGCTCATGGAGCGGGCCTTCCTATAGGAAATGCTTGGAGTAGCTGTCAGACAACTACCTAGTACTGGGTCATTAAGTACCAGTGGCCAGTTTTTGTTCACAATTTTGCGAAGGGTTTTGTGTTGGCGGTTAAATGTCAACACTAACCTAGTTGGCTGTGACAAAACTTCATTAGTATCATTCACCTTGCTGGCTTTCGATGTTAATGCTGCCGAGCATAGTACATAGGCTGAGTGCCCAAATGTCTCTGTGGCTGATACATACAATCAAATTCTCTTTTTGACGGGCATTGTAATTAACAACGTTTGCAACAAAAAAACTACATGATGAATAACATTATTTCAATGGGATATGGCTGGATATGAAATACTCTGGACTGGTCACAATACCACCGCATGAGAGAGGAGGGAATCGAACACTGAAACTAAGGCGCCAGGAGTCCAAAATGATTATTAGATTCAAGACAAAGGTCCCCCTTGGGCTTAATGGGGATGAAGAAATGTATATACATCTGTGAACTACATATAGAACTTTTGCCTAGAACTTGGTCACTTATTAATAGAAAGATTTTAAAATCAGCCAAAACAAAATAATCAACTTGCAGCTCATATCCCATTGAAATAATGTAACTGGCCTAAGATAAGAATTAAGTAACTTAATGTTATTCATCATGTAGTTTTTTTGTTGCGAACGTTGTTAATTACAATGCCCGTCAAAAAGAGAATTTGATTGTATGTATCAGCCACAGAGACATTTGGGCACTCAGCCTATGTACTATAATTTGACACTTAGGGCCCGATTCTGATGCGGGTTGGAAAAGCTTCCCGACCGAGGGCCTGATTCTGATGCGGTTAGGAAGGCCTCCTAACGGCATTTGCTCCTTCCAAATCGGATCGGGAACGTGTCTTCCCGACCGAGGGCCCAATTCTGATGCGGTTAGGAACAAATGTTCCCATTGAAGTCAATGGGAGTTCAACCAAATCGTATCTGGAAGCATCCGGATGCATCCTACTCCGCCGGTCGGACTTTCCCGATCCGAGTGGGTCGGACACCATTTCCCAACCGATTCGGTCGGGAAGCTTTTCCAACCCGCATCAGAATCGGCCCCTTAGTCTGTATTATCAGGTCAGATGATGGAAGAAGAAATTTCCGTGTACTATACATGGGATAGTGACATTGATGCCTTAACATGTGTTTGTATATACATGACACATTGAGACTTCAATGACATCGACGATCGGCCAGTACAGATAAAGCATCTGGACCGATGTATATGTACTTATGTGGCGGACTAACAGTATTGCCTTAACTTGTGGGTTTTTGTCTTTAGCGTGAGTTCGCAACATTTTGATGTTATAAGATCGGTTTAGAAAACCGGCTTATTTTTATGACTACCAATCCCATAATGCCTCATTAAGGGCATCAGTGGTGATTTGGTATAAATAGTGAAAAGTGAAGAGGGACTCCGAGTACTACCGTGATCAAGAACTTTGTGTTCGAAACGCGTAGGAGGAGGAGAGGAATGGTCTAAATAAAGAATCGAATTTAAGCCAAGGAGAGTGCCGTGTATTTAATCAATTGTTGGATTATATGTTGCGAGAATTGGCCTTTTCTCGCCACGAGCACCAGCTGGATCGTGCTCCCCCGTAAAGGACCGTGTTGTTAATATATATATATATATATATATATATATATATATATATATATATGTGTATATATATATATATATATATATATGTGTATATATATATATATACATATATATACACACATATATATATGTATATATTATTAAATGTTAATTTCAGAATTTACATAATTAATTATCAATTAAGCAATTAATGATGGTTAACTACTAACAAGTTCATTATATTTAATTAACTCCCCACTTTTTACCCCTACAAGTACAACTGACACCTAATCTATAACACAAACAAAATCTTAATTACACAATTTAAAAAATGAATTATCAGTTAAATAATTTTTGTACACTAACATTAATTAAATACTATAATTAATGTCCAGCACACACTTTACCCATACAAAAACAACAAACTATAAAAAAAATTAGTATACAATTACATAGTTAACTATATAATAAATAATTATTTTTTCATCATAATTAATTTACTTCCCACCCATACCCCTACAAAACCCACAACCCTCACCTAAAACTTAAATAAAAATAATGCATTTAATCACACAATTACCATAAGTAATTATCAATTAAATTATTATTTTAATTAAAAATGAAATATTAATTAACTATAATTAATTTATTCCCCCCCGTACCACTATAAATCCCACGATCCGCTACAGTACTAAAAATTACCCAAAAAAACTATTACATTAAATTTAAATGTACTAAAAATTCACAACCTATATTAAAAAACATTAACAATAATTATACAATATATAACATATACAATTAAAATATATAGTAAAATACATAAAAATAATTAAAAGTCGATATTATTAACAATATTTTTAACATCGAAATTAACAACATATATATTTTTGTATTCAATATTAACACTTTCTATATTTCTAACATCGATATTACTTACCTTAAAATCGATATTCTTGTCAACGATATTCTTGCTGATGATATTTCTGTCTGACTTTACTTCCAACTCGATATTTCTGTAGGTATATATTACATTTTCAATATATTTAGCCTGAATACCCAAAGTCTCCATTTCTTAAATAATTTTATGCAATATCTTCTGACTTAATGGTGAAGAACTGTTTTGTCAAATCCCCCATTGCCCTTTTGTCACCTACCTTTGATTTAAATTCCTACCTTTCAACCTACTTCTGATTCAGATATTTCCAACAATAACTGAATATTTTGTATTTTACATCTTGAAATTCTTTGTTAGTACCTATCAATACTCATGACTAGACAAGTTTTGACCCTCTGGCCCTAATTACAATGTCTGACACTGTTTCGGTGTGAGAACCGACCGAACTTATGTCGGCGGTTCCGAACACCCTATTACGATGCGACCACACATGGTGCAGTCGCAAACTCCCATTTCCCTATGGGAGATTCCCTATGGGAAACCGGCAGCAGCACAAACTTCCATAGAGAAATGGGAGTTTCTGTAAACTCCTGCACCACATCGCAGGCACCTCATGGTACCTGCCACACGGTGCAGGGATTTACAGGAGGGCACCATAGGTGACCCCCAGTCCCCCCAACCGGAGGCTGGAGAGGCATGGGGGCCCTGCTAGGGGCCCTCAAAGTCACTTTCAGACAGGCTTTTCATGTCAGAAAGCCCGACATGAAAAGCCTGTCGGAAACCGACATCATAATCCCGACAGCAGAAACGCCCTCCGTAGGGGATTATTTGAGGCCTCTGACTGGTCAACGGGCTCCTTGAGCCCATCAGAAGCCAGTCGGTCCGACCGGCCGGTTTAAACTCTGACAACCTACATTTTAATAAGACGGTCGGACTTTAAACCAAATGAGCCCCTCTGTATTCAATCCAACACCTAAAGCTTGTATCTTTATTTGCTGTACAACTGGAAGAATAATGTCTACTTTTAACATGTTTCATTTTCACATTGGAGTCCGTTTTTTTTACTTTTGTTGTGCAGCTGTGCAACAGTTATGCGTTAACTGCAAAGATCTCAAGATGTTAATGGTGCCACACTTTGGCATTTCTCAGTCACTCTCACAGATTCCAATGGGATGTTCTGTAATTGAATGTCCTGTAAGTGCTTAGGGGCCTATTACGATAGCGGTCGGAAAACCTCCCCGACCGCCATGTTAGCGGGAAAAGACCGCCCGCATGGACCGTGACATCACCGTCGGTCGAATTACGATGACCCGCGGTCGAAATCCGACCGCGGCGGTCGGATCGCGGGCCTTAACATTGCGGCGGTTGCAGCACCGCCACGATGTCCAAAGGAGCATGTCCTGCATTTCCCTGCACTGCGTGGCAGGCACTGCACAGTGCCTGCCACCTGGTACAGGGAAATGTAGGGGGGACCATGGGTACCCCCCAGTGCACCCACATCCCCCCAAAACATTGGGCGCCCGCAACGGGCCCCCGGAAGACAATCTACGCATGCCTTTCCATGGCGGTCTGACCGCTGAGGAAAGGCTGGCTACCGCCGGCATCATAATCCTGCCGGCGGAGCCTGCTCTTCACCGCCACCATTATCCCGGTCCTGCTCCGTCCGCCAGGCAGGAATGCGGATGGCAACCGGCAGAAAAGCGGCGGTCGGAATTTCCCACCGCCGCGGTCACCACCGGCATCCTAATTTGACCGGTGGATTTCTGGCTTGCGATCGCGGTCGGATGTCCACCGCTGGTCCGGCAGGCACCACCGCCGGCCCGGCGGTGGACATCCGACCGCCATCGTAATAGACCCCTTAGTTCTTACAGTTTTTAATGCCAATTTTGGGCATTTCATGTGCATAGATTTGCACCAGTATCTTATACATTTTTTGACATTAAAAGTTAGTACTATTTAATATGTCAGTAGTAGATCGCACGCTGATTGTTAGCACCATGTCGTACCATATAAATTATGTTAAACAATTCCTAGTGTAATTTTAATAAATAACATTTGCACAACAAACTGAAATGCTTTTGACATGCTGTTACCGCTGGCACATTTCAATACTACTGCCACAAACCTGTATGTGATAAAGAAAATACCTCTGAAATAATAATTTCGTGATATAATAAATAGATTGTGAGAAAGTGACTCTTTTTTAGTGGTCATGCATGTTTTGTGTGGACTGATGCTGCAGGTTTTTTGACTCTGTGCACCGGGGCACTGCTAATCAGGCCCAGTGCATGTGCTGTACCACTAAAACATGCTGAAATTGGTTACTCCAAATTGGCATATTTAACTTTCCTGCATTGCCATTGTATTTGTTGCCCAAAATACACCTATTTCAGGGAAAGTTAAATGTCACCTATGGACAACATCACTACTGTGTCATCTACTATTGTGCCCAGTTAAACATGGGTCCATACCTACCACTGTAGCCCACAATGCAGAAAGGTGACTACGGGTGTGCCCCAGGGTTCTACCCTGAGCCCCCTCCTATTTAACGTTTACGTTACGCCGCTAATTTACCTGGCAGAGGAGCTGGGTGCTAAGATCATCGCTTACGCCGATGATACCCAGCTCCTCTTTACTTGGGGAAAAAATGATCTGTCTCCCGATGCAACCAAAAATTGTCTAGCAGCTGCTTTTAAATGGCTTGCAAGGGCCCAACTTAAAAGTAATGAGGAGAAGTCGGAGGTCCTCCTCTACGGGTCCTTCCCGCCGCATTTTAGGGAGGACCTCTGGCCAACAGGCTACCCCTTGCCTAATACTTCGGGGATCCCAGTAAAGAATCTGGGGGTTTGGTTTAGTGAGGACCTCAGCTTCGCTCCTCAGATAAAAAAAGTGGCTGGAGTGTGCTTCGGCACACTTAAAATGCTTAGGAAATTTCTTCCACTGTTGCCCAAACCAGCAAAGGAAATGGTGACACGCACTCTCATTCTGTCACGCATCGATTATGCCAATGCTTTATACATTGGCCTTCCTGCCTATCAGCTGCAAAAACTGCAGTCTATCCAGAATGCAGCAGTGAGAGTGCTTCTGGGTCTTTCTTGCAGGACTAGTGCCAGGCAACACCTCCGAGATCTGCATTGGCTTCCGGTGGGAAGTCGCGTTCTGTTTAAAGCCGTCACCCTTGCTCATGGTGCCCTATACAATTTGGGGTCCCCCTATCTCAGGAGACGCTTTAACTTCTATGCGCCTTCCAGACAGCTTCGGTCTACAACACAGTGCCTAGCCACTATTCCACGGTACCGACTAGCCAGAACAGGGGGAAGATCCCTCGCTTTTAGGGCGGCTAAGGCTTGGAATACTCTCCCCCATGAGTTGCGCAAAATTCAGGACCTCAGGCTTTTTAAGAAGCAGCTAAAAACCGTGCTTTTTAATTAATCTTCTGCTCTACGATCACCCTTTGTCTCACTCCTACTGGCTCTAGCGCCGGGACACTCTTGAGTATCCGAGCGCTTTATAAATCTGCGATAACATAACATTTAAAAGTAGGCCATGTAGAAATATAAAGTTAACATTTCCTTAGAGTGACTAGCACTCAAAAATTATTTTTACTGTAGCAAAGTTGGCTGGCCCATAGAGAAACAATGGGAAACAGGATTAAATATTTAATTGTGCTATCACTGGATCGGGACCAGCAACAAATATAATTAGACTACTCTTTTTAATATTTGTTAAAACCCCGACTTAGGGGCCTATTTCGATGCAGTCGGAAACGGCTGCGACCGTCGGTCGGAGCCGTTCCAACTGCATCGAAATGTTCCATTTGGATTCCTTTCCGACCGACCGATTATGATGTGGTTGGTCAGAAACGAATCTAAACGGGCTTTCCAAATGGCTCCGACGAGCTCGGAGAGCCCGCCTGTCATTCGGAAAGCCTCCAGTAATCGGCTCTTTCCGCCCGAGGGATTACCTGACACAGAAAGGCTGTGGGAATCCCACTTTTGGGGCCCCCAGCTGGCCCCCATGGGTGCAAGGCTTCCGGAAGGTGGCCTAGGCCCCTGTTGATCCATGCACCCAGTGGCAGGCACCTTGAGGTGCCTGCCACGGGGTGCAGGGATGACTGCACCTCTGCTCTTTGCAATGAGAGCATGCATTCCATTCGGAATGCACGCTCCCATTGTAAAGAATAGGATTGCGACCGAACAGTGTTTGGTCACATCCTAATTGCTGGTTTGGGACCGCTGACAGAAGGTCCGTCGGTCCAACTTCCAGAACGATGTCGGACGAACTCTGGTCCGTACAACATCGTAATCAAGCCCTTAATGGTGAAGTCAGAATTTTAATATATATTAAAGAAAAGTAACTTGTAGAAAGTTCATTTCCCTGTCTGAAGCTCCTAGAAGCTAATTTGCATTAGCTCTCAAGCAGTAGCCAAGTGAGTGCTTAGTGCTGATGGGATGTAAAAACTGCTCCCAGAGCATAGCCAATGGCTTGTGCGTGAGGAGGAATTTCTGTTCCCCTGTCAGGAAGACCATTTGGGGTGTACCTAGGATCTTAATTTACTTTGAAAGAGCCTTCCCAGTCACAAGCAAATGTTAGGTGACACCCAGCTTCTATCTTCCCAGCCTGCATGCACCAAACCTAGAAAGCTATCCCCAGAATTGATTTGAAGTGACCAAGAAGGAGGGCACTTCTCATTACCCTGACAGCACCCCTGGGTGGACACACAGGCTCTGCACAAGAATAGAGGTTTTCTCCATCTTCGATGTTGAGGGGGAGGGGCACTTTGGGATTGTTTGCTGGAGGACAAGCTGGAACTGCTGCAAAAGTGGGTAGGGTTGCCCCAAGGAACTATGAACCTTTTGATTAGGGAGGGGGCAGAAGAAACCCAAACCACTTAGTCAGTGCTACGCATAAATGTGGCAGACTTCACCTGCCTACCCAAGACAAAGAAGTGGACTCCAAGGGTCAGTTGGCTGCCCTGTGTAGCTACTGGGCTACCAAAACCAGCAAGAGGCCTTTTTCTGAAGTTCTCAGGTGACCAGTACTAATTGCTGGTGGCCTCTGCTGGAGTGAGTCTTGACCCAAGCGCTGTTCCTGAGTTCCAGGGACCCTTGGCTGTGTCTATCTGGACTTCTAGCACTCCTAAAAACCTGGGATTTAAAAAGGTCTTCGACTTTGAGTACTCTGGAGGAGAGGGACAAACCACCTCAGCCTATCTGACCAAGGCGCAACCTTGCTGGGCTAAAAAATCAGGTTTCTCCTGCTCAGAGCTTCTCCACAGCAGCAAATCCAACTCACCGGGCCCTCTGCAAGAAGGTATTTGGCCTTGTTGAACTCAAATTTGGATATAACTGCACCCTTGCCCTGTTGAAGGATTCCAAGCTCCAAAAAAGAGACTAGGGGGCCGATTCCGATTCAGGCCGGAAAACGTACCGACCGACTTGGTACAGGAATTTAGTCCGACCGACACTTACCGGCGCTGCCCGATCCGCGTAGTATGATGCAATGCATGTGAATTACGACCGACTCGTATGGAACACAATCCGAACGACCGAACCGCACGGAAACCAGCTATCCGGCCGGAAAACCACGCGAATCGAAACAACCGACACGCACCAGGAATGAACCCGACAGAAACGTACCCGCGGACTCCGACCCGCGCAGTATGATGCAATGCGTGTAAAACCAGACCGAGTCGCACGGAGCTCAAGCCGTACGACCGACACGCATACAAAACAGGGAGCCGAAGCAACCCAATACTCCGCGACTGACGCGTATGCCGCACATGAAACACAGCAGAAACACAGCTTGAAAGACTCGGAGAAGCTCGCACGAGCCAACTGCAGCGTCCTACTCGGTCAGAAGAACGTCTCCTACATGCCCAAAAACTACAAAGGAAAAAATACAAAAAAAAGGGCCAAACAAGCAATGACAAAGTCAATAAATACTGGGAAAAAAAAAACATGGAACAAAGACACACCCACAACTCCACCCATATAAAGGCCACAAATCCCTACCATGATCCTTTGCAAATTCAAATGACCTGCCAGCACAGAACACCATCAGACAGCAACCACAGACACACCCACAACTCATCCATCACACAAGCCACACACCATGAGCACCTCCCAAATAGCACCCTCACATACACCCAGCAAAACCTACACACACACACCCTCACTTGCACACCCACACACACATTAATCCCCACCACCACCCATCACCATGCCCCCAAAGAAGAATTCAAAGTTCCTAGACAGTGAATTGGAAGTGCTGGTAGATGAAATCCTCAGGGTAGAGCCACACTTGTTTGGTACATTGGTCCAACAGACCCCCAGGTCGCAGAAAACCAAGATGTGGGAGAGGATCGTCGACAGGGTGAACGCACAATCACCATGTTTGCGCACAAAGGAAGACATCCAGAACAGGTGGTATGATGTGCGCAGGAGGGTCAAGGCCCTACTCAAGAAGGAATATACCTTGAGCCATCGCACCGGCAGTGGCCCTCCTACCAAACCAGTATACCTCAGGCCCTGGGAGGAGAAGGTGCGGGCCATCCTACCACCAGAGAGTGTACATGGACTATCAAACATCCCAGAGCCTGGTGAGTACACAACCAATATACCCAATATCGTGTGACAATACACACACATCACTGTCAAAGGGATAGTGAAACCATGCACCGTTAGCAAAGCCACAGTAACCAAAACATAATCATCCCAAGATGTGTATGTTAGTTAGACAAACACAATACCTGCCATCTCATAGTGATATGTAACTGTGTCATGACATGTACAAACCTAACAACAAATAGAGCAAGGCAGAGGCACAAATCTAACCAACAAACACTGTCAGACATTTTGCCACCACTAGAACACCACCTCACAGGGAAGCTCACTGAACGGAAGGAATTCTGTGTATGCTGGTGAAGTCAGTGTAGCCAATAGCATGATGGGAGTTGTAGTCACAGATATTGGTCACTCTCACAATTGGCCCATCAACACCACTCTGAACCATGCTCACATCACAGGGAGTGGAAAAGAACTATCAAGATGGCTGACACTGGGTACTGCTGTGGGGAGCACAAGGCCCTGCTGGGAACTGTGCACCAACCAACAGCAGGACACCACTGACTGACATCCCGAAAGCAAACTTGCACTCCCTGCAATGGAAGCACGTTCCATGGTGGGATATCTGGCTGGGTGGGAAGGAGGACTGACAGCACTGACCATAGTTACCAGAAGCTTTTCTCACACACACCCTTAACACAAACTCCACATAACTCACCTGGGAGAATGCATTGCCTCACACTCAAATTAAATATCCCCCAAAGAACCACCACCCTGGGTTATGCTGTGTGAAGCACAGGGACACTTTTGGGACTTGTAGCCAAACTAACGCCAGGACAACACTGTCAGCCATCCTGTCAGCACAGGCACACTACCCCACAGGGAAGCAGAGTCAAAAGGAAGGAAGTATGGGCATGCTGGGAAGGGGGGTGTAGGCAATAGCATGATGGGAGTGGTAGTCACAGCTCAACATCCGCCACCCGCATGGCCCGGCAAGCTCACACTGAAGCATGCACACCTCACAGGGAATGAAAAGCCACTTCCAAGATGTCTGACACTGGCCTCAGCTGTGGGGAGCACACGGCCCTGCTGTGAACTGTGCACTAACAAACAACAGGACCACACTGTCAGCCATCTTGCCATTGCTGTCACACTCACACACAGTGAAGTCGACTCAAAAGGAAGGAAGTATGGGCATCCTGGGAAGGGGGGTGTAGGCAATAGCATGATGGGAGTGGTAGTCACTGCTCAACATCCCCCACCCGCATGGCCCGGCAAGCTCACACTGAAGCATGCACACCTCACAGGGAATGAAAAGCCACCTCAAAGATGTCTGACACTGGCCTCAGCTGTGGGGAGCACAAGGCCCTGCTGGGAACTGGGCACCAACAAACAACAGGACACCACTGTCAGCCATCTTGCCATTGCTTTCACACTCACACACAGTGAAGTCCACTCAAAAGGAAGGAAGTATGGGCATGCTGGGAAGGGGGGTGTAGGCAATAGCATGATGGGAGTGGTAGTCACAGATATTGGTCACCCTCACAATTGGCCCATCAACACCACTCTGAACCATGCTCACATCACAGGGAGTGGAAAAGAACTGACAAGATGGCTGAAACTGGGTACTGCTGTGGGGAGCACAAGGCCCTGCTGGGAACTGTGCACCAATCAACAGCAGGACACCACTGACTGACATCCTGAAAGCCAACTTGCACTCCCTGCAATGGAAGCACGTTCCATGGTGGGATATCTGGCTGGGTGGGAAGGAGGACTGACAGCACTGACCATAGTTACCAGCAACTTTTCTCACACACACCCTTAACACAAACTCCACACAACTCACCTGGGAGAATGCATTGCCTCACACTCTAATTAAATATCCCACAAAGAACCACCACCATGGGTTATGCTGTGTGAAGCACAGGGACACTTTTGGGACTTGTAGCAAACTAACGCCAGGACAACACTGTCAGCCATCCTGTCAGCACAGGCACACTACCCCACAGGGAAGCAGAGTCAAAAGGAAGGAAGTATGGGCAAGCTGGGAAGGGGGGTGTAGGCAATAGCATGATGGGAGTGGAAGTCACAGCCCAACATCCCCCACCCACATGGCCCAGCAAGCTCACACTGAAGCATGCACACCTCACATGGAGTGAAAAGCCACTTCAAAGATGTCTGACAATGGTGCTCTGTTGTGGGGAGCACAAGGCTCTGCTGGGAACTGTGCACCAACCAACAGCAGGACACCACTGACTGACATCCTGAGAGTCAACCTGCATCCACTGCAAGGGTGGCATGCTTCATGGTGGGACAACTGGGCTGGGGGGAGAAGGAGGGCCGGATGTCAACCAAATACCACCAATGCTGGTCATGCACACACCTCAACATTCACATTGAAATGCTTCAGGTTGGCAGGACAATGTGCTACACCAATATCAACCTCTGACTGTGACAACTTAGGACAATGCAATGTACAGGCCCGCATCCAGAGGTACAGTCACAACTGTCAGGTGTTTGAACCATTGATGCCTGTAGAAACATAACATACATTGTGTGTCTCTTCCAAAAACAGGTGATGATGGGGACACAGCAGCAGATGATGAGGAGTCCCTGTCCCAGGCTCCGGGGGCCCCTGAGCTCTCTGATGTTGAACAGCCTCTGCCCTCCTCGGATGGCGAAGACCTACCTGGCCCCTCCGGTGTGAGTCATCATGCAGCACCAGCAGGACCACCATCTGCACCCCCTGCACCCACTCCTCCAACATCTGCCAACACACAGACCACCCCCGCCGACACGGACAGACCAAGGACCACCAATGACAACAGCACAGGGACCCCGGCCCACCGTGAAGCAACGGACAACAACCCCAGTACCAAACCCCAAGGGGGCCTAGGGTCACCTGTGCGTGCCACCGCAGGTCCCGCACGTGTGGCCTGGGGTGGTGGGAGGGGTGGTAGGCAGAGGTCGCTGTTTGCAGAGGGGTCTGGACTGCATGATGACCCACAACTGGTACGCATTGCTGATGCGTACCAGAATGAAATTAAGTTACAAATAAATATAGACCCAATCAGTACTATATTGTAGACATCTGTCCAGCCGGACAGATATTTAATATGCAGTCAAATAATGTTTACAGACAATAAACATGGAACAGTTTAAGTGGGACACAAGCCTGCATCCAACTTAGCAAGAAAGACGTACAACATAAAGTAAGGGGTTCAGGCAAAGGAAATTGTTTGTTTCAAGCACATTTCTAATAGAACAAACATAATATACATGAGACACCATTACATAGAAATTAGGACATTTTCAAAGGGTGTATATGGTGTACAAGGTGTCGACGGCGTTTCGATCCCTTAAAAGAATAATGGGATCATCCTCAGGACATTATAAATAACATGCCTGTTTCCATATGGCATAAATTGCCAACGTGAAGAATGGAGCTGTAACAAAGGGTCTTGAGAATCAAGAAGAACGGAAGGCCACCGGCATAGGATCTGTAGGGAAGGTGGTCTTAGTTATAATCCTGGGGAGTATGCACCGGAGTCAAGGTTCCGGTAAGGGAGTTCCATTGTGGACATAATTCCAATGAAAACCAAGCCGCATTAACGGTCTTGAGCCGTATTACAGGCCAGTGCGTATGTAATCTTGGGTCCGTCACAGCCTGGATGTTTCCGGTCACAGAATTCTGTGACGTGACGGACCATTAATGCGGCTTGGTTTTCATTGGAATTATGTCCACAATGGAACTCCCTTACCGGAACCTTGACTCCGGTGCATACTCCCCAGGATTATAACTAAGACCACCTTCCCTACAGATCCTATGCCGGTGGCCTTCCGTTCTTCTTGATTCTCAAGACCCTTTGTCACAGCTCCATTCTTCACGTTGGCAATTTATGCCATATGGAAACAGGCATGTTATTTATAATGTCCTGAGGATGATCCCATTATTCTTTTAGGGATCGAAACGCTGTCGACACCTTGTACACCATATACACCCTTTGAAAATGTCCTAATTTCTATGTAATGGTGTCTCATGTATATTCTGTTTGTTCTATTAGAAATGTGCTTGAAACAAACAATTTCCTTTGCCTGAACCCCTTACTTTATGTTGTACGTCTTTCTTGCTAAGTTGGATGCAGGCTTGTGTCCCACTTAAACTGTTCCATGTTTATTGTCTGTAAACATTATTTGACTGCATATTAAATATCTGTCCGGCTGGACAGATGTCTACAATATAGTACTGATTGGGTCTATATTTATTTGTAACTTAATTTCTGTCTGGGGGCCACTGACTTTAGAAATAGTTCAATTACCCAAAGGTCCCTGACCGATTGTATTTGGGTCTCCTTGTTTTTTCATAGCGTGCGTACCAGAATAGCACCGGAGAGGTCAGGCAGGTAGTGGGGATCCTCAAGGACATTCAACAGCAGCAGGCTGCCCATCATGCCCGCTTGGACTCCCACATGTCCCGTGTGGAGACACACATGTCTCGCATGGAGTCCAAGTGGGACACATTGGAAGAACTGACAGCGGTGCATAGGGACATATTGACATGCCTTCGCCAGATTAGCACCAACATGGCCACACCTCCCTGTGTGCCCACAACATCTGGTGCCGCAACAACTGCAACTGCCACGTGGAGGGAGGATGACTCTAGCGGAGAGTCCTCTGCACCGCAGCGGCCTGTACGTGAGGGTCCCCCCGAAAGAAGAGGGGTCGTCCGAGGAAGGAAAACTGAGAGGCCGATGGCCATGTACATCCCCCAGGAACCCAACACCTGTTCTGGAAATTCTCCTTTGTGTGCAAACTGTTCACCCTGTCGAATGCAACCCAACTCTCCCACATGACATGGGGAGTTTAAGTTGGACCAATGTATCAGATGACTGTGGACTTTACTCAGGACATTTCTGCTACCAACACTTCCAACTCATCTGGAAACTTTGGATTCCAATCCCAATGTACAGCACCCACCATCCTGTGCACTATCCTCACACATGTATGTAAATAAACTCACTAATACACCATACTTGCCTCTGTTGTGATTCCAACGTTGTTTTTGTCATGGAGATGATGATCTGCTAAATGACACTGTGCATGCTAACTGCTACAGCAAGTTCAACACCGTCATGTGAGTCATGGCGACGTGACACATATGAGGGAGACACACTACTAGGGCTACACAACACATACACACCAGGGCCATCTGACTCATCGCCTACACTGATGTTGCCAGGAAATACAGTGGAATGCACAGACACCACACCTATTCAGAGTCTGTGTTAACTAGCCCACAGGTGAAGTAAGCAAATCTCAGTCAGATGTGTGACCACAGACAACGCACATCCCAAAGTGAAGCACAGGTATATTACACATTTGCAACATGTTGTTTCCACTACAGATGCAAGGTAATCCCATGTGGCAGTGGCCACACAGTCACCAAGTGTAGAGGAAATAAAGTCCAGGGGTGTGTGGCACATCACCTGCAGGGAAACGACTGCTTCCACCCTGGAAGTTGAATCATGGTGTCGGGGGATCCGAGTTGACCAAACAACTCTGAAAGTACCCTGTGAAGGACAGACATGACACACAGTCAAAAGCACTGAAGAACAGGACAGAACTGCAATACTCATACCCAATACATGTCACAAGATACCTACACAAAACCAAGTTAGCATGTCAACACTGTTGGGGAGTACAGACTACCTGTAAGGACACATCGCTGCACGCATACAGTCAAGTAGCACATGGCCACACTCAAACAGCAACAGAGCACCACCAACACATATCATGCAAACTCAAATCATTGACATACCAACTCTGTATACTCACATTCAGCTGAAGAAGTTAGTGATGAGCTGTGTGCGGACATCCCCCTCATCATCATCATCATCACTGGCATCGTGGCCCAGGCCAGGATCCTCCACAGGTGGCGGATGTTGGTCATCGTCATCCAGGATGAGAGGCAACTCCATCTGCACTGCCAGGTTGTGTAGCATGCAGCAGACGATGACAATCTTGCACACCTTTGCAGGGGCATATGGGAGGGCTCCTCCTGTCTTGTCCAGGCAGCGAAAGCGGCTCTTCAGGAGACCAAATGTCCGCTCAATCACTCTCCTGGTCCGACCATGTGCCTCATTGTAGCGCATCTGGGCCGGTATCACAGGGTTCCTGAGGGGTGTCAGCAACCACAGCATGTTGGGGTATCCGGAGTCACCTACATACAGACAATTGCACATTAGCTGAGTTGGAAAAGGGGTGGAATACTACATTGCAGAACACACACAATGGTACAAAGTCAGCACACACCGACAAGCCAGGCACGCTGGTTCTGCATCTGTGACATCATCCTCGGGATGCGACTACTCCTCATTACGTAGGCATTGTGTGCAGAACCGGGGAAACGTGCACACACATGTGAGATGCTCATATCTGCAAGACATACCACCAGGGCCTTGATAGAATGGTAATGTTTCCTGTTCCTGTATGCCTGCTCATGTGCCTGTGGTGGTACCAAAGCCACATGTGTCCCATCAATGGAGCCGATGACACGTGGCATCCTCCCCAGGGCATAGAAGTCACTCTTGACGTCAGTGAGTTGTTGACGTTTAGGGAAATAGATGTACTGGTTCAAGTATCTCAACATCGCCTCCAAAACATCACGTAGCACACGGCTGAACATGGTCTGTGACATCCCACCAGCAGACGCCACAGTGTGTTGAAAGATACCGGTGGCAAAGAAGTGTAGGGCTGCCATCACCTTCACCTTGGGGGTCAGCGCTGCAGGGTATGGCCGGCCAGGTTGCAAATGTGGGGCCAACTGCACCGCCAATTCCTCAATAAGCGGCCTGTTGAAGCGGTACCGTCGGATGCAGACACGTTCAACCATGGTTGCAAGGTCAGGGAATGGTCTATGGACAGCTGGTGCCCTGCAGTGCATAGGTGAACAAAGAAAGATTGCCAGTCACCCCACATATGTGGTATTGACCATACTTAATATCACATGATACATCATTACGAGACACAAGTACTTGATGTGTGTGCCGTTCTGTATGGACATATATGGCACCTACATGGCCAACATCTAACATCTCAGTTCAACATGTGTTGACAACAAGTTCCAGGTTGTGCTATGGGAAGTCATTTGGCTGTGTCACAGTACCCATGTACTGCTGTCATGTTCCAAACACACACCACAGTGACAAGTGAGGACAGATGTGCCCCAGGCATCACAGCTCTTTGACAGGTAGATTCCCAGGGACCCTGTATTGCCACATGGACACTGGCATGACATGGCGTATCATGTACACGCCAGCAAAACAACCATGACTCCCACAGGTAGTGGCCCCTGTTGCCTCTGCAGGACAGACATGGACGTCTGTGACACACACACGCACAACATCAAAGTCGATGCACAAACAACGTGGATGTGGAGACTGTCTCACATTGTGCACATGGAATCCGAGACATCTGAAACACAACATGCACACAGACTGTGGAGGGCCATCACAATTGTGGCAATGGGTCACCCTGTGACATACATACCATCCCACATGGGACTCAGGGTGTATGTGACATGACATAC
Source organism: Calotriton arnoldi (assembly GCA_963921515.1). Classification (NCBI taxonomy): domain Eukaryota; kingdom Metazoa; phylum Chordata; class Amphibia; order Caudata; family Salamandridae; genus Calotriton; species Calotriton arnoldi. The sequence continues at coordinate 541,496 of CAWUFW010005141.1, forward strand.
ACATACACAACCTGGAGATGTGACCATGCCACATGCTCTGAACTGAATAGTTGCACATCACAGTGGTCATGTGCACAACACACAAAGGATTCTGTCCCCATGAACATGTGCACAGCCTGGGAGTGGCTGCCCCCAAGTGCCACCCAACAAACCACATGTTGACCCCCATACACACACAGGTAATGCAGCCTTACATGCCTTAGGATACAGTGTGGACAGGCTGTGGTGTTGTAGGTGTGCCCCTGAGTCCCTGGCAAGTAATTGTGGCTGGCCTACGTTCACCAGTGACAACCATGGTGACATATGCGAGTGACTTGTACAGGGATGTGTCGTACAGCAATGGACCGATCGGTGCGCACGCATTGGCCATTGCATATGATGTGGACGGATGCGTGTCGTTTTCTGAAATACGCGTTGTACAGCAATGGACCGATCGGTGCGCACGCATTGGCCATTGCATATGATGTGGACGGATGCGTGTCGTTTTCCGAAATACGCGTTGTACAGCAATGGACCGATCGGTGCGCACGCATTGGCCATTGCATATGATGTGGACGGATGCGTGTCGTTTTCTGAAATACGCGTTGTACAGCAATGGACCGATCGGTGCGCACGCATTGGCTATTGCATATGATGTGGACGGATGCGTGTTGTTTTTCGAAATACGCGTTGTACAGCAATGGACCGATCGGTGCGCACGCATTGGCTATGGACTGACATGGTAACGGACGCGTTTTCGAAGCTTTTACGAGTCGGATGCAGTGAATTCAGTTGGCCACCCACAACAATGTTGCAAATTCATGGGTGTCATGAAGTTGAACTTTTGAAGGATGCTGTGGGCGTGTATAAGTGGTGCAATTCCATGGATTGGCCAGATTCAGAAGATGCAAACGACTTGAACCTATCACTTTGGACACATGGGACAGTATTTGCCTCTGCAGCACACATATAATGCTGGCTGTTCCCCTGAGAGCTCACTTGCCTGCACTACATGCCCCAGGACGACATCTGCCACCACCACTGCTGCTGTCACTGCATCCTCTGGCTACTGCAATGGCACGTACTGTGGAGAGAGCCCCAGCCTTCAGCACTGAGGAGAACCAGGCCCTACTGGACAGCCTCCTTCCACAGTACAGCAAGCTGTATGGGAAACCAGGGGAGCAGGTGAGTGTGCTGTCCACTGCCTTACTAATTGTGCATGTTGTCTGACTAGCAAGACTTACAGTGTGTACACCAGTGGCTAGCATGCTCACTGAGTAGTTGGCACCCCCCAAAGTGTGTAGTTACATGCACTGAACAGATATAGTGCAGTAACAGTGCATTCCAACAAGGTTTTACTTCCCAGGCAATGATACCATTTAGTAACTGCTGGACAACTGTTCATAGCCATAGTTGCACTACCTGTGTACATCATATGCCCCTGTGATTGAGACATGTATATCCAACTGTGTGATGCACGGATATGTTGCATGTGTAGTAATGGCCTTTTCACTTTGTCATCCTCACAGGTTGATGCCCACCAGAAGCAGGACATCTGGCTGACCATCGTCCGGGCAGTAAGATCTGTGGGGGTCTACAGGCGCAGGATCCGCAACTGCCAGAAGAGGTGGCAGGACCTTCGTGGCTGGACCCGGAGGATCGCAAGGGTCCAGCTGAAGCTGTCGCCTCCTCGCAGGAGGGGCGGACACCGGACCCTGACCCCCCACATGCTCCGGATTCTGGCAGTGGTCTTCCCTGACCTGGATGGGCAGCTGAAGTCCAGACAGCAGCAAGGAGGGGTAAGTGCTAGCCTTTTCTGTGTACTATGACTAACATGCTCTATGCACTCCTTTAGCCTGGTTCCACTTCCACAGTACAACTGTCTTGTCGTCCTGGACTCATGTCCCTCACTTGTGTCATGCCCCCTCCTCATCTGATACACAGGTGTGGCCCTTACAGTCTGTGACTTAGGTCACTTGGGTACTGTGTACTTGCAGTTACCTGTGGTTCAAGTTGGGGACAGCATCAGTTACAGGAACTTTGTTGTGGGCTGCATGGGTGGTACAATTGCTCACACAATGCCTGTGATCTGACATGTACTCTGGGTATGGCTTCACAATGTGTTCCAATTGCTGCTCTGACTCACCACATGTCTGGGGTATGTGCCACACACCCATGCTGCAGCAGAGACCAAGAGGGAGCCTCAGAAGTATGTACATCATGTGTGTGACACATGCATAGCCACCTGCCTAGTGTTCAGGGTAATACCATGTTGCACATGGACCAGGACTGTAATGCCTACTCCGTACATCGAAGGCACTCTGTTCTCCCACTCCCGTGTGTCAGCATAGATATTGGGCATTGTGAAGAGTGCACTCAGGTGTCTGCCTCTGTGTCACCGTGGTGTGGCCTTGCTTTTTTGACTCCTGGAGTGTTTAACAATTTGGGGTGGCCAGCCATCTGAGTTGTGACTATAGGATCTGCAGATTGGTTAATGCATAGGTCTCTGATCCCTTGACTGTGCACAAAGGTGTATGAAACATTGAGGTGCAGGCAGCTTTGGTTCATTCTCATCAGACGGTGAAGTGCCCATGTGTATGGATTTGTGTTTGCAGTCACTCAAATGTCTCATTTGATTGACGTGGGATCATCTTAGTCCTCATGATGTGGGTGGCCAGGGGTGCACATGTGCACCTGTCAGCTACAGGGCTTGCATACCCAAAACGTCCATGATTGTGACACAGTGTAGACTGGTGTTGTGTGTATGCACTGCCCCTGTGACAGGAGACAGTTATGACTGACTTGCCAGATAGGCCTGTGCCATGACATTCAACTAGCAAAGGGTGATCCAGCAGTAGTGTGATATGTCCTGCAAGCACACCATTGTCGCATTGTCTATCAGGACATGAGAACATCATTGTGTCTGGTGATGGAAGCAAAACCCACATATCGACAGAGACTCTGCCCGTCACTTCTCCTGACACATGTACTGAGTCAGTGGCAGGAGATGGCATGTGTTTGGAGTGACACATTTCCACATGTTCTCTTGGATGTCCAACAACTGTGTATGTGGTGCATGTGTGCACATATGATTAGTCGCATACAACAGGCACCAGACAGATGGGTGCATGGACAGGTAGGATATGTGTGGTATGAATGACTGTCAGGCAGACAATGGGCTTCTTCAAATCAGTGTCAGCACTTATTGCAATGTCTAGCAAATTATGGCAGGGCTTGCTCTGTGATGTGCTGTACTTACTGTGGCGTGTGTGGTCAGTACAGGTGACTAATGTTGCTCTGTTTATCCTGATTCTTTGCAGATACATCCACGGCCACAGGAGGAGACAGCTCCATGGACCAGGAGCAGCGGCAGAGCCAGACCGGGTCCACTGCAGGGGAGACCGAGGGACCCAGTGGCACGGAGGGTGAGGGGAGCCCCACTGAGGAGACCTCAGCTACGACCACCTCGGCTGAGGACCACAGCACTTCCAGTGAGGACTCCCTTGTGGAGGCGGGTGTCAGCAGACCAGAGACAAAATCAAGCAAGTCTGCCCCCACCGCCACCACCATCTCCACCCTCCCCTCTGCTCCCATCCCACATGTCCGTGGAGGCTCCCGTGTAGGGGAGCATGTCTCCTTCATGCCAGGCACCACACCCCCTGCCTCTGTCTCCCCTGCTGCCCTGAGTGTGGAGTCTGTGGACTTGCTTAAACAGATCCATGTAGGGCAGACATCAGTGCTGAGTGTCCTCCATGCACACACAGGTCTGCTGACACAACTGGTGTCATTCATAGAGGGCATGTCATCTGGCATGTCTGCCCTACATCGGACCAATCAGTCCATGGCCTCCTCACTGAAGGCAGCAGTGTCCCTCCTGCAACAGTCCCTCACCCCTCCTACCTCTGTCCCATCTACAATCCCCAGCACCCTGCCTGTCCCAAGCACACACACACTAGCACAGGCACCCACCAGCACAGACACAAGCAGCACACAGACACACATGCCAAAATCCAGACGCACACGCACGCACAGTCAGGGGACTGATACCTCACTCACAGGGGATGGGGCCCAGGAACACACACACGCATCCACGAGCACTGCGCAGTCCTCAGATACCTCTCCTCCAAAACCCCTTCCCTTGCCTCACCTGCAACCCCCCCTCCCAGAAGCTCTTCCTCTGTGAGCTTGGCCTATTCCCCACAGATCCATCTGAGCCAACGCACAGGCAGAAGAGGCAACCACCACACACAGAGGGGAGTGCCCCTCACACCCGGACACCCTCCCCCAGGCACAGGCAGACTGAGGACCCCATTCGGAAGTCCCCCCGGACCAGGAAGGGCAAGACCGCACCACCACCACCACGCAGCTCCACCACACAGTCTCTCCCCTCCATCCCCCAGGCCACCACTCCACAGGTTCCCCCGCCACACCCTGCCCCAGGTTCCCCCACACACCCATACCGCATCCCCAAAATGCTTAGGCCCTCCCCCCTACCACTTGCTCTTCCACCCCCAAGCTAGATGCTCGGCCTGTTTGTGCCACTGGTGTGGAGACCGGGTCCCCCCTCTGTCCTGCCCACCTCATCTGCCCCCCTTCCACTCCCTTGGAGTTATGCACTGCAGTGGAGTCCACAACCACCCCGTCTGACTTGGGCACTGCAGTGGGGACCCAGTCCACTCCATCTGACCGGCCCACTGCAGTGGTGCCAGCACCCACACCATCTGACTTGTGCCCTACAGTGGTGCCGGCCCCCACTGAGTCAGATACCTCCACTGCAGTTGCCGGTGACACTCCTGCACCCACCACCCCTTCACTGCCTCCTTCTGGCATCCCCTGATCCTGTCCCTGCAGTGCCTGGCCTGCCCCTTGTATGCCCCTCCGAGGGGGATGTCCCCTGTCCGTACCAGTGCAGGCAAGCAATGGGTGACAAGTTGTCACATATCACCCTGTTCGGACTGTGTATGTGGACTGGCCATTGGCCTAAGTTTCTTTTGGACTTCAAATTTTTCTCAACATTTGCTGAATAAAGCCTCTTTTTGTTTACTAGTGGTTTTTCTTTTGATGTACATGATGTAGATGAGTATCATCATGCATTTGCTGTTGTAATAGTGTTCAGATCAGGTAAATGAAGTGTTGCTGTGATGGACTCCATGTGGTCCATGGGATATGTGTCCTAATCTAGTCTGGATCCATAGCATCCTTTGCTGCAGTCTGAGGGTGTAATGTTCTGCATTTGACACAGGGATGTACGTTTTTCATTTGTAAATTGACATCTGTGGCTTACACTGATGCACATCTGGTGGGCTTACCACTGTTCAATGTTTCTATTTCCCTGACTGTGTGCCCATCTCCACTGGACATGCAGTTTAGCACATCAATGTTGAAGGACTCATCTGTGTATACAGTGCCACTTGCTTGACACGTGTTTTGGGTATATGCAGATGACTGACGTGACACTCCCGTACCCAGGCTGATGTGAGCAGAGCCTTCAGTGTGTTATGATTGTTGACTCACTGACCGAGTGTTTTGCTGACATGTTTGAGTGGTGCACAGACAAGGTTTTGCACAGCGGACCTTCCACAGGAGTGGAGTGCCCTCATGGCAGTGTGTGATCCCATGACATTGCCTGGGCCCGTGTTGTGTAAGCATGTCTGTGTGTGTTCCCTTCCCTTTTCCTACACCGGCTGTGTCCCTACGGATGTTCCTGTTTGTGATGCTTGCTGAGTTGTCCTGTGTTCATCCAGCATCTTGTACCTGGTTTCTCCGTGATGTGGGTGCATGGCAAACTAATGTTCATCAGGTTGTCATCCCTAGTTGTCTTTGTTGTCAGGGCTGGGGATGTGGGCAAACGCAGATGAGACACAGTCAGGATTCCCCTTGGCACTTGTTGGTTACACAAGTCATGTAATTTACAGTTTGTGGTAGCTTTCAGTGATTGTGACACGTTGTGTGTGTGACTGCTGCCACTCCTCAGGGTCAGAGCTGCAATGTTGGAAGTTGTCTACGTGTGTTCTTTGTGGGTGACCTTGGCTTCTTCATTGGTGTGTGACTGTGGCCGGGATCCCATTGATTGGGGTGGAGTTCACGTCATGCCCATGTACGGCGTACTGTGCAGTGTGTCAGACATTCACGAGTCTTGTTGACTGGCCAGGTGTGATGGGTTTCTGCACCTTAGTTCCCACACCCACCCCTGGGATTGTCATGGGTGCATGTGCAATGTCACCTGTCCATGTGAGCTTCACTGCTGCACATTGGTGGTGATCAAGGTGTGTGGTCTTGAGTCTGTGCAAATGTGAGTTGTTGCACGGCTAGACCCCTACCTCCATATTGGCCTTGGCTGACAGGCCGTGCTGATTGATTTGTGCTTGTGTAGGTGTGATGGTAGTTTGTTGCTCAGGAGACATGGCTGTGGTTCACAGTGTGAACGACATCTACCTTTGTCATCACAGTGGGATTATCATGCAGGCTAGTGTCACCACAATGTGGGGTCCCTGGGGGTAGTGCTGTGGTGGGTCTGTGTTTTGCTGTGTTAGTTGCTCTTCCTACAAGCTTGTGTGACATGTGTAATTTGGGCTCCCTCTCATCTAACAATGCCTGATTGCCCACATAGGGGAATCCGATCCATGAGTTACTTTTGTATGGCACTCTATACACATCTGTGTAATTGGAATTCAGGCCTCCTCATGTGTTGTGTGGTTGCCTGGGGACACTGGCACCCCCCCATCACCTGTTGTGTTTGATATGCAGTGTGAGGCTGCCTGTTTGTGTTTGTGCATCTGCACCACTGCATTGGCATATCTTTGGTGTGCCATTGCCTGTATGTTGTTTGGAGGATTTCCCATGCTGTCCCTGGGGCTCCTAGGTCATCAGTCAGCAGAATAATCATGGTTCGTATGTCCCATTGCTGCCATGGTATGGTATTTGTTCACCTCCCATCTACAGTCTCCCCAGGATATCTACATTTGTGTGTCCATTAGTGCAGATATGTGGGTCTGCATTATGATGGTCACTTCTGGCCTTGTGTAATTGATAAATGGAGACGATGTCAGTCCCCATGGGTGATGTTTGTCTGCACATGGCCAAAGGTATGTTTTATTTGCACTGCACTGTTTGCCTCACCCAATCTATGTTGCTATGGGACACAACCACTACTTTGCCACTGATGTGTTTGTTGTTCTGTGACCAGGAATCATCCATGCTGTTTGGCAGTTGCAGCTTTTTCCATGACAACACTTACCTTTTGGTCACTGTGATGATGGGGGTTTGGACCCCATTGCCACAATGTTCAAAATGTGCTTCAGCTATGGACCCCACACTTACCTTTTGGTCACTGTGATAATGGGGGTTTAGACCACATTGCCACAATGTTCAAAATGTGCTTCAGCTATGGACCCCACACTTACCTTTTGGTCACTGTGATGATGGGGGTTTAGACCCCATTGCCACAATGTTCAAAATGTGCTTCAGCTATGGAACCCACACTTACCTTTTGGTCACTGTGATGATGGGGGTTTAGACCCCATTCCCACAGTGGTCATGGTCTGCTTGCATTGTGAAGGCCACACACATTTTTGTGTGACACATGTGATGGGGGTCACATTGTATGTTCAATGTCATGTTCAGTGTTGTAGGCATTTGACACAGACTACACACTCTTGTCATGATGTTGGGGGATGTCTTTTGCTGACATTCCTTATGTTGGAGTATGCTGGTTGTGTCATGCATTACCCGTCCTATGAGTGGGGATGGTAGTTGTGACAGGCATCCAGCCCCCCATGAGTAGGGGTGGTGGTAGTGACAGGCATCCAGCCCCCCCTGAGTAGGGGTGGTGGTAGTGACAGGCATCCAGCCCCCCATGAGTAGGGGTGGTGGTAGTGACAGGCATCCAGCCCCCATGAGTAGGGGTGGTGGTAGTGGTAGGCATCCAGCCCCCCCTGAGTAGGGGTGGTGGTAGTGGTAGGCATCCAGCCCCCCATGAGTAGGGGTGGTGGTAGTGGTAGGCATCCAGCCCCCCCTGAGTAGGGGTGGTGGTAGTGACAGGCATCCAGCCCCCCCTGAGTAGGGGTGGTGGTGGTGGTAGGCATCCAGCCCCCCCTGAGTAGGGGTGGTGGTAGTGACAGTCATCCAGCACCCCATGAGTAGGGGTGGTGGTAGTGACAGGCATCCAGCCCCCCATGAGTAGGGGTGGTGGTAGTGGTAGGCATCCAGCCCCCCCTGAGTAGGGGTGGTGGTAGTGGTAGGCATCCAGCCCCCCATGAGTAGTGGTGGTGGTAGTGGTAGGCATCCAGCCCCCCTGAGTAGGGGTGGTGGTAGTGACAGGCATCCAGCCCCCCCTGAGTAGGGGTGGTGGTAGTGACAGGCATCCAGCACCCCATGAATAGGGGTGGTGGTAGTGACAGGCATCCAGCCCCCCATGAGTAGGGGTGGTGGTAGTGGTAGGCATCCAGCCCCCCCTGAGTACGGGTGGTGGTAGTGGTAGGCATCCAGCCCCCATGAGTAGGGGTGGTGGTAGTGGTAGGCATCCAGCCCCCCTGAGTAGGGGTGGTGGTAGTGACAGGCATCCAGCACCCCCTGAGTAGGGGTGGTGGTAGTGACAGGCATCCAGGCCCCCCTGAGTAGGGGTGGTGGTGGTGGTAGGTATCCAGGCCCCCATGAGTAGGGGTGGTGGTAGTGGTAGGCATCAATTCCCCTATGAGTGGAGATGGTAGTAGTGACAGGCATCCAGCCCCCCCATGAGTACGGGTGGTGGTAGTGGTAGGCATCCAGCCCCCCCTGAGTAGGGGTGGTGGTAGTGGTAGGCATCCAGGCCCCTATGGGTGTGTATGGCATTGGTGATAGCCATCCCGCCCCTATGGTTCCGCTGTTGCTAGTGTACGCCATTTCTGCATCCCTATGTGTGTGTGCCATATGTCGGGTACGTGTCATTTGTTTGTGTAGTGGGTGTTTGACTTACCGTCTGCGCCGTACGCGTCCGTACCGGTTCCGGTAATAAATGTAGAGTATTGGTAGGACCTGCGCGATGGTATTCATGGTTGGTTCGTCTCGTTCGGGTTTCTCGTGGCTTCGACTCGTACTCGTAGCTGGCTTGTTCGTCTCGTAGCCGTGGATCGTCTTGTGGCGCGAATCGGAGCTTATGTGCGGCTCTCCCGGATGCTCTGACGTGCCGGACGTAGCGACCAGTTCGGTGCGTACGGATTGCGCATTGTACTTGTCCGGCCGGTAGGTGCTGTGTATTTACTTCCGTGCGACTCGAATCGGCGTTTCCGGATCCAGCTCGGTCGGGGAACTGGAGATGGAATGGGTACGTACGGCTCGCTCGGAATTTTAGCAGTAATGCGCAGCGTACTTGCTCGCTCGGACGACTGTTCGAATCGTTCGGGAAAAACGCGTTTGGCTCGTATTTTTTCCGAACGAATCGTATTCAGTGCGCTTCCGGCCGAGATCGGAATCGACCCCTTAGTTTGAAAGTAAAATTCTTTACCTCTGAAGTCACTAAAAGTATCTGACAATTAAGAGGACTTCCCTGGGAGTGTAATTTGAATTTCTACCACTCAAAGATTTTCCTGACAAAACCAACTGCTTCAGCACTATGTCATCCATTGCCTATCTGCCTTTGTGAAGACTTCCTCAAATACAGCCTACTCCTTTACCTTGCTGAAGTATTTCACCTTGCAGAAGAAAGACTAAGGGACCGATTACGAGTCTGGCGGTCTTGTGACCACCAGACTCATGGTGGCAAATGAGTGGCGGTCCACCGTTTTGCTGATTACGGCTTTGTAAGTCGTATCGGTGGTAGACTGCCTGCTGCGCCACAATGCACTCTGCTGAGCGGGGACTGGCACAGTCCCGCTCAGCATATTATGAGTTCCTGGACTGCCAGCCTTTTCATTGCGGAGCCCCACCATGAAAAGGCTCGTGGTGCAGGTACAAAGGGGGCCATACAGGGCTCCCATACCCACCCCACTATGGGAATATATTCAGGGGGGAAGAACATGTGTCCCCCTGTATATATTCCCACAAAGTTCCACTACGGCATGGACGTCACCGTCCATGCTGTACTGGAACTTTTTTTTGCCATTCCCATTGCGGTGGCTGTTTTTCAGTTTGGCGCAGCGGAGCCGGCATTGAGCCGGCAACATTGCTCAAAACATGTAATCAGGCCATAAGGTCCAAGCTTAAGCCTCCTACATCATCAAGCCTGGTTGGTATATTTAACCTTAAAGGTTTAAAATGAGTGTTCCCATTGGTGCAACTGCTTGCCGATTAATTAAACTAAACTTAAGGCCACATTCACACTACATTCATTTTACATTCCAATCAGGATGTTTATAGCACTTATATTTACACAAATAGACATATATATAACAAACTCTTTGCTTTAATCCGTACACAATTTATACAAAAAAAGGTTTTTTCCCCTAATCTTTCCCTAGACAATTACATAAAAACTTTAAAATACGTTAAGTACTCAATAAAACTTTAAAAAAGGAGAATTCATTTTAGACACTTCAATTTGACTTATATGTGTTAATTTGGACACATCATAGACAGCACAAAGCATAGGTATACATTCCCAGTCTCCAATAGATTGCTGACTTTGCCAAATTTAACACCAGAAACAACTGAGGCGTCGACGCGTTTCTGTGGTGAAAGTGCAATAGTGCCACCTTCTTCAGGACAAAAACTAATTTCTCCTTATTAAGACGGAACTTGTATCGATCAGTATTTACACTGGTGCAACTGCACTCGGGAGATGATATCACCAGATCAATCGGAACAAATCAATGTGGTTCCAGCGATGACTCTTTTCTGGAATTTTATCCAATCTAGGGTAGTAGTAAATTTGAGATCTCTGCCAGGGCTTCAAAAAATGATTAAAAAGTCCCTTTTATTCCTCGTAAAGTGATTTCTGCTACAGAGGATCACTTTTATATTTTGCATGTAGTAAGAACCGGAACACATCTCGGTTTCTCTTTTTTTTGTATATTTCCTGTATTTCGGCACCCGGATTGCCTACCCGTAGCTTTGAAGGCGATCCGGGTGCCGAAATACAGGAAATATACAAAACAAACGAGAAACCGAGATGTGTTCCGGTTCTTACTACATGCAAAAAATATAAAAGTGATCCTCTGTAGCAGAAATCACTTTACGAGGAATAAAAGGGACTTTTTAATCATTTTTTGAAGCCCTGGCAGAGATCTCAAATTTACTACTACCCTAGATTGGATAAAATTCCAGAAAAGAGTCATCGCTGGAACCACATTGATTTGTTCCGATTGATCTGGTGATATCATCTCCTGAGTGCAGTTGTACCTGTGTAAATACTGATCAATACAAGATCCATCTTGATAAGGAGAAATTAGTTTTTGTCCTGAAGAAGATGGCACTATTGCACTTTCACCACAGAAACGCGTCGACGCCCAGTTGTTTCTGGTGTTAAATTTGGCAAAGTCAGCAATCTATTGGAGACTGGGAATGTATACCTATGCTTTGTGCTGTCTATGATGTGTCCAAATTAACACATATAAGACAAATTGAAGTGTCTAAAATGAATTCTCCTTTTCTAAAGTTTTATTGAGTACTTAACGTATTTTAAAGTTTTTATGTAATTGTCTAGGGAAAGATTAGGGAAAAAAACTTTTTTGTATAAATTGTGTACGGATTAAAGCAAAGAGTTTTTTGTATATATGTCTATTTGTGTAAATATAAGTGCTATAAACATCCTGATTGGAATGTAAAATGAATGTAGTGTGAATGTGGCCTTAAATTTAGTTTAATTCATCGGCAAGCAGTTGCACCAAAGGGAACACTCATTTTTAACCTTTAAAGTTACTGTGAGCTCTATCCCTTTGGGCGTCAGAGCCCCCTCTCCTTGATTTCAATGGTATATTTAACCAACACTCCATCGTTGTCAGCCTCAAATTACTCCTAGGTACTGGTTTACCACAACCGCTGACTAACTTTAGCAAGTTATTGGATTTCTGTTGTTTTGATGTGATTTTGTCCATTAAATTTGACTCTCTTTTTATACATTGAAGTGGGATTTTTAGAGTATTATGTATTTGACATTTTAACCATTTTAGTACTTCTAAATGCTTTAAACATATTTTCTAAGATAAGCCTGTCTGCTCTGTACCATCAGTTCCAGGGTTTGAGCTCATGTTTGAATTACTGAAACCTTAACTGGACCTAACAAAATAGTGTCTTTATTACTTGTGGTCGACCTCAGTCCACACCAAATAATAAGCCACTTTCTCACATAAATGTTTTGAACTGTTTACATGTTTGTTTTTGAATATATTAGCTAATGAAACTGAGAAGTTGTTAAGGCTTTCGGGTTAAGGAGAAAAAGAAGCTAACTTTTTCTATTTTCTTCTTTCATAGGTAATTTGTTAATAATAGCGTTTGTAAGCTACTTTGGAGCAAAATTTCATAGACCGAAAGTGATTGCAGCTGGCTGTTTCTTAATGGCCATTGGAAGCTTTTTAACTGCAATGCCGCACTTCTTCATGGGACAGTAAGTAAATAATTTACCGACCTCCCAGCAACGATCATAAAAAGGCTTAGGTGTTTATGCTTTTGCTTGTGTGTGGGAGAGGATGCCTACTGTTCAAATTGTTGACTGAACCCCTGTGCCTATTTTCTTGTTTAGGAAGAAATATTGACAATCAATATTTTCATTTCCCTTAATTGTGGTTTCGGGCAAGCAGTATTTGTTGCTTGGAGTGGAACTATTTATGGTTTAAACAATCTTAACTAGTCTATGATAAATTAGAACATTACAAAAGAAGTGAACCTCTGCCAAATACAAACTTTGGGGCAATACACTTGCTACATGAAAAATGTTCACTATTTCTAAATATAAATTTGACGAACCCGGGTATTCACAGGTGAAGAGGTTGGTGAAAATAGTGGTTCCCTCAGTAAGGCCGTCATTATGAGTCGCCTCTTTATTCCAATGAGGATGGTAACAGCATTGGAGTTGTGAGATCTGCTGGAGCAGCCTGGGTCCTTTACTTTCACATGGAAATTTTGCCTGTTGAAAACAGACAAGATCTGTGTGCAAGTACTGAGGAAAAATAGGAATTACTGGGGAGCATTGGACCCAGAAATTCTGACTCCCCTGGTGGTTCTTCATTTTTTGAGTGGACCTCGAGGGTCTAATCTGTAATCAATGGATTTTCCACACCCTTCAGTTACCAGTACCAATAGTATTCTGGAAAATCCTGCCCATTTCCAAGACTACTCATAATTGGGACCTAAGGGGAGTTATTGCTGAAATGTCTGTCCTACATAATCTACATGTGTAAATTGTTCTTCCCTTCTTAACCTTTGCAAAGAGTGTGCAACATGCAGCGTTTAGCGAAAATTATATAATTTTGTAGGTAGAACTTTTCAGACCCCTAGAAATAGTGTGAGCAGAGGCTTGATTTACTTACTTGAAACTGCTTCCTTTATTATTCAAACCTCCATTTTGTAACTATTATTTATATAAATTTAGTTTACGGGAACCTATAGGAACACTCTGGGGAAGATCAATGTAACCACACAGATGCGAGACATTCAGCTGTGGCCAAACCAAACATTACGTTTATATTATATCATAATTATTATTTACAGAACAGAGCTGAGCTTATTTTAACACTTTCATGCAAACAGAGTTAAACACAATTGAGCAATAAAAAGAAAAATTAAAATAATATCAGAATTTAAATGAAATTATGAGAAAAGCAAAGAATATGAAAAATATAACCCTCGCTCTGAATCGGTTAAAAAAAAAAAAAAAGACCAGGAGTACAATTGGAAAATGAGTTTAATAGAGATATGAAACAAAAATAATTTCAGAATATTGAAACCTGCCTAAGACAAGCAGCTCAGAAATAAATAAATCAAGACCAAAATGACAAAAATCCAATCAGAAGAACCAGAGATATGCACGTTTAAAGGTTTCAGTGAAAATAGCACCAAAATGCACAAAGCGGCAACTGTGGATATCTGGTCGTGCTGGACCTAGACAAAGTCACAAGTTTAGGCTGACCACAAAGGAGCCCGCTGAATAAGGTCTGCTGAACAAGAGTACCTTAAATCCTGGTTGAGGAGTATTGAAAGGTCACGCGTCGAGGATGCGTCGTGCAGCCGAGGCGATGTGTTGGTTCCCAGGAACTATACGAGGTTGCGATGCAAGGTCTTGTGTCATCATCGAGGATCTCGTTGATGAGGGCTTTGGATGCGAAGTCCGGTGTCAAGGATGCGCCACAGAGGCGAGGTGATGCGTCGGTTCCGAAGGGCTGTGAGAACCTGCGTCCTTGTTGAGGCTGCCGTTGACAAGAGATTTGCGATTATCAGACCTGCATCAGAAAAGTGTTGGTCAGCAGTGGTTTTGATGCGGGCTGCTAGGTTGATGGGAAGTCCTTGCGCTGTGAGATTCCTATCAGCAGAGGCAATGTGTTGATTCTGCTTGGGGTTGCGCCGTGCAGCAGAGGAGATGCATCGGTTCTGCTGGATCCACTGTTGGGCTGGCAGAGAACTGTCAGGCCCACTTCCTAAAGTCCAGTCCTGGGGTGGCACCATTTGACAGGATAAACTCACAGATGGCAGAGTCCAGGTGCTAGGGTCAAAGCGGTTGAAGCCTTGTGCCCCTGAGGGCCAAGTCAGTAGGCCAGCCAACTAGCCCGTGGAGTGACTTTGGGGTCCTGGGTTCAACAGTTGCAGGTCCAGTCCTTCTCACCCAGGCATGAGGGCAGCAGGCAGCAGGTCAGCACAGCAGGGCAGCAGTCCATTCAGAGCAGCAGTCCAACAGAGTGGCGGTTCTTCAGCAGCACAGCAGTTCTTCTTCCTGGCAGAGTATCCACAGGTCCAGGAGTGACCTGAAGAGCTGGTGTTTGAGTTGTGCTTTTGAAGTGTGGAGAAGCTTCTAGAGGCATGCCTTCGAAGTGAACAGGTGCCCTGCCTTCCTTGCCCTGGCTCCAGACTAACTACAGGGGGTATGCTGTCCTTTGTGTGGAGGCATAACACAGCCTATTCAAGTGTAAGTGGGGCTTTGCCCATCTCCTGCCTCCAATCCTGTCAAGTGATGGAGCATACAGGCACACCTAAGTTCCCTATTGTGTGTGGTTGTCTTGGAGGAATACACAAAGTCCAGCTGTCAACTACACCCAGTCATATGACTGAGAGACAGGCTGCAGGCATCAAATGGCTAAGGCAGAAAAATGCTAACTTCCTAAAAGTGGCCTTTTCAAAACTATAATTTAAAATCCGACTACACCATCAGTTAGCATTTTTCATTACAATTCCAAAGACATCAAACATGAAAGAGTTACCTGCTCCCATTTGGCAGTTACAGCTTATTAAATGTAATAAAGTAACTCCAATGTTATCCTTTGGGAGAGGTAAGTCTTGCAGTAGTGTTTAAATACACTGCGCCCTGCTCTCTGGGGTGCTGAGGGTCTACCCTGGGCTGACTTATATGTATTAGAAAAGAAGGTTTAGTCCTTGCAAAAGGTTTATTTTTCCAGGTCAAAATGTCAGATTAAAACTGCACACAAAACTGCACGCACAGGGGACAATGGCAGGCCTGAGTGATTTTCGAATAGCTACTTAAGTGATTGTCGCAATCAGTGATACAGGCCAACTAGTAGAATTTCATTAATAGGCCCTGGGCACGGGTAGTGCCACTTACAAGGGACTTACAAGTAAATTAAATATGTCAATTGGGCATACACCAATTCTACCATGTTTAGAGGGGAGAGCACTGATTAGCAAGGGTAAAATGCGCAGAGTCAATAAGACAACAAAAGTGGATTCAGAAAACAGGAGTATGAAGGGAAAAGTCCCAGGATGGCCCTGCAGAAAGGACCAAGCCCAACACACAGCTAGAGGGATGAGGGCAATTCAGGGATTTCTATAATCATGCAATCCTATCCTCATTTGAAGAATTAAAAAAAGGGTACCAGCTGCCAAGAAAAAGCTTTTTAAGTATTTACAATTTTAAGCTTACTTGACAGGTATTTCACAGGACAAAATTCATTTTGAATCCAATTTTTAATTAATATTTTATGTAAGGC
Source organism: Calotriton arnoldi (assembly GCA_963921515.1). Lineage (NCBI taxonomy): Eukaryota > Metazoa > Chordata > Amphibia > Caudata > Salamandridae > Calotriton > Calotriton arnoldi. Next base: position 557,539 of record CAWUFW010005141.1, read on the forward strand.
CCCAAAGTTGCAATGATTCGTACAATGTACTCACTGTTCACTGAGATAGTGGATGATGGTATGAAATCATTAGCCCAGAGATGAGGCGGGATCTGAATATAGAAACTCCTTCGGGCAGAAGGGCACATTCTATTAACACAGGTCATGAGGTGTCGAGAGTGGCACATTTGAAGCTTCATCATCATAACGTTATTAAGACATTTTCATTATACTCCTTTGAAAATGTTTCAGTGTAAAGTCAACAAAACTCTAGATGGGAGATGGTGAGAATATTCATCTGTTTGCCAACTGACGACAGTAGAAACCTTTCTGGATAAAGTGACTCAAAAATAAATATCATATAGGGACAAGAGGTAGAGCTCACAATAAACACCAATAAAGATGGGGTTTTGCGAACATAATTCTGAGTAGATATTACTGAAAGGCTGTATATGAGTAGTATTTTAGTATTTATAATGAGAATAATAATGGGAATTGAATTGCAACGTCCCTGCAACCAATACACCTATGTCACATGGAACAATGAATTATGTTTTGCACCAGAGAAGCCTTCTAATTTTAAACCGCTCCAGGTAATGAGGAGTAATAGGAAAATCTATGTGTCTTCACATTTCAATGCAAATGCACACTCAAAAACACTCCTATCTCAGCAATAGATTTTTCAAAGAATACCATAACATTTCCATGTGTTTAGCACAACAACAGGATTCCGAAAAGAAAGTTGGAACATTTTTCAAAATATTTTAGAAAAACCTTATTTTCTCACCTGTTATTTATGGTAATGTTTGCCCCAAAGAACAAAAAATGAAATACCTAAATAATTTTAATTTCCTACTGTTTTGATGTTCTACATTTATGGGTGCTATACATGGCATATGGACTTCCTTGCACCGACCAACCATGGAGAGGCAGAAGTAAATGCTTAATGCCAGTGTGGTGACCTGTAAATCACTGATATAACTCATTGTGAGTTGCAACATGTTTCTTATTTGATTGAAATTCTTAAGCAATCACTCAGAGGATAGTGTGTGGAATAAAAGGAGTATTTAGCTACCATGTCCTGTCCTGGTGTGGAGTGTCCGGCTTGTGCCCACAGGACATTTGACCATTTAGTTTTAATGTCAGTGCACCCATATTAACCTTTGACCTCATGCATGACTGTTTATTGACCATTTAGCAGCACGTTATGTGACATTTATCTGTCACAATAACACTGCATAAATGTCGTCGTCTTCCTGCCATTTATAACTCCCTAACAGAAAGCACCGTCAAATGCACAACACAGCATCACAGGAGCAAGGAATGGAGCCAGATGAGTGATGGCTACCAAATAAAGAGAAGCAACAGTGGTAGAAAGGGAGGAGAGGCATACAATATGTAAATGAAAAGCCAGGAAAAATAAAAATCCAGCCACCAGCACAACATGATGGCTGTGAGGTAAAGGAAAAAGAGAAACTGGCAACTGGGCAAGAGACCTGCTACACTGTAGTCCATGAGTAGGGACATGATGTGGAAAAACAAGCGGGGAGCAAAGCGTGAGTCGCAAGTATCCACACGGGCATCTACACAGAAGGAACAAGTAAGCAATGAGTGAAAAGAGATGGGGGCCCATGCTTTTTATTTTGGGCCTGCCGTGCATGGTGTCCTATGCAATAAGTACAGAATATTGAATCATATTGCTACAGGACCTTGAAAATCAGGAAATATTTGGGTAGACTAGCAGCTACAACCCACACCGTGTCTTATTACATGCAATTCACTTCCAGTAAAGGACGAATGCAGTGGAAATGTTGGGCTGGAGGTAAGTATGAGTGAGTTCAGTACATCTTTAAGTTATCTTGTTGACACCAGTTCTAAAATGATAAACTGAAGGAGGAAGAAAACCATGACCATCAAAGCATTATTTTTTATGTGATTAGCTGGTCAACAGTACTGCTCATGTGCTAAGCAATAAACGACTGTTGGGAAAGATGCAACTCTTATGCCCAGGTTGAACAGGTGAGGAAGGTATATAGATGCTGGGAGAAACTAAACGCAATGTTTTAGGGAGGCACACTGAATTATGCAGTTGGGTTAAAACTTTTATGTTTAAAAACACTAGATAAATGCACTGGAAAATACACACGAAAGGTTTCTTTTTCTGTTTTTATTTTACCTCTTTACTCAGTGAAAGGACAACTTAAAACTACTGTTAGCCTCTGAAATAGCAAAAACACAATTCTTTCCTTCAAGGTCATCTAAACTTCAACGCCCCAAGTAGGTTAAAGAAAAAAAGCTCATAGATTACATCAATAAAAACCTGAGAAAACAAATACATTTTCAGATACGGTTATGAAGTTTCATTTATAATATAAAAAAATCTGTTAATGAAATATAATTTGCATAACATAGGAAACTTTTGAAAATAACAAAAATGTCTTGCGAAATATAATTCATTCAGTATTATTTTTTTGCAGCATCACTCAACTTGGCAACTCTAATAATTTTCTTTATAATTGTAATAAAATGTTTGGATGTTCTTAGATATTTGTAACAAAAACCTATTGTCTGAATACACAGTTACAAGTATGAGACATCAATGACGCATGAATCAACCACCAGTAACTTCACTTCAAACATATCCCCCTGCCTTGCTGATCTACAGGAATCAACTGTAGCAGATACCAGTAGGAAAGTCACAGGTAAGAAAATGTTTCATAACTGTGTTGAATATATTCACAATGGGCATTTTTTTAAAAATATAGGTAGATGTGCAAAATGTCGTCAAAAAGTCCAACAAATGCCCTTTTTCGGTTTTTTTCAATATCAACACTACCTTCTATGACCTGAAAACATTAGTGTTTAATGAAACGTTTGCGATTGCTTTGGCATGCAAGAGACCTGCAATAAGATAGTCAAGAAATTGAAATAAAATATTTGTAGCTATAAGCCAAGAAATACTTTACAAACAGAATGAACGCTTATAATGCTAATCAACAATCTTCTTTCTGGTATAGCAACTGGCATTTAGGCCATGTTGTTGTGTGACAAAATGCATAAGCAGTCTTTTTAAGGTTTCGTACTTTTCATTTACTCAGCCCCTCCTTACTAATGAAGGATATGGCTCTGCCCCCTGCCCCTGTAGACCCTGTACATAAAGTTAATGCCATTTAGAATTACTCCATAGCTGAATCCAAGGCCACTTTGTCTGCTGACCACTAAGGTTGCAGGATTTAGCACACACAGTCCAACGTCTGTCTGTCATTTATGTGATTCAATCAGTTATACAAAGCCACCTTGTCTGCTGACCACTAAGGATGCAGGATTTAGCACACACAGTCCAATGTCTGTCTGTCATTTATGTGATTCAATCAGTTATACAAGGCCACCTTGTCTGCTGACCACTAAGGATGCAGGATTTAGCACACACCATCCAACGTCTTTCTGTCATTTATGTGATACACTCAGTGATACAACCTTAAGGACAAAGCATGTAAACGTGTCCTTAAAATCTGTGGGCATGGCCATTAGTTTACAAATATTATTTCTATTGTATTTACATATCTATTCTAATGCACATTTGTTGTTTTGGGGGCCTTTTCACAAAGACATTGTGGAGTATGTAAAGTGGCACTCCTGCACTGTTTTTTTATGTACTCTTACAAGCCGTTGTGAAGTGGCTTCAAACATCTAAAATGAGAAAATAATGGACTATTCATAGAAGAAGTACAAATAGAAAGGACTGTGACATCTTTGTACTTTTACTAATTCAGAGTTGTATGTTTTGGTGTCTGTTCACAAAGGAATGTAAGAGTATGTCACCAAGGACTACTTTAGTACTTTTTCCTGTTCTTATAAATGATTTTGTGAATCAGTCGCTTGGTGTTTTAATAAACACTAAGTGCCTGATTATGGGTTTGGTGGTGTGGGAGTGGGGCAGCATGCCAACGCCCTGCTCCCACACCAGCAAAAACCACCGCCAACCGGATTACAAGTTGTAATCCGGGCCAATGGTCCTGCAGCAGCTGGCCTACGATGCTGCTTTTCAAAGGCTCATAGGAGAGTCTTAGAAAGACAGTGCCGTGGGACCACCACAGAGTGTTCCAGCATGGCTGGAACAGGGGTTGACTGCACAGGGGGTCACAAGATGTGCCCCCCTGCAGGCACCCCATGGCGTTGAGGCAAAAGGGGGCCCTGTAGGGCCCCCTAAGTTTCTTAACCGCCGCAGTTTTCTAGGAAACCTCACCGCCATGAAAACTGTGGTGGTGAGGAAACTCCAAATATGCTTGACATTCTCACTTCCAATGCCCCACTCTATTCCAAATGTGACAGGAAGTAACTTTCTTTAAAGTGGCAATGTCGGTCCCAAATCCCACACTTGTAGGAACACCTCTACGTCTACCCTGAGACACTCGCATTCTGTCATCAATCCAGCTTGTGGGACAACAACCCCCTGCATCATACCTTGACCTCCAGCCATCGACGGACCTTGAAACCCTTTCTGAGCTAACTTCGTCTGAGCCAAATTGAATTTCTCCTTAATTTTCCTCTGCTTCATTTCCAATTCATCGGTGCAATGGTTTGCATACCGCAGGACTTCATCTACAGACTTTGATTGCCAACAGATGACATTATGTGTGATGTGTGAACTCATTTCAGGTTTCAGTCCCAGAACAAATTGACACAAAAATTCCGATACCCTTCTTTACGGGGTATTCACTTCCACTATGCTGTTTGAAAACTTGCAACAACCTCTCTTAGTATTCATGGGCAGTTTCTTTTGGTTACCGAGTCATTCTCTTAATTTATAACCAATCAATATCCCTTGGAGGAATTTTTCCCTTCACGAAGTTTATTACTGCCTCATATTTCTCCATCAATATAGTTGACGGAGCACCTGTTCCTTTCTCACTCTGGAGCTCAGCTTTTGGCCATTGTACATAAATTTTACACTCAGACCATAAATATGCTGGAACTACAATGTCGAAAAATGTATCCAGGTCCTTCCACAACACCTTCAAAATTTGAATAAACCTTTCCACCTGATCATACCACTGCACTGGTTTATCTCTCAGTTTTGGAAAATTGTATGTAAATGAAGTCAAATCACCTCTATTCCATGAAAAATGTACATACCTAGCCCCAACTACTTCTCTCAATGGATATTCTGCCACTTCTCCCACATCATCCTGTCTTCCTTCCATTTCCCTCTGTTTCTTTTCATGCTGTCTTGCTGATCTAAGTTCTAACTTCTCCACATCCTTCAATCTGCAGATGCATTCTATCACTTCCATGATATGAACTTGCATTCCTGCAACCCTCAAATTCACAATAGCTTGGTCATCCAATTCAACTCGATAATTTTAATTCAAATTCACATTACTTGTAAAATCCACATCATATTTCTTTGCTATTCCTGCTAAATAACTGTGAGTACTAGCTGCTCTGTGGGTAATTTCTTTACATAGAAAGGTAAGTTAAGGTCTTTCCTATTGATCTGTATGACCAAAATCCAAACATCCCTTAATTAATTACTTCAAATCAATTTTTAATTTTGGAATGTCAAAGATTTATCTTTTTTAATTTCTGTACCCTTCAGAGGCTCTGTAGCTTCAACCCGTCTTTCCCTAGTCAGTTCCTCAATCCAAGCTGGTAATCCACCAACTCCAATTCCAAGTAGATCGCTAGAACCCAAAGGGGTCGTAGACCAAAGTTCCTCCTCTGACTATCAAGGCTTCTAAATTTTGTTGAGGACTACATAACACTAGCTGAGTATTCTGTGTAGGGGGTACTTTGACAACTGGAGTAACCTCTAGGCTTCATTCGATTTTGGGTGGTGCAGTAGGGATAGCTTGTGGCACAACTGGATCAAAGTCAATGGGGACCACAGTTATAGGTCACATCATTACAAATGGGGCAATTTGTAAAACCTATAAAGCTCGTTCAATGGATGGTAATTCTGGTTGTACTTGAGCAGTAGGCACAATTTGACTTGCACTAATGTTGATCTCTCCTGGATCCGTATAGGTCATAGGAGGTGGGATCTTCCAGTATCTCATATCCTGAATCCATGTCTGATTCTTCCCCTTCTCGCTTTACTGCATCTTCATCCCTTTCCTTAACTTCTGATGTAAGAACTGGATACAGTCTAGTTCCCTCGGAAATTCCCTTCCTTGCATAATTTTTAATTGCTCTACCTGTTCTCCTGTGACATTTTTCCTTCTCCTTCTCTCTTGTAACCTTTTCCCAAAACTGTAAAGCTTCATATTGAATTGGTCGAGGTGGCTTTATCTCATACAATTTTCCCCTCAAATGATCTAAAATTCTGGTGCTAAAAGTTCCATAAATAGGAAAACGCAATGCACCCTTACCTTCAGTACCTTACCTTCAGTAATTCTCATCCATTGTTTTAACCACAAGTACATATTTAATCCATGCTCAGTAGTCATTATGTAAGCTGGAGTACCCTCAGGAGGCAACTCCTCACCTTTCCGAACAGGAATAGTAACATCTCCCCTCACAAATTTCTTAAAATCCTTTGAACATTTCATTTTAGCAACACAATTAACTGAATCATTTTCGTTAAACCAAATGTTCTGATTTTGTTCTGTATATGTATTTTCAGTAGTCCTCTATCCAATCCATTATCCAAACTCAAACTCACAATGTCCAATACGCAGTACAACAAGAAACGTCAATCAACCAATACCAGGGCGAAGCACACCAACCAGCCAATCCAAGCGCGAACACTATGATGTGAACCTCTCACTCCTAGCAGCATCCACCCTCCTTCACAAGTTTTCTCCAGCATTTCGGTCAACACTTTTTAACCAGTCTTGTTTGCTTAGCTCCTTTCTTAGAGAAAATATTTAGATCCATTTTCACTCAGAAATATTTCACAATCGCAAGTGACTTCTCGACCAGCAAACATTCACACCAATTAATGCAGCTTCATCCTGGTGCGCAATAAGGTTTCACCAACATTAACAAGATAATCAATCACCAACACTTGTCCCTACTGTTAGTGATGGAAGTGATGGTGCCTCACACTCCACATCTACTGATCTTTTTGCAAATCAAGATTAATATCCCAGGATCTTTCGACTTCTTGGAGCCTGCAATCAACTTCTTCACAACAATAACTTTTTAATACTATTTATGTAAATATTGATTCATCCAATTATAACTCATTCACTCTATTCACACAACCACAACATTATTCTCCCTATTGATACTCACAACTCCAAACCACAATCGCCAATACCATAACTGCTCATCACTCCATCCCAAATTGGGCAATGGAAACTGGAATTGGGGACAATTGAAGTATACTTTCGGTAATATTTTGAAGCTCTATTCTTGGTGGAAAACCATCAATCTGCTACCAGAAACTGCTGGAGCCCAAAAAGGACTCATCAAGATGGCTCAGACCTTTAACATACACCCACTTACAAATGTTGCCATGGAGAATCCAAGGGGCTCTGGAGAGGTCAATGGACCTTTTCCACCATTTGAGGAATTAGAGCTTTCCTAAAGAAAGTCATTAAAACATCATGGACATTTAGAATTTGCAATAAGTCAATGGAGAGAGATTGGGATAGTTTTAGAAACTTTTTTATTATAAGGCAGCAGCAGTTTCTTTATTTGTGTGTGAGGGCGTTGAACCGCCACCCCTGTTGCCCCCACAGTCACATTGACAATCGAAAGTGCCAATTTGCCAAATATTATTTATTTACCTCGGCTGCAGCATGTTTTTTCTGTCTGCCCATGTCTGGGTAGTGCAGGGCGTGGCCAATCCTGCTGATTAGCAGTCAGGAGCTAAAGCCTAGTACCCATGTCAGGTTGACAGGTCTTTTATTCTGGCCAACCAGACATGCATACTTTAGGCTTCTAAATCGCACTGCTAAGGAGCCAGGAGAAAACGCAGCACAGTTGCCCCAGTCTCCATTGCAGCGCTGGGTTCCCCTGCTCACACCAGCCCTCGCTTTGCTATTGTTCTGTTTTCTAGTAAAAACAGCATGAGAGCAATGCACGGATTGGTTGTTTTTGAAGCAGTGAAGTGACAATGATGAAGTGCTGCTCAGCCAGAAGTGTGGGATTACTGAAGAGAGCAGCAGCATGTGTCTTCTCCACTGCCCAGAGAGTGTTTCTAGCAATTTCCAAATTCCGGCACTAACTGAAGCAAAAGAAAAATAGCAAGGCGAAACTAGCAGCGGCAGAGATATTGCCCCATGAGGGGTAAACTTCCAGGTACAGTAAAAGTTTAATTTGTGTCGGTGTTGACCTCAATAAATAGAGCATTATGCCATTTGTTGACGTAGCTCTGTAATAGAAAGCCACTACTACCTGTCTCTCCCGCGCTTTCCCTTTCTCACACAAGAAGTCCCTGCTTTTACCCGATTCACTGCCATCTTAAACATAAATGCTTTCTTTATCGGAAGCTGAAAATCTTTACTCTACTAACGAGGCGCAGGAGCCCGGGGCAGCTAAAAACAGCGGGAACCTCCCTGCAAGATTATGATGTTGTGTTTGGAAGTGTCCTCAGCCAGATCTCAGCCTATGTCAATGTAAGAAATAATTCAAATGCAAAAATATTCCCCTGGTGTTCCCTTGCCTCGTCTGCGGTACTATTAGAATTTGGAAGCCATTTTCCTGATTATGATGTTGTATTTGGAAGTGTCTTCAGTCAGATCTCAACCTATGTCAATGTATGAAATAACTAAGTGCAAAGTGTAACTTTGGAACATTTCCCTGCTGTTCCTCTGCCTCAACTGCAATATTATTGGAATAATCCATCAAGTAATTGCCTTCCCTCTTTCAAACTCTCATCGATCTGGCCTTGAACTTGCAGTTTGGTCTGTCTGAGTAATCCCTGGCTGGAAGCCGGCAAGCAGACAGTAGAGAAGTGTAGTGAGGCAGCGTCAGAAGTTAATGCTCAGGTACTGGTCTTCTCCGTTCTGAAATGCAGCTGCACGGCTGTCACATCACAAAGATTAGGAATTCCATAACGGAATCATTGTTCCTATCAGGCCCTGGTGACCAGTGGTGAGTAATTAGCTGCTTTTTTTATATATGATAGGCATGACTCTTGTTTGCCATAAGGGCAGGCGATGCGTATAGAGCACAGCCAGGCCTTGGGGCACTGTGACCGTTGCATACCAATGTGCTGTAAACCAAACAGCTCCCTTGAACGAAGCAGATGGTTTTACAGCATGGTTACTGTTTATATTGCCTTGAAGGGACATTCATATATAGAGGCCAATGGCTGACCCACAACCTTAACCATCCATCCATAAACCACACATCCATTCGTTCGCCCATCAGCACATTTGCCCATTAATCCATCCACCTCCTCAAATACATTATTCCACTCACCCACCCATCCATCCACATCACCAGTTTTCAAAAAGTGTCAAAGTAAGTTTATTGTTTAGTTAATTAAAACCTTAACAATATTTCAAGATTAAAAAAAAAAAATAAGACAATCAATCAAATCTGCCAATTTTTAAAATATAGCATGAGTTTGTTACGAATCAATATATTAAAACACTGTTGATTTAACATTCTAGAATTTTTACCAAGAATCCCAGTCTATTTACATCGATGGAATCCCATCCATTTCACCTGTTCAAGGTTCAGTATGCGGACCTGGTCTGTGGTTAAAAATTTGAGTCACTGGCATACCTTATGAGGAGACATGATTACCACCTTCTAGTTAGATGTTTTTGTATCAGTTTTCAGGGCCTGTTCAAATGAGTTAAGGAATTTGATCAATTTGCAATTCAATTGAGAATCTGAGGGGTCTAGCCCTGTAATTATTGCAGCTCTACAGGTCCTGATACCTCTAGCATTTAGAGCTTTTCTGAGCAAAGTGACTCGTGCATTGTGAAGTTTGGGGCATGTGCAAATTATATGGATAAAATCCTTTTTGTTGCTACTGAAAAGTCGGCATGAAATAGGCCCTTTGTGCACCCAGGTTGGCTGGTCGACGGTAGTTTCCCAAAGCGTATAGCCATCAAAAGTATCTTTAAATAGATTGAGAATGTAATGCTCAAGTAAGGTGCCGGTGCAAGAGTCTTGTAGTTGATAATCACCATCCAGGCATGCGACCTTGAGCTGAAGATGTTTTTATCAAATAGCAATGAGGTGAATTTTGCTGATTTGTTTATTACTTGCTTGAAGGACTGATACGGCAAGTTGTTGTTTCACAGCTCGGTCGTGCAGGTAGTTAGCAGGGATTTATAAAGATATTTGTTATATGGTGATTTTTTATCCTCATCCACTTCTGTCCAAAGGGCTTTGTTAAGTGGAGAGTTTACCATGTTCTGTTTCAGTCGGTACCAAAGCTTTATTGTAGTGTACATTCTCCCAATTGTTTCATTTAAAAGACCAAATTCAAGTCGAATCTGGGACGGCGAAGCGGACTGATGTATCTGGAAGAAATTTTTATAGGTTGAAACTAATAACTTGTTTAAAAGATCAGAGGCTTTGCCGTGTAGAGCGGTACCGGCATGCGTTAGCGTTGGAAGCATTTTGCCCGCCATCACCGCAAGCAGAGGTTTGTATGATGCCCCTTCAATTCTTTTGCCAGGGTCCTAAAGGTGAATGTTAGTGCACTGGTTCTCTGTGACATATAGATTTTTTGCTCTAGATGGTTTTGTCTGTTATCCATATAGAACCCCAGATATTTATAACTTGTTACTTCCTCTATCTGGCTGCCATCCAGCCAGATATTCTGCTTGATTCTTCAATGATTATCGATCAGCTTTGTTCTGGTTTTCGTTGTGTTTATTTCTAATTTGTTAGATGAAATATATTCCGACATTTCATTGAGAGCTCTTCGGAGACCAGTCTTAGTTAGGCTCAATTTACACCTCGTACGAGAGATGTGTTAGTAATAACTTACCTATTTGCGGGGGATGGGAATTGATGCGATCGAGCCTTTGAGCCAGGTCAGACATAAATAAGTTGAAAAGGTGCGGCGCCAATACGTAACCTTGTTTTAGGCCTTTGGTTGTAGGCAACTTCCTAGATAGTCTAGAACCATCGCCCAACTTAATTCTTATCCACGTTTGGGAATAGAATTGGAATATTCCTCGTAAAATTCTGTCTGGAATTTTCCAGGCTCTCAGTTTTTCCCATAGTAGGTGACGATCTACACTGTAAAATGCTGCCTTTAAGTCTGTAAAGCAAAGTTGAAGTTGTTGTTTCCTCCGCTTGCATTTATTTGCCATTAATGAGAGAGCTAGGATGTTCGTGATCGTTCCTATGCCTTTCCTGAAGCCTGTTTGGTTAACTGGAATCAGGTTAAGCTTGTCTGACCATTCCTTCAGATCTTCCAGCATGAGTGAGGCATGGTATTTGGCTTCCACATCTAGTAGGGCAATTAACCTATAGTTCGACGGACTTGTTCTATCTCCTCCTTTATAGATTGGTGTCATTATTGAACCTTGCCAATTCGGTGGCATGCAATTTAGTTGCTCTATTTCTTTAAATAACATGGATAGATGCTCACTCCAGAAAGATGGATCATTCTTAAAGATGGCTTGAGGAATGCCATTAGGTCCTGGAGCACCGTCTCCTCTGCCTTTCCGTATTAGACGTATTATTTTATCTGCCGAATGAAAGGACCGGTCTATCTTTTCTTTGAAGGAACAGGTGCCATATTTGCTGTATTGCTTAGTGGTTTCCTCAGTTGAGTAAGCACCAAAATCTGTCTTTACTGTTAGATTGCTAATGCTGTCCTCTCCTTGTTTACTAGTATCAGCACCTCCTTGTATGATGTTTTCTTATATTTCTTTTGCCACCGCTAGATCTTGGTGGTATTGACCCTCCTGATGGTTCGATGATGGATTATCAAGAATTGTGGTTTCTGGAAACTTGTTTGTTAGAAATTAAGCCCACTCATGTTCTTGTATGTTTGAGGTTAGCGTATTCACCGTCCTGTTCAATTTGTATATCATTTACCAGAAAGTGTTAGAGTTAGTTTTCTTAGCACTACAGAGTAGTTCAGACCAGAATTTGTCATTGATATTTCTCTTTTCTTCCCATAGCAATTTTATAAAATGCTTTCCTCAACTGACGTACGTTGTCCCAAGCTGTTTGATCGAGGTGTGTTGTTTTTAATCTTCTGATGGCATTTTTAAGTTCACGTTTCAGGGAGCCCACCTCTTCCGTTGATTTGTTTATATTTTTATTTTTTGTGGCCTGTTGTTGTTTCCTGGGAATTAATGTTGTTAGTTCTGTTGTAAAATGTACCCATGCTTGGATTTTATTTAGGGCCTCGGTTTGACTTTCCGATATTAGCCTCTTAAATTTGTTTTGGAGCGCTTCTATAGTTTCGTATGACCATTTTATAGGTTTAAGATCAATTGTATAGATGCTTCCCTTTATAACGGGATTAACCTGTTGTTTGGGAAATTTTAAGTTGAAATAGATATGCTGATGAGAGTGGTCACTCCTAATTGTATACTTTATCGAAAAATGGGAAAGTGATGGCATCAATGATAATGAGATGGCTGTATTGTCCAGTCTGGATCGTGTCTTTCCTCCATGGAATGTATGTTTGGTTGGAAAGTCGTCTGTAGGTCTGCCGTTTATTACTCTCAATCTCAGAAATTCTAAAGCTTTTACCAGAAGTTGGCCTACGTGGTCCGGGGGTATCCTCTTTAGCTGGTATTGAGGTGGGACGTTCCAGTGTATATAATCAGCTGCTAGCTTCTCATCTTCATCCAGGGTGTACATTAGATTATAGTTAAAGTCCACTGTCAGTACTATGTCCCATAAGGGATTTGTGCACCTTATGTCTGTAATTGTGGCAATTAACTGGGCGTTTTGGGCTTTTTTTTGCCCTTACTTTCGGATGTGCATACGTGTTAATCAGCAAAACTGTTTTTGATATGCCGGCGATGCATGAAGTAAGTTTAATTAATTGCATGTTGGATCCCGGAGAGACTATCTGATCCGATTCGATCTTTAATGCTGTGGAAACGTAGACTGCCAGGCCCCCTTTCAGCCAGCCGTATTTCTTGGTTTTTACTGTAGGTGAGGTATAATGTATATACCCAGCCAGGGGTAAGTCGTCCAATGCCCATGTCTCCTGAAGCGCTATTATGGCACGTTTCCCAGTTTTGAGGAAGGCATCCCCAGTTATCCATCCATAAATACATACACACCTGTATGCATGCATCCACTAATCCACCCACCCACAACTGGCAAATAGAATTGATCGATTTCTGAACAATGAATGTATAAAATGTTAAAGTATTCCGTGTCAGTTATTTAGTTCCTGTTTATATTTCACATGTTTTTCTTAATCTTGCATTCTTTAAGAGTGCTGCTCACTATTTCCAGGATGTTGTATTTCTGAATTTTTTTGTGTACCATATTTCTTTTGTACAGTGCATACTTTGAACAAAGTTGCCATCATGGAAGTTTTAACTGGCCACCATTGAGAGCTCTAGAGCAAAGGCTGAAGGTATTGTAAATTTCTCACAGTGCCTGTCAGTGAGTCAAAAAGGTGTTCAGAATACTTGGTCACCCATTCCTTGGCCTCTCAGCTGAACAAACAGAGCAATGGTCAGTTATTCCAGTTGAAGGTGGTATACAGTTGATAAAATATTGAAAAGGCAAAAGTAAATGAAAATAGAGTGCTTAAAGGTGAGTCGATGCAATGTGTGTTTGGGGGATTGTAAAGTGAAGTTCTCTGGTTATAGTGAATAAGCAGCTACCTACGTCATTAGCATATGAAATCACTTTATTGATGTCATTTCACAATTGCTTTAATAACCTTCTTGCTTTCTCAAATTTGTTTAAAAATGTACCATTTGCCCACTCTTTTTTTTATTTTTTTTCCTGGGTGGAGAACCCCCCAAGTTCCCTTATGACAGTTCGGCGCACTCACTACACTCGCCACAGGGCACTCATTCCACACTTTTACGCCTCACCACTATTAAATTTCACCAGCCGCCACTGTCATAAGGTTAGAGTTTCTAATTACCTTTATTCAGTTTAGTAATTTACAGAAATAAAAAAGTGGTTAAAAATCAACATTAAAGACAGATTCCACAAAGAAAGCCAATAAACTATCTAGGGGACCTATTCTATATAGGAACCCCTGAAGAGTCCTATTGGAAAAGAGAGAACAAGGAGGAATGAACTTCTTATAAAGAGTAGCTTTGGAAAACTCAGACGAGTTTCCTACAGTTGCAATACCAACCATGCTTAGAATAGCGATCTATGCGGTAGCATCGACCACAAGTTGATAAAGGCAAATACCCTCAAGGATATCTAAAAGGAATCAACTCTCCATAAAGAAGAGTCTAGGGGGAAAGAAAAATCCAACAGCAGGATCACCAGACGGGTAAAGGAAATAAAGAGGTGCATCTAACTAGCTAGAACAACTCATTATTATAGCTTTCTCACACAAGTATTAATTTTGATGGTGTCTCTACTTGATGTCTAATCAGAACAGTTCATAGGATGGTGTTGTCAGTCATGCGATGCATCTTCTTTCGATTCCCACAGTCTGCACTCGTATCATCAGGCTTGATACAGTTTTCTTAGCGTAATTGTTACATGAGGGAAGGCTCCCATGAGAACCTTCTTTCCTAAACTAAAAGATGCAGTGTAGGCTTGTTGCATACACAAAGCTAGTCATTAATGTAAAAACAAATATCAATGTTATTCTGAGGCAAACATTTATAAAAGTATATGTCACCATTTATTCCATACAGTTTTAAAAGGTTCATTATGTTCTGTGAAATGATCTAACATGGGGTGAGGAACTAAATGACTCATTAGAGACAGCACATTTCTTAAGATGACATCAATGCTAGGCAGGTGCCCAGAATGCTTTACTATGAGCAAAGGTCGAAAGGAAAGCTTTGGGTCTGGCCTAGTCACTGCACAGGCTAAAGTATAGTTACTTGGTGCAACATTTTGAAATACGCATATTTATAAATGAAGCATTTCTAATGACATCTTCCTCTTCTACATTAGCTAGAATGAGAAATAGTTTCTGTTTATTTATTAATACTCTAACAAAGTGCATTTACATTTTTATTTGTAAGTCATTTCCTAAAGCAAGCATTTCAATAGCATTTAAACATGTTCTAAAATGCAATTCTAACATGGTCATTTTCTAAAATATATGGTCATTTTTTCCACCGGTAGACCAAACCTGCAACCACCAGCTCAGTTTAAGAAGGGGCAGGACCACACATCAGGGTGGACATTCAGAAAGACACTCAGCCTCATCATTGGTCCCTGCCCTCCACTTATCTTCCCATAGGATGCCACACAGGCCTTAGTGAGCAAAGAGAACTAGGAGCGAGGAGCATGCAAAAGCACACGTGTGTGAGGCACTTTGCGCTGGAACTCAAGCAAGCAGCTGCTTTCGCACATCCCTCACTGAAGTAGATCAGAAAAAGAAATGCACTGTACAACTTTCTGAAAATAGGATGAGTGACTGTGTACTTAAATTGGGATGGTGTTCAGAAGTCACTGTTCTGGTTTCTGAAAAGAGAGAGCATGCCCAGTAGTCGGTTCACTTTGAATCTTGGAAACTCTTAGCAAAGACAGGTGATAAGATCGGAATGAATGAGTAGGTACGCATTTCTGAAATGCATGAGCAAGAAATGATGGACATACGCCATGATAGTCTCTGTAAATAAAACATGGCCAAGTGTAATTTAATTTGATTTTGATTTGCCCATCAGGAGAGCGAAGTTCACTATGTAAGATCTGGGCTGCTGCAGGCTGACTCAATGAAAATTTGACTATCTGTATTTCAGCAAGCTGAGATTGGTGTAGACAATTAAAATGTGATGTCTTCAAAGTGCTGTATATCATGTCTATTTTCTTTTTACAGATTGTGAAAAGGAAGCTGGAACAAATATGTGGATATATGTGCTCATGGGAAATCTTCTTCGTGGTGTTGGAGAAACACCAATAACACCATTGGGTCTTTCGTACCTTGATGACTATTCAAAATATGAAAACACTCCATTTTATATAGGTAATGGCAACATCTAATGAATTAGACATCCCTTTGTGAATCAGTTAAGAAATTTGATGTAATTCAGTGCTTGCCATGCTTACAAATGTTCCACAGATAGCTGAAAAATTAGGATAACTGTTGGAGTCTGCACGAGATTTATAGTATGGATCAAAAGCTCAAACTAGGTATTAAAAGGAAGCAGAATGTCAATGTCCAGGTGTGTAGGAGTAATCCCATGCACTTGATTTGTAGTACTTATTACATGCAAGACAATAACTATTCATGCTTAAAAAACAAACTACACTATCAAATATATGCTTTTTCTCAAGGCACTAGCAATGGAGATTAAGGGCCTGATTTAGATCTTGGCTGATGGGTTACGCTGTCACAACGGTGACAGATATCCCGTTAGCCAAAATATGAATCCCATGGGATATAATGAGATTTATTTTTCGGCAGACGGGACATCCATTACCGTTGTGACAGAGTAACCCATCGTCCAAGATCTTAATCAAGTACGTGACAGAAACTTGCTACATTTAGCAAAAACCTATCTAATGAGCTGGTGGCAGGTTCTTCTCCCAATGGAAGTACAGAACATTTTTGAGGTGAGAATATCTTTGATAAATACAATACTAGGTTTATGTTTTTTGTAACAAATTAGGTTACTGGTTGACTGGGGTGCAAGCCCTGGTCAAGCAGCAACAACAATTCTTGTCAGGGTGAGGCACAAGCCAACTCTAAATTAAACTGTGCTCAACCCTCTGGTAGCTTGGCACCGAGCAGTCAGGCTTAATTGAGAGACATTTGACAGTATTTGTGCAACTCTTCAAACAGTAAAAGAGTGAAAACACCACACAAAATGGATCTCACAACAGGTTAGAAAAATAAGCTTAATTTAATAAATAAACCATGACAAAAATGACAAAAATCCAATCAGTAAAAACGGATTTATTCAATTTTAAAGGGTTTAGCAAAGATACCACAACTGTGGACATCTGGTCGTGACTGACAGGAATAAGTCACAAGTTCAGTACAGGCCCTATCTTATGAGTCGACATCTGGTATATACATCGTTGCCCTTTTTCCAAGAGCAGTCCTTATGTGTTTCTTGTGGTTTGTTCAATCTGCTCTATGACCAACCACTATATATCCTTTGTTGTGTGTCCAGTTCTTAGGACAAGGTCTGTCATTTTTGTGTTATTTTGCTTACACCTTATATGATTTTCGTGATCACAGATTTGTGTTTTAATCTTCCTGGTGGTCATACCCACATATCAGAGGTTGCATTTGATTATGGATACAGGAGACAACCAATATATCAGAGCTATCCACTACCGTTTTTAAACTTGCCCAAGGCGCCCACTATTAAAACACCCCCTGAGGTAGGAGGCCTTGAGTCAATTTTAAACCACTTTCACTTCGCAAACAAACTATCTCTACTGTAATCAGGCATTGAAGCACAACCTGGAGGCTTTCGCCACCCAGCGTGGGAACCCAATAATGAAGCATGTCACCAACTAGGTTGGTGAGTGAGGGCTCTTTGAAAAAACCTGGGTTTCCCTTTTCCCCTTGTTATTGAGTTAAAGACCCCTCTAGAGTTTGGTTAGGTAGGTAGTGAGTTCATTCTTTTTATTTTGTTGATGTAGGTCAGGAAAGATGGATGAGTTCCCTTCTCTCTCTCTCCTTTGTTAGTCATAAGGCAAGAAAATGCCAACTATCTAAAAGTCACATTTCCAGAATTGTAATTTAAAATCAGACTTCACCATAAGATAAGATTTTAAATTGTGACTCCAGAGACAGCAACCATGAGCTGGTTATCTCTTTCCATTTGGAAATTACACTTGTAAAATGCAACAAGGCAACTCCAGTGTTATTCTAAGGGAGAGATAGGCCTTGCAGTACTGAAAAACAAATTTCAGAGTTTTCCACTACTGTGACATGTAAAACTTAAAAATACATGTCCTGCTTTTTTAAATATAATGCAATCTGCCCTCTGGGCTGTCCAGGGCTTTCCCTAGTAGTGTCTAATGTGTATTAAAAAGGAAGCTTTGGGCCTGACAAAAGGCTTATTTTGACAGGTCGAAATAGCAGGTTAAAATTACGCACACAGGCTCTGTAATGGTAGGCCTGAGACTTGTTTAAGAGGCTACTTAAGTCAATCAATCAATCAGGGTTTATAAAGCGCGCTACTCACCCGTGAGGGTCTCAAGGTGCTGGGGGGATGGGGGGGTGCAGCTCCGGTTCAATCAAAGAGCAAGGTCTTGAGGTTCTTCCTGAAGGTGTGCAGGGTCGGGGAGCGTCTGATGTTAGCTGGGAGCTCGTTCCAGGTCTTGGCTGCGATGTAGGAGAAAGCTCTTCCACCTGCTCTGTTTCTCCGGATGCGGGGGGTCTCTGCCAGGTTGAGGTCTGTGGAGCGGAGGTTCCTTTTGGGTACATGGAAGGAGACTCTCTCGTTGAGGTATTTAGGTCCAATGTTGTGGAGGGATTTGTAGGCGTGGGTGAGGAGTTTGAAGGTTACTCTCTTCTCGACGGGGAGCCAGTGGAGGTCTCGTAGGTGTTGGGTCATGTGTTCGTGCCGTGGGGTCCCGAGGACGAGTCTGGCTGCGTCGTTCTGGATGGTTTGGAGCTTGTGTAGAAGAGTTCTGTTGATTTCGGCGTAGAGGGCGTTGCCGTAGTCCAGTCTGCTGGTAATGAGTGCATGGGTGACGGTCTTTCTGCATTCAGGGGTATCCATTTGAAGGTCTTACGTAGGATGCGAAGGCAGTTGAAACTGGTGGAGGCGACGGAGTTGATCTGGCGGGTCATGGTGAGGGAGGAGTCAAGGATGATGCCGAGGTTCCGTGCGTGGTCTTTAGGGGTGGGTGGCATCCCGAGAGCGGAGGGCCACCAGGTGTTGTCCCAGGCGGAGGTGGAGGGTCCAAGGATGAGGACCTCAGTCTTCTCCGAGTTGAGCTTCAGTCAGATATCTTTCATCCAGGCTGCGATGTCCTTCATTCCTTCCTGGAAGCAGAATCTGGTGTCTTCGGGGTTCTTCGTGAGGGAGAGGATGAGCTGGGTGTCGTCGGCGTAAGACACTATGCTGAGCCCATGCTGTCTGACGATGGCGGCGAGGGGGGCCATGTAGATGTTGAAGAGCGTGGGGCTGAGCGATGATCCTTGGGGTACTCCGCAGTTGGTATCCATGGGTTCGGGGAGGAAGGGAAGGAGTCTGACCCTCTGGGTTCTGCCGGAGAGAAAGGATTGGATCCAGTTGAGGGCGGTTCTTTGTATCCCTGCGTTGTGAAGTCTGGCTGCGAGAGTGCGATGTGAGATGGTGTCGAAAGCTGCGGAGAGGTCAAGTAGGATGAGGGCCGCAGTGTGTCCCTGGTCGAGTAGCATGCGGATGTCATCAGTGGCGGCGAGGAGGGCGGTCTCGGTGCTGTGGTTGCTGCGGAATCTGGACTGGGAGGAGTCTAGGATGGAGTTCTCTTCGATGAAGGCGGTCAGCTGAGCGTTTATGAGTCTCTCAGTGACTTTGGCAGCGAAGGGGAGGAGAGAGATGGGCCGGTAGTTTTTCAGGTCCGTCGGGTGGGCCGTGGGTTTCTTGAGGAGGGGTTTGACCTCTGCCCGCTTCCAGTCATCTGGGAAAATGCCGAATTTGAAGGAGGCGCTGATAGTCCATCCTAGTTCGGGTGCGATGGCGGCGGCGGCCCTGTGGTAGATGTGCGGTGGGCAGGGGTCCGTGGGGGCTCCTGAGTGGGTGTTCTTCATGGTCGCGGTGATGTGTTCGATGGTGGCGGGGTTCCAGGTCTTGAGGGTTGGCTCGTTGTCGGCGGTGGGGAGGGGGGTGTTGTCCGGCGTCTGTTCGCTGAAGTTATCGTAGAGGGCCTTGATTTTCAGATGGAAGTAGGAGCTGAGCTTGTTGCAGAGTTCCTGGGATGGTGTGACGTCCGTGGCTTCGCTGGGGGGTTTGGTGAATTGCTGTATGACTTAAGTGAGTGGCACAGTTCAGTACTGCAGGACCACTAGTAGCATCTAATGTACAGGGCCTGGGCACATGTAGTGCCACTTTACTGGGGACTTAAAGTAAATTAAATAAGCCCATTGTACCATGTTTTAGGGAGAGGACGCAAGCACTTTATCACTGGTTAGCTGAGGTAAAGTGCACAGTCCTAAGGCCAACAAAAACGTATTCAGCAGAAATAGGAGGAGAAAGGCAAAAAATCTGGGTATGACCCTGCAGAAAGAGCCAGGTCCAACATAACACCCCTCCAGCCTAAAGCTGAGGGGACTAATCAATACATTGATAGACTTCCCTGCTTAGGAAATAGAATGTAGACAATGACCCTCTTCTGCAGGGGCATTTGTCAGTTCCACGCCTTTCTGAATCCAGTTTTACCCCTCTATCTATACTCTCCTGCACCACTGAACTGACCCATGGGGAACCCTTTTCCTCAGCTGTGGACTTCATTTGTGCAGCACCTAACCTTAGCTTGCTCACAGATGCATCCCAGTAGGTAAACAGTACCACCATGGCCAACAAAGTTATGTGGCCCATTCCACCCCTTGAATCAGACTTCTGTCCCCATCCCAAGGAAAATTCTGCTCATCAGGACAGCAACTAGCAGAGGCCTCTGACGGTTGTCATTGTCAGGAGCCAGGCCGGGGCCATCCACTTCCAAGTGAGGGCTTTAAGCAGGGAGATTGGGTTCGCCTCTCTTCCAGCCTTGGGGCTGGCAAGGGGTTCCCTATGGGCTTAAGGTTGTTCTCAGACCTTTGAGGTTTCTCAAAGTGAGGAGAAACAGCCACGGGTGTAGGGCATCCTCCTTCCACTCTACATCCCAATGGTTTAGGTGTGGTATCCTGAGAATGGTCACTTAGCCCAGAGTTTGTACCCTGAGACTGAACATGGGACAGGGGTGAGTCATCCCTCACCTTGCACCAACATCCAGGGTCCCGTACCCTCCACTTGGCAGTGGTACCCCAGAAAACTGAACTGTCATGGCACCCTCGTTGGCTTCCCCTCTCAGTTCTCCTGACACCGGGGGGCTACTCATTCCCCAGAATACAGCCTATGGCCATCTGGGGACTAACTATGATGCTCCTCTGGGTCACCTCCCCACCCTACTCCAATGATATCAGGGCCATAGGGCGGAAAAAGACCTGCCCATGGCCCTGAGTTACCCTACACACCCGGCTAGTGTTCTGCTCTAGGGAAACTAGCCTTTTGACTAGCTCGATCTAGCTAGCCACGGTGTACCTCAGAGCAGTGACCCCATTCAATTTCACCTGGTGGAAGTGACGGCTCCCACCCTCAGTGATCGCCACCTCACCCTCCGAGTCTACCACCTAACTAGGGGAGATCATGGCATGATCTATGATCTTCCCCTGGGGACTACTTACCCCAAGGCCATATTGGCCATCCCTAAAGAGGTCCCACCACTGGGTGGTTTCTTTGGGCAGAAAAGCCCCCTGCTTGTGTCCTGACTGAGAGCACTCGAAGCAGTGAGGTTGAAAATAGGGTACCCTGGGCCACCACCCACCATAGCCACCCCTTGTTTCCCAGAAGGGGCTTGGGAACCCTTTTCCCCTGCCTTACTCTGGGACTTGTCTGGGTCATCTTTAAGCTCCCCTTCACTCAGTTGGAGGGAATCTGAACCATTCTTCTTGGGGCCACTCCCAAGTACCTTCTTGGACACTCTGGGACTGGCCCAGAGGTCTGTCTCCTCAGCTAGCTTCCTGGGGCCAGTTATCTTACTGTCTACTAGGTTCTGGTGCAGCTCTGGAAAACAAATGCTGAGCATGTGATATCTCAGAATTACATTGTACAACCCACTGTAGTCATTAACTTTGCTGCTCCACACCCAACCATTCAGTGCCTTGCTAAAGTAGTCCACAAATTCCACCCAGGACTGGTTGGGAAGCTTCTGGCTGTCCCTGAACCTTTGGCGGTACTTTTCAGGGGTCATACCAAACTTAGTGATCAAGATGGCTTTCATGGGGGCGTACCTGGTTTGGTCCCCAACATCGAAAGTAAGACATGCCCCACACTGTAGCCATTTGTTTCCACAAACCCCCAAACCTCTCAGTGCTCTTCTAGTATCTAGTGAACCCTCAGTGCTACATCGTAGGCAGAAAACCGGATCCTTGGGGATACAGACCTTTTTGTCTCTTTCAAACACTGCAGCTATGCTGCCACCATCACTGCTGGACTCTGCCTGTCCGGCCTTGATGTCCAGCTCCTTAGGACTCAGTTTGTGAGCCAACAAGATTTTATTTTCTTTCATGGCCGGTTTGCTTTCCTCCATGGCCCTCTCAGTAAGCCTGGGCGTAGTTCGCGTAGTCGCGCTACGCGAAGCTACGCGAAGATGTCGGAGCGCTACGCGAGCTACGCCTAGCTTCGCGAGCGTGCGTAGCTGCTTGTCGCGCCCGTTCGCGATGCATTTTTCTTGCTCGGGAATGCGTTGTGCGTGTTCGGGACGCTGTTTGCGTGCTCGGGGGCGCGAACTTACCCATGCGGTCGCCTATGGGCGTGGCCATTTTGTTTTTCACTTGTCCCGCCCGTTCGCGATCCCTTATTTCCTGTTCCGGGTCGCGTATAGCGTGCTCGCGATGCGCATTCCTTGTTTGGGAACGCGTTGTACGTGTTCGCGACGTTTTTTGCGTGCTCGGGGAGAAATATCGCGCGAACTTACCCACGCGGTCGCGATGGACGCGGCCATCTTGTTTTACCACTCTATGCTATGGTTCTGGGCCTGCTTTTCTATCCTCCCTCAATCTTTGCAATCCTTAGTTTTTTACACTGTTTTTCAATTTTTCTTTATTTCTTATCTATCTCTCTCTCTGCTTAAGTCTATATTTTGCATTTTTTTCTACTTTTTACTGTGTTTTTTTTACTTTTTGACTGTTTTATATAACTTTCTTCTTTAAGCTCCTACTTCTTCCCCTAACTTTATTTTTCCCTTCTAACTTTTCTTTTTCACCTCCTCCCACCCCAGAACCATGGCGAAGGGTAGCAGCAGCGGCTCAAAGGGCAAGGCGCGTGCGCCCAAGAGCCGCCTGCCTTGCGGCAGACTGCACCCTGCAGGGGTGCAAGCCCGCCAGCTGTTTACTGAGGCGGAGGTGGCCGCCCTTGTTTTTTTTATTCAGCGCCACCTCCCCTTGACCTTGGCAGCAGGCGGCAGGCCAGGCTCCGGGTACCCGACCCAGGAGCGTCACCGCCGGTGGGCGAAGGTGCGTCGGGCAGTGTTTCGCTGCTCCGCGGTCCGGCGCACCCATAACCAGCTGGCCCACCGGTGGTCAGACATCCTTGACCGGGAGCAGGACCTGTTGGACCTGCTAGGTGTCGAGGTCGTGGGGCTTGGTGAGTAGCCAATATATATAGTAGTATAAGTATTGTGATTTGTGTATACATTTTTTACAAATAACAAGAATACTGCTGCTTACATTGCAGGTAAATTACGTTTCAAAATCTTCTGTGATTGTAGGACACAGGTGCTGGGCGGTACTCTTACTTTTTTGCAACTTTGCGCTCGCTTGTCATTATTATGTAAGAGTTTACTTTAGAGAACTTCAGTTAGGTAATGCTATTGCTAGAGAGACTGTAGTCCTTCCTTTGTCCTCCTGTCAAATAGTGGTGGATGCATTTGATACTAGGTTTAGTTACTATTAGTTGATAATTTTTGAGCGGTCTGCGTGACGCATCCTCTGTCACTGAGTGCTGCTTACCCCAGTCCTTAGAACCTTTTGTAGTTTGTTTAGTGAGTGGTACTGGTAAGCTTAGCTTAGCAGTGTCAGTCAGCTGCAGAACATCAGACACAACCAACCAACAATTTGGTGTATGCATTATGCACTTTATGCATGTGTCCTCCTTCTCATCTATGCATTTTTGATGGCAAAAAAAAATGGAAATGCAGGCTTAATGAACAATTGGCCCGCCTGGTATAGGTGGGCTAGGTCAGGTGGTACCTAAGCTTAGTTAGTGTTCTGGATTTTATTTGAATCAATCAGAACGGAACACTGAATTAGTGTTCCCAAATAAGTAGACTGTCCGTGAATCCCGCAAGCCAGTAGTCGATCGGATTAGATAGGTCAATTTTATTGCAATTTTTGTTTCCTAAAACGTTTTTTGAGCGTTTTTTTTAGATAATTTATTTGTTTCACAGCAATCATTAATGTTTGTGTCTTTCTTTTTCTTTATTATATCTTACATGATCACTGATCTCCCAGGGGCAAGAAGACGGGGTCCGAGTCGGCGGGACAACCACCAGAGGACCGCTCCTCTACCGAGGGCCCTGCTGCTGGTCCCAGTAAGTCCTCCAGTGGTTAATATTAACAATTATATTGCCCTAACTTTTACTGCACCTTATTTTTTCAGAACTATTAATTCTGGCTCCACTCCCTAATTCTATTTTTTACAAAAGATTCTTTGATCTTGACTTGACTATCTGTTTCTAAATTCTGGTTATCCCTGCCTCTCAGTTCTAACTGCCTCTGCTATGAATGTCTGTACTCTGTACTACTAATATTAGTCTGTCGCTAAGCTTGCCCAGTTTGCATTGCCACTCTTTATTGTACGGTTTTGAATAAAACTCAGATTGACCAATACTAATAGCTCTAGCCACTGAGTCCAGTCCTTTCGGTTGTCCTCTTCTAGGCTTCTTAATCTTGAGGCTTTGACAATTACCACAAACAAAATGCCCAACCAGATATTTGACTATTTTTGATAGGATATAGTACATACTACTTGGATTCTGCACAGCCCCATGCAGAACTATGCACAATGAAATAGGATGTTGGTGATGCGAGTTTGGAACTTGGACGTTCCTCACACCTCAGTCAGAAGTGAACCCACAATCCCCTGAACGACTAGCTATAGTGTCTCATTAGGTCCCCGAACCCCCACCCGAAGATACCCAATGATTATGATTACACAACCCAGAACATAACACCCTTTCGCTCACTCACTCATGTAAGTCCACCACCACCACCACACCAAATACCACAGAGTCTATGTGTAAGTTCAAAAGGTTTATTTTCAACTAACAAGCTCTGTATGTATGTTGTTCTATAACATTCAGTGTACTCCAGCCAGCTCCAACAGCAAAATGCATAAGATTAAAACAATAAACAGTGTTGCAACAAGTGCATGATCATTGATGATATAAGACAAAAGATCTGTGCGAATTCTGGGCGACTCCTCACCGTAGAACGTAGAATTACTGGTTACATGCATCATTCATAAGCTCTGCAAATCTCTGGTTCGTAGAAGGGAATCCTCTGCCTGAGAAAAATGGTGCGTGTTATATAGTATAATGCAAGCATTTCTCAGTCCTGCCCAAAAAGTGTAACATGTTACCTATGGCTAAGCAATACGGACTAACCGAACTCCATAACAAAGTGGCTTGTTTTTCGACCTCTTGTACGCAACGCTCAGACAGTAGCTGTATGTGCTCATGTGGGCTCAAAAAGGCGTCTTACTGTTACTGCACAACAAGCTGCGAGGTAACATGCGCAAAAGACATGAAGCGAAAAATGGTTGCATGGCTCAGGCTAACTTTGCAAAGAGTAGAGTATAGTATAATAATGACCCTAGGGACCATAACACTACTAGTGTCTACTGACTGTACTCTAGTACCCGATTTGGACTATTGAATGTGATTTATAATAATATGTATGTATTAACATTTTTTTCAATCTTGCTAGTGAAAAAGAATAAATAGGGGGAGGTGTACAGGCATCTAAAAATGTGTCATGTTTTTATCTAGGCGTACTAGCGACCACCAGTGGCGGCGGGGCCACCGGCGATTCTAGCATTCCGGAGGGGGCAGGAGAAGATGCGGCACCTGCAGGAGCTACAGGGGGAGCCAGCAGCAGTGGCGGGCGGTGGTAAGTTATATTCATGACTTATTGACATTGCACTAGCTGGAAGGGTGTGTGGACTTCACTCACTGTACTGTTGTTGAGACTTATTAGGTATGAAGTTGTAGTGAACATTATACAACGGTTAAAGAAGACACCCTTTACTTAGCATGAGCAATGCAGTAGCAATAGCATTACCAGCGTGACTTGATTAACCAATGGCCTCTTATATCTGACTCCAACTCAGCTGTGAAAGTTTTATGGAGGAGACTAAAAGTCAGATCAGATGACCTTGATGGATGTGTTGAACAAAAAGGGAAAGAAGGGTGGAAGGAGGAAGGGCGGGCGAGATTTAATATGATGACTGGCAGAGAAGGATACGTTGGAAGCATGGATAGGTGGCTGATAGGAATCAGATGCATGTGTTGTTGAAGGATGGGTGGAAGGTGAAAGAAGAATGGATGCCTGCCTGGGTGGGCGACACAGTATGGGTGGATACTGTGGATAGCAAGAATCATCAGCGGTGTTTGGGTGAAACTCAAAGCCAAGGCAAGCAACGGAGTGAGTGGACGCATGCGTTGTTGTTGGTGAAACAAAGTAAGGTTTGTGGAGAGATTAAGAAGAATGATTGACATTTACTTAGAATGGATGGATGACTGTATGTATTCATCATAGACAGCATAGGTGGAGACTGTCACGGGATGCACAGTTTTAGGGAATGTAAAAGAAACCGCGACAGAGTAGCAAAGCCGATGTGGGGAGGGGCAGGGTGGGGGTTGTAGTAAACAATGTATTACGCGGGCAAATACAGGTAACTTTACTGTAAACATACAAATAAATAAAGCGAATTTCATTGTGCGCACTGCACCGCCAAATGCGATGCAGTGTGCGCAACAAAATTAGTTTCATTTATTTATATGTTTACTTACCTGTAATTGGCCGTAATCCATAGTTTACTACCCCCATCCTGCCCCTACCCACGTCACCGCCCGCCGAACTCCCCGAGTCCCACCACCGACCGCTACTGACCTTATGTCGTTGTCCCATATAAAAGCAACGATCATTGGATCAGATATATAATCTGCCTTTTTGTAGTAGCCAAGGCACTGTGAAATTTAGCAATTGCCCTCCATGTAACAGAGAGAGAGTATGGCCAGTGCCACCCGTAATAGAAAAATACGAGCTTCCCCACCTGCAAACAGTAGTAAATCAAACTAACGTGAGTCTGCGTCATGACTCGTATGTTTGTCTTGGGTGCAAGCATAGCTGACCGAGCTGGCAATGCTGGCTACAACCAGGTTATGTCATTTCGCTAAACTAGAGATAAGAAGAACACTGGTGTACTGTGTACTGGTTGGAGTCCATAGTGCTAGTATAATGCCTGAAACTCCCACAAATGTTAGAGGCCGAGGAAGTGGGAGGATAGATAGATTATTACCACAAATGTTATGTACTGTGCTTCTTGCTAGTGCTACTTGCTAGTGCTACTGGCCGTCCTTGTTTTTTTTATTCAGCGCCACCTCCCCTTGACCTTGGCAGCAGGCGGCAGGCCAGGCTTCGGGTACCCGACCCAGGAGCGTCACCGCCGGTGGGCGAAGGTGCGTCGGGCAGTGTTTCGCTGCTCCGCGGTCCGGCGCACCCATAACCAGCTGGCCCACCGGTGGTCAGACATCCTTGACCGGGAGCAGGACCTGTTGGACCTGCTAGGTGTCGAGGTCGTGGGGCTTGGTGAGTAGCCAATATATATAGTAGTATAAGTATTGTGATTTGTGTATACATTTTTTACAAATAACAAGAATACTGCTGCTTACATTGCAGGTAAATTACGTTTCAAAATCTTCTGTGATTGTAGGACACAGGTGCTGGGCGGTACTCTTACTTTTTGCAACTTTGCGCTCGCTTGTCATTATTATGTAAGAGTTTACTTTAGAGAACTTCAGTTAGGTAATGCTATTGCTAGAGAGACTGTAGTCCTTCCTTTGTCCTCCTGTCAAATAGTGGTGGATGCATTTGATACTAGGTTTAGTTACTATTAGTTGATAATTTTTGAGCGGTCTGCGTGACGCATCCTCTGTCACTGAGTGCTGCTTACCCCAGTCCTTAGAACCTTTTGTAGTTTGTTTAGTGAGTGGTACTGGTAAGCTTAGCTTAGCAGTGTCAGTCAGCTGCAGAACATCAGACACAACCAACCAACAATTTGGTGTATGCATTATGCACTTTATGCATGTGTCCTCCTTCTCATCTATGCATTTTTGATGGCAAAAAAAATGGAAATGCAGGCTTAATGAACAATTGGCCCGCCTGGTATAGGTGGGCTAGGTCAGGTGGTACTTAGGCTTAGTTAGTGTTCTGGATTTTATTTGAATCAATCAGAACGGAACACTGAATTAGTGTTCCCAAATAAGTAGACTGTCCGTGAATCCCGCAAGCCAGTAGTCGATCGGATTAGATAGGTCAATTTTATTGCAATTTTTGTTTCCTAAAACGTTTTTTGAGCGTTTTTTTAGATAATTTATTTGTTTCACAGCAATCATTAATGTTTGTGTCTTTCTTTTTCTTTATTATATCTTACATGATCACTGATCTCCCAGGGGCAAGAAGACGGGGTCCGAGTCGGGCGGGACAACCACCAGAGGACCGCTCCTCTACCGAGGGCCCTGCTGCTGGTCCCAGTAAGTCCTCCAGTGGTTAATATTAACAATTATATTGCCCTAACTTTTACTGCACCTTATTTTTTCAGAACTATTAATTCTGGCTCCACTCCCTAATTCTATTTTTTACAAAAGATTCTTTGATCTTGACTTGACTATCTGTTTCTAAATTCTGGTTATCCCTGCCTCTCAGTTCTAACTGCCTCTGCTATGAATGTCTGTACTCTGTACTACTAATATTAGTCTGTCGCTAAGCTTGCCCAGTTTGCATTGCCACTCTTTATTGTACGGTTTTGAATAAAACTCAGATTGACCAATACTAATAGCTCTAGCCACTGAGTCCAGTCCTTTCGGTTGTCCTCTTCTAGGCTTCTTAATCTTGAGGCTTTGACAATTACCACAAACAAAATGCCCAACCAGATATTTGACTATTTTTGATAGGATATAGTACATACTACTTGGATTCTGCACAGCCCCATGCAGAACTATGCACAATGAAATAGGATGTTGGTGATGCGAGTTTGGAACTTGGACGTTCCTCACACCTCAGTCAGAAGTGAACCCACAATCCCCTGAACGACTAGCTATAGTGTCTCATTAGGTCCCCGAACCCCCACCCGAAGATACCCAATGATTATGATTACACAACCCAGAACATAACACCCTTTCGCTCACTCACTCGTGTAAGTCCACCACCACCACCACACCAAATACCACAGAGTCTATGTGTAAGTTCAAAAGGTTTATTTTCAACTAACAAGCTCTGTATGTATGTTGTTCTATAAAATTCAGTGTACTCCAGCCAGCTCCAACAGCAAAATGCATAAGATTAAAACAATAAACAGTGTTGCAACAAGTGCATGATCATTGATGATATAAGACAAAAGATCTGTGCGAATTCTGGGCGACTCCTCACCGTAGAACGTAGAATTACTGGTTACATGCATCATTCATAAGCTCTGCAAATCTCTGGTTCGTAGAAGGGAATCCTCTGCCTGAGAAAAATGGTGCGTGTTATATAGTATAATGCAAGCATTTCTCAGTCCTGCCCAAAAAGTGTAACATGTTACCTATGGCTAAGCAATACGGACTAACCGAACTCCATAACAAAGTGGCTTGTTTTTCGACCTCTTGTACGCAACGCTCAGACAGTAGCTGTATGTGCTCATGTGGGCTCAAAAGGCGTCTTACTGTTACTGCACAACAAGCTGCGAGGTAACATGCGCAAAAGACATGAAGCGAAAAATGGTTGCATGGCTCAGGCTAACTTTGCAAAGAGTAGAGTATAGTATAATAATGACCCTAGGGACCATAACACTACTAGTGTCTACTGACTGTACTCTAGTACCCGATTTGGACTATTGAATGTGATTTATAATAATATGTATGTATTAACATTTTTTTCAATCTTGCTAGTGAAAAAGAATAAATAGGGGGAGGTGTACAGGCATCTAAAAATGTGTCATGTTTTTATCTAGGCGTACTAGCGACCACCAGTGGCGGCGGGGCCACCGGCGATTCTAGCATTCCGGAGGGGGCAGGAGAAGATGCGGCACCTGCAGGAGCTACAGGGGGAGCCAGCAGCAGTGGCGGGCGGTGGTAAGTTATATTCATGACTTATTGACATTGCACTAGCTGGAAGGGTGTGTGGACTTCACTCACTGTACTGTTGTTGAGACTTATTAGGTATGAAGTTGTAGTGAACATTATACAACGGTTAAAGAAGACACCCTTTACTTAGCATGAGCAATGCAGTAGCAATAGCATTACCAGCGTGACTTGATTAACCAATGGCCTCTTATATCTGACTCCAACTCAGCTGTGAAAGTTTTATGGAGGAGACTAAAAGTCAGATCAGATGACCTTGATGGATGTGTTGAACAAAAAGGGAAAGAAGGGTGGAAGGAGGAAGGGCGGGCGAGATTTAATATGATGACTGGCAGAGAAGGATACGTTGGAAGCATGGATAGGTGGCTGATAGGAATCAGATGCATGTGTTGTTGAAGGATGGGTGGAAGGTGAAAGAAGAATGGATGCCTGCCTGGGTGGGCGACACAGTATGGGTGGATACTGTGGATAGCAAGAATCATCAGCGGTGTTTGGGTGAAACTCAAAGCCAAGGCAAGCAACGGAGTGAGTGGACGCATGCGTTGTTGTTGGTGAAACAAAGTAAGGTTTGTGGAGAGATTAAGAAGAATGATTGACATTTACTTAGAATGGATGGATGACTGTATGTATTCATTATAGACAGCATAGGTGGAGACTGTCACGGGATGCACAGTTTTAGGGAATGTAAAAGAAACCGCGCCAGAGTAGCAAAGCCGTTGGGGGGTGGGGCTGGGTGGGGGGTTGTAGTAAACAATGTATTACGCGGGCAAATACAGGTAACTTTACTGTAAACATACAAATAAATAAAGCGAATTTCATTGTGCGCACTGCACCGCCAAATGCGATGCAGTGTGCGCAACAAAATTAGTTTCATTTATTTATATGTTTACTTACCTGTAATTGGCCGTAATCCATAGTTTACTACCCCCATCCTGCCCCTACCCACGTCACCGCCCAGCCGAACTCCCCGAGTCCCACCACCGACCGCTACTGACCTTATGTCGTTGTCCCATATAAAAGCAACGATCATTGGATCAGATATATAATCTGCCTTTTTGTAGTAGCCAAGGCACTGTGAAATTGAGCAATTGCCCTCCATGTAACAGAGAGAGTATGGCCAGTGCCACCCGTAATAGAAAAATACGAGCTTCCCCACCTGCAAACAGTAGTAAATCAAACTAACGTGAGTCTGCGTCATGACTCGTATGTTTGTCTTGGGTGCAAGCATAGCTGACCGAGCTGGCAATGCCGGCTACAACCAGGTTATGTCATTTCGCTAAACTAGAGATAAGAAGAACACTGGTGTACTGTGTACTGGTTGGAGTCCATAGTGCTAGTATAATGCCTGAAACTCCCACAAATGTTAGAGGCCGAGGAAGTGGGAGGATAGATAGATTATTACCACAAATGTTATGTACTGTGCTTCTTGCTAGTGCTACTGTGCCATTATGTGTTGAATTAATTTTGTGTTACTGTTTAGCTAAGAGTACTGGTTACAACAATATTTTTTTTCTTTCTTCATATAGATAGTACTCCTTCCCAAGACAAACCATCGCGGAAGGAGTTGGCAGCCAGGGCCCGGCGCCAGAAACTGGAGGCCATATGCCAGGAGTACCGGCGGCTGGTGGCTCAGGCGGAGGAGGAGGAGGCGGCAGCAGCAGCTGCAGCCTCGTCCGATGCCCCGGGCCCCAGCCAGGCCCCAACTCCAGCGGTACGGCGCCGCGGTCTGGTAGCCGCCCGCCGCCGCAATTTGCTAGCAGCCAGCACTGCTGTCCCCCATCCTGGATGCCACTGCAGGGCATTTCGCAGGAAGATTCTCCTCCGGATGTCACGGCTAGAGGAGCAAATGGAGGAGCGGGTAAAAATACTGGTGGACAAACACCTCAAAGCCCGCCGAATATAACATCGAGGACCCTGTTGCTTTGCCCCTTTTTATTCCTTGTTTTGGTGGGTGGGAATTGGGCGTTGGGGTTTCGGGACATTCTTTGGACTTTTTTCGTTTTGGACATTGGTTGGGGTTAGGGAGAGGGGTGGGTCAGGTGTGGGATAGTTTATTTTTGTTAGGGTAATAAATTATATTTATACTTAAACATACAATGTTAATGTTTTGTGGGGGTTACTGTTTTACGAATTAACGTCACATTGGTTTCCTTGCTGCTGCAGGGCCGCAGCCAGTGTTTGATTTAAATAATCTGCCGATGATGTAACACAAACAGATAGATGCGGTACCCCTCACTGAGTTATTTGTCCTACTAGTACTGTCAGTCTCTCCTCCTAGTCCATTATACCTCCCACCAAACTTATCTTACCTGTGATTGATGATGATTACGTTCGGCACAGCGATGGCTGCATGGTTTCCAGAGAGAATGTAGAAGATGCCATGGTTGTGGTGATAGTAGTAGAGTAGACACTGGCAGTAGCATTTGCTAAAAAATTAAAAAAGAGACAGTCACTTGCCTGAGAGCGACTGTGGGAGGAGTAGTAGAACGAAGTAAAATACAGTACAGAAGAAGACTGCCAAACAAACAATATTGCAGTTGCAACTGCTAAAGTCAAATTAAACATAATGGTGGCGGGGATAGCCTAGTACAAGAAGTTACAAACTGTAGTTGTGTCGAGTGAGTCACTTAACTTAACACAATCGTAATTCGTAATCTTTACTGCTGTGTGGTAGGAGTTTGATGATTAATCCAATCAATGACGGCAATTAATTATGATGTACTACTATTAGCCGGTGATGGCTTGCACATAGACTGAGCATGGGTGGGCAAGCAGAAGAAGCTCCTCGCCCTGCCTTGCAATTGAATTAGTGTTGCTTTCACCACATCTGCCCCAGCAAGCGTGTGATCAATTGGTGTACATTTTATGTAGTCACATCACACCTCAATATAAATCACAGCCCGGGGGAAGAGGGTTAGGGTTTGATGAATGGATGGGAAGGGGGTTTGGGGAGAGGTTTGAGAATGAAAAACAGTACGCATGGACAACAAAAGCAAAGCGCAATCTTGGCAGACGACCATGATCTTATCCAAAAAATCTATAAAGGGAGAAAAGGGAAATGCATGCATGATGATGAAGATAACTTGATGGTTAATGAGTAGTACTTAATAACTCCTACTAGACAAATAGACAGTACAGGGCAGCAGTATATTCTATGCAATTTGCCTTGCCTGTAATATGCCCTCAGAGAGTGAGACCCAAATTCCATGTTGTACTGGGCTTACTTGTAAAGATAGCAAAGACAATTAAAACACAGTTGTAGGGATCAATTAGCAAACAAACAACACACAACACACAGTCCTAATGATTGAAGAGAAAAAAGGATTCAAATTAATTAAAAGATGAATGATGAATGATACTAAAGTTACTGTATTATCATGCTCAAATTGTGGAGTTGAATCTCGTCCTTCCTCTTGGTCCTATCTTCCATGGACGCTCCGCACATCAATCTTGGTGGCCTTCCTGATGCCGATTGGTAAGGTAAATGTGAGTTGTGTCTCCCAGTATAGCAAGCACAGGGTAAAGGCCGGCCTGTAACGTCTAGATGGAAAAACAAAAGGGGTATTGAAAAATCAATGAATAAAAAAACATCAATTACGGTGGAGTCCAAGAAGAGAAGAGAGAACACTTTCAGAGTGAGGCAGCTTGGATATATCTTGTAGATTCTGTTTACAGCATTAAGCTACAACAACAACAGGACAGAACAGGCCCACCACAGCACCAGCCCGTGACCCAACCTCCATTTACCTTAATTTTTGACATAGCCAGACAAAAGGCATACACAGCAACTTAGCATTTTCCTAATTAAGTGACAAAATCAATGCGCCGCTGTCAGTCATCACTACACTCGACTACACCACTACATGGACATGTAGGTCTGCTGTGTTTACTTTCTTGTTGAATTGTTGTGTTTATGTTTACCTTATGCCACTTCATGAAATGCAGTTATTCCTTGAATCACCTCCGATCCAACTGAATGACTGCGTGCAAAGATAGTATGGTCATCATCATGGTGTGGTACGTGTTGTCCAACTACAACTCAGTCTGTAGTGACTCCGATTAAGTCCATATTCCATATTAAAAAATTGCAACAGATATTGGCCTGCACCTGCAGTAGTAGGAGTACAATTTGGTTATTAAACAACAAGAAGGGAAACATTGACTGTCACTGACTTGAGTCACTTTGTAGATTAACTAGTAGAGTAGAGTTCGACTTCATGCACAACATCAACAACAAACAACAGCAATCGCTCAGAGTCTGCAAGCATCCAATGCATTCCATCATTACCTGTCTTGCTTTTCTCTTTGGCTGTCAGATCATCAGATGCCTAGTTCTGACAGTTGTTTTTTTTTTTTACGGGGCAGTGGCCTCATCATTACTCCAGTCCACATTCATTTTGAGTGTTAGTCACTATTTCGGTTTTCGTCTTATTCATCTGTGGCACTTTGTCACAGTTTAAGTTGCTTCCCATGGTCAGCACTGTGATGATGGGCCGTGGCCTGGGTAGCGCTCATTGCTGGTCATTTGAGTTTGCACAAATGTCAGCAAGTTTCTTCGAAGAGTCTCTTGTCTTTCTCTGCCAAGTACCTTCTGTCCTGACAGTGAGGACCTTTGGATGCCTGCTGAGGCTGTAGCCTTTCGGACACTGATGAGTTTCGGCTCGAAAACAAAACGGAGGATAGCTATAGTCACGTTTCACTTCTTATGGAGGCGGGACTGGTAAAGGCAACATTTCTTGTACTAATGTCTGGCTTGATGGAAATGTACTTGTGCGAGACAGGAAGATGAAGCAGGACTCTGAAGAGTGGACAGTTAAATGCACAGACGTGCAACTCCAATAGGGAAATAAAAAGAGAAGACGGTGGTGATGGATTTGTTGTGATTTGATTTGAACCAGAAAGACAGATACACAGACACATAAAGGAAGGAAGAAAGTAACAATTTGAAAGCCTAGTTGTCAGGGAAGAGGAGCTCGTCCTCAAACTCTGGTGGTTCGGACAGAAGTAGGTCCTGTAACACACTATTTACGTCATCCAAGTCGCTCTCCTCTTCCTGCTGTGATTCACGTATTTTGTAATCCGGTGGTATAAAGTGCTGATTCATTTTGATCATGGTTAACCTCTCCACGCTTTGGGCCGAGAGACTGGTCCTTTTCGAAGTTACAATGGCACCAGCAGCACTGAAAACACGCTCAGAAGAGACACTTGCGACAGGGGAAGCCAGATACTTTATCGCCAGCCTGCTGAGCACTGTCCATTGGCTTCTTTTCCCATACCAATACACCAATGGGTTTCGATCCATGAAGACCTCTGTTGGGTCATCCAGATAGGCCTGGACCATCCGCTCAATGTTCAGGGGTGCTCCGATGTGCTCGGCCTGTTTTGCCTTTGCATCAGCACTGGACTTACCATACCCCTGCCGTAGAAACCAATCAGTTGCACATTGTGCTGTGGATGATCCTGTTCTTGATGTTATTGTTGGTGTAGGTGACTGCTGGGAGGCAAATGCACTGCCCTCAGGCTCTGAAGTAGAACTTGACTCTGGATGCCCTGTAGTACTGGTTATGGCCTGGGGTGGGGGGCCTGTAATTAACAGCCGTTCGCTTTCGAAAATAGTGGCTTCCTTAGCTATCAAAGTTTTGTAGTTGGCAACATCCACTTCCGAAAAAGGAATTACTGCCTTGCTGTTCAGAAATACTTTGTACCGTGGATCCAAAATTGTGGCACTAATGTAATGTGGTTGTGACAACATTTTATTTTTAATCCTTGTATTTTCCGATAAGCGAGCGGCTAAGGTCTCCGCCAAATGATATGCGTCTTGTTTGTCATTCACACCTGCGTACGTTTCAGACACATCCTTCAGCTGTTGCTCTAGCATGTGCAACAATGGGATAGCTTGGCCCATAGTACAGTCCTCCCTGCTGACTTCACTTGTGAAGATCTCAAAAGGAAGTAGCATCTCAGTCAGGCATTTAATGAGGTCCCATTGACCCATCTCAACGGTCATGCCTCTCACAGTAGGTTCCCCTAATCTTTGCATGACATAAGCATTGAATGGTATGTACAGTTCAAACAGACGATCAAGCATGTAATAAGTTGAGTTCCAACGTGTTGGCACCTCCTGGATGAGCGCTTTGACTGGCATTTTATGCTCACGTTGAATGACCCTCAGCTGCTTCCGGGCTTTAAAAGAATGGCTGAAATGTGTGCATATTCTTCTGCAGGTGACCAGTAAGTTGCTGACTTTGGATTCATTTTTCAAAAAGTCTTGAACAACAATGTTAATGCAGTGTGCCAAACACGGGACCCTGAAATAGCCACCATTGTGCATGGCCAAAACTACATTACTGCCGTTGTCCGTGGCAACAACACCAATCGTAAGCCCTCTTGGGCGCAGCCACTCAAAGACCTTGGTGTTAAACTCTTCCAAAATGTTTGCAGCAGTATGAGATTTCTCCATGGCAAACATGGCTACAGTTGCATGTTTGCGAGTGGCATGAAAAATCTCTGCAGTATCAACACCAATAGATATCTGTTCTCTAACCCCCGCAAAACAGATCCAGTGTGCAGTGATGCACATGTAATCTGTGGCTTGGCAACTGGTCCACATGTCTGTAGTCAGGTGGATACTGTGAACAGCACTCTGCTTCAAGGCCTTTCCTAACAATTCCAGCACGTCGTGATGTAGTGCTGGAACTGCAACTCTGGCAAAATAGTAGCGGCTGGGAACATGCCATTTTGGGCAGATGGTTGACACAAATTCCAGAAAACCCACCCCTTCAACAAAAGAAAAAGGGAGAAGGTCCAGTGCTAACATTTTAGCCAGTTTCGCATTGTACAAACGTGCTATTGGGTGGTTGCGTTCGTACTGCCCCTCACCCCCAAACATGCTGATAATGGTAGGCTGCATGGTTTTCCTTTCTCTTAGGCTCAACAACGCACTTTTTGGTAGTGCGGACCTGGTACTTCTTGGTGTCTCCGGCTGACTCTTACTCTTGTGCCACTGAGATGTTGCTGAAGATGTGTGCGACGTTAAGACTGCACTGCTGGGGTCAGGGACACCTTGTGTACCACTACCAGAGAGAATGTCTCCCTGTCCTTCCTCTTCCACCATGATCGGATCTTCTTCTTCTACTCCTTTATCCCCACCGACACCAATGGTTGCAGTTTTTTTTCTGCCGCGAAGGTGGTCCTCCCAGCTGATCAAGTGGTGTTTTTTCAGATGGGTCATTTGGCCTCCGGTACCATAGTTTGTACCAAGCTTACCACGACTAACAGAGGTATTACAAATGGAGCATATAGCAATGTTCTCCTCCTTTTCGCTAACCGTAAAGAAGTCCCAAACTGGGGAGCTTAACTTTGGCCTCCTGCTGGAGGTGCCACTTCCAATGCCGGATGAACTGGAGGGTGTGTGTTGAATTTGACTCTGTGCTGCTGTACCACTACCTACTCCTACTGAGGTGGTGGTTGTGCTGGATGTAGGTCGCTGCCGGGCCTTTGCTAATGCAAATATGGAAGCTGTAGGTCGTGTTGGTGTTACCTGTGGAGGTATGGGTGCTACATCCCTCGCAGCGATTTTGGATAGGATAATAATGTTGGTCTCCATCTCCTCGGGGCCGGGAGTGATGTTCGTGATGACTGGCTCGTCATCATCATCATCTTGCTGTTCTACATCGACCTCCATAAGTGTAAGGCTTTCCGGAACCTTCCTTTTCACTAGCTTGG
The DNA here is from genome assembly GCA_963921515.1 of Calotriton arnoldi. NCBI lineage: Eukaryota > Metazoa > Chordata > Amphibia > Caudata > Salamandridae > Calotriton > Calotriton arnoldi. Next base: position 595,345 of record CAWUFW010005141.1, read on the forward strand.
TCTTGGAACGTGGCTCCCTCTCAGACTCAGTTTGTGGCTTCCAAGTGGCATCTAGATCATCAGAAGGGGGCTTGGCGAAGAACTTGATGGACTACCCCTCCTTTTCCTTGCTGGGGATTTGGAAGACAATGGATCTTCTGAATGAGTGGCTTCTTCTTCTACCTCTGCATGAGGCTCAATTTCCTGAACTGCCCCTACTTCAGGAGGAACAACAACTACTATTGCGGGCGGTGGTTGCGGCTGTTGTTGTTGACCACTTAACTGCTGTGTTTCCTCCTGCGTTGATTGGGTACTACTTTGAGATAGCGATAAGTTTATCTCAGGCTCAGCATCACTGCTTTCCACCATTAGGCTGGCTACCTCTTCCACACTCATGTGCTTGGGCTTGGGTTGGTGGGTTGGGTCCACTGATGCGGAGGTGCTGCCCCCAGCTTGCCCCCGGACACCGCTGCTGCAGGCGCAATTTTTTTTTCCCAAAAAGGTATTGGCCGGCACACCAGACTTAAGTGTCACTTCCTTCTTCTGTTCCTTCTTCTTCTCAATAGCAACTTTCTTGGTACTGGAGGACCTGGTACCTGCTTTCTTTGGGCCCATCTTCTTCAGATGTCAGCAGCACTCAGTTGCAGAGATGTCTGGTCAGGTCACACGTCACGTTGTGTTGTGTGTACAGCAGCAGGATGTCTGTCTGGCAGTGCAACGGGCAATGATGAGAGACACACCTCCTCCTCAGTCTTTGTGCACCTAAAAGCAAAAAAGCCAGAACATCAGTCAAACATAGCACAAATCAAACAAATAGAATATAGAACTTAGTGTGTGGTGGCCTCAATTATTAAATTTCAGAAACTCTGTGAACAACAACACACAGTCTAGCCATTTATGAGACATTGACAACAAGGCCAGGGCTTTCCTGGCTACTGTGTAGTGCTAGTGTACACTCTGGAAGAATAAGAATAGTAAAGAACAAAAACTAAAATGTAGTGGAGCATGTTTGGCCTAAATTTGTGCATCACGTGGGATGTATTATATAGCAGCATCAGGGAGCTGCAGCTGGCAATGGGGATGGATTTGGAAGCAGTAAGACAAGAGGAACAATGGAAAGACACGCAGGCCTATGTGGCAAAAACAGCACACTACTAACTACCACAACAAAATGGCCCCCAGCAACATGGTGACTCACGCACAGGCACGGCAAACAATGAACTCAAGCAGGCCTATATATGGGCAGACAAAGGATGCCTTATAAAACACACACAGCTTTAATGCAAAAACTAAAATCCACATGGCTAAAAACACTTTTGAAAGTTTGACAACCACTACAACAACACAATTATAATTACACAGTACACACGCAAAAAAGGCATTTATTTAACACACCCAAAAAGTGAAATAGTCAGACCCTCCAAAAAAACCACATTTCGCAATTCAATTCAATGCCATCCATGGCCTAAATGATGTCAAAATTCCACAGACTACACAGAAACAGTTTTATGCACCCATGGTGACTACCTCTGGGCCTACTGGCAGACTGGGCCGCAAGCTTGGAGGCCTATGGCAAAAGCACAGTGGATGGTCCCACAAAATGGCCGCCACCACATGGCCAGGCCACCGAACATCTTCCTTCCTCGTTAAAAAAAATTTAAAACAAAAAAAAGTGACTCCTTGCTCACCAACCTACATCTAAATGACAACCTGAGGAGTTTTTTGTGCAAAATGAACTAAATCAACATTTTCGAGAAGGTTTTATGATGCTCGAGAGATATTCTTCGCCAGATTGTAAATTCTGCGTGTTCGGCATCGCGATCGTCACAAAAAGTCGTTATCGCGCGCGCGAAAACGTACATTGAGCGCGCGAAGAAGATAAAAAGTGTAAGTCCGCGTTGTCGCGCAGTGCGGAGTTGCCCAAAGTCCGCGAGCTGAATGCCCAGGGTTACCTACTGGCTGAAAAGGCCTATTTATTTAACAAACACCCAAAAAATGAAATACCACCCCAAAACCCACATTTTGCAAATCAATCCAATGCCATCCATGGCCTAAATTATGTTACAATTCAACAGACAACACAGAAACAGTTTTTATGCACCCATGAGGATGACTACCTCCGGGCCTACTGGCACACTAGGCCGCAAGCTTGGAGGCCTATGGCAAAAGCACAGTGGCTGTTCCCACAAAATGGCCGCCAACACATGGCCAGGCCACCCAGAACAACAAGAAAAGGAACACAAGACAGACAATGCAGGCCTATGGCAAAAGCACAATGCCTGGCTTTACAAAATGGCCGCCACCCACATGGCCAGGCCACCCAAAATAACAAAAAAGTGAAGACAAAGGACAGGACCAGGCAGTTGGAGACTCTGGGCAACTTCCTTCCTCTTGAAAAAAATTGTAAAACAAAAAAAAGTGACTCCTTGCTCACCAAACTACATCTAAATGACAACCTGAGGAGTTTTTTGTGCAAAATGAACTAAATCAACATTTTCGAGAAGGTTTTATGATGCTCGAGAGATATTCTTCGCCAGATTGTAAATTCTGCGTGTTCGGCATCGCGATCGTCACAAAAAGTCGTTATCGCGCGCGCGAAAACGTACATTGAGCGCGCGAAGAAGATAAAAAGTGTAAGTCTGCGTTGTCGCGCAGTGCGGAGTTGCCCAAAGTCCGCGAGCTGAACGCCCAGGGTTACCTACTGGCTGAAAAGGCCTATTTATTTAACAAACACCCAAAAAAATGAAATACCACCCCAAAACCCACATTTTGCATATCAATCCAATGCCATCCATGGCCTAAATTATGTTACAATTCAACAGACAACACAGAAACAGTTTTTATGCACCCATGAGGATGACTACCTCCGGGCCTACTGGCACACTAGGCCGCAAGCTTGGAGGCCTATGGCAAAAGCACAGTGGCTGTTCCCACAAAATGGCCGCCAACACATGGCCAGGCCACCCAGAACAACAAGAAAAGGAACACAAGACAGACAATGCAGGCCTATGGCAAAAGCACAATGCCTGGCTTTACAAAATGGCCGCCACCCACATGGCCAGGCCACCCAAAATAACAAAAAAGTGAAGACAAAGGACAGGACCAGGCAGTTGGAGACTCTGGGCAACATCCTTCCTCTTGAAAAAAATTGTAAAACAAAAAAAAGTGACTCCTTTCTCACCAAACTACATCTAAATGACAACCTGAGGAGTTTTTTGTGCAAAATGAACTAAATCACCATTTTCGAGAAGGTTTTATGATGCTCGAGAGATATTCTTCGCCATATTGTAAATTCTGCGTGTTCGGCATCGCGATCGTCACAAAAAGTCGTTATCGCGCGCGCGAAAACGTACATTGAGCGCGCGAAGAAGATAAAAGTGTAAGTCTGCGTTGTCGCGCAGTGCGGAGTTGCCCAAAGTCCGCGAGCTGAACGCCCAGGGTTACCTACTGGCTGAAAAGGCCTATTTATTTAACAAACACCCAAAAAATGAAATACCACCCCAAAACCCACATTTTGCAAATCAATCCAATGCCATCCATGGCCTAAATTATGTTACAATTCAACAGACAACACAGAAACAGTTTTTATGCACCCATGAGGATGACTACCTCTGGGCCTACTGGCAGACTAGGCCGCAAGCTTGGAGGCCTATGGCAAAAGCACAGTGGCTGGTCCCACAAAATGTCCGCCACCACATGGCCAGGCCACCCACAAGTTCACAACAAGCATAAGCCAAGGGGAACAAAGAAAAGACATGCAGGCCTATATGGAAAAAGCAGCACACTACTAAACTACCACCACAAAATGGCCCCAAGCCACGTGGTCACTCACAGTCACAACAGGCCATGGAAAACAATGAACTCAAGCAGGCCTATAATAATATTACCAGACAAAGGAGGCCTGCAGTGCTAAACAACACAGCTTTAATACAAAAATGCAAAAACGAAAATCCACAGGGCTACGAAAGGTTGAAAAGTTACACAACAAGCACACACACACATCCAACAAAGGTATATATATTACACCCAAAAAGTGAAATACACCCCAAAAACCACTTTTACCAATTCAATCCAATGCCATCCATGCATGCCCTACATGATGTTTAAATTCAACAGACACCACAGAAACATGCACCCATGGGTACCTCTGGCTCTAGTCCGGGCCTACTGGCTGAAATTCCAATCAAAGAAAAACAACTAGGCCCCTGCCGAAACTACAGGCCACAACAATACATTTTAAAAACTATGGAAATCCCCCCAAAAAATGTAGGTACAAACAAGCCTCAATCAAAAAAACAAGTACACCAATTCTACAACTTACTTGTAAAATCTCAAATCCAAGAGTCCTCAAATCCAATCCAATGATATGATGCAGCAGACAGACACAAAAAGTGATCCTTCCAGCTCCAAATCCAAATGAAAGTGAACAGCACATGGACAAAGCACTGGGAGGAGCCTGCTGGACAGGAACAGGAAGTTTGAGAATCAGGGGCACTTCCTTCCTCTTGGAAAAAAAGAAAAAGGACTCCTTGCTCACCAAACTACATCTAAATGACAACCTGAGTCGTTTTTTGTGCAAAATGAACTAATTCATCATTTTTGAGAAGGTTTTATGATGCTCGAGAGATATTCTTCGCCAGATTGTAGTTTCTTCGTGTTCGGGATCGCGATCTTACCAACACTGCCGCCGGAAGTCAGATCGCGCGTCCGAATGACGTGTTCGCGTTCGCACACTCTCGTGGGATCGTGCGGCCGGATTCCAAATCTTGTGGCGCCCGCGAACGGATAGGAAGTCGCGTCGGCGAACGCAGAATCACGGTAGGTCGTTACCGCGCGCGCGAGAACGTATATTGAGCGCGCGAAGAAGAAAAACAGCTACGCTATGCCGCAAATTGCGTAGTGCACGGTAACTTCGCGTTCTACGCGAATCGCGAAGTTACCGAAACTTCGCAAATTCCGCGAGCGTAGCGTAGTTCACCGCCCAGGGTTACCTCTCAGCCTCAGCCTTCTCTTTGGCTGCCTCCATGGCCAGTTTCCTTTCCTCTATACTGAGCTTGGCCATCTGTAGCCTGAACTATCTCTCCTCTCTCCTTTCCACCAGCTCCTCTGGGGACACTCAGCAGGAAGATACACTGCTCCATGCTCTGGCATGGAACTCCAAATCAGGGGTCAAGTCATCCCCTTCAGCAGGCTGCTGCCTCTCAGTACTGAGATCCAAATCCTCTTCTTGCCTGTCCATCTCATCATTTCCTTCCTTTGCTGTAGCAAGTGGCTGGTGGATTTCCGCTCAGGCTCTCTGTGCCTTTTGACATTTTCTCCTTCCTGGTGGTGCTCTTGACTGGAAGTCCCCTCTCCTTACAGAACTCTTTGAGCTGGGCCAAAGTATAGGAATCCGTGTTTGCCAGCTCAAACTCCATACTTCTAGAAGTGGATATAGGCACAACAGACAGAGAGAAAAGTTTGAAAAATCAAAAAGGCCAATCAGGAGGGATTTAAACTCAAATTGGTCTTAGATATGGGATGGTAGTTTACACTAAATCACTGAATGGCACTGCATAAACAGAATTCCATTCGTCACCACTGAACACCAGTGTGAGAAATTGGGTTACTGTTTGACTGGGGTGTGAGCCCTGATCAAACAGCAACTGCAATCCATGTCAGGGTGTGTTAGACCAGACAGCTTTAGGGTGGTCTCCCCACTCCAACTTTTTGCCTTCCTACTCTTTTTTTCGAACCTCGTTTTTGCTGGCTTTAGGACTCTGTGCACTTTGCCACTGGTAACCAGTGCTGAAGTGCTTGCGCTCTCTCCCCTAAGCATGGCAATATTGGCTCAACCTCAATTGGCATATTTAATTGACTTATAAGTCCCTAGTAAAGTGCACTACATGTGCCCAGCACCTGCGAATTAAATGCTACTAGTGGGCCTGCAGCCCTTATTGTGCCACCTACTTAAGTAGCAGTCTAACCCTCACTCAGTCTGAGCATTTCGACCTAGCAAGATAAACCTCTTGCCAAGCCCAAACCTTCCCTTTTTATCCATATAAGTCACCCCTAAGGTAGGCCTTGGACAACCCAGAGTATAAAAGGCAGGACCTATACTTGGAAGTTATACATGTCCTGGTAGTGAAAAACTCTCAAATTCTCTTTTCACCACTGCAAGGCCTATCTCTCCTGTAGGACGCCTAATTGGGTGTGGCATCCACCAGGGCTGCGTTCTTGCCCCCACCTTATTTTATTGTTCATTAATGAATGTATTTCTTACTTATTCTATTGTGTGAATGATCCCCCTAAAACTGCTGGGTCCAAAGTGTTGTGTCTGCTTTTTGCAGACAACACACTTCTTTCAAAAACAGTCCAAGGCTTAAACACTCTTTTGGGGAGGTTCAGCCTATTTTGCCAAGATCATGGTTTAGAAATAAATAACTCTAAAACTAAATACATGATATTTAGCCATAAGAAAAATCCTAAAGGGAATGTGGTATCAAAGTGAGCTAAACTGGAAAGGGTCTCAGAATTCAATTATCTAGGGGTGAGATTGAATGATTCTAACAGTAGTGCCCAGTTAGAAAACAGCATACTGACTCTGAAACACAAAGCTGGGTCCATTGTCAGATTTGTGAATAGAGCTTCCAGGTATTCTTTGTCCCAGCTTTGAAAACATATAGGGCCCAAGTATGTGGAGCAGTTTTACAAGGGATTGAACTGTGGGGATAAAGTAATCTTGACCCATTAGATAGAGGTGAAAACTCTTTCCTTAGATCGTTGTTGAGACTCCCAAAAAGTACCCCATTAATCCCTTTAAGGTTCGATCTCAACATCAGACAAAGTACAGATATAACTTGCCTAAAGCCTATCTTATATTGGGTTAGGCTGTGGACATTAGAAATATTAGCTCCATATAGGGAGTGTCTCAGAGAAATGCGTGCCAATCATTCAGCACATAAAATCCCCTGAGTATACCATGTCAAAACCTGGCTGGTCAGGTTAGGACTGACTGACTTTTTGCTTCATCCCACTGCTATCCCAAGTAGCACCAGTGAATCTGTCAATCATTCCTACTGGAATGATGTTCTTTGCTCTAAAATCTCTGCAACCACTGCGGGTAACCTTACAAATGTGTTCCTGTCCTTCAAATGTGGCCACAATTTGAAGAATTCATGAATTACGTCAATGTGCCATCTTCAAGGTCTCTTTTCATTAAATTTAGGGAAGGGATATTACCTATTGCCTCTTTTACTGCCTCATTAACCAGGAATGCTAACTCCACCAGCCAGTGTCCCATGTGGTGCCAGGCACTGGAGAATGAGGAACATTTACTGTTTTTCTGTGGCGCTTATGCAAAACAGTATGCTCGCTTGATTATTCCTTTCTGTCGCCTTCTTGGGCTTGACGACAGGGGCACTGCTCTGAGAGTATGTAAGACTGATACCAGGAGCTGCATTGTTTACTCAATATAAAGCTACCTATGCTCCATATGGTACATCAGAGCAAGAAAAGTGGGAAGAAACTAACATTTCAATGGCTGTGTCCCTGTTGTTTTAACTTTTGTGTTGCTTTAAGCATCTTAATTCAAGCACGTTACTCGGTATACTCCAAGCACCTCCTGCAAGCTAGCTGTAGAATTTGCATTTCCAAGTTGATCCAATTCCACCCAAGTCCAATTACCTTTACAAGAATAGTGGGGAGACACTAATAGTTCCAGATGGAGGCTCTGTTGTTTTAATTTCTCATATAGCACAATGCATTTTAATCTAGATCTAGTGTTCTTGAAGTTACTTTTAGGGCCCCTGTCATAAAACTCCCAGTCAGCATAGCGGACCCTTTGAAACCCCCCATTCTTTCTAGGACTCCTTCTGATGTTTTTGTCCCTCTGGAAACTGCTTGACTAAGGGGGTCTTTGGTGGGGCCTACGACGTTATCAGATGTATTACGTACTATTTATAACTTCAGCCAAGTGTATATTCTATTGGAACATCATGGTTGTATCACCTTACTCTATTTTTATTTATGTACACTAACAGGGGATTTTTTAAAAATCGTTATGTTTTTATGTATTGAGTATATTTTATGTGCACTTTTATGGTTTTATAAGAACTGAAATAACGTGACTTGATTGATTGATTGATTACCTTATCACAATTTAAAACTCAAACTTATGGTAAAGTTGGATTTCAAATGGCATTTCTGAAAATGCCACTTTTAGAACATTGGTCTATTCATATTTTAGCCATATGGTGCCTGCTACCTATCTCTGCTACACATCTGGGGAGGGTGACAGCTTGGCTTTGTGTATTCCCCATAGATAGCCACACACAATCAGAGCTTAGGTATGACTTGATGAGCCATCCTGGCAGGATAGGTGGGAGTGGCTGGACCCAGCCTCACTTACACCTGAATAGTCTGTGTCCTGTCCCCACACAAAGGGCTGCATAAATCCCTGTAGTGAGTCTGGAGCCAGGGCAGGTAGGGAGGACCTCTGCGCATTTCAAAGGCATGTCTTCGAAGTCTCTCCCACTTCAAAGGCACAACTGCATATAAGTACTGGACTTCTGACACCACCACTTCCGTACACTTCTGTATCTGTGAAGACTTTGCCAAGAAGGACTGCTGTGCTGCTGGACTGCTGCTTTGTTGGACTCCTGCCTTGCTGCGCTGCCCTGCTGCCTGCTGGTCCCCTGCTTGTGTGAAATGGACTGGACCTGCATCACTTGAACCCACAGTGACTCCAACGGCTAGCTGACTGGCCTCCTGATCCGAAGTCTCAGGGACATAAAAGACTTCCAACCACCCTGCTTTTGCACATGGACTCTGCTATCTGTGAATCTGCCCTGCCAAGTGGTGCCACCACAGTCCTTGATGCTTGGAAGTGGGCCTAAGGTGCTTGCTCCAGCAAAACTCAAGCATCCTGTGTCGAACCGGTGCATTGCCGCCATTGCATGGATCAGAGCCAGTGCATCGCCCCTGTTGTGAGGATCAGAACTGGTGCATTGCTCCTGTTGCATGGATCAGATCCAGCTCATCGCCTCTGCTGCTTGGATCAGCCTGATGCATTGCCTTCAGAACCACCATTGCGTGATGCTCTTCCCGGTGGAAGGTCTTCCCATCTCTGTTGATGACATCCTTGATGACAACAACGTCAAATCTACACATCACAGCTCTTTGCTAATTTAGGCAATGCATTGCTGCTGCTGCGTGGATTAGGACGGGCGCATCAATACTAAAGCATGGATCGACACCAATGCATCACTTTGGCTGCACCCCACATTTTCCACATCGACGCAGCCAGGATCAAGGTGCTTTTGTTCAGCAGAGCTCACTGGGTCCCTGTATCCAGCCCATTTTCCATCATGGTCAGCCTGAACTTTTAACTTTGTCTCTGCGAGGTGCGACCAGATTCCCCACATAAGCGCTTATTGCTTCTAAGCACTATTTACAGTTTATTCTTTAAAAATTCATATCTCAAATTCTATAGTTGGATTTTTGTAATTTTGGTCTTGTTTTATTTCTTAAATTAAGTTTTATTTTTCTTACCTGGTATGGAATCTTCATGTGTGGTCTTTTCATTTTTCTACTGTTTGAAGTGATGTACAAATACTTTACAGACTGACTCTAAGCTAAACCTGACAGCTCTGTGCCAAGCTACCTGAGGGTGAGCACAGGCTAATTTATTCATCGAGGGTCCTGTCGATGGGGGCTGCGATGTGATGTGCGGTATCGAGGATGCTGTGAGCAGCGCACGCAGTCAGGACAATGCGTCGGTTCCGAAGGGCTGCGGGCTGAGATGTGGTGTCCGGCACCAACACCGAGACTGCCATCACCGAGGGATGCGGAGGCCTGCACCAAGGATGTGTCGTGCAGTCAGATCGATATGGTAGTTCCGAAGAGCTGAGATGCAATGCGGGTCTTTGTGATGGGTCCAATCTATGCAGCAGCTGCGATGTGTCGGTTCTGCTCGGGTTTGCGCCACACGGCAGAGGAGATGCATCTGATCCGCTTGATACATAGAGGCTGGTAAGCCCACTTCCAAGAGTCCAACACTGGGGTGGCACCATATGGCAGGGTAGACTCATAGAGGGCAGAGCCTAGGTGCAGGTGCCAGGTTGCTAGAGCCTTCTGTCTCTGAGGCTCAAGTCAGGAGGCCAGCCAACTAGCCCTTCAAGACACTATGGGATTCTGGGTTCAAGAGATGCAGGTCCAGCCCTTCTCCCTGAGGCAGGAGGGCAGCAGGCAGCCAGTCAGCACAGTAAAGTAGGAGTCCAGCAGAGTGCAGTCCAGCAGAGAGGCAGTCCTTGAGGAGTACAGCAGTCCTTCTTCCTTGCAGGTTATCCATAGGTCCAGAAGTGTACTGAAGAGTTGGTGCCTCAAGTCCAGTATTTATACCCAGTTGTGCCTTTGAAATGGGGCAAGAAGATTCTAGGGATTTCTCTTTGAAGTCCAGAGGCATCCTGCCTTCCACGCCCTGACTCAAGACCAACTACAGGAGGTATGCAGCCCTTTGTGTAGAGCGAGGACACAGCCTAGCCAGGTGTAAGTGTAGCCTTGTCCAGCTCCTCCCTCCCATCATGCTAGTGAAGGCCCATCCAAGCACACTTAAGCTCCCTATTGCTTGTGGCTGTCTTGGAGGAATACACAAAGCTCAACTGTCAGCTACACCTAGTTATGTGTCCAAAGACAGGCTACAGATATCAAATGGCTAAGGCAAGAAAATGGCAACTTTCTAAAAGTAGCATTTTCAGAATTGCAACTTAAAATCTGACTGCACCATAAGTTAGGATTTTAAATTGTGATTCCAAAGAAATCAAACATGAACAGATCATCTCTTCCCATTTGGAAATTACTCTTATGAAATGTAATAAGTCCATTGTTATTCCATGGAATAGTCCTTACAGTAGGGAAAAGCTAATTTAACAGTTTCCCACTATAAGGACCTGTAAAACTTAAACGTACATGTCCTACTTTTTAAATATATTGTACCCTGTCCTCTGGGCTATCCAGAGTCTTCACTAGGGGTGGCTTATATATATTAAAAAGGAAAGTTTGGGCCTGGCAAAAGGTTTATTTTGCCAGGTCAAAATGGCAGGCTAAAACTGCACACACTTGCTCTGCAATGGCAGGCTTGAAACATGTTTAAGGGGCTACTTAATTGGCTAGCACAATTGGTGCTGCAGGGCCACTAGTAGCATTTAACTTACAGGCCTGGGGCACATGTAGCATACTTTATTAGGGACTTCTCAGTAAATTAAATATGCCAATGGGCTATAAGCCAATTCTACCATGTTTTAGGGAGAGAGCAAAAGCACTTTAGCACTGGTTAGCAGTGGTAAAGTGCACAGAGCCCTAAGGCAAACAAAAACCAATTCAGCAAAAATAGGAGGAGGAAGGTAAGAAGTCTGGGGATGACCTTGCAGAAAGGGCGAGGTCCAACAATATTTGTAAAATCCTTCTTCCACGTACCGGGTTTGAAAGCGAGGTTACACTTCTCGGAAATCTGAAAATGTGCAACCTTGAATAACATAACTTCCGTACCTACTTGAGTCATGCACATTAGAAAGCGTAATCAAAGCTACTGGCAGCTGCAAACTACTGTGAAACAACATCCATGTTTTATCATAAAACATTGGTACATTTTTGATTATATATGTAAACATTAATACTGTAGCATGCAGATGTATATGAGCATGATACAAACAGGATTTAGATTTTCACATCATGTACAGTAACAGAAAAATATCAGGCTCATTACAGCAGTAGTTTCAGATAATTTTGCCATATGAAGTAGGTTTTCCAGGCAGTTCTCAATGAGCATTCAGGACATAAGCAATAAATCAATGATTGTCTAAGAAGGCTGGCCTTCCCCATGGTGTAGAGTGATTTCCAATTACCACTGAGAAAAATTGGTCTAAATTGTGAGTTTTTTTAACACAACTTTAAAACAGATAGACTAACGTAAGCCTTACTATTCATACACAATTCTGAATGGGCACCCATGGAGTATTGCACTCATTTCATTGTGTGCCAGACAAACCTGCTATTCATGCACTAAGAAGTGATAGCAAACCAGAGCAATTTCAGTCAAAATATTTGAAATTTGGATGAAAATCCAATGCAGTTTGAATATTCTGGATAACCAAATTAAATTTTTTGAGATTTGTGTCTTCAGAATTAAATCTTTACCTCCCACCTCCTTTCAGTTTTCAATTTTCCATCCTACTCTTCTCAATTAGATTTTTATTAAAATACTATGACAGAGAATGTGTTTGCAGAGCGAGTGCGCTGAAGTGCACTTTAATGAGAGATCACCCAATTATCAGATTTAAATATATATTGGAAATGCAATAATTTTTTATCCAAGCATGTGCGTCATATTTTCTGCAAATATGTGCTTTGTGTTATCAAATGCCAGGTTAAACATCTGAAATAAATTCAATTTACCTAAACAACAGTTTGTAAATGTTTTAAATTAACTACTCCTTCACCCCCAAAAGGCTTTAGGGCCTGATTTCGAATCTGGCGGTCTTCCAACCACCAGACTCATGGTGGCGGTCCACCGTCCACCGCATTACAACTTTGAAAGTCATGGCGGCGGAGGACCACAGGCTGCGTGAGGGAGCAGTCATTCCATGGCGGTGGCGCAGCTACGCCACAATGTAAGATGCTCAGTGGGACTGGCGCAGTCCTGCTGAACATATTACAAGTTCCGCCACCGCCAGCCATTTCATGGCGGGAGCCCAGCCATGAAAAGGCTGGCAGTGGAGGAACAATGGGGCCCTACAGCGCCCCCATGGCCCCCTGTCATGGGGATACATTGAGGAGGGCACAACATGACACGGTCCATGCCGTGCTGGAAATTGTTTGCTGTTCCTATTGCAGTGCCTGTTTTTCAGGCACCGCCATGGGAAAGGCGAAGGACTATCCACTGTACACAAGTTCAACTCATAATACGGTGGGCGGTCCTTGTGCAGTTTTGGTGCAGCTATGCCGGGGGAGAGCGGCGCAGCTGCTTCAAACTCGTAATCAAACCCTTAAACCAAGACATTTGGTTCACATCATCATTTTGGTTCATTTTCTTACTGCTTTTTCTCGCTTGTGTCACACTATTACATCTCCTTTCCTTCATTCTTTTTCTGCCCTTTCTTTCATGATTACTTTTTTCTTTTGTATCTATTCATGCTTCTGTTCTTCTTACACTTTTCTATTTGGCTTCACTCTTTAGTCTGCTTCAAGCTTCTTCATGCATTTTGTTTTTTTCTCATATACTTCTCATAATATTTATATTATTTCGCCCTCCCTCTTTTTGCACTTATCTCTTCGTTCCTTCCTTTTTTCTTTGCATCCTTTTCTTTCTTCCTCTTTTTTACTTTACTTTCATATTTTCTTTCTTCATTGCTTACTTTCTCTTTCCTTATTCCTTCCATATAATTCGTTTTTTGTTTCTTTTTCTTTTTTTTTCCAATTTACTGTCTCCCATCTTTTGTCAATTTTTTTTCTTCATTTCCGCCTTTCTTCCAATCCTTTTCTTTTCTTTCTTTCTTCATGTTCTTTCATCCCTCTTTCTTTTTCCATGTCTTCTGCCGTTTTTCTCCTCCTGTTCCTTGAATTTGTTCTTTTCTTCCCATTTCTTCCATTCTTGCTCATTTCTTCCTTGCATGGATCATTCCTTTATTTTACTATCTCCTCATTGTAGTTGCTGGGGAAGGGGATTAATGATGCCTGAGGGAGGGAACGCTTGATGCTAAGGACACACACAATTCTTTACGCTTGTTTACCTAATCTACTGAGCAGTTTTCCCAAAATTTGAACATATGTCCAACAGGTACATAATTCTCTGCAGTAGGTTGCATACCTCCCGGTGCTATGTGATTAGCATTCAGAATTTGTGACATACATATTACATGGAACTCTGTCCAGCAGCCAATGTCGCTCCGAAAAATGTTAACGGTTAAAGGGGGAAGAATCTTACTTAAATAAAGGGGAATGGAGCAATTTTTTGACATCGCAGTTTCTCTAAAGCACCCATTGCATTGTGTAAGAGTTACTCATAATTAAGGCATACCTTTCAAGGGCACGGCATGTCGGGTCAATTGCTTGCAGGCTACTACTTAGGAAATATTGCTAGACCAGGAGACAGGTCAGGCACATATCAGACTGAAGAGGCCCAATTGACTTTTCATTGATACAGATCTGTCAGAGGTCACCCATTCTGAAATGGATACTGGGAACACCAAGCCCCGAGATCCATCGCACCAGGAGGAGGGTTGCACCAGGAGGATATGGGCCCATTTAGTGCTACAAGGTGCTGATGTAACTCCTGCAGTGCAGAAAGCTGCTGATTTGGTTGTGGACGCCAAGCCCCAATATCAATTGCCCCAGTAGAAAGCGCCAGTGGGGGGTCCTCCGCTAAGGCAGAGGAGCGTCGCCCCACTAAACAAAAGGAAAAATAAAATGATAATAACTATCATTATTATTGTTAGACCTGGCGTCCTTGGCGTGGGTCTCCCATCCATTTTTTCGTAATGCCTCCACTGTTGCCGATATGTTTTTGCTGGACTAGATGCTCATGGGCACTTTGCCGCTGCTAATCAGTGCCAAAGTGCAAGTGCTCCCTATCGTGAATTGATGTATGTATTAGTGACTCCATGATTGGATGATTGGTTTACTTGTCAGTCCCTAGTACCGTGCACTGAGTGTGCCCAGGGCTTGTAAATCCAATGCTGCTGGTGGGCTTGCAGCACGGGTTGTGCCACCCACAGAAGCAGCTTGTAAAGTGTGTCTCAGGCCTGCCATTGCAGAGCCTGTGTGCAGCCTAGGGCTGCCATGTCGACTTGGTGAGTGCACCCACTTACCAGTCCCTAAACCTTCCCTTTACTGCATGTTGGTCACCCCTAAAGTAGGCCCTAGGGCAGGGTGCATTGTAAGTATAAGGTAGGACATGCCCTGGTGTGTGTGGCATGTCCTAATAGTGAATTACAGCCATTTTCGTTTTTCACTATTGCAAGGCTACCTGCTCCCCATAGGCCAGAATGGGCAGACTGACTATTACACCTTATAGTCAGAACTGACCCAGGGAACATGGTAGAAAAACGAATTTAGTATGCCTGAACTCAGGATGATAAAATACATCTTTTAGTGAAGCTGGTTTTAATATTCTGTGTTCGAAAATACCACTTTTAGAAAGTGGGTATTTTCTTGCCTAACTATCCAAGCCTGCTTCTGCTAGGTTGTGTATTCCTTGTCTGGAGATTGAGTGACAGGGGCTGGGGGTGGCTACAGTAGACAGGGTGAGTCAGCACAGGGCTGAATAGAAAGATCTGCATCCAGAGTGGAGGGAGGAGTTGCACCTGGGTCTGAATAGGGCTGTGCCTGCCTTCCACAATGCTGGCTTCACCTCCTGCCGGGCGGCTGAGCACTCTGCCCCACATTCTGAAAGGAAAGAAGGAGTCAGAAAAACAAGGTGCTCCAGGACTGACCAGAACTGGTTTTGGGCTAGGCAGAGGCCTCTCTGCCTTCAGAGAACAAAGAGAAACTGTGTATAAAAAGGGGACCCAGACCCCTAGGAAATTAGACCACTTTTGGGAACAAGAAGAAACCTTTGCTGAGGAGCGGAACCAAGAAGAAACTGAGGAGAGACTATCCCTAAGCCTGAAGTGCTGCTTGGGGGATTGGCCTGCAGTAGTTTGCCTGACTGCCAAAGAAAGCAGAAAGGAACTTTTGCTTTGCTGTGACTTTCATCAACTTGTGAAGGATCTCCAAGGGCTTGGAAGAGAGCTTGCCCCCTGACCGAAGTCCCAGGACCATTGGACTTCACCCCCTTTGTGAATTGCTGCTGGAAACTCTGTTTCAGTGGCTACAGAGGTAGGGAGCTGTGACCGACTCTCAAGACCGACTCGGTGTCCTGTAAGCACCGCATCGAAGCACCGTCTCGCCCTGCAACGCACAGCCCTGGTCTCAAAGACTCCGTCAACGAGCCGCTGCCTGCACCGCATCGAGGGACAACGCGTCCTGCAACGCTTCGCTATGCCAAATCGAACTGGTCCGACTGACACGGTCACTGCTGCTGAGTTCGAGTCCTGTGACCGCACCGGAGTTGGGCACCGCTCGCACGCTTTGCGACGCACCGCCCGACTCGCACCGCTGTCCGGACTGATCGACGCCAGCTCCTGAATCCGGCTCCGTCGCCGCACCGCAACCTGCCAGCACCTCATCGAAGCTCCGTCTCGCCCTGCAACGCACGGCCCTGGTCTCACCGACTCCGTCTCGACGACGTCAACGAGCCGCTGCCTGCACCGCATCGAGGGACAACACGTCCTGCAACGCTTCCATTATTGCATCGCGACCGCGACGAACAGCCATCCGGCTCGCATGCCCGTGCCTGCCGCTTCAAGTAAAAGGTACTGTGACCGAGTCTGTCTACGCTGTGTTGGCCCGTCTCGACGCGGTCAGCTGGATTTGTTAGACTCTGTTTGTTCTCGACATCGCCGTAGCTGGAGGAGGCTACCGACTCGCACAGAACCTTGAATTAAGCCTTTTTGATCAGAACTAAGCACTCTTGACAGTATTGTGGATTATTTTTGTCGTTTATGGTCTTGTGATAAATCTATATAAAGTATACCTATTTTTATAAATATATAACCTGTGTGGTGTCCATTTGTAGTGTTGTCACTTGATTACTGTATGTGTTCACAAATGCTTTACACACTGCCTCTGAACTAAGCCTGTCTGCTCGAGCCAAGCTACCAAGAGGGTGAGCAGGGGTTATTTCAGGAGTGTACCTACTTTCCCTGACTAGACTCAAGGGTCCCTATTTGGACAAAGGTACCTACCTCTGCCAACTAGAGACCCCCAAATCTAACATTGTTGGTCAGCGGTGAGGATTCTGGACTTGGAGGATTCTGGATTTGTGACTCATGTACAGTGATTGGTGAACACTACTTAGTGAGTGCAGACCAAAAACGCAACCACATACTTTAATAGCATTTTTTCTGGGATTTCCTATTTTTGCAACTGCCAAGTTTAATCACTATGGAGAAACCAGCATCAGTAGCCTCTGTTGAGTGTGATTGGGAAGAAGAGAGGCTAGAATGCTACACCCTCAAGCAGCTCAGGCAATTCTGCAAAAAGTTTAAAGTGTCCATGACCGGGCTCTCCAGGAAGGAGGACCTCCAAAAGGCGCTGAGGGCATGGGTCGAATCAAGGAGTGCCCCTGTGGAGGGGCTGAGAATGCAGAAGGGCAGCTGGAGGGGCTATTGGGTCTAGGGGCTGGAAGACCACCTTCCCCAGTAGGTAGCAGTGTTTCTGCCAGAGGACTGTCTCCAGAGGAGTTGGAGGACAGGAAAGAGAGTAGGATGCACGAAATGGAGCTGACCAAGCTCAAGCTGAATGGGCAGTTAGAATTCGAAATGCAAACTAGGAAATTAGCCCTAGAGGAAAAGAAAATGCAGTTTGAACATGAGAAAGTTTTGAGGCAGTTGGAATTGAAGGCCAAAAGCTTAGAGATTACTCCCTCTGGTGGCAGTCTACCGCCTGCGCCTGTTGAAGCTAGGGTGTATATTCCCAAAGATGTGGTGAAGGAGTTTTTAAAAATGATGACATTGGGCAGTGGTTCAAAGCCTATGAGGTAGCCATGTCTTCCCACCGGGTCCCTGAGAAGGATTGGGGAGCGGGGTTGTGGGGACGGTTCCTCAGTGAAGGGCGGGATACCTTGTTGGATTTGCCCTCTGAAGTCTATAATTCGTACAGCCACATGAAGGATGCCTTAATGACTAGGTATGGTTTGACCCCTGAGCTTTATAGGCAAAGGTTCAGGAACTGTAGTAAGATTGAAAGCAGTACCTGGGTTGAATATGTGACCTTCTTTTGCAGAGCCTTGGATGGTTGGGTAAAGGGTAGCAAAGCGACTGATTTTCAGGCGCTCTTTGATTTGATTTCATGGGAGCACTTGTCCAGTAATTGCTTTCCTGAGCTACGCCAGCACCTGATTGATAGTAAGCTGACTAACCCTAGGCAGCTTGCTGAGGAGGCGGACCGCTGGGTGAGTACCCGGGTCCACAAGGGTCACGTGGGAGACTCCGCCAAGGGTGGGCAGGGTCCCCAGCAGAAGAGTGGGGGGACAAGGGTAAACAGAGGGAGTTCCATAAAGGGCCCCAAAGTAGACCCCAAGGGAACCAAGGGAAAGGTTCCCAGCCTCCCCTGAGAAGAAGCCAGTGGCCCTGACAGGCCCCCCTGTTCACCAGGGACCACTGGTATGTTACAAGTGTGGCGCCCCTGGCCACAAGGCAAACGATCCTCATTGCCCTTTGCATGGAAAACCAGCACCCACTGGTGCAGTCCCCCGGCAGTTGGCTAGTGTAGCCCTGGGGGAGGAGTTGGGTGCCCAAGGTGGGGGGATCCCACAGTGTTTTCCCTTGTCTCATTAGGAGACTCTGAGATGGTCCCTAGGACCCCGCTGCCTGAGAACACTAAGAAATACAGGCAGTGGGTGACCATCAATGGCCATAGGGTGGAGGCTCTGAGAGACACAGGAGCCAGTGTGACAGCTGTCAAGTGTCACCTGGTGTCTAAGGAGCAGGTTATCCCTGATGCATTCTATCCGGTTGTTGCCGCTGACAACACAGAGAGTCACTGCAAGGTGGCTCAGGTTCCCTTTGAATGGGGGGTCTCGGGTACTCTTCAAGTAGCTGTGAGGCCAGCCATGCCTGTTGACTGTTTGTTAGGGAATGATTTGGAGAGCTCACCTTGGGCTAAGGTGGAGCGGAGTGCGCATTTAGAAATGTTGGGCTTGCCTGATTGGGCATGTGTGACCACCCGGTCAATGGCAGCGAAAGGTGTTCAAGAGGACCTGGAGCCTGAGAGGGAGGCCCAGGTGCCTGCCAGAGAGAGAAGAGGCAGGGGGCGCGGGAAACCGGCCCCCGAAGTTCCCACGGTCCAGGAGGAGGCAGACCCTGAGGGGGATGCCCTGGAGCCTACAGGGGAACAGGTAGCTGAACTGGGGGACCTACCTGAGCTGACCCATTGGCAGCAAGAAGGAGGACCCTCCAGGGAAGAGTTCTGCGAGGAGCAGAGCGCATGCCCCTCTCTCGTGGGTCTGAGGCAACAGGCCACAGACCAGGCAGCAGGTGATCAGTCTGGATCACATTGGATTTACTGGGAGAATGGTCTCCTGTATTAAGAGCCTAAGGTTGCTGAGCCTGGGTCAGCCCGTGTGCTGGTGGTACCCCAGCGCTTCAGAGCCTTCCTACTGGGGTTGGCTCATGATGTACCGTTAGCGGGACATCTGGGGCAGGACAAGACCTTTGACAGGCTTGTTACCCATTTCTATTGGCCCCAGATGCGCAGGAGTGCCGCCACTCACTGCAGGACATACCAGACTTGCCAGGCAAGTGGAAAGAGTGGGAGGAAGCACAAGGCTCCTCTCCAGCCATTCCCTGTGGTCAGCACCCCCTTTGAACGGGTGGGTATTGACATTGTGGGGCCACTGGACCCCAAGACAGCCATGGGCAACAGGTTTATCCTGGTCTTGGTGGACCATGCCACCCGGTACCCTGAAGCCATCCCTCTGAGGACAGTGATGGCCCCCGTGGTGGGACGGGCACTGATGGGAATTTTCTCACGTGTGGGATTCCCTCAAGAGGTGGTGTCTGACAGAGGTACCAACTTCGTGTCCAAGTACATGAAGTCCCTATGGCAGGAGTGCGGTGTAACTTACAAGTTCACCACTCCTTACCACCCTCAAGGAAATGGGCTGGTTGAGAGATTCAACCGGACCCTCAAGGGCATGATTATGGGTCTGGAAGAACCCATGAGGCGTAAATGGGACGTCCTCTTACCATGCCTGTTGTTTGCATACCGGGAGGTGCCACAGAAGTCTCTAGGGTTCAGTCCCTTTGAGCTCCTCTATGGACACCCGGTGCGAGGACCTCTGAGTTTGGTCAAGGAAGGCTGGGAGCAATCTCCCAGGAAACCTCCCCAGGATGTATACAGTTACATGCTGGCCTTCAGGAACCAGACTAGGCGTTTCAGAGAACTTGCTGAGGCAAATATGGAAGCCAGCCAGGAGGAGATGAAACGGTGGTACGACCAGAATGCCACTCTGGTAGAGCTTCAGCCTGGTCAGAAAGTGTGGGTCATGGCCCCTGTGGAGCCTTGTGCGCTCCTGGACAGGTGGACCGGCCCTTTTACGGTGGTGGAGCACAAGAGTCCAGTTACCTATTTGGTGGACTTGCAGTCTCCCAGGAACCCCTTGCGGGTCCTGCATGTGAACCGCCTGAAGCCCCACTTGGAGAGGTCCCAAGTGGGCATGCTCTTAGCTACAGATGATGGAATGGAGGAGGAGACCGAGCCTCTTCCTGACCTCCTGTCAGCCCGAGAGCAAGATGGATCAGTGGAGGGAGTAAACCTCTCTACCTCCCTGACACCTGAGCAGCAGGGTGACTGTCGCCAACTGTTGGGACAGTTCTCTGACCTGTTCTCCCTGGTTCCCAGTGTCACTCATTGGTGCGTCCATGATGTGGACACTGGGGACAGTCTTCCTGTGAAGCACAAGGCTTACAGGGTGACTGACAGGGTCAGAGCCTGCATCAAGGAGGAGGTCTCCAAGATGTTTGCGCTAGGGGTGATTGAGTCCTCTAACAGCCCTTGGGCCAGCCCAGTGGTCTTGGTTCCAAAGGCTGCCACGCCTGGTGCCACACCAGAACTCCGGTTCTGTGTGGACTACAGGGGACTCAATTCCGTCACCAGGACTGACGCCCACCCCATCCCCAGAGCTGATGAGCTCATAGATCGGCTAGGGGCTGTGCTGTACCTCAGCACGTTTGACTTAACGTCTGGGTACTGGCAGATCGCCTTGACTGATGGGGCAAAAGAGAGGTCAGCATTCTCCACACCAGATGGGCACTACCAGTTCCGGGTGATGCCCTTTGGGATGAAGAATGCCCCTGCCACCTTTCAGAGGTTGGTCAACCAGGTGTTGGTTGGACTGGAGGATTTCAGTGCCGCCTACCTGGATGACATCGCAGTGTTCAGTGCCAGTTGGGAAGAACATCTGCGTCACCTCTGGGAAGTGTTGATGGCGCTGCGGAGGGCAGGCCTCACAATCAAGGCGAATAAGTGCCAGATTGGGCAGGGTTCTGTGGTGTACTTGGGACACCAGGTTGGGAGCGGCCAGGTGGCGCCCCTCCAACCGAAAATTGATACCATTCTGGCTTGGGAGCCCCCAAGACCCAGACAGAGGTGAGAGCCTTCCTAGGACTCACCGGGTATTACCGGAGATTCGTCAAGGGGTATGGCAGCATTGTTGCCCCCTTGACAGAGCTGACTTCCAAGAAGCAGCCCAGGAAAGTGATTTGGACTGACGCCTGTCAAAAAGCTGTTGACACCTTGAAGACTGCCATGTGCACGGCGCCTGTGCTCCAGGCACCCAACTTCTCCAATGAGTTCATTGGTCAGACCGGCAGCTTCAGAGCATGGTGTAGGGGCTGTTCTATCACAGATCAATGAGGAGGGCCTAGACCAACCTGTAGCCTTCATCAGTAGGAGGTTACTTCCCCGGGAACAGAGATGGAGTGCTATTGAGCGTGAGGCATTTGCTGTGGTCTGGGCACTGAAGAAGCTGAGACCATACCTGTTTGGGACTCACTTCCGGGTTCAGACAGACCACAGGCCCCTCAGATGGTTGATGCAGATGAGGGGTGAGAATCCAAAGCTGTTGAGGTGGTCCATTTCCCTACAGGGGATGGACTTTACGGTGGAACACCGCCCTGGTACAGAACACGCCAATGCTGATGGTCTGTCCAGATTTTTCCGCCTTAGTGATGAGAACTCCTTAGGGGTAGGGTAGTTCTCCCCACATTTCAGCTGGAGGGGACACGTGTTAGACCTGGCGTCCTTGGCGTGGGTCTCCCTTCCATTTTTCGTAATGCCTCCACTGTTGCCGATATGTTTTTGCTGGACTAGATGCTCATGGGCACTTTGCCGCTGCTAATCAGTGCCAAAGTGCAAGTGCTCCCTATCGTGAATTGATGTATGTATTAGTGACTCCATGATTGGATGATTGGTTTACTTGTCAGTCCCTAGTACCGTGCACTGAGTGTGCCCAGGGCTTGTAAATCCAATGCTGCTGGTGGGCTTGCAGCACGGGTTGTGCTACCCACAGAAGCAGCTTGTAAAGTGTGTCTCAGGCCTGCCATTGCAGAGCCTGTGTGCAGCCTAGGGCTGCCATGTCAACTTGGTGAGTGCACCCACTTACCAGTCCCTAAACCTTCCCTTTACTGCATGTTGGTCACCCCTAAAGTAGGCCCTAGGGCAGGGTGTATTGTAAGTATAAGGTAGGACATGCCCTGGTGTGTGTGGCATGTCCTAATAGTGATTTACAGCCATTTTCGTTTTTCACTATTGCAAGGCTACCTGCTCCCCATAGGCCAGAATGGGCAGACTGACTATTACACCTTATAGTCAGAACTGACCCAGGGAACATGGTAGAAAAACGAATTTAGTATGCCTGAACTCAGGATGATAAAATACATCTTTTAGTGAAGTTGGTTTTAACATTCTGTGTTCGAAAATACCACTTTTAGAAAGTGGGTATTTTCTTGCCTAACTATCCAAGCCTGCCTCTGCTAGGTTGTGTATTCCTTGTCTGGAGATTGAGTGACAGGGGCTGGGGGTGGCTACAGGAGACAGGGTGAGTCAGCGCAGGGCTGAATAGAAAGATCTGCATCCAGAGTGGAGGGAGGAGTTGCACCTGGGTCTGAATAGGGCTGTGCCTGCCTTCCACAATGCTGGCTCCACCTCCTGCTGGGCGGCTGAGCACTCTGCCCCACATTCTGAAAGGAAAGAAGGAGTCAGAAAAACAAAGTGCTCCAGGACTGACCAGAACTGGTTTTGGGCTAGGCAGAGGCCTCTCTGCCTTCAGAGAACAAAGAGAAACTGTGTATAAAAAGGGGACCCAGACCCCTAGGAAATTAGACCACTTTTGGGAACAAGAAGAAACCTTTGCTGAGGAGCGGAACCAAGAAGAAACTGAGGAGAGACTATCCCTAAGCCTGAAGTGCTGCTTGGGGGATTGGCCTGCAGTGGTTTGCCTGACTGCCAAAGAAAGGAGAAAGGAACTTTTGCTTTGCTGTGACTTTCATCAACTTGTGAAGGATCTCCAAGGGCTTGGAAGAGAGCTTGCCCCCTGACCGAAATCCCAGGACCATTGGACTTCACCCCCTTTGAGAATTGCTGCTGGAAACTCTGTTTCAGTGGCTACAGAGGTAGGGAGCTGTGACCGACTCTCACGACCGACTCGGTGTCCTGTAAGCACCGCATCGAAGCACCGTCTCGCCCTGCAATGCCCGGCCCTGGTCTCACCGACTCCGTCAACGAGCCGCTGCCTGCACCGCATCGAGGGACAACGCGTCCTGCAACGCTTCGCTACGCCAAATCGAACTGGTCCGACCGACACGGTCACTGCTGCTGAGTTCGAGTCCTGTGACCGCACCGGAGTTGGGCACCGCTCGCACGCTTTGCGACGCACCGCCCGACTCGCACCGCTGTCCGGACTGATCGACGCCAGCTCCTGAATCCGGCTCCGTCGCCGCACCGCAACCTGCCAGCACCGCATCGAAGCACCGTCTCGCCCTGCAACGCACGGCCCTGGTCTCACCGACTCCGTCTCGACGACGTCAACGAGCCGCTGCCTGCACCGCATCGAGGGACAACGCGTCCTGCAACGCTTCCATTTTTGCATCCCGACCGCAAGGAACAGCCATCCGGCTCGCACGCCCGTGCCTGCCGCTTCAAGTAAAAGGTACTGTGACCGAGTCTGTCTACGCTGTGTTGGCCCGTCTCGACGCGGTCAGCTGGATTTGTTAGACTCTGTTTGTTCTCGACATCGCCGTAGCCGGAGGAGGCTACCGACTCGCACAGAACCTTGAATTAAGCCTTTTTGATCAGAACTAAGCACTCTTGACAGTATTGTGGATTATTTTTGTCGTTTATGGTCTTGTGATAAATCTATATTAAGTATACCTATTTTTATAAATATATAACCTGTGTGGTGTCCATTTGTAGTGTTGTCACTTGATTACTGTATGTGTTCACAAATGCTTTACACACTGCCTCTGAACTAAGCCTGTCTGCTCGAGCCAAGCTACCAAGAGGGTGAGCAGGGGTTATTTCAGGAGTGTACCTACTTTCCCTGACTAGACTCAAGGTTCCCTATTTGGACAAAGGTACCTACCTCTGCCAACTGGAGACCCCCAAATCTAACAATTATCATTTTAATTTTCCTATTTCATCAGTGGATCTCCGGGCGCGGAGGGGCAGGCCAGAGCAGGGGGAGGAGTGGTTTACATTCCCTAATTGTGCACAACTGCTTGGCCCACCCTCTTGGATGGCCAAACAGTCTTGCGCACTTTGCATGTTCTCTACCAGGCTGCATTACACAGGCTGGTGAGGAACATGCAAAGCCTCCCATTCGCCGTCTGAGCGCCGAACCATGGTGCTCAGACCAATCATGACGCTGCATTGCAGCGTTGTGATTGGCTCAGGGGAGCTCAGGAGCCCAGGTGCTTCCTGCTGCCGGACGGGACTGCAGGAAGAGAAGGAAGCTGACGGAAGACGGAGGAGAGGAGGCGGCTGGCTGTTACAGGTAAGTGGGTTTATTTTTTTATTTTTTAGTCATCTCTCCCTCCTCCCGCCCACCCCACCACCCGGGTCTGATAGCAGCTGCTACTGGAAAGCGCGCACCATCAGGAGGGGTGGAGGAGGTGAGCTCCCTTAGATCTACAAAGCGCCACTGATACTCCTGCTGTGCAGACCATGCCAGACGGCCCAGGCCAATGGTAGGCCTGTCTTCCCTCTCAAAGCCCAGAGGAGGCTAAGCTCGGCCATCCCCCAGCCTCACTGCTTTGGATTTATTCATGTTAAACTGGTGAGGCCTTGACTTTGCTTCATAAGTCATTTGGAAATTCCTAGATGTTTACATTTTACTTTTTTTTAAAAAGGAAACCCTGGTTTAACATCGTATATCTAGATGCTTTACAGACTAAGCTCATTATAGTGGCGGAGGGTTGGGACCCCTACTTACCGGATAAAGCTCCTGAGCTCCCACCTCGGATTCAAATTACAAAAAGCGGCAATAATTATGGAAAAGGTAGACTGCTGATAATCCCCCATGTGCGGTTAAACCCAAATAGCCCACCAAATTATCTCTGTATAATTGCACCTTGAGAAATACTGATGCTCTTATTGAGAAAGTTAATATTATCTTAGACCCGGAAAAATCTTCCAATTTAGGATCTGCTAGCAAGCCACCAAAATATGCTAAATTATTTGAAAAGGGGTAAAAAAAAATCCAAAACCTAACCCGCCAAGCCTTTTCTGTTGAGAAGGTCAAAGTGATGAATCAATCAATCAATCAATCAATCAATCACAGAATTTGTAGAGCGCACTACTTACCCGCGAGGGTCTCAAGGCGCTGGTGAGAAAAAAAAAGGTGGGGGGGTGCTGCTACTGGTCGAACAACCAGGTCTTGAGTAGCCTCCTAAAGGTCAGCAGGTCTTGGGTCTGTCGTAGGCTTAGTGGAAGGGTGTTCCAGGTCTTGGCGGCGAGGTGGGAGAAGGATCTGCCGACGGTGGTTGTTCTTCGAATGCGAGGGACGGTGGCGAGGGAGAGGTCGGCGGAGCGGAGCTGGCGGTTGGGGACGTAGAAGAGGAGTCGTCTGTTGAGGTAGGCTGGGCCAGTCTTGTGGAGTGCCTTGTGTGCGTGGATGAGGAGTTTGAAGGAGATTCTCCTGTCGACGGGGAGCCAGTGCAGGTTCCTCAAGTGGGGGTGATGTGGCTGTGGCGTGGTACGTCGAGGATCAGGCGTGCGGAGGCGTTTTGTATGCGTTGCAGTCGCTTGATGAGCTTGGCCGGGGCTCCCGCGTAGAGGGCGTTCCCATAGTCAAGTCTGCTACTGACGAGGGCCTGGGTGATTGTTCTTCTTGTATCTGTCGGGATCCACCTGTAGATCTTGCGAAGCATGCGGAGGGTGTTGAAGCAGGAGGAGGAGACTGCGTTGACTTGCTTGGCCATGGAGAGCGTTGAGTCGAGGATGACTCCCAGGTTGCGTGCGTGGTCGGTGGGTGTCGGGGCTGCTCCCAGTGTCGTTGGCCACCAGGAGTCGTCCCAGGCTGAGGGGTTGGAGCCGAGGATGAGGACCTCTGTCTTGTCCGTGTTCAGTTTTAGTCGGCTGATCTTCATCCAATCGGCGACGGCCTTCATTCCTTCATGGAGGTTGGATTTGGCGGCGAGGGGTCCTTGGTGAGGGAGAGGATCAGTTGAGTGTCGTCGGCGTAGGAGATTATGTTGAGGTCGTGCTGTCTGGCGATGCGTGCGAGCGGGGCCATGTAGATGTTGAACAGTGTTGGGCTGAGGGATGATCCCTGGGGTACGCCGCAGATGATCTCGGAGGCTTCGGATCGGAATGGTGGGAGGCAGACTCTCTGGGTTCTGCCGGCGAGGAAGGAGGTGGCCCATTCCAGGGCCTTGTCTTGGATCCCTGCGTCGTGGAGGCGTGCGCGTAGAGTGCGGTGGCAGACAGTGTCGAAGGCGGCGGAGAGGTCCAGCAGGATGAGGGCTGCGGTCTCACCGTTGTCCAGCAGGATCCTGATGTCGTCGGTGGTGGCGATGAGGGCAGTCTCAGTGCTGTGGTTGCTGCAGAACCCTGATTGGGATGGGTCCAGGATGCTGTTTTCTTCGAGGTATCGGGTTAGCTGTTTGTTGACGATCTTCTTGATGACCTTGGCTGGGAACGGAAGCAGGGAGATGGGCCGGAAGTTCTTGAGGTCTCTCGGGTCCGTCTTGTTTTTTTTTAGTAGGGCGTTGATCTCTGCGTGTTTCCAGCTCTCTGGGAAGGTCGCGGTCTCGAAGGAGAGATTGATGACGTTGCACAGGTGGGGTGCGATGGAGCTGCTGGCTTTGTTGAAGATGTGGTGCGGGAAAGGGTCTGACGGGGAGCCGGAGTGTATTGTGCTCATGGTCTTGATGGTGTCATCGATGTTCACGCTGGCCCAGGCTGGCAGGGGGTCGTGGTCGATGGTCTGCGGCGGGTCTGGTGCATCGATCTTGGTTGGGGCTGTCTGGGTGTTGAAGCTGTCGTGGATGTCGGCGATCTTGCAGTGGAAGAAGGTCGCGAGGGAATCGCACAGGGCTTGCGACGGCGGGATGTCGTTGGTGTTGGAGCTGGGGTTGGAGAGTTCCTTCACGATGTTGAAGAGCTCCTTGCTGTTGTGTGCGTTGTTGTCGAGGCGGTCTTTGAAGGAGATTCTCTTGGCGGACTTGATGAGGTGGTGGTGATTGCGGATGGCGTCTTTGTGGGCTGCGTGGCTGTCCGGTGTCTTATCACTGTGCCATTTCTTCTCTAGTTTCCGGCAGGTGAATGACTGCCCGAACCTTCTACCATTGGCTCCCATCCACCAGAGCTGAGTGTACCATGTAGTAAGAGGTTCTCCCCATTAGCACACATGGACTATGTTGCAGAGTATCGTAAAAACAAGAATGAGGATAAAGAAAGATCAAATAGTCCACTAACTATAGCAAACAAAGATCTAGTTGGAATAGTCAGTGATTTGAAGATTGAAATCTCAAGATTCTGGATAAGACATGCATGATTAAAGTGGCTGAGCTCTCCTCAATTACTTCACCAATGACTGCTGTCATTGGATGCACAAAAACGGATAAAACAGGGGCTGCCCAATCCAACTCTGAGGATGATAGCACAATTGGCAGGAGGAGGGGGCCTAGTGAGTCTGTTTCCTTTGATACTAGAACTACTCATATTGCCACACAAAGATCAATGAACAATTTAGATAGTCTGTTAAAAGAGCAAACAACTTAGATAGGATTACAAATCATCACAGGGACACAACAAACATAGAAATGTTATTAAATCAAATCAGTCAACTACAAATCACGATGGAATTGACCTTGAAAGAAATGATAGACACCATCCCAGACCCCACCCCCTCAGGGTTTCCCAAAGCTTAGTAGAACTTACATAGGATCAAAGCAAAGTTCAGGGAGAGCAGTATACATGATCAATGTTGCAAACGTAGCACATCATACTAGAGAGGATGAGTACTCTTTATTTAATAGGACAATTCATTGGAAATAAAATAGTTGTCACCTCTATGCGGTGATACATTCAGACATACAAAAAGCTGTACAATGCTAGCATAACAAGACGTGGTAGATAGTTTAGTGGCATCAGATGCTGATACATCTCCTCTATCAAAATCACCAATCCAATTCAGATATAATCCCCACTATGCTGGTTTCACGAACTCAAGCTTTCCCATTTAGATAGCACTTCAACATTAACAAATAAGGATTCAGGGTTGGATAGAGTTGACTGAGAAGAGAAGTAGTGAATCCAACAGGGTCACCTCACAAATCATAATTGAATATCTGTTAGGCAAATACATTTAGTAATCTTCAAAAAGTTGCGAGTGGTGAAGATGTTGCTGCTCAACAAATATATAGTGACAGTCAGAGGGGATGCATTATGTGTGCCCTAAAAGGAGCTCAATGCCAGATTAATGTCTTTGGAACAGCCAGTAGCCTTGCTTAACATAATGTCATGGAACATAGTTCATCTAAGAACAAATCCTGGTAACTTAGTCTTGGGAACCTCTATAGACCAGTTAGATATTTGTATTTTTCAAGAGACCTGTTGCACTGTCTGGACATTTAGAACAGGCTATACTAATTTTTTCATGGAAAGAGTTTCCTCAGGGCTGGGAAGATCATTGGAGGGCTTAACTATCTGGCTAAAAAGTCACTAAACTATATCATTAAGATTTCACGCTTCTAATCACTCAATATTTTCGGAAGCAACCTTCTTTCATTGGCGGAAGTTAGATCCCATATTTACAACATACACAATCACAGGGCCTCAAGAAATAAGGAACATTGAATCATACGCCAATTTGATCACATGGAACATGACATAGAAAGTGTTTCATTAATAGTGGGAGGGGATTTTATTCTCACATATGAACTACTAGATAACACTGAACACGCCATCAATTAGGTAGAAGACAAGAAGCAGGGCACCTCAAGATTTAATCTACCACCAATTACATATTGGTCAGCATTAGCAGTCCAACTGACTGCAGTAACATTTTTCTCAGGACTTAAATCTTGCAACAGTCGCTCGAAGTCTGACACTAAGGGTAGGTACACCGTCAACCAAATAAATCAAACGAGTAGAATCACCTACATAATGCTTGACCCCTATCTATGGACAGCGATGAGGGACCTGGTAGTAAGAGAGAGTAATGACAGTGACCACTAATGGTTTACATTTAACAATGCAAGAATTCTTAAACCCTGAAGTAAGTCCATCTCTTAATTCATTGTATGGGGAATTGGGAGTACCAAAAAACAAGCGCACAATAAAGTGGCTGTATGCACAGCGTTATTCAGAGACCCTCTCATGCATTTGCAGTGACGCCGCAAATGCAATAGAGTGATTGTTGCCAGAACAGGAATTCAACATTATCCCTCATGCAATTTGTTCTGTGCACGGGAAATAAATGCATCTTTAGGGACCCCTACTATAAGGAGCTAAAAACCTCAGGCCGTCAACAAAACAGTTTATCTGGTTTTATAAAGGCTTCAATGATGCAAAGAACAATCTACTAATAGAAATAAAAAACAAAGATATGGATGTGGCGAGATATGCAAGGAATCACTATAAGCGTACCCAGGTGTTGGCAAGGAATGCGTGGGAAAATACCAATTGGCAAGAATTAATCACTGCAGAGAAGACCAAAAATTGCAAAACCCCTTAGCACATAGTCACCCACGGCAATTGCTATAACTAAATTAAAGTTGATTAGTATATACAGCCATAGACAGGTGTCAACCACTTCAAAAGCCTATACACAAGGGCCAATTCAGAGAGTCATGGGATAGGATCAAATAGGATTGAACCTCACCCCAAAAACGACCTCCTCTTTTGAGATATCCTTAAAAGATACCTATGACACAAATAATGTGATAACTAGTGGTAAAGCCCAGGGCCTGGCAAAGGTCCTGGTGATCTATATATATTGTAATTGTAATTGCAATTGCATTTATATAGAACTTACTACCCCTGATGAGGCGTCAACGCGCTTTTTGGCAAGTTGCACTCTACTCTGAAACCAAAAAAAGGATTAGTGGTGAGTTAATATAGGGAAAGATAAAATTAATTTAAGCAGTGGATATGTGAGGCTGTTATGTTGATTGAAAAAGGATGGTGTAGTGATAGATGAGGGGAGGATTTGCCTTTATTTAGCGATTGGTACCCCTGATGAGGCGTCAAACTGCTTTTCGTCGAGTAGCACGCTAATATGAAACCCAAACAGAATTAGTGGTGAATTAGTACCGGGAAATATTAAATTAATTTGAGCGGTGGATATGTGAGTTTGTTAGGTAGATTGAAAAGGATAGTGGAGGAAGAGAAGAGGGAAGGGTTTAGAAAGACTTGTTTGTGAGATCTGAATAGAGGTTTGAGATGATGCAAGGAGGGGTAGACAATAGAAGAGTCTAGAAACAGTTATTTTGGGGATCATAGTAGTAGATTGAGGTTTGGGATGAGTCAGAGAGTGGAGGTAGAGGATATATAGAGAGACGTATAGTGTGAGTTATAGGGTAGTGCATTGGAGATGCTGAATTAGGAGTAAAGTAATAAATATAAAGATACATAAGTACATGATATGTATACATGTATAAATAAGGTAATATATCTAGATTTAAATTATATTTAATAAACTCAGACTGTGAAGTGTTGCTGTACTTTAAGCTAGTTTATTTTTTTTTTTAATTCAATAGTGAAGCAATTGTGGATGAATAGTTATGATAAAAATTTACTTATTTATTCAGTGACCTATATACATATTAAACGTAGAATAATGTAACTATAAGTAATATGTACATTTGTTAAGCAGAACTAACGAATATCTATATATTTATAAACATGATTATTATACACATTTATACAAAGGAGTACATATATCTAGGTATACATATATAATCCAAATAACTGCTTAAATGCACAGGGATATGCTATATATTTATGTTTGAATATGGTGGCTATGCAGGGAAAAGCGAACTGTTGAGTAGTCTTCTGAAGTTAAGGTACTTTCCCGTGGTTTCAGAGAAGGATGTGCCAACTATGGTTTCTTTCTTGGATGGTGGGATTTTGAGGCGAGGTGCCAATCTAGAGATGAGGTTTCTTTATTGAATGTATTTGGTTATTTTATTCCTGATGAAGAGCGGCCCTGTTCCATGTATCACTTTGTGGGTGATGCAAAGCAGCTTGAATGTGGAACTTCTGTCAACCAATAACCAATGTAGGGTCTTCAAGGCAGGGGAATTGTGGGCTTGTGACTTTATATGGAAGATTAGCCCTGCAGCAGAGTTCTGAATCCATTATAGTCTTTTCATAGTTGTTAAAGATGATCTGTGGTAGAGGCTATTGGCGTAATCGAGTTTAGACAAAACAAGAGAGATAATAGCATGGACCTTGTGTGGAAAACCCAGGGTGGGTAAGATGCGTTGCAGAGATTTTTTAGTGACAAAGCTGGATCTTGCTAGTTTGTTCACTTGGGCATTCATTGATAGCTTGGAATCCATGGTAATTCTGAGGTTTATTACTTCCTTAGCTACTTTAGACGGTGTTCCCAAATTGTCAGGTCAGGCAGCAAGTGGGTCATAATATTTCCAAATGCCACATGTGAGTATTTTAGTTTGGGAAGCATTCAAATTGAGATGACTCCATGTCATCCACTGATCAACTGCTCAGAGGCAGCTGAAAATTTGTGAATTTCCGATGTCTTTGGGGTTTTCCAGTTTAAGGAGTATTTGTGTGTCAACTGCATAGTTATAGCATGTGAGGTGAAATTCATTTATCAGTGCTGATAATGACTTCATATAGCTGTTGAAAAGCATGGGTGAGATGATAGAGCATTTAGGGACCCCTGCTTTTGTGAAGTACAGTTTGGAGGAGAAGGGGGGTATGGATAACATTAATTCTGTTTTGAAGGTAGGATGTGATCCAGTCGTGAACAGTTCCCTTTATGCCGGCTTCTTAGAGTCTTTGTATTAGAGTGTCATGGTCAACTGTGTCAAAGGCAGCTGAGAGGTCCAAGAGAAGTAGTGTGGCTACCCCATTCCAGTCAACTGTGTTCTTAAGGTCATCCCAGATGGCAATGAAGGCAGATTCATTGCCTCTTCCTGGACAGAATGCTGTTTGGAAGTCTGAACGTATGGAATTATCTTCAATGAATTGTGGCATTATAATCTCACAATTTGGCACCCAACATTAATCTTCTCTCAAACTTAGTCCTAGTGGGATATGAAGTGCACAACACTTGGAAAGGATCAAGGATAATCCTTTTCCATAAAAAAACACCATGAGATCAACCTTGCAATTACAAGCCCATCAGCCTAATGGACAGTTTGCAACAAAAAATTCTACTTCCAGATCGTTCATAAGTTATATGAGTGAATGGTTGAGAACAGGAGCCTATTAGACTTCCAGGTAGGATTTAGGAGAAGGACTAGTACTATAGATCATGTTTTCAGATTTTTCATAATCTATTGGTAAATCATCCAATACACAAAGGGCCATCTTAGGGTGGCCTTTGCTGAACTTAGATCATTTTATATCCTAGGCAGCGAGAAATCTGTCACATCCATACTTCTTCTAGTCAGTCATGTGGATTCATGCACCCACATAGAGTACAATAAATCGCCTCCATTGCTATGAGAGTCAGGATTTTACAGCTAAGGCCTGTTTCTTATTTAGTTTGGTTCCACTAGGAGGACATAAGTACAGTAATGACACCCAAAGGTAGGGATATCTCATCTAATGCGAGGCAAAATGTAGAAATATATAATGCAAATATTGCACAATATTATAAGGCAAAGAGACATTAAAGATTCTACTCAGAGTTCTGCAGTGAAACAGTGCTATGTCACCTTGAAGCACTATCACAAATAGTTTTTACTGTTACCTAGCTCATCAATAATCTTGTCACCCAGTTCAAACAGATAAAACTTGAGCAATGCTGCCAGGTTTGATTGCTCTGGCCTTAGCGCTTGACATAAATCTTGCAGCAGGTGCATTCACTCTCTCACATATTTTAATGGCTTTACAAACCAAGGGCTGTAAGTGTCAAAATATGAATATGAAAGTCAATGTTTTCTGACTACACCTTTGTTCTAAGTTATTCTTTACAAATTAGCCAGACTAATTACATCTACATGTGGTAAGGGCCCACAATGCACAAGTAAACTGGGCAAATGTCTTATTGTCCACGGACACAGTAGTTTGTGGATTTTATGTGACTACATTTGACTAAATCAGTGTCATTCTGTGCAGTTTGCAATGAGTTTCAAATTACCCGAGTTGTAACTGCACTGCTAAGAATATTCACTGATATATGTTGTGCAAGATGCACGCAAAATTTAGTCAGCCTTACAGATGACCTATAGTGGCACAGAGAACATTTGAAAAAAAATAAAACACGTCTTAATACCATGAAACTGTGATGCGATCACCTCTGTTGGCAGTACTGAATGCTCTTAAAAAAGCTACTAGGGGTGTATGGCCATCTTAAACTATAGAAAACATTATTATCTACATCTGAAAGTATAGAAACCATTGATTTTTATATTCTCAAGATATCTACCATGTAGCTAGATGCAACTAGACAATGCAATGAGGAGGCCACCTAGAAATGAAAGAAAACAATGTTTTAATAGTTTCAAGATGGCCACCGAATTGCGTGACATAACATGACAATGCAATCCGATGAACATCTTGTAAGTATAGGAAACAATTTTCTCATATGTCCAAGATGGCTGCCACGTTGCCTGACACAACCTGATGACACATTGTAGTGGCTCCTTTAAAGTATGAAAAGATTGTTTCCTATACTTTTAAGATGGCTGTTGGGTTGCATCATCATGTTGTATGTTATAGTGTTGGGCCTGGCCCTATCTGCAGGGCCACCCCTAGTTTTTGTCTTATTTTGCCATCCTTTCCTTTGATGAATCTTTTTTTGTTAGCTTTTAAGAATCTGTGCACTTTATTCATTCCTGTTTACTGGTGGTAAATTGCTTGTGCTCTCCTTTGAAAACCTTGTAAAATTAGCCTACACCTTAATGCAACTAGTGGGCTGCAACACTCACTGTGCCACCACTAAAGTAGCCTTTTAAAACATGTCTCAAGACTGCCATTGCAGTCTGTAGTAAATTTTACAATACCATTTCGACCTGCAAACTAAAAATCTTTTGCCAGGCGTAACCATTCCTTTTCAATACTTATAATCACTCCGAAGGTAAGGCCTAAAGCCTCTTGGGGCATAATGCATGGTATTTAAAACATAGGACAAGTGTGTTTAAGTTTTACATGTTCTGGCACTGAAAGACTCCTAAAATCATTTTTCACTGTTGTAATGCAATCTCTCCGATGTACTAACACTGGGTTACCCTCTTGCACTAAATAAGTGCTAACTTGGGGACCAGATAAAGAAATGCTGTTTACAGTCAAATGGATTGTAATTTAAAATCATCTTTAATATTAAAGTCAGATTTTAAGTTACTGTTGTGAAAATGCCATTTTTAGAAAGTTGTTATTTTCTACCAAACCCAAATGTGCCTTTCTGCCAGTATCCTGGCTCACATGGTTGTGAATGACTCTCCTGTTGTGGGTTGTGTATTCTTTCCAGACATGGGAACAAAGAAGGCCTAGGTTAAGGGAGTGGGTCCTCCTGACAGGATGGCTGGGGGGAGCAGTTCCATGCTCTGATTACACTTCAGAGGGCTCTGCCTGCAGCTCAACCAAAGGAACCTGGCAACAGGCCAGCACGTACCTTTGTTTCCCTAGATGATTTAGAGCCAAACCCAGGGAAGGGGGAAACACTCCTGTGGGCGATTCAGAAAGAAGAATGTCTGAAGAAAAAAAACTGGTCCTGCTTGCCTCGAACCCAGGCTCTCCAGAATTGACTTCAAGGGTAAGTTGCTTGACCTTCTGTTTGAGCTATGGGGACACAATAAGCTTCCAGAGGCATCCCTGCACCTGTCCAGGAGACCAGCACCAACTGCCCCTGCCTAGACCTACCTGAGCTATGCCTCTGGCGCCTGCTGGAATGAGTCCTGATCTCCAAGAGTAGACCGCCAGGTCCTGGACCCTTGGCTGGCATCATATTGTAGTTCTCCTGGAGAAAAGGTGAAGATACAGAATCTTCTGTCTCCTCCAGATGGCAACTGCCTGCAACCACCACCAATGCAAAGCTCCAGCAGGACCTGCTCTTGATGCCGACAGCCTTCATCAACCACCAACGCGAATCTTCAACAAAGACCGTCTCTTTGCATTAGAGCAGCAACTGCCCATGATGCCCAACCTGCTCCTCAAACAGATTACCTTACCTCCTCATTGCAGCCCCCACAGACACAAATGCCACCCTTCATGCTGGACTTTAGAAGGTAAATATGCAGCCAGATTGACCTGGTTCCTGTACCTGACCTGCACTTGATTGATGTCAGCCTGAACTCGTGACTTTCCCCTGTCCAACGTGACCAGATCACACAGAGTGGTGCTTTGTGTTTTGTGCTTCTATTTTCTCCTAAATCTTTAATAAGTCATAACTCTGGTTCTACTGACTGGATTTTTGTTGGTCTAATGTAATTTTATTTCTATTAATTTGCGCTATGTTTCTAAATTGTTTTCAGATTTTTCTTGTGTTGGGGTTTCACTTTATTACTGCTTGAATACTGCATAAATACTTTATACATTGCCTCTAAGTTAAGTCTGATTGCTTTGTGCCAAGCTACTAGAGGGTTAAACACAGGTTAATTTAGTGACTTTTGTGGTTCACCTTCACAAAGATTTTATTTACTATTTGAGTGCAGCTTCCACCATTTTCAACTAAGAACTATGGGCCTTAATTATGAGGCCCTTACACTGCAGTTGCATCACTTTCTGTGACACTGAGGCGGCATAAAACAAAAGTGCCACACGGTGCCATATTTACAAAGTGATGCATTTAGGCAGATGCGTCACTTTGTAAACCCCTGCGCTACATTGTACCTGCATCAGGTATAATGTATGCAGGGCGGGCGTTCCATCGCAGCAAAGCAAAGTAGAAGTGACACAGCGAAATCTATGAGATTTTACTGTGCCACTTCTAGGGCGTCACTACATCAAATCCTTATGCCTGCGAGTGACTCAGGGCTTTTCACATGGGGCTTACCCCATGTGAAAAGACAAATTGCTGGATTTGCATCTGTTTTCAGACACACTCCAGCAATGCGCCAATTGTGCACCTACAGATACGTCAGGAACACTGACGTATCTGTAAATCCTTGTGACATGGAGCGTCATACAGTAAAATACGGTGCATCCATGGTGTCACAAGGATGGTGCAATGAAAAGTGTTGCATTGCTGTGTCCCCGCAACAATGCAACACTTTTAATAAATGACGCCCTATATTTATTACAGTGATGTTCAGTAGTGGAATCCAGTACTTGTATTTGTGCAGTACCACAGAGTGATTTGTACAAAACTAAAAATCCCAAATAATAATCTAACATCAGAATCAATTTCTGTCAAATTATCCTTGATTGGCTATAATTGCTCTTCTTTTTTCAAAACTCAATTCCTGTCTCACATTTTTTCCAACTGGGATACCTGTTTGAAAGAATGGAGTTGGAGTTTGGCAGCATTGAAAACCTCAAGATGGCAGAGTTGAAGAAGCTGTGCAAGGGGAGAAGGCTAAACTTGGAGTGGAGGGCCAGAAAAGTGGACATTCAGATATCAGTCAGAGTCTATAAGGAGGTCCACAGGATGCATGTTGCAACAAGAGAGTGGAAGGTTAATGGCCCTGAGGAGGAGGAGGAGGTGAATGTGGAGGATGACGATCAGGATGAAGGATGAGGAAGGAGATGGCATGGCCACAGGCTAAGGGCTGCAGCAGGAGGAGGAAAACCTGCCTACAGGAGCACAACCCCCTGCCATGAGCAATGTGTCTTTCAAAAACCTGTCCCCTGAGGAAATGGAGAACAGGAGAGCTGAGAGAGAGCTCAAGCTGCAGCTTGCCAAGCTGAAATTGGAAGCTGCCAAAGAAGAGGTCCCTGCAAAGAGGAAAGGAAATTGGCCCTGGAAGAGAAAAAGACAGAGGTAGAGAGGAACTTTGTACAGTAAAAGAAGGCTGAGAGAGCCTTGGAGGAGGAGAAGATCTTACTAGCTCATGTACCGAGTCTGGGAGAGCTGGAGCTAAAAACTAAACAGCTCTCAGGGTCCAGCAGCAATAATGGTAGCGACAGCACAGTATCCAATGGGGATAAAAGGGTCCACATTCCCAAAGACCTTGTGACCAGTTATATGGTGAGGGTGATATTGATTAGTGTTTGGCAGCCTATGAGGTAGCCATGAGGATGCCTAGGTTCCCAGAGTAATTTTGAACATCTTGTTTATGGAGGCACATGCCAGCTGTGGGGAGGGATACCCTGATGGCCTAGATGTAGCTGACGAGATGAGCCATGGCCCCATGAAAGCAGTACTTATCACCAAGTTTGGTTTCAACACAGAGAAGTACAACTTGAGGTTTAGGTACAGTCACAATCTCTCTTACCAGTCTTACGTAGATTCTGGGGAGTACTCTAGTAAGGCACTGAATGGTTGGGTGGGAAATAACAATGTGAGTGATGGTGGTGAATAGTTAAACCTTATCATGAGAGAGCACATGCTCAGGAACTGCTTTACAGAGTTGCGCCAACACGTGATCAATACCAAGCTCAGTGTATCCAAGGAACTTGCAAAGGAGACGGACCTCTGGATCCACACCAGAGTGTCTAAGAAAGTAACTGGGAGTCACCCCAAAAAAGTGTGGTTTAAGTCCCCCCAGCAGAGTGAAGGGGTGGTCTAAGGTGGCACAGACAGGTCCCTAAGGTGGGTAAAAAGGGTTCTCATGCCCCTTATGTCCTAATGGATACCTATGTTAATCATACCATGATGGAGGGGTGGGAGGACTCATTTCACCAGAGTAGTACACCAGACAGATGTGTAGGATAGCTGAGGCTTTGGACAGGACTTCCTCTGCCCTATGCCTCTATGCCTCTGGTATCCCTGGAATGGGGTGGGGGGGGAAGTGGCACAGAGAATGGACATAATCAGTCCCCAGATGCACATTTACTGCATCCTGGGATGCATCCAGTGATAGAAGAGCTGAGGGGGGTTGCTGCCAGGGTGCATTGAAAGCTCAGGATTCTGGGGATACTACTGGCAAAGAGAGTCTGGAGCCCAGGGGAGGGGGAGGAAATAGAGACAGTCCAAAGTGGGAGGACCAGTGGATTTGGGATTGCCAGTTCTGACAGAATAGCACTCCAAGATCGACCCTGGTGAGGCCACTTCTGACCTGGAGGTGCTGCCTGTGGTGTCACAGAGACAAATGACAGGAAACATTCACCAGGTAGACCTCTGCATGACACAGACAGTGTGTCACCCCCAAAGGGGATGGTGGTTCCCCTTAGGAAGTCTTGTCTTGACAGGCACCTGTGCATCCTCAGAGTACTGGCCCTGGACTGAGGGGCCAGTCTCAGGATACCATTGAAAGTAGGGTGCCTAACACCTGGGGCTGTTGTCCCCCACTCTGTGAAAGCTCAACAGCCAGGGTTTTTTTTTTTTTTTTTTTTGCATATTTATATAGCGCGAACTCGACCCGAAAGGTATTGGAGCGCTTTACATGAGCACCGGTTACGTTACACAAGGACACTTTTTTTTTTGGTAGGCACGGGGAGATTAAGTGATTTGCCCAGAATCACAGGATGTGGACGTGACCCCGAGGCTCGAACCTTAGTTTCCAGCACCAAAGTCGGCAGTCTAGCCGTCAGACCACATCCTCTCCCCTAACCTCAGAAGTGAGTGGGGAACTCATTGCCAGCCCAAAGGCTGGAAGTGAGGCTTGCCCAAGGCCCCCACTTGGGGCTTCCACCTGGCAGTGGCATTATATATATATATATATATATATATCCACAAACAAGTCCCCGCATACACGGAATCACGTACTTTCAAGACTTCACTGGTTTGTAAATTTCAGGAACGTTTATTCCGCTTCTCGGAGAAGCGGAATAAAAGTTCCTGAAATTTACAAACCAGTGAAGTCTTGAGAGTACGTGATTCTTCGTATGCGGGGACTTGTTTGTGGATTTGGCCAGCCAGGAGCTCTGTCTTGGTCTGGAAGAGAGCGGTCTTGGGAGAATATATCTATATATATATATATATATATCTATATATATATATATATATATATATATATATATATATATATATATATATATATATATATATATCTCCACACAACACCTCCGAGAAGGGGAGCCTCCAACCCTGAAGGGCGGCCTCGGAAGTAAACAGGCACAGAGCAGCCTGTCAATTAGTAGCACACACAGAAGTACCGAAGCCCAGTTCCAAAACAGCAATGCGTTTATTTCAAGCGCAGAAGGCAGCATGCTTTTATTCAATTCCTTACGCGTTTCAGCTCCACAATGAGCCTTGATCACAGTTGAGGCAGCTTGCCTATAAGGAAATCACGTGCTCATTTATCAGGACCCAGCTGCCACGTGACTCCCATAGTTGCATGGCATACATGTCCCAGAATGCACCATTAATGTGAGGCATTCTTTTCCATCCGCAATGTGAATTCAAATACAGCATACTTGCGTCTTAAAAATTGCAGTTGTATATTTCTTAGTAGTGCCCTTTAGTGCAATCATTCCGAAAGTTCCTCCAAAAATGAGAAGACACGTGCAATATCACTTAGCCTGGCACAGCAAGTCATGATTCTTTCAAAGTTAGGGGGTGATTAGGATGGCGGGCGGATCGCCATCGTCGGCCACCCGATTCACCCCCGTCATATTATAATGGCGGGGGTATCGCAGCGGACGCAAAGTGTTCCGATTGCGGATGGAAAAGAATACCTCACATTAATGGTGCATTCTGGGACATGTATGCCATGCAACTATGGGAGTCACGTGGCAGCTGGGTTCTGATAAATGAGCACGTGATTTCCTTACAGGCAAGTTGCCTCACCTGTGATCAAGGCTCATTGTGGAGCTGAAACGCGTAAGGAATTGAATAAAAGCATGCTGCCTTCTGCACTTGAAATAAATGCATTGCTGTTTTGGAACTGGGCTTCGGTACTTCTGTGTGTGATATATATATATATATACTACTCTGATTCCAGGCCGCCCTATCATATCGGCGAGAAAAAACATATGTGAGAACAT
Source organism: Calotriton arnoldi (assembly GCA_963921515.1). NCBI lineage: Eukaryota > Metazoa > Chordata > Amphibia > Caudata > Salamandridae > Calotriton > Calotriton arnoldi. The sequence continues at coordinate 635,626 of CAWUFW010005141.1, forward strand.
ATCCAAATATGTGGACTTTTTCCTACAGGATCTTGTAATCAGTCTACCAACGTATTTGAAGGACACCAGTGACTTCCTCTCGAAAATTAATGACATCACATGGTGTGATGACTACATCCTGATCTCCCTTGACATCACCTCACTCTACACCAGCATTCGCCACAAAGATGGTCTGGAGGCTTGCAAGTACTTCCTCGGCAAGAGACCCATCCATTGTTTCAAACATAATGAGTTTGTTCTTTTCCTAATTGAATGGTGTTTGTATCACAACTTTTTCATGTTCAACAAAACTGTGTACCAGCAACTCAGGGGGGTGACCATGGGAGCCTGTTTCTCTCCCAGCTACGCATGCCTGCATGTGGGCTGGTGGGAGGAGAGGGTTCTCATGGCTGGGCTCTCTGGTTCCTCACGTCACAACATAATCACCTGGCTCAGATACATTGACGACGTCTTTGTAGTCTGGAGAGGAAGCATTGAAAGTGCACAGTCTTTTGTTAAAGAGATCAACACTAACGATCTCAATTTGGAGTTCAATGCCAATATCAGCAAGGACATGATAGAGTTCCTTGATGTCACCCTGTACGTCTCCAATGGGACTCTGCAATCCAAATTGCACAGGAAAGCCACTGCAGGCAATTCCACCTTGCATGCCTCAAGTTTCCACCCCAGGCACCTAATCACAAGCATCCCATATGGAGAAATGCTGCGCCTGCGCAGGATATGCAGCTCTGCTGAAGATCTAGCAGCAAGCCAGAAGGAGGCCTTCCAAAGTTTCAGAAGACAGACAATTGATGGATGGCAGTTCGGGCTGGACTGTTCCCATGAGGCACAGGGTCAGACTGATTTGCATATGGCCATGTCTGAACTGGGGTGGCGGAGTGAACTAAAGAATGATGATGGATTAAACCCAGATCAGTTGACTGGGGGTGAGTGCTTGCAATGTTCAACACTCCGTCCATCATCCCCTTTGGTTTTGCATTGTTCGCCCTAAGTTGGCAGGGTATGCCCAGACGTGGGTCCCTTGCTCACTTTGCCACTGGATTCAAGATAGCCTGGCTGATGAGGGCTGTGAGCCCGAAACCGGTCCCAGGATGCTTGTTTCCAGTCCAGGGAAGACATGGCATGGCAGTTCGGGCTGGACTGTTCCCATGAGGCACAGGGTCAGACTGATTTGCATATGGCCATGTCTGAACTGGGGTGGCGGAGTGAGCTAAAGAATGATGATGGATTAAACCCAGATCAGTTGACTGGGGGTAAGTGCTTGCAATGTTCAACACTCCGTCCATCATCCCCTTTGGTTTTGCATTGTTCCAAAGGTTCAGGGCACGAGGTTACTCAGCACATATCATCAAAAAAGCCACTGAGAGAGCCAACACTTTACCGAGGACTGAATTACTAACAGGGAGGTCAACGCAAGACACGCCAGATACCACCACTGAGACCAGTGTAGAAGCAGGCAGGCCAGACACAGTGAGTACTAGACTCATCATCACATACAACACTGAAGAACGTGCCATCCGTTCAATGATTAACAAACATTGGGGGATCATTAAATCTGACCCCATTCTTGGCCCGATGGTTGCCCCACGTCCAGACATCACCTATAGACGTGCCTTCTCAATGCATGATGCCCTGGTAAGAAACAGTCCTGAAATCACAACCAGATCTAATTGGCTGACAGATATTAAGGGCTTCTTTAAGTGCAAAAGTTGCAGGGCCTGTGAGTTTGGCAGAAACACCACGCAGGTGGAAGCTACATTCAGAAAAGAACCCCTTATCATTAAACAAAGGCTAACGTGTAGAACGGAGTTTGCGGTGTACATACTGGAGTGTAAATGTTGCCTGCGTTACATCGGCAGCACAAAATTACAGGTACACCTACGCATCCTCCAACACCTAAGGGCGATTGTTAACAGTGATCCTTCCTACCCAGTAGCCAGACACTTTAAGGAGGTACACAGTAACAATCTTGACCATCTACAATACTATGTGATTGACTGCATACCCCCCCTGAGAAGAGGAGGTAACCGGGAGCAGTTACTTCGCCAACTGGAGAGCAGGTACATACTAGAACTCAACACCAAGGCACCTGCAGGCCTGAACACAAGCGAAGATTTGCATAACTTTCTGTAAATAACCACATTTGGCATTAGTGGATTCATATAAAGTGTTGGTTGACAGTTGAGGAATTAGAGCATTCGTGCATGTTATATTTATTGATATTCTGTCACACATGTAATCAAATTGCAATGAGGAAACTTAATTCAAAAAGTGCCATTCTGTACATCATGTTAGTAACTGTAACTACACATAGTTTCCGCATGCATGCCTGCATTATGTATTTTGTATTTTGTATAATGTATGCCAACTACGGGATAATTTCATTGCGTAAGTCAGCAGCACAACACATTTCTGCACTGTCTCTATCTTTCAGCGTCCTTGATTGCCACCTAGCGATACATGCGATATTTGCAGTCCCAACATTTCCCAAGTGACTTCAACTTGGCAATTCCACATGTTTGCCTACCACCCTCCGGCTGGAGGCACGACCAAACTGCACACTTTTACGTAGTACATCGGTCTGGTAGTCATCAGATTCTTTTTAGACACACCTCTCATAGACACACTTCGTTAGAAATTTCTTTTTATTGGGTACACACTTAACACATTACTTCGCCGTAATCACCACGCTTCACCCTCCCGATTTCACTTCCCGCTCCTCCTCTCACCACTTCTGACGTATACACACATTAGGCAGCATATACTTTAGATTGAATTGCACACTACAATACCGGCCAGTGACATTGTCTAAACTTATGGTTGCACCCAGGGCCGGACTGGCTACCGGGCGTTTTGTTGTGCTGCCGAGCTGGGGGCTGATTTCACTGTGGTGGGGGCTGATTTCGTTGATGGGGACCTGCGTGAGCTTCGAGATAAACAAAGCAAAACGAATGTTTTTAAGCACACGCAGGTCCCCATCAACGAAATCAGCCCCCAGCTCGGCAGCACAACAAAACGCCCGGTAGCCAGTCCGGCCCTGGTTGCACCAACCTTCGGGTATCCCGCGACTCTCCCGGCAGGTACAGGAGCTCGCACAGAGCCCATGTTCTAGTTTTTAACCACATGTGACCGCTAGCCTCCGGAAACACTAGAGTCATGCATACCGGGGGCCCACACACAGCAGAGAAGGATACCGCATTCGAGGCCTGTATTAGCAAGCGCCAGTTTAGCCACACGCTGCAGATGAAACATGAGATTTACCTGATCATGTCGGGATCAGCATTGTGTTTATCCTAGAAACATGCCACGTGTATTGCACATATTGTCTGCACCATACCGGGCCGTACTCAATACAGGAGAGTCTTTTCACTATGTCGACATAACATGCCTTACTGACTGCCAACAGTAAAGCAAATGTCCATGTCATACCGGTCCTAGTGTGGTAAAATGCTTTCTCATGTTACCAAACAACATAGAAAAAACAGTACTGCCTATTTTTTCACTTCTGTATATATGTCACTCACTTCTCACTAGCGCGCTATGTGATCAAGGCCGCATGTCTGGCGGCCGAAACGCGTCATTTGGACCTTGATGTGTGAATAAACACAACTATATCATTGCCTTTGGAGTCTGTGCCCTGGTGTTGCACCATTGTGGTTTGGATGCTCTGGGACTTTCGTTTGGATATATATATATATTGTATTGAGGAAGGCAGTCGCCGAAACGCGTCTTGTTTGTGTCCTGTGCCAATAAATTTGGTCCAGAAGTCTCCCGTGAGCGCTGTACTCTGTGTACAAACGTAGCCGGTATATATATATATATATATATATATATATATATATATATATATATATATATATATTATCATATTCATGCATTCTGGTACTGTTTCCTTTTAGACTTTGCACTTTCAAAATTAAATGCATTTGAAAATTAAATTGAATTGCATGTGTAAAATGCATGTTGTTCAATTTTCATGACTTTATTAAAACAAGTCTTTGACAAATGGTCTGCAGATGCGCAAAATCGTATCTCAAAAGGTCATTTTGCAGACGCCAAATCACCTGCTGTCATTTTTGGAGCGATCTTATCACTTGGAACCATGAGGAGCAATGGGCTGACCAAAAGCCCACTTATTGTAGTATTTTATACAATGCTGTGTGCGACTGCTGAAGCTGTCAGTAGTGATACCAAAAAAAGTACATTTTATTTTAGGGAAAATTAATATCTTTCTGTGGCTTCAAAACAACAGCATCTAAAATGTTTTATCTCAACTTTCTTTACAGCCTGTGTACATACAGTTGCAATTTTTGGACCTCTTTTTGGCTTTATGTTGGGATCCCTCTGTGCCAGATTATATGTGGACATTGGATTTGTAGATCTAGGTAAGGTATGCAAAAACTTACATTTTGGTTCTAAATGCACTTTCAACAGAGTTATATATGTCGAGTATTTATACCGTGAGCAGGACTGTGTATCAGTTGTTTCCATGTGCACTCAGTTTGGGACAAAAGGAAATGTAGGCAAGGGGAGCTATTTGTGAATTTATGTGAAGAGCAAAATCCAAATCGTGACTGATGAAATCTGCATTGGTTGGCTTTTGCCTTATCAAATTGGATTTTTTCACGCAGAAAATTCTGCCCTACGTGTAATTCTCAAATTAGCTCATAAGAGCAGGTTTGTGGTCATTCTAGTGTGGATGTAACCTGAATAAATAGAGAAAATCCTTCAATTCAAAATGTATTCAGAAACCATTTACAGGAAGTCTACCCCAAATATACACCTCTAGATATATTCCTGTCATTGGGAGGAGTAAGGGCGTATTCAGGGTTGGAATGACAGAGAACACCTCCAAGGTTAATGAGAGTGGATTTATCTATCCTGTTTTAAGAAAGAAAACGTTTCAAAATGCAGGTGTGCATTTGTCTAAAATTTACACATATACAAATGTGATCAGGTTACATTTTCGAAGGTGTAAATAGTTATACCTGTTAGAACTCCTGCAAGTCTACTACTGTCACAAATATCCAGGAGTACTCCTGGAATTCCTTCTGAATTCCAATAAAAGTCAGAAATGTAATTCAAATATAATCATTAGCCTACAGGAGTCAATTTCTGACCAACGGTCGGAGACTTTTTAAAATTGGATCAAGGGAAATCAAATAATTTGTACAGAATTATTATGTTTGAGCACATCAATCATCTATTATTCGAGATGCTGCATCTGATTTCAGCAGTTGTAAATAAGGTTGTGGACAGTTGGTGTATGGCACATGTCATCCTTGTGAATACTATAACGCACACTATGTACGTGGGTGGGTGCAAAAAGAAAACAGAAAAAGAGACGTATATAGGAGCACTATTCTGTTTGGACGGGAACCCTCACTCACCCAAGGATGACATGTTTCATCATAAGGTCCCCTCCATACACACTGGAACTGCAAGGAACCCAGTGTGGGCTAGTACTCCCCTCAGGGAGGAGCGGAGGTGTTTTCTTCCTTAGATAAGCTACGGTAGATGTATATGTTCTTTTCTGTTGGGACAGAGAATGTGGCAGCTGGTGGTGGTAGGGTGCCCTTTGATTTTCTCTGCCTCCCATATACCTTTGCAAATATGAAGGAGACAGAAAGAGGTTATGTGCCACTTGCCTTTCTGCCACTTCTCTTGATGGAGGCAAGGGAACATGGGAGAAGTGAGCACTTCCTCCTATGATGTAACAATAGTAGGAAACAACTTCTGTTTCCCACTTGTGCTTCATCATAGCAGTGATAATCATATTCAGTATCAAGTATTCATGTAATGGTTCGCCATGAGAGCTGTAATTAACTTGCATAACTATTCATGAGTAATTATAAGTAAAGGAGATGCTTCTCACTGATTGGTTTTGAGTGACATCAAATAGACAAACGGAAGGTCAAGTTATCAACGATGTCTCTTTAAAATCTTCCCTTTTTCACTGATCTACAATTCTACAATTTAATTTTGTGTACGTGCCCCAGATCTTCATCCCCTGTACAGATGACACTTAGGCTTCTGACAAGACTGAGCACAAGAAGGCAAGTGAAGACCACCATCCGCCACTTTGCTCTGGTCTCTGAAGACCTGAGTGAGGCCAGATAAAGACTAGGGAGGCAAGTGCTTCACTTTGACATGTAACAGTAGTAATAACACATTGTTTATCCACTGTTGTGACATTATTATAGCAATGAATAACTGGATTTGGAATCTGGTACTCATGAAATCAACTTTCAATAGAATCTGTACGTAAAAAAGTGAGTCTTTCAATTTTTGACAAGACTGCATTAAGGTGATACATGATAACATTTTTATATGCAAGAGGGCACAGAAGACATATATTTTGTCAGTAGCATATGTGGTACATTTCCATAATCAATTCAGAAAATCATAGTGGATGTTACCGCTGGAATATTCAAGCTATACTGTAAAGGAGGTCTCTGGGAGACAATGCAAGTTGTTGTACATCAATTCGGAATTTAAACTTTTGCATTGTTCAATGACTTCATAAACGCTTTCTTACATATTTAGGATTTTAGGCATAGGAAAAAAAAGTGATTTGCCCAGAATCCTACAACTTTTAGTCACCTGCTGAAGCCAGGATGACAATCCAGGTACCAAGGTTCCAAAGTTGGTAGGCTGGCCGTTTAGTTTCAAGACGTAAGCACATTGGCTTTTTTTCTTTGGCATTAGGTTCTTTCATGAAGTGCTCAAAATGTAACACCATACCAGGGTAGACGTGTCTCAGTGTAATTGTCAAGTTATTCTGTTATATAGTATTGTCTGTGTCACCTATATAATCCATCTCCTTTCAGCAGCCTGTGTAAGTGTTTACACTCACCTACTCCGAATCTTGCCCAGAGTATAAAGACTTGTTGCCATGAACAGTGGTTGTGTTTAAAAACATCTCAGAGTGCTACGTAGAAATACCTAAATGAATTTAAAGTAAGCCGTAGAATAAACCATTATAGCGGGCAGCATTGGAAATCACGTTATGGGCTCATTACATTTCCCGGCAGCAGCGGAACGGGGTAGGTGCGACGCGGCGCTTTTATGAGAAGCTGACATCACAGTTCTGATGTCTTTAGTCTACTGCTGCTGATGAAGCCATATACTAAACTAGATAGGTTGTTTCATCTAGTACACGAACTCAATCGGTACTACATCACCAAGTGGTAGGCAGGTTACACCACACCACATGTGTAGATAGCTTGCATATTTAGGTCCTGATGAATCGCCGGCAGATCCCTTCGACTGATTAGGCGTGAAACATGTCGACCACCTAGGAGGTGAGCGTTCTCAGCTTCATTTCAAGCTTACTTATCGCCCACTCCTATAATTTTAATCAGAACAGGGAACCTACCAGAATAAAATTGTTCAAAGGATTCCTGTATCTGTTTTAAATTCCTTTCACATCTACACCCACCTGGCCCCTCACTTGCACAACACCCATACGGCCGGAACAAAAGAACTCCGTTAAAGAGCCCCGTCACGGGAGCCCGTCGGGTATTGCAGCGCCGACCCGACGAGGAGCAGGCCCAAATGATGAAGCATGACACCTAGCTTGCTGGGTGTGTGAGGGCCCTAGTTCCAAAAGGAGGAATTCCCCCTTTGGTACTCCACCTGCACTTGTCACTCCACTCCTACAAATCCAACAGAATCTATTTAGATCCTTTTTGTTTTTGATTGAGGAACCTCGTATTCTTTTGTGCTTAGTATCAACTGGGGCAATTACGTTGGACCTCACATAAAAAAGCCCCCAGTCCCTCTTGATTGTCTCATTTACATTTCACCATACTGGGACTCTTTCCACTAACAACACAATCCCGTGTGGTAATTGTGCACCCGGTAAACACCATTGCCGCCAGCTGCAGTGCCTAGTGCAGGAGATATTACAGCATCAAGTTCTCCTGCTTGGGAAGACGCTTGCGCACCTGATTTCTACATCTTTTGTCTCTTCTGAGAAGTTTATTCCTTTCGCATTGCCCCGGGCCTTTTCTGGCCCAACCGGAAATGGAAACACTTTAGGAATACAGGAATCACCACGAACTGAGAATCCCATTTTAGGTGCAGAAGGGAATTTGCGCATGAATCGTGAGTTGCGTGATTCTTCTGTTGAAGGCCGTTGTACCAGTATGTAGGAAGGTGGAATCTGACTACATGGTTGCCCCCACTTTTTTCCTGGTGTTTTGTTGGTTTTTGACTTAGTTTGGCTGGGAACCTGCTATTCAGGTCCCCAGCCTATCTGCTTTCTCTTTAAATGACTTGGAGTGCACTTTAGGTGCACTAGTGATTGGATACTGTGGTACCTTATGAGTCCCTAGTATATGGTACCTTAGGTACCAAGGGCATAGGTACTTCACAGGCCTACCAGGGGCTGAAGCATGTATTATGCCACCCCTGGGAAGCAGACTAAATCTGACACCACAGGCCTGCTACTGCAGCCTGGGTGAGGTGGTGCTAGCACCCCTCACTGAGATATAGGTTTCCTATATCTCTCCTGCACACACATTCAAACCTATCAGTCACCCCTAAGGCAGGCCCTATCAATCCTGAGGGCAGGGTGCTTGGTTCCTATGTGAGAGGGTGCCTCTGCCTGAGCAGGGCCCCTCTGCAGCTCTCAGAGTCCATTCTCTGGGGCTGTTTGTGGATGCGGTTAAACCATATACTCTTAAGTGCATTATATCCTCACGGTAGAATGCTAACTTTGGAATGGCTGCATCAAAACATGTTGTGTTTGGTGTCAAACATCTTGGAATACTACCCCCCCGCCAGTTCTGGCGGCGGGGGTAGCATTCCACCCTTCTAGAGGGATAGACATGTACCTACTGTGGAAACGCGGTAGAATCCTGCAGAGCCCTGGCATCACAAAATGGATGCCACCAGTCACAGACACTGGGCTGCCCTCCTGCTGATGACCGAAACTCGCAGTGGAGGAAGCCCAACAATAGGTATCCTGTCACAGGAGGGTGTGACCACCTTCCAGACAGGGATTGCTGTGATTGGGGCTGGGTGGGTGCACTCTTAGAGTGCTTTGAAGTCCTGCACTGGGGGAGCAAAAGGCTCCTCTGTGCATATGCCAGTTCAAACCGGCTCAGGGGCAACCTGCCCCTGCTCTGGCGCGAAACTGGACAAAGGGAAGTGGGTGTAGCCACCCACTCCCCTGACCCTCCCATAGGTGCGGTCATAGAGCTAGTCCCTCCCTTTCTTTTAGTATAAGAGGGGGAACCTGTGCATTGCAAACTAGATACCCCTGGACGACGCTCTACAAGAAGAATCCCGGACCTTCGACGTTCCACTACCTTTGGAAGACTGAAGAATCTCCCTTGGAGTCAAGGAGTGACTCCCCTGCTTGGCAGGCACCAAAAACGACAACAACGGTCACAAACTACGCCACTCCCGCCGGATCCCGAAGTCCCTGCAGCCCAGGATGAGGATTTCCTGACTTCTCCAAGGCCATCGTGAGTCCCCAGCGAAGCTGAGGCAAGTGGACTCCACGAGCAACGAGGAACTGCAGACCCTGGGTACCGTGCACTATTGTCGAGTGCAACCCCTTCACGATGCTCTACGAACTTGTGCTTTGGACCACGTGTGGTCCCAGCCTCTAACAGAGATCCCTCCCAAAACCAGCAGCCTACACCATCCCAAGTGACCGTGGGCCCCTGTTGAGTGCATCCACCTGAGGCGTCTTTGCGATCCCTTGCCAGCCGGCTTGTGGGTCCCCAGAAGACTTTCTAAATGAAACCAAAGGGCTCCCCTGGTTGCTCAAGGCCTGCCCTGACCTACCCTCGCTGGGTAAGTTCCACAGACCTTGATGGTCTGCACCATTGACTTTTTGTCCTTCTCCACGAGACTTGCAGCTACCAAGGCTTGTTGGCTCCAATCGGGTCGCCGACACCGCAGTCAGCTGTAGACTTTGTGGGACACGCTGAATCCAGCTCCTGGCCATCCTCAACGCTTCCTGAACCTCGTGGTTGAAGAGTCAAGACACCAGTGAACGACCTGAATCTGTCGACGACGGTGGGCATTCATCTTCCTTGCCCCGGGCCACTGCCAAGTGCCCTTGAACACTGTCCCCTCTGCTTTCAGGTCTTCCTCCTTCTGAATCCAGGCTTGGATTCCACCGGACACTTCTTCTGTCGCCGCAAGCAGCAAGTCTTCACTGGCTCCCATTGAAAACGACGCCGCGACCCGACACCAAAGGACACCTATGCACCCGGCTCCCCTGGGTGAGGTAACTTTAGCATTATGGTGCTCCCGTGGGTGTGGGCCCTAGAACTACTTACCCTGTAAGTGCCTTGCTTGTGGCTACCCTAGAAGTGCCCTAAAACTCTTATTTTCTAAGTGCGACAATTGCGCTGACTCGTACAGGGTTCGCGTCTGTGTTAGACACATCGCGTCCATCTCCCTTGTAGCTCTATTTGTAACCGTGTCCTTCGACTCGTACGGAGTCCGATCGGTGGGTTCACCTCGAACACACAAGGGGCCTGTAACATTGAAATCTCCAGTGCGCTGACTCGTACAAGGTTCGCGTCTGTGTTAGACACAGCGCGTCCATCTCCCTTGCAACTCTATCTGTAACCGCGTCCTTCGACTCGTACAAGGACCGATCGGTGTGTTCGCCTCGAACACGCAAGGGACCTTTAACATTGAAATCTCAATCGCGTCTGTTTGCATAGACTCGCACAGGACTCGCACCGGTGCCAGGACACCGCGTCCGTCCCCTGTGGGTCTCCTACAACTACCTGGGGTGGTTCTTGGGGGTCCCTCGATTCTAACTGCTCTAGACCTAGGTCTAGCCAAACTAAGATTGTGATATTTGATTGTGCTAACTTATTTTGATAACATTTGATTTGTACCTACGTTCCTGACTTCTAATCTCATAAAAAGATTAGTAGAGAGTTGTTTATTAATAAATACATATATATTTGATATATATACCTGTGTGGTGTCTTTTCATTTGGTGATTCAAGAGATTGTGTGGTAAAACAAGCTGCTTTACATTCCTCCAAGACTTAGCCTGAAGGCTGCTCTCCACAGCTACCACTAGGATAGCTTTCTATAAAGGTTGTTTTAAACCTACCAACCATAAGAGTCGAATTGTTCTGGTGCAAGGTGTCCACTTTAATTAGTGAACAGCATATACCAGGCCAACTTCTCACATTGGTGGCAGCGTGTGGGATTCCAGCTTGCTATTGTTTTACCACAAAATCTCTATTTGAATTACTAACTGAAAACCACTATAGGTACTCAAGGTACATATAAAGTCAAGCTTAGTATCAATAATTTCTACTGAACTTAGAGCTGTGTGAAAAGGGATAGCACACCCTGTCTACAGCTCAAGCTAGTATCAGTAGGCCACAAACTAGTGTAGGTAGTACAACACTGCACAACACTAGAATGTCCTCAAGGGATGGACCCAGTGGATCCACCCAGCTTCAGTATAAGGACATGACTTTCGTTGACTTGAAAGCCATGTGTGCTGAGAGGCACCTGAAGATAGGACAGAGTCCCTCCACACTACACTTGATAGATCAGCTAACAGCAGATGACCTTAGATTAGCTCTAGGAGCTAAGGGGTCTGGATCAGTGGGTGGGTCAGTTATAGTGTCTGGGTCAGATGATGAACATCAGGATGACCAGGACTCTGTGATTGTAGGGCCAGGCCCAAAGGGGTCTGAACAGGACAGAGGAATTCTCCCTAAGAGAACTGACAGAGTAGGAGGAAGACCTAGGTCCCTTTCTAGGGACTCAGACCACTCCTATCACTCTGGCAGAGAAACTGTCCAACAGAGAGACTCCTACTTCCCAAGAAGAGAGAGCTCCTCTGAAAGAATGTACAAACTGCTGCAGTATGAGGAAGCAAGATTTGCCCTCAAAACCAAGCAGTTGGCATTAGATAGGGAAGCCTTTGAGTTTCAGAGAGCTTCTAGAAGAGAGGGGTTAGAACCCCCTGGTGGCAGCAACAGTGTCCCTAGAGGCAGAGAATATATTCCAGACTATAGGAACCTGAGCAAGGTTGTTCCTCCCTACCAGAGTGGGGATGATATCCACAAGTGGATAACTGCTATGGAAAGGGCCTGTAGAGTCCAACAGGTCCCCCAAAGGCAGTGGGCAGCAATCTTGTGGCTCTCCTTTTCAGATAAAGGTAGAGACAAGCTCCTCACTGTTAGAGAAGAGGATGCTGATGACTATGAAGTCCTGAAGAGTGCACTGATAGATGGGTTTGGCCTAACCACTGAGCAGTACAGGTTGAAGTTCAGAGACACCCAGAATGCACAGACTCAGGACTGGACTGACTTTGTAGATTGTGCAACCAAGGCTCTGGAGGGTTGGCTGATTGGCAGTAGGGTTACTGATCTCAAAGGATTGTACAATTTGATTATGAGGGAGCAGAACCTTAATAACTGTCAAAACCAGCTTTTGCACCAGTACCTGGTGGACTCTGATCTGACCTCTCCCCAAGAATTGGGAAAGAAGGCAGACAAATGGGTCAGAACCAGGGTGAGGCCTAAGAATCAGGGTGGTGACCAGAAGAAAGATTCTACCAAGTCCCAAGAGAAAGGTGGGGATAAATCTAAGGATAAGTCCACTACAGGGCCCCAAAAGTCCTCTTCTGGGGGTGGGTCCCAAACTCCTTCCTCTCCTGAAAAGAAACCATATTGCCATGTCTGTAAAAAGCCTGGACACTGGAAAACTGATCCCAGTTGCCCCAGGATTGGCAATAAAGAAACTGTTCCTCCAGCTATTACTACCACCCCTCCTGGTACTACCAGTAGTAATCCTCCAGTTGGGAGTAGTGCACCCAAAAAGGTAGGTGCTTTTGCAAGGGGAACAGAGGTGGGCCCTAGTTTAGACAGGTCCCCCTCAACAGACTCCTCAGACTCTGATGGTGGTATAGGATTTGCCACCTTTACCATGGGTCCCATTGCATTGGGCAGGTACAGACTGGAGCCAATGATTAATGGTCAGAAGGCTGTGGCATTCAGGGACACAGGGGCTAGTGTCACCATGGTGGCAGGGACACTAGTCCCCCCTCACCAGCTTTGACCTGAGTTTAAATACCAGGTGACCAACATTGATGGTGTCAGGACAGATCACCCCATGGTCATAGTCAATCTCAGCTGGGAGGGGGTCACATGCCCAAAAAGAGTGGCAGTGTCCCCCAACTTGCCTGTAGATTGCCTGATGGGCAATGATCTGGACATTTCAGCCTGGGCTGAAGTTGAACACCAAACCCATCTGAAGTTGCTAGGCGTCCCTGAAAAAGCTAGTGGGGCTGTGATGGCCACAGTCCCAGCCCAGGGAAATGCTGGAGAGATGGAGCCTGGAAGAATGGCCCACTCTCCCCCAAAAGAGAGCACAGGGGTTGAAGAAAAGTCTCCTTCCCCCCAGACAGCAGGTAAGGGTCAGCCTCCTCAGGGAACTGATCCTACCCCTAGTGAAGGAACTGCCCCAGAGGTAGTCAGGCCTGGCCTGGCCCCACCCCTGATGGCAGAGGACCCTTCCAAGGTGGTACCCAGTCTGGAGCAGGTAACCTGCCCCTCTCTACCCTGGCCTCAGTCAGCCCAGGGCTGCAGAGGTCAGGGAGGTCAGTGGACCCCACAGGGCCCCCTGTCCAGAGGAACCTCCCCATCAGCAGATTAGGGGCACCCAGTCTAGTAGCCCTAGCCAGGTGAAAATTCCTCCACACACTGAGGGATCCCCCATACCTTTGTGTAGGGACCTTCCCCAGAAGGACTCTGTTAGGCAAGGGCAAACCTGGAACCAAAAGGTTCCAAACCTGCCATGTCCCTCCAGTGTTCCGCCCAAAGGGACCCAACCCCCAGCTGTAGGCAGCCAAAGGTTGACCCTTAGAGCAAAGTGCAGCTCAGTCATGGAAAGACAGGCATACATGGTGGCCAGTGATCTGAGGAAACTGAGACCAACTTCCCTAGGGTCTCAGTTCCCTGCTCAGACACCTCATCAGCCTTGTCCTTTACCAAAACACCCCACAGGTAGTAATTCCCCATGGTGGAGACCCTCTCATACCCTTAGGGTGAGGGATAACTTAGTGGACCATAAGACAAGGGGTAACCATGCTAGTGCAGGTACTTCCTTATATGGCCACTCAGTAAATACAGGCTCACCTGGACAAGGTTAGCCTCATCTCCTTTCGTTTGGGGGGGGGGGTTATGTAGGAAAGTGGAATCTGACTACATGGTTGCCCCCACTTTTTTCCTGGTGTTTTGTTGGTTTTTGACTTAGTTTGGCTGGGAACCTGCTATTCAGGTCCCCAGCCTATCTGCTTTCTCTTTAAATGACTTGGAGTGCACTCTAGGTGCACTAGTGATTGGATACTGTGGTACCTTATGAGTCCCTAGTATATGGTACCTTAGGTACCAAGGGCATAGGTACTTCACAGGCTTACCAGGGGCTGAAGCATGTATTATGCCACCCCTGGGAAGCAGACTAAATCTGACACCACAGGCCTGCTACTGCAGCCTGGGTGAGGTGGTGCTAGCACCCCTCACTGAAATATAGGTTTCCTATATCTCTCCTGCACACACATTCAAACCTATCAGTCACCCCTAAGGCAGGCCCTATCAATCCTGAGGGCAGGGTGCTTGGTTCCTATGTGAGAGGGTGCCTCTGCCTGAGCAGGGCCTCTCTGCAGCTCTCAGAGTCCATTCTCTGGGGCTGTTTGTGGATGCGGTTAAACCATATACTCTTAAGTGCATTATATCCTCGCGGTAGAATGCTAACTTTGGAATGGCTGCATCAAAACATGTCGTGTTTGGTGTCAAACATCTTGGAATACTACCCCCACGCCAGTTCTGGCGGCGGGGGTAGCATTCCACCCTTCTAGAGGGATAGACATGTACCTACTGTGGAAACGCGGTAGAATCCTGCAGAGCCCTGGCATCACAAAATGGATGCCACCAGTCACAGACACTGGGCTGCCCTCCTGCTGATGACCGAAACTCGCAGTGGAGGAAGCCCAACAATAGGTATCCTGTCACAGGAGGGTGTGACCACCTTCCAGACAGGGTTTAGTGTATTGGGGCTGGGTGGGTGCACTCTTAGAGTGCTTTGAAGTCCTGCACTGGGGGAGCAAAAGGCTCCTCTGTGCATATGCCAGTTCAAACCGGCTCAGGGGCTACCTGCCCCTGCTCTGGCGTGAAACTGGACAAAGGGAAGTGGGTGTAGCCACCCACTCCCCTGACCCTCCCATAGGTGCGGTCATAGAGCTAGTCCCTCCCTTTCTTTTAGTATAAGAGGGGGAACCTGTGCATTGCAAACTAGATACCCCTGGACGACGCTCTACAAGAAGAATCCCGGACCTTCGACGTTCCACTACCTTTGGAAGACTGAAGAATCTCCCTTGGAGTCAAGGAGTGACTCCCCTGCTTGTCAGGCACCAAAAACGACAACGACGGTCGCAAACTACGCCGCTCCCGCTGGAGCCCGAAGTCCCTGCAGCCCAGGAAGAGGATTTCCTGACTTCTCCAAGGCCATCATGAGTCCCCAGCGAAGCTGAGGCAAGTGGACCCCACGAGCAACGAGGAACTGCAGACCCTGGGTACTGTGCACTATTGTCGAGTGCAACCCCTTCACGACGTTCTATGAACTTGTGCTTTGGACCACGTATGGTCCCAGCCTCTAACAGAGATCCCTCCCAAAATCAGCAGCCTACACCGTCCCGAGTGACCGTGGGCCCCTGTTGAGTGCATCTGCCTGAGGCATCTTCGCAATCCCTTGCCAGCCGGCTTGTGGGTCCCCAAAAGACTTTCTAAACAAAACCAAAGGGCTCCCCTGGTTGCTCCAGGCCTGCCCTGACCTACCCTCGCTGGGTAAGTTCCACAGACCTTGCTGGTCTGCACCATTGACTTTTTGTCCTCCTCCACGAGACTTGCAGCTACCAAGGCTTGTTGGCTCCATTCGGGTCGCCAACACCGCAGTCAGCTGCAGACTTTGTGGGACACGCTGAATCCAGCTCCTGGCCATCCTCGACGCCTCCTGGACCTCACGGTTGAAGAGTCAAGGCACCACTGAACGACCTGAATCTGTCGACGACGGTGGGCATTCATCTTCCTTGCCCCGGGCCACTGCCAAGTGCCCTTGAACACTGTCCCCTCTGCTTTCAGGTCTTCCTCCTTCCGAATCCAGGCTTGGATTCCACCGGACACTTCTTCTGTCGCCGCAAGCAGCAAGTCTTCACTGGCTCCCATTGAAAACGACGCCGCGACCCGACACCAAAGGACACCTATGCACCCGGCTCCCCTGGGTGAGGTAACTTTAGCATTACGGTGCTCCCGTGGGTGTGGGCCCTAGAACTACTTACCCTGTAAGTGCCTTGCTTGTGGCTACCCTAGAAGTGCCCTAAAACTCTTATTTTCTAAGTGCGACAATTGCGCTGACTCGTACAGGGTTCGCGTCTGTGTTAGACACATCGCGTCCATCTCCCTTGTAGCTCTATTTGTAACCGTGTCCTTCGACTCGTACGTAGTCCGATCGGTGGGTTCACCTCGAACACACAAGGGGCCTGTAACGTTGAAATCTCCAGTGCGCTGACTCGTACAAGGTTCGCGTCTGTGTTAGACACAGCGCGTCCATCTCCCTTGCAACTCTATCTGTAACCGCGTCCTTCGACTCGTACAAGGACCGATCGGTGTGTTCGCCTCGAACACGCAAGGGACCTTTAACATTGAAATCTCAATCGCGTCTGTTCGCATAGACTCGTACAGGACTCGCACCGGTGCCAGGACACCACGTCCGTCCCCTGTGGGTCTCCTACAACTACCTGGGGTGGTTCTTGGGGGTCCCTCGATTCTAACTGCTCTAGACCTAGGTCTAGCCAAACTAAGATTGTGATATTTGATTGTGCTAACTTATTTTGATAACATTTGATTTGTACCTACGTTTCTGACTTCTAATCTCATAAAGAGATTAGTAGAGAGTTGTTTATTAATAAATACATATATATTTGATATATATACCTGTGTGGTGTCTTTTCATTTGGTGATTCAAGAGATTGTGTGGTAAAACAAGCTGCTTTACATTCCTCCAAGACTTAGCCTGAAGGCTGCTCTCCACAGCTACCACTAGGATAGCTTTCTATAAAGGTTGTCTTAAACCTACCAACCATAAGAGTCGAATTGTTCTGGTGCAAGGTGTCCACTTTAATTAGTGAACAGCATATACCAGGCCAACTTCTCACACAGTAAAACAGGCATTAGGCCAGTCTCAGTAGCATGCTGCTGCCTGCCCAACCCCACCAAGGCAATGCGCTTTGCTCTTGGTGGAAGGGGGATTTTCTTTATTTCTCACATAGTTACATACCTTGATACCTCTTAATAAAAACAGCACTAAATCATCATTCAGCGATAGATTTGCTCCAACATGAACTGTTTTTTTTATTTCTTTTGTTCCAGAAAGCGTGGCAATAACTCCACAAGATTCTCGCTGGGTTGGCGCTTGGTGGATTGGCTTTCTACTGTGCGCGGTCGTCAGCTTAATTGCCGCCATTCCATTCTTGTTCCTTCCCAGGAGTTTGATAAAACAAGGAGATAAACCAACGGCTAAAAGCACAGAAGAACTTGCTTCATCTAAAGAAGAAGGAAGCAAAATGCCCGAACAAGAGAATCCTCAAAGGGAGGCAATAAATGTAAAAGGCAAGTTTGCAAATGAATTATTTAAAAACAGATATCATTTTACAATCATGTACGCAATTTTATTGACTTTAGTGACTGGGGGTGACTGTCTGAAAAGTTTCAGCACTCCGTCCATCATCTCCTTGTGTTTGCTTTGTTTGCCCTAAGTTGGCAGGGTATGCCCAGACGTGGGTCCCTTGCTCACTTTGCCACTGGATTCAAGCTAGCCTGGCTGATGAGGGCTGTTAGCCCGAAACCGGTCCCAGGATGCTTGTATCCGGTCCAGGGAAGACATGGCTTGGCAATTCGGGCTGGACTGTTCCCATGAGGCACAGGGTCAAGACTGATTTGCATATAGCTGTGTCTGAACTGGGGTGGCAAAGTGAGCTAAAGATCGATGATGGATTCAACCCAGATCTGTGACTGGGGGTGAGTGTCTGAAAAGTTTCAGCGCTCCGTCCATCATCTCCTTGTGTTCGCAATTTTATTGACTCCCGATTCTGAATTTTCTGAGTTTCAGACTAGAGAATATCATATCTGATTATCACATCAAAGTAATTCAAATACCTTATTTAAACATATTTAACCTAAATGTCTCAGAAATGAAGCTGGACTGTGATGCAGAGTATTCCAAAGATCTTATCTCTTGGGCCATTTGTGAGGCTGATAACTTTAGACCTGTAGTAAATTTGCCTTTTAGACTATGAGACAGAAAGGCAATCGTCTTAATAAGAGCTGTGTCTGACATCCCACAAGGCCTAAACATGAGATCCAACTATCTATGAAATCTTCCATTAGCTCAAAGGCGGATCAGAGTGCTGGGCCTGAGGAGTGCTCATGCAGTATCGTTGACATTGAATTGGAAAGCCAAGCTAATAATAAATGCTACAGAGTCCCCAATTTTTGCAGGCAACAACTGTGAGAAAGATGAAGTTAAGAAAAATTCTTAATTTGAAGAAAGACTGTTATAATTTAAAGTGAGTTAGTAGTTAAGCAAATATTGAACACTTTTGGGGCAGATTTATCGAGACATTGCACTGGTGCAAAGTCACCCAAAGTAATACAAAACAGCAAAGTCTCGATAAAGCATTTTGCTTTCCGCTGAAAACGTATGGTAGGTGAAGCATGGGGCACCAGCTTTACCATAACCATTTACATGTATCATGCACAACTACAAAAAGGATGCTGGTGGTGCTGCACATTTAACAGTCAAGATATACAGAGGCAGGCTCCCAATCACCAATAAAGATTGGACATGGAGCACAACTTGTGGTGGAATGTTCAAATTTCTTCAATGCTTTGCAGGAATCTGAAAGAGGTGGCTGCTAGGTCCTCATGGAAGCTCACTTAGAAATTTGGATTCCAGTGCACTCTGGTGCTCACAGATATGAGTGGATATGTGCCCTAAATGTAATTTTACATTTAGTGAGTTATGTTGTTGCACAGATGCTACAACAGTTGATAACTTTTAACATCCCTAAGTAGAGGGTATCCACTTGAATTGCTGATGTTGGGTGTGTCTTAGGAAGTCCCTCGTCAGGGGAAATTAGAAATGTGGGTTGACCCTCCTGAAGTCTAACCAATGTGTGGATATAGGTAAAAAGCAGTTTTCTCTAAGAACTCAAAATCATTTTAATGCAGGGTATCCCAGAACACTAGAGAATGGAAGCAGTGCTCCAAGAAGTGGGGGTACCTACTGCCCTCGGGCCCAAGAATTGAAATTGTAGATATTATCAACAAGATCAGAGTGACATAGGGTTACTGCAAGTGGGACACTGAAGGGAACACTGCTGTAGTAGTTAGTGGCAACATGCTCCTGTCCTTCTTGGGGTGTGGCTATGAGTGTGGTGAAGACCATTTTAGCCCTCTCTTCTGAGGTGAAATGTGATTTCAAATGAATATGGAGGAGTTAAAATAATTTTTGAACTGCAGACAACTCAAACGTTTAACATCCACGTCATTGGTGAGCCACTGGCAAGGTCTCAATGAGGCCACTGACTTTTGGCAGGAGAAACTTGAATTTCATTCCCAGGGAAGGTCACTCATTGGGCGTATATTTTTCACGCCTTCGGCCAGTAAAGATTTCAACCTTCAGACATAGTCACTTTTTTGGAGCTCAGATTCTTCCAGCAGGGCAAGGTTGCAAGCTGTAGCCAAAGAGGGCTCACCGAGGCCGGACACCTTCTCTGCTAAGTCATGCTGGATAAGGAATTGCTGCTGTGGAGAAGAACATAGGGGGAGCAACCTGAACTTTGGTTCAGCAGCAATGCACCTTTGTCAGATTGGCTAAGTAGGTTTGTTCCAGTACACCATCAGTTCCCAGAAACACTTTGACACCAGCCAGTGGTCCAGGACCTAAGGGACATCACTTGGGGGGCACGTTTCACTCTAGTTCAGCAACAGGGTCCAGAGAAGGTCCATTTGGAACTGGTCAACTGGATAGTTGCAGGAAAGGCCTCTGGAAGCTTGTTGTGCCCCTGCAGCTCAAAAAGGAGGTCAGCCAACTCACTGTTGGAGTAATTTATGAGGTCATGGGTTCAAGGCAAGCAGGTCTAGTCTTCCTTCAAGTTCTTCTGATTCATCCCAGGTCCAGCCGTGTTTTGAGAGGGGTATTGGGGGTGCTACTTCTATGCTACTTCTATGCCCAGTGCCAGTCTGTAGGGGGGGTAAACTCCTGGCCTCTAACCGATAGGGTAAACGTTTGCAGAGTTGAACCTACCTACTTTTTCTACACTACATGTATGTTTTACCGTAAGTTATCCCACAGTGCCATTCTCCTCCTAAATCCAACATGGCAGAACCCTTCTTCCCCTGTTCAGATTTCCATGTGCCCACCCGGAGGTGTGGCTAAGATAATGGGCAAACCTTCCCTGGGGCTCACTCCAAACCAGTTTTGGTGCAGCTCTCCCTTCCACTGGGTTTGGAGCCAGGCTGACTTGTAAGACAAAGAGAGGCAGGCCTAGGTGTGAGCTACATCAGCCAGTGACAGGGTAGGGACCCTGTGAAGCTCAGGGAGGGGCTGGGCACAACTCCACAGCCCATCCTGCTGAAAGAAGAAAAACACCTTCCCACGCCCAAGCCTTGTGTCCACTGTCTGTTAGCAATCTTCATCTCACCACAGGGGAGCCATTCCCCAGCCAGGTGACACTGGCAGAAAAGCACATTTGGATTAGGCAAGAAATTGCCAACTTTCTAAAAGTGTAATTTTCAAAATAGTAATATAAAATCTGTCTTTACCATCAAGTTAGATTTTACATTTCTATCACAAAAATGTCTTGAATCATCATTTTTCTAGCTGCTACCAAGGTAAAATAAAGCATTATAAGTAGTTTTAGTGGAACCAAGTGTTTCCTTTTGGGAGAGCCAGCCTTGCTACAGTGAAAAATGATATAGGGGGTTTTACTGCCAGAACATGTAAACCGTTCAATAAATCAGTGGCTTGTAGAATGCAACTACTCACACGTAATGGTCTCAAGGCGCTGGGGGGGCTGCTGGTCTATTGAAGGCGCTATGGATCAGTCGAAGAGCCAGGTCTTGAGGTCCTTCCTGAATTGGGACAGTGACGGTGATTTCCTGAGGTGGAGAGGTAGAGCGTGCCAGGTTTTTGCTGCAAGGTAGGAGAAGGATCTTCCTCCGTTTGTGGTGTTGCGGATTTGTGGGACGGTAGCCAGGGCCAGTTGGGCAGAGCGGAGATCTCTGGTGGGTACGTGGAATGCGAGGTACGCAGGTCCCACATTGTGTAGGGCCTTGTAGGTGTGTGTGAGGAGCTTGAGGTGATTCTTTTGTTGACTGGGAGCCAGAGGGTTGCCATAGTCGATTCTGCTGCTGATGAGTGTGTGGGTGACCGTCTTTCTGGACTGAGGATCCATTTGAAGATCTTTCCCAGCAGGCATAGAGTGTGGAAGCAGGATGATGAAATGGCATTGATTGATGGTTCATGGTGAACGAGGAGTCCAGGATGATGCTGAGGTTCCGCGTGTGGTCTGTGGGTGTGGGGGAGGTTCAAAGTGCTGCACACCACCAGGAGTCGTCCCAGGCAGAGGGGGTGGAGCGCATGATGAGGACTCAGGTCAGTTAAATATACATCTCCTACTTTTTAAATGCCATTCAACCTGTCCTATGGGCATTTAGGACCTACCTTAGGAGTGACTTAGGTGTATTAAAAAGGTTTAGGCCTGGCTAAAAATTTATTTTGCCAGTTCAAAGTGGCAGTTTATTACTGTCCACTCAGGCTTCCTGTGGCAGCGGAGCGGGTAGGTCAGCCACGAAGCTCCGAATGGGAGCAGTGACACTGCATTGAGTGTCAACATACTCCGCTGCTAATTGATGAGGCATACACAGACCTTATAATAGGTTGGTTGCTTCATTTCTCCGGGGTAATGACCCACGGGTAGAGCATTTGGTAGGTAGCGTTGCACCTTGCCACACATTGTAGATAGTTTTTGAAATTAGGTCCTGAAGAATCGCCAGTTGATCACTACCGTGACTAATTGTGGCGAGAAACATGTTGACCACCTGGGGGTTGAGCGAAATTTTTGTCACATTATAACAAAACAATCGCCCCCCCCTATTCCTTTTAATTAGGTTGGGACCCAATAGAATAAAATTCACCACAGAGGTTTCCATTACCTATTTTATATTCACATCCCACATCTACACATATCTAGGCCCTTCACACCCACAGCACCGATACGGCGAGGAACAAAGATCTCCGAAAAGAGCCCCTCTATGGGTGCCCGTCGAGCATTGCAGCGCCGGCTCGACGAGGAGCAGACCCATATGATGAAGCATGACACCTAGCTTGCTGGGTGTGTGAGGGTCCCAGTTCCGACAGGAGGTATTCCCCACCTCCTCACTACCTAGAGTACACACAGGAACTTCGTACCTTTCTGTTTCTTGACTTAACTCAGGGCATGTACGTTGGACCTTTATCAAGCCCTCTCTGTCCCTCATTTTGTTGATATAAAAATGTATTTTGCCAGTTCGAAGTGGCAGTTTATTACTGTCCACTCAGGCTTCAATAGCAGACCTGTAGGCATGTTTTACAGCTCCACTTTATTGGGTGGCACAATGCTTGCTGCAGGCCCACCAGTACCATTTGATTTAAAGGCCCTGGGTGCATGGTGTCTCATATATTTGGGTCTTACATGTAAATTAAATGTGCCAATGAGGGGTATGCCAATGTTATCATCTTTAAAAGGTAGAGGACACACACTTTACCACTGGTTAGCAGGAGTAATGTGCGCCCAGGGTCAGTTGGCTCATCTCCTGTGTGGCAATAGGGGGCATCAAAAACTGCAAGAGGTCCTTTTCCTTGAGCGACCAGTTACAACTTGTCCCTGAACGGACCTTGCCAGCGGTTTTACTCTGATTGGATTTTTATGTGTAATTTTTTAAATTATATTTTCTTGATTTTTAGAAATTCTTTGATTTTATTGTGTCATGTTGTGAGTTTTTTTTGTAGTAATTACAGATAAATACATTACACACTTTTCCTGGGTTAAGTCTGTCTGCTGTGCCAAAAAATAGATACTGCATTTCACAATGTTTGCACTCTACTGTGTGCTACTCACTCTGTCAGTTCTACTTATCCTATATACCTTATGTATAGTATTGTATTTATATGATTTGGTGTAGTATATGTTTAAATTTTACATACTATATGTTATCTCCCTTTCTTAAAAGCTGGTTCCTATGTAAAGCGCTCTGCCACTCATTGAAGTTTGTCCATGCTATATAACATTTAAGTTGATTGAGAGATCTTTTGTAGATGTAATCCATAACCATGCATGACCAATTAACCACTCTCTTGTTAGAGCTAGTAAATATAAAATAGACCCAACAACGCTTTGAGATGTCTTTCCTCTAAAATGCCCAGATTTGTTACATTGCAAATCTGTGGAGTGTAGGGAACACAGTAGCCTAGTCTTCCACAAAAAGAACAACAGTAGGACAAGACTGTGAAGCAGAAGTGTTGTACAATATGGAGGCCTCTGTGGTTAAGACTTGGCAGTATTTTTTGTGTTATGATGCAGTCAGAATAAGATAAAGAATGGTGCCCTGCGGTATAGTCCAGTGGCATAATCTATTTGTGAACGACCAAAGTGATGGTAGGGTAGCCTGTACCCTGTGGGGAAGGTGAAAGTATATGAACATGTGTTGCAGGATCTTCGTGGTGAGAAGGATTTGGTGACCTGACTGAGGTAAAAGAGAGATGCCTGTGTTCATAATCTCAATAAGGTTGCTCACCTTGTGTTAGAAAGTTGTTTATTAGTGGTGATAAGCAGTGTCTTATCACTAGTAATAAGACCATAAACACAATAAAAAGTTCAGTTAGGGTCTCAATAAATGAATCGCTTGCTCAGCCCTTGGCAGCTGGCAATGAGCAGGCAGGCTTCACTTAGTAGACAGGTGTGTAAAGCGTTTAAAAACACCAATACATTAAATAAGTAAGACACAACACACAATAAAAATCTAACTCCAATTTATAAAAATATAATATATTTTTATGAACATATAGACACCAAAATGACAAATATCCAATGTAGGGAACCAGAGATATGGAATTTTACAGATTTAAAGTAAAACTAGCACTAAGAAGCAAATAGCACTCAACGGGTTAAAAAAGGTCATGCTGGACTAGGACAAAGTCAAGAGTTATTTACACTTGCTTCCAGAAGGGTTTCTTGATGCAGGAAAGTGGTCCATAGCACCAGACAAAGGTTCAGATGCTCTAGCTTGACTCTTGGGGTCTGGGACTACAACTCCCACAATGCTCATGGTCAGCTTATGGAGCTTTTTACAAAAGTTGCTCCTATCTTCTGCAAACATCTGGAACTTCTTCCTGAAGTTCCTCCTTGAGGGTTCAAAGTGTTTATAACACCAATCCAGGGGTCTAGAATCTCTGAAATGGTCCTTGGAATGTTGGAACTACAATTCCCACAATGCACCCTGCCAAATCCTTAAAGGTCCAGTGGACACACTCCAGGATGGGGACTTCTTGGTTGAGATAATGAAGGTGAGCTTAGTTAACCTGTAGCTTGCAGGGAGTTCACTCCTTAATCCTTCTTGAAGCAAGGCAATAATCATCTTAGGGCTGTAGTGCCAGATTGTTCAGCAGGTACAGTCCTTCAGAGTGCAGTTCTTTGGGTGCAGATACAGATTCCAGCATGGCAGTCCTTCTTCAACTTGTAGTTTCAGGCAGCAGATCAGAGGAGCTATGCATCTCTCCCATATTTATTAACAGTTTCTGGCCATCATGCAGAGGGTACCCCTGACCAATAGGATGCAGGGTGCTACAAAGGTGTATAACCACTTCCTCCAAAGAGTGGCATGTTCTTGTCCCAGAAAGCACTATTCTTTCAAAATACAACATGGAGAAAGTCTCTCCTTTGGGGTTAGATCTGGCTAAGCCAACCCACTGGTGTGGCTAAGTTTCACTAACACACCCCTTCCAACCCACTGACCAATCTAATTGCAGAGGCTCCTGTGTAGCTGGGGTGCAGGATGTGGGGGTCAGCCTGTGCTTGTCCCAAATTGTCATTTTCCCATCGAAGACCAGTTTGGCTCCCCCACCCTCTTCCTGTTTTTTGGCTTCTGCAGCTAAAGTTCTCCACCCACAGGAAATCCATTGTCTACTCTGACAGGACACTTCACATCTCATCAAGCAGCTCTGGCTCAGCCTGGAAAAGACTGGCCAATCAGGAAAGGGAAGCTGGAAAGCTAGAGTTTGGCTCGCAGAAAGGAAAGTTTAAAAACTTATTTTTTGTAATAGTTATTGTAAATCTAATAGTGGCAAGTATATTTTTAGGTGGCTCATGTCAATATTTATACTTAAATAAAATATCTCAAGGTTAGCCTATGGAGCCATTCACTACTATGGGCAAAATGGAATTGGCAGTTTTTCCCTTACCATAGATTATAAAATATCTTTTATAATGTCCCTGCTTGTAATGTCCCTGGGGCACCTAGGGGAGACCTTAGGGGTGACTTATATGTGTAAATGAGGCAGTTTGAGACTTTGGAAGTACCTTTAATTCCAAAGTCGAATTTGCATATAATAAAATTTTTAAAAGCAGTCTGCAAGGCAGGGCAGGCTTTTAAAAAAACAACACAGCAACACTGTGATATCCTTTAATCTCCTCTCTATGATGTCTCTTAGCTGTCTTCTCTTCCCCTGCCCTTTTCTATGGTTCTCCCACATCACAGGTTGGAATTTATTTATTTATTTTTAAATTTATATAGCGCAAAACTGTCACCCTATGGGTATCCTGGCGCTGTGACTTGCCCAGATGATATTATGCATAAAGATTGTCTATACGGTATACTCGGAATGTATGTATGTCATAGTGTATAAAGGACTGAAGCAGGGCTGGAGGCAGTTGTGACTGGTGTAACCTGGCTGGATGGGATCTTCTGTTAAGAATAAACTTCTTTCATATGATATAGAAGTCTGGAGCCTGTTACTTCAAAATACCACACTGGCGTAGTCGGCAGCTCTTTATCTTCAAGAAGATCTCAACACCAAGGAGAAGTTCAACTCCATTTAAGAGAGCGGTGAGAGATAAGAAGTTTATTAACTTTCAAGTCGTGAAGTTTATTAACTTTCAAGTCGTCTCTTCTTTTGGCATTAAGCGCATCCCTAACGCAACCCCATCTTTTTGCAGCTCTCGTTATTATCTGTTCCACAGCCCGCACTTTCTCTCATTTGACTTTGAGGGTTGGGAGCAACTCGACACATACTCGCTCTTTCTTTGATCTAAAATTAAGGGCTGGGAGGAAATCGATGTGGGCTCACCCTTGGGCGAAAGTACATCGAAGCTGTTGGTATATGTCAATGTAAATCGATGGTTTCCTAATGTTTTATGTGGCAGTTAGCGTCCTTTGGGCTCTGCTCAAGCCATCATTTAAACGTAAACATTCTAAGAATTTTCGTCTCACCTCTGCCTCGTGATCCTCTCTCTTTTGACTCCACACGCTCCAGTCATCTCGGAACGTCCTTTCTGCCTTGGAGGAAGTTCGAAGATTGAGCGTCATTACGCTCCCTGCGTAGAGCGTCTTCACGTTGCTGACGCTGAGACGTGGCGGCCATCTTTGATGTTTCAGATCTGGGTTGTTACCTAGCAACCAGCTGTCTAACACTCTCCAGCGATTCGCACGCTTACAGCTTTTGCGTTTCTCTTCTATTGTTGGCATATTCCTCAGCGATTCGCACGCTTGGATGGTTGTTACCTAGGAAGCAGCTGTCTAGCATTCTCCAGCGATTTGCACGCTTGCAGCTTGTGCGTTTCGCTTCTACAGTTGGCATATTCTTCAGCTTTTCGCACGCTTGCATCCACTGTGACTTGCGGTGAGCAACCAGCTGTGTAGCATTCGCCAGTGATTCTCACTCTTGCTGCTTGTGAGTTTTGTTTCTATTTTCGGCTTATTTTTCAGCGTTACGCACGCTTTCATCCCCGGGATACTTTCAGTGTGCACGTTTTGCTTCAAGGGTTGTGGTACTCTTCGATGAGACTCATCCTCACGTCTGGTGCGTCTTTCAATTGTCACCCATTGGATATTACTGGATATTAACAATTTTATTTAGGTGTTCTATCTGGAGGTACATACCTAGGCCAGTATTCATCTTACATTGTTGTTAAATGTTGTATATGTTTTTTTAAAAAAAAGGAAAGTGATTTTTATTCGCTTGATACTCCTCTGTACATGTTTGGTGCAATGCAGAACGTAGCAGCTGCTCCTTTTTTCCTTGCTCATCCCGGTGAGCCCCCAATCAAATGGAAGAAATGGAAGAAAGTTTTTGAAAGGTATGCAAGAGTTTGTGGAGCTTCATTGAGTGCTGAAAGAAAGACTTCTCTTCTGCTTCATTGTTTAGGCTCTGAAGGGCAAGATGTTTTCGATCATCTGCCTGAATTGCCAGCCTCTGAAGCAGTGGGTTTAAATGATTATGAGGTGACCATTACTAAGCTTGATAAGCATTATCTTCCTAAAGTAAGTACAATTCTGGAAAGATTACATTTTGGCAAAAGAATGCAAAAAGAAGAGGAAACAGTGGAAGGTTATTTGACTGATTTAAGAAAACTTGCTTCTTCTTGCTAGTTTGAGGGTCTAGCTGATGAACACATCCGTGATCAGTTCATGCTAGGATGTAATATGGATAAAGTAAGAGAAGAATTGTGGTTACGCGATGAACCCACACTTGATGAGGTTGTTGCTGTGGCAAAAAGAATAGAACATTCACTAAAGTGTGTAGCTATCATTAAGAGAGATAGTTCAAAAGATGTTAAAGTTCAGGTTGTTAATGAAAGGAACCCCAACACTAAGTTTAAAGTGAAAGAGAAGTCAGTGATAAACAAAGGGAAATCCAGTAATACGTCATTAGCTTTTAAATGTTATAGGTGTGATAGGGTTGGGCACCTTGCAAATGATAAAAGATGTCCTGCACTGAGTCATGTCTGCAATAAATGTAAGAAGAAAGGAAACTTTCCGTCCGTGTGCAAAAGTAGACCGGATCCTAGAGTTAAAAGAATTGAAGTGTATGAAGATGAATGTGCTGATGTCAGTCCTGATGATTTTGAATGTGGTCAGATTGTTTCAGAAATCGGAAGTGTGTCTTGCAAGAAATCTTGTCCCTTTGATGAAAATTACAATCATTTTAAATGAATTCTTTGCTAATCAGCTAAAACACAAGATTAGTTTACATAAACCAGACATTACTCCTTTGGCTTATGGAGGGGAGCCGATAAAATTACATGGATATTTCTTAGGACTAATTGAATACAGAGGTAGAATGATCTCTGGGAAAATGTATGTTTCTAAAAAAGGTGACAGCATTATTAGTTGGATACACCAGGGTGATTTAGGAGTGTACCTTGATCCTAATTCGAATCCCCAATTCTTTTGAAAGATATTGTATGTACTGTGAGGAAGTTTGACATGGTGAGTTTACTAATGTTTTGAAAAACGAATTCCCAAAAGTTTTCAGAAAAGGTCCTGGTTGCTTGAAGGGATATTAACACAAAATTAAACTTAAGAATAACTCTATCCCGGTTGCTTGTAAAGTCAGGAGTGTACCGTTATCTGTTAGGAATGATATGGAGAAGGAGATTATCAAGCTTAAGGAAAATGGCATTATAGAAGAGGTTGAGGGTACGGAATGGTTAGCTCCGGTTGTCGCTGCTCGTAAACCCAATGGGGATTTACGTCTATGCATTGACTTGCGCCAATTGAATAAAAGTGTAGTTGTGGACAGGTATCCACTACCCAACATTAGTGAATTGCTTGTCCTGTTGGGTGGTGCGAAAATATTTAGTACAATTGACCTAACCTCTGCGTATCATCAGATAGAGTTGGAACAATCTTGCAGAGACCTCACTGCGTTTATCACACCATTTGGCACTTTTAGATTTATTAGGGTGCCCTTTGGCTTAGTCTCAGCCTCGTCCGTTTTCCAGCGTTCTATGGAAAATGTCCTTAAGGATCTGCCTGGAGTTTGTATTTACCAAGATGACATACTTGTTTTTGGTGATAATGCAGAAGAACATGATGTACGTCTGAGGTCTGTTCTTTCAAGATTAAGTGAATGTAACTTAACCATAAAAATAGAGAAATGCAAGTTTAGAGCAGATTCTTTGAATTATCTAGGTCATAATATTTCTGGGAATGGAGTTAAGCCAAAAGAAGATTTAGTGACCACCATCCATAACATGTGTTCTCCATCCACTAAAGAAGAGCTTATGAGTTTTCTGGGCATGATTGAATATTATGCGAAATTTGTTAAAGGATTTGCAGATTTGACCACTAACATGAGATCTCTCTTGAGAAAGGGTGTTAATTTTGTGTGGTCAAATAAGTGTCAGGAGGAATTCACTCGTGTTAAGGAGAGTTTGTGTAATGCTCCTTTCTTACAAAGTTTTGACACTAGACTTAAGCCGATCCTAACCACGGATGCTAGTGAAAAGGGTTTGGGTGCCGTTTTACAACAGCAGGGTCCTCAGGGCTTGAAAACTATCATGTTCCTTTCTCGAAGTTTGAGGGACCCTGAAACTCGTTATTCAGTAGTTGAGCGAGAATCTCTTGCTATGTTTTGGGCTGTGAAAAAACTTCAGAGATTTTTGTGGGGTGTGGATTTTGAGATCAGAACCGACCACGAACCTTTAGTTGAGATTTTTGAAAAGAAAGGTCTGGATTTGATCTCTAGTCGCATAACCAAGTGGATCATAGGACTTCAAGAATATTCTTTTTCGATTAAGTACATCCCGGGGGTTGACAATAGAATTGCTGATGTCCTTTCACGTCTTGTCTCGAGTGAGAATGTTGAAGACGACGATGTGGATTTGGGCAGTGATTGGGTGTGTGCACTAGAGCCTAGTCATATTACTGAAGAAAAATGGTCTGAGGAAGTTGAACTTGATGTGGCTCTCAAAGAGGTGATGTCGTTGTTACATTGTAATTGGCTAAATGTTAACATGGGTTCTGAAGTGACTAAACCCTTGTGGTGTGTAAGAGATGAGCTATCAGTTGATAAAAACATTTTGTTTCGCGGTACCAGGTTAGTTCCTCCTGTGAGCCTCAGGAAAGATTTGATACAACTGGCTCATGTCACTCATCCTGGGATCACCAAAACAAAAGAGAGGCTACGTTTATCATACTGGTGGCCAGGAATGGATAAGATGATTAAGAGAGAGATACGTGAGTGTGTCCCTTGTAGCTTAAGTGACAAATCTAAATCACCTAGGGTACAACCCATGATCTTGAGGACACGCCCCAAACGTCCCTGGGATGATATTGCATTGGACATTTTGGGACCTATTCATTGTAATGGTTCTCAAGTGCTTCTTTTGGTGGTTATAGACATGTATTCTCATTGGCCAGAAGTGTTTTTCTTGTCCAACGTTGATTCTGGATGTGTTATCAAATGTTTGAAAAAACTGTTTTCTAGAGAAGGGATTCCCAAGACTATGTTAACTGACAATGGTGTCCAGTTAATTTCTAAAGAGATGGAACAATTTTTGTCATCTTGTGGAATAATACATAAAACATGTTCTCTCTATCATCCCGAGGCTAATGGGATGGTGGAGAGGTTTAACAGAGTCTTGAAGGAGACCGTGACCTTGGCAAAGTCTTTGTCTCTGGAGTGGAGAGGGAAGTTATCAAAAGGTAGAGGAATACAGATTGACACCCCATTCCACTACAGGAAAGACACCTTTCTTGGTCTTTCGCGGTAGAATACCCAACACTCACCTTGAGCCTTTTGGGTCAACAATTATTGTTTTTCCAAGGGAAGGGAATGTGTGCATAATGGTGAGGAAGTGCAATTGAGAGAGAAACAGAAGGCTTTGCAAAGGAAGAGTTATTTTGATAAGAAAAAATCTGTCAAGAAATTAAAGGTGAATGTAGGTGATTTGGTTGCGATCAAACGACCTGGTCTGATCGGTAACTCGAATTTGAAATATCTTGAACCCATGATTGTCATCAAGGTCTTTAACAATGCGGTAAAGACACAAGACCATCGCGTTTGGAATCTCAATAGAGTGGTGGTGGTGAGAAGTAACCCTGATCCAATGGGTGACATAATTGGTGAGCGCAATTCTGATTTAACCAACTTTGCTTCTTCTTGTCTGCAAAATTGCCAGGATTTGATGGGTTCTCGACGGTCTTCTAGATCGATTAAACGTCCAAGTTACCTCAATGAATATGTATGATTATTGATATTTTGTGTCATTTACACTGTATGTACATAGTTCATCACATTCAATATGTATGGCTTGATAAGTGATGTTTTGGGTTATTTACACTATATGTACATAATTTAGTACATCTTATTTATGGCTTGAAGTCTTTATATTGTCTATACAAAGGGGCCGATTCTGATGCGGGTTGGAAAAGCTTCCCGACCGAATCGGTTGGGAAATGGTGTCCGACCCACTCGGATCGGGAAAGTCCGACCGGCGGAGTAGGATGCATCCGGATGCTTCCAGACACGATTTGGTTGAATTCCCATTGACTTCAATGGGAACATTTGTTCCTAACCGCATCAGAATTGGGCCCTCGGTCGGGAAGACACGTTCCCGATCCGATTTGGAAGGAGCAAATGCCGTTAGGAGGCCTTCCTACCCGCATCAGAATCAGGCCCTCGGTCGGGAAGCTTTTCCAACCCGCATCAGAATCGGGTCCTTAGTTGTTAAAGAAGGGAGATGTGTGATATCCTTTAATCTCCTCTCTATGATGTCTCTTAGCTGTCTTCTCTTCCCCTGCCCTTTTCTATGGTTCTCCCACATCACAGGTTGGAATGTATGTATGTCATAGTGTATAAAGGACTGAAGCACGGCTGGAGGCAGTTGTGACTGGTGTGACCTGGCTGGATGGGATCTTCTGTTAAGAATAAACTTCTTTCAAATGATATAGAAGTCTGGAGCCTGTTACTTCAAAATACCACAAATGCACACTCTGGTGCAGGAAATCGACTGGGCCTCTAAACCTCCCTGCCCTATTGTCTACTAGGGACTTACAGGGGTTTGTCATTGCCAATTATAATTATACCTAACCATGTACTTTTATTCTTAGCCACTGGTAATCACTTGTGCTACATCCCAATCCATCTTAATTTTGCATTTTTTTACTGTCTGCAATTGATGATCACTCTTTCCTTATAATGAAATCGATGGCTCTCCACTGCATTCCAATGTTCACTTTGACAGTAATATTACCTATCAAAGTGAAATTCTCCAAGGATAACTCTTAATACACTAAATACAACTGATTTCTAAAGGAATAAATGCTTGCTTGCAAGGGAGGCATTCAAGTGATTAATAATTGCAAAACCTGTTGTCATGGAAACAGCATAGTACATGGTCACAAGGTGAGCATCATTTGAGAAAGACAGATTAGAACCTCCTCATAATCTTTCTAATCCCATTCCTTAAGTAATGCGTAAGTGAGGACTATTCTCAGCTGTTGTATAACATGGAGACTGAGGCGAAGTTCCTTACTGATGTGGCCTTTAACTCATTGAAATCTTCAGCGATGGAGGCTGGTGCCATTGATGCCAGCCTGTCAAAGCCCCATCAGAAGGGAACTTTTTCTTAATCTCAATTTCAGTCAATAACTGAGAATTGAACATTACCAATAAGTAATCATCCATATCAGACATTCATAGGAAGAGCAGACTGGTTAGGACACAACTCTTGAACCTTTACTCAAATTTCAAAAATTCTCTGCAGCAGGTAAGCTTGAAGATGAAAGTTCTGCATACGTTAATTTGATTAAACTGGGCTCGAGTAGAGTGCCAGTTATCTCATTATGCAGTGAAAATGAATTTGTTATGCAGAATAAAACTTTGCAAGTGAGAAGGTGAAGGTAAATCAAAAACTTCAATAAGAGAAAAAGCCAGGAAGTTAGCTAAAACTGCACACTCATCAGAATGACATTTAATACAATGGCCATTTATGTTCAGATGATAATCATGTGAGACGCTCGCAGATTATGGTAAAATGTAAAAAATGTCTTATATTTTTAAAAACATTTTGAATATGAAAAATACTCAAACCGCAAGCATTATATGCTAAGAGTTGGTGCATCTACACATTTTTGGGAATTCCTAGTTTTTTGCCCTGAGCTGTGCCCTCAGGGCAGCACTTTCTGCCGTTCAAAATTACTACTTTTCAAACATTCCTAAAAATACTTGAGAAATGTATAACTTTGCCAAAAATATTCCAGGACTGGAGTTGGAATACTAAATACACCTCCTGGAATATTTGGGGGAAAGTTTCTCTTTCCCCAAATGTTTTAGGACTGGATTTAGAATTGTAATTTTGACCTTCCAGTGCCCGTCACGCCCACTGCTGCCCTGGGAGCCCAGTTCTATCTATGGTACCCTAGTCCAAATTTGGAACTGGTGGCAATGAAATGTGAGCCGCTGGCTGCGGTGTTTTCCGCATGAAAATAAACGTTATAAGATGATAATATATTGCAGTAGAAAATATTCTCTTTTTGCAACAGGGCCACCGTAACCTCAGAGCTAAATGTAATCATGATAAATGTATTTACAATTGGTCACCCTCGAGACATACCATAATTCCTTGTGCATCACAAAATGGACTTAGTGCCACGAGAAACCCTAAGTTGGCAGTGCAAAGCACTTCGAAACATTTCTACTTTTAAACAGCGTCTATTCTTTTGTGCTAAAGTGGCCCACTTCATGCTGTGCCGACAGATACAAGCTACAGTAATCAGTTTCAAAAGTGTCTAAATAACTCTTTTCCACATCCTTTTTTCAGGTTTCCTGAGATCTATAAAAAGATTAATGAGCAACCGAATGTACATTCTCTATATATGCATTATGCTTTTGCAGTTTAGTGGCTTTATTGGGTTTATTACTTACAAGCCAAAGTACATGGAACAGCAGTATGGCCTGTCCATATCCAGGTCAAACTTCATAACTGGTAAGCATAAGTGCCTGTTGTTTGCCTCAGCAATTACACACTGTTTATTGCGTTTTAATGAAACTGTGTTGTGGTGTGAGCTAAAGATATCAGGGAATTAAGATAACGATTGGGAATTACATGGAGAAGAACTGCAGATGCAATCAAAAGTGTTCCCAACCATTTCAGGGCAATTTTAAATGAAGGTCTGCAAAGCTGCCTGGAACCCCAGCGTTCCACAGGAGTCTGAACAGCAATGAAGGTGTAGTACCCCTGGGTACTGTTGCTTGTAACTCCAAAGAATTGCACTGTGGTAACGTCTATGTATCAGATGTATCTAATGCAAGGTTAGCTACAAAGTGACAAAGCTCGTTATGAAAGGGTCAACAAACGAGAGAGTAACGATGTAAGCAGAAGGGGAAGGCGGGAGAAGGGAGCATTGGGAAAAGACAGGAGGGGGAAGTTCTTCAGGGGAAATCTTGTTTTAAAAGGATGGTCTATTGCTTGAGAAAGACGGAATTAATCTGCAGGCCCTTGTCAATATGGTATCGTAGATTCTTAGCCCGCAGCCTGAGACTGTCATTTCTACATTCCCTGATTTCTGTAAGATCTTGAGAGACTATGAGACATATTGAGAGACTATGGAGATGTTGATCTTGCTTGTTTGGTACCTTAGGGTGCTGCGTTTACCACTTTGTAAAGGACTCAATAGGTCTTGAAGGTCAAGATGGCCGGCAGAGGGAGCCAGTGAAGTTTCCACAATGCGGGAATGAGTCTCTTATAAGTCTTGGGCTCTTTAATCAGGCTGCTGCATGCAGGGTACTCTTCCAGGGGATAGGCGTGCTTCTGAGATTCTGGCGGGAAGGCCATTGCTTCCACTGGTAGGTCTGTAGTGGGGCCGTAGTTTGAAGAGTCTTTAGGATCCAGGAAGGGCTTCATAGGCCATTTCTGTCCACCATTGAGGGAGCCTGGAAGCACCTCGGATGTGGATTGAGCTGACAGCATTCGGAAATGGGTTGAGATCTTCACCAGAGAGTTACTTCATTATAGACAGGTACCTGACATCATTTATTTGTAAAAACGCAACATCAAACCAAGACATGTTGGTGCTGTGGTGAGTAGGTGGTAATATGAAAAGCAAACTACATGAACAACAATCAGTGAAACAGAAAGGTTTCAAGGGATTGTCTAAATAGCAGGAACTTTGGGTGTCCCTCATTGTAGAGAAAGGATATTTCCGGTTTTAGGGCTATGGTGAAAAATAACGCGGATCTCCAATTCATGCCTTATTGAGGCGGAACAAGTATAGTAATCAGGG
Source organism: Calotriton arnoldi (assembly GCA_963921515.1). Lineage (NCBI taxonomy): Eukaryota > Metazoa > Chordata > Amphibia > Caudata > Salamandridae > Calotriton > Calotriton arnoldi. The sequence goes on from CAWUFW010005141.1 coordinate 671,013, forward strand.
ACGGACTGGCTACCGGGCGTTTTGTTGTGCTGCCGAGCTGGGGGCTGATTTCGTTGATGGGGACCTGCGTGTGCTTAAAAACATTCGTTTTGCTTTGTTTATCTCAAAGCTCACGCAGGTCCCCATCAACGAAATCAGCCCCCACCACAGTGAAATCAGCCCCCAGCTCGGCAGCACAACAAAGCGCCCGGTAGCCAGTCCGGCCCTGATAGTAATACATTGAAATTAGAGAGGAAATTGTGCATGGACTGCAAAGACGGAGAATTAGTCTTCAGGGCAGGGCCATTCTGTGCTGTAAAAAGCTCTGTGCATGGTGCTTTAAACGTCTTACTTTAAACTCTTAAGGCCACGAACAACCACGGCGTCTGTCTGACGGCTCGTGAAACATGATTGAATTTCCTACGGTTGCAAATGTTCTGGACTGCAAGGTTTCGCTCTGTAATTTCTTCAGAGCATGATCCGAAAGGCCTAGGTGCAAGAAGTTATAGTAGTCCACTTGTGAGAGCACACCCCAAGATCCATTGCAGTGATGGCTCAGAGGAACAAATGATTTTGCACTTGTTTACGTAATTATGAAGAGCATCTTGCACATCCAGGGTGATAATATATTTCAGTAGAAAGCATTCTCTGTGGTTCAATGGTGCCTGTCTTGGTGCTAGGCAGTTAATTTTAGCGCCAGCACTAGGGAAAACACAGTGGTTTGCAGTATTGTTGTAAATACGCCGCATCCCTTTGTTTTGAAAATGTCAGAGTGCGGCGCTGCCAAATTTGGCGCAGCTCCGCGCTCCAACATTTTGTTGTAAATATGCCCTTTACTTGTCATTCCTTGCTATTAAAATGTTTGCTTGGAATAACATATTACTCAAAGTGGCCTCTTGGCTGGAGGTAATCCTGGTTCTGGACCATAGATTACTCTGAGAAGAAGAAAACTGATCGTCTTCCTAAAGGAAGATGCTCCTTAAGGCATCTCAAGACCATCTCGAGAGATTTTGAAGCCATAGGCAACGCACATTTATTTCTGCATTCCTATTTTTCACACATGCAAACTTTCTGCCGTTCTCCCCTACATTACACACTGTAATGACTAGATACAGAGAGAATATTGATTGCTGTATGTGTTTATTTAATGCTGAGTGCGGAAATTTAATTAAAAAGGCATTTGTATCTGATCTGAATCATTGTTGCCCTAAGTGATGATTCGTAGCGGCGATTCAGTTTGGGGTGTGCATTGTTATCATGTGTGGGGTAACATTACAGTCCATTGGCTCAAACATGTGTATTTTTTTGTACGCTATAGACATTCTATAACCAGAATAAATTGTGCTCCTAAGTTTTGTCAATTAAGAAAATTAAGCTTACAGAGCTAAAGTGATTTGCACATAATCCCATGATTTGCCCATGATCACATGATTAGTCCATGATCAAACTGTTTAGTCAGGTTTGGGAAGTTGAAATTTCAGCCTTGTTTTTCTTGGTTCCATAACGTGCAATTTAGACACAGGACTACATCTCCTTCTGTTTGTATACATTTTACATTTTCAATTTTGAGCAAACTAATGTAGTAGTCTGTATTAGACATGGATGAGAAGGTCTGATATGTCTTCACATCACTGTAAGCACATTTGCATAGTATGGTGTTGCATAGTGTTGGACATGGCCCTTTCTGCAGGGTCATCCCCAAACTTTTATCCTTCACTCACTCTTATTTTTGCTGAATTCGTTTTTGATGGCCTTAGGACTCTGTGAACTTTACCACTGCTAACCAGTGCTAAAGTGCCCTTGCTCTCGGCCTAAAACATGGTTTGATTGGCTTATACCTAATTGGCATATTCAATGTACTTATAAGTCCCTAGTAAAGTGGCACTAGATATGCCCAGGGTCTCAAAATTATATGCTATTAGTTGTCCTGCAGCACTGGTTGCTCCATGCACTTAAGTAGCACTTTAAACATGTATAAGGCCTACCATTGCAGAGCCTGTGTGTGCAGTTGAAACTGCCATTTCGACCTTCCAAAATAAACCTTTTGCCAGGCCCAAACCTTCTTTTTAAATACATATGTCAGCCCTAGGGTAGGCCCTGGACAGCCCCTAGGGCAGGGTGCAATGTATTTAAAACATATGACATGCACTTTTAAGTTTTACATGTCCTGGTAGTGAAAAATGGAAAGAGATAACCAATTCACATTTGATGTCTCTGGAATCACAATTTAAAATCCTAATTTATGGGGACGTTGGCATTTTCTTGCCTTAGACATTTGGTGCCTGCAGCCTGTCACTGGTCACATGACTGGATGTAGGTGACAGTGGGGAATTGTGAATTCCTCCTACACAGCCACACACAATGGGAGTGGAGGTGTGACTGGATTTGACATCACTGGCAAGATCTGAGGGAGGAGCTGGGCACAGCCCCACTTGCCCTTGAATAGGCTGTGTCCTGCCTCCACACAAAGGGCTACATACCCCTTTTAGTTAGTCTGGAGCCAGGGCAGGAAAGGCAGGGCATATGTGCTCTTCAAAGGCATGCCTCTAGAAGCTTGTCCCCACTTCAAAGCATAATTGTGTATATAAGAAGGACCTCAGCCACCACCACTTCAGTACACTTCTGGGCCTGTGGATACTCTGCCAGGAAGAAGGACTGCTGTGCTACTATAAGGACTGCCATTTTGCTGGACTGCTGCTCTAAAGGAACTGCTGCCCTGCTGTACTGACCTGCTTCCTGCTGCCCTCTTGCCTGGGGAAGAAGAACTGGACCTGTAACTTCATCTTGAACTCAGGACCCCAGATTGTCTCAAGTAGCTAGTCTGCTGGTCTCCTGATATGAGCCTCAAGGACATAACAGGCTCCCTACCCAGCTCCTGGACCTAGCTGTAGGGAGTTCCTGACACCCAAGTGGTGCTTCTCAGGTCCTGGACCCTTGGTGTTGGTCATGGGTTCTTGAAATCAAGCTTTTGGGTTCTTCGCGACCGCAAATGGGCCCGTTTGCATCGGAACTGCACAGCTCGCACCGAAATTCATTGCGAGCTGCCACCAGCCCATCTCTTCACACAGCCAGCATCGATCGCCCGTCAAGGATGCCAAATCGAATATCCAGCCCATCCATATGTGAAGCCGACCTGCTCTTCGTGCCACGCCGACTACCATCCGTGACGTGGGATCTTTTTATGTGGTGTTTTCACTGTTTTACCGTTTAAAGTGTTGCACAAACAGTAAAACAGTAAAACAGCACTTCAAATCCGGCTGTGACGCTTAGGTGAGTGGGCTCCAAATTGCTCTAAAGTATCAACGGGATCGATCAGTCGTGTACCGAAGAAGCAAGCAAGAGGTTTACCATTGGATTGTAGGGGTTCATTCGACCCACAGTCCCGTTACGGATGCCCGTACGTGTACACATGACCGTATGTTTCACCTAAGCGTCACAGCCGGATTTGAAGTGCTGTTTAACTGATTAGGTGCTCTGTCGCACTGTCCTGATGAAGACCCAACACTAAGGACTGAACTACCTAAAACTTTTTTAGGGGTCGAAATGTTGACTACTACACACTGTTCATACAAGCCCTGATGACTGAAATTCATTATCAGTGTCACTAGAATGCTATGTATATATACTGCAATACTTGGCCTGTTATAGGTCGGACAGGTTCTATTATGAAAATGTAATGTATATATGTCACATTACCTCTCCCCTTTCAATCTCCCTCACTCACTCACTTTGACCCAGAACACCCCCACCTATTCCCATACCAGAGCACCGATTTTGCGTATATAATTATGTTCCGCATGTATGAACAACTGCGTTGTCTACAAGTAGTGATTTATGCATTGAAAATAAATCACTTCCACTGCGAAACTTGAGATTCTGTTGTTGTGAATGCCACTATTTCTTTTTTTCTCATTGTTAAATTGTTGCTACTCTGACCAATTGTTTATTGTACTGTAATTTTGTTCCCTAACTGCTGAATGCACACAGCTCATTTACAGGTATTTACATTTTGTTGTGTGTTGCAATATAGCAACTTGCTACAGCCTTTCCTTTCACACTCTCTACCCTCCAGCAATATTGCCATGTGATTCACTTTAAAAACTCTTCCCAATTTACAGTCAGAGAAAGAAATGAAAACATCAATCCCATATTAAAATATTAAGCAGCAATGTGCCAGAAGACATAGCCTGACATTTTACCTCTTTCTTTCGAATCACCACACAAATGTGACATGATAAACACAGAATTTAAAGGCATCCTTATTTATTGCTCAGACTTTCCAGATGGACCAAAAATCGACTTGCCACTTATTAGTGGGTCACAACCCACAGTTTGGGAAAAGCTGCCCTAGATCAAATTTGTAACTGAGATTGCTTAAGGAAATATTGTGCCTTCATTCTCATTCTTTCAGTATGTCACTCATCACTGACTCATTATTAACCTGGATGAATTACAGGTAAGCCTTATATTTGAGTATAGAGTCCTCTTATATAGTTATTGAAGATAAATCTGGATACGGTTGTTGAGCTCTCCCCAGTGCAAGTCGTCGGGCATCAGATTTCTCCCCATTTGTGCAAAATACACCATTTTACATAACATTTTAATATTGTGCAGCATAATCAAGGTGATGTCTGCCTACTTTACAAAGCAAGAACAAGGTGAGTGACGTCCTTCTTCCAGAAAAGAAATTAACATAATAACATAGACAGACCATAAGTACATTGTAGGAAACAACATGAATATTGAGGCCCTGATTTACAAAGATTTTTCGTAGGGGTTGTGTCACTTCTTTTGACAAAGGCACGACACAAAATCCCTTTTGGTATTTACAAAAGTCAACTAAATGTCAATTTGCATGGCTTTGTAAGAAAAAGTAATGCGATGCACCGCAATGCACTCCCATGTGTTACTTTGTGTCAGGTAAGCATTCCATGGGTGGTGTATGGGCCTTCCCATGTATCCACCCATGGATATTGACACAAACCTATATTTACAAAGGGATGTAGACATGGATTAGCACTAAAATGGTACACCTGCCTGAGGCTTGTTTCACCTCATTAATTCCTTTTTGCATGTGTGCTCTATTCTGGGGTGAGTATCTTACCCTCATCTAGGGCGGGTGGGACAGTAATGAGACAAGACATCAACCAGGATGCCAGCACTGATCTCCGGGATGCCAAAGAGAGGAGAGCTCTTGGAGCAGCAGCCAGATTGAAAATATATAGACAACAAAAGTCCAGAATACTCAAGGGCAATGTACACCCAAAAAAGGTGAACCGGGAAGGGAGGAAACAAAAAATGGGATGGGATGTAAGGTCAGGTGGGAAAACTAAGTAGGAGTGAAAAGCCAATACATCTATGACTTGATGCCAGGCAAGCAGCCACGAGTGAATTTGCTTTACAACTATTGAACTTGAACTGCAATCCTGAGCTAAGAGGTTCACACCCATGCAGTAGTTATTGGACTAATGGTTCCCAGATGACATTGCCCAGACTTCAAGAGATTTGCATTTATTGCTCCTTCCCTTTTCCTGTTTCCAGCACATCCTCACTTGGCATACTCAGCTAGGGTTAGATGGATACAAGTCTCTTATATGGCCTCTTAGTGCCTTGAAAGTGTAATGGCCCATAACTATGGTAATGGACTCCTTAGACCAGTCACTACACATCTGCCATTACCCTGTGTCTACTACCCACTGTACCCAACACAATTACTACCATTGCACAGATCCACAAATACCGTGTCATGAACAGCCAACCCAAATTAACTCATTCAAATCCCATACGCATCCACCCATAACATTCACATAGATCACGATTTGCTTATCATATTTTTATCAATGTGCAGTCCATAGTACAACATGTATCTGCCATTAAAACACTATCATATACAGATTAGATGCACTCTTGATCATGCATATCAGGGTTTCACCCAACTCCTTCCACATCTATGACATCCTTGCCCCATCTGGATCTGCATACAACCCATTTGACTAATTTCACAAGACAGTAGGTGGGCTTGCAGTCATCTACAGGTGCACAGGATTCTGCACTCTGTAGCAAGCCTTCAGTCAAGTTATTTAAACTATCAGCCTGCCAGACCTGCTTTCTGCAACACAAACAGTCACATTTCCCTTTAACTACAGGTCCCCAGGAGGCAGCTCAACTGTCAGCAACACCATTTGCATCTTCATCACCATGGCTTTACCCAAACACTACATTAACTCTTGATGACCCTAAAATCCAAGACATATTGTTATGAAGAGCTGGAAAGAACCATTCTTCAACTTTGTTAATAGCACCACAAACATATTTTCACATTTCCAACTCACTTCAAAGGAAACAACTTGACCTCATTTTAGCTTCCCTGCTGACCCTCACAAGTGTGTCTCCTTTAGCCCTGGAATGCATCTATCAACAGGTTGTGCACCCTCTAGATGGTCTCACCTCAGACTAGTTGAGAAACAACCACATTGATTATGCTTAGCATATGTGAACATGCTTGTCACCATATTGGACCTTCTACTGATGTCAGTACTCAGTGCTGCAACCTGAGTTACTTTCCCTGAGCAAAAGCTGACAGTCTTGCACTCATGAAGGTCACCCATTCATCTTAATTCAAGCAGTCATCATCGGGTACTCCAGTAACACACAAATAACATGCATATGAAATTTGTACTTGTAAATTAAATTTGTACTTGTAAAGCGCACTGCTACCCCAGCTGGGGCGTCGTGGCGCTGTACGCATAGCGCTGTGGAACCCTTCCTGGCTTTTCCCTGTGAAATGTCCACTCCTGGGCACCCCCAAGGTGAAGCCAGGCATCCCAGCGCTGGTGGGGCCGTTGTGGAGATTAAGCAAGCTATTGCCCAGAGTTGGACCCATGATTAGAATAGGCACCGAGGCGAGAATTATCAGGTCCGAGGAAATTGAGCCCAAGACCCGCCGAGGCGGGAATTGAACCGTGGTCCCGGGCCAGATCTCTGCATCAGGGTCTGCCGCTCTAACCATTGAGCCACACTTCTCCATATCAGCCTAAGTCAAGAGAAGCAATATCAGAGATTACGGCTCTAGCAAGATCATGAGATCACTCAACAAATCATGAAGATCATCTCCAAAAAGAAGACAGCTTGCTACACTAAATTAACAGATTTTGATATCTGCAGCACCACAGGTTTCTTGGAATTCGGCATGGGCGGTGACAAAACAGAAGTTAACATTTAAAAATAGACCCTAACCATTCATTAATCATCAATAACTCCCTTGTCAAAAAGGGCATGACACTCATCACAGTGCAGAATGAATTGAGAATGATTCCGGGGTTGCTGAACTTAACCTCTTGGATCTTCATGCAACCTTTGCACTGTTTCATGCCACACTTGCCATGCCACACTGGTTGACAGGCCAGACGGAATGGGAGTGAGAGCTCAGGTCTTAAACTGGATTCAGTCCTTTCTAACAGACCATTGCTAGACAGCATTAGGCCCCCTTTCAGATCATCAGTTAGCCTTATCCTACCTGGAGTTCCTGGGTGCTCCTCATTGAGCCCCATGTTGTTGACTCTTTCATAGTTCTCCTGAAGGGTTGAGTAATGACTATCATCTGTCTTACGTGTGCTACACAGATGACACACAAATAATCCCTATGTTGTATGGTAACACCGACAAGGCCCACTCTAACTTTCACTCTGGCCTCAGTGGAGTGGTGGATGGGATGTCCAGAAACTTCCTGAAACTGAACTCGGATAAAACTGAGGTCATGGTGTTAGGTGGATTGCCTGCCATCTGCTCCTTGAATTGGTGGCCAAACATGTTAAACCACTAAAAAAATGTGTTTTTTACTGCATATAAGGTCCAGTACAACAACCTCTATATTCCGCTACAAAGTTTGCTGCTTGTGTCATAGCATCTGTGAGAAGGGTGCTTGTCAATGCCTGTTAAAAAATTACTTGAAGACAGCAGTATCTATTCACCACTTCTAATGAGTTGCTATTAGTAGCCCAAATCGTATGGTCATTAAATTGATAAAATATAATTATTTTCTCCTTCTCTTGCTTATCTCTTTTTCGTTTAAGAATTCAATTTGTAATCATAGCGTTCTTGTCACCCTGAAGACCATGGAATATGTGGTCCACTTTTACTGTGTCATCTTCAAGTACATCATGGGACAAATCGAAATGTAAATATTAAACAAGATAAGATCGAGGGCGCATCCCTACTTCATACCACTAAGGAAACCTTTTTTATACGAAAACACTAGGAAGTCCAGTGGTGGCTATAAAGTATTTAGATTGTATTTAACACTGAAAATCAATTCTCCATTTGAATATCTTTTCACACATTTTTTGCTTGTCTCTTTTATTGAAAGCTCTGGGCAGCTCAACACAAGCACAACCCAGATTTGTATTCAATAATAAAATATTTTACATGCCTTTCTTACCAAATGACTTAGGGCCTGATTTAAAGTTCAGTAGACGGGTTACTCCATCACCTTATTCTGCCTTACTACAAGCCCATTTCATCCTATGGCACTTGTAATATGGGAGACAGGATATCAGTCACGTCACTTAGCACTTAGCAGGGCCTTACTATCTTGGTATTATGCAGTACTGATTATTTTATCAAGAATTTCATTTGAGTATCCATTCTAAATTCAATGGACCAAATTTTGTGATCATTTAATATATAGAAGATTTACATAATTATTGTAGGTGATGCCCTGCTTAGAAAGTAGTAATGCAGATTTCAGGATTTATTATGGGACAGAAACAGTGGCTCGCTGAGATTGAGGTATGGGCAAAGAATTATCAACAGAAGCGAGTACCTTATTTATTTATTTAGTGTTTTGTATAGCGCGAACATGACCCATTAGGATAGCAGAGCGCTTTACAGCAGTAACAAGTAATTATAAAGAATTAGCAAAAACAAGTTAGATACAAATTGGAGCATGCAAACATGAGAAAACAGTGCAGGGAGAAACAGGTTATACACAGGGAATAGGGGAGGCGAACAGGAGAACAGTTGGGGAGATAGCAGGAGGACGATGGCAAGAGCAGAGGGAGACTGCAGGCACCAGCCTTTGCCCTTAAAGTGACAGTGAGGTGGAAAAGAATGCAGAGTGGTAGGCAACGTCACTGAAAAAGGTTTGCATATATGAGAGCAGAGTCGACAATCCCGGAAGAGTTCAAGTACAAGATAAAGCAAATCGCTGGACTGCAGAAACTGCAGAAGCACTGAGAGAGATTAGGGTAGGACTTTGCCCATTAGGAAAGTCTTCACTTCCTTTTTGAAACTTTGAAACCTTAACCCGGAACGAAACAAGCTAGTTGCATTTTTCCTAATAGGTGAGGCTAGTACAGGCACCTATGTGAGCTGTAGACAAGGGTTTCAGAGTAGCTTTTACCACATCTATCACATGTAGCCTCTGCAATAGATTCACAGGGTTCTATCCTGGCATGTACGCTCGCAAACCATCAAACATGTTCTGTTCCTTTGTCTTTCTTTGTTTAGGTCACTTTTAAAAGTGAAAGTAATACAGTTTGTCTGTTTTTCAGGAGCAACATCTTTACCAGCCGTTGCCACTGGGATGTTCTTAGGAGGATTATTCATGAAAAAATACAAACTTGGCATGTTTGCAACTGCAAAGCTAGCGTTTGTGACATCGTTTTTGGCTTTTCTTTTAAGTTTGCTTATTTTTGTATTGGGGTGCCAAAACAATAATGTGGCTGGGATCACTGCTTCCTATAATGGGTAAGTATCTATAACGTCAAGATAATTTTAAAATGTTTGGCTAGTATTGTGATAGTGCACTTGCTATATTACCACATATCGTTAGTTTATATGTACAATTAAAAATGTGCAGAATAACAGCAGTTTTAGTGTCAAATACATGTGAATATATATATATATATATATATATATATATACAAATATGTATGGTTTCAAAGTACTTTTCTCCCACAATGTTCGTAGCGCACATACGAGTTTAATTAAATTCTTAGTTTCCTTTTATATAATCACTGTAGCTGACAAACGCGTTTCGGCCATGACAGCCTTTGTCAATGTCAGCGTGCCACCAAACTTTCCACCAATATCAACGTAATTCTTTTCATCACAATAGAAGACGGACTCATATTTACATACAATTCTCAGTTGGTCGCGGCCATCTTAACACGGTAAAAGTGCAATCGTGCCTGTTATTGTTATCAAACCATATAATAATTCATTTTATATTTAAACCAATTCATCTGATAGTATGTTATTATTTGAAAATATCCTGTATACGAAACCATTCATCATCATGTTCGTATAGGTTAATATTGTGCACGAGCTAATAACACTCAAATTCAGTGTGTTATTTACGTTTGAAATTGGGAAAGTCCTGCATACTTCTGCAACAAGTATGGATTTCTTTCATACATATATGTTCATGTTCTATATATTTTTGGGTTATATGGATTCCAGAAGGCCCTGAATGGGCAGGCAATTTGCTAATGATGTAAAGTCTACATGATGACCTCTCAAGCCCAAATGGCTTATATCTTATCATTGACAATCGCTACTCCTACGTTCATAAATTTCAAGCATTTTCCCCATAAATTACTTATGCTCAACATTTCAACCATATGGCCATAAGATTATAAATATCGAACGAGATCCATCTAAAAATCACATTATCTCTTTGTCTTCTTGTCTAAATTGCCATACTAACATTACATTTCATAATTCTTCCACAAGAGAGAAATAAGAAGAAGACAGAGGAAGAGAAGACAGGGGGAGGGGAGAGATTATACTAAAGAATATATGTATAATAATCTTTCCTAATACAGTGGAACAGACCAAATATAGATTACACATTATTATTGCACCATTTTTGCCGCCATGGCCTCTAACCCAAATGGACCCATAGTTCTTCCTCACTATTGAGACCGTGGGGAACCCATGTCCTTAATTCAATGATATATTTAGACTCGAGCTGACGTAAGGTTCTCACCCTGTCACCTCCTCTCTCCAAAACGGGTACCTGATCTATACAGAAGAAACTCAAAAGTTTGCTGTTGCTCTGATGTTGGGCTGGCTACGGGATAACTGTTGTCACCTTTGGTTATCACTCGCAAATATTCTAAAACTCTCTTTTTTGCTTAGTGTACCGTGCTGCCCACATATAGAAGGTTGCACGGACACACCAAGCAATAGACAACAAAATCAGTATTACAATTAAGTAATTTTGTTATCTGTTTCTTGGAGTCCCTGCCTGGGATCGGGAACTCCTTAGTCTTGACACTTTTCCTGCAGGCCTTACAATGTAAACACGGATAGAATCCTTTCACTTTTGGCACATCCCTTTCTTTGTTGGAGAAGTGGCTATGCACTAACAGGTCTTTAAGGGAGGTACTCTTCCTGTAGGTGGTACGAGGATGTTGAGAAATTACACTTCCAATTGTAGAGTAGGTCAAAATCAACCTAATAATCCCTTCTTTATCCTCTCTAGACTTTTTACTTAGGAGATCATATCTCACTTGCTGATCAGCTGTTTGTAACGGTTTATTCAGATATCCCCTCTGCTCGAACCGTGCGAGTGCTTGATTCTTTGCCACTTCATAGTTCTCATGAGTGGTGCTATTTCGTTTAATACGAAGTAGCTCCTCATAGGGAATGCTATTAACTAGGCAGTGGGGATGTTGGCTGGTGTAAAGTAAAATAGCATTGCCAGCAGTTGGTTTACGATATAATTTGGTCATCAATTGTTCGCCGTTAACATACACCAACAGATCTAGGAATGCAACCTCTGAGGGACTGATATGACTAGAGAAATGCAAATTATACTCATTGGTGTTGAGGATAGTGATATACTCTTCAATTTCTTTCCGGGAACCTCTCCAGACGATAAATATATCGTCGATGTAGTGGGCCCAGACCACTATTTTCTGTGCCCATATTTCGTTGGCCTCAGCCCAGGCCACGTGCTTCTCCCACCAGCCCACAAATAAATTCGCGTAGCTGGATGCGAAGCACGTGCCCATTGCTGTTCCCTGTTTCTGTATATAGAGGTGGTCCCCAAAGACAAAGATGTTGTTGTGTAAGCAGAATGAAATAAACTTCAATATCATACAATTATGTTCTAAGAATTTCAATGGTCTTGTCTTAAGGAGCGTTTCAAATGCTTCTAGACCATGCACATGAGTAACCAACAGAAATTCATCTTCTCAAATGATATTAGCAATTAGTTTGATAAAATCAGTAGTGTCCTTGATATACGATACCAGGTCATAGACAAATGGACAGAGTATAGTATTGACCAAAACTGAAGTGTTCTCCAAAAGACTGCCCTTGGAGGACACTATCGGTCACCCAGGGGGTTTCTTATTGTCCTTATGAATCTTGGGGATATGATAGAAGGTGGGAGTTATCAGATGTTCTACTTTTAGGAAACAGAATTCATCCTGATCCAATATGCCCCTCTCCCTCCAGAATGTGATCATTTGATGGAAAGCGAGAATGCTGTCATTGTCTTCCCTCCTCGTGATCTTGGCATAACAAACTGTATCATTTAATTGTCTTAACGCTTCCTCTTGATATAGCAATTTGTCTTGTAGGACCACATTTCCGCCCTTATCGGACGGCTTGATCACCATTGTTGGATCATCTTTCAATGCCTTGATCGCTTCACGTTCCTTCCTAGATATGTTCTGGGATTTCCTTTCATTGTCCTTAGGTTTGTTTCTCAATCTGTCCAGATCTCTAATAATGACCTCAGGAAAACTGTCAATCATGTCAAAAGCTGTCCTGGGATTGAATTTCGATTTCCTCTTCAGATGACTTCTGGCACTTCTTTGGACTAGATCAATCTGCTCCAGAAATTCAAGTTCATCCTCAACTGACTCATCTTCCACATGTGTTGCATCTCCTCCCAGCTCATGTAGAGTTCTTAAAGCTGACAGGTCACTGACTGTCAAAATATCCGTTGGTTCTGCAGGTTTGTCCCCATTGCTCTCAGATTTTTTTACTTTGCCATGGAATAATTTTTTCAGTTTGAGTTTCCTAATGAATTGATACACATCAATTCTCGTTTGTACATAGTCCCATCTGTTGGTAGGACAGAAAGTGAGTCCTTTGCAAAGTACCTGTGTTTCAATTGCTGATAGTTGTCTATTTTTTACTTCCTGAATGTCCCTCTTTTGCTTCTCATTACCCTGGGGGTGTTTTGTTGCTTTGTTTCTTTTGTTGTTCCGTCTTGGTTTCCTTTTTCTTGCTCCGGGGGTCTTGTTTTTTGTGGAAATTGGCGTCACGATTGTTGTATCACCTGATACTCCTGTGGAACATTTTCTCTTCCTCTTAAATTCTCTGATATCATACCGCTTGCTCTTTCCGTTTCCGACTGATCTGTCTCAAACTCAGACTCAAATGTATCTCTTGTCGCTGTGGCTGTGCTCTTGTTCCTTGTCTCTTGTACTGATTTCCTGGGCAAATCAAACTTCTTAGCGAAGGTTAAGACCCTTCCTGTTTCGTAGTCGTGTTGGTCTCTCGCAAACTTATTATGTTTGCGTTGCCTGATCACTTCTTCATACTTGACCAGCCGCAACTTCATTTGTTGTTTCAGATTCTCAGCCATTTCTTTTGCTGAATCTTGTGCAAGCAGATCTTCTAGACGCTTGATCTCTTCCAAAGGTTTACACCTATCGCTGATAGCATACTTAATCAGGATTTCCACCATCCCTTTGGCTGAGTTCGTCATATGTTCTGCCCATTCAAGAAGGAGATTTGGATCTGGGTTTTCATAGGAAGGCACCATATAAATCTTGAGACCCCTAGGGATTCGGTCGACCTCCAGATATCTCCGTGGTTAGGGCGCTTCCCACCATTTGCGTATTTCTCTCTCATATACTTTTTCTAAAACATGGAATAGATCTTTCAAGGTACTTGGAGTGGTATTCCATTCTTCATTCATTTGTTCTCGTGAGGCCCCACTGTAAAAATTGATACCACTGCCTCTAATCTCTCCTCTTCACTAAACATCTTAATGCAGCATCACAGTGATTGTATCCAAAAGAAAATTTGCTTTTCACGCTACATATGTTTAGAAATCCTGTTTTATTGGTCTGTCAAATTTTGAAATACAAAAAGATAAATAAAAAAACATCCAGAAAGGCTGTTTTGTGATCCTTATCCATCACGAAAAGACACTTAGGCTCTGATTATGATGTCAGTCGGAGTTGTCTCCGACCAACATCGCTGCGGATTGGGAACCCACCGACCTCAGGTCGGCGGTTCCGACCTCGCAATTAGGATGCAACCGCACATGGTACGGTCGTAAACTTCCATTTTTTAATGGGAGCTTGTGCTTCGGTCCAGCACTGCAAAGGGCAAGGGATAAGGGGGCCCTAAGGCCGCCTGATGTCGCTTTTTAGCAGCCTTTCCATGTTGGAAAGGCTGACATGCAAAGGCTGCCGGAAACCAGCATCATAATCCAGACAGCAGAAACGCCATCCTTAAGGGATTATGGAGCCTTTCGGACTGACCGAAGGGCTCCATGAGCCTGTCGGATTGTGTCATTGATCCCTCCGACTGCTGCCTCCAACCGCATGCATCCTAATGCTTTGGTCAGACCGAAGCAGTAGATGCAGTTCGGACCACAACCGACAAGCTGTCGGTTGCAGTCCGAACCGCATCGTAATGAGGCCCTTAGCATCTTAGCAGAGGCTGCATTTCACTATATTACTAAGGTAAGTGAAAAATTACAGCAACATCTCCATAGAGAGTATTTATTATCAATAATTCATCTCAATAACAGAGTTTTAACTAATTATAAAAAGTTTTCATCCTGATATAGAAATATGACAAGATCATTCAAACATTGAAAAACCCTATTAATTTTTCCAGACAACATCTTTGAATCTCCCTGGAAACTGAAGAACAAACTCAACTTGTTGCTTCATATTTCACAGTTTTCACATCCCTAATTATTTCCCTGCTATTTTATAAAATATCATATTGGAGTGTTATTGAGTGCTGACAAATGCCCATCATCTGACACTTTTGAAGAAACACCTATTTCCCACCCCAATGCTAAACATATGAACGGAGTAACCACTACGCTGGTAGATTTTCTCATGTTATGAGAAAGAATTCACAGTCGTAAACATCTGCCATTACCAATTCTGTATATTCAAATTTTTCTCCCTCTGTTCATCTTGTTTGCGATCCCTTACCTAAGCTCCCTCCTTCCATCGATATGCTAATAAATTCCTCCCACTCCACAATCTGCCTGTCCTTCACACTTCTCATTTTCATCATCCAATTATTTTGATCATTTTTAACAGAGGTGCCCCTCAAATATCCCCGTTTTGCATCCAGAATCCCTTTACCTCTTTTGCTAGTGACCTCCCTCTTTGTTCTTGTTATGTACTCCTTTTGATATATTTCTCCCCTTTTCCACCTTGCTCTCTACTGGCATACTTTATACTTTTTCCTTAGCATTTCTGCTTTTCTGTCCCACAAACTGCGACCCCTCTTCCTGTTTCCAGATCAGCTGCTGCTGATGATTGCTTTCTGAAAATAATACATTACTTTCCAATTATGATTATTTTAAGAACTGCGGTAGGTGTTACAATTTTTTAGGAAAAAAGTTAGATTATGGACCTGGGATTCTATACCAATGCAGAAGTTCTTTTCATCTTGTTTTTCATCAGATTGGCTAGTAGTCAATGTGACTTTTTATTATGGCTGTCTTTCATCAGTGCCAATTCATCATCTTGGGTTCTCAAAGAATTTTTTCCATGAAATATATTTTGATCTAGGTAATCCCATGCCCAGACTTGAAATATACATACTTTCCTGGCCCTTTTCCAGCTGCTGCACAAGCCACACAGGAAAAATTGATGTTTCCGACCACCTAAGCACGGTTGCATCCACATTCGTCAGATGGAACTGCCGACTACTAGTCGGTCGATTTCCATTCTGACACAAGGTCCGACCGGCATCGTAATTAGGCCCTATAAGTCTACTGAAAATGTGCATTATGACATTGAACATAATTTTACTAGTGTGGAAAGCAGCATAGTTGCATGCTAAAATATTTTCTCTACTCACAAGACAAAAGTGAAAATAGTCTGATAGTTTTGCCCACATGATGTGATATTTTTGATTTTAAATCTTTAATTGTTAGCTTCTGAGAAATAGCTAGAGAAAACATTTTCCTACAACATTTAGGCAATTATGGAAAGTAAAATTAATCGACAAATTGAATTTTTACTATCTCAATTGCCAAATTAATTTTTTTTAAAGTTGTCACACAAATTGCTTATGTTGCTTGGTTTGAACTTGTAGTTTAATACTTTTGTCTGCCTGGAACTTATGTGGCACAGGGGTAATTTCTGTTTTCCCACATGACAATATCTCCAGTGATGAATGTTTAACCAAATAATCTCAAAACCTCTCTGAAAGAATTACATCCTATCCAGTGGCGGCATCTCATCGAAGACGGAGGAGCGTCGCCCCACTACTTTTAAGCAGTGTAAATAAAGAAAACATAAAATTATAATAACAACGTTATTATCATTTTATGATTCCGTGCTGCTTTGCGGGTGGGTGGGGCTGCTCTGCTCTCAGAGTAGGGCAGGGGAGGAGTGGTTTGACCACTCCAAGTGCGCAATGACTGTTTGGCCGGCCCTCTGGGGCCGGCCAAAACAGTCATGCACACTTTGCATGTTCTCCATACAGGCTGCATTACAGCCTGTATGAAGAACATGCCCAGGGCCCAGTCCCCGTCTGAGCGCCGAACCATGGCATTCAGACCAATCACAACGCTGCATTGCAGTGTTGTGATTGGTCTGGGGAGCCTGGGTGCTTCCTGGTTCTTGTTTGGTGCCAGCGGAGTCCTGACACGGAGGAGAGACGCAGCGGCAATGATACAGTAATTTTTTTTAGTTTTTTTTTTACATCCCCCGCCCCCTTGCCCCTGCCCCCACCCCGACACCCGTGATCAGTGCTGGCTGCCACTGGTCCTATCAGTGCAGTCACATCTTAAGCAATAAATGAATGTAAATGGATTCTGTAACACCTGCAATGAAAACGTAGAGATGAACCACAACAATAGTCAATCATCAGAATTATGATTCTTGTTTTTATTTTTTATTTTTTTCCATTTATTTTTATAATAAAGTTTCCAGTATAAACAAAGATCACAGCCAACACGTTTCGTCCATTAGAGGGACTTCTTCAGGGCAAACATGAACTCAGATGGATCTTTGACTATGTGTATTGGTATTTGGTCTCCGCAGTGTTATAGTTCATAAGTATTCACAATATAAATCACTCGACAGTGATTCAAATAATATCATCCACAACTAGGTTGAATATGTGATGCAATAGTTGCAACCCAAGTGGCATTGTGCCAACAAGGGAATGAAAAAGGGACCAGTAGGTCCTATAAGCCACTTCAATTGGCCGCCAACATTACTCTGCCAGTGGTTACTTTGTAAAATAAAATGTGCCGGAGCTCTCCTCAGGAGGCAGCGCTAACAGGAGAAATGTGCTGGTGCAAACTGCCTCCTGACTAGAGCCCGGGCACTTATAATTCTGAAGAGGACTTGGCCTATTGGCTAGAGCTGCCGATTTTGGAGCTGGGGAACCAGGTTCGAGTCTCGGTGTGGCTCAACTTCGTGTGATTCGTGGGAAAATTGCATGC
This sequence comes from Calotriton arnoldi, assembly GCA_963921515.1. Taxonomy (NCBI): domain Eukaryota; kingdom Metazoa; phylum Chordata; class Amphibia; order Caudata; family Salamandridae; genus Calotriton; species Calotriton arnoldi. The sequence continues at coordinate 688,675 of CAWUFW010005141.1, forward strand.
CTTCCAAATGAGTGTGTCCTTAATTGGTGCCATAAGCACCGGTGCTGAGGATTAGGTGCCGGTGCTGAGCACCAGAAAGCACCGGCTCAAATTAGGCACTGCGGTCTGCTGCACGCTGGTGCCATACAGACAGTTAGTAGAGAAGTAGAGGTTCTCTACTAACTGTCTGCGTGGTACCGGCGTGCAGCAGACTGATGGCGGCTTAATCGAGTCATCTATATTGTGAATGCTTATAAACTATAACACTGTGTGGACCCAATACGAATCCACATTACGATGTCTCCGATTGGCTGAGAGCCATCTGAGTTTATATTTGCCCTGAAGAAGTCCCTCTAATGGACAAAACCGGTTGACTGTCATCTTTGTTTATACCGGAAACTTTATGATAAAAAGAAATGGGAAAAAAAAATAAAGACAAGAATCATAATTCTGATGGTTGACTGTTGTGGTGCATCTCTACATTTTCATTGCAGTCTGTAACCATCTTTTAGGTCGAGCATTCGAGACCTCTTGTATATACTTTAGTATATATTTATATGTGTATGTACTTTGTGGGCTCTGGAGATCAGCCCTAGGACTTGTCTGCTTCCGCTTAGGGACTTTTTTTCTGTTCAACTGCCTCTATTTAACTGTCTTGATAGAAAACGACCAGCAGAGGTCAGTAAAATACTAGAATTGCTTTCTGCTGAGGGACTTTCTTATTTTTATTTTTCTGGCAACTGCCTCTATGTAACTTTCTTGATAGAAAACGACCAGCAGAGGTCAGTAAAATACCAGAATTACTTTAGCATTCTCTAGATTCCAGTCCATAGAAATTGTCTTCCACGAGCACCAGTAGACAATAATATTTTTTCAAATCTTGTAATTTCAGTGAAATGACCACCGAAGGCCCTGATTTTATATTAAAAACAGAGCTTTGGACACTAACATTTCCCACTGAAAGGCAATATTTCTCTCCATGTGTTCCCATACCTGGCGTGTCACTCAGTTTGGTGCTTACTTTCTGTTAGATCTGGGAGTCTCTAGTTGGCAGAGGTAAGTACCTTTGTCCAAATAGGGACCCTTGCTTCTAGTTAGGGTAAGGGGGATACACACTGTTGATAACCCCTGCTCACCCTCTTGGTAGCTTGACACGAGCAGACAGGCTTATCCCCAAGGCAATGTGTAAAGTATTTGCACCAACACCCACAGTAACACAGTGAAACACCACAAATGGACACCACACAGGTATTTATAAAAATAGATATCTCTTTATCTAGATTGTGCAAGACCAGAACGACATAAATCCAACATACATAAATAATCTTCTTTAGAATGTTCTCTGAAATGTTCTTGTGATCAAAAATAGCTTGTAGCAGTAACAGTCTCTTTAGGCAAGTAGAATGTGATAAACCAACAGACTCCACAACTTATCTCAAGTCAGTTACCCTAAGCACCTGCACGCGGTGCTCTTATGGCTGGGAATTCTCCCTCACGAGCCTGCTAGCTCCACGATCGATGCGTACCACTGTACGCCCTCCAACACTGCACTCGTAGCAAAGAATGCTGCCTTTCCCGGTCACAGTATGCCCCGCTCAGTTGCTTGCAGCCCTGCCGGCCCCCAACCCGCTCCCAGCCTTGCACCATTAACAGCGCGGCTGGGGACGTTTTACCTGGGGCTGATCCTGAGGGGGCGTGCACTCCTGGCGATCCTCCGGCGGGAGCCCTTTTCCTCCGGCGACACGGCTTCAGCAAAGGCGGGACTTCCTTCCTCCGCTCGGCCCCGATGACGTGCTTCTGAGGGTCCCGGTTGCTAGGCAACCCTCCGGCTCGGCGGTGACGACGGGGGAAATCCTCAAGGCTGGGACCAATCCCAGCACGGCTGGACTGTGACGTAGGCTTACGAGGCTCCTGCTAAAAAAGTTACCTTCTCAAAGTCGGGTGCGACGAGTCCAGAAGGAAGATTTGGCATTGCAAAAGTTTATTCTGCCAAGTCGAATCAGCAGTTGAAAACTGCATACAGGCTGCAAAGGCAGGCTTAGGACATGTTTTAAAGGACTACTTAAGTCAGAGGCACAATAAGTGCTACAGGTGGAGGAGACTGCGAGGAGTGGAGAGAGCATCGTGGATGGTCCTCGCTGTAGCTCGAAGAGCAGAACTGGCATCACGGACGGTCGTCACTATAGCACAAAGATTGGGTCGGGTGTTGAGGATGGTCACTGCAGCATGAAGAGTTGAGACTTGACATAGATGGTCGTTGCGGCTGGCAGAGTCTCCACACGAATGGGCTCGTTTATCGTCCCAAAGAGCCTAAAACTTCAGGATTTCACTCTTTCTTTCCTGGGAACAAGGAGATGGGCCTCTCTCCTTCAGCAGCAAGGGAGGCCTCAAGCAGTAGGGCAGTCCTCTGGAGAACAAGGCAGGCTTCAAGCATCAGGGTTGTCTTCTGAGAAACAAGGCAGGCCTCAAACAGAAGGGAAGTCCTCTCACTACTAGGCAGCCTTTCTTAATTCTTTCACAGGTCCAGGGGTGTACTGAAGAGATTGTCTGAGGGTCCAATATTTATACGTGGTGTCAGCCTTTTAAGTGGGGGAAACATCTAGACATCCCCCCACATCTTGTTCTATAATCTTCTACCCTTCCCAGGCTCCAAGGGGTTAGAGTGACCAATTACTAGTGTCAAGTTCTTTTGAGTGTGCTGGAGGCAGCCTCTTTGAAATGTAAGTGAGGCAGGGAACTGCTCCACATGCCCCGTCCTGTGAGGAATATACAAAGGCCAACTGGCAACTATTCACAGTCATGTGACTCAGGACACAGGCTGCATGCACCAAATAGTTAGTGTAGGAAAGTGCCTCTTTTGACATGGTAAGTCCCCACTTTTTGCCTAATGCCTGATGTGATATCGAACTGTAAGTGCACTAGGTCCCTGCTAAGCAGGTTCCTAGTGCCAGATCTCTTTTCCAAAACTGTACCATGATTGGCACAACTTCAGCCACCCTTGTAAGTCCCTAGTAAAAGGTACCCCTGGTACTTGGGGCATAGGTATTGAAGAGAGCTCACTGGGGCTGCCGGATGGATTGTGCCACCCCAGGCACCCCTCACCAAGACCATACAAACTGCCACTGCAGGCTGCGTGTCTTAGTGCAGAAGAAAATTGGCACCAAACCCTGTCTGCTGTCTCTAGGACTTCAACAATCGTGGTGTGCTGTGTCGTCCTGCATCTGTGAGGACTCCAAAAACCCCTGAGCTCCTCCAGTCTTGGCAAAATCACCAAGAACTTCCCTTGGAGTTAAGGTATCACTCACCTGAACACCGCAGGCCTTGATCAAGCTGAGTCCGGTTTGTTGAAGGGCTGCTCTACGATGACTTCAATGCAGCACTCGCACCAAAAGAGGTACATCAGCTCCGGAGGGTCAGATCTGTCTACCCACCAAGTTAGGCGGCCCAGGACCTACCGGAGCCACACTGTACCAATACCTGGGGTACCGCGTCCCCAACAGCAAACAGTGAGACGAAGAGTCCGTGCTGGACTCCAATGACAACAGTAGCAAGCACTCATCGAGGGACATCAAGACCCCTGAGACCCACATCCTTAGTGGCCCAGCTGTCCCAAAATCGCCTCTCCAAGTTGCCTGCTCCTGAATGCGAACACTGCCCGACGCACATCACCCTCTGACCTATCTGCTCTGCACCCAGCCCCACTGGCCTCATTAATGACAAACCAGTCATACTCCCATGGTCCTGCGACCCTTGCGACCTCCTCTCTCTCTAGTGGGACTCACCGGACTCACCTCTAAGTCCTCCTGTGCAGTGTCTTTCCAGGTGACTCCCTTTGTCGTAGCGCAACAGCTACCAACACCTTCAGCACCTGCTCCCAGCAGAATCTGGGATGCTCCCAAACTTCTGCTGCTGGAACTTTCGTGAAAGCATTGACTGGTTTTATATGACTTTTCTGCTTTTCTCCATTGACTTCAATGTTGCGTGATGGCGCACAAAAGTAATATATTTTCCGAACTCTTAACTCTTAAAAATCTTAACTTCTAAAATACTTACTGTGGATCAAAGTTCTTGGTCTTAAAATATACATAAAAATCGATATTATTTTTATAAATTAGTCTTTGGTTTATTCTTGAGTGAGTGTCTCATATATTGCCTCTGTGAGTACAACAAATGCTTAGCACTACCCTCTGATAAACCTAACTGCTCGCCCACACTACCACATAAAGAGCATTAGTGTCATCCACTTTAACCTCTGCGTATCAGTAAAGGATCCACTGGACTCTCTGCACAGTGTACTTCATTTTAGTACAATATATAGAGAACTAGCTTCCTATAGTTAGGACAAAAAAATGCAAACTTTCTAAAGGGCCCTTTTCAGAACTGTGACGTAAAATCCGAATATTCCATTAAAAAAGATTTTAAATCACAATTCTTTTGAGACAAAACATAATTTTTCTACCTGTTCCCAATCAAAAGTTAGCACGTATTAAATGTAATAAGGCAACCCAATGTTTTCCTATGGGGGAGGTAGGATTTGCAGTAGTAAATTCAAATTTAAGAGGTTTTCATTACCAGGACATGTAAAACCTAAAAGTACATATCCAACTTATTAAATACACTGCACACTGCCCTATGGGCTGTTTAGGTCCTACCTTATGGGTGACTTATTTATATTAAAAAAGAATGTTTAGGCTTGCAAATTGTTTATTTTTCTAAGTCGCATTGGCAGTTTAAAACTGCACACAGGCTGCAAATGGCAGGCCTGGGGCGTATTTTAAAGGGCTAATTAATTGGGTAGCACAATAACAGCTGCAGGCCCAATAGTAATATCTAATTTACAGGCCCTGGAGACACGCAGTACCACTTTACTAGGGATTTTTTAGTAAATTAAATGTGCCAATTGGGTGTAGGCCACTTTTATTAAATTTAAAGGAGTAAGCACAAGCACTTTAGCACTGATTAGCAGTGGTAAAGTGCACAGAGTCTTAAGGCCAACACAAACGAATTTCAGCAAACAGGAGGTGGTAAAGCAAAAGGTTTGGGGGTAGACCACACCAAAGGCTGTCAGGTCTAACAGTTTGGCGCTCCAAAGCTCTAGGCACTTGCTTCATCATGTTTTCTCAGTCTAAACAGGAGTTAATTGTATCTAGATTAGCTAGTTCCTCTATGAAATTATTGCAGCTCATTACATTCATTTTTCCTCTTTAAAAGTGAGATGTTAACATGTCCCTCCCGATAGGCAAATCCTTAGAAAAAGGCATTTATAGCCCACCTTAAAAACTTTAGGCTGCAGATCCATGAAGAAATGTCTGTCAAACATACTAAACCATTTATCCACGGGCCTATCAATTTTTCACATTCAATGGAAGTTTATATAAAGTTAAATACATTTCAGTGCAGTTTGATGATGCCACTCAGTCAGAATCAAGGCCTTTAAGTGACATTTTTTATCTTTGCACGAGTGATACCAACTAATTTTCCTTTGTGACTGCTTACCTAAAGCCACCTGTGGCAGACCACATCCCTAATTGATTTACATAAGCGAATCCACTGCTGTTATCCATTTCAAATTCCATCTTACTTTGTTCCCTTCTGTAAAATGTAACAGTGCAATGTCTCTAACATGTCCATCTGTGATTTATTTTAGAAGCACTCTAACAGCATTTCAAGAGAGCTCCTTGTTTTCAACCTGCAACTCTGACTGTAAATGTTCATCAAACCAGTGGGATCCTGTTTGTGGAGATAATGGAATGACATACATGTCTGCTTGCTTTGCTGGCTGCAGAACTTCTGCTGGATCCGGGATAAATAGAGTAAGCACATCTTTTTTTTCTATTTCATTTAAATCTCCACATCCCTTGCCTTTTCTCTGAACATTTTGGGGCTTATTTACAAGCCCCTTGCGCCACCGGTGCATCACTTTTAATATGGGAAAAAGTGATGTACCGGCGATGCAAGTTGCTTGTAAATAAGCCCCTTTGTATTTAGGTCACTCTGCTGACAGGGACCTGCTGTTTGAAAGTGGATTATTAGTAGTGATAAGTAGTGACTTACCACTAGTAAGAAGGCCACAAACACAATAAAAGATTCAGTTAGGGTCTCAAAAAATTATTCCCTTGCTTAACTAGGACACAGGTGTGTAAAGCATTGAAAAACACTAATGTAGTGTAGCTCCTATTTCCCTTATAGGCTCTGCGCATTGGAATAATATATCCTATAGGTTTGACATAGGACTAAGGTCGGTATGTCCCTATCGAGTATATTAAACTTAATTACTTGTGCCAGCTAGCTCAGAGGCCTCTAGAAACTTCTTGACGACAAGAAGGGATTAGTTTCTGGCAGCCGCAAAACATGACCACTGTGTTTCCCTTACAGAATCAGGATGTGTCCCAGAGTCGTAGAAACAATAGATAACTATTTCACTCAGCTCAGTCGTGCAGGATTCAGTTACGTCTCAAAGTTACACAGAAATAACAGACGGGCGTTTCAATAAAATGGTTTATTGAACAGTCTTGTTTCTGTTGTAAGTTAGATGTGCTGTTACGATCACAAGACAGTATGCGAGATAAATAATGTACAAGGTGAGCAGTAAAAATAAATAATACTGCGTTAGCATTATCTCTTCAGCATATATGCATTTACATAAAATGACACAGCCTAAAAATGCGAGTACTCATACGATGCATTTCTAGCCTAGTTCTACCCAGTGTACCTAACCTATCCTAGGTGTAGGGAGAAGTAGAAGTAAGTGCTGTATTCCTGACTAGAGTATACTAAGAGTAAGTTACACCTAGCATGCCAAGAGTCTAGTATGCCAAGAGTCCCTCTAGGTTCTAGTCTACTCCATACCTGAAGAATGAGAGAGGTAGGAATCTCTTTCCGGACTCGAACTCCAACACCCCGCAAGGGAAGTTAGATCACTGGAAGCTGGACTCTCTGCGTGCAGGAATGACAGTGTCTTCTCAGTGCGTCTGGCCGGGAATCGGGCTCCTCTGAAGTCGAGGTCTCCTCTGATTTACAGGGGTTTGGGAAGGTATATTTATACCTGAAAATGTTAGCATTGACGTGAGTTGGGTAGCGAAAGACGTCATGAATGAATCCCTTAAGGAATAGAGGTTCATGCATAATGTATGAGTCCTTGAAGAAATCAATAGTCCTGGGCAAGGGAAACTCCCGCAGCCTGAGGGTCTGTTTTTTCATGGACTTGATGAGACGCTAGGGTGGACGGATGTCGGAAGCCATGCCTGTATTTGGTATGCATGGTTTATGCCTAAATAAGGTCTGGGATTGTATGCCTATATAAGGGCAGGTTGGATTGTGCCTATATAAGGTCATGATTCTGGAAAGCCCGTTTATGGACACCCTATGAAGTATACAACACCCACTCCTCTTTTGTGTATACAACAATACTAAAATGCTAAACATTTAAAAATGCTAAACATTAAAATGGAGTACCGCATATTAAAACATATCCTAAAAAAGCTTTAAAAGATACATTAAAATGCAAACGTTTCTGTACATCATTAAGCAGTGCTGTTCATTCCCAGCATAAGACATGAAATAAATGCAGTTGGAACGAAATATAAAAGCAATATTTACATGTGACGAAAATGATCGATAAGGTTGTTCAAAATCAAAAGTCATTCCTGGTCATGAAACTTAAATGAACTGATTTAGACACACAAGATGACTAAGTGTCCCTGGAAGTACTGCCAAGTCTGTATTATAAGGCTAGTTCTACTTTAAGCAGATTGGAGTGCCGTTTTAGTGTGAAAAAAAAAATGGGACAAAAGTTCAAATTTGGTAAAGTTCCAAGGTTTTTGAAAAATGAAGGCCAAATTGCTGCTGTTGCACTGGAACACAGTATGCCGAATCAGAGTCAGTTCACTGGTCTGGTGTAAACATTAGATCATCTATTTCAATAGACAAAACATCTTCCACTGTCGTCGGTGTAAGTTGGAACACCTCGTGTAAAAGATTGACCGCACAAAGATGGGAAACATCGCTCTCAGCAATGTTCGCGTTCGTTGTTACCTGCGTGCCTGGAGTTGTTTCTCGTACCTCAGCAGCAGCAGGAGGCGACTGTGAGATCTCAATGAATGCTGACATCAGTATTGGAAGCCTCTGGGGACAACACAGAGCATGGGCCGTTATCGGGTCCAGCAAAGCATCGACATCCTTTGGCGCAGCTGATGGATATGTTAGACAAGCGTCCAACACGCATTCTTCACCGCATAGCAGGCATCGTAGAACAGGTAAGATGCAATCTTGCCAGATTGGTCGGAAGGACAGGAACCACGTGGTATTAAGGTCCCGTAGACGAGTCATGCCTAGTAGTTGTACTATTCGCTCACGGCACTTTCTTTCAAGGAGAGCTTTCTCCATTTCGCTCGGAGTGATGTCGGCGAAGAGGCTGGCCATAGCGCAATAGCAGACAGATGAATAAAATTCCTGCAACAAGTGCTAGAATTAATGGTATGCCACCAAACACCGAATGTGCAAAGTTCGGAATGATTCCAAGTATTGCCTGGAACGGTGCTAAGAGACCGGTGCAAATGCTCTTAAATACATGAGTAATTCCTGTTGTATCTGACATGTTAAAGATACGTGATATCATTTCTACGAAATGTATAGGGCAGTTTGTACGTATTAAAGTCTGTATCTCAGCCGAAGTCCTTGCAACTTGTAGATCATAGGTTTCTTTGGCCGAGGTCAAAGGCACTGTTTGCTGTAAAAGCATGGCTTTCATTCTGCTTAAAGTATCAAATCTTATAAAAGAGATGTTCAGTGAAGGCCATAAAGGCAACTCCCTGACTGTGTCTATTGGGGGAAACAATACTTGCATACAGCAAGTGACCCTGGAGTTGCCCGTTACTAGATATGGGATGCCGGGCAACATTCCACAGCAGCTCGGATCATTCAACATGAGGTAACTCCCATTCGAAAGTTGTCCAAACTTTGGATTAATCACAGCAGCTGGTGAACCGTGCTGATGGCAAGACAAGTTTGCCACAGAACCATTGCAAGCTCCGTGTAAAATAATGTCCTGACATATGAGTGAACCGGTCAGTGCATGTTTACAGTTGATACCGCTAAGAAACACTTCACGATCCCCACTCCAACATCTATGTGTATATGGTAACTTCCAAGATATCTTAATGTATTCCTCACCCAACCTTTCATATTTGCCTGCTTGCATCTGTCTGAGGCAATACTGAAACTGAAAAGTCGTCACAGGCAACGTTATTTTGCCATGAATAACCCATTCCGTAGCTGGTTTTTCTGCCACTGTAAATGGTAATTTCTCCATTTTTTCAATGCTCAGCGCTGTATACCTTGCTCCTCTCTGTGCCAATTCGATCTGTTTATCAGTGAGATTGTATTCCGCAAACAGAGACGACGTGTTGATGAAACGCCAGGGCACATAGCCCGCTCGCAAAGATTGCAGCGTCCATGTCAATAACATAGTAGAACGTAATTGAGATTGACCTTGTTGTAACATAGCCAAATCTTGTTCTAGAATGTCGATAGCAGAGGATACAATGCCATCCAATGAATATATCCTGGAGGACAAAGTCGTTAACCCATTGTCGACTACAGAGAGTGTTTTCTCTAAATTAATACGATCAAGTTCACGTATTCGTTCTGCAGCCTCTATCTGTGACACTTTCCAAGCTTCGTTATAAGCAGCATAGATGCCGGCATATATGAAACGTTTTTGACGCGGTTTTCTTGGTCCAAGCAAGAATTCCCTAAGATCTGCGTCATGTGCAAGTAAGGTTAAGTGTTGCTTTACATCCTGTAGTGTAGATTTATGCAGCCAATCGAGGCATAATTTTCCTACACTGTATGTTGTAACTACCCCCGGATGTCGTCTTTGGACATATCTTGGGTTTGGCCTATGAATAGTAAAGCCCTGAGTTTTGTTCAAGAACCTCTCCTGACAGTTGTTTGTGTCTGTGGGCCAGATCAACCATTTCTTCCAATTTGGATGAGTTCTGTTGAGTTGTAGTATATTGTCAACTGTCACCACTGCCTTTGTATTATTATCACTGGCAGGTGTTGGCACAGAAGGTGTTTTCATCTCTTTGATCTTGGCTAATCCAAGACAAGATGTCTGTTGGACGGTGTCATTCAAAAACAGTATTTGTTCAGGGATGATACAGGCTCTAAATAAAGCTTCTATACCCTGTACTTGCCAATCTTTACTACCCCAGACAGTTTTTGTCTCAATAGTGTCTTTCCATAAGTCGAAACCCTGTGTAGACAGTTGGGCAATAAATGCTTCAGAGTAAATCTGTTTGGTATTTGTTAACATAATTTTCAGTCCTGTTTTGTTTACATTTTTATAGTAAAATGTTTCTGGATCAGATGTATTATAACCTGAAAAATATGGAAATTTACTAGCAAAAGTTTTCGAACTACCTTGTGGTGGTGTTGGACAATGTTCCCATTGATTAAATATAAACACATTTCTTGGATATGCAGTTTTGTGCAAATAATGATGACCATAGTGGTTATAACAATATAATTCTTCATAACCAGATGAACCCTCTAAAAATTCATTTTTAGAAAATGCAGCAGATTTCTCTAGATCAAACATTATATCTTGAACAGTCTCTATGTCCCAATCATCTGAATAGGTACTAGACGTAATTAAATCACTTAGTGAAATTTTAAATAAATGTGGAATGTTCAATTGTTCACTTGGACCGAAGATTTCATAATCTGTTTTGTCCCACACTATACCATCCTGTATAGGAACAGCTGTGATGTTCACTGATGACAAGTCTCTTGCTTCACGATGGGAAGATTTATGTGGTTTCAAAAGTACATTCACGTCTTTTCCTTCAATGTTCACATGGATGTATCTGCCACTTATAAGCAGGCTCACTGTTGTTACTAAAGCTAGCCAGAGCAGGAAAACAAAAAGTCCAGATGTAATCCAGAGTTCAATCCATGGAGAAACCAGATAAGTCTTTTTCAGAAAGTGAATGAAGTCTTGTACTTGCTGCTTGAATGTTGATGATGCTGGCGTCGTTTCAGGTTCGCTTGGATCTTCTGAGAACGTATCAAAGTCAATGAAATAGCCAGAAGCAGTTCTGTCAATTGTTGGAATTGCATCAGGATTCGTTGAAATCACAGGAACCAGTTCTTCACGAGTAACGTTGGTGTAGACAGGTGTATTTGGACGAACTGTTATTTGGTTGTCAAGAGGGATGAGTTCCATAGCTTGGTTGCATAGTCCTTCATTTGTTACAGATGAGTTCTCGATCGTGATCAGTCTTTCAGTCTGAACCTCTTGAATAGTAGCGAGAGGAGTGCGTCTGCTACTAGGTCGGAGTCCACGAGGCCTACTACTTAGTATTGGCCACATGTTGTGGTTTGATCAGGTCGATTGACACAAATCTTTTCTCCTTTCTTCCAGCAAGGGGCGGCAGAAGTACTGTCCTTGTTCCTTGAACAGCTAGAACAGGTACCGGTTGTCTGTAAAAAGGTCCAAATTCCTTCTTGTCCGCTATTTTTTCTCTGACTAGATCCCCAATTTTTGGAATCCAGACAGGCCTTGCTGGGACTGCCGATTTTTCCCCAGTGGTGGTTGGCTGTAGGGATACGTTGCTTTGTTTCGTTCTTAATTTGTTAAGATCCTGTAAAACAGCCAAACGATCTTTGATATCAAATTTTTTCATGTCCACCACTGTGCCTGCGTGTTCTAAGTCTGGAACCCACATTCTTGTCCCAAATAGGACCTCATACGGAGTGACCCCCCCTAGAGAACTTCTTGGCAAATTATTGAGAGCGCGCTGAACGCTAATGAGGTGTTTGACCCACCCATCACCCGAGCCTAATACCCTAGCTGTTATAGACTGCTTTATGTCCCGGTTTTTCCTTTCCACAACAGAATTTCCCTCAGGATGGAATGGAGAGGAGTACCGCAATGCAACGCCCAGACTGGCCATGGCCTCCTTGTAAGCCCTAGAGCTAAACGCAGGACCCTGGTCAAAATGAAACGTGCCTATTGCGTATGTGCCAATATAGACTCGCAAATCTTTTATAACAGTTCGAGCGTTAGCCGAGCGCTGAGGCCATAACCATAGGAACCTAGAGCATGAATCCACTGCAACCATGATGTATTTATAATTACCGTCCCTTTGTAAGGGACCGCAGTGGTCCAGGTAAACACAAGCTAATGGCTTATCTGAAATTAATAAGGGTGTCTGCGCAGGATGTTTCACTGTTGAGACTTTCATCTGTTGGCAAATATCACATTCTAAAACATAGTTCTTAGTTTGTTTCCGAATGCCAGGCCACCAATATCTTTGCTTGAGTAAAGATACTGTTGCTGAAACACCTGCATGGGCAGAAGCTAACCCCTCGTGTGCCGCTAGGATAAGTCCTAATCTGCGTTCCTTGTTTGGAATTACCCTATCCCCCACTCCAGGGATTAGAGCAAAAGGAACATTATTCGCATCAATTACATAAGAGTACTTGAGTGGAAACTTTTTTGGTAACGTTGCACTGCTGCCTTTGCTTGAAGCATTGACAGCTAACATTATCTCACCGTCTATTTTTGTTTTTGAACGAGTGATCGCAGCTACGGAAGCCGTCTGAACAGCCCCCTCTGCAGCTTCGTCAGCCAATTAATTCCCTGCAACGTGAACGCCATCACGCTGATGACTCAGTGTGTGAATCACGTGAGCCTTTGGTAGTTCGTTTTTCAACTGAACTACTTGTTCCCAAAGCAATTTATGCTTAATTGAGCCACCTTTCGCATCTTTAAAACCATTTTCAAGCCAGGTTCGTATATAATCATTATACGACTGAACACAGTAATAGGAATCGCACACTATTAGTGTGAGGAATTTTCGATCCGTACTTTCAAGTGCCAGTTTGAATGCCTGTAGTTCAGCTCGCTGAGCTGTACAATCACCTAGTGACTGAGTTTTTGTGACCATGGGTCTGAAGATGCCATTTCGCATGCGACCTTTAACGATAGCACACGCTGCACTGTAAGCTTGCTTACTCCCTGTTGTGGGCTGTGCGGATCCGTCAGTGTAAATTATGAATTCATACTGATCGAGAGGCAGAATCTCAGTGGGCAGAGGACATTCTTGTCATTTTGGAGAAATGCCTGTGTTTTTAAATCTGGATCAAAAACATATTCAACATCAGTTGCAGCAAGAGAATTAACCCACTGTATCCATCTCGGATGTAGTGATTTAGCATTTGGAATGCTTGCTTTTGTGACCGCTTCTAACGCCGGTACTGGGGTTACGACAATTATGCGTTTCCCTTGGGCTAAGGCTCTTTCCTTTGCTACAGCTGTTTGAACTGCTGTTAGAATTTTTTCAGTTGAACTGAAGCGCATTTCCGCTTGTGTATACAAATGTGATTTGTATGCAATTGGTACTTTCTCACCCTCATTAAATGTTAAGTAAGTGAATCCACACTGACCCGAAATTATTCGAATCACCAAATTTCTTTGACTTACGCGTGTCTGTAAGTGGTTTGTTGCTAACATGTTAGCCTGGAGTGAACGCAAAATTTCTGTGTCTTCCTGTGTCCAGTTTTTATTTGAAAAATCAGGTTTGATTAATGCGTAGAGAGGTTTAATCCTTTCTGCATAGTTTAGAATGTATGTTCTTCCAAAATTCAGGAATCCCAGGATTGATTGTAAGTTTTTTAGCGTTTTTGGAGGTTGGAGCAGCGCACATTTCTCTAGAAAGTTAGCTGCCAAGCTCTTGCCTTCACGTGAAAGCTCATATCCCAAAAATAGGACATTGAGATGGGCAATTCGGGACTTTTTAAAGTTGAACTTGTAGCCCTCAGAGGCGAATCCCAATATAATGGTGTTCACCCTGTTCAAGTGTTTTTCCAAGTCATCGTCTGTCAGATAGATGTCATCGACATAGGACAATGCCTCGTTGTCATAGATTTGTAGTAACTCCGTTACCCTCGCTGAGAATAAACCCGGGCTGTTCTTGAACCCTTGTGGGAGTCGACAAAAGTGACGCTGGGTCCCCATTATGGAGAATGCCGTTAAGTACCTGCTCTCAGGTGCTATGTTTTGACAAAAGAAACCGTTTGAGATGTCTAATGTTGTTTTGTATTTCTTACGCACAATGTTATTCATTAATGCTGTGCTGTGTGCATTTTGCACTGCAAAAGTTTTAGAACAAGTGTTTAAATGTCTGTAGTCCAAAACTAGACGATATGTATTGTCTGGTTTGGAGACAGGAAATAAAGGATTGTTCATGGATGAGGTGCATGTTTCAATCACCCCTTGGTATTCAAGTTGATCTAAAATCTCCCTGACCTGTTTTTTTAGCTTCTTGCTTAATAGGATACTGCCTCTGAGCAGTAGGTTCATGTTTTAGATTTATTTTATGGTGAGGGGAGTCCTCATCCCATCCTACATGATTTTTATATAATGCTGGAGCCTGGGCCACTGCCCATTTTCTGGCATATGTATATTTTAAATGATTTGGAATGTGATTGGAGAAGGCAGGCATAATAATGTCCTCGCCATGTGGGCACTCCTTGACAAATTGTGGTGGCCAGTCTTTTTCTGCTAGAAGTATGTCATAACCCTTTGATAGTTTTTCCCAAAAAAGTGCTTTAACCCGTCTAGGTTTGTCTACCTCCATCCGGAGTGTTATTTCATATAACCTTTGTGGAGTACTAACCCTGGTGTCTACAGTTTCTACTGTAATGTACTCATTCAAGTCCACTATCTCCAGAAGTTCCATCAGGTTCTGGCGAGCTATTGTGACCTCTGCTGCACTGTCCAGCATTGTCTGAGCCCATTCTCCGTTCTTGAGTTGACTTCTCAGAATTCTCGGCATGTCTTACTATTAGACCTGCTACTTTCTTTTTGGAGAATTGAGGTTTAGTTTTAATTTTCTGTTGCGTGCTTGTCGTCTTTCGATTTCACGCGTTCTTCTCTATGTTCTGTTCGTCCTCTTCTTTCCGAAGTCTGTGATGAGACCTGAAAGGGACGAGAGGAACGTGTATCATTATCTTGATACCTATCAGGTTTTCTCAAATTATCCCTATTCCTGAGGTTGTACCTCCTTTCAGAGGGCTCCTTTTGAGGAGACCTACCTCGGGATTGAGATCTTTTCTCATTTGAATTTTGTTTAGTAGACTCCCACTTCTTTTTAGAAGATGTAGGAGATTGTTTAATTGAGTCCTTCTCAGGACTTTCAGATAGTTTTGGCTTAACTGGTCTCCCACCCAAACTATCTCTGCCTAATTCTGCATAAGATTGCTCTATAATTCTGGGTTGCTCTGTTTGATGTTCTGTAACATCAAATTCCCTTAATTTTTGTCGGATCGCCACTGCTGCTGCCTCCCCTTTAATATTTGACAATATTATTGGTGAGACCTGGTCGAAATTTTTCAGCAATTTCATACCTAAATTTAAAGCAGGCTCTGCCCCGTATTCGTTTTGAATTTGTTTTAGGACATCTGGTATTACCGCAATTGACGGAATGCCGTGTGTTTTAGTGTAGATGGCAGCAAAGACTGAGCCCCAAGTGGTGCAGTCTTCCAGGTGTGGTGTGATCCCCATTGGTAAACTAATGGTTAGGATTCTGTGTTTCTCATGTGGGCTAGTATCAGGAAATACTGCTTCGATTTGAGTAATTTTTTGAGCTATCCAAAATGGAATCTGCTCACGCTTAGTGGGCATTTTACCCATGACTGCGTATAGAGTCTGTGGTGTAATTTTTAGTGTACTCCCCTGTGGAGGAGTATGATTTGGAACTTTCAATGGTGGTTGGACTGTGAAAGTCCGCATGACATATTGAACCAATTGTCTGTAGATTTTTTTTAACTCTGTGAGTTGATTAAGTATTTCCTCGTCTGACATTATTTCGATGTCTGGATGAGGTGTATAGCCTGCTAGAATCGGCCATGTTGCTCCTGGTCTACCTAGTGGACCGAGCCTTGTTATATTTTTATTGTGTTTTAGGGCGCCTTTAAACCAGAGCTGATGCTCCTGGTATGTTAATGGAATCTCAATATCCTCGAAAGGAATGTATTCCTCTGGTGGTTCATCTTCTTTGTAGAAGTGAAACAAGTGTGTCACTGGATTGGATTCAGGAAGAATTACCCATGAATAGAATACCTCTGTCTGAAATGATTCATGTGCCTCAATCACGAAAACTGCTCTACCTCCTCTTGGTGGTAAGCCATGTTTTATAAGTTTTAGAGTAATGGCTCTTCTTAAGTTTGGAGCGATGTCAATGACACCCTCCTCGGTTTCATGTAAACCGGTATTGTTAAAAAATGCTGCTTGGGCTGGATCAGCCGCAGCTACACCGTTTCCGGCGTCATTGTCAGTGCCTGACATTTTTCTGCTTGAAAATATGGAAACAAATTTCAAGGAAACAAAGATAAGGTGCACAATATTGTGGAACACTGTATCCTTCAACGTTGAACAAACCAAACAGCTAATATATAGGGGTCTTCCCTATGTAGCCGTGGCGGATACTATCCCTGCCCACTCCAGACGTCTTTTGGAGTATATGGGTAGGGGTCTCTGAGAGAAAAGAATATATGCACAGCTGAGTTACTCAGTATCTAACGTTGAATTACTGCCTTACCAAACGTTGGGCGCCATGTAGTGTAGCTCCTATTTCCCTTATAGGCTCTGCGCATTGGAATAATATATCCTATAGGTTTGACATAGGACTACGGTCGGTATGTCCCTATCGAGTATATTAAACTTAATTACTTGTGCCAGCTAGCTCAGAGGCCACTAGAAACTTCTTGACGACAAGAAGGGATTAGTTTCTGGCAGCCGCAAAACATGACCACTGTGTTTCCCTTACAGAATCAGGATGTGTCCCAGAGTCGTAGAAACAATAGATAACTATTTCACTCAGCTCAGTCGTGCAGGATTCAGTTACGTCTCAAAGTTACACAGAAATAACAGACGGGCGTTTCAATAAAATTGTTTATTGAACAGTCTTGTTTCTGTTGTAAGTTAGATGTGCTGTTACGATCACAAGACAGTATGCAAGATAAATAATGTACAAGGTGAGCAGTAAAAATAAATAATACTGCGTTAGCATTATCTCTTCAGCATATATGCATTTACATAAAATGACACAGCCTAAAAATGCGAGTACTCATACGATGCGTTTCTAGCCTAGTTCTACCCAGTGTACCTAACCTATCCTAGGTGTAGGGAGAAGTAGAAGTAAGTGCTGTATTCCTGACTAGAGTATACTAAGAGTAAGTTACGCCTAGCATGCCAAGAGTCTAGTATGCCAAGAGTCCCTCTAGGTTCTAGTCTGCTCCATACCTGAAGAATGAGAGAGGTAGGAATCTCTTTCCGGACTCGAACTCCAACACCCCGCAAGGGAAGTTAGATCACTGGAAGCTGGACTCTCTGCGTGCAGGAATGACAGTGTCTTCTCAGTGCGTCTGGCCGGGAATCGGGCTCCTCTGAAGTCGAGGTCTCCTCTGATTTACAGGGGTTTGGGAAGGTATATTTATACCTGAAAATGTTAGCATTGACGTGAGTTGGGTAGCGAAAGACGTCATGAATGAATCCCTTAAGGAATAGAGGTTCATGCATAATGTATGAGTCCTTGAAGAAATCAATAGTCCTGGGCAAGGGAAACTCCCGCAGCCTGAGGGTCTGTTTTTTCATGGACTCGATGAGACGCTAGGGTGGACGGATGTCGGAAGCCATGCCTGTATTTGGTATGCATGGTTTATGCCTAAATAAGGTCTGGGATTGTATGCCTATATAAGGGCAGGTTGGATTGTGCCTATATAAGGTCATGATTCTGGAAAGCCCGTTTATGGACACCCTATGAAGTATACAACACTAATACATTAAATAAGTGAGACACAACTCCAATTTTTAAAAATAGATTATATTTTTATGAACAAATACACACCAAACCAACAAAAATCCAATGTAGGGAACCAGAGATCTGAATTTTTAAAGAATAAACACTTTCTAGTGCTTAAAAACATAGAGCGCCGCTTTGGGACATCTGGTCGTGATGACCGAGACAAAGACAAAGTTTGAGGCCGACCACAATGGATCCCCGGTCTGATATAGTAAGCCGGAGGCCTCAGTCAAAATGTTACCTCCAGACTTAGACACTTTTATGGAGGATTTTGCTCTCGATGTTGAGCGGTCCCCTGAGCAGACCGATTTTGATGCAATGTCATCGAATTTCTTCTCCGCGAGGCCTCGGTCAAATCCTGGAAGTCTGCAGTTCCGGAGCTTTCAGCAGGACGAACCTGAAATGCAAGCCTGGTAGCAGTTGAAGGTAGCCGGATTGACTCTCGATGTCGAGTCAGTCACCTTATGGAGCTTTTTGACAAAAAGTTCTCAAATTTCTCCAGTCTTCTGGAACTTTTTCCTGACGTTCCTTCTGATGGTTCAAAGTGTCAAAAACACAAATCCAAGGGTCTGGACTATCTTGGATGGTCCTTGGGATGTCTGGACTACAATTCCCACATTGCACCTGACCAAATGCTTAAATATCCATTGGGACACACACCAGAATGGGGACTCTTTGTGGTGATGATGCAGGTGCGCTCTGTTAACCTCTAGCATTCAGGGACTCCACTCCTTAACCCTTTTTGAAGCAAGCAAAAGTCCTTAGGGATGTAGTACCAACTTGTGCAGTAGGTGCAGTCCTTCAGAGTACAGTCCTTTGGGTGCAGATCCAGATTCCAGCAGGTCAGGTCTTCTTCTCCTTGTAGTTTCAGCCAGCAGATCTGAGGAGCTATGCAGTTCTCACATATTTATTTGCAGTTTCTGGGCACCAAGCGGGGGACACTACTGACCAATGGGATACAGGGAGCCACCCAAGTGTATGGCCACTTCCTCCAAATTGTGGCATATTCTTGTCCCCACTATTCTCTCAAAGTCCAACATGGAGAAAGTGACTCATTTGGCTTAGATCTGGCTAAGCCAATCCACTGACCTGGCTACTTTCACAAACACACCCCATCCAACACCCTGACTAATCTAATTACTGAGGCTTGTGTGTGGCTGGAGGTGCAGGATGTGAGGGTCAGCCTGTTCTCATCCCAAACTGTCATTCTCCCTTTGAAGATCAGTTTGGCTCCCCTACCTTCTTCCTGCCTCTTGGCTTCTGCAGCTAAAGTTCTCCTCCCACAGGAAATCCATTGTCTACTCTGACACTTCACACCTCATGAAGGAGCTCTGGTCCAGCCTGGTAAATGCTGGCAATCAGGAGAGGGCAGCTGAAAAGCTGGATTTTGGCTCACAGAAAGAAAACTTCTATAACATATTTTCTGTAATAGTTATTATAAATCTACCAGTGGCAAGTTGTTGGATTTGTCATAACCATCAAGTCTTTTAATGATATTTCTAGCTCACTCCTGTCAATATTTATACTTAAATAAAATATCTTAATGTTTGCCTATGGAGCTATTCACTACAATGGGGAAAAACGGAATTGGCAGTCTTTCCCTCACCAGGGCCTATAAAACATCTTTTAAAATGTCCCTGCTTATAGTTACAAGGCACCCTACCCCTGGGGCAATTTGAGACTTTGGAAGTACCTTTAATTTCAAAGTTGAATTTGCATATAATTACAATTTAAAAGTAGCCTGCAGAGCTGGCTTTTAAAATGACAGCAGGCAACTCAGCAGTGCACACTATAGTGCAGGAAATCTGCTGGGCCTCTAACCCTCCCTGCCCTATTAGATACTTATAGGTAGTTTTAATCCCCCTTGCCTTATAATATACTAGGGACTTACAGGGGTCTGTCATTGGCAAGTATAATTATACCTAACCATGTAGTTCTAATCAGAGAGCAGGCCCTGGGTCTGGTTAGCAGAGCCCAGGGCACAATCAGAGTCAGAAAACCAGCACCGTGTAGTCACAATGGGGGCAGAAAGTGGGGGGAAGACACTGCAAACAGGTCCTGGTTTTTCAGGCCTGCTGAAAATAAGAGTAGCAGAAAAAGAGGTATTACATTAGAATGCACTTCCTACTCATGTCATTGATAATGCCAATATTTTAATGTTTTTTCCTCATAAATAAAGACATGGTTTTAGTATTCTAGCTTTTGAATCCTGGTGTTTAATGTTTTGCCACAGGCCATTTGCTTTTCTTCAAGCAGTGACCAAAATATTTCACTCCACTTTAATAATCATATGATCCCTTGAAATGTATTAGGCAGACTGAAATATTTATTTTCAAGTCAGGCTATTGCTTTTAATCCACGTTATAAAGGTAAATCTGTTCTGAAGCTAGTCTCGTTAAGTCTCTGTCCTGATCACTCTTGATTTCATGCAACTGCCGTAACTCAGCTTTTGCATCAACCTATTCTGAAGAGGCTCCTTGCTGTGTTCACTTAAAATGTGTAGGCAAAAGCTTGCAAGCATCTAGCAAAGGCAGAATTTTGATCCAAGTTCATCCCAACCCAAAGGGAAGGACTAAGATCCCACCTATTTGCTAGTATAGATTTGTACTTGTGATGGTAAATGTGTCTACAGAGAGCTCAGATAAGGGTACCTCTTTTTTCTAGTTTTACTTAGGAGTGATTGCATTAATCATTGACCTGAATGATAACTAATACATTCTCTATGGATAAGGTGTACAGGAAATCTTTATTTTGCCATGTTTTCCCTACATTAATTTTGTTTTCGGAGACTGAAGAGTTGATCTTCTTGTCCTCTCTGTAAGTTTGGGCCTTCCAATCTGATTCTTGCTGCCAGTGCTAAATTTGTTAAAATAATAAGTGCCAAGGCCCTCGCCAGGGGGCCACTGCAGATTCCACCACCCATTGCCCCTTCCAGTGCTGCCAATGACAGTACTAACACAGCTACTAACTATCACACTCCTACAAGTGTGATATTTCAGACTATTTCCAGCTCCCAAAGCTATACGAATGGCTTGGGTAGCAGGTGTTAGTCATTTGTAATGTATACTGAATTAATAAAAAACTTTTGTTGTGGTCATCTCTAAATTAGTTTTACAGTGCCACCATGTGGCAGACTGTCATAAGTGCCTGTGTTGACAATTAACTGCTGGTGCTGAGCACCGGAATACCACCCGCTCAAAATAAGCAGTGGTTACTGCCTAAACCCTTACCTGATGATGAAAACTGCTTTTGCTATTTGTATCGCATTTGTAAACAATTAGTACAGCTGGTGTAAGCTGCTTAAGCTTGGGAAAAACATTTCCACCTTTCACATTCGGAGAAGGCCTGGTGACAAACATCCCTTCCGGCAATACGTTTTACATATACAATTTTCCAGGTTAAATACTGTATTAGTCAGCTATAACTATTTTTTGCAATGATTAGTTCACAACACCTAGTGGTTCAGCCTGAACTGTAAGCTGTGCCCACACTTATGTAAAAAGATATAAAATGAGCACAAGTCACGTGTTACACTATTAAAAGTAGGTTTTGCTAAACCCTTCAGCCATGATATATGCCTGCAAAAGGAGTCCATGAAACATCTCTTCTTTGAAGACAAGGTGCATTGGGCACCTGGAGAAGTCCATCCTACCTGGAAGGGAAAGGACATGTACTTAGAAGAGGCAGATGTTTGCTTTCATTTTCTGTGGTGATGTGTGGGTTGACTTTTGGAGGAGATATGGAAGAGGAGGAAAAGAGAGATATAGAGGGAGAGAGAGAGATAACTCAGTAACTCAGTTCTGCTATTTTGGAAAACTGAAGTGCAAAATGTTTTCGGATTGCATAGGCAGCCAGTCACCTTAGGGGAACAATAACTGGGTCATAGAACTATAAAATAGAGGAGATACATTTATGATAACCATGACTGAATCTGCTCAGGGAAGTTTGCCAAGCACAGCTCAGTACAACATGCAAGAACTGGTGCAGCCCCATTTAAGGTCTGAGAAAATTGAAGATTATGCATGGGAACCTGAAATATTTCTTGAAAACTGAGAAGAGGTATCTCACACTTTGCCTTGAAATGCTGAAACTGGATGGCTGACCTGAGGGTTAAAGAAAGTAATCTCTTTCTGACCTTACAAAGAGAAATGGAGAGGTGTTGCCAAGCTTTTTTGACTTTTCCAAGCGTTGTGAAATTTAAAGGCGAGGTCTCTTCCAAAGGAGAATCAAAGTTGTTTGTGTCATCTGTGACCTGAGGATTAAAGCAGTCTAGGTACGTTCCAGCTTATATTTGTGGTTAATTAATCATGAACAGGGAGAACTCAGTCTTGTTGGGTTGTGGTGCAGGTAGGTAATTGGCATCCATTTCTGGATTAGCACAAGGAATTTTTTGAGATCCTCAATGTGGTTGGTTGAGGAGTTTTCTAAGGTATGGTTTAGTGTAGTTGTGGTATTGATAGATACTGATGGTACTGTTGTTGAGTAAGGATCCAAGGGGTTCCATCTATTGACTGAAGGAGATGGCAGAGAGGATGGAACACCAAGGGAATCCACAGGGGATAGACTGTTTGGTATGTTGTTGTTCATATATGTAAGTACTGTTGCCAGTTGGCTACGTAGTATTGGAACATTTGGAGGACTGAATAACTGAGGCCCAAGTATGCTGAATGGCATCTTTCTCCCACAGTTGTACTCCTGGGATTTGCTGTCTTGTATGTTACCACTCTAGGACCTTCACTTCCAGCACAACATTGAAAAGTAATTCTTGCTAGCTCATTTAGAAGAACTATATTATATCATGCCAGTTAACGCCAAATATGGAACTGCAAGCCAACTGTGATTAACAAATTAAAATACATACAACATGGAAGCTCAGAAGAAATAATAAACTGCCATTAACTGTTACGTTATTAGGACAAACATGCAGTTAATGTATATGAAATGATATTGTAACAAATGCAGACAATACAGTATGCCTAGGTATGACCCTAGTGCTTAACATGTAATGGATGAAGTGATGTTGCCAAAAGCACTGCTCAGAAACCCAGACCCATCGGCGGACTGAAGACCAAAGCTGCTATTCTTGATTTGACCTCATGCTTCTTCCATCCACTAACATACACTCCCCACCCTTTATTGCAAGTGTGCAGGTTCCTGCTTTCTCCGTTTGCAATGGTTTTTCTGCCTTTCTCTTCCTATTTCTTTTCCCTTTGACTGTTTTTCCATATCTTGATCTCGGTCAATGTCTGAAGAGGAAAAATATGTGCTGTGCTCAGAAATGAGTGCTGGTGGCCCCACTGACAAGCACTGGCTCAAATTAGGCAGTGTGTTGCTCCTTTTATGAATATTAAACATTTGCCAGTCAAGGGGCAGAGCAGCACAAGGAGAACTTTCACTGAGAACTTTCTCAGAATAACTGCAGAAAAAACATAGGTGTTTGCAAATAATACCCCTTCCCCTCCTGTAACCCCATCTTACAGCCCATGTGCAAAATCATTTCAAGGTAACAATTTCACTGAGGTAACTACTGTGTGTGTGTTGAGAAACTCAAATCATTAATTTGCCATACCACAGATTTTTGCAAGCATATATGATCCACCATATGCATGTTTTTTCTTCAAGAAACATGATTAGAAAAGGTTCCACGCTGCCCACTTTCAGGAGTCATTCCTTTTAATTCACTGATAATGTCACGCATCTAACAGGTGCAGAATTAATTAGGTAGCTCTTACTCACAGTTCTTACTTTGTGAAAGAAAGAGTGCCAGTGACCAAAGCTCTGCTCAGATACCCTCAATTAAACATCGGCGCGCCCAATATAAAGACCGCAGTGGCGGCTCCTCCACTAAGGCACAGGAGCGTCGCCCCACTGACTTCAATAGGAAAAATTATAATTTTATTTTTCCTACTGTAGTGAGTGCCTGTCGGGGCGGGGCTAGCCAGAGCAGGGAGAGGAGTGGTTTGCACTCCTTAAGTGTGCAGGACTGCTTGGCCGGCCCTCTGGGGCCGGCCAAACACTCCTGCGAACTTTGCATCTTCCCTACCAGGCTGCATTACACAGCCTGGTGAGGAACATACAATGCCTCCCAGTCCCTGTCTGAGCGCCGTGGTTTGGCGCTCAGACCAATCACAACGTTGCATTGTAGTATTGTGATTGGCTATGGGGAGCCTTGGAGACCGGGTGCTTCCCGCTCTTTCCTGCAGCCGGCGGAGACAGGAAGAAGAGGACGGAGAAGAGGCCGCAGCCAGCCGGCCCATGTAAGAGTTTTTAAAATCAAATTTTGTTCTGTCCCTTACCCCCCTCCGGCCCACCTCTGCCCCACCACTCCCGATTGGTAGCAGCCACTACTGTAAGGCTGGTAGTCTTTAATACACTACCAGACTCTTTCGGCACCTTTTTCTACCTCTTGCAGGTTCCTACTTTCTATTTTTGATGGTTTTGCCATCTTTTTATTCCTCTGTCTTTCCATTCTGTGGGTTTTTCCCTGTCTTGCACTCAGTAAATATCTCATGCAGTAAAATAAGTTACAGTTCCCAAAAATAGGTGCTGGTGCCACCCACCGGCAGCCTCCTTCTCAAATTAAGCACTACTTATACATACGGGTACACAAAATGCCAGTCACATGTTTATTTGTGACCACCCATTTGATATTTTGAGCACGAATTTAGTAGTGTCCCAATGTGCACCATCTAGAATGTGGCCTTTACACAGAACAAAGCAATTTTATTGTACCTTTCTGGGTTTTGTACTCGATCCAGCTCTACAATGTAGCAAAATATCAATGCCTGGAGATGTTAATCTACAGCATAGGTGTAAACATGCATTGATATTGCCACCAGGTTTTGCCCTGGCAAGTTGTTTTGATGCTTAATTTTTTATAAGTGAAATAGTCTTTATTGCAAGCAAATAAAAGAAAAAAAATAAGACAATTTTGTTTCAGTTCTTGGGCCTTGATAGTGTCATTTGAGATGTCATTAGTGATGTCACTGACAATGTCATGAGTGATGTAATATGTTAGGTCATAAGCAGTGCATTGTGGGACATAAGTTATAGTTATCTCAGGTAAATATAACTGCTGAATTTCACTGGTTTTGTACAAGTGAAATCGGAGCCTAATTGTAACGTCCCTGTAACCTTTAGTTTTTTCAGTGAATTCCTAAGGTTTTTAAAAATTATATTTCTTAACTATAACGTCCCTGTAACCTTTGGTTTTCTCAGTGAATTTCTACAGTTTTGAAAATTTTATTTTCTGACTATAATGTCCCTGAAACCTTTTATTTTTTTTCAGTGAATATCTATGGTTTTTAATGTTATATCCTAACTGTAATCTGTAGCCTTTGAGAGGGAGTGTGTGAGTAAGTGCATGAATGTCTCAGTGGGTGTGTGAGTGAATGTGTGAGTATCTCACTGGATGTGTGAGTGGGTGTGTGAGTGTCTGAGTGTGTCTGTGAGTGGGTGCGTGAATATCTGAGTGGGCACATGAGTGTCAGAGTGGGTCTGAGAGTGTCTGAGTGGGTTTGTGAGTGCCTCCATGAGTGTGTCAGTCAGTCTGTGAGTGACTGCATGAGTGTCTGAGTGGGTCTGTGAGTGGGTGCGTTAGTCTCTGAGTGGGTCTGTGAGTCGGGCATGAGTTTCTGAGTAGGTCTGTGAGTGGGTGAGAGAGAGTATGAGTGATTCTATAAGTGGGCGCATGAGTGTCTGACTGGGTCTGTGAGTGGGTGTGAGTATCTGAGTTGTTCTGAGTGGGTACATGAGTGCCTGAGTGGGTTCTGCTCAATCTCTGCTCATTTTCTGCCTTTTTTCTGCTCACTTCTGTTCTTTAATTTGCCTTTTTCTGCTTGTCGCTGACTTTTATTTTGCCTCTGTCTACTAGTTTCTGACCTCTATTTGACCTTTTTCTGCTCGTTTCTGACCTTTATCTTCCCTTTTACTGTTTGGTGCTGGCCACTACTTTGTGTCTTTCTACTCGTTTCGGATCTCTATTTTGCCCCTTTCTGCTTGTTTCAGACCTTTATTTTGCCTTTTTCTGCTTGTTTCTGACCTCTATTTTACTCCTTTCTGCTCGTTTCTGATCTCTGTGGCCTCTTTCTGCTTGTTTCTGATCTCTATTTTGCCTCTTTCATCTCATTGCTGGCCTTTATTTTGCCTCTTTCTGCTCATTGCTGACCTTTATTCTGCCTCTTTCTGCTAATTTCTGAGCTCTATTTTGCCTCTTTCTGCTCGTTTCTGACCCCCTCCAGGCAGGAGCAATCGTTTCATCTCTTTCCCTGCCTGCATGTCCGCAGGCTGGGAAAGAGATGAAACCTCTGCTACCAGTGGGTGGGAGCCCATTGACAGCTCCTGCCCACTGGAAGTGGAGTGTTTGCTTTAGTGTAGCGGGAGCTGTCAGCTCCCACCAAGCAAAAGCAAACAGCTATGTCCCGGGGGTTGGCAGCCCAGGTCATAGGAGGAGCCGGCCCCAGGGTGGTGGGGTCTCCAGGGCTACTTCTGGCTCCAGGATGGGAGCCGCATATCCCCTCTTCTTCTATTTGCACGAGCCAACCTCAGGGAGGTGGTGGGCCTCAGAGCAGAGAACGGCCAGGGAGGGGGACGCATGGCCCCTCTCCTTCTCATAAAACAAGAAAACCCCAGAGAGGTGGTGGTCCCCAGGGTGCAGCGGGGTATCTGCGCTGCCCCCACGCAACAAATTTGCTTAAGTCCCAGGGAGGTGGTGGTCACGAGGGTCCAGGGGGGTCCATGTGGCCCCGCCCCATTTTTATAATTAAATGCCCAGGGAGGTGGTGGGCCCTGCAGCATGGGAGAGTCCATGCAGCTCCCCGATTAAAAAGGGCATTAGCCCCGGGAAGATATTGGTCCCTGGGGCATAATGAAGACCTTAGAGGGGGGCCACATGTGCCCACTCTCCATTTTAAAAAATTAACTCTGCATGCCCCAGGACCTGGCCCACCTGGGCGCTTTATTATAAACAAGCATTTTTGCCATTACTTTGCATATTCGCTGCAAATTTTCTTTGCCCTGCCTGGTTCCCACTGGGACCCCAAGACCCTGCCCTTTTTCTCTTTTTTTTGCATGTTTGTGTGGGTCTCGGCTGAAGCCAAGTCCCAAAATGGCTGACAACACTTCCTGGTTGAAGTTTTGGCAGAGCTCAGCATTTTTCTGAATGAGCTTGCTATTATTCGCGAAGTAGCCGTGATCAGAGATATCTAAATTTGGATTTCCTTAAATTTCTCAACAACTACTGAACAGATTTACTCTGCATAACTGAAAGTGTGATCTGCAAACCAAAATCTACCTTTCTGCCAAATTTGGTATGATTCCGTCCAGCGGTTCGTGCTGCATTTGTGCCTAAAGCTCCTATGGCAATTAACATGGGAAACACACTTTTTTAACTCTCCTTTTTCTCAGCCCCCACTTGACAGATCACCCCAAAACTTTCCATGAACAACAAGACTCACTATGATACATTTCTTGGAAAATTGCATGAAGATTCGTCAAACAACAACAAAGATATAGGCAAGTCAAAACACTCTTTTTGCATGGCATCATGGTCCCAACAATAACTACCTACTGGTAACCACCAGTAGGTAATATATAATTCCCATTGTGTATTCTGTGAAACAGAGGATTATTGGACTACAACACAATGGGGTAGTCTACCTTTAAATTTGACCACTTGGTATTACAAACTGCTCTCCACCGATTAAGGCTAACTATAAAGTCGAAACACATCTGGAATTATTTGCAATCTGATGCCTTTTGTTCAATAAAGAGCCCACTTTCCTCTTAAGTTGAGCATCAGCTGATTTCTTTCTCTGATTCCCAGTAAAAGGATGCTCTGTTTCTGCATTGCCAAGGCCACCCTGCCAGGTGGCCCCCATTACGACGTACGCTGTTCTGTGGATTTCACTATGGGGACATGACTTGCGCGCATACATTGAAGAAATACATAGGAATTAACCTGAGATAAAATATTTGGATGCGAGCAAGGATGCAAGAGGGGCATTTTACCTCCTCAGGTGGACTTCGGAGGCCTGGGCTCTTAGTGAAAGTTATCATCAATGGCAGCGCAGAGTAAAAGGTGCCTTGGCAGTACATTCGTTGGAACTAGACTGCAGTGTGAAAGTATTGAACTATGATTGATAAAGTACTGCACTGTGATGTAATATGCTGCACTGCATTCCAAACTGATTTTTACAGAAACTCACATTGTGCTGTTTAGAAAACAGAGGGTTATTGGACTACAACACAATGGGGTAGTCTACCTTTAAATTTGACCACTTGGCATTACAAACTGCTCTCCAGTGATTAAGGCTAATTATGAAGTCAAAACATGTCTGGAATTAATTGCAATCTGCTGCCTTTTGTCCAATAAAGAGCCCATTTTCCTCTGAAGTCGATCGTCGGATGATTTCTTTCTCTGATGTCCCAGTAGCAGGATGCTCCGTTCCTGCATTCCCAAGGCCGTCCTGCCAGGGTCAGTGGTCCCCAGTACGGAAAAAGCTGTTCTGTGGATTTCACTATGAGGGCATGACCCACCCGCTTCCAATGGAGAAATACAAAGGATTTAACCTGAGATAAAATATTTGGAGGTGAGCAAGTGATGCAAGAGGGGCATTTTACCTCCTCAGGTGGACTTCTGAGGCCCGGGCTCTTAATGACAATTATTATCTGTGGCAGCACAGAGCAAAAGGTGTTTTGGGAGTACATTAATTGGAACTCGACTGCATTGCAAAGGTATTGAACTATGGTTGATAAAGTACTGCACTGTGATGTAATATGCTGCACTGCATTCCAAATTGATTATTACAGAAACTCCCATTGTGCATTCTGGGAAACTGAGGATTATTGGACTACATCACAATGGGGTAGTCTCCCTTTAAATTTGACCACTTGGCATTTCGAACTGCTCTCCAGTAATTACGGCTAATTATGAAGTTGAAATGCATCTGGAATTAAATGCAATCTGCTGCCTTTTGTTCAATTAAAGAACCCACTTTCCTCTGAAGTCGAGCGTCGGCTGATTTCTTTCTCTGATGTCCCAGTAGCAGGACGCTCTTTGGCTGCATTGCCGAGGCCGCCCTGCCACGGTCGGTGGCCCCCAGTATGGATATATATAGTTTATGGGAGAGGTGTGGTGCATAGGCCAGATCAACTGACTCCGGAACACGGAACTGACGGTTTGATTCCCGGCGGCAGCTCAGCATCATGTGACTCTGGGCAATAGCTCACTTAATCACTCCAACAGCCCCAAGCACCTGGATACCCTTAGGCGTGATAAGGCGCGCTTTACAAATCTGGTATGATTATTATTAGTATTATTATCATTATTAGTTAGGACTCAGATTCCGTAGGAAAAGCATTTTTTATTTTGCTCATAACTTTGGTGCCGTTTGATGAGTCTTCACAAACGTTTCAAAACTAATTTGCCAGTCACTTCAGCTGCTGTCATTAAAGTTTTGGGGTAATCCCTCAAGCAGGCACTGGGATAAAGGGAGGGTCCCAAAACATGTTTTCCCTATGCTAATTCCCATAGGGACTTTAGACACACTACAACCCGAACCGCTGGACAGAATTACAGCAAATTTGGGAAAAAGGTAGAGCTTGGTCCAGAATGGTGCCTTTTGGTAGTTTTAGAGATATTAACCGAAATCCAAATTTGTATATTTAGGTACACGGATCTTCCGTGGATGTGACAGTTCCCGCAGTCTGATTGGCTGCCAAGACATCAACCAGGAAACGTTGACAGCCATCTTGAGTCCCACAAAAAACCTTAAAAATCTAGAAAAGGGGGCAGGGTAGGAATACCCTGACCCCCTAGATGTGGTTTTAAAACATTTTTTTAAATTAATTTAGCAGCCATTTGCTGCAAAATTGAAAATCAAACAAGTGCGGTTTCGCTTGTCTTGAAATGAGTCCCCGGGTGGGCCAGGTCCTGGGGGGATTTAAAAAAAAAAGGAGGGGGCACACGGGCCCCCTTCATAAGGCTCTTAGAGCCCGGGGGACCACCACCTCCCTGGGGCTTTATCTTTAAAAATGGAGGGGGGGAAACATGGACCCTCCTCCTGAGCTTTGAAGAATCCCTGGGGACCACCACCTCCCTGGTGGAATAAACTAGTATTAAAGGGAGGGCTGCAGGGGCCCCCCCAAGCCCCGGTAACTACCACGTCCCCGGGGCCTAATAAGTAAATAAAACTGGGAGGGAGCACGCAGCCCCCTCTTCCTGGCAATGTATGGGCACAGGGACCACCACCTCCCGGGGCCAGCCCATCAATGCAGAAGGAGAGGGGCCACGCAGCCCTCCTACTGGAGCCATACATGGCCCTGGGGACCGCCATCTCCCAGGGCTGGCTGCTGTTTTGTCCCTGGGTGCCCACCACTGGGACATAGCTGTTTGCTTTGACTTGGCGGGAGTTTTGACAGCTGCTGCAAAGTTAGAGCAAACACAAACTCCGCTCACAGCACGCGAGAGCTGTGAACTCACTTACGTTTGCTGAGAGCGGGGTTTTTGTCTGTTTCCCTGCCCGCTGTCAAGTGGGCAGGGGAACAGATGGAAGGATTGCTCTCACAGACAAGGGGCTGCATGTTTAACAGCTTCCTGCTAGTGAATGTAATGCCAGCTCTCTCAGGAGGTGGGGAGCCAGCTGGGACCACGGGGGCCTTGAGGCTCCCGCTGTGGTCCCAGGGGAAAAAGAGAAGCAATGCAAAATTACTACTTCACCACCCTTTCTCAAAATACTTTTTGACTTTGCTACAAAATATTGCAGGATTGGTGTCAGAGTACTAAATGAGCCTGCTGGAGTAATTTGGGGAACATTGCACTTTCCCTCAATATTCTAGAACTCGAGTTAAAATATTAAAGGCAGATCCTTCTACATCGCGGCCAAGACCTGGAACGAACTCCCCATCCGCATCAGACAAAGCCTGACACTGCACTTATTCCGAAAGGATCTCAAGACCTTGCTCTTCCGATGACCTACGAAGGTGCTCGTACACCCCCCCCCAGCGACTTGAGACCCTCACAGGTGAGTAGCGTGCTTCAAAAATACCTGATTGATTGATTGGTTGATTAGATTGGATCTTCCAGAGTTTGGCATGCCCTCTACTGCCCTGAGGGCACAGTTCAAGGCAAGAAGCAGAGTAGTGAGGATGAGACATGTACAGTGGTTGAAGGGAAGAAAGAGAGAAGAGATGTAGAGAAAAGAGGTAATGTAGAGAGAGGTGTATTAGAGAAAAGGAAGCTAGAGGGGGTAAAGTAGAAAGTGTGGTGAGGGAGAGAGCAAGGCATAGACATGAGGCAGAGATACATATAAGATAGGGCAGTAGAGAGATACTGTAGAGAAGGTAAGATGGTATAGAGAAGGAGGTAGTGAGAGAGAGTAGATAGTGCAGAGGTAATGATAGAGAAAATAGGTAGAGAACGAGAGGTACTGAGAAAGGTGTAAGATAGTGAGAGCTGTGTAAGAGGGAACACAAGGCATTGCCAAGGAAATGAAAGGACAACGCAAATGCTTTAGTAATATTTACAAAGCCACAAAAGTGGGGATTTGCATGACTTTGTAAAGAAATGTAATGCACTGCAGTGGCTTCTGCTATGTTATTATATATTTCAAGCTAGGAGGTGTTTCCTGGGTGTAGCATGGGCATTCTCATGCATCCACCCATTGATTTAGGCCCATTGCCAGATTTACAAAAGCTAGTGAACCTGGGAATGTGTCAAAATGCTACACCTTCAACCATGAGATGTCGTGAGGAGAAACATTACTGAAGCCTTTGCATTGTCTTTGCGTTGCTAAACCTTCCCACGTGAGGTGTAAGAAGAAGAAATATTACTGAAGCCTTTGCGTTGTCCTTGCATCACATTGGCAATGTAAAGAACAACGCAAAGGCTTCAGTAATATTTGAAAAGCCAGACCGTTGGCAATATGCATGGATTTAGTGATTGATGAGGAAGAGAGAGAAAAATAACACCATAGATCTGTAGAGCTGAGAGCAAGTAGAGGAAGGTGAGATTGAAAGAAGGAAGAGGAAGAGAAAGGCAAAGTAGATTTAAGGGAGGTAAGAAAGGGAAAGTAGACAGAAGGAGAGAGAGAGAGATAGTGAGATGGGATGTGTTGTAGAGTTAGACTGGGCCCAAAGAAATTATTTTTCCTGAATATTTATTTTTACTTCTTATCATTATTATTTTACTCTAACCTCTTGCCACCTAACACACTCCCTTAGTCCTCTGATGGATCTTGTTCTGTGCTGAAAGGGATTGGATATTCGGAGGATATGCAACTATCCAATGAGGACCAGGAATAGGATAATTGTCAACTTCCAATACCACCTCTTATTATTGGTAATACTCAATAACAATCATAAGGATATTAAACAAATGAATCACCCACAAGAAATGATGATTCGTAATCAGCAGAATTTAGCTTAAATGTTTTAGTTATTCTTTGTATCATATAGCTCTATTATTCAATTAGTGTAAGATTTAATGTAGTAAATACTAAGCCTCAAACATTCATAAATAATGGAAAAAAATGTCCTCAGCTGAGGCAGATTTGGACCCATACTGTGCACGTGTCGTTTAAGAGAATAAGTTGAGCCTCATACAAGCCCTCAAGAAAGTTCAGTAAGTTCCAAGTGACCCGTTCCAGTTCGTTTAACACAGCAATCTGTCTCAGTCTGTCGTTGTAACAGCACACCAGTCGGTAGCAGGTAACAGCGTCACGTCATAAGTAGCCGAAATACTTGGATGTCCAAAATTGAGCTGCCTCCAAGCCAAGAATAGGTATCGCTGCATCCTCCTTAGTTGCCAAAGTTGATCAATTATACCACAAATGTTTCTGAGGTGACACCCGTGGGCATCAGCAGTAACGTCAGACCACTTTAGCCCTATTGGTCAGTTTGATGGAGTGAGGATGATGCAGTAGAGACAAGACTACAATCCGAAAGAATTAAGTAATTCAAATTACATAGTTTCCTTAAATCATGTAAGCTTAGTCGTACGACAATGGAATATTTCAGAGAGAAAGTAGAAAAAACTGTATGACTCATCAATATCTCCTTTCTCAAGCACCTGTTCTAGCCTGTAACTGAAAATGTTGCAATTGCAGTTAAACTGTGCTGAGGATGTCAAAAGAAACATTGAAGAGTTGAAACATAAATGGTAACCTCGCTGGATATTCCTACAAGTTTTCAACTGTTCAGTTCACGAGTTTACGTTTGGAAAGGAAGAAATGAGCAAAATGTGAGGCTTACATGAAACATAACTAATACTCGATGCATAATTATGCATTACAAATCTTGCATCAATAACTAACATCATTAATTTCATATATGAATGTATTAATAAACACTCCAATCAAATCATAATTAATTAGTATAAGTATAAGGTACTCATAACATTTTTAAAAGTGTCAAAGTAAAACATATATGAAAGGCACACGTAAATCTCCTTTAGGTGTATGTTGTTCAAGGCACACATATGTGAAATGTATGTTAGATGAAAGTTTTACAAAAACAACTCTAAATAAACATGTGTAACACCTACTTTTCTTTTGTCATTTTCAGTGCACACGTTACAACATGAAATAATAATGTATCTTTTTCCCATGCAAATTGGTCTATCACATGTAGATTTTCTTAGTTTTTATTAATATCACATTATCAAATCATAAGATCAAATTATTAATAGTTGTTAATAATCACATAAATTGAGAATGAACATAAAATATAACACAACTATTCTACCATCTGCATGCATTTACGATGCAGTATCTGAATTAGATCTGTATGGCATTTCCAAAAACGGGAAACTTAGCGCAAGTTTGTCATCATTTTTGCAAATATTGTCTTAATCATGTGTTTTTTTCGTCTTACAACTTGTTACGGGAAAACTCTGCTCTATAAGATGTGAGCAAGACAGGAAGCAAAGCACATTCTGATGTAGTACTCTATCCACCAAACTCTAAATGAGGCCCAGAGTGTGGAAGACAGTCTGGCTGGGGTGGAAGAACATGAAGTCGGGATAGGTGTGACACGGTTCAGTGCAATTATTATACCAGAATAGTAATTTCTGGCATTCCTCGCTTATGAGAAAGATCAGTGCGAGCACATTCATGATTACAAAACACCCCCTAGCATGTGATAAGTAGCTGTAACTGTCGTCAGGAAAGGTCGGATATTTACACAAAACACTTCACCAGTAGGTACCTTAGGTGCAACAAATCAGCTATAGATGGACATTACACAACCTCAAATTTTTCTACATCATTTAGCCAATTGGTGTAGTGCTTCTTTTCACAAATTAATGCATCTGAATGTAGCACCAATGCATTGAACATTTAGGTCCAGATTTATCATGCCTTTGAGTTGTCTTTGCATTGCCAAGGTGACGCAAGGAAAATGCAAAGGCTTTAGTAATATTTACAAAGCCGCAAAAGTGGCGATTTGTGTGGCTTTGTAAAGAAATGTAATGCAACGCATTGGCTTCCGCTACGTTGTGTTACACTTCAAGCTTTGAGATGTTCCATGGGTGGAGCATGGGCGTTCCCATGCCTCAACCCATTGATTTAGGCCAAATTTCCAGATTTACTAAAGCTAGTAAACCTGAGAATGCATCAAAATGCTACACCTTCCAATGCAAGGTGTAATGAGGAGAAATATCTTTATTTTTCTTCTTACTTCATCTTTATATGCATGATGCATCCCGCATCATGCATACAAAGACGAAAATGTCTGTAATGATTGTTTTTGTGAAGAAAGGTGTCCTTTCTTACACAAAAACAATCCTTCCCGTAGCACAGGCACCCTTCAACTATTGTGCAAGGGTGACTACATTAGTGCTAGGCAGCACACAGTGCGCAGCTCAAGGAGAGAACAGAAATGCTTCATATCTTTATAAATATGGAGCATTTCTGCTCCACTTCGTGCATGCAACTCCTGCCCTACATTGTGTGAAAGATTAGTAAATATGCCTTGTAGCCCTTACAAAAATGATGAAATGACCAATTATGTCTGTAAAATCTAATGTGTGTAATACATTTTTGACTCTCACGACTAATGTGCCCTATAAGCAAGCATTTTACTCGTTAGGTGGCTGAGAGTTATTTTTCTCTGGATCACATATTAGTTATTAGATTGATAATTGGTCAGTTCACAGTGAGTACTTTTTTGTGTATGAGTTTGTAAGACTGGGTGAGTGTACTCAGGATTTCTTCTCCTGACTCCCCCTTTGTAGTGGATGGTAAACACTAAGGGGCCGATTCCGATTCGGGCCGGAAATCTCTCCGACCGAGCCGGATCCGGAGAGATTTCCGACCGAGCCGGACTCCCGCAGTCCGACCGAGCGAGTACGATGCGGCCGCATGCTGCCTGACTCGATTCGGTCGGACTCCCATTGAAGTCAATGGGAGCCGGTCGTACAACGCGTACACGGGCTCCCATTGACTGAATGGGTACATCGCGAACAGGGGGGCCCCCTACAGTGGGTGCGCGTCGGTGCAACTGCGCACCGTACATGCATGTTTAGGGGGACCCTTGGGTCCCCCTGTGTGCGACCCATGCGGCTACGCATGCAGGAAGTCCGACACAGACCCCCAAAGTCCGGCTCCGACAGCTCTTTGGAGCCGGACGCTACGAGTCGGTCGGGCTGTTCGAGCGCGCATCGTACTTGCTCGGTCGGGAAACGTCTCCATTGCGTGGTGCGAGCCGTGTCCGTACGAGTCGTCGGAGCGGTTCGGACCCGGGAACGAGTCGGTCGGTGATTTTGCATGCGCTCGCATCGTACTTGCTCGCTGGGACGACTGTACGAATCGGTCGGGAAAAAGGCCTCCGAATCGGATCCGGTTCAGCCGAATCCGATTCGGAGCCCTACCGGCCGAGATCGGAATCGGCCCCTAAGCTTCAGTTGTTCTCTCACTTTGCTGTAGCGTAATATATAAAATTGTTCTCAACACTTGCAAGCAGATTCATGGGTAGACCCTCAGGCCCTCGCTTACTTATAAGCAGAGAATTATGGAATTCTGCGAATACAGTTTTTCTGCATAATTATGGATTTAGTACATTTGCAAGTAATCTATCATCTGCTGCAAGTCCTAAAGGTTTTACCAAAACAAAATTAGTTTCTAGCTCAAACGGATCAAAAGTTACTAAAAGAACATGAACGCGTACTGCTGTGCAGTTGACGGCTCTTCATAAAAGTTGACTCATTTACTTATTGCTCTATTTGGATGATCAACTGGTATTAATGCTGTGGAACCTTTGCCTGAACATTAATAACATGTGCAAAAACTGAAAAATAATTAATACTATCACAAAATGTGCTGAATTAGGCGGATTAATTTTCATTTTCTTGCGAATAATTTAGTGTACGCTGTTGCATAATTTGTTTCTCACAAGCCACGTGATTCGAGTGGTCCTACTCATAAGGGGAGTGCAAGAAAACCATTTGATTATGTGTCCGAACATGTGACAATGAAAGGCTAAAATCTGCAGTGGCTAACCCCATAAATAACAATTTTGGGTTGAGAGGGCTACCATTTGTTACTCTAGCTCCCCCTTTGCAACTCTCTGGCATGAGGCTTGAGACTCGAGGCAGTAGGACCTGTATGCAAACACACCTTCTCTAATACCACCACTCAATAGGATGCTCAGCAACAGATAGACTGGGAGATATTTTCCCTCCTCTGCCCAGAGATGTTTTAATTTACACGCAACAAGGGAAACACACGAATCATCAAGGACCTCGGCTAGATAACTGCAGCTCACAACAGTTAGCACACAATTATTATAATATATGTCTTGTTTATAACTAATATCTTCATATGCGTGCTGTTTTAGGTTTATGCTTCAGACTTGGAAAAATATGGTATTTTGTTGCTTTTTCCAATATTTCTTCTGGTCTGCACTGAAAAATACAGGGCAGACCAGTACAAACACAGCCAGGTGGCAAACCTAGGGTAGAATCAAGAGATGTCTAGATATAAGCCAGCCTTCTTTCTTAATTCTGTAATGTTTAATACTGAAATCTGTAATCTCGTCAAGCTCCCAACATATCCTGATTGTCTTTCCATGTCTCTGTCCTTCCCCAAGGCTTCCTCCACAGCATTTTGTTCCAGTCCACTGTCCCCTCCTCCAGGATGAAATCAGGTCTGGGTGAAATCATGTCAAGTGGTGCCACTGTTATGCTATACTGGTGGCAAACTTATTGAAGCTGGCATGAGAGAGGAGCTTTTCATATAATCCGCAGTTATTGCCTGTCCTAAGGTAGCTGTGTAAATAAAGCCATTGCTGTGTCATGAGAATGAAAAGAAAGCAGGGAAATAACTATTGCTCTAGGGACTTGGCAGCTCAAGATTTGGTGAATGATGCTGCCATATATATGTTACTTCCTTGTTCACTCTCAGGTTACAGAAATCGCTACATATATATCTACATGTCACAAAACACACTGTATCCCCCATCCTAGCACTTTGAGTATTTTATTGTAAAGTGGTCAATATAAAAAAATAACATGTGTAAAGCTCACATTCACCCAAAATTCAATCAATCACATTGCATTTATATAGCTCTGCTTGTCACCCGTGAGGCTTTCCAGGTGCTTGCTGCAGTTCTTAGTCAAAGGGCCAGGTCTTGAGTCCCTTCCTGAAGTTGGTCAGTGAGGGTGCAGCGTGGAGGTAGAGGGGGATGTGTTCCAAGCTTTGGCGGCAAGGTGTGAGAAGGAACGTCCTCCGGTGCGGCTGTGGCAGATGCGAGCCATCTCTGCGAGGGCGAGGTGTGCAGGTGGTGGTTCATGTTGTGGGTCCTTGGTCATGGAGTGCTTTGTAGACGTTAGTCAGAAGTTTGAAGTGGCATCTCTTGTGACCTGGGAGGCAGTGGCGGTCTTTTAGGTATTGGGGGATGTGGGTTCCCTTGGGAAGGTTGAGGATCAGTCCGGCCGCTGTGTTCTGGATCGACTTGAGAATCTTTGCATTTGTTCTGTGGTGGTGCCTGTATAGAGTGTGTTGCCTTAGACCACTCGGCTGGTGATGAGGGCCTGCATTATTGTCTTCCTGGTGGGGAGCCACTTGAATATCTTAAGGAGCGTGTGGAAGCAGGCTGAGGAGACGGCGTTTACTTGACATTTCATGGATAGTTCACTATTGAGGATGATGGCGAGGTTACAGGTGTTGTCTTTTTGCATAGCTGTGGGTCCGAGCTCTGATTGCCACCAGGAGGCACTCCAGAGGGTGGTGTGTTTGTCAATGATGAGGACTTCAGTCTTGTCCGTGTTGAGCTTAAGACAGTTGTCCCTTATTTAGACTGAGACATTCTTCATACAGTTGTGGAAGTTAGTCTTCATTGTGGTGGGGTCCGCTGAGAGCAATAGGATAAGCTGGGTGTCATCGGCGTAGAAGATGATGTTGGTGTTGGGCGTCAGACGATGTCTGCAAGTGGTGTCATGTAGACATTGGAGAGGGTTGGGCTGAGGGATGAGCCCTGGGGAACGCTGCATATGTTGTGCTTGTATTGCGATGTAAAGGGAGGGAGTTGAACTTTCTGGTTGCAACCTGCTAGACAGGGTTCCCATCCATTTGAGCGTGTTGTCTGTGATGCAGATCTGGCATAGGCGATTGATGAGTGTGGAGACGGTGTCAAAAGCTGCGAAAAGACAAGCAGGATCTGTTGAGTAGGGTGCTGATGTTATCTGTTCTGGCAATTAGAGCTGTCTCGGTACTGTGGTTGTTTCTGAAGTCTAATTGGGAGGGGCCCAGTAGGTTGTTCCTCTCCAGGAATTGTATTTTGGCACTGAAATAACAGATGTTACCCCACAGTACTAATTTTATCAACTTTGGAAGGGTGAAAGGCTGAGTGGACTTGTCAGGATTCAAACCTTTGACCAAGAAGTCAAGCACAGATCCCTTCAGTGGATGCATTATGCATTGAGCCAGAAGACCTGAGAAGCCATCAAATTAACCCAGAGAGCTGCAGTGGTCTGTCTTGTCCCTAAATGCCAACAACAATGCCATTAGTGAACCACGAGGCAGATTGACATGTGTCTCTTAAAAATGTCCAATGTTTTCTTGGATGGAGCATCATTATTATACACTGAACACTGTACCAAAATGTTTTTTGTAAAAAGCACTACCTGCACTGAATCAAGGTGCTCTCAGATGTGACAATCAAGGAAACTTAGAACAATGAAGTTCAGCGAGTTGACTAAGATCATACAGTTTTGTCAAATGGGGATACTAGGATTTGAACGCACCCACCCCATTTTTTAGGAAACGTACTGTGTCAGTTTATACACTGGATTTACATCTCTGCTCTATCCCATTTAACACCAAATAATAGTGAAATTAGTTCGGTTTTGTCAGGAAATAAACAATACACTGTGTTAAATAACACAAACAATGGAATTTGAAACTTTTGCCATGCCATACACACACTATAACCAGCAGGATGATTCTGTGAGAGGAATGATCACCACTGAAAGAGGTGGTGAGTGTCAATTCACATGCTGCATTGGCTGAGCCAATTAGCATTATTATGGGACTCATTTCTCTACAATCCACAATTAATTGTACTGAATTCACCTACAATATAATCTGGGTCCCCCGCAGGGTAGGGGTTTTTCCTTACCCTAGACAGAGGGATTCCTGACTCTGAGATGTGGTTCAGAGAACATTCAGACTTAAGGTGCAGCTCAAAGAGCATTTGTGCTGTATGGTCAAGTTGAAACCAGATTACTTAATAAAAGCATGCGATAGGGAGTGGTGAAAGTGCTTAGTAATGGTGTTGTATTGTAATGTAGCATTTGTATAGCACTTTCCTACCCCCTTAAGTGATACTGTAGCTACAAGAAAGGCTGTTACCTAGGTTCACACATTTTGGCACAGTGTGGCAATAGATTTCAGCATAGGTTTTCCAGTCACACTCATTGACTGCAATTTATCAACAGGTGTTGTCATCAGCATTGTCTGACATCAGTTTTTGTGCTAGTTGTCTTTTCAGAACTGAAGATATGATGTACCAAGCTAAGAAGTGTAACAAAGACAAAAACAATTTAGCACGTCTTTTCCATCTATGCATCCAGAATTTGGAACAATACATTGTATTCATTATGACTGCCCCAAAGCCCCATAATTTAGGAAAGAATTGAAGACATACCCCTTTAAAGAACAGACAGTACCTCACAATGCTGTAAGAATCCACAAACGTTATTCATTTAGTGTATGCTGTCTTTTGGCTGTGTACTGTGCTCCAATGTCTTTTGGCTATATTTGTGCTACACAAATACCACCTATATAAATAAATACAGAGGGTTTGTGGCCACAAAATTGCTTTTTGGTATATATTAAACCCATTTTCTGATTTAGAAAATCATTATAGACTTGCAAAACAGGTTTACAGACCCAAACTGAATTGCAATTGAAAAGTAGTGTGACAGCGGCATCCTCTACTAACTATGATTTCGTATGGTATGTATCAATGCTGTACAATCTCAATAGCAGTCACAAATCATTGATCAAATCATGATTGGCAAAGGGAAATTCCCTTTGGAAATCATGATGGTGGCCTTTGGGGAGCAGGTGGGTGGTCTACTGCCTGCTTCTCCGCCTGCTCTCCCCAATGACTCCCCAAACTTTAATCTTTTTTTGGTAATAATAGCACTGGTCTATTTTCATCGGCTGTTTTAAAAAAAATACATTGTTTCCTATTCAGAATGCAAATCCTGGGATGAAGGTCTGATGTCACTTGCATGCCTCCATTCCTGCAATTGCAGCCAATCACATGGTTTCCCAAACAGTAACCTGCTATTTAATATTCATTAGGCAGGTTGTTTTGTGATCCCTTTGAACGTCAATTTGTGATGAGACTTAGTAAAACAGAGGTCACATTGCAATTTGCAAACGCATTTGCAAACCAGTCAGTGTGCAAATCACATATCTCTGGTTTTGAGAATTGAAATAGTAAATCAGACCCTAAAGTGGCACACACAGACTCTATTCAATGTATAGCCGACTTGCAATTTATTTTGTTCAATATTTGTCCACCTTTTTTTGCTTCCTCTGTCTTGATTAAGTGACTAACAATCACAGGCAGTTGCAAGATACCAAAGTGATGCTCTAGGTCTCCTTAAAAAAACATTGACAAACTAGAAGACATTTTCATGACCATTCTTTGGGATGATGTACTGTTGCATTTCAAAGAAAGAAGCAAGACTGTTCAAAAGATGATGTGAATATCATCCCATCTTTGAAGTTTATGTGCAAGAGCTGAGGTCAATTTGATGACTGTAAATGCGGAGCAAAGGAAAAGGCACCAGATACTGATTACAATGACTACGGCAAGCATATAAAGCAATGAAGCTGTCAACTGACTAGCTGTAAAGGGTGAAGCAAATTTCAGGTAGAAGTATACTTATCAATCATTGATGCATTGCTTGATGGTTTAACACAACAAGGTTAATCTTACAGGGACCTAAATAATCTATTTGGCTTCTTCTTGGAATTGAGGAACATAAATTACAAAATCCAAGAGCGGAACAAAACATTTGCCTCTTTCTTACAAAGACCTTGATAGCTCCGACTTCAACATTGAATGTCAGCAATTTAATCATAATGCATTTAAAGAGAATGAAAAAATTTCAATATCTTGTCACTATAGAAAAATAAAATCTGATGGCCTAGATATTCCTTTCCAAAATGTTGGAATATAACTGTAAATATTCTTGTTCATGATGGTCGCAAACTTAAGTGATGGATGCTCTTTTTCAAAATTGAAGCGCATAAAACATGAGCTATGTAATCCTATGCTTCAAGCTAGACTGATCTCACTGGCTCTTCTGAATATTGAGTCAGATATGCTTCAAGAAATAGAATTTCCAGATCTGATTCAGTTTGCAGCAAGCAAATCCAGAAAGAGATGCTTATTTTAATTAGTATGTGGTCAATAGTCAATTAGAGAGAAGGCAAAAATTGTAACAAAGTCTTCTTTTGAAGATGTACATACACAAGGAATTTGTAACTGTTAAACCTGACATCCTTGGTATGGTCTTCCCCCAAACCTTTTGCCCCCTCCTGTTTTGCTGGATTTGTTTTTGTTGGCTGTAGTACTCAGTGCACTTTTCCAGTGTTAACCAGTGTTAAAGCGATTGTGCTCTCTTCTTCAAACATGGTAAAATTGGCCTACACCTAATTGACACATTTAATTTACTTGTAAGTCCCTAGTAAATGGTACTGCATATACCCAGGGCCTTTAAATGAAATGCCACAAGTGGGCTTGCAGTGCTCGTTGAGGCACCCACTGAAGTAGGCTTTTAAAACAAGTCTCAGGCCTGCCACTGCAGTCTGTAGTGCAGTTTTGAACAGCTATTTCGACCAGGCAAAATAAACCTTCTGCCAGGCCTAATCTATTCTTTTAATACATATAAGTCACCCCTAAATTGGGCCCAAAAGGTTTATAGGGCATTTAAAAAAATAGGGCATGTGGGTTTACGTTTTACTTGTCCTAGCCGTCAAAAACTCCTAAAGTTATTTTTAACAGTTGTATAGCCTATCTCTCCCATTGACTAACAGTGGGTTACCTTATCACATTTAATAAGTGATAACCTTTAAATGGTATCAGATAGAGATATAGTGTTTACACTCAAATGATTTATAATGTGCAGTGCTCTTTAATGATAAAGTCAGATTTCAAGTCACAATTCTGAAAATGCCACTTTTAGAAACCGGACATTTTCTTGTCCTAACCACTTGTGCCTTCTGCAAATGTCCTAGGTCACATGACTGTAAATGCTCTGGTTTTGGGGTTTGTGTATTCCTACCAGACAGTGACACAAAAGGAAACTAGGTGTAGGCAGGATGGGCCATCCTGTCAGGACTAGGGGGGGTGAGCTGTGCCTTGCCCCACTTACAATTCAAAGGGCTTGCCTCCAGCACACACAAAGGAACCTGACATTAGTCTTTTTTCACTCTAGACTTCGTGGAGCCTTGACAGAGGAAGGGAAGAACTTTCCAGAACCAATATGGGGGTAGGATAGGAAATCCCTCCACTACAAAGGCTGACACCAGGTATATAAACTGGACCTCCAGAATCACTCTTCAGTGGATCTGTGGACATTATATGAGAAGGACTGCTTTTCCCCCAGAGGACTGCACTGTTGCTATTAACGGATTGTCCTAATGCTTGAAGACTGCCTTGCTCTTTGAGAAGGAAAACTGGACCTGCTTCCTTCATCCTAGGCTAACCTGAGTGACTCCAAGGGTCAGTTGGCTTGGCTCCTGTGTG
Organism: Calotriton arnoldi; assembly: GCA_963921515.1. Taxonomy (NCBI): domain Eukaryota; kingdom Metazoa; phylum Chordata; class Amphibia; order Caudata; family Salamandridae; genus Calotriton; species Calotriton arnoldi. The sequence goes on from CAWUFW010005141.1 coordinate 731,790, forward strand.
AGATACAAGGACACAACAAGCTCCAGAGGCCTCCTTGTAATTGCTATGCTGACTTGCTGCACTAGTCCTGCAACTGGACCTGCCTGAGCCCTGCTGGCCTCTGCTTGAGTGAGTTCCTGATCCTCAGGAGCTGCATCCCTAGGTCCTGGACCCTTGGCAGGCATCAGTTGAGTTACTCCTGTGAAGTAAGGTGAAATCCAAGATGTTTTGGGCTCTTTGTGACCTGTTTGCACTGAGATTATGCCGCCAGCGACAACCACCAACGTGCATCTCTGGTGAGCCCGACTCTTCGTGCTACAGCGACTGCCAGCGACGCAAGATCTGCACTTTGCTCTACAGCAACTACAGCCCCCAGTGACCACTAACGTAGAGGTCCAGCAAGGACCGTCTGTGATGCCTGACCGGATCTTTGCAGTACTGCGACGACCATCTGCGAGGTCATTTTCCCCGGTTTACCATGACCAGATGGCGAGTGGCGTTTTGTACTTTTAAGTGCTATATTTATCTAAACCTTTGAAACTGCATATCTGTGGTTCTACTGATTGGATGTTTGTCGTTCTTGTATCATTTTATTTATTAAAACGTACTCTGTTTTTCTAAATTTGTTTGGGACTTTTCATGTGTGGTGTTTTCACTGAATTACTGTTTGTGTGCTGCAAACTAACTTTATATATTGCCTCTAGGTTAAGCCTGACTACTTTGTGCCAAGCTACCAGAGGGTTAAGCACAGGTTAATTTAGTGACTTTTGTGGTTCACCCTGACAAGCACTGAGGATGTTGCCTGAGTGGGGCTTCCCCTACCCCAATCAATAACCTGATTTCTTACAATAAACATTTAATAAGTGTTTATAGAAATACTGTTATAGTTATTTTGTTTATTCTTAGTGATACCTTTGTACCAACTCAGAGTTTGCTATACAATTAGGGTGTTCAAAATAAAAAAAACTGGTGCGGGACAAGAGCAACGAAGATGCTCCCCAATGCAAGATCTCAGGATGTCCAAAATGTAAAAAAAAAATTGATCTCTGAATCAGACAGTAGCACAAGAGTGATGTTACTCTCTCTAAAAAATAAGGGTGTCCAAAATTAAATGGAATTACAATGTCTGAATCAGTCACGATCACCAGAGAAATGTTCCTTGCTAAATGAAAAGGAATCAATTAATCAATCAATCAGGGGTTTGTGAAGTGCAACTACTCACCCGCGAGGGTTTCAAGGCGCTAGGGGGCGGGCGGCTCTGTAGGGTGCTGTGGTCATCTGAAGAGCCAGATCTTGAGGTCTCTCCTGAACTGGATCAGTGTCAGGCTTTGCCAGAGGTGGAGGACGAGGTTGTTTCCGGTCTTGGCGGTGAGGTAGGAGAAGGACCTTACCCCAGTTCTGGTCTAGTAGATGCGTGATATGGTGGCCAGAGAGAGCTCGGCTGATCAAATGTAAAATGAATACTGATGTTTGAATCAGGTCGGTCAGAAGCACTAGAGACATGTTCCTAAACAATGAAGGATGTCCAAATGTAAATGTAAACCAAATGCCTGAATCCGTTAGGAGCACCTGAGAGATGTTACTTGCTACAAAAAGATAATGATGTCCAGAATAAAATAACTGATGCCCGAATCAAGCAAAAATGCCAGCAAGATGTTCTTCTACCTGCTAAAATGACTTTTGACATGAAATTGATAGCAAATACAACCTAGTGTAAGTACTTGCTTGTCTATTCACCTCATTCTTTTACCACTTCTGAAAGTGTAATGTATAATTCAGTATTGTTTGGCATTATAAGTGCTTGAATGAGGTGGAAATGGGTAACAAATCCAAAGGTGTACCGATAAGGGGAGCCCCAAAATATGTCTTGGCGAGCCCCCAAAAATATTTAAATGGCACTGCCTCTGCCATGTAATAAAAATGTGTCAGAGGAAGAACAAGCAAGCCATTGGGACCTGTCTCAGCCTGTGCTACCTTACCAGAATGTGTGGGCAGGAATCCCCAGCCCCTCCTTCTGGCCCACCATGGAGCCACAAGGCAGAAGAACAGGTGTGTAAATATGGCGCTCATAGCAATAAAGATATGTTACGATAGATCAGAGATTTCAGGGTACACTGCAGTATAATTTACTACACTTGAAGAAATGTCAAAATATATTGGCTGTCTAGTAATGAATGAAGAAAATAATCCTTCCTGCTCTTTGTTTTAGGCATATGGAAACTGTAGCTGTATTGAAGCAGCGAGCTCTCAGTCAGGAAATGTCTCAGTTGTTTTGGGCCAGTGTCCACGGGGAGACGATTGCTCCAGAATGTTCCTTTACTATGTAATCTCACAGGTCTGTGGTGCATTCGTATATGCCTTGGGCGGAGCCGCCTCCTACATTATTTTGTTTAGGTAAGTGAAAACAAATCATAGGTTTCATTATTTGTAGCATTTGTTCATGGTAAAATACTTTTTCAATTCACTATACCCTTGTGTTTTAAACTAAATATCAAACTAAATAAAAAACTGTACAAAAAAAAGAGATTGTCTAAGATGGTCAAAAATCACAAATAAACAATATCTGTCATTTCCAGCCAAGACTGGATTGTGAGTCACTGTTAGATGGTAGAGTAATGAAACGCAAATCAGCCTTTATTGGGCAATGTATGAGGGAGGCCCGCATTGTATAATGAACTAAGTTTAACAGAGAAGAGCTAATGACAGAGAACAAAATACAAACATTGGCGAAGTCAAAAGGTCTGACTGTTATTATAAATCCTGACTAAAACATTTAAAACGCCTGTCTCATTGAAAAATAATTTAATGAGTGTTGATTCAATGTATTCTGAGATATAAAATTGTCCTCCATGCCTTAAAGTGCAACTAATCCATAGGAGATTGAAAAGTACAATAAACAGCCAATAGCAGGAGGTTCGGCTCTGTGGGGCCAAGGCCCAATCAACAACAAGTAGTGCAGGAAGCTGTACTGTAAAGCCAGATCAAAATAGGCATTGGCAAAACCAAAAAGTTGCAAATTTCCACAAATTATATTACCAATTACAAAGATTATGCCAGTTCAAGCATTACACCAATGGCATGTGCCATTGTTCTAAGATTGTCTACAGAAAATCATGAATTACCACTCTCATGCCAGCATTAACATTATTTAGGAGTGGAGACCAACGAGACAAGAATGCCCACAAAATGTCAGGATTTACCACGTTTGCATGTTTAAATTTGTCAATGGGAAAATCTGGCGTTACCTTTCTCCCAATGAGAAATTCTTTTGTCCATCATCAGGTATCATAACGTGCACACAAAATCAGAAGTTAAAGACATCTAATCACAAAACAAATAGAAATTTTTTAATATATATTATTAATATGATCCTTTAATCTTTGTCTAACCCAGATGTGTCATATGTCTTACTCCACCCCAGCTCTACTGGTGTTAGTGAGAGACCAGCAAAACTACTCTTGAATATCCCCAAACCTGTTTATAGAACCATGGATTGAAAGGTGTGCCTTATACCTACTGTGTTTTCCAAGCCATACCAGAATGATATAATGCAAAAGCTAATGGATCTGGTGTCAATGTGCTACTCAGTCACCATTCCTGCATGCCTGTCTTTTATGTGAGACTGCACAAGCATGCTAACATGCTGTTTGAATGTGTTAGCATAATTAATCAAGACCTATTGGCTTTGCTAATTTGCCGAATTTCACAAACTGAATGTTCATTATTTACTGCAATGCTCTTCACAGGCTTAATTTCTTCAACAGTTTACTATATTTATATTTGAAATTCTGTGATGTGCTAAGAAGAGGCTCTTCCCCCGGCCTAAACGAAGTTATACCTGTTAGCAACAAGTCAACCCCTCCTATTTCCATTTCACTACCTCAGCTGAAGTTGCCAGAGGTGTCTGTGTTTTCCAGGTATTCCCTCCATTTTGAGACAGGGCCCTCTATGACTCTGAGTTCGCAGCCTCTACAAGCCTCTCAGCTTTTGTATCCAGGCAAACTGGAACAGGTGTTAATCGGGGGAGCATGGGATGACTGCCAAGAGGTTTCCTTTTCCTTCTCAGATCTCTCTGATAGTGATTGGGAGGAGGGCCTGGATCAAGTGGCTCAATCAATCAGTCTTGGCCTCCAATTTGGGCTGTAACTGTGCTGAGCTCCCAAGTAAGATAACTGTGGGTCCTGACGCCCCAGCTACTGTACTTCATCGGAGGGGCAGGTGTGGCAGCCTTCCAGTGGATCAAGCTGAGAGCCTTGTGATGGTGGTATTTGATCAAGGCACAATCGACCCTGCCTCATCTGAGACAGAAGATGAACTGTTATGGGATCCTGATGGTATTGAGCTGACTTCAATGAACCCCTCTCCTCTGGGGATGGCCCCCCAACTATAGCATCTGCAGTCTCCGACCAGGATGTGGGGAGGGAGCATTCATCCTCCCTTGGCTGCTCCTCCGCTGGCCCGGCTTAGGATTACCCCACACTGGAGGCCATTTATCGTCTCCACTTACAACACAGAGAGGATTATCACAAGGATTCACTAGCGTTGAAGGCTGCACTTCTCAGTCAGCCCTTCAAAAGGAGGTAGAAACCTGCCGCTCGGGGTTTATTCAGCATTTTTGACAGCATTTATAGAGCGCACTGAAACCAAAAGGTGTCAAGGCACTAGGCAAGCAGAAAAGAAGAGAGACTAGAAACAGCCAGCTAGGAGGCAAAGAGATAGCCAGGTCTTCAGAAGTTTCCTGAAGACGGGAAGAGAGTCCGCCATGGAAATAGGAGGGGGCAGAGAGTTCCAAAGTTTAGCGGCCGCCACTGAGAATGAGCGGCCACCCCATTTGGACCTGCGAAATCTGGGAGAAACAAGGTTTTTTAGAGTGGAGGATCTCAAGGCTCTCCCAGGAGTGTACCACTGAAACATGGTTTTAAGGTGTGGTGAGCCTTTGCTATGCATCGCTTTGTACACCAAGTTCAGAACCTTAAAGGAGATGCGCTTCCTGATGGGAAGCCAGTGCAAGGCACGGATTCCTTCCCTGGCAGACTGATATTTTGGAATGTTAAGAATCAGCCTTGCCACAGCGTTTTGCACCACCTGGAGCTTGTTCAGGGAACCTGTGCTGATATTAGGGTACAGAGCGTTGCATTAGTCTAGCCGGGAGGTGACTAGTGCAATGATGGTGGGCCGATGCAGCTCCGAAGGGATTTACGGCAAAACTTTCCTCAAAATTTTGAGGATGTAAAAGCAGGTACTGACTGTTCGGTTCACTTGGGCGTCAAAAGACAGGCCCTCGTCAAAGAGGACCCCCAGATTTTTAGCAATTTTGACCGGAACAGGAAGGGGACCACAGTCTGCGGGCCACCAGGCAGCAGACCAAATGGGAGTCTGAGGGCCAAAGACCAGAACCTCGGTTTTGTCCGTATTGATTTTTAATGAGTTGCCCTTCATCCAGCATATGATGCTGGACATACACTGATTGAACTTATGGGCAACCAATTGCAAATCATTAGAGATGGAAACTATGATTTGTGTGTCAAACGGTTAGGAGAGCACCTGAAAACCGAAAGATCTTACCAATGTAGCCAGGGGGGTCACAAAAAGGTTAAAAAGAGTGGGGCTGAGAGGCAGATTAAAACTCTATCCTCAAGGGTGGAGGATTTGGAGAACAGGTCAAGTTTGAATAATCTGCAGGTCTTAGGCGTCCCTGAGGGGACAGAAGGGTCCGACCCCCGTAGTTTTGTCGTTTGTCTGTTTTGAGAAGCCTTTCCCACACTGAGCGACTGGGATATGGATTATATGGTTCATCATGCTCATTGTTTCCTATTTTGCCTTTCCAGCAAGCCCTCCAGGTATCCTGGGGCTTTACTGATTTATATTGGTAACTTTATTATCAGGCAAGCGATCTTCCGGGCCGCCATTCCTAAGCAGCCGGTGAAGGCTAGGAGCATCGACTTCTTCATTCAATCAGACTTCTGCCATCAAACAGTCGTGAGGCGCTGGTAGCTCTGGGAATATATATGCTGGCTCTTCAGAAACTTAGGGCCTCTGCCTCCCTCATGGAGCCTGCAACTCTGCTGATTCATAAGGATGGTCAGACTCTCTATTTCTCCGACAGTCTAAAGGTCCAAGAGCTGCTAACCAAGTGCCAACCGGGGGGATGAGGATATTATTTCTGGTTTTGCTGTTGTATCACTCTCTGGGTGCATCGGGCTCCTTACTGTTTTTTTTACTGTGGTGTTTAATCCTGGGTAGGGGGCTATCTGGCTGGGAGGCTAACTGGCTGGGAAGTACAAGGGTAAGTCCTAGGGCAGTCAGGGTAGGGGCAGTGGGCTAGTGGCTGAGGAGTTGGTCTTTCTTTCCTCTGTAGGAGCCATCTTTTGGGACTTTTTCCTCCCCCCCCTTCTTTTTTTCTTGATTTTTGGTTTCTAATTTTTTTTGCGGGATCTGTGTGAAGCACGAAGAAAAGAGGAGTGGGAGGGGGTAAAGGAAAGTAAGGAACAGCTTTTCTCCTTCAAGTTGACTCTCTGGGCAGGTGGGGTGGTCAGGCCCTTGGGCTGACCCTAGCATGGGACCCCATCGCTTACAAATCCTAGGAGTAGGGGTATGAGACCTTGGTGTAAGGGCTATAGCATTGGGGGGTAGGGCAGCTTGCCATCAATGGAGTTAGGTGTGGGTCTCTAGGTGGGTTTGGGGGTGGTCTGGGGAAGAAGGATAATGTTTTTGTCTTCTTGAGCATTTTGGGCAGTGTTTTAGGAAATATGACCTGGACCAAGGCCGTTACCAGTAGTAAAAAGTTCCCATCAGAACATTTACATACATGGTCTTTCTCAAACTGGAAGGTGGAGGAGAAGCTCGTGGATTCTATGTTATTATGGTTATAGTTAGCAATAGCAGCAGTCCTGGCCAGCAGCTTCATGTCCTTTCATGGAATATTAATGGGGTAAATTGCTTCAAAAGCGTAAATAAGTACAGGAAGAACTCAACACACTCCGGTCTCAAATTCTCTGTCTCCAGGAGACCCATCTTTGTTGGATGAAAGGTGTACTATTAAAGGAGCTAGGTTACCAGATAGTATCCCTCTCTTGTAACACTTCCTCTCAGAGGGGGGTTGCACTTTTAGATCGGGACAGCAAGTGGGGGGTACTCTAACAAAGGACGAATTCAGAAGGGCGCTGGCTAATAGCAACGATTCAGAAGGATACTCATCAGTTTACTATCTGTGTTTTATATGGTCCGAACGCGGATGACCCAAGGGTTTTTGACTTCCTAGTATCTGAGTTGCATCTCTGGGCCCCACCCTATATCATCTGTGGCGATTTTAATGTAACACAGTGCCAAAAACAATTCAGTATCTCAGTGTGTTCTCTCTCATCAGTCGTCCACTGATCTGTCTCTACCAGGTAAGAACCAGGTCTGGGGACTGCTCACCAGTTACTTTCCTCATATTCTCTGGTCGACCTTTGGCGGTGCAAGTATCCTCAGGATCCGGGGTTTACCTTTTACTCCGTGCCCCACAAAGTGATATATAGGTTAGATATGTTTTTGGTGAGCAGTACTTTGATTTCCTCTACCAATATTACACGTAATCCGCAGGTCTTGTCTGATCATAACTCTCTTTCATTGTCTACTTCTTTATGGGCAGTTTTTTAGGTACTTGGCCCTCAAAGGTGGACATTTGAACATAGGCTCTTGTTGGAGAAGGATTATGTAAGTTGCATGAATGCACATTTAAAGGAATTCCTCAAATGCAATATTGTATCAGCTCCACCTCTGATGGTTTGGGATGCTCTTAAGGCCTCATGTAGCAGACAGACACTTCAGTTTGCCTCTTGCTGTCGGAAAGTTTCACTGATAAAGGAAATGATCGCTCGCCATACGTTGAGCATCTTAGAAACTAACTGGGGTCATTGTCTTATGGTAAAGGACTGGCCACGGGATGACCTGCTTTGGGAGCAGGCTTCGCTTTACTGAGTCAGCCGCTATCTGCAAAGTTTTCTGTCGGTTCTATCAGGACCTTTATAATGAGGACTGCTCATCTTCCCCCGAGGGAATACTCTGATTTAACCAGCAGCATATTGAGTGAAAGGCTACTCTCAAACAGCGGTATGAGTTGGCGTCACCTATTACCCTCAGGGAGGTTAACAATGCTATTGGCTCTTTGGCCAGGGGGAAGGTGGCTGGTCCCGATCAGATTCCTTTAGAGTTTTATGCATGTTCTCACAATATTTGGGACCAGTGCTGAGGGACTTGTTCAATTCTTTTGATGTGTCACACAGGCTTCCCTAAAAAGGGGGAAGAACCTACACTCTACGGGTCATACCGTTGAATTCCGTTAATACATACTAACTCCAAGATTTACACGTGTTCTCACTAATCGGTTGTCTGCTGTTATTGCGGATTTGGTGGACCCAAATCAGCATGGGTTTATTCCCTACATGACACAACATCTCATGGAGGTGGCTTCCGTCGGGGTGGGCCAATTGGCTTGATGGGTTTGGATGCTGAGAAGGCGTTTGATCAGTGGCGTAGCAAGTGGGGCGGGGGATGGTCCGCACTGGGTGACAGGAGTTTTGGGGGATGGCGGCCTCCCCACGCTCTTACCTGCAGCAGTCGCAGCAAAATCAGGGATCGCCAGCAGCCCCCCTTTTACCTGCGGCCATCGCAAGGGATCGCCACAGCACCCCCCGGGTCTTACCTACGTCCATCGCGGGCAGAAAACACAGGGACCACCACGGGCAGCCAAAGGTGTAGCTACGCCACTGCCTTTGATAAGGCCTCTTGGCCCTTAGTTTGGGGGTCATGGAGGCCATAGGCTTAGTCCCAGGTTTTATCTCAAGGGTCAGGCGTCTTTATTTGGGCCTCACAGCTTGAATATGTAGTGCGGGGGAACAATCAGATTCTATCGCTATACTCTGCAGGACTAGGCAGGGGTGTCCCATTTCCCCTCAGTTGTTCGCTCACCACCCACTGAGGTTTGAATATTTTGCATTGTGTTTCATAAACTGCCAATACCACAATGCACTGGAGGCATGAGGAGTGAATAAGTATTAAGACGCGCCCATCAGGGCGGGACTATAAAATTGGGCAGGTGTTTCATGGCACAAGTAGCTGGTTCTCTGATTTGTTGGTGACTCGTGAACAAGAGCGGAGTGCTTGAAACGCGTTGAGCCGGAGTTTTATCTTGATGAAAAGCTTATCACCGATACTGCTGCAGCCCTCACAATAGGAGTGTGCACTCCGGGAGGCCGTCCTCATAGGGGCAACCTTTTCGTGTGGAGATAGATATATATATATATATATATATATATATATATATATATTATCTACTGGCGGTCGCCAGTAGATAGTTATAGTTACAACCTATTATCCATAGGAAATCCGCGACATTCTATTTGAAATAACTCTCTTGCCGGTTGACGTATCTTCGCAAAATTTTCAAACTTTGTGGGGCGCTCCGGTCCGCTCCTACCCTGAAAGTCTCGGGGATTTGTCAAGCGGGGGCCGAGAAAAAGGGGGTCCCAAAGCGCGTTTTCCCCATGCAATTTTCCATAGGAAACTTTAGACACGGCTACAGCCCGAACTGCTGAACGGAATTACACCAAATTTGGCAAAGAGGTAGTTCTTGGTTCAGAAAGAACCCTTTTGTTAAATGGTGTAAATCCGTTCAGTAGTTGCTGAGAAAATCAAAAGTAAAAAGATAGATATATCTATGGCCGCGTCGGATTCGCGCACCCTCCCGATCACGAGCTGCATGCTAATTGGCTGTCAACACTCCAAATCAGGAAGTGTTGGCAGCCATTTTGTCCCTCGGTAGAACCGAGGGACAGAAACAAGTGCGTCAAGCGCACAAAGGGGGCAGGGTAGAAACACCCTGACCCCTAGGTCTGCTCAGGGGTCCCACAAGGACCCCTGGGCAAAATTTTTTTTTTTTTTAAATCGGCAGGATGCGCTCAGGGTGCGCGAATCCTGCCGAAAAAAAATAGAAGCCTGGTCTCCGCGCTTCGATGTTAATTGGCCCCAGGGTGGGCCAAGTCCCGAGGGCATGCTGGGGGGTTAATTTTATGTGTGGGGGCCTCTAAGGCCCCCAAGCCCGAGGACCACCACCCCCGGGGCTATATGTATAATGGTGCGGGAGGGCTCTGAGCCCTCCCGCAGCCCCGGGACCGCCACCTCCCGGGGCTTCTTTTTATTTTTGAAAAACCTGTGTGGGGGCTCCAGCCCCCACACGCCCGAGACCACCACCTCCCGGGGCACTAAGAAAATTACAATGGGGGTCCGTTTTGGACCCCAAGCCCCGAGGACCACCACCTCCCGGGGCTTTCAAAATGTAAGGAGGGGGCCGCGCGGCCCCCTCCTGGAAGCCTGTGGTGGCCCTGGGGACTGCCACCCCCAGGGCTGGCTCCTGCAGTGTCCCGAGGTGCCTACCCCGGGACACTGCTGTTTGCAATGACAGGGACGGGAGCCTCGCGGCTCCGTCCTGTCATTGCAAACTGCTTTGGATATTGGAAGAGAGCAGAAACCTGCTCTCTTCCAATATCCAAAGCTGATCGCTTTCCACATGGGGAGCAGCATGTTAGCTGCTCCCCATGTGTAAAGCAATGCCGGCTCCCGTAGGACACGGGAGCCAGGCGGGACTGTGGGGGTTTGGGGACCCCCACAGTCCCCAACGAGAGGCCAGGCCCGGGGATGGGGTCCCCGGGGCCATAAGTGGCCACGGAGGGGGCCACGCAGCCCCCTCCCCAAAGGTAAAAAAAAAAAAAGTGCAAGGCCGGCCCGGGGATGGGGTCCCCGGGGCCTTAAATGGCCTGAGGAGGGGGGCCACGCAGCCCCCTCCAAATAAAAAAAAGAGGCCATGCCCGGGGGATGGGGTCCCGGGGCCAATACAGGCCCAGGGAAGGGGGCCACGCGGCCCCCTTCCCGTTTTTTTAATTTTAATTTAAAAAAGAAGGGGTAAGGCCCTGGGGGATGGGGTCCCCATGGCCGAAAAATAGGAAAAAAAAGGGGGGCCACACAGCCCGCCTTCAGGAGAAAAAAAATAAATTAAAAAAAAAAACGATCGGGCCCACAGGCCCCGCCCCCTTCCTTCACCACTCTGCAAACGCGCCCCTGGCGCGTTTGCAGAGGAGGAACAATTCCCCTTGAATACTGGGGGTCCCTGGGGGCCAACTAGCCCACCAGGAACCTCCAGTATGCACCAGGGGCTGCCTTGCAGAGAGGTGTACAGAGGCCACGCCCTTTTACACCTCTCTGCAACGCAGCTCTGTGGCGCTTTGGAGGTATATGGTGGGCTAGTTGCACCCCAGGGACCCTCAGGATTCAAGGGAGTTAATCCCCTGACTAAAACGCGCCACGGGCGCGTTTGCACAGTGGTGAAGGGAGGGGCGGGGCTTCAGGTGACATGTGTGCAAGCAGGCCCCGTGGCGCGTTTTAAGATGGGAATTAAATCCCCTTCAATCCTGAGGGTCCCTGGAGGCCAACTAGCCCAACAGGTACGTCCAGAAAGCGCCACAGAGCTGCGTTGCAGAGAGGTGTAAAAGGGGTGTGGCCTCTGTACATGTCTCTGCAACGCAGCCCTGGCGCTTACTGGAGGTTCCTGGTGGGCTAGTTGGCCCGTAGGGACCCTCATGATTCAAGGGGACTTAATCCCCCAACTTAAAAGCGCGCCACGGGCGCGTTTGCACAGATGTCACCTCAGGCCCCGCCCCTCCCTTCACCATTGTGCAAATATTCCTCTAAAATCAGCCGAAATACGAATTCTGATTTACTCACCTGTTATCAGGAGAGACCTCAGTGCTGCATCTTTCAGCCCAGTACTAATCCTGAAAAGTAATTTTAACCGTACTTACCAGTAACTTGAATTTCCTTCCATAGGCTAACATTGACTGGTTTCACTTGGAAATTCTTCTAAGTGTGGAGTTTTGGAACTTTAAAATATTCCTCTAAAATCAGCCGAAATACGAATTCCGATTTACTCACCTGTTATCAGGAGAGACCTCAGTGCTGTATCTTTCAGCCCAGTACTGGTCCTGAAAAGTAATTTTAACCGTACTTACCAGTAACTTGAATTTCCTTCCATAGGCTAACATTGACTGGTTTCACTTGGAAATTCTTCTAAGTGTGGAGTTTTGGAACTTTAAAATATTCCTCTAAAATCAGCCGAAATACGAATTACGATTTACTCATCTGTTATCAGGAGAGACCTCAGTGCTGCATCTTTCAGCCCAGTACTGATCCTCAAAAGTAATTTTAACCGTACTTACCAGTAACTTGAATTTCCTTCCATAGGATATAATTGCCTGCTTTTTGCTGAAAAAGTTTCTAAGTGTTGATTTTTGAAACATACAAATATTCCTCTAAAATCAGCCGAAATACGAATTCCGATTTACTCACCTGTTATAAGGAGAGACCTCAGTGCTGTATCTTTCAGCCCAGTACTGGTCCTGAAAAGTAATTTTAACCGTACTTACCAGTAACTTGAATTTCCTTCCATAGGCTAACATTGACTGGTTTCACTTGGAAATTCTTCTAAGTGTGGAGTTTTGGAACTTTAAAATATTCCTCTAAAATCAGCCGAAATACGAATTCCGATTTACTCACCTGTTATCAGGAGAGACCTCAGTGCTGCATCTTTCAGCCCAGTACTGATCCTCAAAAGTAATTTTAACCGTACTTACCAGTAACTTGAATTTCCTTCCATAGGATATCATTGCCTGCTTTTTGCTGAAAAAGTTTCTAAGTGTTGATTTTTGAAACATACAAATATTCCTCTAAAATCAGCCGAAATACGAATTTCGATTTACTCACCAGTTATCAGGAGAGACCTCAGTGCTGCATCTTTCAGTCCAGCACTGACCCTGAAAAAGTAATTTTAACCGTACTTACCAGTAACTTATATTTTCTTCCATAGGAATCCATTGTCTGGTTTTCAGCAGAAAAGTTTCAAAGTGTCGATTTTCACAAACTACAAATATTCCTTAAAAATCGCCTGTATGACTTAAACGCATTCTTTCAACTGTTTACAGGAGAATCACCAGTGCTGGATCCAGGATCCAACACTGAGTAAGAAAAAGTAACGATAACAGTTTTTACCTGCTAAGTGAATTTCCTTCCATAGGATAACATTGGTGATTCTATGAGAAAAAGTTTCTAAGTGTCAACTTTTAAAATACAATAATATTCCTTAAAAATCACGACTGTAACCAAAACGCTTTTACTCAACTGTTTACAGGAGATGTACCAGGACTGAATCTAGGATCCAGTCCTGTGGTTAGAAAAGTAATCCATAAAGTAACTAATTTCATTTAACTAGAAATTCACATTGAGTTGAATGTTGCATTGTGTTTGAAAATGTGGTGCCCATTGCAACAACTGTAACTACTGTACTTAAAAGTCTATTGCCTATGTGCAAAGTATTTAAACTAAAGTAATTCATTCTGAGAAAGTATTTTTTGTAATGTAATGTATAATGTAATTACAATGTAATTTAAAAAATAAAATATGTAAAAAAAATTGTTTCTAAAAATGTAGTAAATCAGTATGAAAAAAATTAATATAACAATTAATACATTTAAAAATTGTCATTTACAAAACCTTTGAAATTCACTGAAAAAACCGTAGGTTTCAGACATGTTATAGTTAGGAATTAGCATTTAAAAAACCTTTGAAATTCACTGAAAAAACCATAGGTTTCAGATAAGTTATAGTTAGAAATTAGCATTTAAAAAACCTTTGAAATTCACTGAAAAAACCATAGGTTTTAGGGACAGTTATAGTTAGTTGGACATTGCACTCGTACAAAACCCGTGAAATTCCCCCGTTATAGTTAGTTCAGCTAACTATAACTCGCGCTCCGCAATGCACTGCTGATGACGTCACATATTACATCACTCATGACATGGTCAGTGACATCACTGATGACATCACTGATGACATCTCAAATGACATCACTGATGACATCATCCACGTGATAATCTGATGCACCTCCTCACACCCTAATATAACCTTTGATACACCCAATCTAAATTACAGACTGCCATTCGCAAAACAATAGACACTCCAACACCAATAACTACATACCCACTCACTGATTCTTAGGTCTACACACACACATCCACTCACTCACCCGTACAGTCACTCATACTTATGGTCACTCAGTACAGGACAATCATATGCACTCTTACTCCTATATAGACACTCAAACACCGCCACTCATCCATAGAGGTACTCACACACCTAGTCAGTCATGCAAATAATTAAACACACTGCCATTTACTCACCTATACAGTTATACACACACCAGCTCACTTAATCATACAAATACTAGCACATTGTTACGCTCTTATACAATCACTGATACAAGCACACACTCATCCATACAGCCACTATCACAATCACTCACTCTCGCTTATAGCTATTTATATACTCCAACACACATATATACTGCCTTTCACATATGTAGTTACTCACACATGTACCACTGGGACATACATTCACTCACTAACACACTCTTACACACACTTACCCACCCATACAGTCTATCACAGATGCACTCTTGAAACCATCCACCCAGTGAATCACCCACTCACACATCTATGCACAGTCGCACACACCCCATCCACACAAACACTCAGGCACCCATACAGATACTCAGACAACACATCAATAACTCTTATAGACACTCATGTAGCTATTCACAAACCCATGCAGCCACTTACACAGCAACAGACAGACGGATACAGACATTCACCCAGTTTAGTCACTAACCCATGCATTCAGTAAGATACGTTAAATCACTCACTTATAGAGTCAGTCACGCACCTACTAAATCATCCATACAGACACTTACACACCCACTCATTCTTCAATACGTCTTTTCCTATATATATTAAAAATATTTAAACTTTACAGAAACACACAGTCACTGGATGATGTCATCAGTGATGTCATTTGAGATGTCATCAGTGATGTCATCAGTGATATCACTGACCATGTCATGAGTGATGTAATATGTGATGTCATCAGCAGTGCATTGCGGGCGCGAGTTATAGTTAGCTGAACTAACTATAACGGGGGAATTTCACGGGTTTTGTACGAGTGCAATGTCCAACTAACTATAACTGTCCCTAAAACCTATGGTTTTTCAGTGAATTTCAAAGGTTTTTAAATGCTAATTTCTAACTATAACTTATCTGAAACCTATGGTTTTTCAGTGAATTTCAAAGGTTTTTAAATGCTAATTCCTAACTATAACATGTCTGAAACCTACGGTTTTTCAGTGAATATATATATATATATATATATATATATATATATATATATATATATATAATATATTCACTGAAAAAACCATAGGTTTCAGGGACGTTATAGTTAGAAATTAACATTTAAAACCTTGAAATTCACTGAAAATCCACAGGTTTCAGGGACGTTATAGTTAGTTGAACATTTCACTCATACAAAACGAGAGAAATTCGGCCATTATAGTTAGTTGAGCTAACTATAACTCACGCACCCACAATGCACTGCTGATGACGTCACATATTATATCACTCATGACATGGTCAGTGACATCACTGATGACATCACTGATGACATCATCCAGTGACTGAGTGTTTCTGAAAAGTTTAAGAATGTTATCTATATATACGCCAAGGTGTATTGAAGAATGAGTGGGAGTATGAGTGTCTGAATGGTTGATTTTGTGGGTGCATGACTGACTGTATAAGTGAGTGATTAAATGTGTCTTAGTGAATGCATGGGTGAATGACTAATCTGTGTGAATATCTGTATCAGTCTGTTAGTTGCTGTGTAAGTAGCTGCATGAGTTGGTGAGTAGCTACATGAGTGTCTATATGGGTTAATGATTGGTTGTCTGAGTACCTGTATGATTGCCTGAGTGTGTGTTTGAGTGGGTGGGGGTGTGTGAGACTCCCTGCATGAATGTGTGAGTGGGTGATTCACTGGGTGTATAGGTTCATGAGTGCATGTGCGAAGGGCTGTATGGGTGAGTGAGTGTGCATATGGCTGTGTTCATGAGTGAGTGGATAGCTCAGTGGTATATGTGTGAGTAACTACATATGTGAAAGGCAGTATATGTAAGTATTGGAGTATATAAGTGACTATATGTGAGAGTAAGGATTGTGAGAGTGACTGTATGGATGAGTGTATACTTGTGTCAGTGATTGTATAAGAGAGTAAGTATGTGTTAGTATCTGTATGAATAAGTGAGGTGGTGTGTGTATAACTCTATAGTTGAGTAAATGGCAATGGGATTAATTCTTTGTGTGACTGACTAGGTGTGTGAGTAACTCTATGGGTGAGTGGCAGTATGTGAGTGTCTGTATGGGTATATGATTGCATATATCAGTGGCTGTCTAGATGAGTGACTGTGAATGAGGGACTGTATGGGTGAATGAGTGGATGTGTGTACACCTATGAATCAGTAAATGGGTATATACTAACTGGTATTGGTGTGTCTATGGTTTCAAGAATGCTACTCTATATTTTATAGTGAATGTATCAAAGGTTATGTTATGGTGTGAAGAGGTGTATCAGATATTAAGTGGATGATGTCATCAGTAATGTCATCAGTGATGTTATTTGAAATGTCATCAGAGATGTCATCAGTGATATCACTGACCATGTCATGAGTGATGTAATATGTGACGCCATCAGCAGTGCATAGCAGGGCGTGAGTTATAGTTAGCTCAACTAACTATAACGGCTGAATTTCTCAGGTTTTGTATGAGTGAAATGTCCAACTAACTATAAAGGCCCTGAAACCTGTGGTTTTTTCAGTGAATTTCTAAGGTTTTTAAATGCTAATTTCTAACTATAACGTCCCTGAAACCTATGGTTTTTCAGTGAATATATATATATATATATATACCAATCCTGTTTCTTTCTGCATAAACAGGCGCTGACACCGTGGGCTTACAATATCCAAATTTATTTTTTCCGAGTAAACCTTGACGCGTTTCGACGGTCATGCTGCCTTGATCACATTGTGAGCGCCATTGTCATCGCCCATTAATACTTTTCACCTTGTACATTGTCATGGCAACACTGATGCCACATGGACATAGAAGGGAACTCCTCTTCAGAAATAGACATAGAAGTGACATAAAAATGTGAGACATGCAAAAACAATAATTATAAGACTTAAATTCAGTCGCATTGTGAGACACATAGGGTGACATCAACCATTATTGATCGGTAATGTAAACGAGGCAGGGGACGCAAATTAAAATTAAGACAAGTGTCTAAGATACGAAACAATATTGGACCAAAATACATTATTCGGTAGCAAGGCGCATTGTCTGTATGTGACAAAGTAAGCACAAGTTAGTATGTGAGTAGTGCAATCACATCAGAAAAATACCGATTAACTGATTAAACTAAAATACATCATCTCAAGTGAGTTATCACTCTAGCATGCCTGTTAACACCAGATTCATGGTGCAGGCGCGTGTTCAGCCTAAGTGGGCAAAAACACCCTGACTCACATACTTCTTTCAAAATTACTCTCCTTTGTCATGTAGATAAAATTGGAAAGCCTATATATTCATCACTAGTGTTGCGTACTGCTCTGCAAAACATGGGACCACCCTAAAGTAACATATACGTTTCAACATGTGTACTGTGATTCTACAAAAATAATCATGTGAAAAGAAAATATATAATACTAATATAATCTTACTACTGTGTGCCTAGCACCTTGTCTACGGGAGAGAGAAGCAATCAATAGAGATGTACTGTTAATTCCTCATCAGAGTTCAGTCCCAGGGGTATCTTGGTGTTTAACATAAGTATGTATCGAGACTCTAATCTTCATAATTGAAGTTGTCTGTTACCTCCTCTGGGACTTTTTGGAACAGAGTCAATGACATAGTATGCTAGTTCTTCTGCATTGCCCTGATGGCATTGGTTGATGTGCCTTGCCACTGGATAACTCTGATCATTATTGGCAATGGCCCTGAGGTGCTGTAGGATCCGTACCTCTTTTGGCAGGTGCATTCTAACATGTACACAGCGAAGTCGCTTTTGCAGTTATATGTTCCTCTTATCTCAATGGGACTTGTTCTGAGGGGTGACTGGACGGTAGTGGTGTTGTGACCGTGTCTACATGCTTTGCACTTGGTGCATCTGAAAAAACCCTTCTTGGCTTTCAGCCAGTCAGAACCTCCTCTAGTTTGGGGCATATTTTGCACCAGTTCTCTCCTCATTGATTTCGCCCTCTCAAAGGATATAGAAGTGGGGCACATGGTATGACTGGACCTATCACTGGGTCTCCCTTCAGAATTATCTAATTTTTGAACAAAATGTTCCTGACTCTGGCATGATATGCGGAGTATCCTGTAATCAATCGTATAGGACTTTCCTGTGTGTGTTTCCTTCTCTGCTTTTCACTTTTACTCTCCCCAAAAAGTAACTCCTCTCGAGTCTTGGGTTTTGCTTTTCCCTCAGCTGATCTAAGTACTTCTTGACTGTACCCACTGGCTTTCATTCTAAGGAATAAATCTGACTGTGCTTGACCTAAGACTGTCTCATTGCTGCAATTATGCTTCATGCGTAAACATTCCGCGTAGGGGATGCTATGTTTCAGTCTCGTGGGGTGGAAGCTGATAGCGTGGAGGATCGAGTTGCCTGATGTGGGCTTTCTATAGGTTTTGGTCTGAAGCTTTCCCTCCTCCACATACACCACTAGATCAAGGAAATGTACTTCATGCTCGCTAATGTTACATGTGAATGTTAAGTTCAGATTATTGTCGTTGATATCACGTGAGAAAGCTTTGGCTGACTCTGGGGAGCCTCTCCACAAAATGAATAGGTCATCAATGTATCTTGTTAGTAATACCACATTTTCAGACCATTCCTTAGCATGTTTTACCTTGAGTATCTGCTCCTCCCACCAGCCCATATGCAGATTCGCATAGCTGGGGGCGAAGCAGGTACCCATGGCTGTCCCTTGCATTTGTTTATAGGTGCATTGATCGTACATAAAAAAATTATTGCCAAGGCACCCCTCCACCATTTTGAGGAGCATGAGAGTATGCTGATGTAGGTGTATAGGTCTTTGTCCCAGAAAATGTTTCAATGCTCTCATGCCATCTACGTGCCTTATGCTTGTGTAGAGCGCGGAGACATCTAGTGTCATAAGGAGGAAGTGTTCTTCCCAGGGCACATTGTATATCTTTCTCATAAATTCACCCGTGTCCTTAATGAATGAGGGCAGATTCATTACATATTCTTGCAGAAAGTGGTCAATAAACCTAGATGTGTTTTCAAGCAACCCACCGATAGCTGAGATTATCGGTCGGCCTGGTGGGTTGTCCGGGTCCTTGTGGACCTTCGGGATCAGGTACAAAATCGGGGTGACTGGATAGTCAATTTTAAGAAAGTCAAATTCATTTTTGGAAATAAGGCCCTGGCCTCTCCATTTATATAGTTCCATATGATATTTTTCTTTAATGCCCTGGAGACTCAGTGGACCCACTCTGCAGTAGCAGTCCCTATCTTGCAATTGCCTCAGTTCTGCGTTGTACATAGCTAGTGGCCAGAGGGCCACATTACCTCCCTTATCAGACCATCTGACCACAATGTCTTGTCTACTTTAGAGTTTGCTGATGACTTGTTTATATTCAGTTCTTATATTGTGCCCTGTGTGTAGGAACTTGGTACTAGACTCAATTGCCAGTTACTTCAGATCACATATCACGTTATCTGCAAAAATGTCTAGCGAATCACGGGGCATAATTGGCAGAAAGATAGATTTGGGTTTGAACTTACTTCTAACAGTACCATAGATATCTAGTCCCAATTCAGCTGCCAATTCCTCTGCTGGCCTCCTTTCTGGTTGGGACCCTCATTCAAGTTCGTCCAGAACCTGCATTAATGTTAAATCGTCAACTGCCAACTGTCCCACAGCTGGAGTGTCATCTGTACTCCTTTGTGTATGGTCGATCTTGTTTTTGAAGTATTTTTGTAATTTGAGCTTTCTAATGAAATGAAAAAAGTCTATCCTTGTTGGAGCGTAATCAAAGTTTGTTATTGAACAAAACAATAGTCTCAAGGCTAAGATTCTTTCTTCCTCTTTGTTTAAATCCATTGTTGTTAGATTTATTACTGTGTTGTCTGCTGGTTGGTCCATATCTATTTTTTCAATGTCCGTTTTGTTGTTTCTTTTGTGTTGCCATCTCCAGCGTCTGCTTTTTCTGTTCCTTTGCCTCTTCCTCTTCCCACTTTTTCTTTCCGTTGTGGCCGTGGTCGCAGGTTCATTGTCCTGGCGAGCCGTAAAAAACAGAATTCCTTGATTACTGACGGCGCATCCCTGCCACTGATGCCACTTGCACCCTGTGTGATATTGTCCTCTAGGTCAGTGTCGACCTCTGAGCTTTGTTCTGAGCTGATGTAACCACTGGCCGCAGTAGTGGGTGCGCCAATGGCTGTAAGTTGCTGGCGTCTTATGGTATCAAACCGCTTTGAAAAGGTATAGATTCTCCCTCTTTGGTAATCTATTTTATCGCGGAGAAACTTGGGGGCATATTAACAAGTCGGCGATAAAAAATTATCGCAGCTTTAGCGTCTGTTTTCAGACGAAAGCGGCGATAATTTTATCGCTGTATTAGCAAGGTCACGCTATCGCGTGAATCCTTGCCCTATCAGCCCTTTCCCATAGCGCCCATCCTGCATCTCTAATGAGATGCAAGGTGGCGTTACTGGGCGTACCCCAGATGGGCTACGTTGTAAATATCGCCGATGTGCACATCGCGATATTTACAAGGCAGCCCACAGGATGATAGCAGACGTTAGATTTTGGCAAAACGGCCGTTTCGCCAAAATCTAACGTCTGCTATTATCCCGACTTAGCCATCCCTAACATAGGGGTGGATTGTGCTGATACGACCACAGAGGTCGTATCAGCAACTGCATCGTCGCCGTTTGCAGGGAACATCGCTGGAAAACCAGCGATGTTCCCTGCAAAACGGCGATAACCTCGCTATCTCTGGAATTTTTATCGCCCTGGAGAAGCGTGTTGTTAATAACGCGCTACCAGGGCGATAATTTCCGGAGATATCCAGCGATAAGATATCTATCGCTAAGCACGGCCAGCGATAATTATCGCTGGCCGTTGATAATATGCCCCTTGGTTGCTTTCCTCTCTCTTATAGATTGTTCGTATTTTGGGAGTTTATTGTTCATTTCTGCCATTAGTTTTTAACTTCTTCCTGGGTGTCCAGTTCTTCCAATTCTTTCAGCATCTCCTCTATTCTACTCATAAATTTTTCTCTGTCGCTTGTAACATATTTAATTAATATGCGTAGCATCCGTTGCGATGACTCAGCACTGTTGTCGGCCCACTCTTTGAGCATGCTTGGGTCTGGTTTTTCGTATATAGGAGCCACCAAAATCCGCAATCCCCTAGGTATATGGCCTACATCCAAATACCTCTGGAGTGACTTGCACTCCCACCACTTCGATATTTATTGTCTTCTAAGTTTTTCCAGGTTTTGAATGCGGGTCTTCAGATTAGCATTCGGCATCTGTGCTGTGTTTCGACTGCCCATACCTTCAGAGACAGTGGCTGCATCATCATTGAAAATGTCTATTGCTGCCTGTTCCCTCTCCCGTAGCCATTCTTCGGCCTTCTCTGAACCGTTCAAATCGGTGTTCACCACTCTTCGCTGAATTAGCAAAGACTACCTTTCCCAGCATCCACCACACTCGCGCTGTCGCACACTGAGTTTCAGGAGCTTACCTGATACCCCGATTGCCCTCCGGCGTACTGGATACAGGCAACTCATCCCGTTGTCAGTCAATGATCAGCAGGGCATGTGCATCACTCAGCCGGGGGGCTCCGCATATTTCAGTAGAAAAACAATCCAAAGTTCCGGAGACGCGGTGCACCAAACCAAGGTGGGTCAGCGTAATGATTCCCGGATCCTTCGTATTATATAAATACCAATCCTGTTTCTTTCTGCATAAACACTGACACCGTGGGCTTAGAACATCCAAATTTATTTTTTCTGAGAAAACCTTGACGCGTTTCGACGGTCAAGCCGCCTTGATCACATAGTGAGCGCCATTGTCATCGGCCATTAAGTACTTTTCACCTTGTACATTGTCATGGCAACACTGATACCGCATGGACATAGAAGGGAACTCCTCTTCAGAAATAGACATAGAAGTGACATAAAAATGTGAGACATACAGAAACAATAATGATAAGACTTAAATTCAGTCGCATTGTGAGACACATAGGGTGACATCAACCATTATTGATTGGTAATGTAAACGATGCAGGGGACGCAAATTAAAATTAAGACAAGTGTCTAAGATACGAAACAATATTGGACCAAAATACTTTATTGGGTAGCAAGGCGCATTGTCTGTATGTGACAAAGTAAGTACAAGTTAGTATGTGAGTAGTGCAATCACATCAGAAAAATACCGCTTAACGGATTAAATATGTATATATATATATATTTTATATATATATATATATATATATATAAAATAAAACAATAAATATTAAATATGCTGAATAATAAAATTAATATAAAAATGAAGTAGATTTAATATAAATTTTAAAATATATAATAAATAAACTTAATCAAAAAAAGTTAAACAAACATACATAATAATTCATATATATTTGGTTTAAAACAATTAATAAACTATTACTTTTAATGTATTTTATAATTTTAAAATTATATAAAAATTTCCAAATATATATATATATATACATATATATATATATATATCTCGAACACAGTGCTTCTTCTGCCCCACTCGGCCCGTGGTAGATGGAGCGAGTCCCGGCGAAGAACTGGACATAAGTAATTAGACAACATAGACAAAGGACCACCATTTATGTCGTCTGGTGGAACTGCCACGAAATGCAAAGTAAATATGGCATCCATTTTGTAGTGGAGCGTTTCTCAATATACTTTTGAAAAAATTGCAATTCATCCACAATATTGACATCTGAATAGTTCTATTACATTTAAATATTTGAGACACACATTCATGGCCAAGACAATGTTGTCTAATTACTTATGTTGTGGTGGAGACAAGTATCCAGTGTGTGAGCAAGGGGACAGTGTTCCCCGAAACGCGTTACTGGAATAAATTCGAAGTCTGATTTAATCTCCTGAGAGAGCGTGATTACTTTGTGGACTTTAAAAAAATATATATATATATATATAATCCAAAAGTCCTCACGCTGTCACGCGAAAGAATTAACCGCACTCCAGGATCTCGGAGAATAAAGTTTTATTGACTTATGCGTTTCGACCGGAACGGTCTTTGTCAGAGTCACTTTCCACACCCGGAAGTGCTCTATTTTCTACAAAAAGCGTGAAAAAACAATCATGGAGCAAGAAAACAGACTCAAAGAGAACACGAGTAATTCTCTAGTTTCATGTGAGGAAAGACTGCCCATTGCGGTCATTATTGGTTGTGACAAAAATACACAGATACTTTATACTGTGATGCTCACATAGTAATACATACATATTTCAACTTTAAAATAAAATATTTTCAAGTTTATACATAGTAAACAATGCATATTTTTTACACTTGAAGCAACCGCTACCAAGTACATGCCCAAGTGACTCTGACAAAGACCCTTCCAGTCGAAACGCGTCAGTCAATAAAACTTTATTCTCTGAGATCTTGGAGTGCGGTTAATTCTTTCGCATGACAGCGTGAGGACTTTTGGATTATAATTGCGGGTCCTGTGCCCACCTAACCGGCACCAACCACGCTTGGTGGAAGCAGTCGGACGAAAATGGCAGGAACCATTTGCAACGACAATATATATATATATATATATATATATATACATTTGCACATTTGCTCCAAATGGTTGCCCTCCACTCGGGCTCAGCTTTCCACACGTTTACCAGGGCAAAAATGAAGCACAGCACTTACAGGAACTGACTTCAAAAGGGCTTTATTAAAATATAACAAAGAGCCTCTTCATACGAAGCCTTCACAAGCTAAGTGCAGGGGTGCATACAAAGCGATGACCTACGCGTTTCGGCTTGCGCCTTCTACTGGGTACAAAGTGTGCTAACAACGTGTCCATTTAAAGGGAAGCCTAGTTCATTTCCCCCACCACCAATTAAAAAACAAGGTCAATTTCTTAAAGGAGCCACGTTCAAAATTGGAATCATGTATAGTTGAGACATAAACAAAATAGCTTTATCTTACTTTACATTCTTTCTCTATTTTTCAAAGTGACATGAATAAATACATATTATCAATTTGTGAAGTACACCATCTAATCCTTCATATTTATGTAATTTTCTTATTAATAATCAATAGAGCCCCAGACTTCCAGTATTATGTCGATTATGTGTAATGGTTCGATCTCTCCCAAAACATCATGCTACTCTTTTAATTCAATCTCTAATAACACCCCTTACATTGCTTCAAGTTTATTTATATGTTCTTACTTCTAGATTCAAATTTATATACTAATAAAAATGACAAACACTGCCAAAAGGTGCAATGTGCATATTTCCTGGGTTCCAGGGAAGAATCTGCGAGAAGTGCCAGGAAGATCTAAAGTGCCTGTGCTTATACAAGTACAAAGTGCAAATGTCCTCTATCAACAAGTGAAAAAATCTAAAAAGATCTAAAACGAGGAGGTCACAAAAGGCATTATATTCAAAAAGATGGGTTCTATAAAACCCGCTCTTAACTTACTATACCTTTCAGTACTATATATTTACACCATAAATATAAAGTGCTTAGTGCTTATTCGTAGAAACTTGTCCGTATTCTACTCTGTATAATATTACCTCAACTGACCTCCATACAGTATTCCAAACAATTTTCCACTGGACCATTCAAATCCACATTATCAGATGTATACATTGCTGATCGATATATGATGGAGTAAAACTCCATCATTAATGTCTATTAGTGGAAAAAATTATGTTCAGATATACTTCATCATTATTCACTTGAAAATATAAGCCCTTAAATGATCAACTTACTCGCCATTTCAAGGAATAATACCTAATGCAACAATTGCACATATGCGGTGCTCAATAAGGTGATAAAAAGTTATAAAAAGAGAGATTGTCAAAAGGAGGGAGATAAAACACAATAACTGGGCCCATTGATTAAAATTGCGGTACACTTAAAATCCAAGGATACCAAGTTTTAAGACATGTCTGAGGCAGGTTAAATGATAAACATTATTACAAGAAGGTGTATAGTTCCGCATCCGCATTCAGGCCCCACGGCATCTCTGTACCCAAATTGACAATCCATCTTGATTCTGCACGTCTCAATAACAACTCTCTGTCTCCCCCTCTGATATTCGTTGTTATATGTTCAATACCAGAGTATGAGAGTGTGTTTTTATCTAAAATCCCTTCATGCTCTCTCCAGATATGTTTGGCCATCACATACGCAAAGTCCTTGTTCAATATGGCTCGCAAAATGTTGGAGGATGCGCAATTTTAGTTTATTCACTGTACTTCTGATATATCTTAGGCCGCATTTACATTCCAAAAGGTAAACCACGTGGGTGGTTTCACACGTGATCCTTTCCTTAATTGTTTTTTTCAAACCTTGAATTTTCATAACTTCTGTCATATTGCGGCCATAGTTACAGGCTTTACATCTTGCGCATTTCACAAAGCCCTTCTGTGATAACCAAGTTGTTTTTTGTAGATATACAGGTTTGTTGGAGAAGTAGCTTTGTGTCAATAGTCCCCCTAGTGAGGGTACTTTTCTGTCGGTGACATTGGCCTGTTGTTTGATGAAGGGTTTTAATTCCTGATCTTTCTTAAGGACACCCCAATGTTTATTGAGCGTCTGTTTCACCTTCTGATTCGAGCTGTTAAAATCTGTGATGAATCTCACTGGTTCCACATTCAACTCAGACGACATTTTCATGTTCTTGGGTAACAATAAGTTCTCTCTTATGGCATTGGTTGCTCTTTCCCGTGTATTCTCTAAGACCATCAAAGGACACCCTCTTCTTTGGAAACGAACCATCATTATAGACATCTGTTTAATAAACTCCTCCTCCTCAGAGCAGTTCCTACGCGCCCATCAGGAACTCTCCATAGGGGATACTCCACTTAAGGGCTTTTGGATGTGCGCTGTTAGCGTGCAGAATGCTGTTGCATGATGTGGTCTTTCGGAAGAGGGTGGTGCAAATTCTCTCAAATTTCAATGTAGACCCTTATGTCCAAATAATCCACCACGGTTCTACTGTATGTATACGTGAATTGAAGGTTGAGTGAGTTGATGTTCAAAGATGACAAAAAACATTTTAACTCTTCCTCCTCTCCTTCCCAAATGAGAAACAGGTCATCTATATAACGGACCCAGAGCACCACCCTCTCCAGGTTGATGTTGTTATTTTCTGACCACAAGCATTCTGTCTCCCAGAAGCCCATGGTGAGATTGGCATATGTTGGCGCAAATGATGTCCCCATGGCAGTCCCTTGGTTTTGCCTATAGAATTTTCCATCAAATACAAAGATATTATTGTTCAAACAAAAGGACATAATTTCGAGGAGCATGTTGGTATGGCTTAATAAACTCAATGATCTCGATCTCAGAAAATACTCACATGCCTTAAGACCGTCTGTGTGAATGATGGAGGTATATAATGAAACCACATCAATTGTGGCCATGATGTAATTAGGTTTCCAATGGGTGTTATTAATTCTATTGAGGAAATCCATTGAGTCTCGTAAGTACGATGGAAGATCAGCAACATAGGGGAAGAGGAAAATATCAATGAACCTCGAGGTGTTTTCGAGTAATGAGCCACATGAACTCACAATTGGTCGCCCAGGAGGATTTTCTAAGCTCTTGTGTACTTTGGGCAGTACATACAGAGTCGGCAGGATTGGGTGCTCTGTCTTCAGATAACGCAATTCATCATCATCAATTACGCCTATTCCATGCCATTGTTTTAATTTCTCATGGAAGATCACTTTAATGTCGTTGGTGGGATTAGATTTCAACTTTTCATACTTGGTGGCATCTCCCAACTGTCTTCTGACCTCTAGAAGATATTTATTCCGGTCCATCACAACGACATTGCCACCCTTGTCGGATTGTTTGATGATTATACTAATATCTTGTCGGAGATCTGACAGTGCCCACCAGTCGTCCCTTGACATGTTGGTATTTGTCGGATTATTGTGCTCTTTTTCTTTAACATAGATGTCCCTCAGGTCTTCTGCCACAAGTTCCTGAAAGACATCTACCCTGTTCCCTGGTGGTAACTGTGGGCAAAACTTTGATTTTCCTTTACATCCACTCCTGGCGGACATGTTCGTCTCAATGCCTAGAGCCACACATACATCAGTTGCTGTTGCATTATCTGGCATAGATTCTTGCTGAGTTTCCTCATTCATCAGATCCTGTATGGTTCTCAGGGACTCAATGTCTTCACTTGTAAGATTCGTGAGTGATGTTCCAAGCTCTGTTTTTGAGAGACGGGTAGATCTGTTTATAAAGTATTTTTTTCATTTTAATTTTCTACAAAATTTATAAAGATCTACACGCGTAGATGCCAAATCCATGCCAGAGTTAGGACAAAACGTTAATCCTTTATTAAGTAGGTTCATGTGTTTGATGTTCAGTTTTTGCTGGAAAGATTGATCACAAGGTTGTCTTCCATTGCTGATTCTTTATTTGTTATTTCCCCTTCTTTCCTTTTCCTCTTCCCCTGCCTCTTCCTACTGCGCCTTGTTCTGTTCGTTCTTCCAGTGCGGTTGGGGGTGATGGAGCTCCTCTTCCCCTTGTCGTCATGCGCAACAGTCGCATCTCCCGGGAAAACCCATCCTTGATCTTCCCAGTGCTGCTCCTTCGTCCCCGAGCTCACTTCAGAGCTTTCCGCACTGGACATTCTTGTTTGGTCTTGCTGCTGAATTTGCTCCATGGATTGTTTTTTGTAATTGGAGTCAAAGCGACGTGCGAAGGTGTAGACTCTACCTGAGGCATAATCAATCCTGTCTCTGTTAAACTTCTTTACTTTTTTAGCTGTATTTCATTCTCATGCTTCTCAAGTCTTTTTTCCAGTTCTTCCAGAGATTTTTTACCCTCCGCTGTTTCCCAAAACTTCTCAAGGGATTTCTCTAGTGCGGCAATTTTCTCCATTGCCTCTTTAAGTCTCCTTTCAGCATGTATTATTAAGGTCTCCAATAGTTTCATGGAACAGTCTGTGGTATCACTCTGCCATTTAAGTAAGAGGTCAGTATCAAGATCACTTAAGGTGGGTATATTTATATATATATTCACTGAAAAAACCATAGGTTTCAGATAAGTTATAGTTAGAAATTAGCATTTAAAAACCTTTGAAATTCACTGAAAAAACCATAGGTTTTAGGGACAGTTATAGTTAGTTGGACATTGCACTCGTACAAAACCCGTGAAATTCCCCCGTTATAGTTAGTTCAGCTAACTATAACTCGCGCCCCGCAATGCACTGCTGATGACGTCACATATTACATCACTCATGACATGGTCAGTGACATCACTGATGACATCACTGATGACATCTCAAATGACATCACTGATGACATCATCCAGTGACTGTGTGTTTCTGTAAAGTTTAAATATTTTTAATATATATAGGAAAAGACGTATTGAAGAATGAGTGGGTGTGTAAGTGTCTGTATGGATGATTTAGTAGGTGCGTGACTGACTCTATAAGTGAGTGATTTAACGTATCTTACTGAATGCATGGGTTAGTGACTAAACTGGGTGAATGTCTGTATCCGTCTGTCTGTTGCTGTGTAAGTGGCTGCATGGGTTTGTGAATAGCTACATGAGTGTCTATAAGAGTTATTGATTTGTTGTCTGAGTATCTGTATGGGTGCCTGAGTGTTTGTGTGGATGGGGTGTGTGGAACTGTGCATAGATGTGTGAGTGGGTGATTCACTGGGTGGATGGTTTCAAGAGTGCATCTGTGATAGACTGTATGGGTGGGTAAGTGTGTGTAAGAGTGTGTTAGTGAGTGAATGTATGTCCCAGTGGTACATGTGTGAGTAACTACATATGTGAAAGGCAGTATATATGTGTGTTGGAGTATATAAATAGCTATAAGCGAGAGTGAGTGATTGTGATAGTGGCTGTATGGATGAGTGTGTGCTTGTATCAGTGATTGTATAAGAGCGTAACAATGTGCTAGTATTTGTATGAGTAAGTGAGCTGGTGTGTGTATAACTGTATAGGTGAGTAAATGGCAGTGTGTTTAATTATTTGCATGACTGACTAGGTGTGTGAGTACCTCTATGGATGAGTGGCGGTGTTTGAGTGTCTATATAGGAGTAAGAGTGCATATGATTGTCCTGTACTGAGTGACCGTAAGTATGAGTGACTGTACGGGTGAGTGAGTGGATGTGTGTGTGTAGACCTAAGAATCAGTGAGTGGGTATGTAGTTATTGGTGTTGGAGTGTCTATTGTTTTGCGAATGGCAGTCTGTAATTTAGATTGGGTGTATCAAAGGTTATATTAGGGTGTGAGGAGGTGCATCAGATTATCACGTGGATGATGTCATCAGTGATGTCATTTGAGATGTCATCAGTGATGTCATCAGTGATGTCACTGACCATGTCATGAGTGATGTAATATGTGACGTCATCAGCAGTGCATTGCGGGGGCGCGAGTTATAGTTAGCTGAACTAACTATAACGGGGGAATTTCACGGGTTTTGTACGAGTGCAATGTCCAACTAACTATAACTGTCCCTAAAACCTATGGTTTTTTCAGTGAATTTCAAAGGTTTTTTAAATGCTAATTTCTAACTATAACTTATCTGAAACCTATGGTTTTTTCAGTGAATTTCAAAGGTTTTTTAAATGCTAATTCCTAACTATAACATGTCTGAAACCTACGGTTTTTCAGTGAATTTCAAAGGTTTTGTAAATGACAATTTTTAAATGTATTCATTGTTATATTAATTTTTTTCATACTGATTTACTACATTTTTAGAAACAATTTTTTTTTACATATTTTATTTTTTAAATTACATTGTAATTACATTATACATTACATTACAAAAATACTTTCTCAGAATGAATTACTTTAGTTTAAATACTTTGCACATAGGCAATAGACTTTTAAGTACAGTAGTTACAGTTGTTGCAATGGGCACCACATTTTCAAACACAATGCAACATTCAGCTCAATGTGAATTTCTAGTTAAATGAAATTAGTTACTTTATGGATTACTTTTCTAACCACAGGACTGGATCCTAGATTCAGTCCTGGTACATCTCCTGTAAACAGTTGAGTAAAAGCGTTTTGGTTACAGTCGTGATTTTTAAGGAATATTATTGTATTTTAAAAGTTGACACTTAGAAACTTTTTCTCATAGAATCACCAATGTTATCCTATGGAAGGAAATTCACTTAGCAGGTAAAAACTGTTATCGTTACTTTTTCTTAGCAGGCAATGATACCCTATGGAAGGAAATTCAAGTTACTGGTAAGTACGGTTAAAATTACTTTTGAGGATTAGTACTGGGCTGAAAGATGCAGCACTGAGGTCTCTCCTGATAACAGGTGAGTAAATCAGAATTCGTATTTCGGCTGATTTTAGAGGAATATTTGCACAATGGTGAAGGGAGGGGGCGGGGCCTGAGGTGACATCTGTGCAAACGCGCCCGTGGCGCGTTTTAAGTTGGGGGATTAAGTCCCCTTGAATCATGAGGGTCCCTACGGGCCAACTAGCCCACCAGGAACCTCCAGTATGCGTCAGGGGCTGCGTTGCAGAGACATGTACAGAGGCCACACCCCTTTTACACCTCTCTGCAACGCAGCTCTGTGGCGCTTTCTGGACGTACCTGTTGGGCTAGTTGGCCCCCAGGGACCCTCAGGATTGAAGGGGATTTAATTCCCCATCTTAAAA
Source organism: Calotriton arnoldi (assembly GCA_963921515.1). Classification (NCBI taxonomy): domain Eukaryota; kingdom Metazoa; phylum Chordata; class Amphibia; order Caudata; family Salamandridae; genus Calotriton; species Calotriton arnoldi. Next base: position 762,658 of record CAWUFW010005141.1, read on the forward strand.
CGCGCCACGGGGCCTGTTTGCACACATGTCACCTGAAGCCCCGCCCCCTCCCTTCACCACTGTGCAAACGTGCCCCGTGGCGCGTTTTAAGTTGGGGGATTAACTCCCCTTGAATCCTGAGGGCCCCTGGGGTGCAACTAGCCCACCATATACCTCCAAAAAGCGCCACAGAGCTGCGTTGCAGAGAGGTGTAAAAGGGCGTGGCCTCTGTACACCTCTCTGCAAGGCAGCCCCCTGGCGCATACTGGAGGTTCCTGGTGGGCTAGTTGGTCCCCAGGGACCCCCAGTATTCAAGGGGAATTGTTCCCCTCTGCAAACGCGCCAGGGGGCGCGTTTGCAGAGTGGTGAAGGAAGGGGGCGGGGCCTGCGGGCCCGATCGTTTTTTTTTTTTTTTTTTTTTTTCCCCTGAAGGGGGGCTGTGTGGCCCCCCTTCCTTTTTCCTATTTTTCGGCCCTGGGGACCCCATCCCCCAGGGCCTTACCCCTTTTTTTTAAATTAAAATTAAAAAAAAAAAAACGGGAAGGGGGCCGCGTGGCCCCCTTCCCTGGGCCTGTATTGGCCCCGGGGACCCCATCCCCGGGGCATGGCCTCTTTTTTTTTTTATTTGGAGGGGGCTGCGTGGCCCCCCTCCTCCAGGCCATTTAAGGCCCCGGGACCCCATCCCCGGGGCCGGCCTTGCACTTTTTTTTTTTTTTTACCTTTGGGGAGGGGGCTGCGTGGCCCCCTCCGTGGCCACTTATGGCCCCGGGGACCCCATCGCCCGGGGCCTGGCCTCTCGTTGGGGACTGTGGGGGGTCCCCAAACCCCCACAGTCCCGCCGGCTCCCCGTGTCCTACGGGAGCCGGCATTGCTTACACATGGGGAGCAGCTAACATGCTGCTCCCCATGTGGAAAGCAATCAGCTTGGATATTGGAAGAGAGAGCAGGTTTCCTGCTCTCTCTTCCAATATCCAAAGCAGTTTGCACTGACAGGACGGAGCCGCGAGGCTCCCGTCCTGTCATTGCAAACAGCAGTGTCCCGGGGGTAGGCACCCGGGACACTGCAGGAGCCGGCCCTGGGGGTGGCGGTGCCCAGGGCCACCACAGGCTCCAGGAGGGGGCCGCGCGGCCCCCTCCTTACATTTTGAAAGCCCCGGGGAGGTGGTGGTCCCCGGGGCTTGGGGGTCCAAAACGGACCCCCATTGTAATTTTTCTTAGTGCCCCGGGAGGTGGTGGTCCCGGGGCGTGTGGGGGCTGGAGCCCCCCCACACAGGTTTTTCAAAGATAAAAAGAAGCCCTGGGGAGGTGGCGGTCCTCGGGGCTGCGGAGGGCTCAGAGCCCTCCCGCACCATTATACATAAAGCCCCGGGGGTGGTGGTCCCCGGGGCTTGGGGGCCCTTAGAGGCCCCCACACATAAAATTAACCCCCCAGCATGCCCCCGGGACTTGGCCCACCCGGGGCCAATTGACTATCGAGCGCGGGAGACCGCGCTCGATTTTTTTCGGCAGGATTCGCGCACCCTGAGCGCATCCTGCCGATTTAAAAAAAAAAAAAAATTTTTTTGCCCAGGGTGTCCTTATGGGACCCCTGAGCAGACCTAGGGGTTCAGGGTGTTTCTACCCTGCCCCCTTTGTGCGCTTTGCGCACTTGTTTCTGTCCCTCGGTTCTACCGAGGACAAAATGGCTGCCAACACTTCCTGATTTGGAGTGTTGACAGCCAATTAGCATGCAGCTCGTGATCGGGAGGGTGCGCGAATCCGACGCGGCCATAGATATATCTATCTTTTTACTTTTGATTTTCTCAGCAACTACTGAACGGATTTACACCATTTAACAAAAGGGTTCTTTCTGAACCAAGAACTACCTCTTTGCCAAATTTGGTGTAATTCCGTTCAGCAGTTCGGGCTGTAGCCGTGTCTAAAGTTTCCTATGGAAAATTGCATGGGGAAAACGCGTTTTGGGACCCCCTTTTTCTCGGCCCCCGCTTGACAAATCCCCGAGACTTTCAGGGTAGGAGCGGACCGGAGCGCCCCACAAAGTTTGAAAATTTTGCGAAGATACGTCAACCGGCAAGAGAGTTATTTCAAATAGAATGTCGCGGATTTCCTATGGATAATAGGTTGTAACTATAACTATCTACTGGCGACCGCCAGTAGATAATATATGTATATATATATATGTGTGTGTGTAGCAATAACATAAAATCTCATTAAAAAACATTCTATTATAAATTAAAACATTAAACTATTTAAAAATCTTCAAACTTAAATTTCCCACTCCAGTGAGTGCAACAGTAGGGAAAGTGTTGGATAGCGGAGGGGTAAAAATGACTATTCCCACCCCAGTGAGTGCAACAGTAGAGAAAGTGTTGGATAGTGGCGGGATAAAATTTACTATTCCCACTCCAATAATTGTAAAAGTAGGGAAAGTGTTGCAGAGGAGTAACAATTAATATTCTCACTCCAGTCAGTTCAAAATTGAAAACAAACAACATTTTAACAACAATAAAAATATTTAAAAAATAATAATATTAAATTTAAAAAAACATATAATGTTAATAAATACCTACAAATATTATATTAAATAAAATAAAAAATAATTTCCAAACAAATAACTATTTTTAATTAAAAATAATGTAGAAACAAAAACATTAATTATTACATACATTTACTTTTTTTTTATTTCCTACCCTATAACACCACACAATTCACAAGCCACATCTAAATTAAAAAATGTACTTCCTCAACTAAAATAATTAATTACCAATTAAAAAAATATTATTATATAAAAAACAAATTAAAACTTATAAAAATGATTTAACTTCCCACACTTTACCCCTATAATCCCCACAACCCACAGCTAAAATTAAACTGTAAAAAAATTAATTACACAATTAAAACTTATTTTCAATTAAAAAACTAACAGTATTTAAGAACTAATTATAAAGTAAGTAAAATTAATCTACTCCCCACACTGTACCTCTATAACAATAAATCCCGCACACACAAAAATAAACAAATACCCTAAATAAATATAAATGAATTAATTAATTAATTAATATTAATGATTAACTAATTTTTAATTAATTAAACAAAAATTACTTCCCACCCTTTACCCCTATAAACCCCACAACGCACACCTAAAATTAATTACACAAATTCCATATTTAATTTTCAATTAATTAATTAATATTAATTAACAATTAATTATTAACTATTTATACATAAATTACTTATCACTCTTTACCCCATAAACCCCACAACCCACACCTAAAACAAAATCACACAATTAGCATAATTAATTAACAATTAATTAGTCAATATAAATTAACAACTAATTATTAATTAATTAAACATAAATTACTTTCCACCCTTCACCCCTATGAACCCCACTACCCGCACCTAAAGCTAATTACACAATTTCTGTAATTATTTTTTTGTCAATCAATTAATATTAATTAAGAAATAATTATTAATTATTAAAAATAAATTACTTCCCACCCTTTACCCCATAAACCCCACAACCCACTCCTAAAATAAATCACACAATTACCATAATTAATTATCAATTAATTAGTTTATATAAATTAACAACTAATTATTAATTAATTAAACATACATTACTTCCCACCCTTTACCCCTATAAACCCCACAACCCGCACCTAAAATTAATAAAACAATTTCCATAATTTGATTTGATTTGATTTAATTTCTTGTAGTGCGCCTGAATCACCCCCCAAGGGGTATCTCCGCGCTGTTGGATTGCTGCTACCAGTCACATGTAGAGGAGGGTTAGAACAGTAGGGTTTTAAGATGTTTTCTAAACTGTAAGTAATCCGGACAGAGGGTTCGATTCCGATTCGGGCCGGAAAACGTACCGACCGACTCGTTTCGGGAATATATTCCGACCGACACGTACCGGTGCTGCCCAACCCGCCTAGTACGATGAAATGCGTGCAAATTCCGACCGACTCGTACGGAACACAAGCCGAACGACCGAACCGCGCGGAAAACAGCTATCCGGCCGGTAAACCACGCGAATCGAACCGACCGACACGCACCAGGAATGAACCCGAACGAAACGTACCCGCAAAGTCTGAACCGCGCAGTACGATGCAACGCGTGGAAAACCCGACCGAGTGGCACGGAGTTCAAGCCGTACGAACGACACGCATACAAAACAGCGAGCCGAAGCAACACAATACTCCGCGACCGACGCGTACGCCGCACATGAAACACAGCACAAACACAGCATGAACGACTCGGAGAAGCTCGCACGAGACAACTGCAGCGTCCGACTCGGTCAGAAGAACATCTCCTACATGCACAAAAAGTACAAAGGGAAAAATACAAAAAAAAAAAGGCCAAACAAGCAATTACAAAGCCAATAAATACTGGGGGGGGGGAAACAGGGAACAAAGACACACCCACAACTCCACCCATATAAAGGCCACAAATCCCTACCATGATCCTTTGCAAATTCAAATGACCTGCCAGCACAGAACACCAACAGACAGCAACCACAGACACACTCACAACTCATCCATCACACAAGCCACACACCATCAGCACCCCAACAAATAGCACCCTCACATACACTCAGCAAAACCTACACCCACACACCCTCACTTGCACACCCACACCCACATCAATCACCACCACACCCATCACCATGCCCCCAAAGAAGAATCCAAAGTTCCTAGACAGTGAATTGGAAGTCCTGGTAGATGAGATCCTCAGGGTAGAGCCACAGCTGTTTGGTACATTGGTCCAACAGACACCCATGTCGCAGAAAACCAAGATGTGGGAGAGGATCGTCAACAGGGTGAACGCACAATCACCATGTCTGCGCACAAAGGAAGACATCCTGAACAGGTGGTATGATGTGCGCAGGAGGGTCAGGGACCTACTAAAGAAGGATTACGCCTTGAGCCAACACACCGGCAGTGGCCCTCCTGACAAACCAGTATACCTCAGGCCCTGGGAGGAGAAGGTGCGGGCCATCCTACCACCAGTGAGCGTATATGGACTATCAAACATCCCAGAGCCTGGTGAGTACACAACAAATATACCCAATATCATGTGACAATATACACACATCACTGTCAAGGGGATAGTCAAACCATGCACCCTTAACAAATCCACAGCAACAAAACCAGGATCATCCCAAGATGTGTATGTCAGTCAGATAAACACAATACATGCCATCTCATAGTGATATATAACTGTGTCATGACATGTACAAACCCTACAACAAATAAAGCTAGGCAGTGGCACAAATCTAACCAACAAACACAGTCAGATATGTAGCCACCACTAGAACACCACCACACAGGGAATCCCACAGAAAGGAAGGAATCCTGTGTATGCTGGTCAAGTCAGTGTAGCCAATAGCATGATGGGAGTTGCAGTCACAGATATTGCTCACTCTCACAATTCGCCCATCAACACCACTCTGAACCATGCTCACATCACAGGGAGTGGAAAACAACTGACAAGATGGCTGACACTGGCTACTGCTGTGGGGAGCACAAGGCCCTGCTGGGAACTGGGCACCAACAAACAGCAGGACACCACTGACTGACATCCTGAAAGCCAACTTGCACTCCCTGCAATGGAAGCACGTTCCATGGTGGGATATCTGGCAGGGTGGGAAGGAGGACTGACAGCTCTGACCATAGTTACCAGCAGCTTTTCTCACACACACCCTTAACACAAACTACACACAACTCACCTGTGAAAATGCATTGCCTCACACTAAAATTAATTATCCCACAAAGAACCACCACCCTGGGTTATGCTGTGGGAAGCACAGGGACACACATGGGACTTGTAGCCAAACAAACGCCAGGACAACACTGTCAGCCATCCATTCAGCACAGGCACACTACCCCACAGGGAAGCAGAGTCAGAAGGAAGGAAGTATGGGCAAGCTGGGAAGGGGGTGTAGGCAATAGCATGACGGTAGTGGTAGTCACAGCTCAACATCCCCCACCCACATGGCCCAGCAAGCTCACACTGAAGCATGCACACCTCACAGGGAGTGAAAAGCCCCATCAAAGATGTCTGACACTGGTGCTCTGTTGTGGGGAGCACAAGGCCATGCTGGGAACTGGCCACCAACCAACAGCAGGACACCACTGTCAGCCATCTTGCCATTGCTGTCACACTCACACACAGTGAAGTCCACTCAAAATGAAGGAATAATGGGCATGCTGGGAAGGGGGTGTAGGCAATAGCATGATGGGAGTGGTAGTCACAGCTCAACATCCCCCACCCACATGGCCCAGCAAGCTCACACTGAAGCATGCACACCTCACAGGGAGTGAAAAGCCCCATCAAAGATGTCTGACACTGGTGCTCTGTTGTGGGGAGCACAAGGCCATGCTGGGAACTGGTCACCAACCAACAGCAGGACACCACTGTCAGCCATCTTGCCATTGCTGTCACACTCACACACAGTGAAGTCCACTCAAAATGAAGGAATAATGGGCATGCTGGGAAGGGGGGTGTAGGCAATATCATGATGGGAGTGGTAGTCACAGCTCAACATCCCCCACCCACATGGCCCAGCAAGCTCACACTGAAGCATGCACACCTCACAGGGAGTGAAAAGCCCCATCAAAGATGTCTGACACTGGTGCTCTGTTGTGGGGAGCACAAGGCCATGCTGGGAACTGGCCACCAACCAACAGCAGGACACCACTGCCAGCCATCTTGCCATTGCTGTCTCACTCACACACAGTGAAGTCCACTCAAAATGAAGGAATAATGGGCATGCTGGGAAGGGGGGTGTAGGCAATAGCATGATGGGAGTGGTAGTCACAGCTCAACATCCCCCACCCACATGGCCCAGCAAGCTCACACTGAAGCATGCACACCTCACAGGGAGTCAAAAGCCCCATCAAAGATGTCTGACAATGGTGCTCTGTTGTGGGGAGCACAAGGCCATGCTGGGAACTGTGCACCAACCAACAGCAGGACACCACTGACTGACATCCTGAGAGTCAACCTGAACCCACTGCAAGGGTGGCATGCTTCATGGTGGGATAACTGGGCTGGGGGAGAAGGAGGGCCGGATGTCCACCAAATACAACCAATGCTGTCCATGTACACACCTCAACATTCACATTGAAATGCTTCAAGTTTGCAGGACAATGTGCCACACCAATATCAACCCCTGACTGTGACAACTTAGGCCAATGCAATGTACAGGCCTGCATCCAGAGGTACAGCCACAACTGTCAGGTGTGTGAACCATTGATGCCTGCAGAAACATAACATACATTGTGTGTGTCTCCCAAAACAGGTGATGATGGGGACCCAGCAGCAGACAATGAGGAGTCCCTGTCCCAGGCTCCGGGGGACACTCAGCTCACTGGTGTGGAACAGCCTCTGACCTCCTCGGATGGCGAAGACCTACCTGGCACCTCCGGTGTGAGTCATCATGCAGCACCAGCAGGACCACCATCTGCACCCCCTGCACCCACCCCTCCAACAACTGCCAACACACAGACCACCCCCGCCGACACGGACAGACCAAGGACCAACAATAACACCAGCACAGTGACCCCGACCCACCCTGGAGCAACGGACAACAACACCAGTGACAACCCCCAAGTGGGCCTAGGGTCACCTGTGCGTGCCACTGCAGGTCCCGCACGTGTCGCCAGGGGTGGTGGGAGGGGTGGTAGACATAGGTCGCTGTTTGCAGAGGGGTCTGGACTGCATGATGACCCACAACTGGTACGCATTGCTGATGCGTACCAGAATAGCACTGGAGAGGTCAGCCAGGTAGTGGGGATCCTCAAGGACATTCAACAACAGCAGGCTGCCCATCATGCCCGCTTGGACTTACACATGTCACGTGTGTAGACACACATGGCTGGCATGGAGTCCAAGTGGGACACATTGCAAGAACTGACGGCGGTGCATAGGGACATATTGACATGCCTCCGCCAGATTAGCACCAACATGGCCACACCTCCCTGTGTGCCCACAACATCTGGTGCTGCAACAACTGCAACTGCCACAGGGAGGGAGGATGACTCTGGCGGAGAGTCCCCTGCACCGCAGCAGCCTGCACGTGAGGGTCCCCCCCCAAAGAAGAGGGGTCGTCCGAGGAAGGACAACTGAGAGGCCGATGGCCATGCACATCCCCCAGGTACCCAACACCTGTTCTGGAAATACACCTTTGTGTGCAAACTGTTCACCCTGTCGCATGCAACCCAACTCCCTCACATGACATGGGGAGTTTAAGTTGGACCAATGTATCAGATGACTGTTGACTTTACCCTGGACATTTCTGCTACCAAGACTTCCAAATCATCTGGGAACTTTGGATTACAATCCCAATGTAAAGCACCAACCATCCTGTGCACCATCCTCACACATGTATGTAAATAAACTCACTAATACACCATACTTGCCTCGGTTGTTATTCCAATGTGGTTTCTGTCATGGAGATGATGATCTGCCAGATGACACTGTGCATGCTAACTGCTACAGCAAGTACAACACCGTCATGTGAGTCATGGCGACGTGACACATATGAGGGAGACACACCACTAGGGCTACACAACACATACACACCAGGGCCATCTGACTCATCAATACACAAAAGTGGGCTGCCCCTTGAATCAATTCCTATGTTAATCTACAGAGTTCTATAGAGATGCACTACCAGTGGGGGCATCTCATAAAATGTTACGGACTGGCCTCACACACCGCCCGGTGCCATGCTTCATCATCGGCTGTCCTTGCCCTCTAAAAACTTGGTTTGATAGAGGGCGGGCATACACCTGGAGACAGGGATGCACTTCTAAATCTAAGTGATGGCCGTGGGGGAGTGATAAGTCATTTAAAAACCATTACATTAGTCCATGTGCTATGCTTTATTCAAATGGTAAATGTATGGTGGTTAAAAACTAAGTGAACGGTGGTATGGGATATTATTCTCCCTTCACCTTATAAAATGCGGTCGACATGTTTCTGCTGAGGTGTCCCCGAAGGGTACGTAGCATTCTTCAAGACCTAAAAAGGGGGAAAGGGGGAGGTTATATACCCTATGTGTTCACTTCCTTTTCACCTGTGAAAAATGGAAGGAAAATCCTGTCGGTAGATCAGGGGAGGGGTTAAAAAAACACTATGTAGGTGGATACTTCCCTCTTGGTATAGTACCACTGAGAGTAACTCTGTAGAGAAAGGAAAAACAAAAACAAAAACAAAACATACAAACCAAACCGTGTGAGTATGTAAACAAATAGTTTATAAACATCATCCATCTCGCGTCATACCTATAGCGCGCGTGGTGGTGTGAAGTGGTCTTTATGAGACACGTGGCAGGTGCAACGTGTACTCACACCGTTAAAAAGTGGTTGTAAACCAACTCTTACCCTGAATTTCTACTCGAAACGCTGCATGGGAGGGCTGAGGTGGAAGGACCTACTTAGACTTTCTGTAGGGAAAAAACTCATAAAATCACTACTGGTAGTTAAGGGTTAGTCACCTGTATTCAGAAAGAACCAGGACCAAGGTTCCTAGTTAAAGCAAACATAACAAGGTGAAATCCAGAACTAATGGACCATCTATTCATTCAAGTTCACACCAGCATTCCTTCAGGCATACTCTTACTGTCTAGTTTCAGTGCTTCCAGCCGTTCTTCCCGGAGGCGTCCTCTCTGTCTCCCCGCTGATGGTAAATGGTGAGATTCAGAGGGTTTTTATACTAAAGAGCTGTGACTAATTAGTGAGCTAATCAGTGTTAATTGGGCCCGTTAAGTGAGTTTCCTGTGTCCCTCTACGGGACTGCCTGACCGCCTGGTGGGAGGCGTAACTGTAAATCGCCCCACCTGATTGGTCAAAACATGCCTCCAACACTACCAAGGCCATTAAGGTAGTAAACAATAGGCTTATGAGGTTTGTTTCCTATGTCCCTCTTGCGTGAGCCTGACCGCCTGGTTGAGGGTATGTATTCAATGAAGGTTTCGTTCGGCATTGGTCAAAACATGCCTCCAACACTATCAAGGCCATTATAGATAGTTAAAAAATGGGCTTGTGAGGTTTGTTTCCTGTATCCCTCTTGCGTGAGCCTGACCGCCTGGTAGAGGGTGTATATTCAAAAAAGGTTACGTTCGGCATTGGTCAAACGGCGCCGATACCGATGTTATGGTCCTTCCCCTTCCTGCGGGAAAACAAATGCAGTTACGAGGTCATTAGCTCCCATGTTTGTGAGGACGCCCATGTTCATTACCGGGTCTGATCAGTCTCCCGGTATTTGAGCATGCGCTGAAGTAGTGGGAAACCGGCTACCGCGCATGCGCCTAGGTGTATTCCGTGAGACGCTTGCCCTGCTATGGCTCCTATGCTTGCGCACTGATAACTACCAGCGTGGATTACAGCAGGGCCGCTCGAGATCCCCGTAAAGTGAGGGGATACCCCAAGAGTTCTAAACACTGTGAGAAAAATAAAGCAACATTACTCTGTTCATAATGGGATTACGGGCCAATGGTACCTCACTTATTATATGTGTGAAGTACACACTAATGATAGTCAGTGGTGGTAATTGCTACAGCTGGTATCTATGTTTGATAACATGGGTTTACACAAACCAATGTGTTCCCCATGCCAGCTTGATCTGTTTGAATTTGCGAGCATAACAATGGGCCCACTCTTAGTGATCTACTTAAAATAAAGTAGAGGGGTAGCAGTAGAGAATAGTCCCTACTCTATTAGGCCAGCTTTCTTGGAGTTGGTTGTTGACTAAAGAAGGTGTGCATGGTCAATTCTATACGTTTTCTATTTCGCAAGTTGCAGCCATGGTATCTCATCATTTAAGCCTTTATCATCGCTGCGAAGCCTGTATACCCAGCGCTGTTCTCGGATATGAAGTTGTCTAGAGATATCAGTCTTTTGTTTATTCATAACCTCAAGCACCACCCATCTGAGGTCCAGGTCGTTGTGGCCTTTCTCCGTGAAATGTTTCGTCAGTTTGGTGTTGGTCTTCCTGCACCTAATCGTACTCCGGTGTTCATTGATCCACGTCTTCACCTTCCTGGTGGTCATCCAGACATACTTCAGGTTACATGGACAGGATAGGAGGTACACCACACCTTCTGTATTGCAGTTGCTGAAATGTTTTAGCTTCCAGGGTCTCTCTGTACCTATGTCGACTTCTTTTGTTGTGGTGGTCAGCCGGCAGCACACACAGTTGCCGCATGGGTAGTGGCCTGTTGGTCTCGGTTGGCTCCACAGAGTCATCTGATTCTCAATTTGATCATTGGGAGTTTTGGAGTGTACCAAGGTGTCCCTCAAGTTCCTACTCCGTTTGTATGCGAATAGTGGGGGTTCCCACTTCTTGTTCCCGCTGTTTAAGATGGCCCATTTTTTCTTTATAATGTTCTGGATTCTGTTCGACACGGGCGTGTATGTTGTAACGCAGACCAGGCGGTCTTTCTTTTCTTTATGTGTTGTCTCCAAAAGGGCATCCCGGTTATTATTCCTCGCCCTTTTCCTTGCCCGTTTAACCATCTTCTTGGGGTAATGTCTCTCCAGGAGTTTTGTCTCTAGTTGTTCTGCCTGGATCTGGAATGTATCTATCTCAGAACAGTTCCTTCGAATCCTCAGGAATTGGCCTACAGGAAGGTTCTCACGGAGGGCCCTCGGGTGGTAGCTGTCATACATTAATAAACTGTTCTTGTCTGTTGGTTTAGTGTGGACTTTTGTGGATATTCCTTCTGATGTTAAGGTTATATCCAGATCCAAGAAAACAGCCTGATTTTTGTCGATGGTATGTGTGAACCTGAGGTTGGGGTCAATGCCGTTGACCCACTCCACGAAGCGTGTTGCCTCATCCTTGGTACCTCGCCAGATGACAAAAATGTCTTCTATGTACCGCTTCCATGTCTTCATTCGAGGTGTGAAGGGGTTCGAGGGGTTAAAGATGTGGTCCTCCTCAAAGCGGTGTACGTACAGACACGCCATGCTCGGCGCGAAGGTGCTGCCCATGGATGTGCCGCCCACTTGATGGTACAGGGTGTCCTCAAACTCGAAGAAATTCTCCGTAAGTGCTAGTTCCACACACGCCATGATGAAATGCGTGGGTGTCGCTTATGTCCAATCCTGGTCCAGTAGAATCTGTTCCACCACCTCCAGAGTACGCCTCTGGGGGATGCTCGTATAGAGCGCTTCAATGTCCATGGTTATGAACAAGTCTTCGCTTGCATCTATGTCCAGGTGTCAAAGATGGCAAAGTACATCTTTGGTGTCTCTAAGGTAAGATCGAGATTTCTGTACAATCGGCTTCAAGAACCAGTCGCAGAACTGGGAAAGTGGTTCCAGAGCTGACCCAATACCCGACACTATCGGTCTGACTCATTGCCTACACTGATGTTGCCAGGAAATACAGTGCAATGCACAGACACCACACCTATTCACAGTCTGTGTTAACTAGCCCACTGGTGCAGTAAGCAAATGTCAGTCAGATGTGTGACCACAGACAACGCACATCCCAAAGTGAAGCACAGGTTTATTACACATTTGCAACATGTTGTTTCCACTACAGATGCAAGGTAATCACACATGGCAGTGGCCACACAGTCAACAAGTGTAGAAGAAAGGAAGTCCAGGGGTGTGGGGCACATCACCTGTAGGGAAACGACAGCTTCCACCCTGGAAGTTGAATCACGGTGTCGGGGATCACAGTCGACCAACCAACTCTGAAAGTACCCTGTGAAGGACAGAAATGACACACAGTCAAAAGCACTGAAGAACAGGACAGAACTGCAATACTCATGCCCAATACATGTCACAAGATACCTACACAAAACCAAGTTAGCATGTCAACACTGTTGGGGAGTACAGACTACCTGTAAGGACACATTGCTGCACGCATACAGTCAAGTAGCACATGGCCACAATCAAACAGCAACAGAGCACCACCAACACATATCATGCAAACTCAAATCATTGACATGACATCTCTGGATACTCACATTCAGCTGAAGAAGTTGGTGATGAGCTGTGTGCGGACATCACCCTCATCATCATCACCATCACTGGCATCGTGGCCCAGGCCAGGATCCTCCACAGGTGGCGGATGTTGGTCATCGTCATCCAGGATGAGAGGCAACTCCTTCCGCACTGCCAGGTTGTGTAGCATGCAGCAGACGATGACAATCTTGCACACCTTTGCTGGGGCATATGGTAGGGCCCCTCCTGTCTTGTCCAGGCAGCGAAAGCGGCTCTTCAGGAGACCAAATGTCCGCTCAATCACTCTCCTGGTCCGACCATGTGCCTCATTGTAGCACATCTGGGCTGGTGTCACAGGGTTCCTGAGGGGCGTCAGCAACCACGTCATGTTGGGGTATCCGGAGTCACCTACATACAGACAATTGCACATTAGCTGAGTTGGAAAAGAGGGTGGAATACTACATTGCAGAACACACACAATGGTACAAAGTCAGTACACACCGACAAACCAGGCACGCTGGTTCCGCATCTGTGACATCATCCTCGGGATGCGACTACTCCTCATCACGTAGGCATCGTGTGCAGAACCGGGGAAACGGGCACACACGTGTGAGATGCTCATATCTGCAAGACATACCACCAGTGCATTGACCGAATGGTAATGTTTGCGGTTCCTGTATGCCTGCTCATGTGCCTGTGGTGGTACCAAAGCCACATGTGTCCCATCAATGGAGCCAATGACATGCGGCATCCTCCCCAGGGCATAGAAGTCACTCTTGACGTCAGTGAGTTGTTGACGTTTAGGGAAATAGATGTACTGGTTCAGGTATCCCAACATTGCCTCCAAAACATCGTGGAGCACACGGCTGAACATGGTCTGTGACATCCCACCAGCAGGCGCCACAGTGTGTTGAAAGGTACCGGTGGCAAAGAAGTGTAGGGCTGCCATCACTTTCACCTTGGGGGTCAGCGCTGTAGGGTATGTCCGGCCAGGTTGCAAATGTGGGGCCAACCGCACCGTCAATTCCTCAATCAGTGGCCTGGTGAAGCGGTACCGTCGGATGCAGTCCCGTTCAACCATTGTTGCAAGGTCAGGGAATGGCCGGTGGACAGTTGGTGCCCTGCAGTGCATAGGTGAAGGAAGAAAGATTGTCAGTCACCCCACATATGTGGCATAGACCAGACTCAATATCACATGATACATCATTACGAGACACAAGTACATGATGCGTGTGCCGTTCCGTGAGGACATGTATGGCACCTACATGGCTAACATCTAACATCACAGTTCAACATGTGTCGTCAACAAGTCCCAGGTTGTGCTATGGGATATCATTAGGCTGTGTCACAGTACCCATGTACTGCTGTCACGTTCCAAACACACACCACAGTGACATGTGAGGACAGATGTGCCCCAGGCATCACAGCTCATCGACAGGTAGATACCCAGGGACCCTGTATTGCCACATGGACAATGGCATGACATGGTGCATCATGAATACACCACAGCTAAACAACCATGACCCCCACAGGTAGTGGTCCCTGTTGCCTCGGCAGGACAGACATGGATGTCTGTGACACACACACGCACAACATCAAAGTCCATGCACAAACAACGTGGATGTGGAGACTGTCTCCCATTGTGCACATGCAATCAGAGACATTGTAAACACAACATGCACACTGACTGTGGAGGGCCATCACAATTGTGGCAATGGGTCACCCTGTGACGTACATACCGTCCCACATGGGACTCAGGGTGTATGTGACATGACATACACATACACAACCGTGAAATGTGACCATGCCACATGCTCTGAAATGAACAGTTGCACACCACAGTGTTCATGTGCACAACACACCAAGGATTCTGTCCCCATGAACACGTGCACAGCCTGGGAGTGGCTGCCCCCAAGTGCCACCCACAAAACCACATGTTGACCCCCATACGCGGAACAGGTAATGCAGCCTTACATGCCTTAGGATACAGTGTGGACAGGCTGTGGTGTTGTAGGTGTGCCCCTCACTCCCTGGGAAGTAAATGTGGCTGGCATACGTTCACCTGTGACAGGCATGGTGACATATGCCAGTGACTTGTACAGGGACTCGTTGTACAGCAATGGCCCATCTGTGCGCACGCATTGGCCATTGCATACGATGTGAGCGGGTACGCGTTGTTTTCGAAATACGCGTTGTACAGCAATGGACCGATCGGTGCGCACGCATTGGCCATTGCATACGATGTGAGCGGGTACGCGTTGTACAGCAATGGACCGATCTGTGCGCACGCATTGGCCATTGCATACGATGTGAGCGGGTACGCGTTGTTTTTGAAATACGCGTTGTACAGCAATGGACCGATCGGTGCGCACGCATTGGCCATTGCATACGATGTGAGCGGGTACGCGTTGTACAGCAATGGACCGATCTGTGCGCACGCATTGGCCATTGCATACGATGTGGCGGGTACGCGTTGTACAGCAATGGACCGATCGGAGCGCACGCATTGGCCATTGCATACGATGTGAGCGGGTACGCGTTGTACAGCAATGGACCGATCTGTGCGCACGCATTGGCCATTGCATACGATGTGAGCCGGGTACGCGTTGTACAGCAATGGACCGATCTGTGCGCACGCATTGGCCATTGCATACAATGTGGCGGGTGCAGCGTTGTACAGCAATGGACCGATCTGTGCGCACGCATTGGCCATTGCATACGATGTGAGCGGTAGTGCGCGTTGTACAGCAATGGACCGATCGGTGCGCACGCATTGGCCATTGCATACGATGTGAGCGGGTGCAGCGTTGTACAGCAATGGACCGATCTGTGCGCACGCATTGGCCATTGCATACGATGTGGCGAGTACGCGTTGTACAGCAATGGATCGATCGGTGCGCACACATTGGCCATTGCATACGATGTGAGCGGGTGCAGCGTTGTACAGCACTGGACCGATCTGTGCGCACGCATTGGCCATTGCATACGATGTGAGCGGGTACGCGTTGTACAGCAATGGACCGATCGGTGCGCACGCGCGTGGCCATTGCATACGATGTGGCGAGTGCAGCGTTGTACAGCAATGGACCGATCTGTGCGCACGCATTGGCCATTGCATACGATGTGAGCGGGTACGCGTTGTACAGCAATGGACCGATCGGTGCGCACGCATTGGCCATTGCATACGATGTGAGCGGGTACGCGTTGTACAACAATGGACCGATCTGTGCGCACGCATTGGCCATTGCATACGATGTGAGCGGGTACGCGTTGTACAGCAATGGACCGATCTGTGCGCACGCATTGGCCATTGCATACGATGTGAGCGGGTACGCGTTGTACAGCAATGGACCGATCGGTGCGCACGCATTGGCTATGGCCTGGCATGGCAACGGACGCATTTTCAAACCTTTAACGAGTCTGATGCTGTGAATTTAGTTGGCCACCCACAACAATGTTGCAAGTTCATGGGTGTCATGAAGTTGAACTTTTGAAGGATGCTGTGGGCGTGTGTAAGTGGTGCAAATCCATGGATTGGCCAGATTCAGAAGATGCAAACGACTTGGACCTATCACTTTGGACACATGGGACAGTATCTGCCTCAGCAGCACACATATAATGCTGGCTGTTCCCCTGAGAGCTCACTTGCCTGCACTACATGCTCCAGGACGACATCTGCCACCACCACCGCTGCTGTATATGCATCCTCTGGCTACTGCAATGGCACGTACTGTGGAGAGAGCCCCAGCCTTCACCACTGAGGAGAACCAGGCCCTGCTGGACAGCCTCCTTCCACAGTACAGCAAGCTGTATGGGAAACCAGGGGAGCAGGTGAGTGTGCTGTCCACTGCCTTACTAAATGTGCATGTTGTCTGACTAGCAAGACCTACAGTCTGCCCGCCACTGGCTAGCAGGCTCACTGAGTAGTTGTCACCCCCCATAGTGTGTAGTTACATGCACTGAACAGGTATAGTGCAGTAACAGTGCATTTAAACGAGGTTTTACTTCCCAGGCAATGATACCATGTAGTAACTGCTGGCAGACTGTACATAGCCATCGTTGCACTGCCTGTGTACATCATGTGCCCCTGTGATTGAGACATGTATATCCAAATGTGTGATGCACGGAAATGTTGCATGTGTAGTAATGGGCTTTTCACTTTGTCATCCCCACAGGTTGATGCCCACCAGAAGCAGAAGATATGGCTGACCATCGTCTGGGCAGTGAGATCCGTGGGGGTCTACAAGCGCCGGATCCGCAACTGCCAGAAGAGGTGGCAGGACCTTCGAGGCTGGACCCGGAGGATCGCACGGGTCCATCTGAAGCTGTCGCCTCCTCGCAGGAGGGGCGGACACCGGACCCTGACCCCCCACATGCTCAGGATCCTGGTGGTGGTCTTCCCTGATCTGGATGGGCAGCTGAAGGCCAGACAGCAGCAAGGAGGGGGTGAGTCCATGACTGCACTGTGAACTTTGTCTGCCATGCTATGTGCCCTCCTCTGGCCTGCTTTAACTTCAACAGTACATCAGTCATGTGGTCCAGGACCCATGTCCCTCAATTGTGCACTGCCCACTCCTCATCTGATACCCAGGTGTGGCCCTTGCAGTCAGGAAATTGTGTCACTTGGGTACTGTCTCCTTGCATTTTGCTTAGCTCAAGGTGGGGGGACAGCATTTGTTCCCGTAACTCTGTGGTGGGCTTCATGGGTGGGTCCATTGCCTACACAATACCTGAGTTCTGACATGTAATCTGCGTGTTACTTTGATATGTGGTCCAATTGCTGTTCTGATTCACCACATGTGCCTGGGGTATTTGGCACACACCCATGCTGCGGGTGGGAACAATGTTTGGGCCTCAGGAGTATGTATATCAAGTGTATCACACATACTTAGCCACCTGGCTACTGTCCAGGCCTCATCCCTCATTCACGTGGAGCAGGACAGTCATGCCTACTCCAGGCCATACAATACACTCTGTACTCCCACTCCCGTGTATCAGCTGACACGTTGTGCTCAGTGAAATGTACCCTCAGGTGTCTGCCACTGTGACATTGTGCTGTGGCTACGTTGTCAGGACTACTGGGGTGTTTCTCGGTTAGGGCTCAGCATGCCACCGGAGATGTGACCATAGGGGACGATACTTGTGTGACATATAGGTGTGTGATCACTTGACCGTGCAGACTGGGGTATGCGAATGCAAAGTTCAGGCAGCTGTTTCCCATTCATAGCAGATTGTGAGGTGCTCAGGTTCCGAGGGTTGTGTTTCAGGTCTCCCATATGTCCTATTGGTATGACGTGGACAAATAAGAGTTCAGATGATGTGGTTTGTGGGGGATGGACATGTGCACTTGTCAGCTCCAGGACTTGCATTCCCCATGACCTATGTTTGCGACACAGTGCAGACTGTTGTTGTCTGGCTGCCCTGCCCATGTGACTGGAGACAGTGATGTATGACTTTGCAGGCATGCCAGTGCCATGGCATTGACCTTCCTATGAGTGATCCTGCAGGGGAGTGACATGTGCTACATGCACCCCATTGTGGCATTGACTATCAGGACATGGGTGCATCATGGTGTCTGGTGCTGGTATGCATCACATGCATTTCAAAATAGACCCTGGCCATCCCTTTATCCGGATATCTGTACTGACTCAGTGGCAAAAGTTGTGATGTGTGCATGTTCACATACTTCACCGTGTTCTCTGCACTGTCCAACTACTGTGTAGGTGGTGCATGTGTCCACACTGGGGTATTGCCATCCGACAGACACCAGACAGATGGGTGCAAGGCCAGGAGGGATGTGAGTGCCATGGTTGACCATCAGACTGACAATTGGCTTCTCCTACTCTGTTTGGGCACTTTTGGCAATGTTCAACTAAGGCTGCCAGGGCTTGCTCTGTAATGTGCTGTACTTACTGTGGTGTGTGGGGTCAGTGCAGGTGACTGATGTTTGTCTGTTTCCCTATTGTTTGCAGATACATCCACGGCCACAGGAGGGGACAGCTCCACGGACCAGGAGGAGCCGCAGAGCCAGACTGGGTCAGCAGCCGAGGAGTGGTCGGAGGGACCCAGTGGCACGGAGGGTGAGGGGAGCCACACCGAGGAGTCCTCAGCACCATCCACCTCAGCTGAAGACCACAGCAGCTCAGAGGATGACTCCCTTGTGGAGGCGGGTGTCAGCTGCCACCACACCCCAGCTAGTATTGCTGTCCCCGCCCCCACCACCACCACCACCACCGCCCTCCCATCGGCTCCCATTCCAGAGGTCCGTGGAGGCTCCCATGTTCGGGAGCATGTCTCCTTCGTGCCAGGCACCGCAACCCCTGCCCCTGTGTCCCCTGCTGCCCTGAGTGAGGAGTCTGTGTACCTACTTTGCCAGCTCCATGTAGGGCAGACAGCAATGCTGAGTGTCCTCCATGCCCACACCACTCTGTTGACTCAGCTGGTGTCGTTCATGGAGGGCATCTCATCGGGCATGTCTGCCCTACAGAGGAGCAATAGGTCCATGGACTCCTCCCTGGCGGCAGCAGTGTCCCTCCTCCAACAGTCCCTCACCCCTCCTACCTCTGCCCCATCCACACTTCCTGGCACCCTACCTGTCCCAAGCACATGCACACCTGCACATTCACCCAAACACACAGACACGGGCAGCACAGACACACCCACTCCAAAAACAAGACGTGCACGCAGGCATCCTCAGGGGACTGATCCTACACCCACAGGGGATGGGGGACAGACACACACACAGGCATCCACAGTCACTCCGCAGTCCTCCGATACCTCTCCCTCCAAGGCCCCTTCCCTTGCCTCACCTGCAACCCCACCTACACAGCGGGTCTTCCTCTGTGACCTCGGCCTCTTCCCCTCCAATCCAGCTGATCCAGCATACAGGGGGAAGAGGTAGCCCACCCACACAGAGGGGAGTGCCCCTCACCCCCGGACACCCTTCCCCAGGTGCAGACCGACTGAGGCACCCATCCGCAAGTCCCCCCGGACCCGGAAGAACAAGACCCCGCCGCCGCCCTGCAGCTCAACCACCAGGTCTCCTTCCTCCATCCCTCAGGCCCCCACTCCACAGGTGCCCCCACCACACCCTGCCCCAGGTTCCCCCACCCACAGATACACCATCCCCAAAATGATCAGGCCTTCTCCCCCTGCCACTTGCTCTTCCAGCACCACAACCCCGCTGCGCATGTCTGTGCCACTGGTGTGGAGACGGTGTCTACCCTCTCTGTCCTGCCCACCTTACCTGAACCCCATTCTACTCCCCTGGAGATAGGCACTGCAGTGGAGTCCACTACCACCCCGTCTAACTTGGGCACTGCAGTGGTGAACCTGTCCACTCCATCTGCCCAGCCCACTGCAGTCGTGCCGGCACCCACACCATCTGAGTCATGCCCCCCAGTTGTGCCAGCACACACCATGTCAGACACCTCCACTGCAGTTGTCAGTGACTCTCCAGCACCCACCACCCCTTCCCTGCCTCCTTCTGGTGAGCCCTGATCCTGTCCCTGCGGTGCCTGGCCTGCCCCCCCGTATGCCCCTCCGAGGGGGATGTCCCTGGGGTGTAGCATTGCAGGCATGCGAAGGGTGACATCTGCCACTGTCACCCTGTTTGGACTTTGTTGTGGACTGGCCATTGGCCTTTGTTGTATTTCAGGACTTTAACTCCGTTAACACACAAATGCTGAATAAAGCTACTTTCTGTTCTCTAGTGGTTTTGCTTCTGATGTACATGATGTTGATGTTGCTAACCGTGCCCTTGCTGCAGTGATGGTGAGTTTTGATCTCAGGCAAAAGAAGTGTTACTGTGCATGTGTCCTATCCTGGTGTGTATCCATGTCATCCTTTGCAGCAATATGAGGGTGTCATGTTTTCAAAATTTGGCAATGGGATTTCCTACTTTTATTTGCAATATCACATCTGTGGCTTACACCCCTGCACATCTGTTGTGCTTGCCATTGTTCAATTTGTCTATTTCCCTGACTGTGTGACCATCTCCACTGGACATGCAAGTTTGGGCATCAATGGGGAAGGACTCATCTGTGTTATCAGTGCAACTTGCTATACATGTGTGTTGGATCTGTGCAGATGATTTCGGTGACATTCCCATGACCAGGCTGATGTGACGTGAGCCTTCATTTTGTGCTAATTGTTGACTGAGTGACCAAGTGTTCTGCTGACATGATAGAGCCCTGCAGAGACAACGTATGGCACAGCTTTCCTTACACAGGAGTGGAGTCCCCTCATGGCAGTGTGTAATTCTGTGACATTGCCTGGGCACAAGGTGTGTGTTGTGTGAGCATGTCTGTGTGTGTTCACTTCCATTTTGCTAGGCAGGCTGGGATCCCTAGTGATGTTCCTGTTTGTGATGCTTGCTGAGTTGACCTATGTTCCCCCAAGTCATCTCCCTGGGTTCTCTGTGATGTGGGTGCATGGCACATTACTGGTCATCAGGGTGTCACCCATAGGTGTGTTTGCTGTCAGGGCTGAGTTTGTGGGCAAACGCAGATGGGACACAGTCAGGATTCCCCTTGGCACTTGTTGGTTACACCGGTCATGTAATTTCCAGTTTGTGTTAGCTTTCAGTGATTGTGACACGTTGTGTGTGTGACTGTTGCCACTCCTCAGGGTCAGAGCTGCAATGTTGGAAGTTGTCTATGTGTGTTCTTTGTGGGTGACCTTGACTTCTTCATTGGTGTGTGTCTGTGGCCGGGATCCCATTGGTTGTTGTGGTATTGACGTCATGTCCATGTACGGCGTTCTGTGCAGTGTGTCAGACATTCACGAGTCTTGTTGACTGGCCATGTGTGATGGGTTTCTGCACCTTAGTTGCCACCGCCACCCCTGGGATTGTCATGGGTGCATGTGCAATGTCACCAGTGCATGTGAGCTTCACTGCTGCACATTGGTGGAGATCATGGTGTGTGGTGTTGAGTGTGTGCAGATGAGAGTTGTTGCACGTCTGGACCCCTGCCTCCATGTTGGCCTTGGCTGACAGGCCATGCTGATAGATTTGTGCTTGTGTAGGTGTGATGGTAGTTTGTTGCTCAGGACACATGACTGTGGTTCACAGCGTGAACGACATCTAGCTTTGTCATCACAGTGGAATTGTCATGCAGGCCAGTGTCACCACAATGTGGGGACCCTGGGGGTGGTGCTGTGGTGGGTCTGTGTCTTGCTGTGTTAATTGCTGTTCCCACAAGCCTGTGTGACCTGTGTAATTTGGGCTCCCTCTCATCTAACAATGCATGATTGCCCACAGAGGGTATTCGGACCCATGAGTTTCTTTTGTGTGGCACTGTATGCACATCTGTGTGATTGGTATTCAGGCCTCCTCATGTGTTGTGTGGTTGCCTGGGGATACTGGCACCCCCCCCTCACCTGTTGTGTTTAATTTGCAGTGTGGGGCTGCCTGTTTGTGTTTGTGCATCTGCACCACTGCATTGGCATATCTTCGGTGTGCCATTGGCTGTATGTTGTTTAGTGGGTTCCCCCTGCTGTCCCTGGGACTCCTAGGTCATCAGTCAGCACAATGATCATTGTTTGTGTGTCCCATTGCTGCCATGGTATGGTATTTGTTCACCTCACATCTACAGTCTCCACAGGATATCTACATTTGTGTGCCCATTGGTGCAAATATGTGGGTCTGCATTATGATGGTCACTTCTGTCATTGTGTCATTGATTAATGTTGACAGTGTCAGCCCCCATGGGTGATGTTTGTCTGCACATGGCCAAAGGTATGTCTTCTTTGCACTGCACTGTTTGCCTCCCCGAATCTATGTTGCTATGGGACACAAGCACTACTTTGCCACTGATGTGTTTGTTGTTCTGTGACCAGGAATCATGCATGCAGTTTGGCAGTTGCAGCTTTTTCAATGTCAACACTTACCTTTTGATCACTGTGATGATGGGGGCTTGGACCCCATTGCCACAATGTTCAAAATGTGCTTCAGCTATGGACCCCACACTTACCTTTTGGTCACTGTGATGATGGGGGCTTAGACCCCATTGCCACAATGTTCAAAATGTGCTTCAGCTATGGACCCCACACTTACCTTTTGGTCACTGTGATGATGGGGGCTTAGACCCCATTGCCACAATGTTCAAAATGTGCTTCAGCTATGGACCCCACACTTACCTTTTGGTCACTGTGATGATGGGGGCTTAGACCCCATTGCCACAATGTTCAAAATGTGCTTCAGCTATGGACCCCACACTTACCTTTTGGTCACTGTGATGATGGGGGCTTAGACCCCATTGCCACAATGTTCAAAATGTGCTTCAGCTATGGACCCCACACTTACCTTTTGGTCACTGTGATGATGGGGGCTGGACCCCATTGCCACAGTGGTCAGGGTCTGCTTGCATTGTGGAGGCCACACACATTTATGTGTGACACATGTGATAGGGGGTCACATTGTATGTTCAATGTCATGTTCAGTGTTGTAGGCATTTGACACAGTCTACACACGCTTGTCATGGTGTTGGGAGGCTGTTTTTTTCTTACATTCCTTATGTTGGAGTATGCTGGTTGTGTCATGCATTACCCATCCTATGAGTAGGGGTGGTGTGGGTGGTAGGCATCCAGCCCCCATGGGTAGGGGTGGTGGTAGTGGTAGGCATCCAGCCCCCATGGGTAGGGGTGGTGGTAGTGGTAGGCATCCAGCCCCCATGGGTAGGGGTGGTGGTAGTGGTAGGCATCCAGCCCCCCATGGGTAGGGGTGGTGGTAGTGGTAGGCATCCAGCCCCCATGGGTAGGGGTGGTGGTAGTGGTAGGCATCTAGCCCCCATGGGTAGGGGTGGTAGTAGTGACAGGTATCCAGCCCCCCTGAGTAGGGGTGGTGGTAGTGGTAGGCATCCAGCCCCCGTGGGTAGGGGTGGTAGTAGTGACAGGTATCCAGCAACCCCTGAGTAGGGGTGGTGGTAGTGGTAGGCATCCAGCCCCCCATGGGTAGGGGTGGTAGTAGTGACAGGCATCCAGACCTCCCTGAGTAGGGGTGGTAGTAGTGGTAGGCATCCAGCCCCCCATGGGTAGGGGTGGTGGTAGTGGTTGGCATCCAGCCCCCCATGGGTAGAGGTGGTGGTAGTGGTAGGCATCCAGCCCCCCATGGGTAGGGGTGGTGGTAGTGGTAGGCATCCAGACCCCCCTGAGTAGGGGTGGTAGTAGTGGTAGGCATCCAGCCCCCCATGGGTAGGGGTGGTGGTAGTGGTAGGCATCCAGCCCCCCATGGGTAGGGGTGGTATTAGTGACAGGCATCCAGACCTCTCTGAGTAGGGGTGGTAGTAGTGGTAGGCATCCAGCCCCTCATGGGTAGGGGTGGTGGTAGTGGTAGGTATCCAGCCCACCATGGGTAGGGGTGGTGGTAGTGGTAGGCATCCAGCCCCCCATGGGTAGGGGTGGTGGTAGTGGTAGGCATCCAGACCCCCCTGAGTAGGGGTGGTAGTAGTGGTAGGCATCCAGCCCCCCATGGGTAGGGGTGGTGGTAGTGGTAGGCATCCAGCCCCCCATGGGTAGGGGTGGTGGTAGTGGTAGGCATCCAGCCCCCCATGGGTAGGGATGGTAGTAGTGGTAGGCATCCAGACCCCCCTGAGTAGGGGTGGTGGTAGTGACAGGCATCCAGACCCCCATGGGTAGGGGTGGTAGTAGTGACAGGCATCCAGCCCCCCCTGAGTAGGGGTGGTGGTAGTGGTGGCATCCAGCCCCCCATGGGTAGGGGTGGTAGTAGTGACAGGCATCCAGACCTCCCTGAGTAGGGGTGGTGGTAGTGGTAGGCATCCAGCCCCCCATGGGTAGGGGTGGTGGTAGTGGTAGGCATCCAGCCCCCTATGGGTAGGTATGGTAGTAGTGGTAGGCATCCAGCCCCCCATGGGTAGGTATGGTAGTAGTGGTAGGCATCCAGCCCCCCATGGGTAGGAGTGTTAGTAGTGACAGGCATCCAGCCCCCCATGGGTAGGGGTGGTAGTAGTGACAGGCATCCAGCCCCCCCTGAGTAGGGGTGGTAGTAGTGGTAGGCATCCAGCCCCCCATGGGTAGGGGTGTTAGTAGTGACAGGTATCCAGCCCCCCCTGAGTAGGGGTGGTGGTAGTGGTAGGCATCCAGCCCCCCATGGGTAGGGGTGGTGGTAGTGGTAGGCATCCAGCCCCCCATGGGTAGGGGTGGTAGTGGTGACAGGTATCTAGCCCCCCATGGGTAGGGGTGGTAGTAGTGACAGGTATCCAGCCCCCCCTGAGTAGGGGTGGTGGTAGTGGTAGGCATCCAGCCCCCCCATGGGTAGGGGTGGTAGTAGTGACAGGTATCCAGCCCCCCCTGAGTAGGGGTGGTGGTAGTGGTAGGCATCCAGCCCCCCATGGGTAGGGGTGGTAGTAGTGGTAGGCATCAAGGCCCCTATGGGTGTATATGGAATTGGTGATAGCCATCCTGCCCCTATGGTTCTGCTGTTGCTGGTGTGAGTCATTTCTGCATCCCTATGTGTGTGTGTTGTATGTCTGGTACGTGTAGTTTGTTTGTGTGGTGGGTGTTTGACTTACCTTCTGCGCCGTACGCGTCCCTACCAGTTCCGGTAATAGATGTAGAGTATTGGTAGGACCTGCGTGATGGGATTCATGGTTGGTTCGTTTCGTTCGTCTTTCTCGCTGCTTCGTCTCGTCCTCGTGGCTGGCGTGTTCGTCTCGTAGCCGTGGATCGTCTTGTTGCGCGAATCGGAGCTTATGTGCGCCTCTCCCGGATGCTCTGACGTGCCGTGCGTAGCGACGGGTTCGGCGCGTACGGAGTGCGCATCGTACTAGTCCGGCCGGAGGGTGCTGTATTTTTGATTCCTTGCGACTCGATTCTGCGTTTACTGATCCGGCTCGGGCGGTGAACAGGAGCTGAATTGGGTGAGTACAGCTGGGTCGGGATCCGGGCAGTTGTGCGCATCGTACTTGTTCGTTCGGTCACATGTTCGGATCGGTCGGGAAACACGCGTTCGGCTTGTTTTTTTTCCGGCCGAATGGTGTTAGGTGCGCTTCCGGCCGAGATCAGATTCGGCCCCAGAGTCGGAGGTGCACCGGTAGTGCATTCCAGAGGGTAGGGGCTATGTGGGAGAAAGCTTTTCCTCCCAAGCGCTCTTTATTATAACGAGGAGTGACAAGGAGAGATTTGGATCCTGAGCGAAGAGATCAGGTCGGCAGGTAGTTGGTCAATTTCTTCGCTAAATAGCTGGGGCATTTTCCATTCAGAGATTTGTGCACAATGCAACAAATCTTAAACTTGATTCGCATTCGTATTGTCAGCCAGTGTAGCTGTCCTAGAAGGGGCAGAGAAGAAGTTCGAGGGGGGCGGTTGGTTACCAAACGGGCAGCGGTCTTCTGAACTACTTGCAGCCTATTCAAAGATGCTTCATTTGCTGAAATCAACTAGGAATTGCAATAATCTAGCCAGCTTAACACTAGTGCCTGGATAAGTGTTTTTCACGTGTGTAGTGGCAGAAAGGGGAATACCTTCCTTAGAAGCCCAAGCACGTAAAAGCATGACCCGACAGTCATTGTCGCGTGCTCTTTCATAGTCAACTTCTGGTCCAAGCGGTCACCCAAGTTTTTTGCCACTAGTTTTGGCGTAGGTGCGGTGCCCATTTCCTCGGGCCTCCACTCAGGAGACCACCTCAACATTGCCTCGCCAAACTGCATTATCTCCGTTTTCCCTGCATTAAGCTGGAGAAAATTATTTCGCATCCAGCTTACAATGGAGCGCATACCCTCTGCAAAGATTACCTGGGCATTGGGATTGTTCTTGTCAAAAGAGAATAGAAGCTGAGTATCATCAGCATAGGACGTAGGAACAAAGCCTGAGTTCTTTAGCAATCTTGCTAAGGGGGCAACATAAATGTTGAATAAAGTGGGACTCAAGCAGGAGCCCTGCGGCATTCCCTTAGTCAATTTTGTGGTTTTAGAACGGAACGAGCCCAGATTTAAAGTTTGAGTTCTGTTAGAAAACTCATCATCCATTCCAAAGCACTCCCATGGATGCCAATTTCCCCAAGCCTCCTGAGCAAGGTCTGATGCGAGATAGTATCGAAGGCTGCCGATAAGTCAAGCAACACCAGCAGCACTGCTTGTCCGTTGTCTTGGGACATTCTGATGTTGTCAGTAACTTCAATCAAGGCAGTCTCCGTACTGTGTCTGGGTCGAAAGCCCGACTGAGATGCATCAAGGCAGTTTGAGGCTTCGACAAAATCAGACAAATGCGTGTTCACATGCTTTTCTAGTACCTTGCTCAGGAGAGGTAATAACGAGATGGGACGGTAGTTGGATATATCCTCCATAATTAATTTTCAATCAATCAATTAATATAAATTAACAACTAATTGTTAATTAATCAAAAATAGATTACTTCTACCCATTACCCTTATAAACCCCACAACCTGCACCTAAAAAAAATTACACAATTACCATAATTAATTATCAATTAATTAATTAATATTAATTAACAACCAATTAATAATTAATTACAAATTAATTACTTCCCACAATTAACGTTATAAAATCTAAATTAAATAAATTTAAAAAAATCATTCATTTATTATAATTAAATTACTTCCCACCCTATTCCCCTATAAACCCACAGCCCGCTACGGAACTAAAAAATGCAAAATGTAATTAAAATAAAATTCATAACTACTAAAAATGTAACACATATATTAAAAAACATAAACAATACTTATACAAAAAAACATACATCACATACATTTAAAATATAAACTAAAATACATAACACTAATTAAAAAATCGATATTTTAAACATCTATATTTTTGCAAACAATATTATTGACTTCTATATTTTTAAAAACGATATTTCTTACCTTAAAGTCGATATTCTTGACCACGATATTCTTGCTGTTGATATTTCTTAATCACGATATTTCCAACTCGACATCTGTGGAAGTCGCCATTTCCAACTCGATATTCTGTCTCAGCCCCAACAATTATTAAGCATATGTTTGTGAGCTAATTGTTCGAATTGTGGTTTTGATCGTCATTTTTAAAAAAAAAAGTCCTGATGTGAGTTTTAACCCACATTCAAGGGCGTAGTGAAGCACCCGCTATACCAGCTTCAACGGGGTTTGAGTAACTTGCTCTTATTGGTCTATAATATACTTTGAGCTGCGAACTGAGGCCACAAGATAGCAGCTAATAAATGTGGCAGGAAAGAAGCTAACATGACAGAGCTGTGGATTGGGAGTAAAGGGGAACCAAAGGGCCCGTACCCTTGACAGAATTAAATAAAAAAGATGAAAATGGCAAAGAAATGAAGCGAGAATCCAATGGAGTGAGGGAACAAGAAATAGGAAAAGGCAGAAGATTGCAAAGAAGTAAAAAAAAAGATCGTCAGAATGGAAACATGATTGAAAGAAATAAAAAAGGGCTCTTACTTGCATGGCCGTGACTGCATGCCACTGTCCTAAAGGCGTGTCCATAACAACCCATGAATTAAACAAAATAATAACTTTGCAAGTTTACTGTAGTTGCATACACGTGCTTTGTAATAAGTCGCAAGTAACAGATTCTAGGTACACACCTAGTACATTTTACTTTGGGGTCGTGTCCCTTTTGTAGCACAGCCTGAAACAAAATCCATTTTTGCATTTAGTAAGCCATGCAAGTTGATTATGTAGTTTTGCGCAGTTTAAAATACAGAGTAACGGAAAGCAGTGCATACCTCTGAAGTGCATTATTTTGCATTGGGTAGACGTTACATGGATGGAGTATGGGCGTTCCTGTTCATCCACCCATACATTTTGACACAAACCCAGAGATATGAAGACTTGTAATCCGAGTTTGGTGCCATAATAGTGTCTCTACCCGACAGAGGCGTAAAGAGAAGAAACATCTTCATTTCTTCCTGTTACCTCCTCTTTCCACACGTGATGCACTCTGCATCACACATAGAAAGAGGAATATGCCTCTAAAGATTGATTTTGTGCAGGAAAGTATGCCTTCCTGCATAAAATTAATCCTGTTCATAATTGATGTATGGCACAAGGGTGCCTGCGCTAGCACTAGACAGCGCACATAGGGGAATCTTGGTAAATATAGCGATGCTTAGCTTTCTCCTGTCCATGCAACACAGCAACTTGCCTTGCTGCACTGCTTTGTGTGAACTATTAGTAAATATGCCCCTAAATACTTTCTACAGAGTTGGGGGGAAATGATGGGAGGAGTCATGCGCATTGCGCACATGTAAACACTACACACTCCTCTTATAGCTTCTTGGTGCAAAGTTAAAGCATAATTTTTTTAATCAGTTCATGTATGTAAAAGCCATACCTGCTGGTATTTTTAGCACCTACTAGTTGGCCTGGGGTGGCTGTTCTAAAATTGCTGGTTGGCAAAAACCCTCTGATATGATAGATCAGATACTGCCACAATTATCTCAATCCCTAAACAAATGGTGAAAGGCTTAAAATGTAGGTTCTGCTATGTTAAATAAATATAGACTAAATAAATGCAGAACACTTAATTCACTTGACTGCACCTACTATAAAAAAACCTGGGCGAATAAATAAAATACGTAACTACAAGTGAACAGTGGCAGTAACTTGGGCCAACTATGGCAAAAAATACGATAAGGGGGATTGGAAGGAGGGTGATAGCAGAAGAGTCTTCTCCCTGCCATTCCATCTGAAAGAGGTGTACCATGTAAACAAGAAGAATCATGGCATATGTACTCCATTGCTAAATCGCTGCCAGTTTAGTGGACTCACATTGGAGTTTTCTTTCTATTACCATTGAGGGTGATGGGGCCTTTGCATCTTCGTCTTCAGGTGTAATCATTAGATAACCCCTACAACTGGTCGTATGAACCTTTATTCGTCAACGTGGTGAAATTAAAAGGAGCAATCATTGACATCAAATCTTAAAATTCTTTGGAATCATTTAGCACTTTTGATAATCAATAAAGGGAGTTGTTGTGAGTTAAAGGGTTTTATTAACAATTCCAGTAAGATCAGTTTGTTTATGCAGTAAATATTGGTCTGTAGTCA
This sequence comes from Calotriton arnoldi, assembly GCA_963921515.1. NCBI lineage: Eukaryota > Metazoa > Chordata > Amphibia > Caudata > Salamandridae > Calotriton > Calotriton arnoldi. Next base: position 792,625 of record CAWUFW010005141.1, read on the forward strand.
TCATTGTTAAAAACTCAAATAATCCCTTAGTATTTCAAAACAAGGTAAAATACTAAGGGACTCATTACGAATACGGCGGTCCGGTGATCCGACAGCCCCATTACGAGTTTGGCGGTTGGACCGCCAAAGGACCACTGCAACTGTCAGGGATCTGTGATCCCTCGGCAGTGTTGCAGGGGTGTGAGGCCGCAATATGCTGGTGGTGCCACTGCGGCACTGCCAAGCATATTAAGAGTTTCCTCACATCCACCCTTTTCATGGCGGTGAGCCTGCCATGATAAAAGTGGCGGTGAGGAAGCTAAGCCCTGTTGCCTTTGGGCCAGGGGATGCATGCAGGGGGGCACATGTTGTGCCCCCTTTATGCGTTCACCTCCAGTTCTTGCACGGTATGGACTGCCCAGTCTATGCTGTGCAGGAATGTGCTTTGGCACTCCCTTTGCAGTGCCTTTCTAAAACACAGCCATGGGACTGCCCAAGCACCGCCAGCCAGACCAGGATTAAACTCCTAACCTGGCGGGCAGTGCGTGGACGGCTTTGGTGGTCTCGCAGAGGGGCACTGGTGTGCGGCCCGCTACAAGACCACCAAAGCCGTAATCAGGCCCTAAAATTGTAAATATCACAAATAATATTGAGATAATACAGCAAGCATGTTCCCTAAAGGAATTTCCCTTCTTAAATTAAGGATAACAACTGCAATTAATTTAAGCCGGAGTAAAGACTTCTGATGAGAAAATATGATGCATAAGAATGAAGCTTTCACATTTAAGCACAGGCAATTTCCAACTGGAAGGTATTCTCAGCTATAAATCAGCAGACATTTCTCTAAAAGAAACAGTTAAAAGGGAATCTGTTCTGAAGAGAGATAAGCTCACAGATCTCAGTAAAGAGTCCAGATTACTCACAAGACTTGAAGCCAGGGTGTCCAGAGAAAAGTGAGAATGTGAATGAGAGAATGAATCTATCTACTTTAGGAACACGCTAATATAAATCTGTAAGGACACAAATTGTAACACCTGATACATTGCCCATTCTCAGTGTCCAATAATATTTCATTAAACCATATGTCGTGTAGTTCCTAATAATACATAGGATCTGCGCGTTTAGACAACATAAACCAAGGGATTGGTGTCCAGACTGATTCCAGACACCCCCAAAGGATATGTTAGCCTTTAGATCAGCTAGCTCACAGTGCCACCATAAGCCCCCTAACTTTACCAAGGAGTGAATAGTTTTGGCAGCTATCGAACATGACAACTCTTGATCCTTCAGGGATCGTGGAAACAGCGCAGTGCTTTTTGCTCAGTTAATCGTGCCTACTTGGTCTCAGAGAGATATACAGAATAAACGATGGGGACGTTTTCAATAAGCATTTGCTGTGACAATCATTAGAAAGAAACAGATATATAAGATCACAAGCACCACATAAAAGGTAAAATTCTACCATTGTGCTAAGACAGTAAATATATGCAGGCATATCGATACATGGCCGTAATCGAGCTTACTCCTACGATGCAAACCCTTTCTAAGTGTACCTGAGTGTACCTAGCATGTATGTGGGTGTAAAGCCAAAAATCCCCTAGGAAAGAGCCAACCCCATTACCTGATGGGAGAGAACGAAGGACCCCGTCTTGGTCTCGATTTGGACACCCCGCAAGGGATGTCAGACCACTGCGTGCTGGAGCTTCTGCAGGCCGGAATCTCAGAGTCTAGTGTAGCGTGAAAGCTTCTCCTCTTGTTCCCCAGTGAAGATGTGGTTCTTTTATACCCACAAAATACCCTCAGGGGTTCTACCTAGATATGAAATGGCTTTCCATTGTATATAGTGGACCTGTCTAACCAAGCATGACGTTAGCAGTGACTTTTGTACAGAGTTATTATACAGAAGATGGTAATCCTGCTGTGTACGTCCTGGGCAGGGGATTAAGATATGATACTAGGAATCCTCATGCATGATAAATGAGGATAGTTTCGGAGAAAACTGATCGACATTTATTCAACACATAACTAGGCAAAAGGTCAGTGCCAGAACCGCTATGTAGAGCAAGGTAGGACGAATGTAGGTAAAAGGTTGTGTAGCTACCTAAGCCTATATTGGGGTACACTGGGGCTCATAACACCTGGGAGCAGGTAAACTTCCTAGTTTCTCACATCTTCACAATAGACCACAGAAACAAGTCCTTGAAAAGATACTTCATCCACATCTTGTGATTCAAGTAGTCCTTCCCAAGTGTCATATTTCCTGTGAGAACCTCACTATTAGTTGTCTAATACATAACAAATGCCTATTCACTTGCTAACGGAAGTTCTGGAAAGTTACAGCATCTGCAGTGAGAGAGAAAAACATATCATGCAAAACAACAGTTCAATGTGGAAAACAGGCCTTTCAATGCTATTGTATAAATCGATGTTAATATGGGATTATTTGTCAGGCTAATTTAAATCAATACATTATGTTATTCCATGTGTATGCTTGCAATGACTAAGTATGACTACCCACTACACGTTTTGCATTTATTAAAACATTAGTTTTTTTGCAAAAGCTTTTGCACTTTCTATTTGAATGTGTTTTTATTTTTAAATGAAGAAGATTTGCTTTAGCACCATGAGAGAAACAAGCATAGGAGTCATTGAGAGTAGCGGGTGCGTGTAGTTTGTAAAGGTGGACCTAATGCCTTGTTAGACATACTCTGACTGAGGTACCCTGAGGGTGTGTGATGACTTGGTTAAGAGAGGAATAGGGATGGTTGTGTAGTCCTTCCTCTATGTTGCTGGCTCTAAATTGTTCTAGGCAGAGGGAGGCACAGAGGACTCTGCAGCCCTATTAGACTGGTGGAGTCATGGGTGCTCTGCAGCTACGCTCATGGCAAAAAACAATACCAGTGGTCAAGTGATGTAAAAGCGGCAGTCAAAGCAACAAACTACTTTATTCTCCTTGTACCCAATGCAAAGTCGTTGTCATAATATAAACATCCTCAAAATGCCACGGGCATGACTGAAAATCCATCTTACTAACTGTCTCTAACTCAACAAAAACTAAAAGTGTCTGTAGCGAGACCAAAAAAGAATGGTTCAGCATGAGAGAAAATTAGGTGAGTGTAGAAGGATATATGACAGTCAGTGTCAAGTAAAGGAAACAAATATGCTTTCAAAGAATAGATTACTGGTGTTAAGTGGTGAAAGTAAGAAAAATAGGTTATTAGTTGGGGAGGATGTGAGTCCTACCCAAGTAATAAGCCCCAAAATCCTGTTACGGTTAAACACAAAGTTTCAATAATTGAAACCAAGGTTTATATCTTTGTAGCTATGGCACAGAGCAGACAGGCTTAACTTAAGAAAATTTGAAAAGTATTTAGCAACACTAAAACAGTCACAACACAACTTAATAAAATCCCACAACCAATTTCTAGATATAAAAAAATAAGTTAACAAGGAACATGTAACCAAAATGAGAAAGAAATCCAATAAAAGGGACAGAAAATATAAATTTTTACATTTTTAAGGTAAAAAGCACCAAGAAAAAGTAAGGTGGCAACTAAAAATTAATGTTCACGATTGACCGGCACCCAGGAACAATTTCACGCCTACCCCGATTGAGTGCAGGTTAGATACACCAGGCGGTTCATCCCAGTCAAAGCTTTAACTTCATCTTTTTAGCCTCTAGAAAGTTTAACTTAGTCTTTTTTTATTAAAGTTGAAATCCTCCAGCTGGGCCAGTTCTCTGAAAGCCGGATAGCCAAAGGATGAGTTCCGACAGAAGCCACTGGTTTTGGCTGGAAAAGCACAGATCAAGAGAAATTTAAATTTTATGGGCAACAAGTCCTCATGTCAGGGAAATACGTTTTGTGCATTTGCCCATTCAAGTTTCTAATATATTTTATGGGGATCAAAATCCTCCAGTGGGGTAAACCTAAAGCTGTATCCAATTAATTTGTATCATAATTAGATACCTATGCTGCGAGAGCCCACTAAAGCTCTGGAGCTCTTGTAAGTCCAAAATTGTTCTACATTTCAACTTTTCAGACTTTCTTGAGCAGTTCCTCTTAATCACGTCTAAGGCTCCCAGGACCTCAGGGACAGTACTTATAGGCCAGGACACACTCTAGCAGAGGACAGCAAGGTCCATCAAGGTCTAGCTGGAAATGGTCCACTGATCACTCGTGGAAAAAGGGCCTCCTTCAGCTTGTCATGTCCCTGTATCTACACAGGAGGTCCGCCATCTGACCGTTGGAGTCCACTTCTTACTTCTTAGTACAAGTGGGAGCACATCCAGCCTTTCAGGCCTCCTCTCAGGTTAAGACAGCCTGTTTAGGCCTCTTCTGTTATGTCAGAGGTCCAGAAAGCATTCTGAGGAGCTGGGGGTGCTACTTTTGTTCAATTCACTAGCCAGTGGGTGGGGCTAACTACTGTACACTTCCTGATGAATGGATAAAAAATTCCCAGGGGCAAAACCTTCCCAATTTGCAGCACATTCTGTTTGCCTCACTGCAAACTGTCCCACAGTGCACCATTTTCAATAAAATACAACATGGCAACATCTTTTTGCTCTTGGAGGGAGTTTGTGGTACACCTATGGGTGTATTTAAGGTAATGAGCATTTAACTTCAACAGCTGATTCTTGAGCCAGCTTCCTACTTCTCTGAAACTAAAGCAAGGAGGCTTAAATGTGTATTGGGATCAAAAGACCCCTCTCTTCCAGGATTCCCCTATCACTAAATTACAAAAGGTCAGGTCTCCTCCGGGTCCCTCTTAGGTTAGTGAAACTCCTGGACACTTTTAAACCACCCTGCTTTGTTAAAGCTGAGTCACATTCCTTCTCCGAGCCCTCCTGCTAGGTCTAAACCAATGTCTCTACTCTGAGAGAAGTATTTCACACCTAATCAAAGTAGCACTGATAGGAAAGCTGCAGGTAGGCCAATGCTAATTAGTCCACATTGGCTTCCGGCAGATAAACTATGAATTTTTCAAGGTTATTTTTCCTGTACATTGTTCAAAACTCCAAATTTGCCATTGAATTGGATTTTAATAAATATATAAAATAGTGGTTGTGCCTTCTGTGCAGCTTATTCCAAACCAATTATACAGAGTTAACATATTAACTGAACTTTAGATTTTTCTTCATAGAACCAGCTACTTCCCTCACAGTGTAAATAGCTTTCAGGGACTATTGGTAGGAACAAGCAAACATTACATTCTTACAGGTTCCACTTTTAAATATCTGACACCCTACCTTGTGAGATACAAGTTCCACAAAGAAGTGACTTGCTTTTTATTTGAAAGCAGGGTTTCCCTCCTTTCAAAGGTATAATTATGACAGGTTTGCCTGAAGGTCTAAAAGCTGTAGGAGCCAGTCTATGTTTGGAGGCCTGAAGCCATGTTTTCTTTGTCAGCCTAGTGAATGGCTCATAGGAGTTGCAGTACATAGGTGTCATTTAACTTTATATGCTGTTGGTGTATTTTCTTACACCATATACTTTGTACTTACTGAAACGTTAATATGCCAATTGGGGATTAGCCAACTTTGCCATATTTTAGGGGTCAGAGCACCCGCAGTGGTGACTAGACAGTAGTTCCCCAGTATGCAGAGCAGCATCAGTCCACAGAAAATAGTGGAGACAATGCAAAAAGAAGCACTTTCTCACTGTGACAGTAAATCAATCTATCAATCAATCAAGTAGTATTTGTATAGCATGGCTAATCACCCCGGGGGGCTATACAGGCACTGTACATTCAACAGAAAAGGATGTAGTTTGAGGAGCTGGAGAACTGAACACATGTGAAATCTAAAAAAGTTAAATATGGTTTTTCATGTAAATTAAAAGTGGTAACAGATGGATCATGATAGCATTCTGTACACATTTGAAGTAAATACAACCGGACCATCTAACATAAAAACATGAGCGGTAATTATATAAAATTTGAAAAATATGTATGATGTTTGTCTTTTCTAATTGTATAACTTTCGATGTGAGATAAACAAAACATTATGGCAACACTATCTTAAGCAAATCGTAGAATAATAAGTACATTGGTTTAAAAAGGGATCATATACCACAAAGTAATAGACAGAGAAGTCACAGAGCCCTTCCTAGCATACATTTTTATGTTTCTGTCACCCTAGGGAAGGCTAAAATTGACAACGTTGTGTTCCAAGCCATAATCTAGTGAAGCAATTTACAAAGTATTTGCAAGTAAGACTTTGAGTTGAACACTGTTACCTATTATTATGGTCCTATATAAATATATCTTGAGATATACTTAAGTTGAGTAAATGTGTACATCTTTACAAACATTTTTTTCTTGCGATGATTTAATCATTGTGTTTCTTTGTTGTAGATGTGTTGATCCAGATCTTAAATCACTTGCAGTTGGCATCCACACACTCATTATGAGAACGTTAGGTAAGACAAGTGGATTGTGGGGAAGTGGTGTGCCCAGTACTAGAACATTTAGGTTTATGGAGTATATTAGATAACATGTTGAATGAATATAGCAAAGCTATCAATGACATTTTTATTTTAGGATTTTATTAGCCGGCGTGTGCATAATGTTACATTGTCAATATTGCACAATTTCAGCTAGTGAAATATTAGTTAAGAGATTTTTATTTTTTAGTCCCTGATTTAATTGCGGTCTGCCAACTACATGATTTGAGCATTTGTTTGTGCATGTTTGCGTGACAACAATGTCTTCTAAAAGTAAAAATTTGTACTAAATAATCCAGCGGTCTTTATTTGTCACCAACCACAAAATAATGGATACTTGTTACGTTATATTATGTTAATTGTATTTGTTAAGCACACAAGGGGTCTCACGGTGCTCTAGCACCTTCACAGCTCAGATTAAAATAAGGTAGAGGTTAAACAGCCAGGTTTTATGAGATTTTTTAAATAAAACGAAATTTGGACAAGTGCGAAGCTGCAAAGATAGCTGATTCCAATATTTGGTGGCCAAAAAAGAGAAAGAGCAGCTTCCATGTCTGGCTGAACGGATGCGCCTAGGGCATAGACGGATCTGAGGTTGCAGCTTGATATATATGGCAGTTACTTAACTTGCAAGTATCCTGGGCCACTGCCGGATAAGGATTTGTAGACCAAGCATAGAAGCTTAAAGAGAGCACACTTCTACATGGGAAGCCAGTGTAGGGCTCTGAGGGTGGATTCAGAAGGAGAGCAGGGTGGAAGGCTACACGGGCTGCCGTATTTTGTACAACTTGGAGCTTGGCAAAAAGGCCTTCATTTATTGCAACCATCAGAGCGTTTCTGTAGTCCAGGTGACTAACGATAAGTGCCTGGGTGAGTGACTTCCTAGTGTGAAGAGGTAGTCATTGGACAGCTTTCCTAAGCATGCTCGTCAGGCCAAAACATGTGCCTGAGATCGAGTTCACCTGTTCTTTCATGGAGAGGTTTTCATCAATTAGGACACCTTGGGGCATATTCACAAGGACCTACCACCGATTTATCTCCACCTTAACCCATCAAAAGTGGAGATAGATTTAACACCCCATTCACAAGCGGGTGCAAACTGCAGACATCGCCAGTATTCCCGCGACAACTGCCCCAAAATTTATTTCCACGGTGGACACCACCAACTAACCCTAATGAGATGCAGAGTAGGCGTTCCCGTGCAAAAACACACGAAAAAAACACCACACCACTTTCACAATGAACTGCCAGATCCGCGATGCGAACCAAAAACAGGCAATAAGCCGCGGTAGCAGCAGGGATTTAACACCTGCCTTTTGCTGGTGTTAAGCAGGACGACTACCTGCAGCATGAAAGGGAGCCCAGCCAAGAGCCACATCTGAAGACCCAAAGATGCCATGGAGACAATGATCATGCAGCTCCGAGACCCATGAGGGCCACAACACCCACCCCCACCCAACCCAGGCCAGCCACCACCCCCAGGACCCGTCCCCCCCCGGGAACACCACAGAGGCAGCGTACACAAAGACAGCGGACCCACCTGAAACGCACCTGCCGCCCAGACCCAACACCAGAGGAGGACATTGCCCACTACAGGCCCAAAAGGACAACCATCCCCCGCATCCTGACCCACATCCCCCACCTGCTGACGGTACCAACCCAGCGGACAACCAACATCCCTCCGCAAACAAAGCTTCCTGCTGCGCAGCACATGTCGGCCTCTGGTACCATCCAACCCACAACTGCCAGAGTCGGAGGAGTCACACAGCCAGCCCCATCCAAGGTCATCACACCTGTCCTGGATGCCAACAACAGCCTGGTACCCCAGCACCTCCACTTCACCCACACTGAGCAGGAGCAGCTGGAGACCAAGCAAGGCCCCTACGCCATAGCTGGATTCCCTCACATGTCAGGGCCAATCAACTGCACACATGTACCCCTCGTGCCCCCTGCCGACACTACACACAACTACCACAACAGAAAGCACACGCATACCATGAATGTGTAGGCAATAGTGGACCGCCCGGGACTCCTCAACAATGTCGTGGCCAACTCCCCAGGCAGAGTGCATGATTCTCACATCTCCCAACAGTCCATCATCACCCTGCGCTCCCAGGATGGCACCCATGGAAATGCTGTGCCCGTTGGTAAGTCCAAAATGAACACACCGCACACCTCCAGCCCACAGTCATGCAAGTCACGACACTGGCAATGGGCACGCAGCACAACCACATTCAACATGACACACAACATGCCAACCGACCAGACACGACAACACGACTCCATTGGGAATCTGGCCTTGCCATGCCCACAACCCAGCCACGGCATGGCACCACAGACACACAATAGCAGGATGTGAGGAGAGGCATGGAGCAGGCATGTGCGAGAGGGGCAAGTGACTAAGGAATGTGAACCTACCCAATGCCAGGTGTGGCGTGGAGGTGCCGGACAGACCACAGAGTGCAAACCACGGAAATGGCCATGTGGAGATCAATTGCTGGTGCATGGAGTGTAGTGGATAGTGGACGCTACCAAGTCCCCACAGGCTGTGGGGCAGAACGCGGAAAGGTCGCACGTTACATCCCCCCCTGCATGCGCGTGCATAGTGAGTCGGACCTGCGTACGCCAGGCCTGCGTAGGGGTGTGAACAAAAAGCCCGTCGCACTGGGCGTGGTTCTCATTCGGAATGGACAACGCGTCTGCCAGGGCGGCACCTCTCAGCCCGCCACAAGTCCTGCGCCGAGCGAGGTGGGGCCTGCGTCCCTGTGCGCCGGCTGCACCCCGGGCCGCTGGTCCCCCGACCCGTCATGCCTGCCCCAGCGCACCAACGAGGCTCCGCTCACCTGCCAACACCGGCGTTTGTCAAAGAGGGCACACCACATGCCGGTGCAAGCTCCAAGCACCAGTCCCGCGACCTCTGCAGCCTCCGCAGACCATCGCTGGCCCCCCCGACGCTGGCCCACATTACTCCTTTCTCATTTACATACTCCACCGGCGTCCTCTTCGGCCCAGTAGGTCCAACATGTGGAACTGTGTCCTGAGTCTTGAATGGCAGTGACCCCAAGTCCGTGGCTGCGGCCACAGCACCAGACTCCCTTCGATCAGTGAGGCATAATTCCATATCGCAGGCCTGCAAAACGTGGTGCCACTAACCCTGTTCAACGCAAGCCGGCGACGCGTGGTGCCACTAACCCTGTTCAACGCAAGCCGGCGACACGTGGTGCCACTAACCCTGTTCAACGCAAGCCGGCGCACGTGGATGAGGGATCAGGCCTACTCTGCGGACCAGTAGGTCACACATCCAGCACTTAGTCGCGAATCATGAATGGCATTGTCCACACCAGTGAACGCACGGAGAGGAGTAAGAGGAAGATGCGTCTCAGTCCGGACGAAAGCCGGATCAGAGTCACGGAGGTGATCGAACACCATCAACAACTGACCTGATGCCATCAACCCTGTTCACCGCAAGTCCGCGTCCCGTGGTGCCACTGAACCTGAACTACGCAGGCCGGTGGGGCCATCCAACCTAAGCCGCCGACACTGGGTGAATGGCCCGTGCTGACCGCTGCCTCAGGCCTACACTGGGGTCCAGTAGGTCGCACATGTGGAACTGTGTCTTGGGTAAGATGTGGAGGAGTCCACACCATTGGACACGCCTCATCACAGGCGGCATCCCTTAACAGCACTGGTGCCACTAACTCTGTGCGCAATGAGTCATGGGCACTTTCTGGTTGGACTTTGGTGGCATCTGAGTCCATGGTCTGGTGGTTTTCTGCATCTTCATCTGGCTGGACCGGACTTGGTGTCCAACATGTGTCTGTTCCATTCATCTCCACCATAGTGACTGTTTCAGTGTGGTTCTGCCCTCTGCATCATGCTCCGGGGGTACACCTTCCCCTGTCCACTGAGACACTCCGCGACAAGCCCCTTTGTCATCTACGGAACCTGCTCTGCCCTCGTGGCCCTGCCCCAGTGCCCCGCAAGTCAGCGGCCCATGGCGGTAGGGCCGTGCAGGACGTTGTGCATCCGGGGCCACTAACTCTGTGCAGCACAAGTCATGGGGCCTTTATGGTTGAATGGTTGTGTCCTTTCGATGTACACTGTTGTTGATTTATGACTGCACCGGGCAGCCCTTGCCGGCTGGTGTGCACACACCCCACACACATCCAACACAGGTGTCACTCGATATGAGTGCCTGCTAATAAATGTGGCCGGGCGCACGTGCCCGTAGCCATTCACACCATCTGAGCAAGTGTGTCCAAGTGGTCATTGTGTCAGCATGATGGGCACGGGCCGTGCAACATCACAGTGTGCTGTCTTCAGCGGACAATACCATGTCACCTCAGCGTTGGCAGTGACCCTGGACATGTAGCTTCGCACACCCCCCTGCATGCACAAGTGACGTGTGCTGGTCCAGCGTACGTCAGGTCAGCGCAGGGGTGTGCTGATTCGGCAGGGGGAGCAGGGCGTGGCTCGGACCTGGCCTTGGGCAGGATGTGCGTTAAGTGTGTCTCTGTGTTGGGGTGTTGTCGCCACCAGGGCCACAGTAGTCAATGTTGCAATGTAGCATGCACCAGGAGGGCGGGCCCGCATGTATGGGGAAATGTAGGAGCGCAAGACCACTCGGGGGCTTGGCACATGCATGCCAGGTGTTATGTGTATGAGTCCTGCGGCTGCATGAGTCAGTTGCCTAGCCTCATTCGCAGCACGATCACAGCCAGCCATGGACTGTACACCTGTGTCCACCCCGTCTGGACTATTGGCCTACACTCACGTGGCCGCACACCTTCAAAGGCCAGCGTCAGGGTGTTGTTGGCATGCCGCTGGACATGCGCGGACAGGCATGTCAATGGTGTGCCGTAGGAGTGCACGTGATACAACCGCGCAGCGCACACAAGTGTGGGGGCTTGTGGGAGGGAGGAGCAGCTGTGAGGCAACGTAACACACAGTGAGGCCGCTCATGTGCCACGTGCTGGGCATATCATCCATGATTCCCAGGGTCGCAGACATCCCACCACACCCACGACAGGCCTCTGTACATCTCCTGGATGCATGCAGATGGTGAAGTTACTGTAGGGATGAAGGGTCCTTTGTCTGTAGTATCAGGCGGTGGCACATCTGCAGCCCTGAGCTGGGACTTGCATGTGGCCAGCACCCCCTGACAGTTACAATAGCATTTACTTGCGACTCCCACACTACGCACTGCCCGACGTGAGACCAACGTGTACACATCCCACACGCAGTAGTCATTGGTCTTAGTTAGCGTGCGTGAGATGGCCTTCACACGTACTCCCACCCCACCCCAGGCCTGCACCCGTTGCACACAGACACTGCTCATTGCTCCGAGCTGTGGCATTTCATCCACAGGACTGGCGCAGGGCAAGCCAGTGCCGCTTCAAGCAGAGCCACTGACGCTATGGCAGACCATCCCGGACACATGCTCGACTCCAGTCACGTGGACCTGTACCGTGCACGTCTGCTGCATGTACTGGGGGCACTGCCGTTGGCAGTGCTGCGGATCAGTTACCGGCTGAGCTTCCGCCTTGCGAACGACATCTGCATTCAGCATGTGTTGCATTGTCGCGCGTGCATATTCGAGTGGACCATGGATGTCTGCCTCTCCAACGTGACTGTAGCTGACCTGGATTTCGATGTGTGTGTGCGCCCCCTGTTGGCCCACGACCAGGAGTGTCACCGTGATGCCCGTTTATGGCATGCATGGATGTTTGGCATGCATGCTGGCAACTGGACCTGGGAGATTGCACAAGTCATCATGTGCAGTGAGCACATTGAGCCGCTACCCGATTGGGCTTTGGTGCACATTGGGGCCAGGGGTTGGAGTCAGCACATCTGTCCGGGTCAGCTGATGGATTACGTCGACATGTCAGATGTGGTGGAGAAAGGTCTCTCATTGGAGATGTTGGCCTACGCTGCTGCACTCGCGTTCATGGACGAGTGACAAGGTACCTGCAGCCACAACTGGATGTGACCCATTGCAAATGTCCCAACGCCTGGTTGCATGTTGGGAATCTGGTCACTTGTCCCAAGACGACAGTGGACATGGCTGCATTGGCCTGGACTCCTGATCCATGCGCGGACAACCAACGCGGGTTGGCACTGACTTGTGTTGGTGATGGACTCCCCCGGGGTGGACATGGGCGCTTTCCTACGTTCCTCATTCAGACATGCTGCTGCATTGGTCTGCATATCGTGGCACTTCTCTTGGCCGTACTGACACGCACTTGTTGATAAAGTTTCCGCACTTTCACTTGACTCCAACTGTGTTGTGTCTTGATTTGTATGCCACTGTGTGTGTCACGGACTCTCTGGCTCCCTGCCATACGTGCGTTGCTCCCCCATCAGGGCTGTGGGTTTGTACTTGTGCATTATCATGTCCCTGTTTCGTGCTTTGCTTGATGCGTATGGCCATTTACCGGCCACAAGCGGGTGCACTTGTGTCCTGTGTTCGGTTGTGCAAATGTTGGTGTTTGTACCACATTGTGTCCGATGTTGGGGTACTCTGCTTCCTATGTGTGTGTGCTGCATTGTGTGTGAGTTGGCCCTTCAGCTCTGATTTGGCTCACCCTTCTCCCATTCAGGCAGTGTGGTTTTCACTTCTGTGCTTGTTCAGTGGTGTGATATTGCCGGGTTGTGTGACTTGTGCTCTTGATTGGTGTTGTTACTCTTGGGCATGGTTTGTCTGAAGTTGTGCTGTGCTTAATTGTGCATGTGTGCCATTGTGCCCATCTCCCCCCGTCCCCCCAGTCCCTGGTCGTTCCTCTCCCTGTTGCTGTTGTGTCTGTTGTTTTGGGGAGTTTCCGGTCCCCGGGTCCTGCCACCATCTCCAGACTGATGTGGTGGACACCATTTCCTCCATGTCATCCAGCTCCTGGTGTGGCGCTGGACTCCCACCTCCGGTGTGCATTGCTGCCTTCTTGTTGTTGGCGTGTTTCTGCTTGTTTGTGCGTTTCGCATCATTCCGGCTGTTCTGGTTTTCTTCCATTGTCCTCCTCCGCTCTCCGGCTGCATTCACCTTGTCCACGATGGCCTGCCATGTACAATGTTTTGTTGCCAATGGTGCTTGTGGGGTTGTATACTGGCTCTGGTTGCCTCCATTGTGCTTGGCTGTTGTTTTCTGTTTGGTTTGTCTTTCTTTTTCAGGCTTTTGTTGTGCTTATTCCCGCCTGCCGTGTGTGTGTCGCGGGCCTGGCGGTGCTTATCACTGCTTTCCTCATCGCGAATGGGCTCATCGCACGTTTCGTTGTGTTGTGGTTTGTGTTTTTGTCTCCGTCGAGGTGGTTGTATCGCGGACATTGGCTGCGTTTTCGGCGGACTATCGCATGGTACCGCCGTGTTGTGAATTTCACGTTAACACAGGGTTATTTTCCCGCGATAGGCTGCGATGTGTAAAGTTGCGTTAAAACTTTTTGGAGATGTTTAGCACACGTTCTTGTGAATATACCCCCAAGATTTTTAACTACTCATTTTGGAGTGGGAGTCATTCCCAATTCCAGAGGCCACCAGTCACTGGACTGAATCTCCGTTTTACTGGAGTTCAGCCGAAGGAAATTGGCAGACATCCAAGAGGCAATCTTGGTCATGCAATTCCTGAACCTGTGTTTCATAGATTCCGGATTGGATCCCACAGTCATGACCAATTGGGTGTCATCTGCATACGAGATGACATCAAAGCCACAGGATCTTACTATTTTGGCCAGGAGGCCATATATATATTAAAAAGGGTAGGACTCAAAGATAATTCTTGTGGCACCCCCTTATCCAAGGTCATAGTTCTAGAATTAAAAGTGTTCAACTGTGCTGAGTGCTTTTGCATAGTCAAATAATTTGAGATGGTGTTGAATGCTAAGGACAGATCAAGGAGGACCAGCATGGCTGAATTCCCCAAGTTGCTCGGATATGAGTTTACCTTAAATAAATTAAAAGACAAGAGGCATTAGGCAAAACAGGAACAAGTTGGTTTAATTAAACGCTGAGGCTGGGAGAGCCTCGACAGTGTGCATCTGCTCAAAGTCTCTTGTTTTACAAAGTTTTTGGCCACTGTTATATACAGTTCATGAGGTACAATAAAGTAATTTTCTACATTACGAAGAAGCATCTCAGTCATTAATCAACATATGCAGGCATCTGATAAGGACAAAGATGGCTCTCGAGCTCGAGGAGAGCTAGCGTGAGCAAGTCTGTATGTGTCAAGATATACGGCATGAGGAGCACGTGATCACTACTTGTGGTGTGCATGTCGTGTCCTGATTAGTTGAGTGTTTCTATCTACATGTGGTATCTAACTTTGTGGTATTTTGGGGAACACGAGCCCTTGGACAAATGTGTTTTATTGGGGCCAATTTCCTCAGAACTGTTTGTGGTGCAGCTATCTATCTGTGGGATCAATCATGGTTTTCCCTCGGCACGCGTTTGTCTTTAGATTAAGAGAGACCCCACCTGTGACCTTGTATTCAATTGGCATGGGTGTGGGTTGTAGGACTTGTCTTACCATATATCTCTGACTCTGGGTCGATGGGGTGTTCACCTTGGGTGAATCCGATAGCAAAGATATGTGTTTATTGGAACTCCTGAAAAGAATATGGCAGTCACTGGTATAATTTCGATCGACATCCTTAACATTGTGCATACACTTGTCATAGCATACATTGACATTAGTCTTATTGGTATTGACACAGTTAAGTTTGCATAAGTCATAATGTACATCAACATTGTTTTTACTAGCAACAGTATCATCATTTGTGCATGGATTATGACATACATTCATCTCGTCATTGCCGGAGTTGGTGCCATTGTGTAGGTACAGGTTATGACATACATTGATATTACATTGACGGGTATTTGCATGGTCCTGCGGGCACAGGTTATGGCATACATTGATATTGCCTTCATTGGTATTGCCATTGTCGGCTGCACATATCATGGTATTCATTGACATCATATTCACCCATTCCAACAACCCTATCCAGAGCAAGTCTGCCCAAGTCAAGGACCTCTATAAGTGCTGTTTCGGTGCTGTGAGATGCACGAGAACCAGACTGAGAGGGATCCAGCAAGGAGTGGGTTTCAAGTATAGAGTTGAGTTGTTGATTGAATAATGTCTGCATCACCTTTCCAAGAAACGGGAGCAAAGAAATCGGCCTTTTGTTGACCAACTATCGGGGATCAGCCTTCATTTATTTTTAGAATCGTCCTGAAATGGGCAGCTTTCTATTTTACTGGTAGCGATTCCAAGTTCATGGAGAGATTACACAGATCCAGAATCAGCGCAAGAAGGGCTGGTGCCAAAGTAAAATTCTTTTAAGGAATTGCCGGCCTTGTTAATCCTCTCCACTATAAAGCACTTTCTGGTCACTTTAATGTTTTTTTGGCACTTCCTTGGCACACATTTGTGAGTGATCCGGTTCTCAGGAGATTTTAAGGCCCTCCACTTCTGTTTTAGATTTCTGTAAGGGGCTTTGTCCTTTTTTAAGGACTCAGAATACCAGGGTGAGATGAAGTTCTTAGTTAACGCTTTGCAGAGTTTGAAGGGGGCAATAATATCTAAGGTCTGAGTAATGTGCTCCCTCAATATCTTTCAAGGCTGTATTGATACCTAGTCCTTTAAGGAAGGAGAAGAGAAAGCCGGAGGGAACACAGAGGGAATTACCTTCCTCCAGGGTGTAGTCATTCTAGGAGCTCTCATATTAGAGTCCCTAGATTTTTCCATACCAAAACGAAAGCTAATGGTAGAGTGGTCTGTCGAGACCTCCGGAACGGGGATATCAACCAATTTGTTGGACATGTTAGTGAATATAAGGTCCAACATATGCCATGCTATGTGTGAAGGTCCTACTACCTTTTGTGGAGACCTTGAGACTCCAAATTCAAAGCAGGCATGATGTGTCAGAGCTATTTTCTGTATTTTGACTGAAATCGACAATTAGCACAAAATTCTCAGCTGCAAGAATATGAGGTGGAAGCCATTCCGTCAGCTTGGTGCTAAAATATTTGTTTACATCCGGCGGACGATAGACAAGTGCCCCCCTCCAATTTGATTTTGCTGATGAGTCTAGTTTAAAAATGCTCATCTCAACCCAATTAGTGGTACATGTCTCTAGGAGCGTAACTTTTATTGTGTTCCGAAAAGCTATCTATCAAGTCAAATTAGACTATACTCTGGGGGAAAAGCTATAGTGATGCAGGATGGGGCTGTCACGTAGAGCCATGTTTCGGTGATAAAACAGATATTGGGTTTTTCTGAGTTTAGAAGGTTCCAGAGCATGTTTAGGGAGAAGGTGAGCATTTAGGTAAAGACCATGTGACTGTAGGATAGAAGACCTAGAGCTTTTCTGGCAGAACTCTCCTGTCTTTTGTGTGGGGTCTTTGCCCAGCATCGTTATTAGTTATAGAGCTATATTTTGCCTGAGGGGTGGGGGAAGACATATAAAGTTGTAGTGCTGACAAAAACAGGGGTCCTACTGTTCTAGAGATACTCCTCAGAGGATTGAGGATAGAGTCCCTTAATTCTTTGAGATTGGCACTAGTGTAAAACAAATGAGCCATAATCCTACTGTTTGTGTCAGAGATACAGGGTCCCTGGAGGCTGGTGGCGTCCGCGCTTGGGTGCTTCTTAAATAGCCTACAATCTGCCAAACAGGCAAGGAAGACTGCTGACAACTAAACCGTCAACCGTCCAAAAATGGCGGGTGCCGGTGATCAAGGTCTAAGTTTCCTTAAATATAATTGATTCTCCCCGCACAATCGGCACAAGCCGTGACAGACTGGAGAACCAGGCTAATTGAAGTGATGACAATTCAAAAGATATTAGCCCCCTAATTAAAGTGACAGTGTGACAAAAGTGTAAACGTAGGTTAAATTAATCAGCCGCAATACACTCAGTAGCAATTTTAGGATAAAATCAAATCTCTAAAGGAGATTAAAATAAGGTTATTAAATAATTACAATTAATTAAAATTAGAGAAATGAAGGTAATACGAAGTTCAGCAAAGGTGCGACCTGTGAGGTACTTTTGATTATATTCAATTTGGAAGGGGGAATTCCTAGAGTATACTAAAACTTTGATTTAGTCCCTGCATAGAATTACAGGGATTAGGGATTAGTTTATAGGGTGCATTGTGCCACCTAGTATAAATCTCCCAATCACTTGTTAAAAAAATATCTTGCTTGTGGCATTAACTAACTGCATTTGAGTGCAGATTAATTTACAGAAACTATGCATTGGTGCTGTTCTTCATGGTATGCAAAGTATTTTCCGCTGTGCCAAACCCTTTTCGGGGCACCACGTGGCAGGCAGGAGCTACTTGGTCTGCGTTTTAGTGTTTGAGTAGGTTTGCCCCTGGTGTTCTGCGTTCTGCCTTACTATAGCACTGTAAATTGGGCCAAGTAAAACCCTTTCTGCTCTTACTTTCATGATAGTGAGGGTAAGAAGTCACAGGCTTCTCAAGGGGTAGTGTAGGGGCAGGAGTGCAAAAGATCATAACCAACAAACAACAGACACAATAATGTAATGTCCAGTCCACTGCATATCTTTAGGAATAACTGTCTTCCCTCCCTATGTGGTGAAGCTCATGCTATTAATCTACCAACTATAGTAGGGTATAAGCAAACATTAGGCTTCACTGCAGGCTAATCACAAGTTTTCACACGTAGAGTGCGCAACTCAGTTCGATGGCTTTTGTACCAAAAAGTCTCAAGCAAGCCTAGAAGATTTGCCTGCACGTCTCACTCTCTCTCTCTCGTCCCAAGGTAAAGGATAAGCCCAGTGGCTACCTGATGGGGTTCTACGAATGTCTGGGATATGCAGTGGGTGCGGGTCACATTCCCACCCCTACGGGGTTGATTTCTTAGTCGACCACTTCAGAGGCTGTTGCAAGCAGGACAATCTTTAAAGAACTGCCTCTGGGCTCTAACTTACCTGGCGGCACTACAGGGTCAGCTGCAAACTGGCACACCAGCTTGCAAAAATTGCAGCCTCCAAGCTAAATCCTCTTGTGTGTTTGGAGGGCAGTTGTGGCCTTTGGGCCATTTCCAACATCCTGTTTTGGTGGCAATTCAGGCTGTTGCGTGACCCAGATGAAGCACAGTTTTATTTACAGCTCCTCAAGAACTTTGCAGAGAGACTGGGTGACTCCATAGAGCACATGTCACTCCTGGATTGCTCACTCCAGTTCGCCAGTTTACTCTGGGTGCTCCTCACATCGGGAATGTACTGAGCATCTCCTGCTGTAGTGTTGGGCACTCTCCTTCTCTCTCTCCGCAGGCAGTGTAGATTCTTCAGGCAGATTCTTAGCTCTTCAAGCTGAAAGTGTTGACTTGAGTGATGTCCCTGTTGATATTATCTTATCAGATAATCTAGGATAAAGTGCCTAGGCAGGATCAGAGATGGTGTTAACCATTAACCTCAAGAACAAATGAGGCAAGTGTAGCAATAGATAACAGTTCTAACAGCAAATAAATCAGGATAGTAATTAAATAAGCCTGAATCCAAAAGGATGCATTCCAGTGACTTTAGAAACCATGAAGCAATATTTTTAAAACTGTGTACCAATACAGAAAGCAAAACAATGAGGTTGATCAGAATGCATGGTAAATCATTATAAGGACTTAGCAGAGGGCTCAATCAGATGCAGCAAAGAGTCTGATATGAAGTCAAGTCTCAAAACAAAAATATCTAAATCAAGAGACAGACTGGCACAGTTCTGCTTTGATAAAGTCAGGGCAAACCAGATTGGTGCATCTACAAATATACCAGTTTTTATAGCCAAATCTAAAATAGATGTTTATAGAAATTGCACAGTCAGCATAAGGTGAGCAAAGCTAAACAAATCACATTTCCAAATTATACAACATCACTGATTGGCACCATTCTAGCACTATCCACTAACTGAATAGTAATGTGTAGTATCGGATATGGCAGTACAGATCTAGTTATAAAAACAATGGAAGTCTCCTAGTCACAGTGTTATTGGCAGGAAGTGCCTTGAATATATCAAAAGGCTTCCTCTGGAGTTCTTCGAGAAAAGCATGTCAACACAGATTATCAGTGCACATTTGGTTACGTGCGGTGTCAGAAAGGGGAATGAAAACACACATCAAGGCTGCATTAGAAAACAATATAGAGTTGAGGTTTAGTTCGGGCCTAGTTGTCAAACACAGGAAAATCCTTTTTTTCAGAGGTGCAGAAATATTCATAATTTTAAGCACACTTTTTTTTATTAAATCAAAGTCAACTCTTACATCTCCCCACTTCTGGGAGACTGGCTGTGAGACAGACACCAGCCCTTGAGTTTTTTGAGTACTTGGCAGAGGACCCCTTTCTTTGGTAAAGAACAACTTTGTACCAGAATAAAGTGAGGAGGTTTGGATTCCACTTTTTTCCCAATTTCTAGACAAGCTGTGAATCCACTACCCAAGAACCAGTTTGGGTTGGCTGTCTTTGGCATCATTTTCAGGTTGCACTCCAGACACAGCCTTTGTGCAAAGTGATGGCTCACATAGCATGTTGCAATGGGGCTGTCTCCAAGCAGGAGTGCCCACAATAGGCCAACAATGATTCCTTTGATTTGATTTGAATTTATAAATTATGTGATTACCCAAGTCAGGGTGCCCTGGTGCTGGAGACTAAACATTTGAGACAGTGACTACAGAGTGATCAAGCAGGGTTTTAAACTTTAGAACAATTTCAAAAGGTTTCTTTCAGTGCAAATGGCCAGAGAAATATCATTTCAGTGCAGTGAACAGTGAAAAGGGTCAGCCCCTAATAGGAGATTTCTTAAAATTGAGGATGATGACAGTGTATAATGCAGTGATGTCAAAGGGGTGGTGGAGAAAAAAGATAATCCAAGTAGCTGTCAGGAGATAGGCTGTGTAACTCTTTGTAGAAATGAGAAATTAGCAGAAATACTAGCATTTCTGCTAAAACTTAACATGAGGCAAGCAGCAGCATTCTGTATGAGTTGTTTTCTATGAAGAAGAAAGTGCACTGTGTGTTACTTTAGGGCACCAGTTATAGTTGCTTGAGATAACCTTTGTCATTGAAATTCTAAGGTTTTATTAAACATATTATCACAATTTCTAACTACAACTTCACTTAAGCCTCTATTTTTTCAGTGAATTTCAACTTTAAAAAAAATATGTATAGTAAGATGTCAGTCGCTATGCATGGCATGGTGTTGGGCACAGGGCCTGGCCTATGGCTACAGGCAAGGCCCAGCATCCAACCCCCTTCTGGGGCCCAACCGCCCACTGCAAACTGCTTTTAACTCTGTGTGTGGCATGGGGATAGGCACAGGTTTTGGCCAAAAGCAAGGCCCTACACCCAACCCCCTACAAGTGCCTTACCCCGCAGGCACGGCCTTCTGCCATGTGCACAGTGGTTGGCTGCATGGCGAGACCTGCAGCCAGGCCCTGTACCCAACCTCAATTGCGAACCGCTTCTGGTTGTGTGTGGCATGAGATTTGGTGCAGGGCCTGGCATGCTTCCTGTTCCTGGACCCAACCTCTTGCTGGCACTCAAAGCATCACTGCGCCGTGGCGTGGGGTTGGACACCGGGCTTGGCTTGCAGCCAGGTATAGCACCCAACCCCTGCAGGCTGACTATGTGTCAGTACAATATAAAGGGTGTTATAAGAAGCCCTCACAGGACATTATGAGGCATTCATTGCTGGACCAGTGATACATAAATGAGTGGCTCCTGCCACTCCTATATTATTCTTTGGTTTTTTTAAAAAAACATGTGGGTGCCCCAGTGTCCACCCTGGGCACCCACATCTTTATTTATTGTTGAGAGCAGCAAGGAGGAAGCCCAGGGCTCCTGCGGACCCACCTGCTTCCTGCTAATGATCCCCTGGGCCATACAGGAGCCAGCAACGCATTTGTTTAATTTTTAATTTTTATAGAAAATAGGCCACTCTGGAGCCCATAAAGGGAACCCCATATTTTTTTCTATGTTGGGGGCAACAAGGAGCCCCAAGAGACAGACACTTTTTTTTAACTGGGGTGCTCTGGTGCCTACCTACGGCACCCATTAGCATTGCTAATATTGGGGGCTACACTGGAACCCCCAATGCCCCAGCAGCCACGTTGGCTCCCCTGCAAGGGGGCTCCCGAGGTGCAGCAGGAGCCAGCATCTCTTCTTCCTGGCGGGAGCAGCTTATCTTTCTGCTTCCGCCGGGCAAGAGCACTTCTGTGTTTCCTTGCCTGTGAGAATGCAGGCAGGGAGAAATGTTTGTGCACACACCCAGAAGAAGCAACTTTCTGCTCCCACCAGGTGGGAGCACTTTAGACTTCCTTTCCTGTGCTCTCACGGGCAGGGAGTCTATGGTGTCCTGAGGGTCCCGGACACCACAACGGAGCCAGCCTCATAGTATGGGGTCCCCGGGGCCATACAATGCCTCAGGGAGAAGGAGCCCCCACCTTTTTTAATCCCTCCCTTTCAATTTTAAGAAGCCCCCCAGGAGGTGGGGTCCCCTGTGCCTGATTAAGCCTCGGGGAGAGGGGTTGCACGCCCCCCATTAACAATAAATCATCAGCCCCAATGATGGGGTCCCCTTGCCTAATAAAGTGTCAGGAAGGGGGGCTGCGCATCTCCCTCTCCTTAATAATAAAATGCGTCCCAGGAGTTGGGATCATTGGGGACAGAAAAAGGCTTGGGAAGCACAAACCCTCTCCAAAAACTATATAAAATCACAATCCCAAGCTCTGACCCATCCCAAGGGTGTTTTTGTTTTTTAATTGCACTTTTTTCAAATTTTACAGCAGATTCACAAAATTGTAAAAAAATGTTAAAAATCATTTTTCGTCCTGCTCACTAGGCAAAGTAGGCCTGGGGGGCAGGGTATCCATTCCCGGCCTCTCTATATGTTTTTTTTTACCTTATGTTCAGGACTGAGTTCTGAGTCCCAACATGGCTTCTATCACATCTTTGTTGATGTGATGGCAGCCAATCAGATCTTATCTCTAGATCTGTCGGCTCGCTGATCCATACAATGTTTATGAGGCTAATTTCTCAAACACTACTGAAGAGATTTACATCAAATCATCAAAGCATACTTTCTGGACCAAAATCTAGCTTTGTGACAAATATGGTGTAATGATGTTCAGCAGTTTTTATGGTATCGCTGTTCAATTTTCCCATGGAAAAATGAATGGAGAAAATGTATTTTGGGACCCCACCCTTTTTCTCAGTCCCAGCTTAACAGATCACCCCAAAAGGTTCCAGGAATGAGTGGAGGTGGATGAGACTTTGTTTTGGGAAGTTTGGTGAAGATTTGACAAAAGGTGCCAAAGTTATAAGCAAACAAAAAATGCATTTCCTATGGAAATGCAGACCTAACTATAACTACCTAGTGGCAACTATATATTTATCTTATGTGGTAAGGGTATTGCGTGGAAAAGGCATTGTTGTAAAGGCTGAACCCCGCCCCGGCATCTACCAAATGACAGTGCTCAGGACGAACTCATAATCAGCCCCTTGCTAAGAAAGTCTTCATGGAATTTCTAGAGGAAGCCATGTCTCCATGCTCCTGCCTTCACTGTCTGGGCCTTTGACATTCAGCTGCAAAAACGCAGATAGTGCACGTATACTGTTTGAGGAAGCTTCCTCACACTCCACCTTGTGCCGTGCTACACCAAGGGCATTCAAAATTCGTCCCACTGTTCTCAGTACTCAGACTCACACACAGGCACACGCCCACTGAGTCCTACTACCATACAAGTGTAACACGCTCACTGTACAAAAACATATACTTAAAATCAGTCAGTCAGAAAAAGTTAGTTCGGTCGTACGACCATAAAAGTGCAGAGTGCGGTACAGCTCAAATATAAAAACATTAAATGCAATAAAAAATAAAATACAAAGTAAAATTGATCCAAGGTGAGGTGAGATAGGTTTACAATTAAAGTAGTGAACATCCTTCACTGAAGGCTAGATAGGGCAGTGGCAACAAAAACCTCCAAAAGCCATTAATACTAACAGGGTCTGCAATGTTGTCAAATGATCTCCGATTGCACAGTTGCTGCAAATCCTTGGATTGATCCGCAATTAAAATCTTAGAATCATATAAGTTAAACAAATAAAAACAGTTAAGATCATCATTATCTTGGCTTCATCAGCTTCCTTCTGATACTCCACATGTGACAGAATTTTTTTTTGCAACAGAATAAGCAAAGAAGGGTCTTGGGTCAGATCTATAAATTCGTAAAGCTTCACCATAGTTTTGTGTCCCTAGCAGCTTGCATAGTGGCGTAAGCCACTTAGCTCTTGGGCGTGTGTAGGCAGGGCAAGCAAATAATACATGAGCAGGTGATTCAATTGCAGTAGTACAAATAGGGCAAAACTGTGGTAACACCGATGTGCTGTGCCAAGAACTTATGAGGGAGTTAAGGGGGAGCGTGCCAATCCTGAATTGCATATATAGTTTCCTGTCATTGGGAGCTTGGATGATATCAAGGTAGCTTTCCAAAGAGCTGCCTGACTTGAAGGCCATAAAATCCGGGGTTAGCTGACCCCATGATGAATTGGTAATTTCAGACTTAGTTACCCAATACCAATATTGCGCTTTGGTAGGGAGAAAAGTTGAATCCTTATTTTCCCAATAGCCCTCTAGCCCGATGTCTGCCAATAAAGATTTCACATTTCTTAGCCAGCTTATTTTGTGAAACTTATCTAAGGAGCTGACTTCCTCAAGAGCCGAAGCATAAGAATACAATTCGAGGATGGCCCTGATTCTCCGCCAAAACAGCAACAGTCGCAGCTTAGCCTTGTCTGCAATGGATTTCCTGCCCAGATCTAGCCTTAGGGGGAGAAGGGGTGTACTCTGGGGTAACAGTGCTAAGCTCCTCAGGAACTTATTTTCAGATCTAGAGAGGTTGTCTATCTTATCAAAGCCCCACAATTTGGCCACATATACTTCAAATGCACACATGATGCCAGCGCTATGTTCTGACTTTTGCACAACAGTGAAACTATGCAAAAAGGGTCAGCAAAGCCATGCTCTTACTGACAGAGAAAAATGTCTGATCACACTATAAATGACAAAACATTTTATGCTGCCCCCACCACTTTAAGTGATACACCCAAGAAAGGGACTTTGAGGGCACCCTTGGTGTGCCCCTCCTGGTCACAGGAAGAGTACTGGACTTTACATGGTCATGGATAGACCCAGGCCTCTGCATTAATGTTAGTTCAGCATTACGCCAGGGCCAAAATAAAAGACCTGTTTCCAGAGTCACCTGAAACAGGCCTTCGGGGCAGAAGGACATGCCTGTGTACCACGCAGGAGACATTCCCATGCAAACATGCTGACACATACTCAACAACCATTTAACCCACTGCATCACACCATGGGATGACAACATGTCAGGTGGAGGTTGGGAAAAATACTCAAAAATGAAGTGGAGGTAAGTGTTGATCCCTGTGAATAAATAGGAGCAAAATGAAAATTGGAACACAGTGGTACCCCTGTAAAAGCAAAAATATAGTTATTAGCAAGCAGGAGGCTGATTAAAACATTGGTGCTGGCCACAGAAACTGATTGCAGCTTAATTTCTGGTTTAGGACTGTTGGACCTGTCAGCCTTAGGGTGGTCTTCTCCCACACTTTTTGCCTTTCCTCCTCCATTTTGCTGAACCTATTTTTATTGGCCTTAGGACTCTGGGCCCTTTACCACTTCTAACCAGTGCTAAATTCCTTACTCTTCAAAGCCATTGTCTAAAAGCTTATCCTACCTTCCAAAACCAGGACACCAGTATATAAAAGAAGGACCCCAGACACCACCACTTCAGTACACTTCTGGACCTGTGGATACTCTGCCAGGAAAAAGGGCTGCTGTGTTGCTGAAATGACTGCCACTCTGCCGGACTGCTTCTCTGAAGCACCTGCTGCCTTGCTTTCCCTTGTCCAGGGAAGAAGAACTGGACCTGCAACTCCATCTTGAACACAGGACCCCAGAGTGACTTAAAAGGCTATTCTGCTGGCCTCCTGATCTTAGCCTCAGGGACATAGCAGGCTCCCCATAGCTCCTGGGCCGTTCTTCAATGAGTTCCTGACCCCCAAGAGGCGACTCTCAGGTTCTGGGCCCATGGTGTGGCTATTGAGCTCTTTAATTCAAGCTTTTGGACTCTTCGCCCGTTCACACCAGAGCCTCGCCGCTCACACAGAAAATCAGTGCGAGCCGCTGCAAGTTTGTCTCTTCACACAGCAAGCACCGTCTGCTCATGTGGATCGCCACCATGAGACCCCAGCCCGCCCATCCGTGATGCCCAGCCTGCTCCTTGCGCCAAGCCAACCACTGCCAGCAATGCTCTCATTGCTCCCAATGACCTTCTTCTACATGAATGGGACTCTTGGCACAAAACTTGAGACAGTAAACCTTCAGCAGGACCAATGTGGGACTGTATCCGATCTGCGCTCCATCGCGGTTGGGTTGAACGTTTGGATTTGACCCAGTTCAGCACAACCAGATATCGCCAGTTGGCTCGTTTTGCTTTTAGTTGATATTTGACAGATTATTCTTTAAAAAAATCATAACTCTGGTTCTACTGATTGGATTTTTGTTGTTTTGGTATTGTTTTATTTATTACATTAAGCTCTATGTTTCTAACCTGGTGTGGGATCTTCTTGTCTGGTGTTTTTTACTGTTTTACTGTTTGAAGCGTTGCACAAACACTTTACACATTGCCTCTAAGTTAAGCCTGACTGGTCTGTGCCAAGCTACCAGAGGGTGAGCACAGGTTAATTTGGGGTTTGCTTGTGCCTTAGCCTGACTAGCATTGTGATTGCTGCTTGACCAGGGCTCATACCCCAGTCAATCAGTATCCCAATTTCTAACTTTGGTGATCAACGGTGAGGACAGGACTTGTGTTTGTGCAGTGCCATAATCTGGTATACACTACCATCCCATATCTTAGAGCAATTCAAGTTTAAATTCTCCCTGATTGGCCTATTTGCTTTTCCAGATTCTTACTCTACTTGACTGTTTGTGTCTGTGACCTCATCTGCAAATGTTAGTCTTACACTGCGGCTGAGCTCAAGGAGTTTTGTCAGGAGAGGGGGCCGCCCGCCAAAAGGAGTACTAGGAAGGCAGAGCTCCAGAAGGCTTTGAGGACATGGGCAGAGGCCCATAAATTGCCACCAGATGATAAGGAAGGAGAGCAGAATAAGGAAGGATCAGAGCAGGACCAGCAGGAGGATCTTGGAATGCAGCCTGTTGCGGGGGCCCAACCTACTCTCAGGATTGAAAGTTCTGTCGTGTAGTTCCTATAATACCCATGCAGGACCTGCACGTTTGGATAACATAAACTGTGGGCTTGGTGGCAGACTGATTCTGTACACCCCCACTGAGAAATGTTAGCCTGTTTGCATTAGCTAGCTCACAGTGCCACTAGTGTCTCCTCTTATCGGCGAGAGATTAGTTTCTGGCAACCTTAGAACATGACAACCCTGATCCCTCAAGATCGTGGAAACAATGTACTACTTTTCGCTCAGTCACTTGTGCTCATTTAGTTTATCTCAGAGGTACACAGAATAAACAGTCTGGGTGTTTCAATAAGGATTTATTGAACAGTTGTTATTCTCGTGTAAAGTATATGAGCAGAAACAACCATTAGACAGTAGCAGAGATATATTATTAGCAGTACTATGAATATAAAAGGATAGTACAGTTCTATCATCTTGCAATAAGCATGAATAAATACATGAATATAAAATGCATTGATAAAAGAAAGCGCATACTCCTATGATGCCTATCTAGGTGTACCTAAGTGTACCTAGCATGTGAGTAGGTGTGAAGCCAAGAATACCTCTAGGATTTAGTCGAACCCCATTACCTGAAGTGAGAATGTAGGAGTCCTTCTTGGTCTCGAGTTGGACACCCCGCAAGGGATGTTCAGACCACTGTCAGCTGGAGCGTCTGCATGCAGGAGCCTCAGCGTCTCTGGTCAGTGTGTCGGCCTGGAAGTCTTGGTTCCCTCTTACTACTGATGGCAAGAGGTGCTGTATTTATACAGAAAAGTATATAGAGTCCCTTTGTCCCTTGTTCTTGTGTTAGCCATTGTTGAGTATGAGGATGACGTATGGGATGAACCTTGTGCGTAGGTGGTGTATAGCCCCTGCCTGGTTTCCAAGTAGCCTCATGAATATTTTATTCATGCAGTGTCAGTCTAAAGATGAAGTCATAGAACACTATTGTTCGGGAAAAACCCTCCTTCTGCACCCAGGCCTAGAACTAGGTAAAAGGTTCAGTCCATAAAAGGCGTTCAATTCTTAAAAGGCTTGTTAGTGTGTAATGTAGGGGAGGTGATGTAGGTGAAAGGGTATGATGTTACCCGGGCCTATATTAGGGTACCTATATGAAACATAACACCCACTCTTCCGAACAGTCAACAATGATAAAAATGCTAGTTGACTATTCTCTTTACTAGATAGTAGTGCATAGAACATTTTTCAATGAGCTTGGTTAAAAAACCTGTTTTAAAATCATTTTAAGAACAGTTAAAAAAGGTAAAAATTAAAATTCTTGCTACGAAAATTAGCTGTTTGGAATTGTCCCTTAAGCCACAGTCCTAATTGAGTTTGTTTATATAAGTTGAATGTCCACAAGCGTCGAAAGGCCATGCTTTTTCAGCGTGAAAGTGTCAATTTTTATGGAGTGTTCCAAATTTAGTTAACTTTAGAAAAGTGAAAAAATCCAAATTCTTTCCCAGCACACGATGAGCCAATTACAGATTAAATGTCCTGGCTGGGAGACGCAACATCACCGCTGCTTGCTGTTGCAGGGGACGGTCCTTGTAACACCTCGCAGAGCACGTCAATGGAGCACAGATGATATTCAGTACTGCCGATAGCTGGTGCAGAGGCAGCCGGTGCTGTCGTCGATACCTCGGTGCTAATGGTGGAGCTAAAGCTTACCCCAGTTGTAAAAGGCACCTGCGGATTCTCGAGGAATGCGGCCATCAAGATGGGAATACGCTGGGGACATTGCCGAGCATGGGCCCTCAAGGGTTCCAGACGGGTATTCAAGTTCGCAGGCGTGTCCGTTGCAAGTGTTAGACAGAGGTCCAACACGCATTCTTCACCGCAAAACAGGCATCGAAGAACAGGTAAGATGCAGTCCATCCAGACTGGTTTAAACGATAGGAACTAAGAGGCGCTTAGTTCCCTTAGGCGAGGTGTGCACAGATGTTGTACCATGCGTTCACGGTATTTCCGCTCCAGGAGCGCTTTTGCCATCTTGTTGGTAATTGGGCAGTCCATTGCGCAGTAGGTAGATGACAATCAGGACTCCCGCTATTGATAGCAGGATCAGAGGTAGACCTCCCAAAATGCTTCCAAATACAGAGTGTATAAAGTTTGGGATAACTCTGAGGATTGTCTGAAAGGTGCTAAGAAGTCCTGACCCTATGGTCTTAAATAGGTGTACAATACCACTCGTATCAGACATATTAAAGATACGACTCACCATTTCTGCTAAATGAATGGGGCAGTTTGTGCGTATAAGTGCATGTATCTCACTCGAGGTCCTTGCGATTTGAAGTTCAAAGGTCTCTCGAGGGGAGGTTAAGGGTACGGTCTGCTGTAAAAGCATGGCTCTCAGTCTGCTCAAAGTATCAATTTGTATAAAGGAAACATTCAACGAAAGCCATAATGGCGCCTCCCTGACTGTACTTGTTGGGGGAAACAATACTTGCATACAGCAAGTAACCCTGGAGTTCACAGTGACCAGATAGGCAATGCCCGAAAGCATACTACAGCAACCTTGATCGTTCAGCATCAAGTAACTCCCATTTGAGAGCAGCTCGAATACCGGCTGAATCACGGCAGCTGGAGTCCCTTTCATGTGGCAGGACAAGTTTGCTATCGAACCATTACATGCTCCGTGCAATGTAATGTCCTGGCACATGAGAGAACCGCTCAAAGCGTTCTTGCAGTTAGTACCACTTAGAAACACTTCTCGATCCCCACTCCGGCATCGAAATCTATACGGTAAATCCCAGGATTCCCTAATGTACTCCTTACCCATTTTTTCATATTTGCCCGCCTGCCTTTGTTCAAGGCAATATTGAAACTGAAAAGTGGTGACCGGTAGAGTTATGTGGCCATGTATCAGCCATTCAGTAGACGGACCTTCCGCTACTGTAAATGGTAGTCGGTCCAGTTTTTCAATATGCAACATTGTATATTTAGCTCCCCTTTGTGCCATTTCAACCTGTTTATCTGTTAGATTATATTCAGAAAACAGAGACGTAATGTTTATAAAACGCCAAGGCACAAAGCCTGCGCGCAAAGATTGCAGCGCCCAGCTCAATAACACGATAGAACGTAATTGAGATTGCCCAGGTTGTAGTATGGCCAAATCTTGTTCTAGGATGTCTATCGCAGAAGATACAATGTTGCCCAAAGAATATATTCTGGAGGACAAAGTTGTTAACCCATTGTCTACCACAGCCAACGATTTTTCTAAGTTAATACGGTCTATTTCCCGTATTCTCTCTGCGGCCTCTTGTTGTGATATTTTCCACTCTTCATTATAGGCAGCATAGATGCCAGCATATATGAAACGTTTCTGACGTTGTTTCCTGGGACCTTGTAAAAAATCCCGAAGATCCATGTCTTTTGAGAGTAAGGTTAAGTGTTGTTTCACTTCTGTTAGTGTTGAGGTCTCTAGCCAATCAAGGCACAACTTCCCAACACTGTAGGATGTCACTAATCAATCAATCAATCAGGGAATTGTAAGCACGCTACTCACCCCTGAGGGTCTCAAGGCACTGAGGGGGGGGATCCGCAGATCTGTTTAGCCACAGAGCCAGGTCTTGAGGGTCTTCCTGAAGGTGTTCAGGGAGGGGGCGCGTCTGATGTCTGCCGGTAGCTCGTTCCAGGTCTTGGCTGCAATGTGAGAGAAGGATCTTCCGCCTGCTCTGGCTCTGTGGATGCGCGGAGTTTCGGCCAGTGCGAGGTTGGAAGATCGGAGGTTTCTTTTGGGTACGTGGAAGTTGATTCTGTCGTTGAGGTATTTGGGTCCGTTGTTGTGTAGGCATTTGTAGGTGTGAGTGAGGATTTTGAAAGTGACTCTTTTCTCCACGGGGAGCCAGCGTCTGATGTCTGCCGGTAGCTCGTTCCAGGTCTTGGCTGCAATGTGAGAGAAGGATCTTCCGCCTGCTCTGGCTCTGTGGATGCGTGGAGTTTCGGCCAGTGCGAGGTTGGAAGATCGGAGGTTTCTTTTGGGTACGTGAAAGTTGATTCTGTCGTTGGGGTATTTGGGTCCGTTGTTGTGTAGGCATTTGTAGGCGTGAGTGAGGATTTTGAAAGTGACTCTTTTCTCCACGGGGAGCCAGTGGAGGCTTCGTAGGTGTTGGCTGATGTGTTCGTGTCGGGGGATGCCGAGGACGAGTCTGGCGGCGGTGTTCTGTATTGTCTGGAGTTTGCAGAGTAAGGACTTGTTGATGCCGGCGTAGAGTGTGTTTCCATAGTCCAGTCTGCTGGTGATGAGTGCGTGGGTGACTGTCTTCCTTGACTCAGGGGGGATCCACTTGAAGGTCTTGCGGAGGATGCAGAGGGTGTTGAAGCAGCTGGAGGTGACGGCGTTGACCTGTCGGTTCATGGTGAGTGATGAGTCGAGTACAATGCCGAGGTTCTTGGCGTGGTCTGAGGGGGTAGGTGGGCTTCTGAGGGCGGTCGGCCACCAGGTGCTGTCCCATGCAGAAGGGGTGGTACAGAGGACGAGGACTTCTGTCTTCTCGGCGTTGAGCTTCAGGCAGCTGTTGGTCATCCAGACTGCGACGTCTTGCATTCCTTTCTGGAAGTTGAGTTTGGCAGTGGTGGGGTCTTTGGTGAGGGAGAGGATGAGCTGGGTGTCGTCGGCGTAGGATACGATGTTGAGGCCGTGTTGTCGGACAATGGCTGCGAGGGGGGCCATGTAGATGTTGAAGAGGGCGGGGCTCAGTGATGAACCCTGTGAGACTCTGCAGGTGATTATCGTGGGGTCGGAGAGGAAGGGTGGGAGTCTGATCCTTTGGCTTCTTCCGGTGAGGAATGATCGGATCCAGTCCAGGGCTGTTCCTTGTATGACTGCGTTGTGTAGTTTGGTGACTAGTGTGCGGTGGAGACGGTGTCGAAGGCCGCTGATAGGTCGAGTAGGATGAGGGCTGCGGAGTGGCCTTGGTCCAGGAGGGTGCGGATGTCGTCTGTGGCGGCGAGTAGGGCAGTCTCTGTGCTGTGGTTGCTTCGGAATCCGTATTGGGACGGGTCGAGGTCGGCGTTCTCTTCAATGAATTGTGTCAGTTTCCTGTTGACTGTTTTCTCTGCAACTTTGGCTGCGAAGGGGAGGAGCGAGATGGGCCGATAGTTCTTGAGGACGGTGGGGTCAGCTGTGGGTTTCTTGAGCAGGGGTATGACTTCTGCGTGCTTCCAGTCGTCTGGGAAGGTGCCTGTTTTGAAGGTGGTGTTGATGGTGCGTTGTAGTTCGGGTGCGATGGCGGCCACTGCTCTGTGGTAGATGTGAGGGGGCAGGGGTCGGTGGGGGCCATCGAGTGGATGCTTTTCATGGTCGAGGCGGTGTCTTCGGCCGTGATCGGTGTCCAGTTGGAGATGGTGGGCTGGCTGGTGTTTTTGGGGGGCGGGGGGCCATCTGTGGCGCCTGGTGGATAGTCAATGAAGTTGTCGTAGAGGTTTTTGATCTTGAGGTGAAAATAGGTTCCAAGCTTGTTGCAGAGATCTTGGGATGGGGTGATGTCTGTGGCTTCGCTGCGTGAGTTGGTGAATTCTTGAATGACACTGAAAAGTTCCTTGGAGTTGGTGGAGTTGGCCAAGATTTTGTTGTGGATGAAGTTCCTCTTGGTGGCTCTGATCTGGTTGTGGTAGTCCGTCATGGCGTCCTTGTAGGTGGTGTGGTTTTCGGTTGTCTTGGTGTTTCTCCAGTTCTTCTCCAGGCGTCTGCAGGTGCGTCTGGCTTCTTGGAGAGCGGTGGTGAACCAGGCGGCTTTCCTGGGGCGGTGTCTGTCGGGGTTGCTTAGCGGGGCAACCTCATCTGCGCAGTTGGAGATCCAGGTGTGGAGTTCTCTGGCTGCGTCATTTGCGTCGGGTGCCCAGGTGTGGTTGTCTCGGGTGAGGGTGGAGTTAAGATGCACGTCGGTAACCTTGCTCCAGTTCCTTCGAGGTGGGCGTGGGGCTGGTTTGGGTGCCTTGGGTTTGTTGATGGCGAAGTGCACGCAGTGGTGGTCGGTCCATGGCGGCTGCGTTGTGTGGCTGAATTGGACGCTGTTTCCTGCCGGCGAAAGGCGAAAGGAACAGGCAGGCACGAGAAAATAAAAACAGTGGTGGAATTAGAGCAAGACACAGATGGGCACAATAACAGTGGCACAACAGGGAAAAATTAAGAAAAAAAGCGGCTGAGAAAGGTTACGGTGGTTGCAGGCAGTCTGGTCCCAGTTGGAGCGGGCAGCAGGCGCAGGAGCGGGCAGCAGCCTCGAGCCTCCCAAGGAGGAGGTCGGATCTGGAGGCAAGAGACGGCACAGTGGAGCTGCGGGGAGAGAGTGGACCTAGACCGAGGGTCGGAGGTCTTACTCACTACCCCTGGATGTTCTCTTTGTACATAACGTGGGTCTGGCCTGTGGATACTGTACCCTTCGGTAATACCCAAGAATCGTGTATGACATATGTTTGTGTCTAAGGGCCAAACCACCCATTTTTCCCAATTTGGGTCTGATCTATTGTACTTTAGAATGTCATCTACTGTTGCCCCTTCCTGTACAGTCGAATTTTGCCACCCTCCCATCTGTGATGGTGTTGGAAATCGAGGTGTGTTCAGGTCCTTTACCTTGGCTAATCCAAAACAAGATGTCTGTTGCACAGTTTCGTTCAGAAATATCATCTGCTGTGGAATGAGGCATGCTCTCAATAGCGCTTCTGTTCCCTGGACTTTCCAGTCCCTAGAACACCAGACTGATTTTAAGTCTATTGTGTCCTTCCATAGGTCAAAACCCTGTTCAGACAGTTGGCCAATAAAGGAAGCAGAGTAAATCTGTTTGGTGTTTGTCAACATCATTTTCAGTGCTGATGCTGGTGTAACCTTATAATAATATGAGGTTGGGTCAGTGGTGTTAAAACCTGAAAAATATGAAAACTTCTGCGCAAATGTCTGCGAACTACCCTTTGGTGGTGTAGGGCAATGTTCCCACTGATGGTACTCAAACACATTTCTAGGCGAAATAGATTTGTGCAGGAAATGATGACCATAATGTTGGTAACAGTACAAAGTGTCATAGTCTGAATTACTTTCTAACATTTCAGTACTTGGAAATGCAGCAGTTTTTTCTAAATCAGACAACATGTTATTAACAGTTTCAGTTCCCAGTCATCAGAAAATGTACTGGAGGTAATGATAACACTTAATGAAATTTTAAATAAATGAGGAATTTTTAAAAGTTCAGTCGGACCGAATATTTCGAAATCAACCTTGTCCCAAACTATACCATCCGGTATAGGAACCGCTGTGATGTTCACTGATGACAAGTCTCTCTGTTCACGATGAGACGATCGATGTTGTTTTAAAATCAAATGAACTTTCGGGGCTGTAGAGCTCTGTTTAAGATATCGTCCATTAATAAGCATGCTAAAAGTTATCACTAAGCCTAGCCAGAAGAGAAAAAATAGAATCCCAGTAATTTCCCAAAGTTCAATCCAAGGCGATACCAGGTAAGTCTTTTTAAGAAAGTTCAGAAAGTCTTTAGCTTGCTGTTTACGTGATTTTTGGGCTGGCGTCGTTTCCGGTTCACTTGGATCTAAAGAAAATGTATCAAAATTCATGAAGTAGCCAGAAGCAGTTCGATCAATTGTAGGAATTGCATTGGGATTTGTTGAAATCGCATTTTGCTCTCGTCGAGGCATGTTGACGTAGACGTCAGTATATGGTCTGATTGCAACTTGAGTGTTGTTTTGAGTTTCATTTTGTAGATGAACTTCATGTTCAAGGGGAACGAGTTCCATAGCAGTGTTGCTTAGTCCTTCATTCCGTACAGGAGGCTCTTCAAACGTGATGAGTCTTTCTGTTTGAACTTCTTGGATTGTAGCTAGAGGAGGGCGTCTGCTACTGTGGAGTCCACGAGGCCTACTGTTCAGTATTGGCCACATAGTGTGGTTTGATTAAGTCGATTGAGACAAATCTTTTCTCCTTTTTCCCGGCAAGAGGCGCCAAAAGAACAGTTCGTGTTCCTTGGATTGCTGTGACAGGTACAGGCTTTCTGTATGATGGTCCAAATTCTTTGTTGTCCGCTGTTTTCTCTCTGACTAGATCCCCGATTTTTGGGATCCAGACAGGTCTTGCCGTGTTTGCCTTGACTTCCTCAGTGGCGGCCTGTTTCTGGACAACATTGCTTTGTTGTGTCCTGGATTCATTTAAATCCTGTAAAACAGCCAAACGATCATCGATATCAAATGGTTTCTCATCCGCCACTGTGCCTTCATACTCAAGATCAGCTACCCACATTCTTGTCCCAAATAGGACCTCATATGGAGTGACACCCCCTAGAGAATTTCTTGGCTGGTTGTTTAGTGCTCTTTGTACCCCATAAAAGTGACTGACCCAACTACCGCCCTTGCCTAATACCCTAGTTGTTAAAGATTGCTTTAAGTCTTGGTTTTTCCTCTCCAAAACCGAATTTCCCTCAGGATGGTACGGAGAGGAGTACCGCAGTGCAACGCCCATACATTTCATGGCCTCTTTGTAAGCCCGAGAGCTAAACGCGGGGCCATGGTCAGAATGTAACGTGCCAACTGCGTATGTCCCGATAAAGACTCGCAAATCTTTTATAACAGTTTGAGCGTCAGCCGAGCGCTGAGGCCAAACCCATAGGAATCTTGAGCAGAAATCCACTGCAACCATGATATACTTGTAAGCCCCATCAGATTGTAAGGGGCCGCAGTGGTCCAGATACACGCATGCGAGCGGTTTGTCCGATATTAGTAGTGGTGTCTGCGCCAGGCGTGACCTGGTGGAGCCTTTCAACTGTTGACAGATGTCGCATTTCAAGACATAGTCTTTAGTTTGCTTGGTTAGACCGGGCCACCAATAGCGCTGTTTCAACAATGAAATAGTCATTGTAACGCCTGCCTGTGCAGAGCCCAAACCCTTGTGTGCTGCTAGTATTAAACCTTGCCTACGATCCATATTTGGTATTACTCTGTCCCCCACTCCAGGAATCTGAGCAAATGGAATGTTGTTTGCATCTAACTTGTAGGAGTACTTGAGTGGAAATTCTTTTGGTACTGCACCGATGTTTTTGCTTGAGGCACTCACAGTCATCATAATCTCACCGTCTATCCTCGTTTTTGAACGAGTGATTGCAGCTACGGAAGTCGTTCGCACAGCCCCCTTTGCGGCTTCATCAGCCAATGAATTCCCTTCAACATGAACGCCATCACGTTGAAGACTCAGTGTGCCCTTGGTAGATCGTTTTTCAACTCCACTACCTGTTCCCATAGCATTTTATGCTTAATTGTGTCACATTTCACGTCCTTAAACCCGTTTAGTTCCCAATGATGTAGATACTCATTGTATGACTGCACACAGTGAAAGGAATCACACACAATTATTGTGGGGAATTTGTGATCCGTATTTACAAGTGCCAGTATCAGTGCTTTTTACTCTGCCAATTGAGCCGTGCAGTCTCCTAGAGATTGCGTTTTGGTGCAACTTGGATGGAACTTCCCATCCCGCATGCGACCTTTAACGATTGCACACGCTGCGATAGATTGTTGCTTACTTCCTATGGCCGGTTGAGCAGATCCGTCAATGTAAATAATATATTCATACTGATTGAGAGGCAATATTTAATTAGGTAGAGGATATTCTTGTTCGTATTGCAGAAATGCTTGTGTTTTTAGGCTTGGGTCAAATCTGTATTCAACGTCCGTTGCAGTAAGAGAATTAACCCATTGTATCCATCTTGGATGTAAGGCTTTAGCATTTGGAATGCTAGGCTTCGTAACAGCTTCTAAAGCTGGTATTGGGGTTACGACAATTATGCGTTTCCCCTGAGCCAGCGCTCTTTCTCTTGCTACAGCGGTCTGAACTGCTGTCAGGATTTTTTCCGTTGAAGTGAAACGCATTTCTGCGTTTGTGTACAGGTGTGATTTGTATGCGATTGGTACTGTTTCGCCTTCATTGAAGGTTAAGTAAGTGTACCCGCATTGACCCGCTATTACACGGATCACCAAGTTGCGTACGTTTACGCGTGTCTGTAAGCGTTTGGAAGCATCATGTCTTTTTGTAATGAACGTAGGATATTTGAATGTTCCTGTGTCCAATGTTTGACCGAAAAGTCAGGTTTTATTAAGTCGGAGAAAGGTTTTACTCTTTCTGCGTAATCTAAAATGTATGTTCTGACGAAATTTAGGAATCCCAGTATTGATTGTAGATTTTGTAATGATTTTGGAGGTTGGAGCAGCGCACACTTTTCTAAAAAGTTAGCTGCCAGGCTTTTCCCTTCACTTGAAAGCTCGTATCCTAAAAATAGGACATTGAGGTGGGCTATTTTTGATTTTTTTAAATTAAATTTGTAGCCCTCAGAGGCGAATCCCATTATAATGGTGCTCACCCTGGTCAAGGTGCTTTTTTAAGTCATCGTCCGTGAGATAAGTATCATCCACATAGGACAATGCTTCCTCATCAACATTTTGGAGTAACTCTGTTACTCTTGCTGAGAACACCCCCGGGCTGTTCCTATACCCCTGGAGGAGGCGACAAAATTGCAGCTGGGACCCCAACGCTGAGAATCCGGTCAAATACCTGCTTTCAGGCGCTATATTTTGGCAGAAAAATCCATTTGGGATATCAAGTGTCGTTTTGTATTTTTTCCGCACAATGTTATTCATTAATGCGGCACTGTGTGCGTTTTGGACAGCGAATGTCTTTGTGCAAGAGTATAAATGTCTGTAATCTAAAACTAGACGATATGAGTTGTCTGGTTTTGATACGGGAAACAAAGGATTGTTCATTGGTGAGGTGCATGTTTCAATCACCCCTTGGTATTCAAGTTGATCTAAGATCTCCCTGACCTGTTTTTTAGCTTCTTGCTTTATTGGGTATTGCCTCTGAGCATTTGGTGAAACTTTTAACGTGATCACGTGGTGGGTTGAATCCTCATCCCAACCGGTATGATTTTTGTATAGTGCTGGAGCTAGAGCAACCGCCCACTCCTGTGCATAAGCATGTTTAAGATGTATGGGAACGAGGTCGGAGAATGATGGAAAAATTACAGTTTCTCGCCTGGGGCACTCCATAACGAATGTTGGCGGCCAATCTTGTTCTGCTAATAGGATGTCATAAAAGGATGACAGATTTTCCCAAAAAAGACCTTTGACTTTCCTGGGCTTGTTTATGTGGAGTGTTATTTCGTGTAACTTATGTGGGACGCTCACCCTGGTGTCTGGTGTTTCCACCATGATGTAATCATTCAAGTCTGCTGTCACCAGAAATTCCATCAGGTTCTGGCGAGTTATTGTTACTTCTGCCGCACTGTCTAGCATCATCAGAGCCCATTCCCCGTTCAGCGTCCTCAGAATTCTGGGCATGTCTGATTTTTATGCCTGCAACTTTCTTTTTCTTAAATTGAGGTTTTGATTTTGGCTTGTCTTCTTTTTTGGAAGTATAGTCTTGAGCGTGCTGCTTGTCTCTGGACTTTGTACGCTCTTCTTTGTGTTCTGACCGTCCTTCTCTCTCTGAAGTTTTCGTCGCGCCCTGAAAGGAACGAGAGGAACGTGTATCAGTATCCTGATACCTGTCAGGTTTCCTAATATTATCCCTATTCCTGAGGTTATACCTCTTTTCAGAGGGCTCCTGTGGAGGAGATCTGCCCCGGGATTGAGATCTGTTTTTAAAGTTTTGTTGTTTTTTATTATCCCACTTCTTTTTAGAAGAAGCAGGTGTCTGCTTTGTAGTGTCCTTTTCAGGACTGCCCATCAGTTGTGGTTTTAATGCTTTCCCACCCAAACTGTCTCTGCCTAATTCTGCATATGCAGTTTCAATTATTTTGGGCAGTTCATGTTGTTGTTCGAATGGACTGAACTCCCTTAGGCATTGGCGGATTGCCACTGAAGCTGCTTCCCCTTTAATATTAGCTAGTATTATGGCTGATACCTGGTCATAGTTATTTAATAACTTCGTCCCTAAGTTTAGGGCAGGTTCTGCTCCGTACTCGTTTTGTATTTGTCTCAATACGTCTGGTACTACTGCTAATGAAGGAATACCATGTGTTCTGGTATATATGCCAGCAAAGACTGTACCCCAAGAGGTGCAGTCCTCTACTTGTGGTGTTATCCCCATGGGCAAGCAGATCGTTAGCATTCTGTGTTTTTCAAACGGGGTAGTATTCGGGAATACTGCCTCGAGCTGAGTTATTTTCTGAGCTACCCAGAATGGCATTTGTTCACGTTTCGTGGGCATTTTGCCCATTACTGCGTGTAATGTTTGTGGTGTGATTTTAGTTGCTGTACCCTGAATTTGAGTTCCATTTGTTGCAACTGATGTTGGTTGGACTGTGAAAGTCCTCATGACATACGGTGTCAGGTTTCTGTAGATTTTAATTAAATCCTTGTGTTGTAAGAGTAAATCTGGCTGTGGCATTGTGTCAATGTCAGGCCGCTAATATTGGCCATGTTGCACCGTCTCCTCTGAGCGGACCTAATCTTACTCTGTGTCTTATATGGGGTAGGGCACCTTTAAACCAGTATAGGTGTTCGTATTCCCGTGGTGCATCTCCTTGTGTATAGTAGTGAAATGTCTGTGTTCTTGCATCTGCTGCTGGGAATGTAACCCACAAATAAAATATCTCTGTTTTGTTTGATTCGTGTGCCTCAATCACGAAAGCTACTAAGCCACCCCTAGATGTTAAACCATAGTCCATTAGTTTCAGGGTGATAGTGCGTCTGAATTTTTGTGCAATTTGTATTGCATTTGAATCTTCTTCTTCGTCTGAGACGTGTAGATTTACTACTGTGTTATTTTCGCCCTCAGTCGTTTTTGTAAAAGGAGAAGTTTTGTTCAAGGGAACTAAGATAAGGTGTTATGCGCAATTTTAGGAACAAAATGTCCTTCAAGCTTGATTATCCAACAGCCAATAAATAGGATTTCTTGCCTACTCAGCTGTGGCGGAGGTTTGTGCCCACCCACTCCAGACGTCTCTGGCATTTTATGAGTAGGGGTCTCTGAGAAGAGCATGACTGAACTACTCAGATTCTACTGTTAAATAAGAGCCCAACCATCGTTGGTGGCGCCATGTCGTGTAGTTCCTATAATACCCATGCAGGACCTGCGCGTTTGGATAACATAAACTGTGGGCCTGGTGACAGACTGATTCTGTACACCCCCACGAGAAATGTTAGCCTGTTTGCGTTAGCTAGCTCACAGTGCCACTAGTGTCTCCTCTTATCGGGGAGAGATTAG
This sequence comes from Calotriton arnoldi, assembly GCA_963921515.1. NCBI lineage: Eukaryota > Metazoa > Chordata > Amphibia > Caudata > Salamandridae > Calotriton > Calotriton arnoldi. Next base: position 832,502 of record CAWUFW010005141.1, read on the forward strand.
TTTCTGGCAACCTTAGAACATCACAACCCTGATCTCTCAAGATCGTGGAAACAATGTACTACTTTTCGCTCAGTCACTCGTGCTCATTTAGTTTATCTCAGAGGTACACAGAATAAACAGTATGAGCATTTCAATAAGGATTTATTGAACAGTTGTTATTCTCATGTAAAGTATATAAGCTGACACAACCATTAGACAGTAGCAGAGATATATGATTAGCAGTACTATGAATATAAAAGGATAGTACAGTTCTATCATCTTGCAATAAGCATGAATAAATACATGAATATCAAATGCATTGATAAAAGAAAGCGCATACTCCTATGATGCCTATCTAGGTGTGCCTAAGTGTACCTAGCATGTGAGTAGGTGTGAAGCCAAGAATCCCTCTAGTATTTAGTCGAACCCCATTATCTGAAGTGAGAATGTAGGAGTCCTTCTTGGTCTCGAGTTGGACACCCCGCAAGGGATGTTCAGACCACTGTCAGCTGGAGCGTCTGCATGCAGGAACCTCAGCGTCTCTGGTCAGTGTGTCGGCCTGGAAGTCTCGGTTCCCTCTTACTACTGATAGCAAGAGGTTCTGTATTTATACAGAAAAGTATATAGAGTCCCTTTGTCCCTTGTTCTTGTGTTAGCCATTGTTGGGTATGAGGATGACGTATGGGATGAACCTTATGCGTAGATATTAGGAAGGTGGTGTATAGCCCCTGCCTGGTTTCCAAGTAGCCTCATGAATATTTTATTCATGCAGTGTCAGTCTAAAGATGAAGTCATAGAACACTATTGTTCGGGAAAAACCCTCCTTCTGCACCCAGGCCTAGAACTAGGTAAAAGGTTCAACGATAAAAGGCGTTCAATCCTTAAAAGGCTCGTTAGTGTGTAATGTAGGGGAGGTGATGTAGGTGAAAGGGTATGATGTTACCCGGGCCTATATTAGGGTACCTATATGAAACATAACAGTTCCCTCTGTGCTGGGAGCATTGTGTCTTCTAGAGGCCTTTACCCAGCGAAGTTGCAGGACAGGAGAGAAGAAAGGAAGCTCAGGCTATAGTTGGCCGAATTAAAAATGGAAAAGAATGAGAAGAAATTGCCCATGGAGGCAAAACAGGTTGAGGCTGAGAGGGCCTTGGCAAAGGAGAAGGCTGAGGCTGAGAGGGCCTTGGCTGAGGAAAACCTACTTTTGGAGAATGAGAAGCACATAAGGGAACTGGAGCTAAAGGCAAAAAACCTACATGATCCAATAGTGATGGTGGTAGCATACCACCAGTGTCTGCTGGTGAGGGTCTGCATACTCTAGGAGCTGAGGCCTAACTATGTGGTGGCATATGATCAGTAGCGGATCCTCCGCTATCGCGGAGGAGCGTCGCCCCACTGCTTTTAAGCAGTGCATAGTAGAAGCATGAAATGATAATAACTTTGCGTTATTATCATTTTATGCTTTGTGCTGCTTTGCCAGCGGGTGGGCAGGGCTGCTCTGCTCTCGGAGCAGGGCAGGAGTGGTTTGCCCACTCTTAAGTGCACAATGACTGATTGGTCGGCCCTCTCGGGCCGCCCAGACCAGTCATGCGCACTTTCCCCGATTTCCATGCAGGCTGCATTACAGCCTGCGTGGAGAAAATGCCCAGGCCCCCATTCCCTGGTTGAGCATCGAACAAGGAAGCTCAAAACCAATCACAACGCTGCATTGCAGCATTGTGATTGGTCAGGGGAGCCTGGGTGCTTACCAATCACAGCACTGCATTGCAGAATTGTGTTTGGTCAGTGGCGGCTGCTGTGCTTCCTGTTCCTCGAGTTTCACGAGGAAAGCAGGAGCAGAGACGCGGGACCCGGCGGCAAGGTAAGTTCATTTTTTTAATTTTTTTTTTTATATTCGCCCCCACTTGACCCCCCCTGCGCGACCTCCCTGCTAACCCCCCGCACCCGCCCGCCACCTGGAAGCCATGCCTGCCTCCATTTCATATGATATAGACAAGTGGTTTGCTGCATCACCTTGCTGCGCTGAGTGATAGGGAAAGGGCAGGAATGCACTCTATTTAACATTGTACAGCGCATTCCTGCCTTTTCCCAGTGCTGGAGCACAATGTGCTGCCTAGCACAAATGCAGGCACCCTTGCAACATTGTTAGCAGGATTGTTTTTGTGCAGGACAGGGCACCTTCCTGCATAAAACAATCCTTTGAGGCATTTTCCTCTTTCTATGTGTGCAGCAGACCCCTGCCCTACCTGGCACTTAATGGCCTTGATAGTCAGGCATGTCAAGTTAAAGTGGCAATAAACTGCACATGTAGGCCCTGCAATGGCAGGCATGAGACAGGATTGTAAGGCTACTTTCTGGGTGGCACAATCAGTGCTGCAGACTCACTAGTAGCATTTAATTTATAGGCCCAAGATATATGGAATACCATTGGACTTGCATGTAAATCAAACATGCCAAATAGATATAAACCAATCATACTGTGTTTAAAGGAGAGCACATGCACTTTAGCACTTATTAGCAGTGGTAAAGTGCCCAGAGTCCTAAAACCAACAGAAAGAAGGCCAGAAAAATAGGTGGAGGAAGGCAAAAGGTTTGGGGATAACTGGCAAAAAGGGCCAGGTCCAACAGTGAGGTCCAGATTTAAGGATGTGGTTCTGGTACCAAAAGCTGCCCCACCGGGCACCACACCTGAACTGAGGTTTTATGTGGATTAAAGATGGCTAAATTCTGTGACTAAGACAGATGCTCACCTCATCCCCCTGGCTGATGAGCTGATTGATTGGTTAGGTAGAGGCTGCCTAGTATCGCAGTACCTTTGAACTTACATCAGGGTACTGACAGATCGTCCTAACAGAGAGAGCAAAGGAGAGGCCAGCCTTCTCCACTCCAGAAGGCCACTACCTGTTCAGAGTGATGCCCTTTGGATTAAAGAATGCTCCTGCCATCTTCCAGAGTCTGGTGAACCAGGTCCTTGCTGGTATGGAGTCCTTCTCTGCTGCTTATCTGGATGACATTGCTGTTTTCAGTCGCAGCTGTAATGACCACCTATTTCACCTGCAGGAAGTGCTTCAGGCCCTGCGGAAGGCAAGCCTGACTATCAAGGCCAGCAAGTGCCAGATAGGGCAGGGGTCTGTGGTGCTCTTGGGACACCTGGTGGGCGGGGGTAAAGTGCAGCTCCTCCAGGCCAAAATGAACACAATCCTGGCCTGGGAGTCCCCAAAAACACAAACAGAAGTGAGGCCCTTCCTGAACCTCACTGGGCACTACAGGGGGTTAATTAAGGGGTATGGCACCATTGTTGCCCCCTTGACTGAGCTGACTTCCAAGAAGCAGCCCAGGAAGGTGATCTGGATGGTGGCTTGTTAGAAAGCCTTTGACTACCTAAAACAGGCTATGTGCACAGCCCCTGGCTTTTCCCAGGAGTTTATTGTCCAAACAGATGCTTCAGAGCATGGTATAGGGGCAGTCCTATTACAGCTAAATGAGGAGAGCCTAGATCAACCTGTAGCTTTCATCTCTAGTAGTCTACTTCCCAAGGAACTGAGGTGGAATGCTACTGAGAGAGTAGCCTTTGCTGTGGTCTGGGCTCTGAAGAAGCTGAGACCATACTTGTTTGGGATTCACTTCTGGATTTAGACAGACCACAGGCCCCTCAGGAGACTAATGCAAATGAGGAGTGAAAATCAAAAAATTTTGAGGTGGTCCATTTCCCTACAGGGACTGGACTTTACGGTGGAACACCGTCCTGGGTCAGACCTCACCAATGCCGATGGTCTTTCCGTGATTTTCCTTCTTAGTGAAGAGAACTCCTAAGGGGTTGGGTAGTTCTACCCACTTCCAGCTGGGAGGGGGGGGACACATGTCAGACTCTTTTGCCTTTCCTCCTCCATTTTCCTAGACCTGTTTTTTTTGCTCTTTGGACTCTGAGCACAATAGCACTGCTAACCAGTGCTAAAGTGTGTGTGCTCACTCCTTAAAACATGGTAATGTTGCTTTATCTCCAATTGCATATTTAATTTACTTATAAGTCCATACTAAAGTACACTACATCTGCCAGGGCATTTAAGCTAAATGCTACTAGTGGGCCTGAAGCACTGGTTGTGCCACCCACTTAAATAGCCCTTTAAACATGTCTCAGGCCTGCCAATGCATAGCCTGTGTGCAGTGTAAACTGCTGTGTCCACATGGCATAATAAACCCTTTGCCTGACTCACACTTTCTTTTTTAATACATATAAGTCACGTCTAGGGTAGACCCTGGACAGCCCAGAGGGCAGGGTGCAATGTATTATGTTAGCGTCTAACCCAACTGGGCTCTTGTCAACAACAACCTCTATATGAAGTTTTGGATTGGAATAGGCCATTTCAGTAGCAGTTTCAATGGCTTGTTTGATTTTCTTATCCAGGAAAGAGCCAAGTCTTAAGCCTCTTTCTGAACCTAAAATAGTCATTTGTGAGGCGAAGGTCCAAGGGTAGCTTATTCCAGTGGGCCGCAGCAAGATGGGTGAATGATGGGCCTCCGGCTCTGACTTTTTTGGGATGTCAGTGTTAGGCTATGAAAGATAGACCTTCTAGCAGTGAAAATGGCTTTAGAAGCTTTTTACTGCCAGGACATGTAAACATTAAACACACGCCTTACTTTTAAATCGCCATGCACCCAGCCCTATGAGCTTCTATGACCTACCTTAGGGGTGCCTTATCAGGTTTAAACCTGGCAAAAGGTTTATTTTGCCAAGTTGAAATGGCAATTTCGAACTGCTTTACAGGCTGCGGTGGCAGGTCTGAGACATGATTTAATAGGATACTTTATTGGGCGGCACAATGAGTGCTTAGCATTAGTGATTAGCATTTTATACAATGTGAGTAGTTATACTTTGGTAGTACTACTCACATACTACAAAATGCAGTTTGTGAGCAAGCCTCCATATATTTGCTGATCACTTTGAGAGTAAGGTGTTAGAGGACAACAAACAAGAAGTTCCTTTTGTGGTAAAGGATGATTTTACAGCCTTCCGTTCAATCGTCCTCATTGCCATCCAGACAGTTATTTTATGACTGGCCTTGACAGTGGAGTAGAGATTACTTTATTTGGGACCATTCTGCTCAACATACCCAGATTCCTAAGTCCTTTCACAGACACGGTCAACACTGGAGATATAAAGGCCGTTCAGAATGCTTGTAGCAATGTGGAGAGGATGAGAGGTAGCATTCTCATATTGCTTGGTTTTACGCTAAAGTACAGGTGGAGAAGCAGGAATACATCACTACAGTCTTGGTTAATCAACACACAAACCCTTTTTAACAATGAAATTACAGGGCCCTGATGAATGCATCCTTACAATAATGGCTACAGCAGGAAACAATAGAATAATATTGAATTGGATGCTTTTACTCCCAGGTAGGATTACACTTAATGTGCAACTAAACAGATCATGTATGAGAATAGAGAATAGACATTGCCCCAACGATGTAGAAAAACACCAGTGCTAATTACGTTCGTTACAGACACTTATGGTCAGAGTTGCCACAATTTTTTTTGTTGGTTTAGGAATTGCTCTCCCTTGTTCTATCCCTAGCCCCCACATGTCATTCCCTTCCCCATCACTGAAACCCTGTGCATTTATGCCAATTACAGAAAGTATGCAGTTGAAACCTGTAATGAACCAGCGTCAGACAATGCAATATATTAAGCCGTTCTATGCCTCATTGCATGAATGAATATAACACCTCGAAGCTGGCAAATGCATATGACCAAATTCTAGAGGGCAGTACATGAAGTATCAAAGGACTCATCGATTGTACTTAAAATTATTAAGTTACATGCTTCAATCAAGAAAACTTGTCCAGATTAGCATTTTGTGCCAACGCGTGTTTTGTGATGACTAATCCTTTCCCCCGCATTTTACAAGTTTATCAACATAAATACATTTGAGACGTCACTATAAAATAAACAAAAAGTCATGTATAAATTATACCAGTATATGAGGAATTTGTAAACAGTTTATATTCCTGGGAGTTCATCTCAAAAAGAACTCTTAGATTCAGCCATAAAAGTGCATACAATAACTTCTCAGTCTATAAAAGTCCATCTCTGAGAACACATAGTAGATCACAGTTTCAAAGCCACAATAAAATTTCTATTTCACTTTCAAAATAGCATTGGATTCCGTAAACGCACTGCATGTCTTATAAAAGCACCAACAGAGCAGCAAACAACTTGGGGGCATATTAACAAGGGAGCGATATGAAATTATCGCCGCTTTTGCGTCCGTTTTCGGGCGAAAAGCGGCGATAATTTCATCGCCTTATCAGCAAAGACACGCTATCGCGTGTTTTGCTGACAGCGCCCGTTCCCAGCACGCCTAACTTTGCATCACTAATGAGATGCAAAGTAGGCGTGGCTGTGAAACCAAACAGGGATAATATCGCGAAGGCAGCTTCGCGATATTATCAAGGAGGGTTAGCGATCTTTTAAATCGCGTTAAGTATGCCTTAACGCAGGATTTTAACGTCTGTTAAATTCCTGACTAAGGCATACTTAACATGGGGGGTGGATTCTGTGGCTAAGACCACAGGCCCTATCATCTAGGATATCGCCGTTTTCCACCATGGAAAACGGCGATATCCACGCTATCTCTGGAATTTTATCGCCTCGGCGATGCGCGTTGTTGATAACGCGCTAACCGGGCGATAAATTACAGAGATAGCCGGCAATAAATATGCAAGCACTAAGCGCGCTTTGCGATATTTATCGCCGGGCCTTGTTAATATGCCCCAGAGTTAGGAAGTGACTGTAAAAATCTCAAGTGCAGGTATAAATTTAAAAAAACACATGATTTAAGACAAAAACTGTGTTAAGAAGGCTTATTGGGAGTGGGTAAAGGGTGACAGGGCAAGGCCAAAAATGGTCAAACCCACTTTGCAATAGCATTTAATCTTCTACACCGCCCTCGTCTGGTCTCTTATCTTTCTATCGTTAATAATGAGTGGGAAAGACATTTACTAATGAGATTTTGGTTGGGAAGTATAAGGGGTTAGTTGTCTTTTCCCTTGGGCCAATATGATACAGCATCAATCTGTCCATGCCCCTGCGATGAAAAAGTAAAGTACAGCAGTGTCTGAGATGATGCAGGCCCCTAAGCCTTCCCTAAATCCATATTGCACAGGTGACATAATATTAGATTCCTCAGAGCAGGTCCGCATCCTCTCGGGGACGATGTGGCCAACGATTTTAACCATTGACTCCAGTAGGGAGATAGGCCAATAGCATTTGGTATCCTGTCTACTCCCTTTCTTGTGCATTAGAACTCAGATTTAACTGATAATAACTGCTGGCCAGAAATAGGATTTAGCTTTGTGCAAGTCCATCAGGACCCCATCGGGTCCCGGGGCTTTGTTCGCCAGACTTTGGGCTACCACCAACAAGACTTCCCATGATCAAATCTGAATGCTAAGAGGATGGCATGAATCCTGCTTGTGATACAGGGGCTCCCTCTCCTTATTAACACCATATATGGAGCTGAAGTATGTGATCCATTGGTCTGGGGGTGTATTAGTCCCCAATAAATCCGACTTTTTGACAAAGGGGTTCCCTGAGTTAACTATGTGCCAAAACCTCACTGCATCCTTCACTTCACAGGCAATAACAAGGCTAACGCAAACCTCATGTTTTAATGTTCCTCTTTCTTTTTTTTATGGCCCTTTTGTAAGCCCAACCTTATGTACTAATTACTGCCCTATCTCTAGGTACTTTATTATGGGCATGGTTCAATTGTCTCTCCATTACCCTACAGGATTTGTCAAACCAACCAAGTACCTTGTGGTTAAAGTGCCTCCTTCTATGCAGAAGGGAGCACTGAATTTTATTGCTGAGGACCACAAATCATTCTCCAATTAAATGGCAATGCGAGGAGTCTGATAATAACCTTTCAATGAAGAGAGCCATAGTTTGCTTAATTGTGCTAGTGAAAAGTTCCTCTATTTTAATATTCTTTCACTTCAGCCAAAGCCCTTTATCGACCCTCAACATATCCCCTTTACTGTCGCTTTTAGCGATAAGCTCGGGATACCTAGGATTAAACTAATGGGATTGTGATCACTATTGCCTTTCTCCAAGGTCCCCCCCTACTAATTACTGATGGATACAGGGACTGTGAAATAAAAATATAATCTATCGTAGTTCCCCCTCCCCCACCAATAAAGGTGGGCAGTTGGGTCTCGTCTTTCCCTATGATTTCAATGGGATTATAAAGGTCAAACTATAAAAAATAATTATATAATTTGACTCCTCTTCCATCTATAGCAGACTTCCACACTGAGATGTCTGACAGGAAAATGGATTCTCTCATGTAAGACCTGAACCGATCTCTGCATTAAAATCTTCACCTATGGTAAGGACCTCTGGTCTTGTGCTGCTCCCCCCGCTGCCACCGCCTAGTTACATGATTCTGCTATATCGCGAGCAGCCCACAAGCCTGTGGTTCGAAGTTGCTCTTCCCCGGTCAGGAGATCCCCCTCTTGCGCTCACTTCCATACAGTCAGCCTCCTGGTTCCACCGTTGTCCGCTTTGTGGGAATTCTGTTGTTTATTTGGGGTTTGATTATTAAACCCATGGTAATTGGTATTTTGTATTGTATTTTGTTTGTGAGTTTTGTTGGTTTTCGTCTCCCGTGGTGTCTTCCCGCTGTTTTTGCCTCCTGATCCCTGCCTCCCTCCCACCTCCCAGCTAACCCTGCCCTCCTCCCAGGACTGCTTATGGGGGCCGCTGTGCGGCCATGCCACTTGCGTGCTGAAGGCCCATCTGTGCCCATCCGCGCCTGGACCACGTACATCCCTAGCACCCTTGGTCCTCCACACACCCACCGCTACACCATCACAGACCTCCACGCACTCAACCCCGGACATAACAACAATTGCTGCCTCACATCACCCCACTCCACAACGGGACCTTTCTCTTGCCTCGGCTGCCAGTTCACCTCAACCCCAGAGCCGAACACAACAACAGCTACCAGCGCCAGTCCACCACCAGAAGGAGAGACCTCCCTGGCCAACACTTCTGCCTCCTGCTCAGTGCTAGAACACTCAGCAAGCACGCTTTTGAAATCTGGGACACCATTTCCACCCTCATCCTTCATCAGTGAAACCTGACTCACCCCAACAGCGACCCCTGAAATCACCACGGCAACTCCCCTCAGCTACAAAATAAAGCACAGTGATAGCACCAGCAAACCCAGAGGCAGCATTGCCATCATCCATAAGGAGTCAATCACCTGATTCAAAGATGAAACCACACCGATCATGGAACATATGAACTTCCAGCTACGCACCAACGACACCACCACCATCAGAGGCGCACTCGCCCACAGACCGCCAGGACCACGAACAGGCCTCAGCAATGCCATCGCTGAATTCATTTCCCCACTCACCATCGAAACAGAACTCTATATGTTCCTCAGAGACTTCAACTTTCACTTTGACTAAGTTACTGACACAAGCTCCACCGACCTCCAGGAAAGACTGGACAACATCAGACTCAAGCAGCTAGTCACAGACCCCACACACAAAGCAGGATATACCTTGAACCCTATCTTCACATTCAGCAACAGAATCAGATTCAGCCACGCCTCGGAACTCACCTGGTCAGGCTACTCCATTGTACACTTCACCATCGCCGGACCCGAACCCACCCCCCCAAAGGACACGCTACCCCCTTTCGATGTTGGTCCAAGATCACCCAGCAGCAATGGACCAACACCCTTGGCACCACGCAGTCCAAAGACACCATCAACTTGAACCAGGCTGTTCACAACTTCAACAACTGGATCACCAATGCTGCAGACCAAGTCGTCTCCACAAAACCAGCCAAGACACACAGGCCCTCCAAACAAGCCAGCTGGTACACCCCGGAATTACTAGCATCTAAACACTGATGCAAACAGCTAGAGAGAAAATGGTGCACAAGCAAGAACCAGGCCGATAGAGCCACCTGCAAAGCAGCACTCAACAAAGACCACCAACAGATTAAAGCTGCAAAAAAAGAGGCCCTCACCCGCAGAATCACAATCAGCTCCAATAAAGCCCCGGAACTCTTTACTATCGTCAGGGAATTCTCCTGCCCATCAGCCACAGAAAACGCTATACCAGTATCACAGGAACTCTGCGATGCCCTGGCTGACCACTTACACAACAAGATAGCAGCCATCTACAAAAACTTCAACCCCCAACCCACCAGCCCCCTTCACCAGCAGTCATCCACCACCTCCGAACACCAATTCACTGAATGGAAACAACTCAGCCCACCAGACACAACCGCTCTGATGAACATGATCCACTCAGGAGCATCCAATGACCTGTGACCCCACTCTTCAACCTCGGAAGATACAAGATCAGCAGACAACTCACCACCATCCTCAACACCTCGCTAACCACATCCACCTTGCCCACCACCTGGAAACACACCAAGATCAGACCACTCCTCAAGAAACCCTTGGCAGACCCCTGCGATCTCCAGAACTACTGACCCATCTTGCTGCTCCCCTTCCCCGCAAAAGTGCTGGAGAAGACCATTAACCTCCAACTCACTGAGGACCTGTAGAGAAAAAACCTTCTTGACCCCTCACAATTAGGCTTCAGAGCTAACCACAGCACAGAGACAGCCCTGATCACCGCAAAAGATGACATTCGCACCCTACTGGACAGAGAAGAAACAGTCACCCTGATCCTGCTCGGCCTATCCTCTGCCTTCGACACTGTTTCCCACCACACTCTCATCAATCACCTTCAACAGATCAGCATCACGGACGACGCTCTCAAATGGATGGCATTCTTTCTCACTGGACATACCCAGAAAGTCTGGCTCCTTCTCTTCACATCACAGGACAAACACAACATTTGCAACATACCACAAGAATCAGCCCTACTCTCTTCAACATCTACATAACACCACTCACGGACATCGTCAGATCCTGTGACATAAACATAATCTCCTACGCCGATGACACCCAACTCATCCTATCGCTCTCAGCCGACCCCACCGACACCAAAACCAACTTCCACAGCTGTTTGAAGAACGTCTCAATCTGGATGAGGGACAACTACCTTAAGCTCAATACAGACAAGATGGAAGTCCTCATCTTCGGCAAGCACACCCCCCTATGGAATGACTCCCAGTGGCCATTAGAACTCGGTCCCAACCTCACTCCAAAAGACCACGCCCGCAACCTCAGTATCATCCTCGACAGCGAACTATCCATGAAACTCCAACCCAACGCCATGTCATCAGCCTGCTTCCACACTCTCTGCTTGCTCCGAAAGATCTTCAAGTGGCTCCCCATCAGCACCAGGAAAACTGTGACACAGGCTCTCATCACCAGCCGATTGGACTACGGCAACGCACTCTATGCTGGAACCACCACCAAGCTCATGCAGAGACTACAGCTGATACAGAACGCAGCGGCCAGACTGATCTTCAACCTGCCCAAGAGAACCCACATCATCCAACACCTGAAGGACCTCCACTGGCTCCCAGTCCAGAAAAGATGTCATATCAAAATCCTGACCCACGCCTACAAAGCCCTCCACAATGAAGGACCTGCCTAAGTGAACCACCGACTACACTTCCACCAGCCTGACAGGAACCTTCACTGAGCACACCGCGCACTCACAGAAATACCGCATATATGAGGCAGCCGCACTGGAGGACATACCTTCTCCCACCTCGACACCAAAGCCTGGAACTCCATACCCCTCCACCTCCACACTGCACCATCGCTGAAGGACTTCAGGAAGGGACTCATAAACTGGCTGTTCGACTAAGACCAGCAACAAGTGCCTGGATACCCCCCCTGGGGTGAATAGCCGTGCTCTACAAATGCAACTTGATTGATTAAAAAGGTTGAAACAATTAAAAAGCCCGTAATACCTGTCCCTCAAAACACTCAGAACTGCAAATAAGAAATCTAGATTACATCCGGTGTCCCTGTGGATGGTAGAATTATAAAAAATAATTAAAGTTGGAGCTGGGTCCCTCTTCTCTAGATCCATGCTACTAGGCCCTTTTTTCATTATAATGCTTGGACCAGAGATGATCAGTGAAGGGTTCTCCCCAATGTTTGAGGTCAAGTCAGAGACCCTTGATGAGAAATGTTACACTAACGTGGTGGGTGGAATGTCTCCAGAAATGGGCATCTGATCATTCTGGTCTAGTGAGAGCCACCTCTCTGCTAAGTTTATTTCTTTAGTGATTACACCAACTGTGAGAAGTTGGCCTGGCATATGCTGTCCACTAATTATAGTGGGCACCTTGCACCAGTCCAAACAACCCCTTATTGGAGATAGGTTAAAGACAACCTTTATTGAAAGCTATCCTAGTGGTAGCTATGGAGAGCAGCCTTCAGGCTAAGTCTTGAAGGAATGTAAAGCAGCTTGTTTTACCAGTCTATAATCTCTTGAGTGACCAAATGAAAGAGGACCACACCAGGTATATATTCAAAATATATGTATTTATTACTAAACACACCCCTCTAGTCTCTTTATGAGGCTAGAGTTCGAAGTACATAAAGTATAAGTTAGTTATCTACAGTAATAGCACAAATACACGTTTGAGCCCCAGGGGCGTACCAAACCATATACCAATAAAGTGGTATAAGAACCACGACTGAGCTAGACACAAGGCCTAGAGCCTGTAGAAGTGCTTGGACCACAAGGAACCACCCAAGGCAGTGACACAGGGGACCCACGGGGACGCGTGCAGTGTATGAACACAACCGCGAACCACCGTTAACTTCTATGGGGAAAGTCGCGATTAGAATTTAAAAGAAAAGGGACACTTAGAGGAGGACTTGGAGCAAACCCTTTGAGAACTAGGCTGTTCTAGTGTCAATACCCACGGGAGCACCGGAGTACTCGAGTTACCTCACCCAGGGGAGCCGGGTGCATAGGTGTCTTTCGGGGTCGGGTTTCGTTGTCGCTTTCTATGGCGATCTGCTGCAAAGTGCTGCTGGCGGCCAAGTCGAAAGTGTTCGGGTGGATCCAAAGGTGGATCGAAGATCTGAAGAACCTGAAAGCAGAGGGGACAGAGTCTGGGTCACTAGCCAGTGACCAGGAAGGCGATGAGCAGATGCCCACCGATGTCGTGTGCTTCAGGTAGGTTGACTTTTGTCTTGACTCTTCAGCCACGAGGTCCAGGAGGCGTCGACGACAACCAGGAGCTGGATTCGAGCTGTCCCACGAAGTCTGTCAATTGCAGGGGTGTCGGCGAACGGATTGGACCCAACAAGCCTTGGCAACAGCAAGTTTTGTGGAAATAGAAGAAGGACGATGTTGCAGACCAGCAAGGTCTGGGGGACTCACCCAGCAAGGATAAGTCAGGGCACACGTGGAGCAACCAGGGAGCCCAAGCAGAAAAAGATTGGCCTTCGGGAGGGCCTACTAGCCAACAGACTAGCGACCGCAAAGGAGCCTTGAGACGGTGCACGTGGAGCTGGCTCACAGGACACTCGTGGAGTGGAGGCCAGGGATCTTCGGTGCAGTTGGTGCTGGAGGCTGGGGCTACTCGGAGCCCAAAGCACGACTTCGTGGGAGACCCAGAAGAGGATGCACTTGCAAATGCGTTCGGTGTCCAGGGGTCATGGTTCCACGTTACCCACGACAGCTACGGGCCTCAGCTTTGCTGGGGACTCAGGGCAGCCTCGGGGAAGTCTGGAAATCCACCTCTGGTGATGCAAAGACTTCGGCGTTCGACGGGAGCTTCAGCGATGCAGACCGGACAATTGCTTCTTTGGTGCCTGCCAAGCAGGGGAGTCACTCCTTGACCCCAAGGGAGATTCTTCAGTCCTCTAATCTTGAAGTAGAGCGTCGAAGGTCCAGGATTCTGTATCAGAGTTTCGTCCAGGTAAATCTAAAGTCCTAAGGACTGGGTTCCCCTACTTATACTAAGGTAGGGGGTTGGACATACTCTGTGACCCCACCTATGGGAGGGTCAGGGCAGGGGGGTGGTTACACCCCTTTCCCTTTGTCCAGTTTCGCGCCAGAGCAGGGGCTGGAAGCCCCTGAGCCGGTTTGAACTGGGGTATGCACAGGGACACCAAGTGTGCCCCCAGTGCAGGACTTCAAAGCACCAGAGAGTGCTCCCGCCCAGCCCCAATACACACTATCCTGTCTGGGGAGGTGGTCACACCTCCCTGGGACAGGAAACCTATTGTCCAGGCCTCCCCTGCCGGAGTTTCGGTCAGCAGCAGGAGGCCAGACTCGTGTCTGTGGCAGCGGCATCCATTTTGTGATGCCAGGGCTTGGAAAGTCAGTACCGGGTATACCGGTGTGTACATGTCTTTCCCTCTAGAAGGGTGGAATGCTACCCCCGCCACCAGAACTGGCGGGGGGTAGTATTCCAAGATGTTTGACACCAAACACGACATGTTTCTGTGCAGCCATCCCAAAGTTAGCATTTAACGCGAGGTTATAATGCGCTTAAGAGTATATGGTCAGGCTGCACTACAAACAGCATCAGAGAAGGGTCTCCGAACGCTGCAGAGGGGCCCTGCTCATGCAGGGGCACCCCCTCACATAGGAACCACGCACTCTGCCTTCAGGATTGATAAGGCCTGACATAGGAGTGACTTATAGGTTTATATGTGGGTATGTATTTAGTGATATAGGTAGCCTATATCACAGTAAGAGGTGCATGCACCACCTTACCCAGGCTGCAGTAGCAGACCTGTGGTGTCAGTTTGGATGGCCTTCCAGGGGTGGCACAATACATGCTGCAGCCCCTGGTAGGCCTCTGAGGTACCTATGCCCTGGGTACATAGTATACCATATACTAGGGACTTATAAGGGCACTCCAGATTCCAATCAGAGATGTGCCTAAGGCACATGGAAACCATTTTAAAGAGGAAGCAGCTAGGCTGGGGCCCTGAATAGCAGGATCCCAGTCCAACTAAGTCATAAACCAGCAAAACACCAGGAAAAAAGTGGGGGCAACCATATAGTCAGATTCCACCTTCCTACATAACCCCCCCCAAACGAAAGGAGATAAGGCTAACCTTGGCCAGTTGAGCCTTTATTGACTAAGTGGCCATATAAGGAAGCACCTGCACTAGCATGGTTGCCCCCTATCTTATGGTCCACTAAGCAATCCCTCACCCTAAGGGTATGGGAGGGTCTCCACCATGGGGAGTTACTACCTGTGGTGTGCTTTGGTAAAGTACAAGGCTGGTGAGGTGTCTGAGAAGGGAAGTGAGGCCCTAGGAAGGTTGGTCTCAGCTTCCTCAGATCACTGGTCACCATGTATGCCTGTCTTTCCATGACTGAGTTGTACTGTGCTCTAAGGGTCAACCTTTGGCTGCCTACAGCTGGGGGTTGGGTCCCTTTGGATGGACCACTGGAGGGACATGGCAGGTTTGGAACCTTTTGGTCCCAGGTTTGCCCTTGCCTAACAGAGTCCTTCTGGGGAGGTCCCTACACAAAGGTATGGGGGATCCCTCAGTGTGTTGAGGAATTTTCACCTGGCTAGGGCTACTAGCCTGGGTGCCCCTAATCTGCTGATGTGGGGGTTCCTCTGGACAGGGGGCCCTGGGGGGTCCACTGACCTCCCTGACCTCTGCAGCCCTGGGCTGACTGAGGCAGGGTAGAGAGGGGCAGGTTACCTGCTCCAGACTGGGTACCACCTTGGAAGGGTCCTCTGCCATCAGGGGTGGGGCCAGGCCAGGACTGACTACCTCTGGGGCAGTTCCTTCACTAGGGGTAGGGTCAGTTCCCTGAGGAGGCTGACCCTTACCTACTGTCTGGAGGGGAGAAGACTTTTCTTCAACCCTTGTGCTCTCTTTTGGGGGGGAGTGGGCCATTCTTCCAGGCTCCATCTCTCCAAAATTTCCCTGGGCTGGGGCTGTGGCCATCACAGCCCCACTAACTTTTACAGGGACGCCCAGCATTCTCAGATGGGTTTGGTGTTCAACTTCAGCCCAGGCTGAAATTTCCAGATCATTGCCCATCAGGCAATCTACAGGCAAGGTTGGGGACACTGCCACTCTTTTTGGGCCTGTGACCCCTTCCCAGCTGAGATTGACTATGGCCATGGGGTGATCTGTTCTGACACCATCAATGTTGGTCACCTGGTATTTAAACTCAGGTAAAAGCTGGTGAGGGGGGACTAGGTTCCCTGCCACCATGGTGACACGAGCCCCTGTGTCCCTAAATGCCACAGCTTTCTGAACATTAATTATTGGCTCCAGTCTGTACCTGCCCAATCATTGGGACCCATGGTAAAGGTGGCAAATCCTACACCACCATCAGAGTCAGAGGAGTCTGTTGAGGGGGTCCTGTCTAAACTAGGGCCCACCTCTGTTCCTCTTGCAAAAGCACCTAACTTTTTGGGTACACTACTCCCAACTGGAGGATTACTACTGGTAGTACCAGGAGGGGTGGTAGTAGTTGTTGGAGGAACATTTTCTTTATTGCCAATCCTGGGGCAACTGGGATCAGTTTTCCAGTGTCCAGGCTTTTTACAGACATGGCAATATGGTTTCTTTTCAGGAGAGGAAGGAGTTTGGGACCCACCCCCAGAAGAGGACTTTTGGGGCCCTGTAGTGGATTTATCCTTAGATTTATCTCCACCTTTCTCTTGGGACTTGGTAGAATCTTTCTTCTGGTCACCACCCTGATTCTTAGTCTTTACTCTGGTTCTGACCCATTTGTCTGCCTTCTTTCCCAATTCTTGGGGAGAGGTCAGATCAGAGTCCACCAGGTACTGGTGTAAAAGCTGGTTTTGACAATTATTAAGGATCTGCTCCCTCATAATCAAATTGTACAATCCTAAAAAGTCATGCACCTTGTTGCCATGTATCCAACCTTCCAGAGCCTTAGTAGCACAATCTACAAAATCAACCCAGTCTTGAGTCTGAGCCTTTTGGGTGTCTCTGAACTTCAACCTATACTGTTCAGTGGTTAGGCCAAACCCATCTATCAGAGCACTCTTCAAGACTTTGTAATTGTCAGCATCCTCCTCTCTAACAGTGAGGAGCTTATCTCTACCTTTGTCTGTAAAGGAGAGCCACATGATTGCTGCCCACTGCTCCTGAGGGACCCTCTGTACTTTACAGGCCCTCTCTAGAGCAGTTATCCATTTGTGGATGTCATCCCCACTCTGGTAGGGAGGGACAATCTTGCTCAGGTTTCTATGGTCATAAGACCTTTCCCTATCTTTGGGGAAACTGCTGCCACCATGGGACTCTAGTCCCAACTTTTGTCTCTCTCTATAGAGATCTAGGGACTCCCTGTCTATAGCCAATTGCTGTTTCCTGAGTTCAAGTTGAGCTTGCTCATATTGAATCAGCCTCTTTCTCCTCTCATGAGAGGATTCCCTCCTATGAGAGGAGACAGAGGTCCCTATTGAGGTGTCAGAGTGGTTAGACTCCTGAGAAGGAGACCTAGACCTTCTGGGCACACTCAGAACTCTTCCTGGGGGGACAAAGGGGAGGTCAGTCTGATCCTCTCCCTCCTCCTCCTCCACAGGAGGAATTGGATTCTCCAGGACAAGGTCATTTTCACCTTCCTGGCCAGTTTCAGAGGGGGGGGGGGCCTGGGTTTCTTCACCCCTGGCCCCTTCCTCATCTTCTGCCCCACCCTCCTTGCCTACCCCTTCAGACCCTAGGGGCCTGCTGAGATCATAAGCTAGTAACACCTCCCTGAGGTGTTGGGTGCTGGCACTTTTGCCTGTCTTCAACTTCCTAGTAGTGCATAAGGCTCTCAATTCCAAGAATGGGAGTTTATCATACTTGGAGGGAAGAAGCCCACTGGCTTCTGGCAAGGACTCACTGGGTCCTGGCTTTGAAGACATCACTAGTGAGGTTTGGTGTATGCACTACCTACTCTAGTGTGGCCTACTAAACTCTCTTGAGTTGTAGAAAGGGTGTGCTGTCCCTTAACACACAACTCTAAGTTCAGTAGAACTTACTGTATTACTAAGCTTGATTATATGTACCTTAGGTACCCTTAGTGGTTTTCAGTTGATCAATTCAATTGAGATTATCTGGTAAAACAATAGCAAGCTGGAATCCCACACGCTGCACACCAATGTGAGAAGTTGGCCTGGCATATGCTGTCCACTAATTATAGTGGGCACCTTGCACCAGTCCAAACAACCCCTTATTGGAGATAGGTTAAAGACAACCTTTATTGAAAGCTATCCTAGTGGTAGCTATGGAGAGCAGCCTTCAGGCTAAGTCTTGAAGGAATGTAAAGCAGCTTGTTTTACCAGTCTATAATCTCTTGAGTGACCAAATGAAAGAGGACCACACCAGGTATATATTCAAAATATATGTATTTATTACTAAACACACCCCTCTAGTCTCTTTATGAGGCTAGAGTTCGAAGTACATAAAGTATAAGTTAGTTATCTACAGTAATAGCACAAATACACGTTTGAGCCCCAGGGCGTACCAAACCATATACCAATAAAGTGGTATAAGAACCACGACTGAGCTAGACACAAGGCCTAGAGCCTGTAGAAATGCTTGGACCACAAGGAACCACCCAAGGCAGTGACACAGGGGACCCACGGGGGACGCGTGCAGTGTATGAACACAACCGCGAACCACCGTTAACTTCTATGGGAAAAGTCGCGATTAGAATTTAAAAGAAAAGGGACACTTAGAGGAGGACTTGGAGCAAACCCTTTGAGAACTAGGCTGTTTTAGTGTCAATACCCACGGGAGCACCGGAGTACTCGCGTTACCTCACCCAGGGGAGCCGGGTGCATAGGTGTCTTTCGGGGTCGGGTTTCGTCGTCGCTTTCTATGGCGATCTGCTGCAAAGTGCTGCTGGCGGCCAAGTCGAAAGTGTTCGGGTGGATCCAAAGGTGGATCGAAGATCTGAAGAACCTGAAAGCAGAGGGGACAGAGTCTGGGTCACTAGCCAGTGACCAGGAAGGCGATGAGCAGATGCCCACCGATGTCGAGTGCTTCAGGTAGGTTGACGGTTGTCTTGACTCTTCAGCCACGAGGTACAAGAGGCGTCGACGACAACCAGGAGCTGGATTCAAGCTGTCCCACGAAGTTTGTCGATTGCAGGGGTGTCGGCGACCGGATTGGACCCAACAAGCCTTGGCAACAGCAAGTTTTGTGGAAATAGAAGAAGGACGATGTTGCAGACCAGCAAGGTCTAGGGGACTCACCCAGCGAGGATAAGTCAGGGCACACCTGGAGCAACCAGGGAGCCGAAGCAGAAAAAGATTGGCCTTCGGGAGGGCCTACTAGCCAACAGACTAGCGACCGCGAAGGAGCCTTGAGACGGTGCACGTGGAGCTGGATCACAGGACACTCGTAGAGTGGAGGCCAGGGATCTTCGGTGCAGTTGGTGCTGGAGGCTGGGGCTACTCGGAGCCCAAAGCACGATTTCGTGGGAGACCAAGAAGAGGATGCACTTGCAAATGCGTTCGGTGTCCAGGGGTCACGGTTCCACGTTACCCACGACAGCTACGGGCCTCAGCTTTGCTGGGGACTCAGGGCAGCCTCGGAGAAGTCTGGAAATCCACCTCTGGTGATGCAAAGACTTCGGCGTCCGACGGGAGCTTCAGCGATGCAGACCGGACAATTGCTTCTTTAGTGCCTGCCAAGCAGGGGAGTCACTCCTTGACCCCAAGGGAGATTCTTCAGTCCTCTAATCTTGAAGTAGAGCGTCGAAGGTCCAGGATTCTGTATCAGAGTTTCGTCCAGGTAAATCTAAAGTCCTAAGGACTGGGTTCCCCTACTTATACTAAGGTAGGGGTTGGACATACTCTGTGACCCCACCTATGGGAGGGTCAGGGCAGAGGGGTGGTTACACCCCTTTCCCTTTGTCCAGTTTCGCGCCAGAGCAGGGGCTGGAAGCCCCTGAGCCGGTTTGAACTGGGGTATGCACAGGGACACCAAGTGTGCCCCCAGTGCAGGACTTCAAAGCACCAGAGAGTGCTCCCGCCCAGCCCCAATACACACTATCCTGTCTGGGGAGGTGGTCACACCTCCCTGGGACAGGAAACCTATTGTCCAGGCCTCCCCTGCCGGAGTTTCGGTCAGCAGCAGGAGGCCAGACTCGTGTCTGTGGCAGCGGCATCCATTTTGTGATGCCAGGGCTTGGAAAGTCAGTACCAGGTATACCGGTGTGTACATGTTTTTCCCTCTAGAAGGGTGGAATGCTACCCCCGCCGCCAGAACTGGCGGGGGGGTAGTATTCCAAGATGTTTGACACCAAACACGACATGTTTCGGTGCAGCCATCCCAAAGTTAGCATTTAACGCGAGGTTATAATGCGCTTAAGAGTATATGGTCAGGCTGCACTACAAACAGCATCAGAGAAGGGTCTCCGAACGCTGCAGAGGGGCCCTGCTCATGCAGGGGCACCCCTCACATAGGAACCACGCACTCTGCCTTCAGGATTGATAAGGCCTGCCATAGGAGTGACTTATAGGTTTATATGTGTGTATGTATTTAGTGATATAGGTAGCCTATATCACAGTAAGAGGTGCATGCACCACCTTACCCAGGCTGCAGTAGCAGACCTGTGGTGTCATTTTGGATGGCCTTCCAGGGGTGGCACAATACATGCTGCAGCCCCTGGTAGGCCTCTGGGTACATAGTATACCATATACTAGGGACTTATAAGGGCACTCCAGATTCCAATCAGATGTGCCTAAGGCACATGGAAACCATTTTAAAGAGGAAGCAGCTAGGCTGGGGCCCTGAATAGCAGGATCCCAGTCCAACTAAGTCATAAACCAGCAAAACACCAGGAAAAAAGTGGGGGCAACCATATAGTCAGATTCCACCTTCCTACACCAACCACCCCTGCAAGGAAGGTATTCAAAGTACCTTGATTGTTGCCTGTAGGAGTTATGGAACTAACTACTTTCCTATTCTATTCATGAGAGCTTAAAAGCCTGAAGCTGGAGAGTGGTCAAAACTAAACCACCAACACCTACTAGACCCACTTGCTGCAGGGAATGGTACTCCATAACCAAGGGAATGGTCCAGGGTGCTCTGTGTGCGTCCTGTGCTGTGAGAGAGCATGTTGCACTCTATACCTCTGGCCAGCAAGGTTTCTCCTCCTCCCACTCCTGCCTCGAGGGATCCTGGGCCTTGCAGTTCTGGCCTGAGTCTGTAGTGGTGCCCCTCGCTGTGGGAGGGTGTATTGCACTTATATAGCGCTGGCTTGCAGGACTACTCCTCTTCCCCCTCCTCCCTTGAGGGATTCTGGGCCTCACAGTCCTGGCCTGAGTCTGTAGTGGTGTCCTGTGCTGTGGGAGAGCATGTCGCTCTATGTAGCGCTGGCCTGCAGGGCTCCTCCTCTGCACTCGTGTGCTTTGAAGGATCCTGGGCCTTGCAGTCTTGGCCTGAGTCTGTAGTGGTATCCCACACTGTGGGAGAGCGTGCTTGCAGGTCTCCTCTTCCTCTTCCTCCTGCCTCGAGGGATCCTGGGCCTTGCAGTCCTCGCACAAGTCTGTATTGGTGTCCCGCGCTGCAGAAGAGAATGTCACGCTATATAGCACTGGCCTGCAGGGCTCCTTCTCCTCGCCTTCCTGCCTTGAGGGATCCTTGGCCTTGCAGTCCTGGCATAGGTCTGTAGTGATGTCCCGCTGTCAGCTCAATCTTTTCCTCCCTCCTTCTCAGAGATGGCATTTGATCAAAGGGGCACCCAGTTAGTTAATGGAAGTCCTCCGATCAAGATTAAACTCAAGCGTCTTGGGTAGTCAAAATCTAGGAATGACAGGAGCTGTAGTGTATACCGTGAGCCTTCCGTTTCAGCGGGGAATTCATAGAGGCAACCGCATTTACAGCAGTTGAAAGGTGTGATGTGTTGACAGATGTTGACAGATGTCATCAGAATAATTGAGCACTTTTGAGGCAGTGCGAAGTCCCAGCTGATCGCCATCGAAGAGGCAGGCAAAACATCATCTTTTTTTTTCATTCCATTCTCATACTGAATGAATGCAGGAACGCTCCACCCCCTTCACTGCCCTCACACTCTACTTAAGTTGTTCACACTGTTTAAACCCCATTCACTGTCAAGATAAGATCTCTCCCCACTGAAAAGGCAGACAGCTTCTAACAGTATGCTGGAATGCTTGCTGTTTTTTACTTAGTTGTGTTAAGCAGATGCTTTAGCCTTAGAATGTTTGTGGCATTTCCTATTCATGCCTCAGTACCTTTCTTTGCACTTTGTAGGCATTATTGGATTGATTTTTTCAACTTAATCTATTTGGACATTATGATCAAATTCTAAATATTGTAATAAACATTGCACGTTAAAATTAAAGTTAATATACAAGAGCTATGCTACATTTTACCACTAAACAGGCAGCCACAAGTGCATTTACCTTACAGACAACAGGGTCATGATTTGAATGGTGCAGCAGGTGCAGTAGCACCAGGCCCAAACGTTGTCAGAATTCCTCTAAACACATAATATTGATTTATTTGACAACTAAACATGCATTCACAATGGCAGTTACCTTGCAGTTCAAAGGGGAATTAATTTGAATTTTGCAGCAGGTGCAGTGGCTCTGGGGCCAAAAGCTCTATGGACTCTACCGAACACAGATTATTTCTAAAGTTTACTACTAAATAAGACAGTCACAAGTGCATTGATCTAGCAAGCACTAGGGTCATGATTTGATGGTGCAGCAGGTGCAGTAGCACCAGGACCAAAGCTCTAGGCACCCCAGTTTAACTCCACTAAACATCAAATATTGCTATATTTTACTACTAAACAGGCAGTCACAAGTGCAGTTACCATGTAAACAACAGGATCATAGTTTGAATGGTGCAGCAGGTGCAGTGGCACCATGCCCAAAACGTGTCAAAACTCCTCTGAATACCTAATATTGCTATATTTTACTACTATACAGGCAGACACAATTGCAGTTATCTTGCAGTTAAAAGGGGCATGATTTGAATGGTGGAGCAGGTGCAGCTGCACCGGGCCCAAAAGCTCTATGGACCCCACTAGAGCTGAATATTGCTAAATTGTACTACTAAACATGTAGTCACAAGTGCAGTTATCTAGGAGGCACTAGGGCCATGATTTCAATGGTGCTGCAGGTGCAGTGGCACCAGGGCCAAAAGTTGTCAGAACTCCTCTAAACACCAACTATTGCTATATTTAACTACTAATTAAGCAGTCACAATTGCAGTTACCCTGCAGGCACTAGGGTCATGTTTTCAATGGTGCAGCAGGTGAGTGACACTTGGGCCCAAAGCTCTTGGAACCCCTCTAAACTACAAGTATTGCAATATTTTACTGCTAAACAGGCAGTCACAAGTGCAGTTACCTTACAGGCAATAGGTTAATGATTTGAATGGTGCAGCAGGTGAAGTGGCGCTGCGGCCAAAAGTTGCAATAAATCCTCTAAACACCAAATATTGCTATATTTTACTACTAAACAGGCAGTCACAAATGCAGTTATCTTACGGGTATGATTTGAATGGTGCAGCAGGTGCAGTGGCACCGGGTCCAAAAGTTGTCAGAACTTCTCTAAAAACATAATATTGCCTTAACATCAATTAAATCTATTATTTCCCTCTTTCATTTCATTTTTCAAAATTAATGCTATTACTTACTCGATCAATCAATCAATCAATCACGGCATTTATAGAGCGCGCTACTCACCCGGGAGGGTCTCAAGGCGCTGGGGGAGGGGGTAAGTTACTGCTCGAACAGCCAGGTCTTGAGCTGCTTCCTGAAGGAGAGATGGTCCTGGGTTCGCCGAAGGTGAGTGGGGAGGGAGTTCCAGGTCTTGGCTGCCAGGTAGGAGAAGGATCTTCCTCCGGCGGTGGCTCTGCGGATGCGTGGTACGGTGGCGAGGGCGTGGCTGGTTGATCGTAGCTGGCGGGTGGGCGTGTAGAAGGTCATGCGGTCGTTGAGGTACTTGGGGCCCAGGTCGTGGAGGGCCTTGTGTGCGTGGGTGAGGAGTCTGAACGTGATTCTCTTGCTGACGGGGAGCCAGTGCAGGTCTTTCAGGTGTCCGGTGATGTGGCTGTGTCGGGGGATGTCCAGGATGAGTCGTGCGGAGGCGTTCTGGATGCGCTGGAGTCTTTTTGAAGTTTGGCTGTGGTTCCGGCGTAGAGGGTGTTCCCATAGTCCAGTCGGCTGGTGACGAGTGCCTGGGTGACGGTCTTCCTGGTTTCAGTGGGGATCCATCTGAAGATCTTGCGGAGCATGCGCAGGGTGTTGAAGCACGAAGATGAGACGGCGTTGACTTGTCTGGTCATCGACAGGGAGGAGTCCAGGATGAAGCCCAGGTTGCGTGCGTGGTCCGTTGGTTTGGGCGCGGTGCCCAGGGCCGGGGGCCACCAAGAGTCGTCCCAGGCGGAGGGTGATGAGCCCAGGATGAGGACTTCCGTCTTGTCTGAGTTCAGTTTAAGGTGGCTGTTCCTCATCCAGTCGGCGACGTCTCTCATCCCGTCGTGTAGGTTGGCTCTGGCGGTGGTGGGGTCGTTGGTGAGGGAGAGGATCAGCTGGGTGTCGTCGGCGTAGGAGATGATGTTGAGGTTGTGTTGGCGTGCGATGGCTGCGAGGGGGCTCATGTAGACGTTGAAGAGGGTTGGACTGAGTGAAGATCCTTGTGGAACGCCGCAGATGACTTCGGTGGCCTCGGATCTGAACGGGGGAGGCGGACTCTCTGGGTTCTTCCGGCGAGGAACGAGATGATCCATTCCAGTGCTTTCTCTCGGATTCCGATGTTGCTGAGGCGCTTCACTAGGGTGCGGTGGCAGACGGTGTCGAACGCCGCGGAGAGGTCCAAGAGGATGAGGGCTGCTGTTTCCCCGTTGTCGGTTAGGGTTCTGATGTCGTCGGTGGCTGCGATAAGGGCGGTCTCGGTGCTGTGGTTGGCCCGAAACCCGGACTGCGAGGGGTCGAGGGATCCATTCGTCTCGAGGAAGGCGGCAAGCTGTCTGTTGACGGTCTTCTCGATGACTTTGGCCGGAAACAGAAGGAGCGAGATGGGACGGTAGTTCTTGAGGTCGGTGGGGTCCGCCGTTGGTTTCTTCAGGAGGGCGGTAAGCTCGGCGTGCTTCCAGCTCTCCGGGAAGGTGGCGGTGTGGAAGGAGGAGTTGATGATGTCCCGGAGATGGGGTGCGATGGTGGCGTCGGCTTTGTTGAAGACGTGGTGTGGGCAGGGGTCGGTTGGTGATCCGGAGTGGATGGAGTTCATCGTGCGGGTGGTGTCTTCGGTGCTGATCGGGGTCCAGTTGCAGAGGGTGGTGGTGGCGGGCGTTGGTTCGGCGGTAGGGTGCGTGGTCTGTGCGTCGAAGCTGTTATGTATGTCGGTGATCTTGCGGTGGAAGAACGCGGCGAGTGAGTTGCAGAGGTCTTGCGAGGGGGTGATGTCGTTGTTTCCGGCGCTGGGGTTGGAGAACTCTTTGACGATGCTGAAAAGTTCCTTGCTGTCGTGGGCGTTGTTGTCCAGTCGTTCTTTGAGTGCCGACTTCTTGGTGGCACGGATCAGCTGGTGGTGTTTGCGGGTGGCGTGCTTGAGGGCGGTCCTGTTGTCTGTGGTCTGGTCGAGTCGCCAGGCTTTCTCGAGAGTGCGGCAGTTCTTCTTGGATTCCTTGAGTTCGTTGGTGAACCAAGGGGTTTTCTTGCTTCCGGGTCTGCTGGGAGGGTTTTTTAGTGGTGCGAGGTCGTCGGCGCAGGCGGTCAGCCACTTGGCGAGGTTGCTGGCTGCTTCGTTTGGGTCCGTTGTGTTGGTGGGTGTGTTCTGGCTGAGGGAGGCGGTGAGCTGCTCGGCGGTGATCTTGCTCCAGCTCCGGCGGGGAGCCTGTTGCGGGTGGTGGTGGGTCGCAGTCTTTCTGAAGCTGAAGTGGACGCAGCTGTGGTCGGTCCAGTGGAGTCCGGTGGCGTGGCTGAAGGAGATGTGCTTGCTGGAAGAGAAGACGGGGTCAAGCGTGTGGCCGGCGTAGTGGGTGGGCGTGTTCACCAGTTGCTTGAGTCCGAGGTTGGCGAGGTTGTCCAGCAGGGCGGTGGTGTTTCTGTCGTTGTTGTTCTCCAGGTGGAAGTTGAGGTCCCCTAGGAGGATGTAGTCGGCGGAGGGCATGGCGTGCGGGCTGATGAAGTCTGCGATGTCTTCGCTGAATAGTGTGCGTGGTCCCGGGGGTCTGTAGATGAGGGTGCCTCGGAGGGTGGTCTTGGGGTCAGTGTGTATCTGGAAGTGTAGGTGTTCGGCGGCGGTGAAGGTCTCGTCGGAGTTAGTCGAGATGCGGATGGTGTTCTTGTGTACGATGGCGATGCCTCCTCCCGTCTGGTTGACGCGGTCCTTCCGGGTGATCTTGTATCCGTCCGGGATGGCTATGGCGATGTCGGGCGCTGAGGAGGCGTTCATCCAGGTTTCGGTGAGGAAGGCGACGTCCGGTGCTGTTGCGTCGAGCAGGTCCCAGAGTTCCACGGCGTGCCTGTGGACGGAGCGGGTGTTCAACAGGATGCATTTCAGGTGGTTGCTGCTGGTGCTCGACTTGGCGGAGGTGGTGCACGTCCGGGGGCAGGTGAATCGGCAGGCTTGGCAGGTGAAGGGTCCGTGGGTGCGTCTCGGTGAGGCTCGGTAGCAGGCAGGGTTCCGGCCGGCATTGAGTGCGGTGAGGGTGGCGGCGTCGTAGGTCCGTCGAGTAGTGTTGCATTGGTGGGATCCAGGGGTCCTGGCGCTGGGCGCGGGCCAGGCGCGGACGGGCGCAGACGGGCTTACCTTTGGCGCACCTTTGGCGCTCCGTCGGTGCTCCCGCTGCGCGCGGCCGCTGCGCGGTCGCTCAGGGGGCGTCATAAGTAAGGAGCCTGGAGGGAGGAGCAGCTGGGTGGCGGGAGCGGGGCGGCGAATGGAATCACGGGGGGCGGGGCCGCAGGGAGGCAGTGGCGGGAAGTCCCAGGAGCAGCGGGCAGCGGGAAAGTCCCAGGAGCAGTGGGAAAGTCCCAGGAGCAGCGGGCAGCGGGAAAGTCCCAGGAGCAGTGGGAAAGTCCCAGGAGCAGCGGGCAGCGAGCGAAGGAATCTCCAGGCAGGAGGCGGCAAGGCAGGCAGGAGCGGCAGCAGTGAGTGGGGCGACCAAGCCCTGTGGAGGGCTGAGCGGTCACCTCGCACTATACCACTAGTAACAGCACAATATATTGCCTTTTTGTACATAAACAAGTCATAACACTTTAACAGACTTTCTGTAACTTATATTGTACATCTACTCAGCAAGCTACACCTTACAACAAAAACAGCTTATTATTAATCACAAAGGCAAAACCTAATGCATTTACCTGCTTGTTTAAAATGGACTCTTAGATTCGAAGCAAAACATAAATTAATATAATGCATTCTTAAATCTATTTAACAAACTCTTGGACTGAAATACCATCAAATGACGTTTAATTGCTCGACCATTTTAGGTTTAAATGTGCTGATAGAACATATGTTTTCTTAGGTATCTTCAATAATCAAACGATGCAGCTCTGTCATATCTAATAGTTGTTGCGAAATTGTAATGTGTAAGAATTTACAATAGTGACATTATGAAATTGAAAGAAAAGTAGAGGTTTTCTGTTAACCATACCTTATTCCTTTAAATGCCATGATAACCCACTGCTTCAATATCTATGCTGTAGTAAAAAATAGGCATTTAACCTAGTTATTTCTCAAAATTCTTCCAAAATGTCTGACGCCCCGCAGGGACGGTGTGCGTCACTCTGTATTTATAGATCAGACGTCTCTGTGATGAATCTGTGAGTAGGGATACAATACATAATGGCCGGCGGCATTGGTACATTCATTCTTTTCAAAATTATGTTGAGCTAATGTAACGGATTAGCACATAGCGCTCACGTGTAGATGCTTTTTAGATTGGAGCGTGCGTAACTCATCCAGTCCATGTTATTCTGTGTTTTCCATTGGAGGACCATTCTGAGACCTGTAGCCATGACTGTCACTTTATATAAAAGGAGGATCTCGGAATGGCTAGCCCCAGCGGCGGCCGCTCCATTAGGGCGTTGAAGCGCCGCCCCACTGCTTTCTCGCAGTGCGAGAAGCAGAAAATAAAATGGAATTTTAAATACCATTTTATTTTCTGCTTCTCACGCTGCGAGAAAGCAGACGGCAGGGGTATGCCTGGTTGGGGGCGGGCGGGAGCGTATGCCTGGTTGGGGGCGGGCAGGTGGGCGGGCGGTTCGGGGAGGAGTGGCTTGCACCACTCTGAGTGCCCTGACTGCTTGGTCGGCCCTGGGGCCGACCAAAGCAGTCATGCGCACTCTCCATTTTCTCTATGTAGGCTGCATGCAGCCTACATGGAGAAAATGGCCTCCCTACTGGTGCCCGGCTGGGCGCCGTCCGGGACTCCGCACCAATCACAACGCCGCCATTGCAGCATTGTGATTGGCACAGGAGGGGAGGGAGCTGCAGCATGCCTGTTCCTGTTGAGAACGGTGGACCCCGGCCCAGGAGCAGAGGCGGTGCGGACCCGGTCAGGTAAGTTTTCTTTTTATTTTAAACCCTCCCCCCACCCCCGCGACCCTTCCCCGCACGACACCCCCCTGCCCGCGAGTATTGCGAGCCGCGACTGCTAGCCACTCACGAATGGACCTGGGAATCTAGTGCGCTATAAGGCTGATGACACTTTTATTTTATTGAAGAAGCATCCTCATAGTATTTCATTGCATACATGAGTAAACCCGTGCATTCTGAAGGAAGCCAGTAGTGCAACAATCACACTCCCCTCCATGTGCACAGCGTCAATGGGTGCGGGGCCTGGCAGCACCTTGAATGTAATAAGCCTAAACGTTACTGTGTGATTTAACATTTAAACTAAATTAAGACCTTACAGTTGTATTTGACAGCACCCCGAGCTGCTTGACAATTCTCGTAAGATTAAGGGGTGCAAACCTCTAGAACAGAATTGACATCGTTCATGTTTTTTTGCAAGATTGTATTTTGTTAAACATTAAAAATGGCCACTTAAATCTTAGATACCCACAATTAATATTCCTCTGGGTCTGTATGGTACTGGAGTTCTTTGGGAATCTCCTGAGTTTTTATGATCAGTAGGAATGTTTGTTAGCCCGTAAAACGAATCCAGATCACAGCAGCCATTGTTCTCTATGGATAAAGCAATTAACTATTGCTCCAATGTAGGGTTGGTAGTCCCCCCTTCTGCTGACTAACATGAATTATTGCAGCAGAAAAAAAGCATCAACTCATGGCCTTATACTGGTTGACCCTCTCCTGCACAGGTCGCTGCAGGCGGTGGGCGTCACGACTCAGTTTTGCGGACCAGGATTTATTATGTATCATCAAACGTTTATCCAGAACAAGACAGAAAAAGGCAGAAAGGGAGGTAGAAGAAGGAAGAGTAAGACAGGAAAACAGTTACAATGAGAAAAGTTTGGGATAGGTATGAGGTGAAACAATCACTGAGCAGCCTTGGTATCAGCAACACTGTCATTCGGCAAATTGCTCCTAGGAAATATTTTGGGCCCCTACACTTATTTATTTTCTATAAATTAAGCACTGGGCATGAGACCTCGCAACCCAAAGGAGACCATAAGCTTGCCTATGTGGTGGGTCCCGATAAGGCTGTTCGGCGACTTCAGCTAAAGAATGTTTAAACATCTTAAGCATCTACCCCACCCTCATCAGGACCATAAAGCACTGCTGCCACAACCTAGAAGAAAGTACCACAAAGACTGTCAAACACAAGTAGCAACAAAATGTAACAGAAAGGAACTAGGTT
Organism: Calotriton arnoldi; assembly: GCA_963921515.1. Taxonomy (NCBI): domain Eukaryota; kingdom Metazoa; phylum Chordata; class Amphibia; order Caudata; family Salamandridae; genus Calotriton; species Calotriton arnoldi. The sequence continues at coordinate 862,197 of CAWUFW010005141.1, forward strand.
ACAGGGTTACAGTTAGTCATTTTCTTTCCAGGTTACTTGCACTAAATACATTTTTTCCTATCTTTTTACAATCAAATTCATACAACTTGTTGCTCTTGGAAAAATAACTTGCTTGCACTACATCCAAAAACAGTCGAACCTCCAGCTCAGAAAATCAACATCCTCATTCATAGTATTAGGAACTGTGTGTACTTCAGTGCAGATAATGGCCTTACGGCTGTGGAATAGGTGCTAGATTTGCAATTGTATTTCTTTTTTGCATTACCTAGGAGTGCAGAAGAGGGTTTCCCATTGGCGAGCATTAGTGGTGGGCTATTGAAATAATATCACCATGCACCAAGCCATAGCAATGTAGGTGCAAACATTGGTAATGACTGCGGCAGCGTCACACTTGACTTTTAAACGTAGACCTCTAGAGCCCCAAATAATCCCAAGAAGTTGCTGCTGAAGGAAATTCTTCATGTATAAAAATGAATTCCACAGGAAGGCAAGCATTTGCAAAGCTAGTAGGTTAGACCTTGGCAAACTGATTCATGATTTTTATTTTTTATTTTATTGGAAGCAGATGCCAGGAAAAATCAAAAAACATGGCGCTACCTAAATGTACAATAAAAAAAAAATCCCAAATAATAATAAAGAAAAAACAGTGCAAACGGGCAGGTGTGCTTGGAAAAACGGACGGGAAACCCTTTTTAGATTAAATGCACACCACATGAAAATATGATCCTACACTGGCACAGTGAAATGGTGCTATTTGATTTGATTTACTGTAAACTGAACAGACCAACACACAAAGATGCCTAAAAAAGAAATAGCACTGCCCCCTTGGCTTTGCCAATGCTTTTTGTTTACGCACATCTATATAACAAATCGCATTCAAAGCTTTGGTAAAGTATTTACACAGCAGCTCTTGCATTGAAGTTAGCAGGACATGCACATGTGATCAGGAAAAATTCTGTTACAGTGCAAGAAGACCAATGGCTTAAGTGGACTGACCCACTTTCCCATGCTGTGTGCTGTGATGAAAGGAACCAAAATGGCAATGACCCTTGAACAGACCATTGAGTGAAGAGGCCAGACTTGTCTCCTGATTATATGTATATTTATTTATCTGTCTCTAGACCAGAAATTAGCAAAACAAGCATTGGCAAAGGCAATAGCTCTGGACCAAGTGAGGTGAACCTGTTCTTTACTGTACTTGCTGTATGTTAGATCGTCTCCACCTGCTACGAGCTATTGCTTGCAAGAATTAAATCCGCCTTCAGTGGAGTAATTATGGACAACCTATTTAAGTCACAAATTACAGAATGTCCACGGAAGTTGTCCAAGGCATAATGCGCACAGGTTGATGCTGGCAGGCAAATCTGCTTTTCCTTTCTGGAGACAATGGCAGAATTATGTAGCAATATCGCTCACCTACAGAGATGGTATCTTCATGATGTTCTCTCCTCACATGCTAGCATGTTGTATGAAAGGGGCAGCACAACCAGAATAAAAGGAAACACACACTGTGCCACACTTTCCACAAGCAAGGACATGCAAGCTGAAAGAGGAGTGGGAGCTGAAGAGAGGAAGTCACCACCATCACGCCACTATAAGCCTATGCTTCATCTTTTCCGGTCAAAGAGAACTCCTTGTTCTTAAATGCAATCTTGTCAATAAAGTGAGATTCCAGATAGACAAGTGGCCTAGTATCAGTATGATATTAAGGACATGGACCATATACTCTATATGTGTGTAACATGCAGATGTAGTGATTACTAATTAAATTCATCCATGTAAAGTTGAAGAAATATTTGTGATATGTAAAAAAAGTAGAACACACAACTAAAATGTACGTCATATGCTGTTGTATAATGCTGCTAGTGAAATGGATAATATGGCATAAGCAGTGGCAGTGTATTGTATTAATCCTAGGAGACTTGCCACCCTCATCCTTCTACACTTGTTACAATTCATTTTAGTAATTTTAAAGAATGTGAAATTTACAAAGTAAGCCAATTTTCAAATAAGTGATATCAAATAGTATTAGCTAATGGAAGGCAGGGGAATCTTGCAATCAGGCTACATGAGTTCTAACCTTGGCTTCCCCACCTTATTAAGTAGTTTGCTCCTGGGGCAATCACTTTATCTGCATGTAATTCTGCCTCTTCCTCCCCTCCCATTCCATTGCTAGTTACTGTTAGAAATTAGTTGGCAGAGGTATGCATCCTGTCCAACTAGGGACCACAATCCTAGTCAGGTTAAGTACAAAATGACCAAAATTATCCTGTGCTCGCCCTCTGGTAGCTTGGCACAGAGCAGGCAGGCTTAACTTAGAAGGCAATGTGTAAAGTATTTGTGCAATAACTCATACAGTAACACAGTGAAAACACTGCAAAAAGACTCCACAACGTTTTAGAAAAAGAAAGTTTGGCTTTATAATTAAAACAATACTAAAACGACAAACATCCTATGTGTAGAAGTTGAGATATTGAATTTTGCAGAAATAAATGCAGTAAAGCCCCTAGAAGCAAGTAGCGCTAAAAAAGCTACTTTAGGCTGCACTGGACCGGGGCAAATTCAATGCTTAGGTTGAACATGATGGAGCGCCAGCCGGCTACAGGAACCATGCAGGCCCTGGTGAATAATGTACCTTTCTTCGGTCGCAAGCAGCGAGATGCATTGATCTTTTCCACATTGTGAAGGTGATGCATCAGTTCCGAAGAAGGGTGCTGGAGTCGAGAGGTGTCGAGCGATACTCCGGTTTCTGCCATGCAGTTGAGGTGGTGCGTCAATCTCACCAAGCTGCAGTGGCCACGATACGTGGTCCAATGTGGCAATCTCTGGAGGCAGAGCGCTGGTACTGAAGTGATACACCGATTTTACTCCCGCAACTGGGTCGATGTGCCGGATCTGATACACGTAGACAGAAGATGCGTTGAAATCCATGTTGCCAGGATCTAGGCCACTTCCACTGAGTCAGGCCTTGGAGCGGGGGTAGAGACTTTGATATCCCTGAGTCTCAAGCAACAGGAGGCATGCAAACAAGCCCTTGGAGAGTACTTGGAAGAAGGCAGAGTCCAGATCTCCTTCAGCAGAGTCAGAGAGCAGCAGGCAGCAGTACAACAAGCAGAACAGCAGGACTTCCAGATCAGCAGTTTAGTTGAGTCCTTTGAGCAGCACAGCAGTTCTTCTGACATAGGTTCAGGTGTAGGTTCAGATGCATCTTCTTTTCTGGGGTCAGAGAGGCAGTACTTATACCCAACTATGGCTTTGAAGTGGGGGAGACTACAAAGAATAGCTTTGAAGTGCACAAGTTCCCTTTCAACCCAGTCCTATCTGACAGGCTATCTGTGTGTGTGGGGTGGGGGGTAATCAGTCCTATGTGTGGGGTCAGGTCACAACCCCTTGAAGTGTAAATGTGAGCCCCTTCCTCCCTTCCTGCTCAGGAAGGGCTATGAGAATGCAGATGTATGTAGATGGGTACCTAGCCACACCCAGCCTCCCTGTGTTTGTGACTGTCTGGAGGGAATGCACAAAGTATAACTGTCACCCAGCCCAGACATGTATTGGAGAAAGGCTGCAAGGCGCACAGAGCAGTAAAAGAAGACAAATGGCCACTTTCTAAAAGTGACTTTCTAGAATTTCTAGAATAGTAATGTTAAATCCAACTTTACTAGTAAAGAGGATGTATCATTGCCTTTCCAAAGACATGAAACGTGATGCAGCTACTCCTTTCTAATCAGGAATTACAGCTTAAAGGTATTTTAAGGAATTCCCAATGTTAGTCTATGAAACGAGTAGGCCTCACTGCAGTGAAAAACGTATTTAGCTGTTTGTCACTACCAGGACATGTCAAACTTAAAAGTATATGTCCTACCTTTTAGTTACCCTTACCCTGCTCCATGGGTTACCTAGGGCCTCCCTTAGGGGTGACGTATGGGTAATAAAAAGGGAGTTTAAGACTTGGCAAGTAGTTTTAAATGCCAAGTCGAAGTGATAGTAAACTACACACACAGGCCCTGCAGTGGCAGACCTTAGACAGGGCTAGGGGACTACTTAGGTGGGTGGCCCAAGCAGTGCTGCAGGCCCACTAGTAGCATTTAATTTACAGGCCCTGGGCACATGTAGTACACTTTACTAGGGACCTATATGTAAATTAAATATGCCAATTGGCTAGGAACCAATGATACTATGTTTTAGGGAGCAAGCACATGCACTTTAGCCCTGGTTAACTGTGGTAAAGTGCATAAAGTCTTAAAGCCAGAAAAACGAGTACAGAAAAATGGAGGGAGGCAGGCAGGCAAAAAGTTGGGGGAAGACCACCCTAAGGCTGTCACGTCTAACAGTTACTATATAAAAAAGAGGCCATTGGTATCCTAGGATAATTTACAGTATGTTAAACATAAAGGTGAATTTACAGTCACATCAATTCCTTCTTCCCGGCTACTCCTGTTTTGTGGCACAGAGACCAATGTGTTTAAAAATAGCTGCGTAAAACAGAGAAAGTTCTTATTTTGAGAACATCTGCCTTGAACCCAACTACCCCTGCCATGCACTCCCTAATGTTCAAATACTTGGTCAAGATATTCCTCCTAATAAATGGGTTCCCCATTTTTAGGTTTCGCCTGCACAGCGCTTGTGCTGTGCTTGTGAAATCTATTGTATATGATATATCTTAAAGGGGGCTCTTTTCAGTTCCCATGCCGAAGTACTGTGTTAATCCGCTTTTGTGTGGAACTTTTTTTTATGCAAGCCTGGTTGTCGGCCTCATGTTTTTCCCTCTCCTTCACCCCGCCCTCTTCTTGCTGTTACTCGTGGTGTGAGCTGCTGTAGCTTTATCCTAGTTTAACTACCTACTGCTTCTGACAAAAACTTGCTTTAATTCTTGCCTCCGACGCCTTGCTTTTTGGAAAGGAGCAATATTTACTTTTAAGGTTTGTGCATAGTGCTCGCTTGATTTATTTTTCCGGGTGATTTCATTTCAGCTTGCAGCATTATGGCAGTTTTGGGAGGACCTCTTACTAGCCACTTTAACTTAGAGAAATTGCTTTTTCAGCACTTTAATTTACTAAGTAGGTGTGGAAAGGAGCGCTATTTAATTTTTGCACATAGCGTCTGCTTAATTTTTTTTCAACATCTGTACGCCATCTGCACTCCTGCCCCGAATGCGCTCAGCCAACAGAAACAGAGGCCAAAGAGGCCTGCCCGGGTGCCAGCAGTGAGGGATTTCTTTTAAACAGTGATTTAAATGGAAATAAATAAGTGCAGGTACTCATCAAAAATAAGCATTGGATTGGGGGTGGGTGTAGGGCGGGACAAGGGGCAGGGCTATGTTTTTTACCTTTCTAAGCTTTGTATGCAAATAATATGCATACATTATAAGAATGTCTAACCATTTATGTAGTACTTGCCAATATGTCTTTAATATTAACCAAAGTAACCTTTATTTTAGAAAAAAGCAGCAAGTTTCCTAATGTTTGCCTTGTAGTTTGCATGTATATCCTTGATGCAAGATCATAAGTCTCTAAGCTATATGGCTATATGACAAAGATTTTAACTTGTAACCTGGAGGTAACACAATGATCTCTGCAGCAAAATTAGTAACCAACTGACCTCTCTATATAAAAAACAAATCAGTGATCTGCATGTTTCATGCTGTACTTTACAGAAGGCACATTGATCCTCTATGCAATTTTATATTCAGTTGAACCTTTGATTAGAAAAATGCACACAGATATTTCCAGCAAGTGCATTAACCACAGGAGTTATTAAAGTGCCATTGTACCCGGGAATTTATTGGATACTCAATGATTTCTGTATCAGGTAATATTTCGAAATGCAGCATTAATTGATGAGTTAGACATGGCAAAACAAAGTTATTATCACATTTGTCTTGTCAAATTCTTTGGGGCAGAGTTTAAAAAAATATATAAGTTCAGACTTTGCTCTTTGCAACTGCGCCCACTTTCTGCTGCCAACACTTGGCCCTTGACTGTTTAATAACACTAATGTTGGCCTCATGAGTCGCCATTTTTAAAGTACATTTGCCTAGAGGTGGGTGAGCCACTTACATGTCCATGACAGGCTCTGGCTCAGCTCAAGGTTCTCTTGGAACCTCGAGCCCAAAATGAGTTGAAACTTCATGTGGCTCCTGCCTGCTGCACTCACTGTACCCCTATGAACAAAGTTAAAAACAAAACATTAACGTTTGACGTAAAAAGGGGAAACAAATAGATACCCATTTAGTGGCTGATATGTACAAAGTGAAACAAGAAAACCTGAGACTTATCCCGGCTTACCCACTTAACCAAACTCTGTGATCTTAGGCAAATATTTAGTTTTACAAATCTCCCATTTTCTTCATTATACCTCAAAAAACCTATAATGTGATTTATTAATGTCAAAGCTACCACATGTTAAAGAAATATACTTTTTATAATTTTAAAGAGACCACCTACAAGAACGCCATGACGGAATACCACCAGCGCATCAGATCCACCAAAAGGACCTTCATCCAAAACAAGATCCTCGCCAACCACAGCAACTCTAAGGAACTCTTCAGCGTCATACAGGAATTCACCAAACCCCCCAGCGAAACCACGGACATCACCACATCCCAGGACCTCTGCAACAAACTCGGATGTTACTTCCATCTGAAAATCAAGGGCCTCTATGACGACTTCGATGACCAGACACCCGAAGCCACCTCCATCTCAAACTACGCCAGCCAGCCCACCATCTCCTCCTGGACCCCAGTCACCACCGAAGACACCGCTTCGACCATGAAAGGTATCCACTCAGGAGCCCCCACGGACCCCTGCCTGCCGCATATCTTACACAGAGCCGCCACCGCCATCGCTTCACAACTGCAACGTACCATCAACACCACCTTCAAGACCGGCATCTTCCCCGATGACTCGAAACGCGCAGATGTCAGACCCCTGCTCAAAAAGCCCTCAGCAGATCCCACGGACCTCAAGAACTACCGACCCATCTCCCTCCTCCCCTTCACGGCCAAAGTCACTGAGAAGACCGTCAATACCCAACTAACAAAATTCATCGAAGAAAACTCCATCCTTGACCCCTTCCAATCCGGATTCTGCAGCAACCACAGCCCCGAGACTGCTCTACTCGCCGCCACAGACAACATCCGCACCCTCCTCAACCAGGGACACACCGCGGCCCTGATCCTACTCAACCTCTCTGCGGCATTCGACACCGTCTCCCACCGGTCACTCACTGCCAGACTCCACGACGCTGGCATACAGGGGACCACCCTCGAGTGGATCAGCTCCTTCCTCACCGGCAGAACCCAAAGAATCAGAATGAGTGGAGAGGTGTGGTGCAGCGGCCAGGGCAGCTGACTTCGGAGCACAGGGTTCACGGTTCGATCCCCGGATCCGGCGGCAGCTCAGCTCAGCACCATGTGACTCTGGGCAATAGCTCACTTAATTTCCACGACGGCCCCCAGCGCCTTGAGACCCGTAAGGGTGAGTAGTTCGCGCTTTACAAATACAGATTTAGACTACCACCCTTCCTCTCCGAACCCACGGAAATCAACTGCAGAGTACCCCCAGGATCGTCGCTCAGCCCCACGCTCTTCACCATATACATGGCCCCCCTCGCCGCCATTGTAAGACAGCATACTAAGCATAGTATCCTACTCCAACGACACCCAGCTCATCCTCTCCCTCACCAAGGACCCCATCACCACCAGACTCAACTTCCAGGAAGGAATGAAGCACGTCGCATCCTGGATGAGCAGCAGCTGCCTGAAACTCAACTCGAAGAAGACAGAGGTCCTTGTCATTGGACCCTCCACCTCTGCGTGGGACTACACCTGGTGGCCAGCTGCACTCTGGAGCGCTCCCATCCCCACAGACCACACCCGAAACCTGGGCATCATACTGGACTCCTCCCTCTCCATGACCCGACAGGTCAATGCCGCCGCCTCCAGTTGCTTCAACACCCTCCGCATCCTCCAAAAGACCTTCAAATGGATCCCCCCGAATCAAGGAAGACCGTCACCCACGCACTCATAACCAGCAGACTGGACTACGGAAACGTCCTCTACGCCGGAATCAACAAGTCTCTGCTCTGCAAACTCGAGACCACACAGAACACCACAGCCAGACTCGTCCTCTGCATCCCTCGACACGAACATATCACCCCACACCTGCAGAACCTCCACTGGCTCCCCGTTGAGAAGAGAGTTACTTTCAAGATACTCACCCACGTCTACAAATGCCTCCACAACACTGGACCCCAATACCTCAACGAGAGAAAATCTCCTTCCACACACCCAAGAGAAACGTCCGATCTGCCGACCTCGCCCTCACCGAAACCCCGGGCATCCGCAGAGCCAGAACAGGTGGAAGAGCATTCTCCTACATCGCGTCCAAGGCCTGGAATGAGCTCCCGATCGACATCAGACGCACCCCCTCCCTGAACATCTTCAGAAAGACACTCAAGACCAGGCTCTTTGACTGAACGGAGCTGCATACCTCCACCCAGCGCCTTGAGACCCTCACGGGTGAGTAGCGCGCTTACAACCTCCCTGATTGCTTGATTGATTTATCCTATTTTTATGTGATGTTTGTTGGATGATTTACATTGTAAACATTTCCAAGGCTTAGCTCATGCAAGGTCTCTTAGAGCCCAGCCAGGCCCTTAGCTTGGCTCTCCCTGTAAATTTCACAAAATCATCTCTAGAAAGGATGGAGACGGACTGTTAACACACATTCCCTTGACACTGAAAAAAGTATAAATACATTTGCCCCCTTTCACACACACACTCACCCCCTCACACACTTAAACACCCATTTCATACTCTCTGAATCACATATTGAAGGTCATTACGATGCGCCCGACACCGCATCGGTCATGGGGCCGACCGACACCCGGTTGGCGGTCCCAACCGCCTCATTTGGATGCGACCAAACACTGTTCGGTCGCATTTCTACAGTTTACTATGGCAGCATGCATTTTGACCGCAAACCGGCCATAATGCATGCTCCCATAGTGAAATGGGAGGTGCGGTTCATCCCTGCACCCCGTGGCAGGCACCTCAAGGTGCTGGCCACAAGATGCAGGGATCAACAGTGGGGCAGCATTGGTGCCCCCTCGGCCTCCAACCGGAGGCCCTGCACTCAAGGGGGCCCTGCTGGGGTCCCCCAAAGATGCTTTCCGACATGGTTTCCATGTCGGGCAGACCGTCATGGAAACCATGTCGAAAACCGTCATCGTAATCTCAAGGGCGGAAAGGCCTGCCCTTAAGATTACAGGCTGGATTCCGACTGGTGGACAGGCTCTCCGAGCCCGTCGGAAGCCAGCCGGAGTGACCGGCTGGTTTCCTTTCCAACTGCCTCCATCATAATGAGTCGGTCAGAAAGGAAACCGAACGGCCCATTACGATGCGGCTGTAAAGGCTCCGACCACAGGTCGGAGCCATTATGAGCTGCAATGTAATCGGCCCCTTAGTTTTACACAAACACACACTACTACTTTTCATTCTCACAGTCATACCCATGCTTGTCAACTCACACACTTATTGCTTTTACTTCCTAGCTCTCACACATTCTCTTTCACACGCAGTGCCTGACAGTGGAGGCTCACAAATACTTTAACAGGCACAGCACAAAGCTGGGCGTCACATTTTGTGCGATGTACGTATTCGCATATCAAAACATTTTCAGAGACTGCCACAGGTGTGTTTCATTTGAGTAGAGATACTTAGGAGGTGATTTGGCTGCTTCAAATCACCTAAGTTTATAGTTCTATAAGAAATGTTTATCAGTAAATGGCATGCTAAGGAATCAATACTAGTGCTGCAGTTTTTTTTAAAATCATGAATTCATTGATTTAAGTCTAGATTCCTGCATAATATTTTCACCTCACAGATCAGCAGGGCCTCTAGTGTGGAGTATGCATACTCTGCCAGCATGGATCTTGTCCCTTATATAAACAGATGCCAGAGATAGAAGGATTTACTGACAACCTAGATGAATGCATAGAACCTACACCAAAAGCAACGCACTGAAATAATTCCATACTCAACATAAAAGAACCAAAACAATGTTTTTCGTTGATATTTGTTTTATGCATGATGTGTGTGGACTCTCACAAAATATGTGAGTAGGGGCTTGGTAGTTCCCAAGTGACACCATGTTATGTGACATGCTGAATGTGTTCCTGATTTTTGCAACACACACTTTGCATGCTGGGATTTTTAAAATCTCTTCCTAAGAAATAGAAAAAGAAACTACAAATCCCCAAATGCAAAGGTTTGCCAGCTAAAATCCATAACTGTAGGAAAGAGTCACACCTATAATCAAGCAGCCTATCGCAATTGGTTCAGGTCTGGTTTTACATCTGAAGCACGAAGCTGCCACTTGTAAAATATTAAAACAAAGGTATTTTGCTTTTAATGTTGTTTTTCATTTAGGTTAATCAGGGAAATTGGTGGAGAGGGCAGAGATTTTCTTTCATGCTAATTCCTTTCATTTAAATTGCTGATGGGAAGATTTGCAGGCATTTAAAACAATGGGCATGCTAAAAGCTATATTGCTCTGCACAATGAGTCCCACACCCCATGACCATTAGGTTTTATGGTCACCTTTCGACCCCCTCTAAAAGATAAAGGAAACATCCTGCAGCGATACTCCTTCTCTCATAACTTCCAGAGAGGCACACACAGCTCTTGGTGTTCTACGGGAGACAAGCTGGCACTTTTGTCAATGGTGTAATGAAACTTGAGGGGGTCCCCCTGCAAAGTTCACAGAGGGGGGGCCCCCATGCTCCGGACCCAGTCAGGAGCTTTAAGGACAGGGACTTCACCGCCTGTGCACAGTGCCGGCGGTGGCACCCTGGATCTCGGGGGCCCTCCGCACCACGTGTGCTGCGGGGACTATTGTTACATCACTGGCTACACATCAAGGATTTAAGTGGTTTGTGGGAAAGGTGATGGTGTGACCATGTATTACAAGGAATAAAGTACCTGCTGTCATAGAAGATAAGGATATTGTAAGTCACCTTCGGCCTCGTTCCGCTATATGGTCATGGAACTCCTCAGTGAGTTGAAATATCCGTATATTGTGTGGCAGGGGCTACTTTATCCCATAAAGTACCCCCACCAGTTTAAGTATGGCCAAATGTAGGCCCCCCCTACAGTTCACTTCTACGGACACTACAGAATGTTCCACTAGTGATATTCTAGACAATGCATACAATAAAAAAACACATTGATAAAATAGTGCAGATGTCTGTGATAGTCCACCAGGCATGGGTAGTACATTTAAAATACTTGTAATTGAATTACCTTTTCAATTTACCTGCATGGATTGAAATATATTACGTCTCCACACAACCAGCGCTTAATTTGATCCTGTGGTTTCTGGTGCTCAGCACCAGCACTTATTTGGTTTCCGGTGCTCAGCATGGCACTTAATTGTCCACATCACACTTAGGACAGTCTGCCACATGGTGGCGCTGCTCATCTAATTTAGAGATGAGCAGAGCAACGGTTGTTTATGAATACAATATACATTAAAAATTACTAATATCTGCCTCCACAGTCTTTCCTTTAGCTTTGGGGACCTCGAATAATCTGAACTGTAGCACTTGCTGGTGAGAGAGATGGCTAGTAGTTGTTTTGGCAGCAATGACAGAGGCGATTGGTGGTGCAAGCAGCAGTGGTCTCCTGTTCAGGGACCTGGCACTTATTATTTAACAAATTAAGCACTGCACACAACACCTCCCCTTGGTTTATTGTATATGCAGAGGACACTATGCCTGCATTCAACTATTTTTAAAAATGCTATCCCTGTCCCCTTACAGCAGACCGTTAACAAAACAAGATCCCTGTGCAAGGCACAACTGTGCTTGTCATTGAGAAAAAAGGCTGGTGTTGTAGGAGAGCCTTTTGGGGGAGGGGTCCACTTCCTTACCGCTCATCTACCACAGTCACTCATATGCAATCACCCCTTCACATCCTTCACCACTCATACAACATTCTAACTATATTTTGTCCCTCAATTGCCCCTAAGCAAAGTCCTGGTTATGTTTCTGGAGTTGCACACATCCTCTTCCTATGGTTGCCATCTAACTGGTTTTATATGGGCATTAGCTGTATTTTAATGTCCCGGCCAGTACAACAATTAGAAAAATCAGATTGGTATTTTTTCTCCTTATTAGTTCATACTTTAAACAGGCAATGTAAGAAGAAAACACTTTAAGTGTGCTCTGCAGCTGCCCTGGCGACCCCTGTTTGAGAAAGACAGAAAGGCCATATTCAAATGAATAACGATGATTTCTTATAAAGTTCTATTTCAGAACCATGTTGGGGCCTTTGCAGAATGTTAAATTGTGAACAGATGGCTATATTTGTCTGTTGGAATTAAAGGTAGCAACCTTACCTCTGCCCCAATAAGTTCTGTGCAGCCTCTTCCCCTCTCAGATAAGCAGTGCTCTGTGAAGACGCTTTTTGTGAGGTGGAGTGGGGGGGGGTATCTGCTCTTGTAAGGGGCCTGGCAGGCTCATAGTGAAAGAGAAACAATAGTTGTTTTTTTGTTTCTCTTCACTTCTGAGTCAGCTCAGAGCAGCTCAAAGCAGGCTGCAAACTGCATCTGCTTTACAAGAGACACACATCCTGGACAAACAAGCTGAGGGCCCCCCCCCCTCCATATAAAGAAGAGTGCCCCCCCCCCACAACTTCAGGGGCTGTGGGGGTGTCCGTTACACCACTAGGCTTTTGTAGCATCTCATCGCAGGCTTCAGCTAGGTTTGAAAGGTGCTTTAACCCGTGCAGGAAGTGCAGAAGGTGCTGCCAAGGATGGAGCTCATGAGTGCATCACTAAATGTGTAAAAACTTTGCTGTTATGAGTACTGGTACTCTCCTTGTCTGAGGAGAAGTCCCGATACTCAGGAGGAGAAAATATAAAAGTGCCGGTACTCAGTACCAGTGAGTGCCGGCCCATTTAAAGCACTGTTTTTAGAAGGATTTTGTTTGGGGTTGAGGCGCCCAACAAATATAGTCGCACTCAGCGCCAATATTTTGCAGTACCGTCAGCGACTGTCTAAGCAAAATGTACGGCCCATGCATTTCTATTTTTTGATAACTTAAGTACTGATTAGGGTCCGTGGCACATTTGCTGTTTCACAGCATACATCATTTACACTGAATGCCTGTGTTCATGATGAGCCAGGCTTTTGATAAAAGCCCCTCCTCTTCAGTACATCCAGATAAGTGCATTAATGCGGGTCTCTCTCTAACACAATATAAGAAAGTTAACGGTGCACCATTGTGGGAAAATGTCTAACAGGTATTCAGCAACTAAATCATTCACAACAAGCTAACTCCTTTCAAATTAATAAAGGAGGCCCACGTTTGCTGCTTCACCACACGATAGATAACAAAGCATCGACAGGGCAACATTTTCTCCCTGTAACCCAGTAGATGGCAGTCTAGAGTTGCTTCAGGGAAATTGCTTCGATTAATGAAAAATTGAAAACATTTCCAATGTAAAAATATAACAAGAAAATGTTTATTAGGTGGTGCAGTAGATTCTCAAAAACAAGACAAATCAAGCAAATCGATCTGCGTTCATGCATGTTTACTGTCCTTACCTGGACAAAGTTACTCTATCAAATTTATGTAGCACTTTTATTCTCTGCCATGGTCACTTTCAAATGATTCTTAAATATTGTATCTCCCTAATTGACAGATAGACAGGCATGTAGGGGCTATAAAGAAGTGAATCAGGACTTTGTGGGCGTTCTCATAATAATTGTTAGCAAAGTCAGCACAAAAGGCTTTCTTTGCAGAGCTTCACAAATTAGGAAAAAACACAGTACTTGACAAACTCCCACTATCTGATTTTCTGAGGCGATGTCCTATTTAACCCCACATTTTTTATTAGGTTGAGCCAGAGCCAGTGCGCAAGCACTGCTGTGGCGATGATCTGTTGTAATTCAGTATGGGAGAGAAGCCCCGCCCACTCCCGCGCCCATATTTGTCATTGGCTTGTGTCTTTGTCCTTTGTAAATGCTGTCTTCTGATTCCTAAATAGGCTTGTTAGTCCCTCCTTAGTACGGCTGTGTCGTCATTTGGAACCTCCCATGGCTACTGGCCCCTTTACTTGGTTGTTGCATGGTACGTGTACCATTTTAATTATGTTGTTTTTCCCACGTTAGGCACGACGGCTATGCCCATTTTCACTTTCGATGCAGCTGGGACAATGGCGGTTGTTTGTTTGCAATGCCATGGGTCTCGCATTTAAATGCGAGACCTATAGCATTGCAAATATTGCCCGACGCTGCTCGCAGTTCAACTAATCACTCAATCTCCCCAGTGCCATCCCCACAGCACCTCCTCCCATCGATGCTGCTTGTGTTTGCTTTTTTATGACACTGGAGTGGCGGCCATGTAGAGCTTCCGTCATGCCCTGCTTTGGGGGCCGACTACTAGAGGGCTTGGTCCGCTTGGTCTCTTCATTTGCAGACTATAACACTTTTTATTACTTATTGATTCCTTTCCCCATCCCGCTTCGCATTAGGAGCACTCCTCCCACCCTCTGAGCACAAACACAGTGTTTCCCTCCCCCCAACCATTCCATGTACATCGAGTGAGGCAGCACAAGCCCCGGGCACCCTCACAGCCGCAGATCACTTTCATGATGCTCAGCAGCCAGCCTGGTAGTTTACTGGCGGTTGCGGGCTCTAATCTTCTGCTACGTGAATATTGCCAAGGGACATGAGAGAGCGTATGTAAATAATTTTCATTATTGTTGCAAGCGAAAAGAGTACAAACGCAGTGATTCCGTTCCATCGCTGCTTCTTTTTATTTTTGGCTTTCCCCCTTCTGCTTCATGTTAGGAGTCCCCACCCTCCGAGCACAAATGCAGCTTTGGGTTTCCCAGTACACATGTTTATATATGTTTCCTGCTCGTGTTCCAATCTCTGCTCCATGATTTTTAATTTATTATCTGCGTTTACGTTTTAGCTCGTGTTTGATCTCTGCTACATGTTTGGCACTCTCTCTGCCTGCCGTCTGTTTTCTTTCATTACCGGCGATGTAGAAAGGCTGGTGATCCCAATTACAACATGCCCATCACACTTGTGCAGCAAATCTACTACCTATCTATCAATACTTTTGGCTTTCAGGAATGGGTGGGAGTATTTACTTTGCATATAAAGCAACTTGTAAGAAAAAACGACCACCTCTTCTGTAATTCTTGGTGCCTAAAGATGTAAGCACTTAACTGAGCGCATTAGGATGAAAAGTTAATGTCCAGTAGTTTGTAGGTGAGCAGCATGTGCAGTGTGGCACAGTATGTGAGTATAAAGATACTGTTGGAGAGACAAGCATGGGCATGCGTCATTTCCGGTAGTATAGGCACTCCATACCATTCCCAACAACTTACACTGCATAAAGACATGTGAAGCAAATTTCTTCTATATTTCTTGGGACTACACAGAAGTTCAAAAAATGTAAGCTCGAATGCTGGTTGCGCAGGATTCAGTGTTCACTGGGTGTGCAGCTTAGCCCCAACCCTTTTTGTGCAGCGGGGGATGCGTTGACATTAAATTAGTGAATGATACCCCGCTTCCAGGTGTGCACAAGGTATATATGAGATGGGTCCCAGAGTTGAAATGGCAGGATCCTGCCAGGCATTAACCGCTGGTGTCCCTGCTTCACACATGGGTTGTAACAGCAAGTTGGGCTTAAACTGTTCTAAGTGCCGGACTTGGTCTTTACTCAGAAATGGGGATTGGCGTTTTAAATTTGATTAAATGCCCCATCCACAAGTTAGGATAGTTTCCCTAGTTATACAAGTTTAAAACTGTGCAGCAAAGAAGGCTTTTGTTTCTCAATAGCTTGCTAAGTGGGTGTGATAAGCATCTGTTTGTTCTGTGTGTTTGTGTGTTGCTGAGTGGGTGTGTAAGGTATCTACTTGTGTCTGTGGTTTTGATTTATTTATGAACAATTTCTCTTTCGTGTTCTGAATAAACACTACGGCATTGAACAGATGCAAGAGAGAAGTAAAAAGAGACTTTCAATAATAAGATGCAATATAAAACGTTAAAAAGAGTAGTTATCTCTTTTAGGTGCATTTCGCGATCTGTCTTTTGCACGAGCACAGTGAAACAAAATTGGTGCTTAACACAGCACTTGCTTTTGTTTTGTTTTTTCCTTTTTATCTACATCTAAAGTGATTTTCTAGAGGTCCTTAATTTATAAATATATATATGCGTGCTGCTTGGCAAAATACTTATAAGGTCTCAAAGGTGAGACCTATTGGCTATGCCAATGCTTGTTTCTTTTACTCCCAGCACCCTATGAAGTACTTGTTTTTTCTTACTCGCTCTCCTGTCTGCTGCTCACCTCTGACATCCACCCCCGCACCGTGTACACGATGCAACCCCACTCCCCAGAGTCAATTGCTTCCCGTTCCTCTACCTATATGTCATTTTCTTTACATGCAGCTAAGCCAGCTCCTACTTCGCTGCTCCTGCTGCTCAGCAGTTTATCTTTTCTCTTTCCTCTGCCCCCTTCATTCTTGCTCCCACATCCTGCTTTATTTTAAATTTAATACCGGGCTGTTCATTCGTTCAAACAAGAAACAAAACTTCTGTGGCACATTTTTTATAGCTTTCTTTTAATTTACCTCGGTAAATTAAAACAAAATGGACACCATGTAATGGTGCATTTGCACACATATGTAGTAAAACATGAACTCCTATGTGTCTGTCACCACACTGGTGCCATCTTAGCATCCTAATACATACTTGCCCATGCTTGAAGATGCATGCATTGTATTCCTCATTGATTGTGCTTTTCTTTTTGCCAATGCTGATCTGCATAGGGTTCAAACATTTTTTCTTTTTGGTGATGTGCAACAGCATTGGGAAAAAACATTGGCAAAACCAGTAGGTCTGCTTATACCATTGAATGGCAAGAACTGTTTGCTTCAGTCATGCTTGTTTTCAAATATTTGTTCCTATCTGTGCAGGTAAAGGTTCTCCCTGAATATTTTACACATAATATACACAAGATATGCACTATTTCTAAAAGTCTTACAATGACCATCTGTACCTTAGTGAATCCCTTCCCCATTCCAGAGATCAGCAACTTTTAACAAGGTTCCACTTTCATCCCTACACAGCACTACACCCTCTACTGAGACCCATACTTCAATACTAATTCCACTCATCCAGTCCCGTTAAACACCAAGAATGACATCTTTAGTGTACTTTGGGCCAGATGTAGGTAAAAGCAGTTTTGCGATTCCTTAATAGCGATTTTTAGGGAATCGCTATTAAGGACTCGCAAAATGCCATGTAGGTAGGAATCGCAATATTTTTTGCGATTCCTTAATATTCCTTAATTGCGAATCGCAAATTGCGATTCGCAATCAAGGAATACCTTCCCATTCATTCCTATGGGCCTAGAGGCCCATAGGAATGAATGGGAATTGCACACGCAATTTGCGAGTACCCAATAGGTACTCGCACATTGCGTGCGCAATTTCAAGGGTGCAAGGGTTCCAGAGGGACACCCTGTTGCACCCCTGAAATGTGCATGTGTGCACATGTGGCGCACATACATGCCCTAAGGGCATGAATGTGTGCCACATGGCACTTTTAAAAAAGCAAAAAAGTGCTTTTGAAAGGAAATCGCTAATTACCACCAACTTGTAGTTGGTGGTAATTTGCGATTCCTTAAGGCTAAATTTCACTTTCTTTTGTGCTACTTACATTGCATTTAAGGAATCGCAATTTGCGATTCCTTAAATGTAATCGCAAAATAAGGAATCGCAAATTATGCGATTCCTTATTTTGCGAGGGGCTTTTTGTGTGCTACATTGCACACTGCTAATTTGCGATCGCAAACGCTGAAATTATGCGAATTTCAGCGTTTGCGATCGCAAATTGGCTTCCTACATCTGGCCCTTTGTCTCTTATTTCAAACGCAGAAGTTCAAGAGCACAACACCTCTTGCAATTCATGGTCTTATTAAATGTCTCACAATTCCTGAAGATCTCTACAATGTGGCTATTCAGGAAGGAATTTCGAAGAATACTTGTGGATTTCAAGCCATGTGGTGTGAGTGTATGATGTTTGTGGACGGTGCTAAACCTACTGGCAGCATCCATAAAAAGGTGTTTGCTTTCCTGCACCTTTTGTACCCCATAGACTTAAACCAGCCTCAGTATGTATAGAGGGCTGCTACATGAGAGCAATCATTCCTGTGTAGATCTTGATTAGCTTGTTAGTGACTTTTAGGTGACGGCCTTTTTACAGAGTTGTCTTAGATTGCCACCTTTAGAGATTCTGTAGATCATGTACTGCGCCTTGCACTACCTTGGCGATGTAATGGGTTCTAGCATTGCTAACCTAGTTGTGATGTTCAAAAGTGGCAAGGACCTGGATTTCTGTTCAGGACCTTTAAAATGCTGCTTGTCGTGCCATTTCTGAAATAGCAGACCATATATAACACGTCCGTAGGACGCCATTTGAACCATTGCCACCATCCAGTCCTCCTGCGAGGGAGGGGCGGGCGACCTCCATTGCTGTAGAATGCAGATGTTAGCTGTAGAGAGCGCTGTGTGTAAGGTTGGGTGAGTCTTTGATATCGTGCAATAGGATGGTAGAGGGGGTAAGGGGGAGGCGGAGGGACTTTGTCTCTCTCAGATTGTCTCCGATGTAGGACCAGAAGCACTGTATAAAAGGGCAGTCACATAAGATGTGGGGGAGGTCTCAGTTCACTCCCAGGCATCTCCAGCACTTGGAGTGTGGCAGAAGCCCTGCTCGTTGAAACTTCAGAGGTGTCCAGTGCCAATCATATAATGTTTTAAACAGGCAGAATTTCAACCGAGCTTCATGGGTACCTTTGTCCAGGGCTTCAAGGGTATCCGGCCAGTCCTCTTCCTCAATGGTAATCTGTAGGTGTGTCTGCCATTTCTTGCGAAGGCCACTAAGGAGAGGCTGTGAGTATAAGTGATTGGTCAGGGAGCCGTAGAGTCCCGACATCACTCCCTTATGTCGACCCCATACTAGGAGATAGTCCAATATCGGCAAAGGTTCCAGTGTCCAAGGATGGGGGCCAAGGCAGCGTCTCAAGCAGTGTTAAAGTTGTAGGTGTTGCCAGGCTTATTGACCTGATCTAGTGTCTGGATTCCTCCCGCTCTCCAACTAGGCAAGTGAAGTGCTCACCCATTTATTCAGATACTATCATTGCCCTAGAGCGGAGCTTTGGAGTGTAATCAATGGTTTACACTCAAAAGGCAATGTGCACGGTGCCATGCCTTATGTAGCCTGCATCACTGGGTGTGGGGGGGAACATCGAGGGGTGTGGTCTCTGTAAAGGAAGTCGAGGCCTTTATCACAGCTGAGGAGCGAGTGTTCCGTTGTGACCCACTGCGGGGGATCTGGCATACCCGGGAGTAAGTAGGCTAGCAGTGAAAGGTGTAGGACTAAGGAGCAGTGTTCCAGGGATGGTAAACCCAAGCCACCATGGGTGTGGCGGGCTATAAGTTTGCTGCGGCTAGATGGGGGTGGGTGGATCCCCAGACAAAGGTCTGTATACAGGCGTCTATGAGGCGCAGAATAGCTAAAGGCACCACGATCAGCAGCATTCCAAGGTGCATGTGAAGTGGGGTAATGTGACCATTGATACTGCCTGCACTCTGCCCCACATGGAGAATCCCAGGAGGGACCATTTAGCGAAATCTATTTCCATTTGTGTAATGAGGGGTGTCAGGTTATCAGCGACCATTCCTTCCAGGCCTCGGTTAACCAGAATTCCAAGGTACTTTAGTCGCGACGGTTTCCATCGGAAGGGGTAGCCATGGATCGATGCCTTCATAGTACCTGAGGAGAGTGGGAGGACCTCGCTTTTATCCCAGTTCACCTTATAGCCGGACAGGGCTGCAAACTCGTCGATGATCTCTAGCAAGGCGGGTAGGGAAAGCGGGAGGTCTCTAAGAGTGAGGAGGATATCGTCGGCATAGAGATATAGTTTGGATATACCTCCTGCAATGGGTATGCCCTTTTTCTGCAACGAATGAGGAAGGCGAGGGGTTCCATGGCCAGTAGGAACAGGAGGGAGGAAAGGGGGAAAGGGGGCAGCCTCAACTGGTGCCTCTTCGAATATGAAAGGCATCTGATATAAGTCCTCCGCAATTGACCTGGGCTGCGGGGCTGTCATAGAGCAGACGGACTTTTGGAAAGAAACTGATCACCTACGTCAAGGCGTTTCATGGTAGCAAAGAGGAAGCAGTAGTCAATCCGATCGAATGCCTTTTCTGCATCCAGAGAAAGGGCCACTGTGTCTTCCGGTAGATCCCTTGTGGCCCACATAGTGTGAGACAGCATACATAGATGGTTTCTGGAGGAACAGCCCGGGACAAAGCTGACCTGCGTTTGGTAAATAAGGGATGGGATGACCTTGTGCAATCGTGCCACCAGTATGCTGGCCAAAATCTTAGCGTCTCCATTTATGAGGGAATGGGGTGGTAGCTGCCACAAGAGAGTGGGTCTCTGCCCGGTTTGGGTATGACCACAATCATCACCCTAATAGAGATAGGGCCTAGGGATGCCATTCGTTCAGCCTTGTGTAGGGCAGCGTGCAGGGTATCAATTGCCTCTTCTCCAGACCATTTATAGTATTCCGCAGGGAAGATATTGACACACACCTACAAAGCCCTCCATGACCTAGGACCAGCATACATCAACGACTGCCTGAACTCCCACCAACCATCAAGAGACTTTTGCTCCACCTCCCTCGTACAAACACCACGCATCCGCTAAAGCTACAGCAGAGGCTGTTCCTTCTCCTACCTTGCAGCCAAGTCCAGGAACGGCCTCCCCTTCCACCTCCAGACATCACCCTTGCAGGCAGAATTTAGGAAGAGACTCAAGACATGGCCTTTCGACTGAGCCCATCTGGACACTCTCACAGGTGATTAGCAGCGCTTTACAAGTTCTGATTAATTGATTGACATTTCACATCTTCTGAGGCTCCACATGGTAGGAGTGCAATCCAGCATTTCACGTCCAGTTCAATTAGTCTAAAAAATTGTGGAATTGAAAATATGGAGTGTTAATTAGTGATCTACTTATGAGCAAATTGATCATGAAATACTTTTAAACATAAAAAAAGTTTGCAATTATTAAATCCTTAGAGAAGACCTTATGTATAGGGCAGCTATTTAGGACTTGATTTTAGAGTTTGGAGGATGGGTACTCCTTCACAAATGTGATGGATATACAATTTGCTTTATTACGGGTACATTGAATCCATATGTACTTGGTGGATGGGATATCCGTCATGTTTCTGAAGGAGTACCCAGCCGCCAAACTCTAAATCAGCCCCTTAGTTTCAAATTGAGGCCTACAGATGCCCATAGTAAGTAAATCAAGCTAGAAACTTCGAAATAGCACACAAGAGTTTGTGAGTTATTCAGTTAATGAGAAACCATGCAATATTGGTTAGGGATGGGCGGTACTCGTGGAGTTTCAAGGTGCAGAATTTTGCAGAGTGATCTAAAAACTGCGTGATTTTGAAGAGTTCCACGAGCGGCGGAACTCAGTACGTTGCGCTGCTTGCACTGATTTTTAGTATCAGGTGTTTGTCCTTTGCTGTAAAATCAGCGCTAATCGCACCACGTCGCATACCAAAGGGCACTACTTTCTGCTGCTCGAGTAGATTTTGTACTCGAGCTGCAGCTTTATCAATGCGAGCGGCAGCTATCTCAACGTGAGCGGTAGCGACCTGCCATGACTGCCCACAATGAGAAATCTCCCCGGAGGCGGTCTAGATCTTGATTTTCTCGCTCACCAATTTAACGTTGGTGAGCCACATGTGAGAAAAAACTCCGCCACGCAGCAGTTGGTGGAGTTTTTCTGGAACTCTGTGCTCCAGCGGAGCGCGGAGTGGGAAAAAACTCCCTGAACTCCACCGGAGGAGTGGAGTTTACTGCCCACCCCTAGTATTGGTGAGATGATGTGCTAGCTTTAAGTAACAATTATTCCTCACCCCAAACCAGTTAGCTAATCCCTGTTAAGTGTCCGGTCAATAATACCCCTGCCAATGTAGGCCCCGACACCAAGCCATTGTCCTCTGAGAGCAGAGTCGTTTAAGGCCAGCTAGGAAGGTGTTGAGCCATTGAAGGTGATATTAGTGACAAAACTGGTCCAAACCCAGTTTTTGCTCAGTCATCACAGAGTCAGTAAAGTTATAAAAAATCAGCTATCGGCATTACATTCAGTTTGGGAAACATATTGGAAAATAACTGAGTTATTTCCTAATATTTTCCCAAGCAAAGATACAATTTAAGGTTTTCAATTATATGTAAACCTGTTCAATGAAAATCTAAATGAATCTATACAGCAAATGTAGCTTTTGGACATTCAGCCACTGTGAGTTACATTGTGTAAAATATGTAGTCTGTCACTTTTATATACATTAATCACATGGGTGTGGGTGTGCAACACACACGAGGGGTGGCTTATTAATATATAAAAGAGGATTCTTCACATGGCAAAGATGTTTTTCTTTTCAGTGTGCCCTAACCAAGCCAGATCACACTGGTCTTACTGGCGGCTATATATTTTTGTCACATATGTGGGTGAGTAACTACACATTGCAGCCCACATAGGACATTTGCCATATATTTAGAGAAAATGTATATATACCAATTAGGTAGAATCAATTTTGACAGTGCCATTTTAAAGCCAGTGCAAACACACTGCAGCCTGGAACAGCAGCTTCACAGTGCACTGAGTCCTAATACCAGCAGGGATAGCATCAGAAAAAGGCATTGAAACTGGAGTGAGCAAGCAGAAAATGTGGGTTTTCTGAAATTACTTATTGCAGTTTTGAGATCTGAAATAGTCCCCATCTATGCCTCATGCACTGCATTGAAAACTCTCCAGGCAGAATGATATATCTAATAGACTATTACATGTGGCAAGAGAGAATAAGTCCCTTGAAATCTCTTTTTAGAAAGGGATCGCCAATAGTTCTGACAGCCAGCTCTAAATAGTAAAATGAGATTTATGTAACTTTATCTATGTTGTTATTCATGGCTCACACCAATGGGGGAAATAAAACACAAAAACATGGAAATAAAAAAGATAAATATATAAATGAATATATATTATTGGTCATAAAATGACAGGCCATCGGTCCGACCACCACATTACAATTCAGGAAGTCGGACCGCAGTGGTCGGGGCGAAAAGACCGCCACCTCCGTCAGGATCATCTTATCCTGATGAGGTTGCGGTCAGAATTGTAGTCCCAACAAGAGGTGGTGCCAAGGCATGCACCGGCTTAGGGATTACGGTGGGGGGACATCGTAATCCCGATCGCTGCGGTCCGACTGCCTGCATTGTAATGGGGCAGTCGGACCAATGGCCTGTCTGTCAGGTGGACCATCACCGACGGCCTGTCGGTAGCGGTCCGCCTGTCATCGTAATCAGGCCCTAAGTCTTTTGATAGTGACTGAATTTGGAGAAATAATATCTAAAGTTTAATATCTAAAAACTTGTACATTGAAAGCTGAATAGTGAAACATAAATAGCCAAAAAACATAGTTGGACTGTACATTAATATAGCAGCAAAGAAGTAATGTAGAAACAGAATAAAAATGAAAAAAATGAAAAAAATGAATGAACTCATAGAAGCAATTTAATTTGTCTAACTAACTCTATTAGTATTAAGGGTGGGTGGTGAACTTCGCTCCGCCATCGGATTTCACAGAGTTTGGCCCACTCCGTGCTGCGCTTGGAGAGCGGAGTTCTGCAAAAAGACACCACCATCCGCTGGCGGAGCAGAGTTTACTGGTGTTGTGTAATATCTGGTATCCCCTTGGGATCGTGTATCCCCTTCTCTTCGGCTGTCTTCGGAGAATTAACTCAGCCCGGGCAGGATCAGACAGAAGCAGTCGATCTCTGCTCGGGCTGAGTGGGGGGATACACGATTTCATGGGATACCAGACTGAGCACACGCTATAAATTATCTGAGGTTTCTCTAATATTGGAGCCACAGCTGCACAAGAGACAGGAAGTAAATCGCAAGTAGTTCAAAGAACGTTTAATAAATGAACATTAAATGCATACACAGAGTCGAAGTGAAAGAATGGAATGCTTATTTTCCAAGCAAATCGCAACAAGTACAAAGAAAGTAAGGTGAAATTAATGAAAATTAAATAAATGCACGCACGGAGTCACAGTGAAAGAATGGAATTTTTTTTTTTTAAGCAAGTGGCAAGTAGTACAAAGAAGGAAGCCGTGAAATAAATGAAAATTAAATAAATACACGCACGGAGTCAGAGTGAAAGAATGGAATTTTTATTTTTTAAGCAAGTTGCAAGTAGTACAAAGAAGGAAGCGTGAAATGAATGAAAATTAAACATATGCACGGAGTCGGAGTGGAAGAATGGAATTTTTATTTTTTAAACAAATCGCAAGTAGTACAAAGAAGGAAACATGAAAGAAGTGAAAATTATACATATGCACAGTCGGAGTGAAAGAATGGAATTTTTATTTTTGAAGAGATGCAATCACATTGTAAATTAAAATATGAGGAGAGACAATGACAGAGTAGGGAACATAGCTGCCAAGGTTTTAGATTGCTATGTGTGACATTCTCATAAATTCAGTGTAATTATGAGTGACATTTCAACAACTATGAGTGACTCTTTCTCGCAAGCAAAGTCAAGTAATAAAGATGAGGGAAGCATATAAATATCAGAAATTACACCCATTTCACCAAAGGGAAACTCTAAGAAGTTCTTAAAATTACTGTAAAGCACCAGCTCTGGAAGGGCACTAACCTAGTACTCGCGAGCCGCCCCAGACAGCAGCACGGGCATTGAGAAGGCTCAGGAGAGTGAGACGCACACCTTACAGCCAGCCAGGATGCTGTTTGTTTCAAAGACAGTACGGTTTAATCAATCCGAATAAAAATGATAACTGAGGAGTGCAGCTGAGCGGTGTCAGCCCGGTTGGCACGCCACTACCTGCCCACCCCGCAGCACCAGATCACACCAGCAGGCTGCAGCTGTACTAGAGCTACTGAAAACACCAGGCTCGTAAGTGACACAGCTGCTGGCCATGCTGAAAGTTGGACCGGCACCATTACCGCTGCCCCTCATTACCATAACCAGGTATCAAGTTGTCGATGCTAGGGGCCGGACTCACTCCGCTAGGCAGGCGCCAATAGACTGAGGCTCTAGGGAGGCCGCATCCATCCTGGTGATTGCTCCCTAGGGCTCAGCTTCCAGCTTGTTCATGTGTAGGCCTACTCACCTGCGGCAGTCTTGTGTGCAGGGGGTGTGCCCGGGCAGTCCTATGTGGAAGGGAAGTATGGAAGCGGGGATGCTGGGTGGAGAGTGGGCGAGTGTATGGGTTTCTCTGGTGTTTTTGGAGGGTGTGGGGGAAAGATTCTAGGTGTAGGCAGGTGTCTCATGCAGGGTCCCTTACTTCTTGTGGCGCTGCAGATAACTGCTGTTTATCTGCTGTGAAGCGCCGGTAGGGCAGCATGCCATTTTCGGGGTTAGGTGCTAAGTGCAGACCCCTTCATCCCTGTGGCGCCCATTACCTGCTGAGTGCGTGAGTATAATCCCTAACTTGTTTTTCTGGCCTGCTCTGTGGGAATTCAAGACCAAACTGACTGGGGAAGCTAGTACTGGCCCACGTGGAGCGAGATTAAGTTTCAAGGTGGGGGCGCAGGTTCCCTTACCTGCTGCCGGTGTAGGCACACTCTCTCCCTCCTGGGTGCTGCTGTCCTCGGAGTCGGCTGCAGCCGCGCTCCTCGAGGAGTCGAGTTGACGACTCCTTGCCGGCTGCGCCACAGCATGCATTCTGAGATGAGCTCAGTGCTGCTTGTCAGACACCACCAATCCTGCGGCTGTCTAGACTGGGACGGGACTGGTCGCGTGTAAAAAGACTGTCACATTATTCCATGACTGTCGCGTTTTCAGCTCGCACAGTGCTGGCTCGCCAATATATAAAGAGAGCGAGTCTCTTGATAGAAGCTGTGGGCCATAATTTTAACACTGACTGTGAGGTGCCATCACGTTTCGAGTCTCACAGTGAGTCACACGGTTAACCTGAATGGATTGCCGGTGTCAAGGGGAAGTGAATAAACCTTGTTACATTGTAGCCTTGTAGCCTTGTTACATTGTAGCCTCTGCTCTCAGACTTCCTAAACCAGCACAGTCACGAGCTAAGCCTGCGCGATCAGAGCAAACCGTGGGCTGCAACCTGGATTTCAGTTTCTAACAGAGCACTAATAGCACTCTGGATTGATACTGAGGCGCTACAAATACATGACTTTCCATTTCAGTACGGTGATACGGACCACCACACTGAAATGCGTTAGTCTAACGCCTGATGCCTGGTACTTGGCAGAGCTGAGGGAAACAATGGCAGAGATTAAAAAACCTAAAAGGATGAAACCCATCAATATGGGAGAAATATTAAAGTGTGAGGGATAGAAAAAAGGCAATGGGAAAAAGCAGGATAGGAAAATGGAGAAATAAAACATTTCAGATTATATACAATGAACAATTTACAAAACTGTTTTAAAACATATAACGGACACTGTAAGTACAACAACAGTGATTGTTTCATTATATGCATACAGTTATAAGGCTGCCACCTTACTGGCATACCACTAGCCTGCATTTTATTTCTATGCCAATTAAAACAAGCATTGGCAAAGTTAATATGTTTTGCCTATAGAGAGTTATTTGTCTATGTTTTTAAGTAATGTTGTGTAGCAGCATGGCTGGAGTGCTGCATGAATGAAAGTAAAACAAGCATTTACAATGCAAATTAGTCTCAAATTTGTGAGAGTTAGAGGTATTGGCGCTGTAAATGACAATGTCTTTTACCCATGTGTTTTGAATTGGTGTGGAGTGGATATATGTGCTGTGGAGTGGAATTATGTGGGTTGGATTGGAATTATTAGTTGTGGAATTGTGTGGTGTGGAGTGGATTTGTTAAGTGGAATTATGTAGAATGGTGTGCAGTTAAAATATGTGGATCGTAATTATGTGATATTGAGTTGAGTGTACTGGAATTATGTGGAGTATATTTGTGTGTCATAGAGATTTTAATTATGTGATGTGCTGTTGAATTTTGTGGCGTGATATGGAATTATATGGTGTGGTTTAGATGTATTTGGTGTGTTCTGTACTTGTGTTGTTGAGTTGAAATATGTGGTTTGTTGCCGAATTGTGTGGTGTGGAAGGAAAATGGTAGAGTTGAATTGTGTGGCTTGGAAGTGTGCAGCATTGAGTGAAATTATGCTGATTGGAATTATGTTGCATGGTGTGGAGTGTATTTGTGTGGATTGTGTTCCCAAGGTTTAAAATGATGAAACATAATTACGAAGAAAGGCAGCCTTTCATTGCGCACAAATTTACAAAACCTTATTATGTGCAAAGACTTGTCCAAATATCTTAATGAAAACATGCAGAGTGAATCCCCAGTGACATTTGTGTTGAATAATTTTAGGGGGCTTGAACAATGTGGGGCTCTGTTTTGGTTGCAAATGGTGCTAGGGCTATGCACATCTGTGGGGGGGCATGCACCATATTCATCTAAACTTAGCTTGGCACATTTGTCAGGGGAGTTCTGATTCTGGTGCTCCAAACCATGCACACATAGATGTGTGTGTGGTTCACAGGATTTTGAATTCACTGCTCAGTAGGCAACGAGCGGGTTGCTTGTAAAACTGTAAACTTATCAAATGCCAAAAGCTTGAGTGAGGTAAAAAAACAAGCATAAACATTTATGCCAGATAAAAGAGGGAAGACACCCGCATCATTGCTTCTGACAGTGCAGAGTTGGGTTACTGGTATTCCTGACCTTTTCCTCACTGCATTTTCGAGCTGTTGTTGCCTTGCTTACCTTATGAGACATGAGATGGTGGTTGGATCTCGCTTGGGGCAGTCTTGTTTCTTTTATAATGATGCTGATCCGTGCCTGGCCTGCCTCAACACCAATGTGATTGTTTCATGTGTTTTTAGTTGGTGAGTTTGGGATGGTCGTTTGCCACTGGTGACTTAGATAAACTTCCAAAAACAATGAATCCCACTTTCTTCCCAAAGGCTCAGAAGAATGGCAATTTTATTATTATTGTACTTCCTAAGAAGTAGTCTTATTTAAGCAGGATTCTAGTTTTTCTGCACAACGATCCCTAGTCATCTGGTCTGCTCAGTAGGTTATGTGTTCCCTGCTGTTATTACTGTGCGACCAGCCAGGTTGTATTCCAGCAGGGCCAATTCAGCCTTGCATCCATCCAACATAGATAAAATAAGGAGCATTAAATTGGGTAACATGTGTTATTACAGCACCTACAACTGGAAACCTCTGGCATTACATACTATAAAAAACTATTTCTCATCATCATTATTGTTATAAACCTCCTAGTCACAGGTTTGATAGTGGCAGGGCCAACTGTCTGTTTCATAGTTCTAAAATCATCTAAGTGAGTTGGGCAATGATGACCACTTGTTATTTACAGCGCTATAAACGGTAAACATTTGCAAGCACTGTAAAAATAACCAGGTTCTTATTTGATGGTAAGGCCAACGAATACACCTAGCAGGTAATCTGCTTTAGATACCACCTATCCTCTTCTATTCGCAAAATCAAACAGAGAAGAAATGTGTGGATTTTTTTTGCTCACATGGCTATCAGGCAACAGTGCAGAAAACAGATTGTGAGTCACAATGGTAACAGAAAGCACATTTGGGAAGAGGTGGGAAGGTGGGACGCCTGCCTGACAACAGACTGAGTCAAGAGCCACATCACCACTACTGCGGACAGATCGCAGCCGTAGTGGAGGGCACGCTATGGAATCTGGGCTCAGTGTGAAAAAGGTCTCATCTTCCAGAGTCAGTTTAAAAAACAAGGCAAGAGCAGGCTGCTGCCTTAAGTCTAGAGGAGCAGAAGACCATCAGCATTATCATAAAATTAGCAAAGACTACAGGGAGTGAAGAGGCGCAAAATGTCACTTTGCCAAGGGTGGCAAAAATCCATGCAACAGCCCTGGTTAGCTTTCTCTGGTACCCACTGTTTTCCTTGGAGAATTTTTGAAGGGGAGAGAGGTCTGCAAAGCACTTTAAGGTGAACTACACAATGCATCTTATATGGTGGGGTTTCACAAATTTTCCAAAAACTCCGCACTACAGCTTGGGGAAACAAGGGATCATGTGCGTTAATAGTTACAGCTCTGAAACAACGTACAGGATCACTTCTCTAGAAGCAGTATATACTCACAAGCAAGCGAGGCACCGAGCGCGCTCAGTCTAAATCTCTTGAGTAACATTTCTATTTGTCTTTTGTGCTTCCGGTGACCGGTCTTTCAGGTGTAAACATAAGACCACATTGGCAGATCCCCCCCACTGCAATAACGCTCGCTTGAGCAGAAACATACCAAATAGACAGAGAAACACGCAGCGGTCAAGATGTCCGTCTGTTTGAAGCATGCAGTTTAAAGTGCAAATGAGTCCATGCTTAAAGTTGATGCTCGATGTGCCACACAGATGAATGGATAAAGCACTGCATGCTGTGCTGATCAAGTTGAAAAGAGCAGCGGAAGCACGCATTGCGATGGCAGACCAGGAGGAACCATGAACGTGTGATAGCCAATCCGAAGGAACAATTAGTGAAATCGCCTGGGCGTAAACCAAGCACCCAAAGGAGGGACAATTACAAGCAATGCACCAATAAAAAGGCAGCATTTCTGAAAGGCACAAAAATGAACGAATGGCAATCGATGGGCTTGGTTAAAGCCCATATTGTAGATACATCCTGCCTCGCAGAGCAGTGCATGCACTCTGACTCTAGGCTTGACCTAAAAAGGAGATATGATAGTCGTAACCCTTTTTTTAAATTGCTGGCGGGGTAGGAGGGAAGGCAGGGGATACAAGGAGGGAGGGAAGAAATGGGTGTTGGGGCAACATGGACAATGAAGGGTGTGGGAATTAAAGCACTTTTTGTTTTTTTCAGGCTGGAGGTACAGTTCTGCCAAGTATCATGCATCAATGGTTAGACGAATGCAGTTTAGCATGGAAGTCCTCATCACCACACTAAAATGCTTAGTCATGCATTTATAGCACCTCCTATCACAGCGGCACTACTAGGCATAAGAAACTGCAAATAGGATCAGACCATTGCAAAAGCGGGAGCAGCAGCTGCCTGCTGGCAGTGCTGTACAAACTGTGCTGCCAGTGAGCCTGCATTATACAGTGCCACCTTCAAGGTTGAGTTTCTTCACTACCAATAATGAACACAAATTGTCATCACACAGCATAGGACAGCCTCAGGCTCTGGCTGCAGTGCAAAATAAAGCTGAGCCTCCGGAACCAAGCCATGTGACATGCCATGGCTAAGTCAGTGAAACAGACTCTTACAATTACATCCTCTCTGGAGAGTAGTAATCACCCTGAGACTACCCTGCAGTGCACTGCCCCTTGCTCAGACTGAGAGTGATGATGAATCCAGGGGGCGGCGACTTGCCCTGTTGTATTTCAAAAACTGGCGCCACCTGCACGGCACCATCAGTGACAGTTAACTCAATTAAACAAAGTCAGTGATTGGATGATGATTGGCCAGTGACCCAGCAACTGGTGGGCAAAATGATGTTTTTGTGTTACTTCACATTGTGTGCTCCCCTGCAGGCATAGAGTGAGTGGGGCTGTCGGCACATCTCAGACCACGCAGCGCTATAGACCCCCGGCCTCATTGGCAGTGCTTTGTTTGTACTACCTTTTATTTTATAGCAGATTACAGTATCTTTTCAGATTTTTTACATCAATCCCACAAGATTTTACATCCGGTTCCCTTAGGGGATACCATATATAATGGCCTATACCGGCTATACTATCTGGTATTCCCTGTGTTTCTGCTGTTAGAACTTACCAGTATTCAAATTGACATGGTCTTATGTTGGATGGGTGAGCACAGTATTTCTATGCCAAATAGCGACCTTCCTTTTGCTTTCCAACATCGTTTACTACGGGGATACTAACTATTATGGCTCACGCGTTGCTATAATATCTCTTATCCCCTACGTTTCATTACTTGCGCTTTAGCCATTGGCCATTAGAAGTTCTCTTTTATTTGATAGCAGACTACAGTATCTTTTCAGATTTTTTACATCATTCCACAAGATTTTACATCCGGTTCCCTTAGTGGATACTAAATATTATGGCTCACACATTGCTGTGATATCTTGTATCCCCTACGTTTCATGGGTTACCCTTTAGCCATTGACCACTTGAAGTTGCCTTTTATTTGATAGCAGACTACAGTAACTTTTCACAGTTTTTTTACATCATTCCACCAGATTTTACATCCAGTTCCCTTAAGGGATACCAAATATAATGGCCTATACCGGCTATAATATGTGGTATCCCCGGTGTTTCTTGGTTTAGAACTTACCAGGATTAAATTAGACATGGTCTTAAATTGGATGGGTGAGCACAGTACTTCTATGCCAAATAGCGACCTTCCTTTTGCTTTCCAACATCGTTTACTATGGGGCTACCAAATATTATGGCTCACGCATTGCTGTGATATCTCGTATCCCCTACGTTTTATGGGTTAGCCTTTAGCCATTGACCACTTGAAGTTGTCTTTCATTTGATAGCAGATTACGGTATCTTTTCACATTTTTTACATCATTCCACAAGATTGTACGTCCAGTTCCCTTAGGGGATACCATATATAATGGCCTATACCGGCTATAATATTTGGTACCTCCTGTGTTTCTTGGGTTAGAACTCACCAGGATTCAATTTGACATGGTCTTATGTTGGATGGGTGAGCACAGTATTTCTATGCTGATTTTAACCCTTCCTTTTGCTTTCAAACATTGTTTACTATGGGGATACCAAATATTATGGCTCACACATTGCTGTAATATCTCTTATCCCGTATGTTTCATAGGTTACCCTTTAGCCATCCACCAGTTGCAGTTACCTTTTATTATATAGCAGATTACAGTATCTTTTCAGATTTTGTACATCAATACAACAAGATTTTACAGCCGGTACTCTTAAGGGATACCCCATATAATGGCCTATACCGGCTATAATATCTGGTATCCCCTGTGTTGCTGGGGTTAGAACTTACCAGCATTCAATTTCACATAGTCTTATGTTCGATGGATTAACACAGTATTCCCACGTCAAATAGCATCCTTCCTTTTGCTTTCCAACATTGCTTACAATGGGGATACCAAATATTATGGCTCACGCATTGCTGTAATATCTCGTATCCCCTACGTTTCATGGGTTACCCTTTAGCCATTGACCACTTGAAGTTGTGTTTTACTTGATAGCAGACTACATTAACTTTTCAAATTTTTTACACCATCTTCAAGATTTTACCTCTGGTTCCCTTAGGGGATACAATATATAATGGCCTATACCGGCTATAATATCAGGTATCCCTTGTGTTTCTGGGGTTAGAACTTACCAGTATTCAATTTGACATGGTCTTATGTTAGATGGATAAGCACAGTATTTCTATGGCAAATATCAACCTTCCTTTTGCTTTCCGTCATCGTTTACAATGGGGATACCAAATATTATGGCTCACGCATTGCTGTAATATCTTGTATCCCCTACGTTTCATCAGTTACCCTTTAGTCAGTGACCACTTGAAGTTGCGTTTTGTTTGATAGCAGACTACAGTAACTTTTCACATTTTTTACATCATTCCACGAGATTTTACAACCGGTTCGTTTAAGGGATACCAAATATAATGGCCTATAACGGCTATAATATCTGGTATCCCCGGTGTTTCTTGGTTTAGAACTTACTAGAATTCAATTAGATATGGTCTTACGTTGGATGGGTGAGCGCAGTATTTCTATGCCAAATAGCACCCTTCCTTTTGCTTTCCAACATCGTTTAGCATGGGGATACCAAATATTATGACTCATGCATTGCTGTAATATCTTGTATCCCCTATGTTTCATGGGTTACACTTTAGCCATTGACCACTTGAAGTTGTCTTTTATTTGATAGCAGACTACAGTATCTTTTCACATTTTGTACATCATTCCACAAGATTGTGCGTTCGGTTCCCTTAGGTGATATCATATATTATGGCCTATACCGGCTATTATATTTGGTATCCCCTGTGTTTCTTGGGTTAGAACATACCAGTATTCAATTTGACATGGTCTTATGTTGGATGGGTGAGCACAGTATTTCTATGCCAAATATCACCCTCCCTTTTGCTTTCCAACATCGTTTACTATGGGGATACCAAATATTATGGCTCACGCATAGCTGTAATATCTTGTATCCACATACGTTTCATGGGTTACGCTTTAGCCATGAACCACCTGAAGTTGTCTTTTATTTGATAGCAGGCTACAGTATCTTTTCACATTTTTTACATCATTCTACAAGATTGTACGTCCGGTTCCCTTAGGGGATACCATATATAATGGACCATACCGCCTATAATATTTGGTATCCCCTGTGTTTCTTGGGTTAGGACTTACCAGGATTCAATTTGACATAGTCTTATGTTGGATGGGTGAGCACAGTACTTCTGTGCCGAATAGCGGCCTTCCTTTTGCTTTCCAACATCGTTTGCTATGGGGATACCAAATATTATGGCTCACGCATTGCTGTAATATCTCGTATCCCCTACGTTTCATGGGTTACCCTTTCGCCATTGGCCACTTGAAGTTGTCTTTTGTTTGATAGCAGACTACAGTATCTTTTCACATTTTTTACATCATTCCACAAGATTTTACATCCGGTTCCCTTAGGGGATAATAAATATTATGGCTCACGCATTGCTGTAATATCTTGTCTGCCCTACGTTTAATGGGTTACCCTTTAGCCATTGACCACTTGAAGTCGCCTTTTACTTGATAGCAGACTACAGTAACTTTTCACATTTTTTACATTGTTCCACAAGATTGTATGTCCGGTTCCCTTAAGGGATACCATATATAATGGCCTATACCGGCTATAATATCTGGTATCCCCTGTGTTTCTGGGGTTAGAACTTTCCAGTATTCAAATTGATATGGTCATATGTTGGATGGGTGAGCACAGTACTTCTATGCCAAATAGCGGCCTTCCTTTTGCTTTCCAACATCGTTTACCATGGGGATACCAAACATTATGGCTCACACATTGCTGTAATATCTCTTATCCCGTATGTTTCATAGGTTACCCTTTAGCCATCCACCAGTTGCAGTTACCTTTTATTATATAGCAGATTACAGTATCTTTTCAGATTTTGTACATCAATACAACAAGATTTTACAGCCGGTACTCTTAAGGGATACCCCATATAATGGCCTATACCGGCTATAATATCTGGTATCCCCTGTGTTGCTGGGGTTAGAACTTACCAGCATTCAATTTCACATAGTCTTATGTTCGATGGATTAACACAGTATTCCCACGTCAAATAGCATCCTTCCTTTTGCTTTCCAACATTGCTTACAATGGGGATACCAAATATTATGGCTCACGCATTGCTGTAATATCTCGTATCCCCTACGTTTCATGGGTTACCCTTTAGCCATTGACCACTTGAAGTTGTGTTTTACTTGATAGCAGACTACATTAACTTTTCACATTTTTTACACCATCTTCAAGATTTTACCTCTGGTTCCCTTAGGGGATACAATATATAATGGCCTATACCGGCTATAATATCAGGTATCCCTTGTGTTTCTGGGGTTAGAACTTACCAGTATTCAATTTGACATGGTCTTATGTTAGATGGATAAGCACAGTATTTCTATGG
The DNA here is from genome assembly GCA_963921515.1 of Calotriton arnoldi. Taxonomy (NCBI): domain Eukaryota; kingdom Metazoa; phylum Chordata; class Amphibia; order Caudata; family Salamandridae; genus Calotriton; species Calotriton arnoldi. The sequence continues at coordinate 896,990 of CAWUFW010005141.1, forward strand.
CAAATATCAACCTTCCTTTTGCTTTCCGTCATCGTTTACAATGGGGATACCAAATATTATGGCTCACGCATTGCTGTAATATCTTGTATCCCCTACGTTTCATCAGTTACCCTTTAGTCAGTGACCACTTGAAGTTGCGTTTTGTTTGATAGCAGACTACAGTAACTTTTCACATTTTTTACATCATTCCACGAGATTTTACAACCGGTTCGTTTAAGGGATACCAAATATAATGGCCTATAACGGCTATAATATCAGGTATCCCCGGTGTTTCTTGGTTTAGAACTTACTAGAATTCAATTAGATATGGTCTTACGTTGGATGGGTGAGCGCAGTATTTCTATGCCAAATAGCACCCTTCCTTTTGCTTTCCAACATCGTTTAGCATGGGGATACCAAATATTATGACTCATGCATTGCTGTAATATCTTGTATCCCCTATGTTTCATGGGTTACACTTTAGCCATTGACCACTTGAAGTTGTCTTTTATTTGATAGCAGACTACAGTATCTTTTCACATTTTGTACATCATTCCACAAGATTGTGCGTTCGGTTCCCTTAGGTGATATCATATATTATGGCCTATACCGGCTATTATATTTGGTATCCCCTGTGTTTCTTGGGTTAGAACATACCAGTATTCAATTTGACATGGTCTTATGTTGGATGGGTGAGCACAGTATTTCTATGCCAAATATCACCCTCCCTTTTGCTTTCCAACATCGTTTACTATGGGGATACCAAATATTATGGCTCACGCATAGCTGTAATATCTTGTATCCACATACGTTTCATGGGTTACGCTTTAGCCATGAACCACCTGAAGTTGTCTTTTATTTGATAGCAGGCTACAGTATTTTTTCACATTTTTTACATCATTCTACAAGATTGTACGTCCGGTTCCCTTAGGGGATACCATATATAATGGCCCATACCGCCTATAATATTTGGTATCCCCTGTGTTTCTTGGGTTAGGACTTACCAGGATTCAATTTGACATAGTCTTATGTTGGATGGGTGAGCACAGTACTTCTGTGCCGAATAGCGGCCTTCCTTTTGCTTTCCAACATCGTTTGCTATGGGGATACCAAATATTATGGCTCACGCATTGCTGTAATATCTCGTATCCCCTACGTTTCATGGGTTACCCTTTCGCCATTGGCCACTTGAAGTTGTCTTTTGTTTGATAGCAGACTACAGTATCTTTTCACATTTTTTACATCATTCCACAAGATTTTACATCCGGTTCCCTTAGGGGATAATAAATATTATGGCTCACGCATTGCTGTAATATCTTGTCTGCCCTACGTTTAATGGGTTACCCTTTAGCCATTGACCATTTGAAGTCGCCTTTTACTTGATAGCAGACTACAGTAACTTTTCACATTTTTTACATTGTTCCACAAGATTGTATGTCCGGTTCCCTTAAGGGATACCATATATAATGGCCTATACCGGCTATAATATCTGGTATCCCCTGTGTTTCTGGGGTTAGAACTTTCCAGTATTCAAATTGATATGGTCATATGTTGGATGGGTGAGCACAGTACTTCTATACCAAATAGCGGCCTTCCTTTTGCTTTCCAACATCGTTTACCATGGGGATACCAAACATTATGGCTCACGCATTGCTGTAATATCTTGTATGCCCTACGTTTCATGGGTTACCCTTTAGCCATTGACCACTTGAAGTCGCCTTTTACTTGATAGCAGACTACAGTAACTTTTCACATTTTTTACATTGTTCCACAAGATTGTATGTCCGGTTCCCTTAGGGGATACCATATATAATGGCCTATACCGGCTATAATATCTGGTATCCCCTGTGTTTCTGGGGTTAGAACTTACCAGTATTCAAATTGATATGGTCATATGTTGGCTGGGTGAGCACAGTACTGATATGCCAAATAGCGGCCTTCTTTTGCTTTACAACATCGTTTACTATGGGGATACCAAATATTATGGCTCAAGCATTGCTGTAATATCTCGTATCCCCCACGTTTCATGGGTTACCCTTTAGCCATTGGCCACTTGAAGTTGTCTTTTATTTGATAGCAGGCTACAGTATCTTTTCAGATGTTTTACATCATTCCACAAGATTTTACATCCGGTTCCCTTAGGGGATACTAAATATTATGGCTCACGCCTTGCTGTAATATCTTGTATCCCCTACGTTTCATGGGTTACCCTTTAGCCATTGACCACTTGAAGTCGCCTTTTACTTGATAGCAGACTTCAGTAACTTTTCACATTTTTTACATCATTCCACAAGATTGTACGTCCGGTTCCCTTAGGGGATACCATATATATTGGCCTATACCGGCTATAATATCCGGTATCCCCTGTGTTTCTGGGGTTAGAACTTACCAGTATTCACATTGACATGGTCTTATGTTGGATGGGTGAGCACAGTACTTCTATGCCAAATAGCGCCCTTCCTTTTGCTTTCCAACATCGTTTACTAAGGGGATTCCAAATATTAGGGCTCACACATTGCTGTAATATCTCGTATCCCCTACGTTTCATGGGTTACCCTTTAGCCATCGGCCACTTGAAGTTGTCTTTTATTTGATAACAGGCTACAGTATCTTTTCAGGTGTTTTACATCATTCCACAAGATTTTACATCCGGTTCCCTTAGGGGATACTAAATATTATGGCTCACGTCTTGCTGTAATATGTTGTATCCCCTACGTTTCATGGGTTACCCTTTAGCCATTGACCACTTGAAGTCGCCTTTTATTTGATAGCAGACAACAGTATCTTTTCACATTTTTTACATCATTCCACAAGGTTTTACATCCGGTTCCTTTAGGGAATACCAAATATAGTAGCCTATACAGGCTATAATATTTGGTATCCAAGTGTTTCTTGGGTTAGAACTTACTAGGATTCAATTTGATATGGTCTTATGTTGGCTGGGTGAGCACAGTATTGCTCTGTCAAATGGCACCCTTCGTGAGTTTTCCAACACCTTTTACTATGGGGATACCACATATTACGGCTCATGCGTTGCTGTAATATCTTGTATCCCCTACTTTTCAAGGGTTACCTTTTTACCATTGACCAACTGTAGATGCCTTTTGGCTTGATACCAGATTGCAGTCTCTTTTCACATTTTTGATTTCATTCCGCAAACTTTCACATCCGGTTCCTTTGGGGAATACCAGATTTAATGGACCATACGAACTATAATATTTTGTATCATCAAGGTTTATAAATTACCTGGGTTCAATTGGACATGGCCATATGTTGGCTTGGTGAGTAAAGTATTTTTCTGCCAACTGGCACCCTTTCTTGAGTTTTCTAACATCTCTTACTATGGGGATACCAAATATTACAGCTTTTGCATGGGCTGTAATATCTCGAAACCCCTACTTTTCATGGGTTACCCTTTAGCCATTGACCACCTAAAGTTGCCTTTTAATTGATAGCAGATTATAGTATTTGTTTGCATTTTTGATAATATTCCACAAGCTTTTACATTCAGTCCCTATGAGGGGGTGTGACAGACACCACGTGAAGGAAGTGGCCCAATTAGGGTCACCCGGGTCACTAATGACCACCTCTCAGCCTTCCATACTAAATGAAGAGTCTGTCAGACAGTAGAGAATACAAACCAATAACTGTTTATTCATATACACTCAGAGCGGAGCCCAGTCTGCCCAGTCACTAGGAGTGCTGCAGAGAGACTGAAATCAACAAGCATAAAGATACATTATGTAAGTTTCATGACTGGGCGAAGGCACGCCCACAGTGAAATTTTCCAGGCAGGTGCAGCTGGACAGTGAAATACAAAAAATAAGTTTCGGTTCTTATATCTCACACCACCTAATACAACCCAAGGTCGTTTCACCCTGCACCCGCCACCAGACAAGTGGGAGAGGGCCTCTATCTAGTAAGAAAGGTATGCACTAATATGAACAGTCTATTCATTAGTGAAGCTAAAACCCAAAACTGCATAAACGAAACCTAACAGAGGCCTTTTCTCAGATGTAGCAAAGGATTAGTTTCGATCATGATTCTAAATGGCGCCTGAATAGAAAATGGTGCTGCAAATGCTAACTTGCATAGGGCAATGCGCAAACATGAATATTTCTATTCTAACACACACGCAGCTCCAGCATTGCACTGCACTTACCCACGACTCAAACCTGGTGGAGAGTCAGGGGCGATGGCCCACTGTCTAGAACCTGCTGGAGCATCCACTTGGGATTGATACCAATGTGAGCATGATGGTGAAGCCGAAATCTGCTAAGAACTCCACCTCAGGCATTGGGGATGCAGCGGGCCCTTCCGCCCCTCCTGATAATGGAGTCGGCACTCTGGGCCACTCTCCGCAGTCACTCTTTACAGTTTGAAAAGATATTGCAGGCAATTCTGGACACAAAAGCCACGCTGAAGTCCAAGATCAAGGCAGTCTCCTTGGATGTGAACCTGCTCTGTACGGACCACAGGAAACTGGTGGACTGTGTGGACAATGCTGAATCCACATTAACCACGATGCGACCCACATTGCAGAAACTCCAAACCCATCTGAAGGACATGAGGGTGGAGATGACCTCTCCACATCGGAGGATGCAGAGGGCTTCTCAAAGCATAATAATGTCCATTTATCGAGCTTTCTGGAATGCTTGGGGGGGCCTGAGTACGGAACTCTTCCTCGAACAGTGGTTGATGCCCACAGTACTGACAGGCAATGTACCTAAATTCTTCTCTGTGGAGAAAGCACATTGTCTACCAGGGAGGTCACCACTATCGGGGGCCCATACGTGTCCTGTAAGTGTGAAACAACTTAATGATAGAGACAGAGCCTTGATTCTGCAGTTGTTTTGGATGAAAGGTCCTTGGCACTTTGAGGGCAGATTTTACAGTGGACATGCAGCATCTTCGCAAGTTGCATACTGTGGTCAAGATACTCCTCCAGGAGCTAGGCCTGAAGTATGCTCTTCTCTATCCTGCTAAACTTGAGGTGATGGATGATGAGTGAACCCATTCTTTCTTGACTCCTGGAGACGCACAAGTCTGGTTTCATGCCAAGGGAATTGCGAAGCCCACATCAGATGACCGGAACGTTAGTAAATGGCTGACATTGCAACTGAGGCGTAGGAGGAGCGGGGGACCCAGAGCTGCCCCTTCACGGCACAAACGGCCAGGGACCGAGCAGAGGCAGAGCAAGTGGTGCTGCAATATGACCAGAACTCTTTTGAGGCGTTGCAGTCAAACCGTTCCTCTGACAGTCGGATACTAATGGCTCCATGGTGTTATGAACCCCAATGTACCCCAATATAGGCCTAGGTAGTTACATGACCTTTTACCTACATCTGTCCTACCATTGTTCTACATACAGGTCTGGCGCTAACCTTTTACCTAGTTAGGTGCTACATGACTGTCGTGTGGTTTTCTCCGAAAACTAGCCTCATGTATTATGCATGAGGATTCTCAGTATCAACGCAGGATTACCATTTTCTGCATAATAACTCTGTATAAGGGCCATCTCTATCGTCATCCTTGCCCGACATGCCCATTGTATATTTCTAGGTAGAACCCCTGAGGGGACCTTTCAGGTATATAAGCACTACATCTTCACTGGGCAAACCAGAGGAGAAAGACTCCCATTCTGACATGCTGATGTGAGACGCTGAGGTCCCTGCATGCAGACACTGCAGCACGCAGTGGTCTGACATCCCTTGCGGGGTGTCCATCTCGAGACCAAGACGGGGTCCTTCGCTCTCCCACATCAGGTAATGAGGCTGGCTCTACCCTAAGGGGGTTCTTGGCTATACACCTACATACATGCTAGGTAAACGTAGGTACATCTAGTTAGGGTCTGCATCGTAGGAGTACGCATTTTTACTGTTATGTATCTATATGCCTGCATATAGTCATTGTTTTAACACTATGGTAGAATTCTACCTTTTCTTTACTCTACTGGTGCTCATAATCGTATATATCTGTTTCTGTCTCATGGTTGTTGCAGCACACGTATTCTATACTAGAATGATGCTGGTTCAATAAATACTTATTGAAAACGTCCCCACCGTTTATTCTGTGTATCTCTCTGAGACAAAGTAAGCACGAGTGACTGAGTGAAAAGTATTGTACTGTTTCCACGATCCCTGAGGGGTCAGGGTTGTCATGTTCAATAGTTGCCGGAAACTATTCGCTCATTGGTAAGAGGGGCTCATAGTGGCACTGTGAGCTAGCTGGTCTACAGACTAACATATCCTTTGGGGATTCCTAGAATCAGTCTGGACACCAAACCCTTAGTTTATGTTATCTAAACACTCAGATCCTATATAGGTTTGTAGGAACTTCACGACAATGGCCTCTGCTCCCAGGGGCAGGAGTTGACGCAATGACTGGCGGATAATCTGCTATGAAGGGTGGGGGTTTGGTCTTTGCTGTGTGAGAAGTGGTGTGGACTGCTCACCAGTAACTTTTGGAGACACCTTGGAACCTCATGAGAGAGGATTGGAATCCCAGATCATTGGAGAGGACCCTTGTGTCCGTGAGCCCTGACCTCTTCAAACAGGACATGTATTTTATTACACATTTCTCTTTGGTTGTTTTTCATTCGTTGGATGGTTATTGCTAGTCACTCAGGGATGTCCTGATCAGGGGGTTACAAATCTTGTGTTTTCTTTTGATGCACAGATGAAGTTTTCTACATATAATTCTGTGACATGGCCCTGTACTCCACTGGTCTCTTTATCGTTGATCGGACGTTTGGGGTTGCCTTCACACTGGAGTTTTAGGGAATGGGAATCGTGGAATGTGACGCATCACTACTTACCACCATACCCAATGGGCACACCTACAGGCCACACGACCCCACACTATAACTTGCTGACCTGGAATGTGAAGGGCATGGCCACTACCACAGAGACGTACTGGGTTCATACATATCTTAAGCGGCGTTGCACACACATAGCTTTTTGCCAGAGATGCATTTGACACAGGCAGACTTACAAAAAGTTCATGCAAAATGGAGGGGGCAGGTGTTTGGCACTACGGCATCCCATATGCAAAGGGGGTCATGATATGGATTGCCCCGGGGGTACCAATTGTGAAAGACATGCAGAGAGTTGACACCGAGGATAGGTACTAGGTGGTGGAAGGAGAAATGGATGGTGCTCCCCTCATGCTGGTGCTTTTTTATGCCCCCAACACTATTCACTCTACTTTTTTAGGTCTCCTCACCCCAGCTATTTTCCGGGACCCACACAATCCAAGCACATTAGGCAGCAACTTTAATTGTGTTCCAGATGTTGCCCGGGGCTGCTCCACCCCTCCGCTGAATGGCGCTATGTGTGTCAAGGTATCACAATACTTTCAGGACTCGATGGTTAACAAGAGTGTGTTCGATATGTGGCGCTTGCACCATCTGGACACCAGTGGCTTGTTTTATTGCCTGGTCCATGACCTCCAAACTAAACTTGATCTTTTTCTCTGCAATGAACTATTGGGCACGCAGATAACTGTGACGGAGTCCTTGGTGCGCACCCTCTCAGATAACTGCCCACTGCTGATGACATTGCAGCCCTGGAGGTTCCAGACCAAGGCACTTCAGAACCCCCCTTCAGGGAGGCCCTTTCAATACAAATTACTCAATATTTCTAACTTAACACCGGCACCACCCCCTCCAGGGCGCTGAAGTGGGATTTCCATAAGGTGGTCATCAGAGGGCAATGCATTGCCACTACGTCAGGGGGTACGTAAGGCCCTGCACACGAAGCTTCTGGACATGGAGCGGGAGTTGACACTACTTGAGACCGAGGTGTCATGGTGGGCCGATGGGACGGAAAGACACAAGCAGCTGAGAAAGAGTCACAGGGATCTAGAGGCGCCGTAGGGGAAACATGACTATATTCACTGCCTTGCCCTTCTCCATGCGGAGGGGATCGCTCGGGCAGGCTATTGGCATGGCTCGTTAAAGAGTACCAGGCACGCCCATCAGTAGGAGCAATCAAGTTGGGGGGGGGATGGTGGTTAATACACAAGTGGCCATTAATGCTGCTTTTGCAAAGTACTATCACTCCCTGTATGCAGATGTAGACAGCCCCCCATTAACAGGATCAAAGGGTTTCTTCACGGGCTACCGTTACCCTGATTGATTCCACTCCAATGAGCTGAACTGGATGAGCCCCTTCAAATTGATGTGATACAGGTGGCTATCACCCAAATTGCATGAAATAAAACTCTAGGTATGGATGGAGTCACGCTAGAATATTATGCCACCTTCAGTGCACACCTTTCCCAGATTCTCTTGGAAGTTTTTAAGTAAGCAAGAAAGAAGGGTCAGCTCCCAGACTCGCTCCGTGAGGTGCTGATAGAGGTGTCAAAACCAGGCCGGGATCCCCCCGAAGTCCCCTCATATTGGCCATTCTCCCTATTAAACGTAGACTATAAGATATTAGGGAAGGCCCTGGCTAATTGGCTGCTCCCTGTTGCTAACACCCTAGTGCACGTAGATCAATGTGGGTTTATTCCAGAATGCAATTCTTTTCTCAACATACGACGACTACTTCATCTGATGAAACCTGCCTTGAGTGAGACAGGGGAACAGTTGGTGGTGTCGCTTGACTCAGATAAGGAGTTTGACATACTGGGGTGGGATTACCTTCTGGCGACTCTGGAGGAAATCGGCATCAGGCCGGGGTACCTTAATTAGATATGCACCCTCTATAAGAACCCGAAAGCAAGAGTCAGGATGGTACAGTTGATATCTGACAGCTTTGACATACATAGCGGCACCAGTGAGGGTTGCCCCCTGTCCCTGTTGATTTGTACCCTAACCATGGAGCCCCTGGCCTGCTGCCTGAGCTTGCAAGTGCAGCTTTGGGGTCTCATAGTACATGACAAGCACCATATCATCTCTTTATAAGCACATGATGACCCTATCTATCTGTATGATGCCATTGCCACACTTCCAGCCCTGATGGAGACACTGAGGAATTTGGAATAGTATCAGGCTTCAGATTGCATTGGTCTAAGTCTTGCCTGTTCCGCCTCTCTCCAGTTCATGAGCATAACAGGAGGGCCCTGCCACGGTTTGGGCTGGAATAGCACCTTGACATGCTGAAGTACTTGGATGTTCAGATCTACCACTCGGACAAGGACTTGTGGAGGGCAACGTTAACATGGGTAGGGCCCCAGACTACATCTGTAAATCCCTCCCTTATGGTTGTCCTTGCAGCTGTCCCCGCTGGGCTGGGGGGTAATCTTCCAAATGCTTATCTTGCCATGACTCCTGTACTTCTTTGCAGCGTTACCACTTTCCCTCACCAAGCGCTTCATTCAGGACCTCCATGGTCTCCTGCTGGAGCTGATATGGGGCTCAGGCAGGAGACGGGTGGTGCTCTTCATACTCCAGTGCCTGATTCATGAGGGTGGTCCCAATTATGAGTTGTACTATGCAGCAGCTCAGCTGCAGTGGCCGATGCGCTGGCTGGGAACAGCCCCTTGACCGGAGAGAGCAACCATTCACGGGCTCCTTTGGTGGACACATATATATGTGGCTGTTGGACCCCAGGGCTTGCCCATCACATGAGACGCATCAAATAAAGATAGGACATGTGTGCTGGCATGCATACGAGCAAGGCAACGGGCCCCATCCTCCATACTCCCCACTGATCCCAGTTTGACAGTTGCTGGCACTCCAGGAGGTGACCCAACAACACCATAACATGTCGCCTTGGAGAGAGGCAGAGATTGACCAAATGGGTGACCTTTTCATGGTGGCTGCACTAATCCCCTTTTTGAGATTATGGACACGTATGGCATTGTGGCGGGCCATTTCCTGATATATCATGCCGGACAGCATGCAATCACTACACTACACCACCACTGCACGCAATCCTGTCACAAAGAAAAATATTTTGGCGCTTTATGTTGCGTTGCACTCTTCCCACTGTGAGTCGTATGACAGGGCTAAAGACCGATGAATGGCGGACCTCGAGATGCAATTCACAGACAGTCTCTGGACCCAGGCGTTACAACGTGTAAAGGAGGTTTCACGTAATCCACACTTCTATTACACGCAATTTAACTATTTGCATCAGGCACACCTCACACCGAAACGCATCAAGCACATGTTTCCTACAGCATCCTCTGCATGCCCCAGATGTAGAGCACATTAGGAAGGTTTTTGACCACATGGTCTGGGAGCACCGGGTGATGGAGCGGGCCTGGGGAGAAGTCACAGAATTACTTCCACTTTGCTGGAGCACTTGGTCCTGCCGATCCTGGAATCATGCCTACTCGGTCTTAGACCCAAGACTAAGGGAGATAAGTACTTTCATGGATTCCTTGACCTAGCCATAATACTCTTCAAACGGCAAATCATCATGTCCTGGAAGGCTCATACAGCCCCCGGTACACACTGTTGGCTCTCCACATTGCTGAAATGGGCAAAAGCTGACCTTGATGTACTCGCAGTGGCACGTAGACATGGAGGGGGGAATGCTGGAGACGGGTGCTGGGATACCTAAATCAGAAACTTAGAGGCAAAAAAGTATGCACGTCCACCCTGAACCCTGACCACTACCCTAGGTCCTTCTGTCCCATCCTACAACTCATACGATGAGCCATGCCAGCACATGAGATAGCGGGACCATGCCCCTATGAGGACTCCACATAGGTAATACAGCCACACCAACATTGCCCCTTACAACCGTGGGGTGTGGATCTCATTGGGGGTCCTGACGGGCACCCCAGAATTGTTGTCCTGGCCCGGAGTGACCACTGGCACTGGCCTGCAGGATCTTCTTATATCTCCATGTGTGGATTGGCCTGTACTGGCGCGCACACGTTCCTGGGTGTCCTTCCAAATCATGTTGTACCCCCAGGGACTATTGCCACAATACACCATACTGCGACCCATGTCCTTCTTCATTATGACATGCTACCACATCTGAGATTGGTGGTGTGACATGTCTAGACTATTGTGACAAACACAAGGAGATGACTGACCGAGCACGGAAACTTTTCAGACACTCACTCCCAGTCACAGATCTGGGTTGAATCCATCATCGTTCTTTAGCTCACTTCGCCACCCCAGTTCAGATCCAGCCATGTGCAAATCAGTCTTGACCCTGTTCCTCCTGGGAACAGTCCAGCCCGAACTGCCAAGCCGGGTCTTCCCTGGACCGGAAACAAGCATCCTGGGACCGGTTTCGTGGTATGAACTGGGGTGGCGAAGTTAGCTTAAGAACGATGATAGATTCAACCCAGATCTGTGACTGGGGGTGAGTGTCTGAAAAGGTTCAGCGCTCCGTCTAGCATCTCCTTATGTTTGCTTTAGGCTATTGTGACTCCACCGTTCACATTTGTTAATTTTGTTTGATGTGATATCGTTTGTGAGTGGCACTTCGGAATTATCACTATTATGGTTTTTTGTTTCTTTTTCTACTTGTGCTAAAACCAATAAAGAAATTTGTAAAAAAAAAAAAGGTTATGTTCTCAGTGGGTCCTTGAAGTCCCACGATCTTGCCACTGGGTGGATCAGTCCTTAAAGAGGACCAACAAATCACTTCAATAACTTAAGTCTTTTTTCCATTTTTTAGGTGTATGTGTAGGTGTTGGACCTTTCATCCGTCACACTGCAATTTCACACTTTGCCAAAAGTAGAGCCACGGCTACAAATCCTCAAGCCCAACAATGCCAATAATAGGAACGACAGTGCAAGGATTTATCTCATCTTGTACAGTGCAGTCATCAAATACCCCCCAAAACGTAGCTATGTATGGACATGTCCATGCCAAATAAAGAAAACATGACCCTCTGGCTACTTCGGTTTGCACAATTAATTTTTAGTCCCGAGATAACACTGAATCAGTCAGTTTCTTGAACAATTGGATTCATGTTTCCGGTTGTGTTCTGTATATAGAGAAGGACATTGTCCATGTACAGGTATACAACCAATGGCCAGCCACCTATATAAATTCCTCTATGTGCATGCAGCTGTCTGTACACAAAGGTCAAGGGTTCCACAGAAATGGCAAATAAGAGTGGTGACAGGGGGCAACACTGTCTGGTGCCACTGCCCATTGATAAACACTCTGGCCAAGGTGTTCCTACGGAACAAGATAATTTTAATAAAATGCCTAACCAGGCCCATTTTAGTTAATACCTGAAACATATATGGCTATTCCAGAGAGTCAAATACTTTTTAGTGTCAAGAAGAAGCGACTATGCCGGTAATTGAGGGTCTAAATGATGTACCACTGCTAGGAGAATATTTAATGTAACAATGTTGGGTGGCTGGTTATAAAATCAGTCTGGTCTGGAAGTACCAGACCTGACATAAGTGGTTTTCTTTTAATCTACCAACACAGACTTTTGCAAATATTGTATTGTTAATGAAAAGCAATTACAGTAGTCTACATGATGCACAGAGTTCTTCTGATCTGTCTGGTTTGAGAAGTGCTAACCACATGTCCTTTCATGTCATTGTGGGAAGTTCCCCTTCCAGAATGGCTTCTTCATACTCCTTAAGTAGGTGTGGGCTTATTAAATAAGCATAAGCTTCATAAAATCTAATTGAAATCCCATCAGGGCCAGATACTTCACCACTCTGCAGCTACTTTATTACCTCTAGTAAATCCTCAAGGCAGACATGTGAACCTTTCCAATCATGAAAGTGCGATATCAAGTCAAGTCAAGATAAATTTTATTCGGCGAGAGGCCATAAAAGCACACAAAAAGCAGATCACATATTTATAAAAATATGGTAAATAAAAACATATCACTGAGTAACATAAAATCAAGGATATTCAGTACAATTCATAACATTTCATAAGATTAAAAAGCGTTGCCGGTAACTGATTCATACAGAAACTGCATCTTTTAAGGTTCATAAGCCCTCCTAATGTGAAATGCTGATTTGATAAAATTGAGTCCTGCACACCAAACTTCGAAGAACCTAGTGCCTGCATAAACAGTAGCCCTTCCTTGTACTGTCTCACATTGGCCTTCCGTAAAAGGGATGCCAAGGATCAAAGTCTTGGCTCCTGGTACAAGTGGAAAAACAAAAATAAGTGGCTGATACTTTGAGTTGCAATATTGTCGCACCTGCAGGTGGGTAGGTCTTGATGCCAGGCGCCCGTTGCGGGAGAGACAAATTTAAAGTTCAAAGTCCTTAGTTTAAAAAGGGTAAGCCATTAACGATAAGTAGGGGATATAATTCATCCCAGGTAAGGCTCTAGGCCAGAGGTTGTTGCTACTTGAGCTTAACTTACAATACTTTGCATGTTTTGGGACGCATCTAAGAGGTATTTTTGCAGTGCTCAAAGTATGCTTTTTTAACACGTTGCTTAAAATTTGGGCCAATTAAAAAGGGGGAACTGTAAAAATCGGACAGACACAAGCACGCAAAAGAAACCTTCACGTACTTAAGCGGTGGTATTTGTTCTACCCCATCTAATAGCAGGCAATGGCAGATACAAGATCTTGTTAATCCAGCCTCTTGTGATGACAACATTTTTGTCCAGAGTAATAGGGGTGCTAGCCCTATCACATCTTTCAGAAACAGCATGCCAAGCTCTTCATGACAAATTAGAGAGGGAGTGCTTCCCGGGACTGATAAAAGTCTATGCATAAATTGATTCTCTATGCGTTGTAAAGTTTCTATGCTATTATGCCCCCAGAGGCCAGTACCATAAACGCACGCTGACATACACTTACTCTTGTAAATATTCAGCATTGCCTCAATTGGTTTAATTTGAAGCTTGCTGGCAAATCTAAAAATGGCTTCAATATGTCCTCTAAAAATCTGGCCTCTCAATGTTATGAGCGATGACCAACTTAAAGAATGCTTAAACAAAATCCCTAGATAACTAAAATTTTTAACCTTTGATAGGGCGGATTTGCCCATCTTAAAAGACTTTCATTTGGTGCCAGGGCTACCATCGGTCATGATGTAGGACTTTGAAAAATTAACTTTGAGGTATAGGTCCTCCATTTACGTTACAAAACAAGTCTAAGAGGTGCCGGAGACTATTTGCAGTTTGGCCTATTTGAACTGGGTCGTCCACATATAATAGGAGGTGGATAGGAGTATGGCCCATGTGTGATAACAATAAGATAGTCTCTACTGCACTGTAGACCGATCCCACAGTGTTGTGAACGCATGCAATATTTCAAAGTGTACTGGACAGCACTCAACTGGGTGTTCTACCTTTCTCCAGTCTATTGCCCTGAGTTTTGTGAGTGTGCTGTATCCTAAAACCTTACACTACAAAAACACTCCCACTGGTTGGGTGGATTGGAAATGCTGTGCAAATGCAGCTAATCTCATTTATATGCCTAAAGTCATTGCAGTGAAGGCTCTCTTTAATAGAACAATACATAGTAATAGGCAAAATCCATAAAAGACCAAGTTCCAAATATGCAGGAAAATCAGTAAGAACTCAGACAGCATCACTAGTAGCGTAGGAAAGGACTTCTGGCTCACCCCCAAAATCGGGCATTTATGTATGAAATCGCCTCATGGAACAGTATGAAAACTGCTGAATCATGGTGCGAGGAAGACAATACATGTTCAACAAATCAGAATACAGACTTTAAAAACATCGTACAGCCTTACTACCTAAGCACTAACCTACTACGTGAATAATGAATACTCCCTAACCCTGGCCTAATGTCATCCGGAGGTGTCAGAACAAACTAGTTACAGAAACAACAGTAAACCATTGTGAATAAATGCAATACCTCATGTAAGACCCTTGGAAAAATGTTACATTCTAAGTCCATGCCAAAGAGTCTTCTTCAAGAACAGTGTCATTCAGAAATAAACAAACATGACTTGCTTGACTATGTGCAGCAGAAATAAACAGTGAATGTGACATACATTTTTGACAAGATGGTATTGAAATGTAATTGAGGCCTAGTTAGCCAGGATACCACACTTTAACAGGTCATATCAAATTGTTTCAAATGCAATAGCATCAGGTCAGTATACATGTGTGAATTTGAGTGCAGATTAAGGTTCTGCAGATTGTTAATAATGCACAATTATTTATTAATACACAATTCCTCAGCTTGCTTTGCTAAGACTCTCCTTTCCTGCTCTGCAACCTCCCTGTAATTGCTTAATGGTTCATTCATTCAGGAAAGTGTGGCATAATTATGATCCCGTGTTTAATCTTTTCCAGCTACCTAAGAGAAATTTCAAGTCATGTTAATCATTATCACAGCAATTTCAATGTCTTCGCTTCCTTTGCTATGCCCTTACCTACAACATACACTTTAAAGGCCTGCCAAAATGTAGTTATCCACGGCACAGAGACCAGGTTGAGGTCCGAGTGTTCAGTGATTGCTTTACGCTGCTCATTCCTGAAAGAGACATCTAATTAGAATTCTGGTTTAGATCTCCATGTTCCAGTATGTCAGGTACCTTGGGGTGACAAATGCAAAAACAACAATTGATGGACAGAATGCAGAACAATGTCATACATTCACCCCAGTACAGAGATCTGGGCCTAAATCCATCGTTTTTTTGCTCACCATGCCATTCCAGTTTGGACACAGCCATATGCAAATCAGTCTTGACCCTGCGCCCAATGGGAACAGTCCAGCCCGAACTGCCAGGCCAGGTCCTCCCTGGACTGGAAACAAGCATCCTAGGACCAGTTTCGGGCTTTCAGCCCTCATCAGCCAGGATAGCTTGACTCCAGTGGCATGGAGAGCACGGGACCCACGTCTGGGCATACCCGTCCCACTCGGGGTGACAAATGCAAAAACAACAATTGATGGACAGAATGCAGAACAATGTCATACATTCACACCAGTACAGAGATCTGGGCCTAAATCCATAGTTTATTTGCTCACCATGCCATTCCAGTTTGGACCCAGCCATATGCAAATCAGTCTTGACCCTGCGCCCAATGGGAACAGTCCAGCCCGAACTGCCAGGCCAGGTCCTCCCTGGACTGGAAACAAGCATCCTAGGACCGGTTTCGGGCTTTCAGCCCTCATCAGCCAGGATAGCTTGACTCCAGTAGCATGGAGAACACGGGACCCACGTCTGGGCATACCCGTCCCACTCGGGGTGACAAATGCAAAAACAACAATTGATGGACAGAATGCAGAACAATGTCATACATTCACCCCAGTACAGAGATCTGGGCCTAAATCCATCGTTTTTTAGTTTGGACCCAGCCATATGCAAATCAGTCTTGACCCTGCGCCCAATGGGAACAGTCCAGCCCGAACTGCCAGGCCAGGTCCTCCCTGGACTGGAAACAAGCATCCTAGGACCGGTTTCGGGCTTTCTGCCCTCATCAGCCAGGATAGCTTGACTCCAGTGGCATGGAGAGCACGGGACCCACGTCTGGGCATACCCGTCCCACTCGGGGTGACAAATGCAAAAACAACAATTGATGGACAGAATGCAGAACAATGTCATACATTCACCCAAGTACAGAGATCTGGGCCTAAATCCATCGTTTTTTGCTCACCATGCCATTCCAGTTTGGACCCAGCCATATGCAAATCAGTCTTGACCCTGCGCCCAATGGGAACAGTCCAGCCCGAACTGCCAGGCCAGGTCCTCCCTGGACTGGAAACAAGCATCCTAGGACCGGTTTCGGGCTTTCAGCCCTCATCAGCCAGGATAGCTTGACTCAGTGGCATGGAGAGCACGGGACCCACGTCTGGGCATATCCGTCCCACTCGGGGTGACAAATGCAAAAACAACAATTGATGGACAGAATGCAGAACAATGTCATACATTCACCCCAGTACAGAGATCTGGGCCTAAATCCATCAATTGTGTGTCTTTTGCTTTCTCGCCCTAAGTGCGCCAGGTATGCCCAGACGTGGGTCCTGGGCTCACTGTGCCACTGGAATCAAGCTATCCTGGCTGAAGAGGGGTGAAACCCCGAAACCGGTCCTAGGATGCTTGTTTCCGGTCCAGGGAGGACCTGGCTTGGCAGTTCGGGCTGGACTGTTCCCATGAGGCACAGGGTCAAGACTGATTTGCATATGGCCAGGTCTAAACTGGGGTGGCATGGTGAGCAAAAGAATGATGGATTTAACCCAGATCTCTTGACTGGGGGTGAATGTTTTGATTTGTTCTGCATTCCGTCCATCAATTGTGTGTCTTTGCTTTCTCGCCCTAAGTGCGCCAGGTATGCCCAGACGTGGGTCCTGGGCTCACTGTGCCACTGGAATCAAGCTATCCTGGCTGAAGAGGGTGAAACCCCGAAACCGGTCCTAGGATGCTTGTTTCCGGTCCAGGGAGGACCTGGCTTGGCAGTTCGGGCTGGACTGTTCCCATGAGGCACAGGGTCAAGACTGATTTGCATATGGCCAGGTCTAAACTGGGGTGGCATGCTGAGCAAAAGAATGATAGATTTAACCCAGATCTCTTGACTGGGGGTGAATGTTTTGATCTGTTCTGCATTCCGTCCATCAATTGTGTGTCTTTTACCTTGCTTACAGTCCTGTACCAGAACTATTGGGGAGTGGTCTGATAAGGATCTGCGTAGAATGTAAGGGTGCCCAATCTAGGGTATCAGGCCTATAGACACCAGCCGAGAGTCTATTCTTCAGTTTGCATCGTGCACTGTAGGTTAATAATTATATTGTACTGTGGGTGGATGCTGTGGTAACTAGAGATCCAAAAAGTCACCGTGTTAGACCTTGCATCTTTTGGCGTGTTTCCCCTGGCTTTTTGCTTTCTGACCTCCCGGTTTTGACTCTGTTTTTGCTGGTTTTATGTCTCTGCGCACTTTCTCCCTTCTGTTCAGTGTTAAAGTGCAAGTGCTCCTGTTGTAAATTGTGCTATAGATTGATGTTTCCATGATTGGCATATTTTGCTTACTAGTAAGTCCGTAGTAAAGTGCACTAAGAGTGCCAGGGCCTGTAAATCAAATGCTGCTAGTGGGCCTGCAGCACTGATTGTGCCACCCACCGAAGCAGCCCTGAAAAGGGGTCTCAGACCTGCCACTCAAGTGTCTGTGCGCTGTTTTTAACTGCCATGTCGACCTGGCAAGTGCACCCACTTGCCAGGCCCTAATCTTCCCTTTTCGTACATGTATGTCACCCCTAAGGTAGGCCCAAGGTACCCCTGTGAGCAGGGTGCTGTGTATGTTAAAGGTAGCACATGTACTGGTGTGTGTGACATGTGTATTTCGTTTTTTCACCACTGCAAGGCTATCTGTCCCATAGGAAAGAATGGGCGTTTTACTTATAACATCTTATAAGCATAACTTCCCATTAGGAAAAGATAGGGAAATGGAGTTTAGTATGCCTGGATTCAGAGTGTAAAAACACATCTTTTAGTAAAGATTTTTATGTTCTGTGTTTGAAAATACCACTTTTAGAAAGTAGGTATTTTCTTGCTTAGCCATCCTGTGTGCCTCTGCTGGGTTTGTGGATTGACTGTCTGGCTTTGGAGTGACAGGGGCTAGGGATGTGCATTCTCTTCAGACAGCTACTGGGGAGTCAAGGTGTGTCCTGCCTTTCCTGGATGAGTCTGGGCTGGGCTGAATAGACCTGGGCTGCATTTAAAGTAGTGGGAAGAGATTCCCTTGCACCTCAATGGGCCTGGTCTGCTTTAGACAATGCTGTCTCCACCTCCTGCTGGGAAGCTGGGCCAGAGAGGACCAAACTGGTTTGGACTAAGCACAGATACTCTCTGCCTGAGAGAGCAAAGGAATTTTGAGTACAAATATTGGGGCCCAGACCCCAGGACTTTAGAACTCACTGGAATCAAGGAGCCTGCCAGGAAGAAGAGCTGGAAGAGCTGCCAGGAGGAGTACTGCCCCTTTGCAGTGTTGTTGCTTTGTTGGGTTGGCCTGCAGTTGCTGTCTCTGCCTTGGGCAGTGAAAGGACTGGACTGAACTTTCTTTACTTGTGCTGAGTATCTCCAAGGGCTTGAAGTAGAGCTTGCCTCCTGTTCTGAAGTCTCAGGGACTGCAAAGACTTCACCGACCTCTGGGTACCGCTTCTGTACCAGTTGACACAGAGAAGGGAAAAGCAACCGACTCCATCGCTGGCTCCGTGTCCTTAAGGCACCACATAAGGCACTGCCGCATCTCGCACCGCAACCCTGGTCTCACTGAGGACGACGCCACCAAGCTGCTCCTTGCACCGTGACTTGTGGGCACCGCCCTCCACACCGCCTCGCTTCACTTCGCCGCCCTGTCTCACCGACACCGTTGCTGCCTGCTGACTTCTAAACCCGTGAATGTATCGTGGCTGGGGGCACCGCTCGTAAAAAATAGACTTGTTATGGTTCTTTCAGTGTCACCATGTCAGAACTGAAGCATTTGCAATGTTATCTACAACGAAGGTGTAGTTGGTGCTTATTTATCATATGCAAATAAGAACCATTGACAAAGCCAACAGTCCTGGCTTGCTGTAGGTGTAATGTTACTTGTTGTATTAGAGAGATCGGAATTTTCTCTAGTGGAAGTTTGAAGGTAGCGCAGAGGGTTAATATGCCTGCTGCAAAGAACGTGTACCATGCAGATCACAAAGTGCATAGAATGAAAATTGGTTAGCGGGTTACTACTTTTGTCAGAGAGGTAATTTTGTTACTTGCAGTTTATAAGTTAAAATCCTGATATAGAACAGTAAACTATTAACTGTCATCAAAGAACTTCATGCATACTGCAAGGTATAGATTAGAACGTTATGATTTTTCCCCCCAGCCATTCATTATCCTAATGTTGCAAATAGGGTTAATTTGGGTACAAAGCGATTCTTATTAAAGAGAAATCCTAACCATGATGTTACATTTTAAATTCTGAGTTTGTGCTTCTCCAGACAAAGCACTCTTAAACTATACTGCCTATCAGTATGAATGACATGTTACTCCTATACCTTGCAGTCCTCTGTCATATGTAACATTTCTTATACACTGATTTGCATACCTATGATTGATTGTCTCTGTTTAATATGTGTGCAATGTAAAGTACACCATACACTGGTATGAGAGGCGCTATAAAACAAATTAAATACATCTCAGAGAGAGTGGTAATGGAGACCTTGAGGGGCACTGTTAAAGGGTAATTGTGAGGGAATCACTGGCAGGGGTGGTCATTGGGGGCGCCAACAAACATTGTCACACAGGGCGCCAGCAGCGCTAAGGCTGGGTTACTGGTGCACATAGCCTTGGCTGCAGCACACAGAGACCTTACAGTGCCGTACACAGAGGAAAAAAATTAGAGGGAACATTGGTTGCAAGATGTTGTTTCTGTGGCAGATATGTATCAAAGTGGTCCCTTGAATTATCTGGTTCATTTACTGATGGGATGGCTGGCAATCTGAAAGAGCTTTTACTTAAGATTGTCGAGTGCCTTCTTAATTCAGGGCTGACAACATTACTTAGGTAGATCCTGTCAATCAGTTTTTCACTTATATTTTTAGCTTAAGTGTCATACTCCAAGGAAATGAAATTACTCCTATTCCACAGAAATTGGCCCACGGGTAGATTTTTGCAAGTGCCCAAGGATGGAAAGAGAGACAGTAAAGTAAGACATTCCTGAATTTTTTAAATGTAAAGTGGTTTGCAAGATGCAATCTTCTGGTTTGATTACTAGGTCAATAAGTGTCACATATCTGTTACTGTGTGACAATGTAAAGTTTAAGCCTCTTGAGGACAGGAATTTTTCTGGTCTGGTTTCATGCAAGAACTCCTCTGATTTTTGTAGTACACCTTTGGGTGAGTTTAGAAGTTTTTCAAACCGTTTTCTCTGAGCAGGCAGACTGAACAAGTTGAATACTTATGTTCACAAATTGGCTACATTTTTGCCCACCCCCAGTCATGGTACCAGTAGCCATATCCACCCTACTAGATATTTCCAAGGAGCAGGGATTAACCTAGCAAGTAAGGCTAAGAACAGCAGATGCACTTTACAAATTGTCTCTGTGTGTATCTCCTGCTTTGTTCTTTGATGGTATGCCACACAAACGAAAAGCATTTTACTTCAGCACAGTGGAATGTTGATAAGTGGGTGAAATCTGAATCAAAGATCACAGCTCCACGTTTATCATAATAGCATGCACCATTAAACATAGTATATGCTATGTGCATCAGCAAGCTCTTGCCTGACTTTGTGTGACTTAGCATATTTCAGCCTCTTTCTCACCACAGTGGCCCACGTTGCCACATGTGGACCTTGTTTTACATCAACAGCATCACTGATAGACCCACTCTATCACTGTGTCAGGAGGTGCTGGCAAGCACAACTTGACTGTCTCAACATCAGTCCTACGTACCACATCCTTGCATGCTGTTCCACCTCCTGGAATCCGGAATTTCTTTTCCGCACACAATGTGTTTGAAAGTCAATGGAAAA
Source organism: Calotriton arnoldi (assembly GCA_963921515.1). Taxonomy (NCBI): domain Eukaryota; kingdom Metazoa; phylum Chordata; class Amphibia; order Caudata; family Salamandridae; genus Calotriton; species Calotriton arnoldi. The sequence continues at coordinate 918,301 of CAWUFW010005141.1, forward strand.
CTTCACAAAGTTGCACAATTGTACGCTTTCCAGAGGTTTGCATGGCAAATCTGTTATGGTATGTGGATTTGTATGGTGCAACTAATCACCCATGAGGGTATCCAGGTGCTGGAGCAGGCGTGTAGGCATTAGACTAATGGTGTTGGGTGTTCGCCCCACAGAATTTGTTGATGAGCCAGGCCTTCAGCTTCATGTGGAATTCAAGAAGTGAGGAGGAGCCCCTAATGTTTTAAGGGAGATCCTGGATGCGATATAGTAAAATGCTCGGCCTCCTGTTCTGCTTTTGTTGATGTGGGGTGTGTGTGTGAGTTAGAGTGATGCTGAGCATATGTGTCTGGTGGTTTGGTGGAAATAAATGTGGTTGTTCAGGTATGTTGGTCTAGTGTTGTGCAGAGCCTTGTATGCGTGCATGAGGAGTCTGAATTGACTGCATATGTGGATGGAGAGCCAGTGGAGCCCTCCAAGGTGTGGTGAAATGTGGGTGTGTCATGGGAGGTCAATAATGAGTCTTGCTGCAGTGTTCTAGATAGTCTAGAGTCAGTGGAGCAGATGGTTAGAGAGCCTGGTGTAGAGTGCATTGTTGTAGTCTAATCTGCTTGTCATGAGGGCTTGCGTGATGGTGTGTTTGGTGTTCAGGGCCATTTGGAGATCTTGTGGAGCATGTGGAGAATATGGAAGAAGAAGGAGCTGACTGTGTTGGCATGTGCTGTCATGTTGAGCTTGTTGTACAGATAAATTCCCAAGTTTCTGGCGTGGTAGGTTGGTGTAGGTCTGAGCTATGATGGGTACCAGGTGGAGTCTCAAGGAGAGTTTTTGTTTCAGAAGTTCAGCACTTCCGTCTTGTCGCAGTTGAGTTTCAGGCAGTTGGATGCCACCTAGTGTGCTACGTTGATCACGCAGTAGGAGAAGTTGGCTCTGGTGGACTTTTCTGTCAGAGAAGGGATGAGTTGGGTGTCATCAGTGTAGGATATGATGGAGATGCCTTGTGATCTGATGATGTTGGAGAGTGGTGTCATGTAGATGTTGAACAGGGTTGGGCTAAGCGATGAGCCCTGGGGGCGCAGATCAGATTCTTGGATTCCGATGTGTAGGGTGGTAGTCTGACCCACTATATTCTTCTAGTGAGGAAAGAGCTTATCCAGTTGAGGGCCGGTCATTTTTGCCTCCGTTGTGCGGTTTTCTGATGAAGGTACAGTGGGACACTGTATCAAAGGCAGCAGATGGGTTGAGTAAGATGAGGGCTGTGGTCACTCCATTGTCCAATATGGTGCAAATCTGGCCTGTAGCCGTGATGAGTGGCATTCCTGTGCTGTGGTTGCTACAGAATGCTGATTGGGTGTGGTCCAGTAGGTCGTGGAGTTCAAGATAGTTGGCCAATGGTTTTTGAGGAGGGCTTGGCCGCTGAATGTTTCCAGTCTTCTGGGAAGGTGGCAATTTGATGGAGGTGTTGATGATGTGGGTGAGGGTGTTGATGATTGGGGGTCCTCCCATGCTGTAGATGTGATGGGAGTATGGGTCCGTTGGGGCACCTAAGTGTACTTTTTTATGATCGCTGTGGTGTCTTCTTCAGTGACTGTTTTCCATTCAGTCAGGTGTTTGTCTCGGTTGGTGGTGTTCAGGTTGACAATGAGATCTTTGGGGTCTGATTGTTGTTCAAAGTTGCTGTAGATCTTTTCTATTTTGCTGTGGAAGAAGTTAAAATGGTTGTTGCAGTGTTTCTTTGATGTTGTGATGGTGTGGGCTGCAACCGGGCGGTGGTGAATTCTTTGACAATCGAGAAGATCTCCTTTCAGCTGTTGGAGCTAGCCTTTATGCAATTGGTCAGTGCTGTTCTTTTGGTGTCTCTCAGGAGTTGGTAGTAGCGCATGAGTGTAGCCTTGTAGGTAGTTTTGGTATCTGCATTGTGGCTGGGCCTCCATTTTCTGTCTAGCTGCGTTCAGTGGCTGTTAGATTTCCAGAGGTCGTTTGCATTCCAGCTGGCTAGTTTGTTGGTTCTTCTTTGTCTGTTGTTTATGATAGATGCGAGGGAGTCTGCACAGGTGTTCATCAATTAGTTGAATTTGGTGATGTCCTTGTCAAGGTTGTTGGTGGTGTTGGGTTTGTCTGTTTTGAGGGAAAAAAAAGTGTGATGCTCATTTAAAGTGCTCTTGTGCCCCCGAACCTTTGTTCGCGCAATATAAAACTGTAAAATAAAATCAGTACGCCTTGTAATGCCCTCTTTCATTCACGCTTAGCCACCGAGGCAACGGCCAGAGATGCTGAATCCAGAGCCGGGGAACAAGGCTCGAGTCTCCGCGTCGACCCAACATCCCTTGACTCCGGGCAAACCACTCCATCTTCTCGTGCCTACAAAATTGTTGTGTTCCTATGCAATGCAACTGGCGCCCATGCAAAGCACTCCAACACCGCCTGGTCGAGCTCACGTAACACAATATAAAAGACAAAGGGAGCCTGAACCCATGGCTATGCAGATGTGGGTCCAGAGACTTGTTGATTACGAGGCCGATAGGGAGACCCATTTGTTGGGGTCTTCTGCAGGGGACGTCCTGGAGGGTAGGGGGTGAGATGGCACCTGAGTTGATTACCCTGTTCCTCCCTCCGGTCTGATCCTGGTTCAACCCCCCTACCCAAGTGTAGAGGAGGCCCTGACACCCATGCAAAGAAACAGGGAGCTAAGTGGGAACAGGAAGAGTGGGCAACACTCCCGTGAATGCAGCATATTTATAGCCTCTGGAGTCATAGGGGGTCTATAATCCTTGCCAAATGGAAATGAACGAGGACCACAGAAAAGAAAGGCAGACAACTGAATTGAGGGGGGAACGGGACACAGGGATGGAACCGAGGCAGAAAAGATCAAGAAATGCAGGAACTGAGTGAGAAGAGAAAGAGACGACAGAGACGAAAGCAAGTGGGAGAGAGCAAGATGGTGCCTGTGTAACCTACCTCACTGCGTATCGCCCCACCCCACCTAGATAGCTCGGTGGTCCATTCCAGTACCTGAACAGCGCGAGGAAGTCCGGCGGGAGGGTGAGCCGATGGTGGTGAAATGGGAGAGGAGCTCTGGTGACTCACGTTATGGATGCTTTAGACGCGGTCTCCTCAAATTTGGCGTGGATTATAATTTGGCTGTGATCCTTACGAAGTCGAAGCAACTGGCTAAGGTGCTACAAACATGGGCCGTTACGGTAACCCTAAAAGAGGAGCGGCTGGCAAAGATGGCAGGCAGAGGGGCAAAGTCCACGAAAACTAAACCTCCATCGGCAACGGTCACGGTGGCTCTATCAACCGGAGGGGCCAGGACAGGTGAACCGACTTCAGCTCAAGCACCAAGCAGCCGAGACACAGCAATGGAAGGAAGGATGGTGAGAAAAGGTGACGAGCAGACAGCTAAAGGATAAGGAAACCCAGATGCTGGCAAAAAACAGGCACAACAGCTGTCAGGTGGTATTAACCCCATGGAAGCTGGGGATGGTCAGCCATCACTTGTTGATATGTTTTCTGCTACAAGGAGCAAAGGAATGAAAAAGGCAGATATCACAGCGGTCCAGTTGGATTTGGACACCCCTGTGATGTCATCAGAGGAATTTCCAATTACGACGCAGAGCGAGGCGGATGAAGAGACAGTAATCCTGGTGCCCTCATCAGCACTAGAGTCGGATGTATTAAAGTTGGCACCCCCGGGGGGTCAAATAGAGCGGAAAGAAAGTGGGGTTGAGATGTCCGCGGTTGTTGCGTCCCCCAAAAAGGCGAGCCCTACCCAGATAAACCAAGGCATTTTAACGGGTCCAATAACTTTATGCTCCCCCGAGCTTTTGGGTGAAAAATTATTCTCCTTGATGGATGACTCGGAGTCATCACCACCAGGAAACGAGTCCTCCACTACTACCTTGTCGGACCTAAGCAGCAACAGCTCATTGGAGGAATCAGTGGTGGCTGTAGGGAGAAAAAGTAGGTCCGAGGGTGGGGAGAGAAAAAAAAAGCTTTACTGCAGAAGAGAGGGGAAAGAAAAGGAAATGTGAGAAAAGGGAGCTCTAGACTAGATGGATTGAGTCGGGGGAACTCACCCAACCGAAGATTTGATTATCCAGACACACAGTTGCTGCCTCAGGAAAATGAGAAACCAGATAACGGAATAATGGAGGGTCCCAGCGGCACAGCCGATTCAGAAGTACGGAACACGGGGAACCTTCGCCCTCTGATATTTTATTTTCTATAAAACAGATGCAGGAGGAAGTGAGAAGTGACAATCGTCGGGCACACTAAGCCTCTAAAAAATTGCAGGGTGCAGTAAGGAAGATCAATAAAACATGCACAGACATATCTGAGAGATTGACAATGGTTGATGCCCGTACAGAGTTTCTCGAATGAGAGGCAGCGGAATTAAAGAAGACAAAGATATCTCAAGATCCCAAGATAACTGACATGATGTGGAAATTGGAAGAGAAGGAGAACAGGCAAAGAAGAAATAACCTCAGACTCCTAGGAATACCTGAAGGCCGTGAAGGGGGGATGCAAGAGGGTTTAGAATAAAACTTTTGAAGGGGGCCTTCCCAGATTTGATAGGGTGGGACTGGGAAAAGGAAATTCAAAGGACCTATTGTGTTCCCTTAACTCTTAAAAATCATCATGCAGGCAATCAAGAGCGACCTCAGGCAATGTTTGTATTTTTAGGCAAATTTTTGCTGATGGAATGTATATATGCGCAAGCACTCCCAAATGCAAAAAAGAAGTTTGAAGGGGTTTCCTTTTTTGCAAGACCTGACTTCACTGATGCCACAGTGGAGAGGAGGTGGTGTCTGAGGCAATTATTCACACCATTCCAGAAATTGGGAGCGGAGGTATATTTACAGTACCCTGCGAAACTGAAAATAGTTTTTAAGGGAGTGTTCGTACCCTTTTTCCCCAAGATTCTGGTGCAGGAATACCTGATTGAACTGTCGGGGAGATATGAAAGGCCTTAAGGGAGAAGTGGAGGGAGGGAGCCGAGTAGTTAGATGCAGCTGTTGAGGAGAGAGATTCCCCAATGATTTACAATGCGATGGGACCATCAAGCTTATGATTCTTTGAAGCAGGACGAAGTATGGAGAGGTTGTAGCAGATGGATAAGGTGGGGGGGTGGCGAGAGCAGTTATACAGATAACTGTACACAGGCTAGGCTTGATTGCTCACATGTGTGGGGTGGGTGGAGGGAGGGGGTGTGGGGGTTTGAAGGGAAGGGGGTTTTGGGTGATGGGTTGGGGTGAGAGGAGGATAGGGGGGTTCATACGCTCAGAGGTGAAAAAGTTGGAAATTAGGACAGAGACATTTTTGTTAATTGTGTCTATGGATAAGAGCTATAGTCGGGCTATGAAAGGCATGTAGTGGGTGGACAAGGAAAAGTGCGTATAGCCTCTATTAATATTTGTGGGTTGAATGATGCCCAAAAAATCGAGAGTGGCAGCTGGTCTACAAACGTTGAAAGCAGATATGGTTTACTTGCAAGAGACCCACATTGAAGGCTCACGTAGAGATGTCCTAAATACTCTTGGCTATAGGTTGATTGTGGGGACCTCTCAAAGTGTTCGAATGGGGGGCTGGTGATTTTAGCAAAAGGTAATAAAATACAGTTCACGCAAGTTCAAGCTGACAAGGTAAATTGGTGATTGTAGGATGTCATATTAAAAACGGAGGCTGTTGGAAATGGCCCTTTTTACAGGGTTATCCCCAAACTTTTTGCTTTTTCCTCCTATTTTTCCCTGACCTGTTTGTGTTGGTTTTAGGACTCTGGGCACTTTACCACTGCTAATCAGTGCTAAAGTGCATATGCTCTCTGTGTAAATTGTGTTATGGATGGGTGTTTCCATGATTGGATATTTGATTTACCTGTTAGCCCCTAGTAAATGCACTGTGTGTGCCAGGGCTGATGAATCAAATGCTACTCGGGGGCCTGCAGCACTGGTTGTGCCACCCCCGTGAGTAGCCCTGAAAACGGTAACTCAGACCTGCCATTGCAGAGTCTGCGCGCAGTTTGTAACTGCCATGTCGACTTGGCCAGTGCACACACTGGCCGGTCCCTAACCTTCCCTTTTCTTACATGTCAGACACCCCTCAGGTAGGCCCAAGGTACCCCTGTGGGCAGGGTGCAGTGTATGTGAAAGGTGGGACATGCCCTGGTGTGTGTGGCATGTCCTGATAGTGAATTACAGCCAATTTCGTTTTTCACTATTGCAAGGCTACCAGTTCCCCATAGGATAGAATGGGAGGTTTGTTTATAACATCTTATAAACATAACTGGCACAGGGAATTCGGTAAGAAAATAGAGTTTCGAATGCCTGAACTCAGAATCTAAAGATGCATCTTTTAGTGAAGGTGATTTTTACATTCTGTGTTTGAAAATACCACTTTTACAAAGTGGGTATTTTCTTGCTCAGTCATCCTGTGTGCCTCTGCTGGAATGTGGATTGCCTGTCTGGGTTTTGGATGACAGAAGGCTGGGGGAGCGGGAGGGGCGCCAGATGGTCTAGGTAGGTCAGGAAAGGGCTGAAGAGACCTGGGTTGCGATGGGGGAGGGGGAGGAGATTTCCTTGCACCTCAAAGGGCCTGCTCTGCCTCTGACAAATGCCGTCTCCACCTCCTGCCAGGAATTCACACCAGAGAAGGCAGAACTGGTTCTGGCCGGGCACAGGCCCTCTCTGCCTAAGAGATCAAAGGATTTTTGGACATAAATACTGGGTCCCAGACCCCTGAATTTTAGAACTCATCTGGACAAGAAGACTGCCAAGAAGAAGAGCCGGAGAAGCTGCGAAAAGGAGCGACTGCTTTGCTGGGTGCTTTGCTGGCCTGACCTGCAGTGGCTGCTTCTGTCTTGGGCAGTGAAAGGCCTGGACTGGACTTTCTGCAACCTAATTTGTGAGTCTCTCCAAGGGCTTGAGGTAGAGCTTGCCCCCTGTTCACGAAGTCTCAGGAACAGCAAAGACTTCAAGTTCTTCGACCCGCAGCACTGGGGACTGTGTGTTTTGTGCTGCAACCCGAAGAATACCAACTCGACGATGTCTACGACGCCACTGCCGACTCCGTGTCCTGAAGGCCCCGCAGAGGGCACCGCCACAACGCCGCACCGCAACCCTGGTCTCACCGACGACGCCTGTTGATGCCGCCACCGAGCCGCTGCTTGCACCGCGACCTGTGGGCACCGCACTCCGCACCGCCTCGCTTCACGCCGAAGCTTTGGCACCGCAGAGGGCACCGCCGCAATGCAGCACCGCGACCCTGGTCTCACCGACGACGACGCTGATGCCATCACCGAGCCGCTGCTCACACCGCGACCTGTGGGCACCGCACTCCACACCGCCTTGCTTCACGCCGAAGCTTTGGCACCGCCGCAATGCCGCAACGCGACCCTGGTCTCACCGACGATGCCTGCTGATGCCATCACCGAGCCGCTGCTCGCACCGCGACCTGTGGGCACTGCGCTCTGCACCGCCTCGCTACACGGCGATGCCGTGGCCTTCCTGACGCCGCCACTTCCCGCCGAAATCGACGCCGCTGCTTGCACCGTGGTTCGAGGGCACAGCTCGGAAGTCACACGAAGCACCGCCCTCATCCCACACCGCAGCCTTGGCCCACCGACGCCGGCACCATCGACTCCCACTCGTCAGCCGACAACAGCGCTTCAGCTGCGACGACACCGCTGCTTGCACCGCGACCTGCTAGCACCGTGACGAGCACCGCCTTCATCTCGCACCGCGACCCTGGTCTCACCGACGATGTCATCTGATGCCTCCACCGAGCCGCTGCTCGCACCGCGACCTGGGGGCACCGCACGCCGCACTGCTGCGCTTCACACCACAGCACCCGACGCCTGTTGGCGCCAGCGCTCTTGATCCCATCAGAAAGGGGCTCGACCTGCAACGCGAGTGACTTCAAGGGCCCCATCGCCCTGCATTTCTGAAAGGTACTGTTTGCGGGTCTTCCCGACACCGTAGCTGGCCTGCGACCCCGCGGTCAGCCAGAACTGTTTTGGATTTGTGTGTTCACGACGCCGTGGTAGCCCGGACGGAGCTATCCACACAAGGAACTCTTTTTAATCAACGTATTTTTGAACTGTGAACTTTTAAGTATAGTATTGTGGATTTTTATCGTTTTTGGTCTTGTTGTAATTATATAAAAATATTGGATATTTTTCTAAACCGGTGTGGTGTCCTTTTGTAGTGCGAACACTGTATTACTGTTGGTTATGTGCAAATGCTTTACACACTGCCTCTAAGATAAGCCTGGCTGCTCGTGCCAAGCTACCAAAGGGGTGAGCAGGGGTTATTTTAGACGTGTAACTCCCTTATCCTGACTAGAGTGGCGGTTTTTGCCTGGCTTTGGCCCACGCCTAGCCTACCAAAAATCCCATTTCTAACATTGGTTGTCAGCGGTGAGGATAGGACTTGCGTTTGCACTTGACTTACAGTGATTGGTGTGCACTACTACCATATCGCAGACCATTACGTACCACATACTATTTTCTTTTGGTCTATTTTTGCCTTTCCATTGGTTTTGAACTTGAACTTTCTAGTACAACATGCCTGAATCAATTGCATCATCTGTTGCATCCTTGGAAGTGGCCTTTGAGGAGGAGAGGTTAGAAACCTACAATGTTAAGGAGTTGAAGGCGATCTGCAAAAACCTCAAAATCCAAATCAGAGGCCTTACCAGAAAAGAGGAGCTACAAAAGGTGCTGAGGGCCTGGGTAGCGGCCAGACATGCTAGTGAGCAGTCTGGGGATCTTAGCCTGGAGGTGGAGGAGCCTATTCCAAGGGTGGATGTGCTTTTGGGAGGGGGGGCACCCTCTGAACCAGGCAGCAGCAGTGCCTTGTCCCCAGAGGAGCTGAAGGACAGGCGGGAAGCAAGGAGATTTGCTGTAGAACTGGAGAAGCTTAAGTTAGCCATGGAAGAGAAAAGGATGATGTTAGACCATGAGTTTAAAATGAGAGAGCTGGACTGGGAAGCCAGTAGGGCTAGGCCCAGCCCAGATGGTGGCATCAAAAGTGTTAGGTCCAGTACTGAGGATGAGGTACACACACACACAGATTTGGGGCCCTGCTTCAAGGAGGGGGTTGACATACACCAGGGGGTTCAGGATTGTGAGGGTACTCCAGTGGTGCGCAGTGTCCCTGAGGTGGATTGGGGAACTGGCACAGGGGATCATTTTCCTGATAGTGGGAGGGACACTCTACTGACTCTAGATGAGAGATGCAGGGAGAGGGGTTCCCCCATGATAGAAGCCCTAGTAAGTGAGTATGGAGACCAGCCAGAAGAGTATGGGTTAAGAGATCGCAACAGTCAGACACTGTCACACCAGTCTTGTGAGAATGATGTGGGGTACTTGTCTGAGGCACGGGATGGATGGGTGAAGGGTAGTTTGGTTAACACATGTGTGGGGCTGTGTGATTCAATTGTTGGAGAGCATATTTTAAGTCCCTGTTTTCCAGAGCTATGCCAACACCCAGTGGATTGTGAGTTCTCTGACCCCAGGGAGCTTGCACTGGAGGCAGACCTTTTGGTGGATTCCAGAGGGTCTGGAGAAGCATCTGGGGGTGACCCGGAAGGAAGCGGCTTAGGTATTTCCCAACCGAGGGTGGTGGGAAAGGTTTGTGGTAGCCCAGATAGGTCCCGGTGTCGTGGGAAGGGTGTAGGGACTCACGTCCTGTCTCCGCGGAGAAGGAGTGGGAATGGGCTGCGGCCCAAGGTGCCCAAAACCCGGTCCCAGAGCCTAGGTGGTTCCAGGAGGGAACACCAGGTGGGGAGCCTAGGTTGTACTGGTAGTCTGTCAGTTGAGGGGGACCTCCTAGTGGCAGGAGAACGTGGAGTATCTGTAATCAGAGCTCCAGCGGTTCTGGTGTCTGGCGGTGCCGCTCCTAAGTGGAGGGTGCAGAAGTCCAGATGGAGGGGTGAGAGGGGGATGCGTTCCCCAGTGGGAGAACCAGTGGGTCAGGGGCCAGCCAGAAGGGCTGGGCCCCCTAGCAGTGACCATGGTGACACCACTTCTGTCCTGGGGGATCTTCGTGCACTGTCAGATGGACAGGGGTCGGGAGATCTGTGCCAGGCGGACTGTCACACAACACATGAGTCATGTGTTACCCTCAGGGGGAGCATGCGTGCTCCCAAGGAAGTCCTGGTGTGCCGGGCAGGTGCTCAGCCGCAAGGTTTAGTCCCTGGGTTGGGAGGCCAGGTTCAGGTCCTGCCTGACCCGAGGGAAGGACGACTGTAAGCAGTGTCCTGACCGGTCTATCTTCTAGGGGTACCACTCCCGGTGTGAGGGTGCAGAACTCTGGAAGGGGGTGCAGATGGAGGGAGTCCTTGCCTCTGACCTCGGTTCAACCCGAGGGTTTAGATCCTAGGGTGGTGGATCAGTTGCAGGGTCAAGGCCCTGAGCTGGTGGAAGAATTGTCGGGGAGGGCTGATTCCAGCACCCTGGCAGTTTTTAGTTTGGGGGGTGCTTCTCCTGGGAGGAGAGGGCGGAACCCCGGAAAGAGAGGTAAGGGGAGGAGGGCCTCGCCCGAGATCTCTAGTCAGCCTGAGGGTACAGACCCTGGGCTGGTGTACCAGTTGCAGGATAGCACCCCTGAACTGGTAGGCGAATTGTGCAGGACACCTGCCACAGGTGCCCTGACAATTCTGGAAGGGGGTATCGCTCCGGGTGGGAGGGTACAGAGCCCCATGGAAGAAGACCGGGTGTGGGAGAGCCCTCCCCAGTCCCTTGTTCAGCCTCAGGGTACAGACCCTGGGCTGGTGTACCAGTTGCAGGATAGCACCCCTGAACTGGTGGGCGAATTGGGCAGGATACCTGCCACAGGTGCCCTGACAATTCTGGAAGGGGGTACCGCTCCAGGTGGGAGGGTACAGAGCCCCAGGGAGGAGGACCGGGTGTGGGGGAGCCCACCCCGCCTCCTATCCAGCCACAGGGTACAGACCCTGGGCTGGTGGGCCAGTGTCAGGATGCCATACCTGACTTGGCAGGGGGGAGAGTGGAGACAGGGTGCCAGGCACCTGGGTTTACCGCCCCCCACTCTCTGATGCTGCAACTGTTGGAGTGGCCTGAAAGGCATGAGGCCTGGGTCTCATCACTGACAGTTGGCAGTGACCACTGTGGCTGGCTGCCCGGAGGGACAGAGTTGCCCCTGGGAGGGGGAAAGGAGTCGCACCCCGGAGGTGGACTGGGCCACACTGTTGTGTTGGCCATGAGGGTACTGTCTGCCTGTTGGGACACATCTGTGAGCCAAGTAAGTTTAGGTGCTGCACAGGTGGGGTCCACAGGTGAGGAGAAGGGTTCCCCATGGGTCGGCTTAGTGGGCCCTGAGAGTATGGATAGAGGGATCCAACTAGGTTCAGGAAGGCGTAGAACGGGAAGAAAACCCTGCTGTTGCGGGCCAGGTTCCATGTTCTATCGCCCCAAGCAGGGAAGCCCATCGAGGTATGATTGGTCTCCCCTGGCTTTAGGCTGGATGGGGGTTGTGTTGGAAATGACCCTTTTTGCAGGGTTATCCCCAAACTTTTTGCATTTTCCTCCAATTTTTCCCTGACCTGTTTGTGTTGGTTTTAGGACTCTGGGCACTTTACCACTGCTAATCAGTGCTAAAGTGCATATGCTCTCTGTGTAAATTGTGTTATGGATGGGTGTTTCCATGATTGGATATTTGATTTACCTGTTAGCCCCTAGTAAAGTGCACTGCGTGTGCCAGGGCTGGTGAATCAAATGCTACTCGGGGGCCTGCAGCACTGGTTGCGCCACCCCCGTGAGTAGCCCTGAAAACGGTAACTCAGACATGCCATTGCAGAGTCTGCGCGCAGTTTGTAACTGCCATGTCGACTTGGCCAGTGCACACACTAGCCGGTCCCTAACCTTCCCTTTTCTTACATGTCAGACACCCCTCAGGTAGGCCCAAGGTACCCCTGTGGACAGGGTGCAGTGTATGTGAAAGGTGGGACATGCCCTGGTGTGTGTGGCATGTCCTGATAGTGAATTACAGCCAATTTCGTTTTTCACTATTGCAAGGCTACCACTTCCCCATAGGATAGAATGGGAGGTTTGTTTATAACATCTTATAAACATAACTGGCCCAGGGAATTCGGTAAGAAAATAGAGTTTCGTATGCCTGAACTCAGAATCTAAAGATGCATCTTTTAGTGAAGGTGATTTTTACATTCTGTGTTTGAAAATACCACTTTTAGAAAGTGGGTATTTTCTTGCTCAGTCATCCCTTGTGCCTCTGCTGGAATGTGGATTGCCTGTCTGGGTTTTGGATGACAGAAGGCTGGGGGAGCGGGAGGGGCGCCAGATGGTCTAGGTAGGTCAGGAAAGGGCTGAAGAGACCTGAGTTGCGATGGGGGAAGGGGGAGGAGATTTCCTTGCACCTCAAAGGGCCTGCTCTGCCTCTGACAAATGCCGTCTCCACCTCCTGCCAGGAATTCACACCAGAGAGGGCAGAACTGGTTCTGGCCGGGCACAGGCCCTCTCTGCCTAAGAGATCAAAGGATTTTTGGACATAAATACTGGGTCTCAGACCCCTGAATTTTAGAACTCATCTGGACAGGAACTTTTCAGCATCGTCAAAGAGTTCTCCAACCCCAGCGCCGGAAACAACGACATCACCCCCTCGCAAGACCTCTGCAACTCACTCTCCGCGTTCTTCCACCGCAAGATCACCGACATACATAACAGCTTCGACGCACAAACCACGCACCCTACCGCCGAACCAACGCCCGCCACCACCACCCTCTGCAACTGGACCCCGATCAGCACCGAAGACACCACCCGCACGATGAACTCCATCCACTCCGGATCACCAACCGACCCCTGCCCACACCACGTCTTCAACAAAGCCGACGCCACCATCGCACCCCATCTCCGGGACATCATCAACTCCTCCTTCCACACCGCCACCTTCCCGGAGAGCTGGAAGCACGCCGAGCTTACCGCCCTCCTGAAGAAACCAACGGCGGACCCCACCGACCTCAAGAACTACCGTCCCATCTCGCTCCTTCCGTTTCCGGCCAAAGTCATCGAGAAGACCGTCAACAGACAGCTTGCCGCCTTCCTCGAGACAAATGGATCCCTCGACCCCTCGCAGTCCGGGTTTCGGGCCAACCACAGCACCGAGACCGCCCTTATCGCAGCCACCGACGACATCAGAACCCTAACCGACAACGGGGAAACAGCTGCCCTCATCCTCTTGGACCTCTCCGCGGCGTTCGACACCGTCTGCCACTGCACCCTAGTGAAGCGCCTCAGCAACATCGGAATCCGAGAGAAAGCACTGGAATGGATCATCTCGCCGGAAGAACCCAGAGAGTCCGCCTCCCCCCGTTCAGATCCGAAGCCACCGAAGTCATCTGCGGCGTTCCACAAGGATCTTCACTCAGCCCAACCCTCTTCAACGTCTACATGAGCCCCCTCGCAGCCATCGTACGCCAACACAACCTCAACATCATCTCCTACGCCGACGACACCCAGCTGATCCTCTCCCTCACCAACGACCCCACCACCGCCAGAGCCAACCTACACGACGGGATGAGAGACGTCGCCGACTGGATGAGGAACAGCCGCCTTAAACTGAACTCAGACAAGACGGAAGTCCTCATCCTGGGCTCATCACCCTCCGCCTGGGATGACTCCTGGTGGCCCCCGGCCCTGGGCACCGCGCCCAAGCCAACGGACCACGCACGCAACCTGGGCTTCATCCTGGACTCCTCCCTGTCGATGACCAGACAAGTCAACGCCGTCTCATCTTCATGCTTCAACACCCTGCGCATGCTCCGCAAGATCTTCAGATGGATCCCCACTGAAACCAGGAAGACCGTCACCCAGGCACTCGTCACCAGCCGACTGGACTATGGGAACACCCTCTATGCCGGAACCACAGCCAAACTTCAAAAAAGACTCCAGCGCATCCAGAACGCCTCCGCACGACTCATCCTGGACATCCCCCGACACAGCCACATCACCGGACACCTGAAAGACCTGCACTGGCTCCCCGTCAGCAAGAGAATCACGTTCAGACTCCTCACCCACGCACACAAGGCCCTCCACGACCTGGGCCCAAAGTACCTCAACGACCGCATGACCTTCTACACGCCCACACGCCAGCTACGATCAACCAGCCACGCCCTCGCCACCGAACCGCGCATCCGCAGAACCACCGCCGGAGGAAGATCCTTCTCCTACCTGGCAGCCAAGACCTGGAACTCCCTCCCCACTCACCTTCGGCGAACCCAGGACCATCTCTCCTTCAGGAAGCAGCTCAAGACCTGGCTGTTCGAGCAGTAACTTACCCCCTCCCCCAGCGCCTTGAGACCCTCCCGGGTGAGTAGCGCGCTCTATAAATGCCGTGATTGATTGACAAGAAGACTGCCAAGAAGAAGAGCCGGAGAAGCTGCGAAAAGGAACGACTGCTTTGCTGGGTGCTTTGCTGGGCTGACCTGCAGTGGCTGCTTCTGTCTTGGGCAGTGAAAGGCCTGGACTGGACTTTCTGCAACCTAATTTGTGAGTCTCTCCAAGGGCTTGAGGTAGAGCTTGCCCCCTGTTCACGAAGTCTCAGGAACAGCAAAGACTTCAAGTTCTTCGACCCGCAGCGCTGGGGACTGTGTGTTTTGTGCTGCAACCCGAAGAATACCAACTCGACGACATCTACGACGCCACTGCTGACTCCGTGTCCTGAAGGCACCGCCACAACGCCGTACCGCAACCCTGGTCTCACCGACGATGCCTGTTGACGCCGCCACCGAGCCGCTGCTTGCACCGCGACCTGTGGGCACCGCACTCCGCACCGCCTCGCTTCACGCGAAGCTTTGGCACCGCAGAGGGCACCACAGAGGGCACCGCCGCAACGCCGCACCGCGACCCTGGTCTTACCGATGACGACGCTGACGCCATCACCGAGCCGCTGCTCGCACCGCGACCTGTGGGCACCGCACTCCACACCGCCTTGCTTCACGCCAAAGCTTTGGCACCGCAGAGGGCACTGCCGCGACGCCGCACTGCAACCCTGGTCTCACCGACGACGCCTGCTGACGCCATCACCGAGCCGCTGCTCGCACCGCGACCTGTGGGCACCGCGCTCTGCACCGCCTCGCTACACGGCGATGCCGTGGCCATCCTGACGCCGCCACTTCCCACCGAAATCGACGCCGCTGCTTGCACCGTGGTTCGAGGGCACCGCTCGTAAGTCACACGAAGCACCGCCCTCATCCCACACCGCAGCCTTGGCCCACCGACGCCGGCACCATCGACTCCCACTCATCAGCCGACGACAGCGCTTCAGCCGCGACGACGCCACTGCTTGCACCGCGACCTGCTAGCACCGTGACGAGCACCGCCTTCATCTCGCACCGCGACCCTGGTCTCACCGACGACGCCATCTGACGCTGCCACCGAGCCGCTGCTCGCACCGCGACCTGGGGGCACCGCACGCCGCACCACTGCACTTCGCACCGCAGCACCCGACGTCTGTTGGCGCCAGCGCTCTTGATCCCATCAGAAAGGGGCTCGACCTGCAACGCGAGTGACTTCAAGGGCCCCATCGCCCTGCATTTCTGAAAGGTACTGTTTGCGGGTCTTCCCGACACTGTAGCTGGCCTGCGACCCCGCGGTCAGCCAGAACTGTTTTGGATTTGTGTGTTCACGACACCGTGGTAGCCCGGACGGAGCTATCCACACAAGGAACTCTTTTAATCAACGTATTTTTGAACTGTGAACTTTTAAGTATAGTATTGTGGATTTTTATCGTTTTTGGTCTTGTTTTAATTATATAAAAATATTGGATATTTTTCTAAACCGGTGTGGTGTCCTTTTGTAGTGTGAACACTGTATTACTGTTGGTTATGTGCAAATGCTTTACACACTGCCTCTAAGATAAGCCTGGCTGCTCGTGCCAAGCTACCAAGGGGGTGAGCAGGGGTTATTTTAGACGTGTAACTCCCTTATCCTGACTAGAGTGGCGGTTTTTGCCTGGCTTTGGCCCACGCCCTAGCCTACCAAAAATCCCATTTCTAACAGAGGCGTACTGACGTTATGTTCTGTGTATGGGAGTATTTTGGACATCCCACATATTATTAACGACTTATCGAATTAATCAACTCATCAGCCTCTGCCGATAAAGGTATGTGGGGATCTGACTATCAATCTGCCCAGTGGTTGGGATAGGGGCAAATCAAAAAAGTATGTGGGTCGGAAAACGAAAGTTTTTCGTGCCATAGAAAGCATCTGTGAAGATCATGGGCTTATTGATGTCTGGAGTAGGAAGAGACCTCTAGAGCATGGGTTCACTTATTATTCGGGCCCACATGGTTCCCATGCCGGTCTAGACCATTTTTTTTAATCTCAAATACACTGTTGACGAACTGTAGAATTGAACGATACCCGCGTTTTTTGTCAGATCATAATCCTTTAGTGCTGGAAATTCAGGGTCGGGGAGGCTGAAACTAAAACAAAGTGGAGTTTTGAGCGGGCCTTATTAACAAATGTGGATTATCGCAGCCATATGAGAAATTGATCCCAATATTTTTTAGGAAAATAGTGGTAGTGCACCAATAGGGGTAGTTTGGGACACACTGAAGGCGTGTTTACGTGGGGGATGCTGGGGTTCTCGTTGGATAGAGAGAAGGAAGAAAAACAACTCATTCAGCGTAAACAAGATATGTTAGCCACTGCTGAGGAGGACCTGGTTAGAATAGTCAAGCAGGGAGGGGAGATAGGGGAGGCTCAACTAGGGGTCACCTTAGCTAGAACAGCACTTAATCCGATTTTTGCAGCTAGAGCTGCAGACAAAATGGCAGCCCGGAGGGAAGAAGTGTATGAATTTAGCGAGCAAGCCAGGCATCATCTGGCTGTAAGAGCTAGACAGAAAAGCTCAGCAAATGAAGTGAGAGAAATATGTGATCCCACTTTCGGGGCAGTTTCTGAGCCCAGGAAGATCAGGGAGGCATTTAGGGCATATTATCAATAGCCAGCTCAGATCAGATAGCCGATATTTTGAGAGGAGTGCCGCTAAGGAAATTGTCCCCGGAAGGTAGAGAGTCCCTGGAAGGGGACATATGTTGGGAGGAGATTTATACAGCATTAGCTGGTATGGCTACAGGTAAGGCCGCAGGGACTGATTCGATCCCAGTGGAATTTTATAAAAAGTTTGCCCCCCAATTGAAAGAACATTTGACTGATTTATTGAACCAGAACTATAGAGGAACTCCCCCTCCAGGATCATGGTCTACGGCGAAAAGGGTTGTTTTCTTAAAAAGAATAAACCAGCCACAGTTCTTAGTTCATGCCGACCAATAACTTTAATGAACGGGGATGCAAAGGTTTTTCCTAAGATTTTAGCTGCACGGTTGGCACAGGTTATGCCGCAGATAGTGTCCAGCCGACAACATGGCTTTATAGCGGGCGGGACATGACAGATCATATCAGAAGAGTGGTCACACTGTTCGATGCAGTACAAGTGTCAGGGGACCCTATGGCTCTGGTCTTATTGGATGCAGAGAAAGCCTTTGATAGGGTCTCCTGGAACTTTCTCTGGCAGATGATGCAGATTATGGGCATTGGGCCAGAGTTTATACAAGCGGTTAAGGCCCTATGTTACAAACCAGGAGCTAATATTTTTGTCTCAGATGATTTGCCGGAAAATGTAGAGATCACACAAGGGATACGGCAAGGGTGTCCCTGCTCCCCCTTGCTGTTTGCACTGTATATAGACCCTCCGATATGTAAATTAGAGGTAAATTCAGCAATTACACCAGTGGTAGTACAAGGGTACGAGAAGAAAATCTTAGCATATGCAGACAATATAGCCGTGGTGACCCCTAAAACTCAAATGGCCCTTAAAACAATCGAAGGGGAGGCAGTACTCTTTGGGGAGGTTTCCGGATACTCGTTGAATAAGGATAAGACCCCCGTGGTGATAAATGATAAGATAATGATGGTGGATAAAAGAATGATAAAAAAGCTGTCTATTTGGGTGTTAGCATCAACTCGGAGGTAGACTAAATCGTTAAAGACAATCTGGACCCTCTCATAGGAAAGATGAAAAAAGATCTAGGCAGATTAGACAATTTACATCTTACAATTTTGGGGAGGTGTAATTTAATAAAAATGATTTTTTTTCCCCTAAAATTCTTTATTTGTTTAGGTCAATCCCTTTAGAATTCTCGAACCATTGGTTGAAGACGCTTGAGGCAGTGTTCTCAAGGTTTTTATGGGCCTACTCCAAACCTAGAAGGGCATTGAAATACCTTTTACTTCCAAAAGAAAAAGGAGGGGGGGCATTACCAAACCTCAAATTGTATTATTGGGCTACTATGTTGCAATATAGCTCTACATTACTTGGACAACCGCACATTAATAAGCCTCAAGAGGATATACCTTCAACATATGAGTTATTGATTGGCAATGAAGCCTGGGGTTGCTTCAGGAGACAACTAGAGTTTAGCTATTACAAAAAAGTTAGATTCAAGTGCATTTTGGGTGCCTATAAAGTCTGGACCCGGGTACGCAAACTGCTGAAAATAGGAAGAATGAACTTTTACAAACCGTTGCTGACTAATGAAAATCTGCCCTTAATTTTTGGGGTTTAGTGTATACAAAGATGGTCGCAATTAGGTGTCAACAGTCTAGGGGCTTTTTATTCCTCCACTGGGATTGTCTCATTTAAGGAGTTAAAACATAAGTTTGGTATTAACCATAGAGACTTTTTTTAATATCTGCAAGTAAGGGACTATCTTCAGCGTAAGGGGGGTGGCTCAGTGGGCTTTGGTATAATTGAGCTGGTCGAGAAAATAACAGCAGGAGGCGAAAGCAGAATCGGCAATTTATATCATATTCTGAATTCAGAGATGAAAGGTGATCTCAAAGTTCTCGTCAAAATGGCAAGAGAAAGTATTGATATCGGATTCGGATATCTGTAAAGCTCTTAATTTCTCGCAATCCGTTTTTATGTCAGCTAATTTGCAAGCTCAATTCTTTAAGACCTGCTTTATGTTATACCACACGCCCGCTAGGATAGCAAAATGGGGCAGGGCAGAGGTGTGAACTGTCCTCGCTGTTCCATGTTTTATGCTTATATAGTGCATATGTTTGCCACTTGTAGTGCCCTGAGCCCTGTAAAAGATGAAATCACCCGTTTTCTTGAATATAAACTAGAGATAAAAGTAAGTCTGACCCCACGTCTTATTTTATTGGGAGTTCAAAAAGAGGGAGGGTTATTGAAGGCAAAACCTTTTTTGACAGTGGCAATGGCTTTTTTAAGACTGACTATAGCATCGGCCTGGCTAGATCCGAATCCCCCGTCGTTCCAACAGTCGTTGAGCCAGCTATTGGCGAGCCACAATCTGGAGAAGGCTATTTATGCTAGGAAAGACAGACAAGCAAAGAAAAGGGGAAGTACAATTTGGGCACCCCTAAGTGGTTGGGTAAACAACTAGATATGTAAAGGGCTCTTGGGGGGATTTGTATTTACTATATGGCAGGGGGAGACCTAGGAGGTCAGGCTATAGCCTTTTCTATGTCTTTTTAAAATAGCCAAACTAGCTTTAAAGGTTACATTGTGTGGATAGCAAGACGGTTAGGAATTTGTATATGTATATAAGGATTGCTCCATTGTTTGTATATCCTGTGGGCAAATTGAATGCAAATGGGGTATGAGACCCTCAGGTTGAGGGGGGGTCTGTCACTTTTATTGGTATTTTTGGAGGGATGTTATTTATTATCAATGTTTATTCTTGCACAATGCACTTTATAGTAGGACAGATGACTTTGTTAGGGGTAAATCTGCCGCCCGGTTGGTCAGCTCCAACTCTATGTTGTGGTAAAATAGAAAAAATTGTATTTTTGGTCATATGGATGGTTTTTATGCTCTTCGTGTATAGTCATTAACTCTGAGTGTATGGGGCAGGGGGGGGGTCCAGGGTGTTTATATTGATAGAAAATGTGCAATAAAAATATTTACTACAAAAAAAAGAGACAAAAGCAAGTGGGTGGAGGGGCAAGCAGAAGAGGGGCCAGGGTGCGGCGAGGAAGCAAACAGATGGAATGATGGAAGAGAACAGGGACAGGGCATGAAATAAGCGGATCTCCAACATAAGTTTCACTGTGCAACCACACAAAACACGCATCTGCCCAACCGATAAAGTATGCTTAACCCCCAACACATGTACACATGCACAGATCTCCCTGAGAAATTGGAAAACAATCAGCAAGGCTGCTTTTACACTGTCCATCCACAGCTGACTCTAGAACACCTACTCTGCACTACACAATAGGATTGTACGCCACATAGACGCACAAAGCAGAACTGCCATGCAAAGCTGCGGATATACAAAACATGACAGTCCACTGGCATAAAAAACCCCTGCATACATTACAAAAAATGGTCACTACAACAATTTGGCGGAATTATAAAGTAGCATCAAAACACAGAACCCCCTCCCCCCAAAAAGGGATATCATGCCAGTTTCATCCAGATTTAGGAAAAGTTGAGCTGCTGCTGTCCATGTGGTACCTTTATTGCGTTATGAAGCTTAGTATTATACTTTCCACTACACAAAGGACAAAACTATTTATATTGCCTATGCTTGTTTTAATGCATGATGTGAGTGAACCCTCACAAAATATGTGGGCAGAATTTACTTTTGGATTTATGTGTGAAACAAACAGTTTTTAAATTATCTTGATAAGGGCTTCATAACATTTTGACTTCTGTGGACCCCCACTGAATTATTACTGGAATGTGGTGGCCCCAACTGAGTCATTATTGGAAGATGGGGTCTCCCGAGCCTAAGCAATTTTCATGATTTGAATCTCAAAACAATGCACAAAAATACAAAAACAAACATATACCAAACAAATGCTCAAATATTGAAATATTTTGTTTAATTCACAATCAATATAAACGTTTACATTTTCAATTTTGCTTCCTTTTTGTATACACTTTATTATTTTTAATGTATTCATTTTAATATTATTTCATTTTGTAACACAATCATGGACCCCCTGAGTTGGCCTCGCTGACCCCCAGGGGTCCTGGGACCACAGGTTAAGAACCACTGATCTAAATCGCTTTGATTTGATTTTTAAACATGGCTGACAAGTGTCTCAAGGTCATGTATAAAAACGCCGGGCCAATTCTGGCATTTTAGTCAGCAGCACTTTGAATGCTAGGATTATGAGCCCTTAATGAAAGTGTAAAAAGGAAAACTACATGACCCACAATGCTGTGGTCTGAAAAGCCAGGAATGGCTGATAGTAGCATATGTCATAGTGCTACTTGGCAGGCTTGTGAAATGCAAAAAGGAAAATTACATCCTGACTGACTTTTTTCTTGCAGGGCATCAACAGCCAAGTAGGTGAGAGGACAGAGATAGCCTTTCAAAGGCAAATACAAGCTACTCACTGCAAATGGGTTAACATTAACACTCATTGGAAATGAACATGCTAACAAAGGATGCTATTTACCAGAACTGTGCAGCAGTAGTGGAAGCTGGACATGTCTAAAGACACATTTGGAAAGAAAAAACAATATGCTGGCACCATTCTTCCTGAGGTTAATTTTGCGTGATTTAGATGGGGCATCTGCATCTCCACTATGATTGATGCAATCTGCCTTGAACAGGTGCGCCACTTGCTGCAGGTGTGGCATGACTATCTCTTGCGCTGATGACACGCCAGTGTTATACCCTCAGCAGGGGTCACCATGGACGAGGGTGAGGCTGGTGGTCATTGGGACGCCTCTATTCTTCCTGTCCGAGCACTGTCACTGTGCATGAGGCCCAGCCCATGCAGCCTACTAGTTCAGTAGTAAAATCAGCACCAATTTAAAATGATGATTTTAGTTTTGTACTGCTCTGCTGTGCTGTCAATCATTAGGTGCCTGTGTGCCAGCTTGCTTCCTATCCACTCAACACCAACAGACCAGTCATCGCATTCGCCAGGGGCTGCACAGACATGCACTTGGGCTCAGCCTTGATTTGCTGAGTGAATGTTATGATGGATGGTGGCACTCGTTAGGGACGATGACAAGTGTCAATGACGGTAAGTCACTTGTGCCTTCTGGGAAGGCTGAGGCAGCACACATTGGTGTCACATGTTATAGTGCTTGAGGAGGGTCAGCAGGAATACCTGTACTTTCCTTGCTCCCGCACTGGCCCCGCCTATGTAAGCGACACCAGCAGTCATCACATGACCACCATGAATGGATGACTGTGGGTAGTGCAGTTCCAACTCTATCCAACCATACTGACAGCAAGGAATTGTGTATGGACAAAGCAGGTTCCACACTTGTTGGCCAATCAAGCAAAGTACTGAATTACTGAGTCTGAGCCCCTCTGCATACAAGACAAATCGGACATATATCATGTTATTTAGGTATGGAAATGCAACTAAAGTGCAGATGTGTTTATGCATTTAATAGTTTTGCAAAGCTCTTAGGTGTTGCCCTATGACTACTTTAGAACACTATGGAAGTAAAGAAGGTGAAAGGAATAGAATTATATGGTGATGAAAAGGAATTGGACCACCTGGATATGGTATACATTAGGAGACACGTAAATGGTCATCCTATAAAAAGGTCTTGGAGGACATTTTTGTCTGGTTTTTATACTGACTAAGTTTTAAAGGGTGAACATTGAATGCATCTCTGAAAAGGCAGGTTCTAAGGTGGTTTCTGAACTGAAGGCACTTTACCAGGTTTCTCATAAAAAGGGTCCAGGTCATTCCCAAAGTGAGTCCTCACGCACATCAAGCACCTTCCTCATTTGTCAGTGTTCTGGGCTTTTGATGAATGAGCTGTAGAGCACTGTCCGATCATGAGGTTTTCATAGGTTGGTAAGGTGAGGCCAGATGCTTGACTGTATGATAAAGAGTGACTACTTTCATGTGAGTGCGGATGAGTGACTGCATGGATGAAAGCATAGAGGTACTTTCAGTTGTAAGCCAGACTAATTGACTTGGACAATGCCTTCTCATAGTGCAGACACCACGATACAAGGTTTAGTAGTTCCAACTTGATTCTAATTCATTATTTGTTTATTATACACAGGTTTCTTTTGCAGGTGCATTAGCCCACCATATCGGATTGCAACAGATAGCACTACCTTTGAATATCTAGTTTCACATAAAGCACCCAACTCCTTGGCTCTGCAGATGCCCAAGGAAGTCCAGGTTCACACCTGCTCCCACCATTCTGAAATATGAGAAAGCTTTGTGCAGCATGAAAGGGTTTTCTCACTAATTCCTCTCGCATCTTGTAAATAGCTGGGCTTTGCTGCCCTGTGGACCTCTTCTATGGCCCACATGTGGAGGGGCACTTAAGGTGTGACAGGAGCAGGGCTTTCCCATAGAAACTTAAGACAGAGAGTGAAAATCGGGACAAACGAGTTTATCTTTGCAACAGACTAGAAAGGCCCTCATTACAAGTTCATGGCTAAATGCCAATCACTTCACAAGAAACTCTGTGAGCACAACACCTAGAGCCACTAACATACTTGATAAAAACAGGAAGCTCTCTTTTTCGACTCTTTTCATACTAATCATCTAAATCATTTCCATATGATACATTTAATATGCATCTCATTTGGTTTTGTGCGGAACAGCTCATTTTCAGGAGAGCAGGAACCTGCATGTCTCCATCCATTTCAAAACTTTA
Source organism: Calotriton arnoldi (assembly GCA_963921515.1). Lineage (NCBI taxonomy): Eukaryota > Metazoa > Chordata > Amphibia > Caudata > Salamandridae > Calotriton > Calotriton arnoldi. Next base: position 941,955 of record CAWUFW010005141.1, read on the forward strand.
AATAAGACTCATACTTTTTAGACTGTTGTATTTGCTCTTATTTACCAGAACTTGGAAGTTCAGGATATAATTTAGTATCTTATATCTTAACTTTGAAAGATACATTGCAGCAATCAAGTCTGTACACGAGGCATACATGCAACCACACACGCACTCACATTGCATGCCCACACAGATGCAAACACAAACATGAGCACAGAGAACTGCCGTGGAAGATAAGGGCACACACACATACACTCACACAAACAAAACAAAAGCATACAGGTGCCCAAACACATGCACGTCCACATAATGCATGCCCTCACAAATGCACCCACAAACACGCACACATGCAAACACACAGAAACGTGCCATGAAAGACAAAGGCACACGCACCGAAGCTTACAGAAACAAGCAAAGGCAGGTGTTTGCAGCCCTGCCAAGTGCCACGCATCACACGTGATCCTAACGCATTTGAAGGCAAGTCCCCGCATCACCGCATTAAAAATAATCATCACGCATTATAGCGCTTACTCGGTGTCAAGCAGGAGCACTGCAATATAGTAATTCGCAGTGTCTGTCTGAGCAAAGCTGGCAGCGCTGGTTCACGCTGCTCGCGGCTTGGGGCAGACTCAGCTGCGCTCCGCTCTGGATACATTTTACCTGGTCCCAACATTCTGATTCACGTGACCCAACGTCATGAGAGTGACTGTAAGGATTTGTCCAATGACTGTGCAGCCGCGAGGGGACACGTAAAGGTGGGCCGCAGGGGGGCAAGCTGGCGGCACTGGCCTGAGTTGTTCGAGGTGCTCACTGTTATATGCTCAGCCCTCTTTCCTTCAGGTCGGATGACTGTTCTGACTGAGAGCAGTGACGCAGCGGCAGCCGAGCCCGCACAACAACTAACTGTGCAGCAGGGACTGTGGTTCAGTGTAGCCCCTGAGGTAATCAATGTCAGGGACAGTTCTGTGTACATTTCACGTTTAACTAAATATTGTATTACCTTGAATGCGGACAGCAGCTTTCACCATTCCACAAGTGGCCTGGGCTCCAGTCTGGCACTTAAATCCACATTACCTTTACACAAAGGAGTATTCCCGCCCATTCCCCAAAGCTCTAATAAATTACACTAAATTATAGAAAAGAGTAATGACAAACTCAAGCAAGCATCAGTCGAGGGGAGGTGAGGCGCAGAGTGTAAATATGGGAACGAGGCTAGTGATCCTTAGTTCCTACAGTGTTTATTATTTTATTTACCCCAACAAACACGACTGAAGGAACTATGAATGATGTCAGTATTACACGTAAGGTTGGCATTTAACCAACGGGAGGGTTCTTGTTTAGGTTATCGAGGGCTGTATTGTGATAACTTTACACCAGTGCAAAAACAACACGGCACATCCATTTCCACCACTGGCAAAAAGCATGTGCACCAATGCCCTTCTGGCGCTACCGTACTGCCCTATAAGTCTGTCCGACCCTGGCACCCAAGAGAAAAGCAAAGTATTATTCGATAGCGACCACAATCTTTAATATGTTCCAAGTTCCGTTTGCATAACGCGCCTGCCTGTTGCAGCAAAAAATGTCTGCTTCGTGTGTGTAAATCAGAGCCACTTCTCCCAGCTTTGGTCGTGCAGGCAGCATTCCCTCCTCCAATCACCTTCTCTCTGTAATAGAGCAGCCTCCTACGAGCTGCTAAGCTGTATGAGCTGTGTGTTCGTTCTTGTGTATTTCGCATGTATCACTTGTGTTGCGCAAAATACTACTTTTGTTAAGTGGGCTGAATGTAATAATTGAGTTGACACTACTATAGTGCAATATTTTTGATAGCTTACAAAGCGATGGAAACTCAATCTAAGCAAAAAGTGGACTTCTTGAACTAGCGTCGGAATAAAAATTTTCATGAATTAGGTAAAAATTATTTAAAGGGCACAAAACCTTCAAGGTTGAGGGGGGGCGTGGCTTGGCGCTGATGTAGGGAGCAGCGGACCTCGGGGCTCCTCCGTGGCCTCCTTCCACCGCAAGTGATCCTGTGAAGCTGAAGTAGCCCCTGGTACCGCAAATTGTGGCGGAATACCTGGTGCTTCCCTAGCTGCCCTTTCGAGAAGCTGGAGTGACGGAACGCGAAGAAAACGGCGATTTTACCTCTCGATCGCGCTCCGACTCGACTGAAGATAAAATGGCGGCCGCGCCTTGCGGTAGACACTCCCGCTGCTAGAGAAGACTGCTGCCCTTGGAGCGACCCCTGATCGGCGGACCGGAGCTTGGGGCTTGAGCGACGACGGGAATTCACCTGCGAGGCAACCAGACGGTATAGCCGAATCGAGGTGAGCGCAGATGCGCGCCCTGCACAAGCCCCGAAGAAGACGCCTGACTTTAAAATGGTGGCGCGGGGGGCTCTGAAGGCGCTGTGGAGGTGCTGTTGACTGCTGCGCTGATCCCCCTGCACAGGACCATTGTACATTGCCCTGACGTCCTACCCATAGACGGAATAGCCGAATCGGGGTGAGCGCTGAAGCGCGTCCTGCACAAACCCGGAAGAAGACGCCTGATCTTGAAATGGAGGCGCGAGGGGCTCTGACGGCGCTGCGGAGGTGCCGTTGACTGCCGAGCGGACCCCCATGCACAGGACCATTGTAAAATTGCCCTGGCGACCTACCCATCGCAGCCTGAACTCGGGGAGGCTACACTGACGTCAGGGAATAAGAGCAGGCTGGGAGCCCCAATAGCAGTGACTGCTAGAGGCCGGGAGGTCTGTGAACCTGCGACTCGACGAGAGGAAGAACGCACGTGGAGCCCAGAGCTTGCCCGCGCTGCTATTGGGCTGTAAAGGTGCCGCGGTGCTCCCTGTTGAGACGGAAGACCGATCACGCAATGCCGCCCTGCGCTTAGAAGCACCAGAGGGGAGTCCTGAACGGCATAGGGCGCACACTGTGGGCCATCCTGGAAGCTGGAGAATATCGCCCTGGTTTGCTGGCCCTGGTTCCGGCCTCTCCACCGGAGAGGTAGCGCCGGACCTGGACGCTGCTGACGGGAGGCGATACAGAGGTAACACTGCGCTGCTGCCTATTTGCTGGACCCCTGCATAGCGCTGGGCCTACGCTCCTGACTGGATCACTCCTGCACCTCTGGGAGACCTGAGGCGACTACCCAGAGTCCCTACATATTGAAATTGGCCGGCCCGTGCACGGGGGACTTCTCAGCTGTCATCTAGACGGAGGCGCGGTTGCGCTTCCTGTGGAGGCCCGCGAGGACTAGAGACCTGACGATACTGCGCCCATTGGAGTGCGCTCAAATATACCTTGGCTTGGGAGATCGGGACTCACGAAACTACCGCAGCAGCTTACTACTTCCTTCAACAGATTGCATGATGGGAAGGGTGTCCAGAAAAAAGGGGTTTGAGGTCCTGCGGTTGGACGAACTGGAGCAACACACTGACGAAGATGAGAGCGCGTCTGGGGGGCGAGTGGGGAGACCAACTGGGGACCCTACCCTGACCGACATCATGCAGGCCATCACCTCATCGCGAGAGGCCCTGGAGACGAAGATGGATGCCATAGGGATGGATCTCACCCTGTTGAAAGACGAGCACCGAAAACTTAAAGAGAGAGTGGTGACCAATGAGACCACCATGAAGGACATTCCGGACACAGTCGCCACCCTGCAAGATGCCCTGAAAGTAGTGGAAACCAGGATCAAAGTACTGGAGGTGAGAGCTGAGGACAGTGAGGGGCGTTCGCGAAGAAATAATCTGCACGTAGTAGGGGTGCCGGAACGAGAAGAGGGGGCTGATGCGGTCCAGTACTTGGAAACTTGCCTGAAAACAGAGGTGGCCCCGGAGGGTCTCTCCCCCTTCTATGCCCTAGAACGTGCCCACAGGGTCCTGGCTAGACCACCTAAACCTGGAGCCCCACCCCGCCCACTGGTGGTGCGATTACTACACTATCAGGATCGAGATTTTCTCTTACAGCGGGCCCGCGAGAAGCAGAACCTACAGATTGGGAACAGCAGGGTGATGATCTTCCCGGACCACACTAGGGAGGTGCAGCGGCAGAGATCTTCCTTTTTGGCTGTTAAGCGGGAGTTGCGCCGGCTTCCTCTCCCCTATGCCATGTTGTTCCCAGCTCATCTTAGGGTAAATGCAGATGCATAAACACACTTTTTTCTTACCCCGCGTGACGCTTGGGACTGGCTAGAAGCTCGACGCGGCAACGGAACACGCTCTCCGCATTTGCACTCACCCCGAAGGGGGTCGACCTCCTCTTCGCCGCCTCAGAGGGCCCCCTCACCTGCTGGCCGGCGCCAAGAACGAGATAGAGCGGTACAAGCAGTAGCGGACATTAGCCATGGGGATGCCAGCCCGACAGATCTGAGAGCTCGAGATCGAGCAGTGTACATGGGCTATCTGATACTGAACTTCCGGACGTTACCCCACAGACAGCAGATGGAATGTTTGGCTGATCGGACCTCAGGTTGTATGAGCAGAGGATGGCTGGTTGGCTAATGCTGGCTCTTGGCCCCAGAGACCCAGTTCGTGCACTGCGGGAGGGCACGCTTATATTATGGGGGCTTACTGAGGATTCTATGCATGGGGAGGTGGGCCTGGGGGTGGTTCTGGGTCCATTGATAGCGGAGCACGCACTGCCACTTCTATGATTTCTTGTTTGAATGCCTTCGTTTGGATGGGGACCTGTTTTCGTGAGCCTGTCCTGGGGAGTGGGAGTTGGGGTGTTCTTATTGTTGGGGAAAATTGGATCGGGGTCGGGCATGTCGCTATAAGAGAATTACACCGACAGGGACTGGAGATTGTACCATGGGTTCCTCCGTAGGCATCAAATGTATGACCTGGAATGTCAGGGGATGCACACTATGAGCCGACGACACAAAATACATGCTTATCTGATAAGAAGAGGAGTGCAAATTGCATTACTACAAGAAACCCACCTAGCGCATAAAGAAGGAGCAGCGCTACAGCGCCGCTGGAGGGGGCAGGTGTTCCACACTACGTACTCAGCCTTTGCGAGGGGGACCCTAATATGGGTGAGGGCAGGGGTCCCCTTTCAATGTGCCCGACAGATAATAGATCCTGAGGGTAGGTTTGTGGTGGTGTCGGGGCGCCTTGATGGCCGAGATATCACTATATGGAGTATATACGCCCCTAATGTTGATCAGCCTGCATTCTTCGCTCAGCTCTCACAGACATTGGCGCAGGCTTTGACTGGATCCGTGCTCTTGGGGGGAGATTTCAATAGCATTACTGACATTAACTTAGACCGCTCCCATCCACCACTCCCCGACGCTCCTACACACAGGGTAGCAGAAGCCCGACGAGACTGGCAACGACATTGGGGGTTGACAGACACTTGGAGAGTCCATCACCCAGGGGAGAGGGACTACTCTTATTTTTCGGCTCTACATGAGCTGCATGTTCGATTGGACTCCATTCTCTGCTCCCCGGATGTACATGTGGGGGTCAACCTGAGCGAGTACTTAGCCAGGACGATATCTGACCACAATCCCCTCCTGGTATCTCTGAACTGGGTACGAATTAGGCCCACAATCCCTAGCTGGCGTCTCCGTCTAGAGGTATTAGAAGATCAGGTGTTTGGAACCACAATAGTCACTGCTATAGAGGAATACTTCCAGAACAATGCTAACACGGCCACCAGCCCTCACGTCGAATGGGATGCTTTCAAAGTGGTTATCAGAGGTCGCTGTATTGGCGAAGCAGTGGGTGTACGTAAGACCCTTTTAAAAGATATACAGAAAGAGGAACAACAACTCCGAGATGTGGAAAGGGATAGACCAGGAAAGGAGGACAGACAAGCAGATCTTCTGAGAGCCAGAGAAGAACTGGCGGGCCAAGTAGAAAGGTTGAGATGCTTTGATTACAGGGCATATGCGGCTCGGGCCCATGCGGAGAGGGGCAAGTCTGGGGCGTTACTGGCTTGGCTGGCCAATCCAGCGCGTAGAGGGACACTGATCTTAGAACTACGGGGGAGGGATGGAGTAACCCATTATGGACAACAAGCTATTAATGCACAGTTTCTGGAATACTATACTGCCCTGTACCAGAGCCAGCTGGACCCAATGGTGTTGGAGGGGGAGGGATTCTTGGATATAGAACTTCCCCAAATTGAAGCAGACGCAGCGGAGTCCTTAGGTCGGGATATAGAACTAGGTAAGATTAGGGGGGCCATAAAATACATGGCCAGAAACAAAACCCCTGGCACGGATGGGCTCCTGATCGAGTTCTATTCCACGTATGTAGATGCCTTGGCTCCCCGCTTGCTGGCCCTCTACAACAGGTCGAAGTGGGACGGCTGCTTGTCAGTATCAACAAGGGAAGCGATAATCATACCACTCCTAAAACCGGATAAACCAGCGTGGGATCGCACTGCTTACCGTCCTCTCGCTATGCTGAACCTAGATTACAAGATATTAAGCTGCATCTTAGCTAGCCGTCTGATGATTCACATGACGACGCTTGTGCACGTGGACCAAGCGGGTTTTATCCCATCCCGGAACACGGCCATGAATATACGCCGACTGCTCCGGCTGTTGGACGGTCCCACTCGTGACAGGGATGAGGCGTGCATCCTGTCAATTGACATCGAGAAGGCCTTCGACAGCCTCGAATGGCCATATCTTTTTAGAGTTCTGCGAGTTTTTGGGCTGGGTGAGGGATTTGTGACCTGGACGGCAATATTGTATAAGGACTCCACTGCCAGGGTGCGCACGGGGGCGTGATTTCTGAGGCCTGCGCTGTGGGTAGGAGCATGAGACAAGGATGTCCGCTGTCTCCCCTCCTGTTCGCACTGGCGGTGGAACCGCTGGCTGTTCATGCGCGATCGGGGCGGTACTACCGAGGCCTAGACGGGATGGGTCAATCCCAATTTATTGCTTTATACGCGGATGATCTACTAATGTTCCTCGCCAACTCTGCAGACGATTTACGGGGTGCTAGGGAACTGCTGGCCAAACTGGGACGAGTGGCGGGCCTCAAGGTCAACTGGAATAAGACGTGCCTTTTTCCTGTTCGAAGTGGTAGAGGTGACCCACCGGATGGGTTAGATGTGACAAGGGAAAGTAGATGCCTGACTTACCTGGGAGTACGTATTTATCACGCAACCTCCGACTTACTGGAAGGTAATGTCGGACGAGCGTTACGAACCACCAGGAGTAACTTTGAATTTTGGGGGACTCTCCCGCTATCAGTGGCAGGACGGGTAGCGCTGCTAAAGATGGTTACTCTACAACGACTACTTTATTATTTTGGCTCCCTACCGCTATGGATACCGCGAAAATTCTTTACCCAACTTAATACCATGACTACGGGATTTTTATGGGGCTCTGGGAGGCGCAGGGTAGCGCTCACCACCATGTTGAGACCTAGGCGGGAGGGGGGATTTGCAGTGCCCGACTTCGAGGCCTATTACCATGCTGCTCAACTACAGTGGTTCACAAAATGGATGGCGGGGAGACTTCGTAATGGGGAGGTCCATGGGGGCATGGACCCGGACCTAAGACAGCTTTCTCGAGTGCTACTCCGGCTCCCTTTGCGCGAAAGAGAGGCTCCGAGAGATCTGTGGGTGATGCGTCAATGTTGGAACCGGGTTAGTAAAAGAGCCAAACAGGGACCCCCATTTGCACACGAGATTCCGTTGCTGGTTTGCGAGGTATTGCCACATGGGGGAGACTGGCAGGGACTACGGGACTGGGAAGAGGTGGGGATCTCCACTATCGGGGACCTCTATGAGGACAATACCCTACTACCCTTTAATGATCTGTTAGAGAGATACGAACTCCCTAGGCGGGACTTCCTCTTACATGCCGCACTGACGGCAGCCATCCGTAAGCATTGGAAGAAGGGAATGGCGGAACCACCGACTTCTTTACCATGCCAGTATGTGGTATTAGCGGCCGGGACGATCAAGGCGGTCACCTGCCTATACAGGCGACTCACCCAGGAGATCAGGCGCCCCTTGGAGAGCCTACGTGTCAAATGGGAAACAGACCTTGGGATACCCATAGAGGAGAAACCGTGGGAAGCGCTGGTAGAAAGAGCATGGAAGTGCTCCAGAAATGCGCGATTCCAGCTAATCCAATTCTATATCCTCCACAGAGCATATCTCACCCCGCACAAAATTAATGAATATTTTGGGACCCAAACTGCCTGTCCGCGGTGTAGGTTGGAAAATGCCGAATTTTTGCATATGTTCTAGGAGTGTCCATTATTGGAGGGGTTCTGGAGAGCAGTATCGACTAAACTAGGAGAAATAACGGATAGAGACAGCACACTGACACCGGGATATTGCTTATTACACTGGTTCCCTCATACTGCCCGCAATAAAGTTACCAGCAAATTCATTGACCTGGGCTTAGTCCTGGCTAAGCGAGAAATTACCAGTCACTGGAAGGCGACCAATGCACCTAACATCTCAAGATGACTGTGAGAATTTACAAAATGGGCTGACTGCGAAGGGATTTTTAGATTACAGATGGTCCAGAGAACAAGTAATGAAAAAATGCTAGACACGGCAATAGCATGGGTGGCGTTAGTGGACTTACTCAAGCACCCGACTGATGATACCGACCCACCCCTTGAGTGAGGAGAATTGTATGTGGGGATTGAAACATTGCCTTATCTGAGCAAGTAACTTGGGGGTTTGCACGCATGCACTATATAGTGGCTCCCCTTATGTGGATACCTTCCTACTTGAATTATGGAGCCAGATGCCCTACATGACTAGATACTATGCTCCACTGAGTGTTCAATGACGGAGCGACATGCCTGAAAGGGGGAGGAGGGGTGGGCAGGGGCTGAGGGGGGGGGGGAGAGTTTCATTATTCTATTGGTTGTTGGGATAGTTATGAGTGAGGTTTGGGACGGACACTTGAGATGCTAATTCCCCGGCATAGGGATATAGAGCTTAGCTCTCCTGGGGATTCTGATAGGATTGATGAATACAGTTGCCCTTTGAGACGATGACCGCGTATGGCGAGAAGCCGTGAATAGCAATGCATGACTACAATATGACTGTCGATATCTGCTATCAGTAACATGATGGAAACTCTTATATCCCTTTGTATTGATCCTACTTGATTTGACGTAACTAAATAAAATTTGTTTACAAAAAAAAAAAAAAACTTCGAGTTTGAGTAAGAATGTAAGTGAACACAGGCACAGTGAATGAGTAGAAGTGTTTAATTGTAATGCATTTAGGGTGACAGGCCGTAGATCCTTTGCATAATAGCTTCCACTCAACATTCCAAACAAAAGCTGGCATACAAATTGACCTTTTATACAATTGTGCATATTTTGTACGACTATGCTTATCACTCTGGTACTGTTTCTCATACTATACAAGTTTATAATTCCTTCTTGTTGTATGTAAGTTCTTCTTTGTGACTGTTCCTTAACCTGTGCATTTTTGCTTGCATCACTATGCTACTATCACTAAAATTGTGATAGTCGGGTATTGTCACTGGGCGTCATAATTTAATGTCTGTCAGGGGCCCGTAGAGGTTCTCGCTGCTCAAATGGGAGTACTTTCTGATATTTACATGTTTTTCATGTCTTCATTGCTTAATTTTGCGCGTGAGAAAGTGTCCCTCATTGTCATTGAATTGTCACTCATAATTACACTAAAATTATGAAAATGTCACACATAGCAATCTGAAACCTTGCCAGCTATGTACTTGAACTAAAGTAAGTAGATATACAAACATGTATGCCCTCCACAGCTCACGATGAAAGTGGCACAAAGGCATACATGATTTTTCTCAGACACACAAATATATGCTCACATACCACAGACATATTAGCGCACATAAACTTGAATAACATTTCAATAAAGATTTTACTGTAAATCACTTTTTATTCGTGCTTCCTAAAAGAACTCTGCATCCAGGAACGTTTAGCCAGCGGTTGGAGATGGCCCAGAAAAGAATTGTAATATGAGCTAATTTCAGCACCGTGAATTATTTCCTCTCCTGTCTCCAAGACGTAAGGGATTCAATGGCTGTTAAGAATCACATCTGCAATGCGTGCATTTCTATCAGCAGCTCTGCTCGGCGCGCTGCTTCTTCTGCCTGCTGCTGCTGGAGCCGAGGTTCTTCTCTCCTGGGGTGGGCGGGGCTGCTGGGGGCTCGTCCGAGATGTCCAATAGGCAGGACATCCGGAGTCTGCCGAAGAGAAGGGGATACACGATCCCGAGGGGATACCAGATATTATACAACACCGGCGCACTCCACTCACTCACTGAAGCGGTCACCCCTGTTATATTTATTTCCAGGTGTAAGGCTTCCGTTTATAAAATAAAATGACTGCAATTCTAAAACTAGCCAGAAGATGAAGAAAGAGTCAAGATGGCCTGAAACAGCTTAGCTCTGACTTCGTACAAGTTGTAATTACACGACTCTATAAACCAACAATATCTAGCCATCCCCAATAAAGGCATGCAATTATACTTGCGCTTCACAAGGGTTACTTTATTCTTTCTCGCCACCTTTTCAGTTGCCAGTTATTGTGTGGAGCATTCACACTAATTTAATTTCACAGGTAATGGTGCGCAAGATATGCCATCAGAAGTCTCGTATCAGAGAAGCAGCAATGGCACCGAAATTTGTCACTGAGGCCTTCAATCTGAACGGAGAGTATTTTGTAACCGCAACACATGCACTCAATAAACATCCTGGCATGTTCGCTGAAGATTATGATGAGCTGCCTGTTACCATGTTCCAAACGGGGTGCAATTGGACTAAAATAACATACATTTGCAAAGAAATGTTATTGTAGGAAGGATAATTCCTGTCAAAGTATCCCGCCATGTACCACCGAAAAAGAAGCCTTTTACATTAATGTATGTATTCCCCGCTGCACCCATCCCTACAAGAGCCTGCTCTCCGTCTGTGGCAGCAGATCGTGTGTGAAAGTTAGAGTGCACCCATGGAAAGCTTCTTAGTGTCAGATCTGCGAGCCTCAGCAGTCCAGTCTCAAGACACACAGTTCTGGTGTGCAATGTCACCTGTGCAGACCACTTGAAGCACCTTTTATTATCTCCCATGCATCCAGGATGAAACTGCTTTGTAATCAGTTACTAGTTTTATTTGATGTTTACCAAAATAGATATGGCGTCGGGAACAACTTGTTTACAGTACCCTTATAATGAAACCTATGGACTCACCCATGTGCAAATGTCTCTTAGAGCATTTCCCTCCACGTTGCCCAGCAATCCACAATGGCTGTCTTCTTTACTCGTTCCAATATGGGTTGGCATTCTAGTCTTTGCTGGATGTGAGTGAGGCTTCCACATGCGGGCTGCGGCCAGAGAAGAACCTGTCCTCCCCCATGCTCAGCCAGCAGCAGCCACATGCTCGAGTGGACAGAGATGGACCTCGTCATCTCTCGTAAACCACCAAGATAAGTTAAGGGTATAATTTTAACTAATAATAACCAGCTGTCAAGGCGGAATTGTATGAGGCGGAAGGGGGGCAGAAGTGTGAATTGGGTAAACAAACATGAAGGCAACCCACAGTGTTAGCACAGCAGGAGACCAAAAAGATCTTTTCCAGGTGTGTGTGGGGTCGCGGCAATACTCCGCCTGCTCTCGGAACTCTGTGGAATTTCATGGAGTTTCTAAGTCACTCCACAGAATTCCATGGACTGAAACTCTGTGAACTCCGCCCACCCTTAATTATTATGGCACATGCTGTCTCCCATTGGCAAGATGAAATAAAGCACCATCAAGGAAAAGCAAGTAAAAATTGGCAATAGAATATAAAATTGGCTAGCATTCGCACCAAGAATTTTCAATTCTATTAAGGACACGGCGGCGAGGATTATGCTTCTCTTTCTATTTATTGCCACTCACAGCAGCCAATGAAAAACTTTGTATTTTTTAAACAAACTACATTTCCCATGATGCTCATGGTATACATCACATCCTGTAGTGCCCCATAAGAGCCACCACTACCGGAACTTGTCCTCTTTCTTTGCTTCGAACAATAAAAGTCCAACATAATAACTTAAGTCCAACACAATCCTCCAACGTGGAAGAAAAAAGCCAGTCCAGCTGGGAAGTACGTGTTCTTAACCAGGATTACACTTAATCCGTCTTCTTGTCAGATCCTGAAAAAAATGAGAGACAAAAACAACCCGTAATCTCTGCATAACCAGAATATATACATAACGAGTGGGTAACAATTACAATACTGTAATGTAGTCGGGTGGGATAATCCTCGCCTCCGTGTCCTTAATAGAATTGAAAATTCTTGGCGCGAATGCTAGCCAATTTTATATTCTATTACAGGACCGGAGGCTTCGTATTATGCTAGTTTAACGCTGATTAAATACCACAGAAGATATATCACCCACCGGTTTATAATAAAACTGTTTAAATGTTGACTCAGAGGACCAATCTGCAGAATGCATGATATCTTGAACAGTAGAACCCAACATGAACGTCTTAGAGGCCATGGCGCCCCGGACAGAATGCGCCCTAAACACTTGATTATTAATACCTGCCTCCTGCATAACAGATTTTAACCATCTGGCTATTGTAGCTGCCGTGACAGGTTTGTAAGGCTTCTGTAAAGCAATTAATAATTGAGCCACACCATCAGGCCGAAGGGGCCTGGTACATTCTTCGTAAGCTTTAAGGCAGTGAACAACACAGAGTTTTTGATTGCTAGGAAAAGCATGATATTCCACATTACGTGACATAGTTTTTGTCCTAGAAGTGATGTTGAAAGAAACTCCCTCAGGAGTAAATACTCTACCTGTAAGATCTAGCGCTTTGATATCTGATGATCGTCTACACGCGGCTAGACATAACAGCATGGCCAATTTGGACGAGAGTTGTTTCCTGGACAGCATATCGTTGCTGGGCCATTTATTAAACAGGGAAAGAACGATGGAAACATCCCACAATGAAGAATACTTTGGCTTAGGCGGATTAGCTACCCTAATACCTTTCAAGAGTTTGCAAATTAACGGGTGCATCCCTACTGGTTTACCCTCCAGTTGAGAATGACCTGCCGATATGGCGGAACGGAAATTGTTGATGGAACGATAAGCTAAACCCTCTGAAGCTTTCTTGGACAAAAAATTTACAACATAGGATAAGTCTGCCACCACGGGATCCACGTGTTGTTCCACGCACCAACGAACCCAGCATTTCCAGGCTGAAGAATACCGTTTCCTGGTGGAGGGGGCCCAAGCTTGGTTGATAAAGTCCGAAGCTTGTTCCGAAAATCCTGGCAAGTGCCAACGTTGCCGGAAAGTCTCCAGGCCATCAGGGACAACTGCCCCGCTATTACCATCGGATGCATTTCTCCGTGAGGGCCCTGGAGCATCGCTGAGGACCAGGGAATCCTCCTGGGAAAGTCGCAACTCGCCTCCAATAGTATTGGGAACCAAGGTTGCGACTTCCACAGGGGAGTGACCAGAATCAACTCTGCCTGCTGGCGTATTACCTGTGTGCACACTCGGGGAATCAGAATGAAGGGGGGAAAGGCATAATTCAGGTCCCGCGTCCAATCCTGGGAAAAAGCATCCGTCGCCAGAGCCAACGGATCCGGCCTCCAGCTGAAAAACTTGGTCATTTGACGATTCAGTCTGGAGGCAAACAGATCTATCTCGCAATGTCCCCATATTGCCTGTAAGCATTGAACTATCCGAGGTTGCAGTTGCCAGTCGCTGTAGTCCCTGAGGTGTCGGGAGTTCCAGTCTGCCACTACATTGGATTTGCCCGGAATGTATTCGGCTATGATCGAGATCTGATGATTTAGGCAGTAATGCCAAAAATCTTTCGCTATCTCCACTAACATGGGAGACCTCGTGCCTCCTAACTTGTTGATATACTGAACCGCTGAAATGTTGTCCATCCGCAAAAGGATGCAACACGACACCTGTTTGGGTGACAGAGTCCGAATCGCGAATGACCCTGCCAGGAGCTCTAGACAATTGATGTGAAGGTCCAGCTCGCCTAAGGACCAGCGCCCTCCTGTGGAAATATTTCCGCAGCGTGCTCCCCAGCCCCACCGGCTGGCGTCGGACTCTATGATGACCTCTGGCAGAGAGCCGAAAATGGCCCTGCCATTCCAAGCTTGTACGTGCGCAAGCCACCACTGGATCTCCTCCCGAACCTCCTGGGTAAGGGGAAGCAGGTCTGTGTAAGAGAGACCCTTTTGTAGATGCTGAATCTTGAGTCTCTGAAGGGCCCGATAGTGTAAGGGGCCCAGAAAAATCGCTTGAATGGAGGACGCCAGGAGGCCCACAACCCTGGCTAGTACCCTGAGAGAGACCATCTGTTTGGCTAGCAGGGAGCATAGCTCCTTTTTGATGTCTTGAAGCTTGGAGCGAGGAAGACTCAACTGAGCCGTTTGGGAATTTATAACGAAACCCAGAAAATCTATCGTTTGGGTAGGACACAGCACTGACTTTGGTTCGTTGATGACGAAACCCAGGTTTTGTAAGGTAACAATGGTCATGCGTAATTGCTGCACTGCTAGAGTTGGAGATTGGGCCATGATAAGAATGTCGTCTAGATACACTATCATGCGAACTCCCTGTTCCCTGAGATAAGCTATCACAGGCTTCAGCACCTTGGTGAAGCACCAAGGAGCTGAGGAAAGTCCGAAAGGTAGGACCAAATATTCGGACCATCGACCCTGCCATTGAAATTGCAGGAATCGGCGATGGGGAGGGAAGATGGGAATGGACAAGTAAGCGTCCTTCAGGTCCAGGCGGACCAACCAATCTCCTTGCTTGAGGAGATCCGCTAAAAGATGGATGCCCTCCTTCTTGAAGTGTTTGTAGGTGAGATAATGATTGAAATCCTTTAAATTGAGTACCAACCTGTAACCTCCGCCTTTCTTCTGTACCAGAAAAATATTGCTGCAGAAGCCGTGAGGGCCCTCGTTGCAATACGCTATCGCGCGCTTCTGCAGCAATTCTTCGAGCTCGGAATCTATGAAATCGCACTCTATTTGGGAAAAGAAAGCTGTCTGGGTTGCCTGACTTGAGAGGGAGTCTGAAAGAAATCGAGGTGAAAACCCTGAATTGTCTGCAATATCCAAACATCCTGCGATATTTGAAACCAATTGTGATAAAAGTATTGAGTACGTCCCACCAGCGGTAGCATGAAAATGTCTGGAGCACTCACCTGAGGATTCATTGTTTTGGAAGCCTCCCCGGTATGATCCTCTGTTAAAACGCCTCCTGTCGAAGCGTTGCCTTGTGGGGTAAAAGGTTCCGCCCCGGGTGGAGTCCCACTCTCCTCTGCCTCGACCGAAGTCTCCTCTCTGAGGACCTTGGGAGAATTGTCGGCCAAACGAGCGTCCTCGGCCTCGTCCGGCCCTGTTGAAAACACCAGTCTGAAAAACTCTTTTAATTCCTGACTGCGCTTTATCTAGAGTAGTAAAAGTGCCCACATATTTGGCTACGTCTTTTACGAAACGGTCCCCGAACAGGTTCCCGTCCGCCAGAGGACCTGGTTCAGCCGCGGCTAGCTCCGTGAGATTGGAGTCCATGCGCATGAGGATAGATTTGCGCCTCTCCGTGGAGATAGCGCAATTGGCATTGCCCAAAAGACAGATAGCTCGTTGTGTCCAGCCTGCCAGGACATGGGGGTCTGCTGCATTCCTCGATTCCTGCGCCTCTAAAGCCATCTCCAGAATTTTTGCCAGAGGGCCAACAACGTCTAAAAGCTTGTCTTGGCATCCGCGCCAAGCACGGTCGATGCCCTTTTTGGGGTCTTTTGCGAACTTTTTTAGGAAGGTCAAAAGGCTGGCATCTATATCCGGGGTTTCAGCCACTTTGTCTGAGATGTCTGGACGAGGGCATTCTGACCGGAGTCTGTTACGTACCTCCTTGTCAAAACTTTTGCGGAGATTGTCGTGCAAGTATGCTGCAACCTGTGGAGCAGGCAACCAATCCGACGACCTGGGGTGTATGATCTCTGATGGGTTAAACGTAAAGGGGGTGGAAATAGCCGGTAAGTCCACATTTTTTGATTTCTTTGATCTTTTCTTAGGGGGCGACTCGTTTGGGGTGTCAGTACCCGTGGTATCAGTATCGGTGTCAGTGTCCGGGTCCTTGGATTTTCCGAGAATAGGTTGGGGAAGCGACGAATAGGAGGCAGAATGAGGCCAGGATTTAGATTGAGGATCGCCGCTGGGGGCGTTTACTGGTGCAGTGAAACCATGACGTTTCGCAAACCTTTCCAACTGTTTAGTTATTGGTTTCAGTGCAGAAGCTAGCGCTTGTTGCACAGTTCCCGGAACTGCCTTTTCCAGGGCCTTGTTGACTGACTCTTGGACTGAGGCGTCCAGGGCTTCAACAATGTTTTCCTCTAAGGAAGGATTTTGCACTTCCTCTTGATAAAGGGTATCATCCTCTTCATATTGGACCCACTCCTCCATTGTGGGATCAAATCTGTGATTAAGTGTTTATACAGCAAAATATATATATATATATATATATATATATATATATATATATATATATATATCCTAGAGGAGTAAGGGGGAGCCAACCCCAGCACACGTGAATGTAAAAAGAGGTACCTAGCTCCTCAGCAAAGCTGTAATAATAGTTGTTGCAGCCCACAGGCGTAATTGGAGCCAACAGAGCAGGTTAGTATGTAGGAGGTGTGCTCCCTCCAGGCCCAGATCGTTCTTTCAGCCTGCCAGGCGTATAGAGCTGCTCAAGGGAATAATGCGACCAAACAGAAAGAAAAACGATCGTAAATGATGGAAAAAACGGGCAGTAGCGACGTGCGTAGCCCAATCCTACCAAAAATAGCCCAATTGGGCTACGCACGTCGAAACCAGCAACAAAGGGGAAAAAAGGCTCCTGGCGCACTCGGCCGATGAGGGAGGCCTCCGCGCCCAGATACAAGACATGCATTCACCGCCGAAGACGGTGCGGTACCGGGAACAGGAGAAGGTGAGCAGCGCTCACAAGCGTATCGTCCCGCGAGCGGGAAATTCAAAGGATGCTTTTCAGTGAATGGAGGTCCGGCGGCAGACGCGCGCACCTCCCGATGGCAGCGGGGGTGCCGCGGTCGCCGGGAAATGGAGCGCGGAGCTCGCGTGCAAGACTGCACAATAATAGCAGGGATACAATCCCAAACCCAGCGCTAACAAAGCGCGCACAATAAAACAAGCGGCATTAGGCCAATAACAAAATTGCTTAATAACACTGATGTCCAACTTAACTGTCTGCGTGAGCAGCAAAGTAAGAGGACGAGTTCCGGTAGTGGTGGCTCTTATGGGGCACTACAGGATGTGATGTATACCATGAGCATCTTGGGAAATGTAGTTTGTTTAAAAAATACAAAGTTTTTCATTGGCTGCTGTGAGTGGCAATAAATAGAAAGAGAAGCATAATACGAAGCCTCCGGTCCTGTAATAGAATTGTGAATCATCGAAAAACTAACCAAAGTTATACCTCCATATACATTCTGCTCACCAAACCGAAAAATCCGAAAAGTGCAGCATTCTCCATTCCTTTAGCCTTTGATATCTTAGCTCGCCATCTGTTTGGTTGCAACTGGCACTAGGAGTAATCAAGAGACACACAATAATAGGGTAGATAGTCCACAGTAGTAAGATAATACTGAGCCCATTGTTTTTAATAAAAGCAGGACTCTCCTTCATGAACTGGCTAGAAGACTCTGCAATTTTATTACAATACGAAGGCTCATATTATGCATGATCAAAGCATATTAGCAACCACAATTGCTGCATGCTCAACAGACTTACAGCAAAATGTAAAAAAAAATAACTCTCCAGACCAATTTATGGACCTCAAAATATCTTCCAGTTGAACCCTGAACTGAATGCTATTGAGGCCATAGCTCTTCTGGCTGAATGACCCTCAAAATGACCTGTATTTAGTCCTGCCAAAGCTATCACCCCTTTCACACATCTACTTAACTAAAAGGGAGCAAATGGCTTATGCAAAGCTATTAGCAACTGCTGCTTTTTGAGGCACCTCACCACACACAATTTTGGATGCAAGAGAAAATTTGGAAACTCCACATAAGTGGAGATGTTCTTGGTATGCCTTGTAATATTAAAATGAATACCAACAGGAAAAAAATGCATAGCAGAAATATCCAAGGTTCTGAGAACTGATACCCTCCTAAAGGATGTAAGGCACAACAGTGTCACCAACATAGAGGACAGTGTTTTAAAAGATAACATTCATTGTCATCCCATGATACAAACAAGGTTACAACTAGATTAACATCCCACATAATGGAGTATCTAGGCTTGGGGGGATTCATGTACCTTATTCACTTCAGTAATCTGCACACCAACTGGTGTTTCCCAATTGATTGATTTCCAGTCAACCTTGAGTCCCCTGCCTCATACATCAGCCACTCCATACTTCCCATGCTGAACTGTAGACCTTAACTATACCTCGAGCCCAAGAGACCTGATATATACGGAAGCCATTTTAGAAAGTCCTGGCACCTCTGTGAATGCCCTCAATGATTCCACTCCACTAAACTCTGTTTGCCCTGTAGAATAAGACTGCAATTCTGGCCATAAGGATTTTTCAGCCTCTATGGAAAAACTGGCAGTTAGTCTGTATAATTCACTGATAGCTCTAGGAGAGTGAGGTACCAAGGCTGGCTTCTCCACAGTGGTGGCGTCATCACTACCTTCACTGACTGTCTGCATATCTGGGACAGACACCTGGAGATCATGGCTAATGGCAGAAAAGGAGAGAGATTTCCCCTGGACCAATCCAGAAGAAAAGTGTCTGTTGCCAAAGCCCCTGAATCTGGCTTCGGGTGGAAACATTTCTTCATTCGAACATCCGCCAAACCTTGTCCGGTGTTCTGAAAACCTTCCAATCTAAACTTCTCTCACTTCTGTCACAGAGGCTCCTTGAATACCAGTCTCCTGCAATTTTGGATAGTCACAGAATATACTCAGCTGCTAATAAAATCCCATGCTGGAGAAAAACGTGCACAGAGCCTTGGCTAACCTCCCCAGCGGTTTTGAACTTGTTTCCCCAAACTTGTTGATATAACTGACCGCAGTCACTTTGTCCATGCAAAGAAGAACTGCACACTTTACAATGTCTTTTAGCAGGCTCTAGACTGAAAAGGAGCCTTCAAGAAGCTCTAAACAATTTATGTACACTGAGGACATCTTCCTGGACCATCTTTCACCCTTTGATAAGATGCCACACTTGGCCCCTATCCCAAGAGACTTGCAACTGATTCTAATTCTAGATCTGGCTATGTAGGGAAGATAGCCCAACTGCTCCAGGCACCTAAATGGCTTAACCACCAGTGCACTTCTTCTTTTGCTTAGAAATCTAAAGGAACCATCTGAGAATAAGTCAGACTTTTTTATAAACGTCTGATCTTTCATCTCCGAAGCGCCCTGAAATAAAGGGGTCCTGTAAAAGTTGCCTGTATGTATGATGAAAGTAGACCCACCAACCTTGCTTGGTGTATGAGAGATATCTGATATTGTGTTACCATATTTCTCAACTCCTTCCTGATCACCTTTAGTTTTGAATCCAGTAGCATCAACACTCTATTGTACGAACCCACAAGGACCCCCAAAAATTCATTATTTTTGATGATATCAGATCTGACTTCTACATGTTTAATATGAACCCTAACCTCTGAAATAGATCTCATGGACCTTATTCACAAAGGTAAACTTAAATTTGTACTGTAAGTTTACTATGTTTTCGCTATTCACAAACTCCGGGTGTAGTTTTATGTGTAGTACCTTTATCTCTGCAGAGAACCCCACACATAAAAAGTTAGGACAGTCTCTGCAGTAATAAATATACTACACGTAAAACTACACTTGAAGTTTGTGAATAGCAAAACTAATAGTAAACTTACACCATTAGTGTAATTTTACCTTTGTGAATAAGGCCCCCTGTTTCCTGAACCTAACCTAAAAGGAACGCCATCCCCTGACCTGGAAAAATCATGTCCTCCAGCTAGACCACCATCCTCAACCCTTGTGAACTGAGACCTGCTGACACCTGCTTTAACAGCTTAGTAAAACACCAAGGAGCAGAGGAGAGACTGAGAGGAAAGGCTCTGAATCTGTACATCTGACTTTGCCAAAGAAACTGAAGATGTTTCCTGTGTTTGTGAAAAATGGGTATTAATAAAGGTGCCTCTATTAAGTCCAGATGCATCATCCAATCTACTGGGAGAAGAATGTCTCTTAAACAGATCACCATTTCCATCTTGAAATGGTGGTAAAGTACTAAACTGATTGAGATCCCTTAAGTTTATCACCAGCCTGAATGTCTTGTTTTTCTTTTATACTAAAAAGATGTTACTGACAAACCCCTGGGATATCTGTGGCATAGCTCTATTGCCTCCTTTGGCACCAAATGGTCTCATATTTTGACCACTGCTTATATTCACATTAGAATTATACCTGAGTGACCTTTAGACTGCTTCACCTTGCAGAATTGAACCACCTACAAATTAGTCATGTTCTTGAATATTATCTAGAACCACCATGTGCTTTCCCTGTAAACATGCACAATTTACAGGGAAAGAGAAGTGATTACTTATTTGATAAAATATGCAAGTAATGCAGACCTTCATGTTTATGGGAACCAGAATCAGGTATTTTTTGGTAATACATTTTCACAGAAATATGTAAAACATGCACCAGAATTACAGAGAAAGTGAAGTGATTACTTACTGGTTGAAATATACAAGTAATGAGAATTATCCAAATTAAACTATAGGTAAACCACATTATATGTATTTCTTTTTTTCGTACATAGTCATGAGATCAACTTGCCTTACACCCCTCACGTTACTTAATCAACATAAAAAACAGCCAAGAGAACATATATAAGGGCTGGCCAAATTTAGGAAAAAAAAATTGCATTGTCCTTACTTCGAAGCCAGCATACAATAACCTAGAAAAAAAAAACCTCTAGCTTTTAACTGGTAAAACAATACTAATAAAAATACAATAATTATAAAAAAATTCTTTATTTTGGAAATTTGTATATCACATAATTCCGATAAAAAAAATTGATGATGCACGGACGGTTTTAGATTTCCTAACTCTAAAGCTAGAACTATTTTAAAATTAGCCAGATATTGAAAATTTGAACTGAGTATGTGCTAAACCTTACCGGTTGTATAACATATATTTTCTCTATATAAATAAGATACAGTGTTTTTATTATGCTAAAATAAGTTATATATTACTGAACTTACCTTGTATAGACAAATCTGTAAGTAAGATGATTAATTTTAAGCAGAAAGTCATGCTCTTGCATCTGTTAAGTTCTTGGTCTTTTCTCCATTAAAGGCTTCAAAATAATTTCTACATTACTCAGTCTTGTCCCTGGGTTTCTTAACTTGCAGTCTACACTTACATTACACACATGTTTAGTTCCATGGTGTGGCGCCGGTGGGAAATGTTTGACTGGTAGAAGTCAGCAGTTTACTTTGCAATATATAAGATTTGTCTGCTTCATTGGCTGGAAATGCTTTCTTAATTAACTTTTTCATTTTGTTCATTTTATTTTGTATTTGATACTCAAATATGAATTTACCTTTGAAAAAATGCAAGACAAGAGGCGTTTCAAGTATTGTCTGATCACGATCTTGCCCTGGATGACGGATAGCTGCTTGAAATTAAATACCGATAAAACTGAGGTATTGTTTTTCAATCAATCTTCCCCTCTACGATCCGAACTCTGGTGGCCGTCGGAGATAAATCCTCCACCGATCCCAGTAGATTCAGTTAGGAATCTTGGGTTTAAATTTGATGTGAACCTCTCCGGCAAGGCCCGGATATGCCAAGTCTCCTCATCTTGCTTCTGGAAACTGAAAGCCTTGCGGAGATTTCTTCATCTCCTGCCTATGGATTGCAGGAAAACTGTGGTCCACGCACTAGTCACGTCTCAGCTTGACTATGCCAATAGCCTGTACTTGGGTCTTCCAGCCTATTTGATCAGAAGACTGCAAATTATTCAAAATGCTGCGGCCAGACTCATTAGAAATGTGCCATTCTGCCACCACATTTCCCCTCACCTGCGAAGCCTCTATTGTCTGCCTGTCAAATGGAGGATAGAGTTCAAGGCACTGTCCTTTGCTTATAGAGCCACCAGAGACAAAGGCCCAGGATACCTGAAACAGAGACTCCAGAAATACCACCAGACTAGGGCTTTGAGATCTAATCACCAGGAGTTACTCCGGATTCCTCGCTTCTCTAAAGCCAGGGTTGGCGGTCGAGCTTTCTCAGTGAGAACTGCGTCTCTCTGGAACTCTATGCCTGACGACCTTCGTAAGTCAGAGTCAGAACTAATGTTTAGGAAAGCTTTGAAAACCTGGCTTTTTGGCCTACCATAGTTCTCCCCCCCACGCTCTCTCTCTGCCGAAACATCTGCTAGTGCCGGGACACCTCCGTTGGAGGTAGCCATGTGCTGAATAAAGGTAATGTAATGTAATGTAATGTTTGGCAAAACAGGAACAGTTGATTTGTTTATTTAAATGCAGCGGGCGGGAGATCAGGCAACAGAGTCGGGGTCTGAAGACTGTCTCAAAGAACATTGATTTGGGCCGTCATTTTATACATTACTTGAAGAATCATAAACCAATTTATGCATTCCTTTGGCGCTGGAAAATTTGGGCCATAAATCAAGGTGTCTGATAAGAAGCGCAGGTGGGCCTCGACCTTGCGTGGACACAATGCAGGGCCAATGGATACGTGTCCAAATGTCTGTCATGGGGAGCACATGATCACTGTGTATAACGTGCATGCTGTGTTCTGATTGGCTGAGGGTTTCTAACTTAGTGTGGCATCTGACTTTATGGTGTTTTGGGAAAGCGCACTACTCTAGCCAAACATGTTTTATTGGTGCCAATCTCCTGGGACCTTTGTGGTGTTGCTGCCTATCTGTGGGATCAATCTGTGTTTTTCCTGTTTGCACATTTGTCTAAGGGTTACGTGTCCCCCACCTGTGATCTGTCATTCAGTTGCTTCAGGCCTAGGTTGCAGGGCCTGCCTAACCATGTCTTTCTGACTCAGGGTTGAGGGGGATGTCATATCGGGTAAGTTCAACAACGGAGATGCAAGATCGTTTTTATACATACATATATCGCGGTGTACATCGACATCGTATTTTCCAATATTAACTTTCCCCCTCTAGTTGAATTTTCAACTAAATCATTTACCCCATACTTCATGACAGTCACATTATTTGAGGTTCGATGTGTATCTGTTGTGTCTATTACTAATTCCCGAGTTACTTGCATACGACCAACTTAAGGACTGCATTTTTACAGCAGGAAACCCCCAATTGCTGGACACCACACTCAAACAGCACAACAATGAAAATTGGGACATTCTGGTCACCCAACAGGGAAACAAGGAAAATAAGTTGGAAAACCAGTCCTTTGCAGGAGCCCCTCCCTCCTTCTTCATGTCAGCTTGTAGATGTTGCAGTGCTTGGATGGCAAGAACTAGTGTCCTGTTATCCATCTCATTTCCATATCATTCTCAGGGATAACATTATAGCAGGATGCACCGATCTTGGCACACACCCCACCTTCCATCGAGGTCATCAAGTCCAACACACATCGATGTTGCATCACCTTTAGGCGGATGGCTCTCAGTTCTTCCTTGATAGCGTTTAGGGCGAGATCAGTGTCCCTGATCATTTTTAACATCTCCCACCTGGTTATTTGAAACCAGCGGGCATTCACTTTTGTTTGCATGTTGATCAAGGGTACGGACCCTCCTGCATGTACTTGAGTGCCAGAAAACAGTCAGAATTCTTCCGGAATGTCCTTGTAGTGAGCCCAGCCAAAGTAATCAGCAGTTCTTTTTTCTCAAGCCTGATGCAATAGAGTTGTTTTCTTCTTTAGAGGATGTTGGAGCAACTCGGACAGATCTTCTCCAGAGATGACCAGGTTCAGATGTGTATGGTTACGAGGGCGCAGAGGCCCCGCCATCCAGGGATGAGCTGGGTTTAGGCAAACACGCCGCACTGCTAGTAGGTATTCATCAACATGGAGGTGCCCGATTGCAGATCTGGTACATGCGGTATTGCTCCACAATTTTAACTGATACCAGGTGGGATAGTCCCCTTGCCTCTGTACCACAAAAAATACAGTGTAGGGGCCTGACTTAGAGTTTGGCCGTACACCACATTACGAGTCCATAATATCCTATGGAACTTGTAATAGGGCAGACAGGATATCCGCCACGTTTGTGACAGAGTAACTGATCCGCCAAACTCTAAATCAGGCCTTGCGTTTCTGTATAATTATGGGTTGCCCCCTCCCTTCTAGCCACGTGTACCTGTCTATCTCCGTGTCCCAGATTTCCTGACATTTATGCTGGCATTCAACTCTTCCCTTCTAGACTAATTTCTCCTTGCATCATCGTGGTGAATAGCCCTACACTGGAACTCCATGTCTGGGTACCACTTGTTGTTAAAGAATACTAACCCACACACACACACAGGGCCATCCTGGGCCCACAGACAGAGGCTGGAGCAGACATGTTCGTGCACTGGTAGGGTGATCTTGCTACCTCCAAGAACCACTGCTCTGGAAAATCTCGGGGCCAAACAGTATCCTCCCCTATGGTGCCTTGCTTGCATCCTGTCAAGCTTGGTTTGAATGTCACTAGGCTCAGTGAAAAGGTGGAACGCTGTGGGGTTGGTTTCATACTAGGTGATGTTTACCACTACTCTATGGGGTTCTACTCTACTGGGTTGTATAGTGGCCCTAATCCTACATAGGTACAGGTGGAGAAGACGTTTTGCTTTTTCGGGAGCTATTTCTTGTGTTAGGTAAAGTTTGTCTATGTCCACAGCTTGTGGTATCAGCGTGGAGAAATAGCATGACCTAGCCGACGTCTCGGTGCCCACGGCTGTCATGTATTGGTTCCATGTGTTGTGCAAGAGTGTGCTGTGTAGTGCGTGCAGAATACTAGGGTTTGGTTCAGTGTAAGTGAGGTGGGAGAGGTCCCTACACAAGCGCTATAGAAATGTCGAAATAGACTCTATATGACTTGGACAAATTTCTTGCTGTTAATCAATGTGGACACACCCATGCTAAGCAGTCGATATCCAAAGGTGCAATACTATGTAGCTTTTGAAACATTGCACGTCTTAGGATGATGTCCGAAAGGGTCGTCTTCAGCTTTCTGGCGTCCGGAGGTGTTTTTGTTTGGTACAGTGTAAAGAGTCTGTTTGTCAAAAAACTGTATGTTAAAAATAGTCTGTAGTCTTTTTGGCTTGAAACCTTGGGCCTCATTGGGACTTCAGAGGTTGTGCTGAAGAGGTGGAGGGCTGCAGTAAAGATGGTGTATGTAGGGTTTTATTGCAGATCTGTTGGATAAGAGCTGTGGGTTGTAGGTTAGCTTTTAGCACAACATGTATTATTATTCGGTCTTGGAAATTCCTGTGCCTGCTCTTTTTGGGGAACATTCAGTGCCTTAATTTTGCGAAACATTTTAGTGGAGTATAGGAAGGCCGCCCCAGTTTGGGAGTCATTTGTAGGAGACGGTGAACATTTAGTCATGGAGCACCTGGATTTTGCCTTTGTGGGTCATTTTGGTCCTCCTCCCTCTCCCTGATAGAGGTGGGTGTTTTAGCGGGGTGATCTTTGTGGGTGCGTGTATTATTCTTTTAACCTAACTAGCATTTTTATGGGCGTTGATGGCCCTCTAACGCCCTACTTTTCCTAACGTGTGTAGGCGTTTGTGTGCAGTTTCACCAATGAGGATGGTACCTTTTGTCCTACAGATGTGCGGAGTGCCGTGAAAGGAAGGGTGCATTTTGCAATTTGGGGGTTGTGGATAATTGCATCAGCCTGAGGACATGTGTATGCCCCTCTGGTCCCTGCACGTGGCGTGCAACAAGGTTTTCCCTAAATGAGTTGGGTGTTTTGGCCTCGCTCTATTTCTTGAAACTCCGGTTTTTGGGCTACTTTTGGGCTTCTGCCTGCAGGTCATTGGATGCCTTCCTAAGGTTTCATGTAGTGTTGGCTCTAATGTGGCATACCTGTGGGTGTTGAGAAGCTGCTTTGTGGCCCTGTGGGATTCGGATGGCAATGACAGGGATTGGGCCTATTGCTTCCTTGGACAATGTTCATGAGGCCTTGTGTTATCTGAGTTGGCCAGCTGGGTGTGGTGGTGAGCGTACCCATTCACCTTGTGTGGGGGCTGCGATTGTCATCTACGGAACCCCTTTCCCTCCTGTTGCCCCCCCTCCCTCATATCCAGGATGTTTTGGGCCTGGTGCAATCGGCATGAATCAGGGACTTTCTACCCAGTGACATGCAACTCCCGCTGCTTTGGAGGGACATGATCCGCTAAGCAGACTTTGGCTGTTCTGGAAGCAATGGGTGAGAGGAGGAGGCAAGGTCTCTTGCTTGCGATGGAAGTCAGGTGCGTGGCTGGGCCTTGTCATGCTGTGAATAATGAACTGAGATGGCTGATTGCCCTGGCATGTTTCCCTAATGACTTGGTGCCAAATTGTTGACTACGGAGTTCTATGGGTCATCTCCGACATTCCAAGTGCACGAAAACCTCGCTTCCAGTGCCAGAGCATCACCACGTTTTGGAACTGAAAGGGGGCCTACATTTACTGGATGCCTGAATGTTGAGAAATGGGGTCCTTTTGACCTAGTCATTGGAACCCTTCCCAATTGGACTTGGATAAGGGGACCTGGGTGCCTGCTTTTATTGCACTTTTTGTGGGCCGCCCTGCCCCCTCATCAGACTGCCTTCCCCCTGGGGTATGGCCAGCCAACCCTGCCCTGGGGGACCAGTGGCAGAGTGGGGCCTAGGCCCCTGCAGGCTTCCAAGATGGCGTACTTTAGCATGGATTCCCGATCGACCGAACTTACGACAGCCCTGAGTTTTTCTGAACGTAGGTAAAGGCTTACGTTTTCTCCTAATGCTGTGTCACTAGTCTTTATTGTTGAGTTGATCTGTCTGATGTGGGTATGAGGTGGATGTGTCATCTGTGCGATTTTTTAGACTTACTGCGCATTTAGATTGGGCGATTGTGTAACATTATTACCTCCCCAGACAGTCACCCCTCCCTGCCGTGGCTGTGGCCCCAGTACTTGCTGGGCTGGGTTCCCTGTCTGCCGAGGCTGCCATGTGTTTAACCAGCCACCTGGCCCTTGTTGTGGTAGTGTATTTGCTGACTGATTCCCTTGTGGCTGTGCTGTGCGCTCGGGTTGATCTGGGCTTGGTTTTGTGGATGGGGATTTTACGGGGACTGGCCCAGGCCTATCGATCTTGCTCATGGTATGCCTTCAGGTGGCACAAGTCATCCCGGTGGCCCATTCTGAGGCAGTAGGAACATTCTCTCGGGTCTGGCTGCCAACAGCCTTCCTGACCTCTCGCCATAACTGGGCAGGAACCTTCTAGGGTTCCGCACTGGCCTCCCATTCAGGAATGGTACCATTTGATGACTTGCGGCTAATGCGGCTCGTTTGGAGGTGATTTTGCTCCATTTGTAGGGGCCCAGCCTCGCGTAGTTTTTCTGGGCTTGCACTTGGTGTTGGCCCTTCCAAGTTGGCCATTGCGTGGGGTGTGGTGCACCATTTGCTGGGTGTGTCGATTTCCCTACAATGGTCACTCTCTTGGGTTCTGTGTTTGGCAGCAGGTAAGGAGCTTCAGGCATGGGGGATGCACTGCATAGTGCCAGGCAACTTTATCTGTGCAACGTTCTCACTTGGGGAGGTGCCAGAGTGGCGATAGAAGCTGATCTTGGTAATCTCAAGGGCAACAGTCTGTTTGTTATCGTCATTACCCCTATACACCTTGGGTTGGCTCCCCACGTAGCCCTGGGTTACTCAGTGGGCATGCACAAGTCGAGGTCCTAGATCTCTTGCTCCTTGTGTACCTTAGTTCCCTACAATGTCCTCGTCGATTTGGCACTTTCCACTAAGAGGTGGTGTGCGCAGCCTGCCCATCAGCATGCTAATTCACATAGCTAGAGGAAATTTCCTGTAAATTCCAGGCCAGCCTCCACAAAGGGGGTCAGACCTGTCGGGACCACCCTGGCTGGCATCCATGTGGAATGGGGGTGTCTCGCTGGTTAGGGGTCTGAGGAGGGAACTCCAGGGGAGGAGCAGGCTATAGTTCCGTTGTAAGAAGTTGGTCTGGTATATGCTGTCCACTAATTAAAGTGGGCACCTTGTACCAGTCCAAACAACTCTTATGGTGATTTAAGAGGTCAAAGATAACCTTAGAAAGCTATCCAAGTGGTAGCTGTGGAGAGCAGCCTTCAGGCTTAGTCTTGAAGGAATGTTAAGCAGCTTGTTTTACCAGAATGTAACCTTATTGTATTGGTTAAATGAAAGGAGAACCACACAGTAGTTATAAAAATATGTATTTATTATTATAACACACCCTAAATACTTCACAGTATCTGCTACACGCAGATAAACACAAAGCACACAATACTGTAGCACAGAAACTATCATAAGTAGCACTAATGCACAGTGGGCTCCAGGGGGAGACCAAACCATATACTAAAATAGTGGTATAAGAACCACGACTCGAGTCAAGACAATGTCTAGAGGATGTAGAATCACTGGGACCCCAAGGAACTACCCAAGATGAGTAAGTAGGGACCCCACTGAGAACGGGTGCAGTGTGGGAACACGACCGCGTGCACCGTAGAATTCTATGGGAGAGTAGCGGTTGCAGTTTTAAAGTTTAAGGACCCTTCTGAGTGGACTTCGAAGAAACCCTGTGGAACTTAGGAGGTTGGAGAGCCACCCCACCCGTGGATACTGTAGTACCAGAGTTACTTATCCCAGGGAAGCCGGGTGCATAGGGCTAAAGTGGCGTCGGAAACCGCTGTCAAACTCAATGGAGGACTTCGAAGAAAAGCCACTGCTGGGAAGAAGAAAAGTGTCAGTCGGAATCCAAAGGTGGATTCTGGATGAAGAGTACCTCAAAGCAGAGGGGACAGAGTCTGGGTCAGGAGTGGACCAGGGGCTCGGTAGATGAATGCCCACCGATGTCGGGTGATTCAGGTGCGTTGAGGGGGTTCTTGACTCTACAGCCACATGGACCAGGAGACGTCAAGGATAACTAGGAGCCGGATATGAGCTATCCCATGAAGGATGTCGAGTGCTGAGGGGTCGATGTCCGGCTGGAGCAACAACAAGCCTTGGCAGCGGCAACCCATGCAGATGGTCAAGAAAGGTTACGGTTCGGACCAGCAAGGCCCAGGAGGCTCACCAAATACAGGGGAGTCAGGGCAAGCCTGGAGCAACCAGGGGAGCCCAAGAAAAGCAAAGATGACCCTAAAGAGGACCCACAGGCTGGAGGCACAGGAGTCACGAGGGGACCTCAAGCAGTTTCACAAAGCAACAGCCCACGGAGCACTCAGTGCAAGGAGACCAAAGTTCTTTGGTGAAAATGGTGCCAGAGATTGGGGCTACTCGGAGCCCAGTGCACTTGTTTTCGGAACACCAACAAACATATGCACTTGCAAAAGTACGCAGTGCTCAGGGGTACAGGTATTGCAGCCCCCACGAAGGACTCTGACCTCAAACTCAGTGAGAGGGCAACTCGAACCTCGGGGACTAGGAAACCCACCTCTTGTGTTGCTGGAGCCTTCGGAGTCCATAGGAGCTCAGGAGCAGCAGACTGGTCAATCATGATGTGGTGCCTGCGGTTGCAGGGGAGTGACTCCTTTACTCCAAGGGAGATACCTTCAGTTGTCCTATATGCTCCACAGGTCCTGCACGGAGCCTGTATGGTGCACGTGAACAGACGATGCTTTGGACAGAGTGGGAGACGAAGTCGGGCCCAAACGAAGTCCAGCGAAGTCCAGAGTGTCCAGACGGTCGAAGTTCAGTGGTTTCTGGTTCTGAATCTTGTCCACATCGAATCTAGGGTCCTACAGCCAGGTAAGCCCTTTTGTACCCACGGGAGAGGGTTGGACAGATTCAGGGGATCCTCCCAGGGGAGGGTCTGGACAGTGGGGAGGTTATTCCCATGTCCTTTGTCCAGTTTCACGCCAGAGCAGGAGCCAACAGCTCCCAGGACTGGTTTGAACTGGACTATGCACAGGGACACCAAATGTGCCCCTCATGCAGACTTTCGGTCAGTGGCAAGCGCACCCACCCAGGCCTAATACACTAAATCCTGTCTGGGAGGTGGTCACACCTCCTTGTGACAGTATGCCTTCTGGCAGAAATGTGTCTTTGGTCGGCAGCAACCATTTTGGGCTGCCCGGGACTAGAAGGCTGGTACCGGGAACACCAGGGACCTAACAAAGTTCGTTTCTGAGGGGTGGAATCATACCTCCCACACCGGTTACCTGTGTGGGTGTATGATTCCACAATGTTTGATACCAAACACGATAGGGTTACTTTCAGCCGTTTTAGAGTTGGTCTTCACGCGGTCACATAATGCCACTCTATAAGTCCTAAATGGCTGATACACTGACAACTCAGGAGAATGGACTCCGTAGGCTGCAGAGGTGTTCTGCTCATGAAGTGGCACCCTCTCACTTTGAACCAAGCACCCTTCCTTCAGGATTGACAAGGCCTGCTATAGGGGTGACTTATAGGTTTTAAGTGCAGTGACCCTTAGCTATAGTAAACCCATATCTAAAGTAAGAGGTGCATGCACCATCTTACACAGGCTGCAATGGCAGGCCTGTAGTTCCATTTTGCATGGCCTCTCATGGGTGGCATAATACCTGCTTCAGCCTATGGGAGGCCTCTGGGGTACCTATGCCCTGGGTACTTGGGTACCATATACTAGAGACTGACAAGGGTACCTCAGTATTCAATCTGGAGTGTAGCTAAGTACATTGCATAACATTTTAGGGAGAAAGCAGATAGACTGGGGTCCTGATTAGCAGGATCCTAGTCAGACTACTCAAAAACAGTATCACATGAAACCATAAGAAGCAGATCCTACTTTCCTACACCTGTTCTCAGCAAATTGGATGAACATTTTCAGTTTTGACATTAGGACTCATCCTAAGATATTATTTGGGAACAAAGGGAAGTGCAACAACTGTTCCGTCAGCCTTTCCCCCCCTATCTCTAGCTCGAGAGGTTCTGTGAAGAGGATCCCTGCCACTGAGCCTGAGACCCCTTGTATGGTTGCAGTGCTCTTTGACTGTCCCCTCCCGTAGGCACGACCTCTTAACCCCTGTGTCTAGTCGAAAGTGGTGAGGCATCCCATTGATCAACATCGTGACTACAGGGTCCTCCTCAGGGCAGCCTAGGGCAGACAGTAGTGGGTGTGCATGTTTGGGTGTCCTGTCGGTCCCTAGGGTGACTATCTCTGTACCCTCACCCTTGCTGTTGGAGCCCAGGGGACTGGTGTCTTCTTCCTCGCTGTCGCTAGTCATGTCATTATTTCGACCCGATATGATGTTCCCAGCCGCTCGTGGAGTGTATGTTTTGTGGGCTGAGCGCAGCAGACTGGGGGTCGAGCTTGGGAAGACTCTAGCACCGAACTGGAACAAGGCCAGAATTGACTGAGTTTGCCGATCTGGCGACCTCCTTGTCCTAAATCTAGTGATTTGCTGTCCAATTGGCCCCCTCGACCAGCGGACTGGTGTAACCCAGTGCAGAAATGGCAGGGATGGCAGGCATTAGAGAGTGTACCTCTGTGCCAATGTATGGTGGAGACGTGCAGACCCCCTGTTTCCGTGCTCTGGAACAGAAAACATGGGTCGGGGTCACCTTGAAGATGGCCCATAGTTTTAACAGTGTCTCTCTTTTAATTTTTCTCTGTCCTATGTATTTGGTCCAAACGTGTGCTCTTGTGTGTTCTATTATGTTGGTGTTGAAGGTTCCCCCCTCTGGCCAGGGGAACGCATGCATCTAAGTGTGTGTGTGCTATTCACAACAAAATTTATTTAGCTTTTTAGCCTGCGTGGAGATAGTTTGCATATGGTCCTAAGGCGACTCCATCATGGGTGGTGAACTTTTTAAGGGCTAGTATATTTCTAACACAACAAGTCTTTTTAAAACAAACTTAAATACTACTCTGATCACGAGGAAAATATGTACAAGGGATTGTACCGGTAATTAGTCCTTTTACTAAGAGCCAGGTTAGGGCAAAAATACATTTAAAAAACTTAGTACATAAAACAACACGTATGGATAATAGCAACCTTCAAGAACGTGCAATGGTTAAATTAAAAAACCTTGTGAATTTTTAGCAGTGGAATAGCAGAAATGGGATAACAGTTTGCATGAATGGTAACTCCTTCATACGTATATTAAGTCACTAACAACACAAAATGTTGAACATAAAACACAGAAGCAATAATTTACCAGCACCACAACATCAAGACTATCCAAAACATCGGGAGTGTAACATCTGAATACTGCAAAGGTGAGAGAGAGAGTGAGAGAGACAGACAGAGAGAGCAAGAGAGAGTAAAAAGAGGATAAATAAAAACTGACAAAAAAAATTGGTGCCTGTAAAAAAAAAAAAACCTAGCCCGCTACTAGCGCATGCTGTCCGATGATGAGGGGAGGCTCTGCGTGGTACACGGACCTAAGTGAGCCCGATATTCTGTCAATATTGGCTCATGGACAAAGATAGCAGCAATTTACATGGAGAAGAAGGAGCAACTTGGCAACTACAGGCCCTCTTTGGCTAAGCACAAGTTACACCTCACTCTCTAAAAAGACCACATTTTCCCTAACATACGAAATAAGCCCTATATCACACCCATGGGTCACGCGTACCGGCCGTGTCATGCCCAGTGGTCCAAGCAAGTAGCTCCTCTCACTTCTTTCAGATACTACCAGGATTAAGAAACCGATAGCACTAAGAAAACTCCTTAAAACTTAAAAATAAGATTGAGGTGCTTTCCCTATATCACACCCAGAGCCTATGCGTACCCTCTGTGTCTTGCCTAGCGGTCCAAGAACCCCCTATATCACATCCAGAGACAAGCATACCTTCTGTGTCATGCCCAGCAGTCCATGCGGCCCCTGTATCACACCCAGAGACAAGCATACCCTCTGTGTCACACCCAGTGGCCTAAGCAACAAACAAACCTCACCTTTCCTAGTTTGCCATCCACCAAATACTGGCACTAAGGATCAAATCCCGCAGATTCGGTAGAATTTCAATCACATGCTGCGTCTGCTCAGCGGGCTAATGCGCAGATGTGAATCCATACAGGCGCGGTCCTTTTCCTTCGGCTCCAGTCAGGGTCGAAGAACCAATCTCTCCTATCTGGCTCGCCAAAATGTTGCTCGAATATGAATTTACCTTTGAAAAAATTAAAGCCAAGAGGCGTTTGGCAAAACAGGAAAAGTTGTTTAATTAAATGCAGCGGCCAGGAGATCAGGCACATTTGTTTCGGCCATCATTTTATACATTACATGAAGCATCATAAACCAATTTATGCATTCCTTCAGTGACAGAAACTTTGGGCCTGGTCACAGGGCCATAAATTGAGGTGTGTGAGAAGAAGTGCAGGTGGACCTCGACCTTGCGTGGACACCATGCAAGGCCAGTGAGTACATGTCAAAATGCCCTGCATGGGGAGCGTGTGATCACTGTGTGTATTGTGCATGCTGTGTTCTGATTGGCTGTGTGTTCCTAACTTAGGGCCCGATTACGATGTCATCAGGAAAGGCTCTGAACGGGATTCGGATTCTGCAAATCTGATTCGGGACCTATGCTCCCGACCGAATTGGTCACCTTTCCAGATGACCGAGTACGATGCAAGGAAGCCGTCCCGGCTGTCCGAATCAGTTCCGAACGGGATTCAGGCAGCCCGAGTCGTTCGGAGCCGAATCGTACAGCCCAATGGAGACTCTTTACAAACGAGCAAATACAATGACCGATTCAGACAGCCGTTCCGAATCAGTTTGGCCAAGACCGAACTGCTGTAGGAATCGGACTACGGGGGCCCGTAGCAGACCCCCCATCACCCGTAGGCCTCCAGATGGGGCCAGTGGGGGTACCCAAGGGACCCCCTTTCCAACCATGCACAGTCTGGCCGGCACCATGGGGTGCCCACTACAGGGTGCAAGGTTTTCCCCACCCACCCATTTTTTCAATGGGAGCCTGTGTTCTCGTTCGGGACACAGGCTCCCATTGAAGTCAATGGGAGTCCGACCGAACCGAGCCCGTAAGCATACGGACACATCGTAATCGGTCGGTAGGACTCCCCGAATACGAATCGTTCGGAAAGCATTCCTTACCCAATTCGGTGGGAATGCTTGTCTGACGACACCGTAATCGGCCCCTTAGTGTGGAATCTGACTTTACGGTGTTTTGGGAACACCCGCCCCTCAGAGCATATGTGTTTTATTGGGTCCAGTCTCCTGGGACCTTTGTGTTGTCGCTGCCTATCTGTGGGACCAATCTGGGTTTTTCCTGTTTGCACGTTTGTCTAAGGTTTACGTGTCAACCCCACCCGTGATCTGTCAATCAGTTGCTTCAGGCGTAGGCCGCAGGGCCAGCCTAACCTCGTATTTCTGAATCAGGGTTGAGGGGGAGGTCACATTGGGTAAACTCAACAATGGAGATATGAGTAAGTTTTTATACATACATATATCATGGTGAACATTGACATCGTATTTTCCAATATTAAAATATTTTTTCTATAGAGTTCTTTGCCACAGGATCACATCAGTTGACACTGTCACTGAAAAAAACAACTCTAACAATCCATTTCAGTTTATTCAATAAAATGTATTTAAAAAAGCAGCTCTTTAATGGCCTTCCATTAGGGCATCAGCTCATAAAGGCGATGAATCTCCTGATGGAGGATATTCCATAATATAAAATCAACAAGGGTTTGTCTTTATGGCATGTATGATTAAAGATACCACAATTGCACTTAAACTGGCTACTTTTAAGTGCATATATATTTGCAATATATATACTTTTTACGATATACCGCGAGAACAAGAAAAACAGTGTTCAATATGCATTTGCTTATTCATATTTGAACTTAGAGGGCACGATGGGGGCGGGGGGTAGGTCCAAGCAGTTCTTAGTGGAATGGAGGTCACCTACAAGCAGTTCTTAGTGGAATTCATGCCATTGTTTCTAAATTGTACATGCAAATCTAAATGACGTCCTGATCAATGTCCTCTGTATGATGTTTTTCTCCCAAGTAAGAAACACAATATTAAATGGAAAGAAATGGTTCTTTACTAAATTCCTGTATTATTGTTTTTTAAATTATAGCTGGAATCCCAGCACCCATGTATTTTGGAGCCTTAATAGATAGGAGTTGCTTGAAATGGGGGACAAAAAGCTGCGGAGGTCGAGGTGCTTGTCGAATATATGACTCTGCCTTATACAGGTAAGGTGTTTGATACCATAGAAATACACAAGTGTATTGTAAAAATAAATGATTAAATAAATGACTTAGAACTTCTAAAATGATTATAAATGTGTGGACTGAATGCACTTATTGCAGAACAATATTTTTAAGTATATATGAGGAGCCGTCAAGCTAAACATTAGTAAACACACATTGATGTGAACGTCATGAAAAAACAACAACAACGTTTTATGACGTGGGTTTAAAGTCGGGTTTTCCTTGAATTGGTTTACTAACTCTAAAACCGAGCTTCAGGTGCTGAACCTAAGGGGCTCATTAGGATGGCAGAACGATCGCCACCGCCGGGCCGGCTGTGGCGATCTTTCCGCCATCGCATTGAGATTTACCCACCGCCATATTAGGATGGCGGTGGGTATCGCGGCGGACGCAAAGTCCGTCTGCCGCTTTTCCGCCGGTGGCAATCGCACCGATTGCCTGGCGGGCGGAGCAGGGCCACTAATATGGTGGCGGTGCCTAGCAGGCATCATCCGCCATATTAGGATGTGTGTGGCCAGGCGCCTTTCCATGGGGCGATGCCGCCATGGAAAGGCTGGCGGGGATTGGGTTTGGGGGGGTGTCGCTGCACTGGGGGGTACCCATGGTACCCCCCTGCATTTCCATGCACCAAGTGGCAGGCACCGCGTGGTGCCTGCCACGCGGTGCAGGGAAATGCGGTGCAAGCACTTTCAACATTGCGGACGGTGCTGCAGCCAGCAGCACTGCCCGCAATGTTGAAAGCCCTGGATGCGCCCGCCAGTATGGATGGCGGGCGCATCCTAATTGCAGTGGTGGGACCGCCGCATGTCTGGCGGGCGGTCCCAATCACCGCTACAGCGGCGGGCGGACCAAGTCCGCCCCCCATCGTAATCAGCCCCTTAGTTTGAAAAGACATGCATTTTAATAACCATTAACATTCTCAATGGCTCTTCTTAGACGCTCAAAACCTGAAACTGAAAAATGAATCGTGCATTCTAGAGCATTTTGTTTTGCTCCCTTGATAAAAGTATCATTTAACCAGGTGGAAGGCAAGGCCATACTGAAGATAGTACCACTTGAGACTTGAACAGTTTGCACCACACCAACAAAGTTGCAGATCTTTCAGGCAGAAATGCGTACAAACCTCAGAGAAATCAAATGGCTCGCTGCCTAACCCTACTCAAGAAAGAACTGGTTATCAGTCAATCAATCAATCAATCATGTCACTTATAAAGCGCACTACATACCCGCGAGGGTCTCAAGGCGCTGGGGGAAGAGGGGGTGGTGCTGCTACTGATCGAAGAGCCAGGTCTTGAGGAGTCTTCTGAAGGCCAGTAGGTCTTGGGTCTGTCGGAGGTTGGTGGGGAGGGTGTTCCAGGTCTTGGCGGCGAGGTGGGAGAAGGATCTGCCGCCGGCGGTCGTTTTCCGGATGCGGGGGACTGTGGCGAGGGCGAGGCTGGTCGAGCGGAGCTGGCGGGTGGGGGTGTAGAAGCTGAGTTGCCTGTTGAGGTAGGCTGGTCCGGAGTTGTGGAGTGCTTTGTGTGCGTGGGTGAGGAGCTTGAAGGTTATCCTCTTGTTGACAGGGAGCCAGTGCAGGTCTCTCAGGTGGGGTGTGATGTGGCTGCGTCGGGGGATGTTGAGGATAAGACGTGCAGAGGCGTTCTGGATGCGTTGCAGCCGTCTCAGGAGCTTAGCCGTCGTTCCTGCGTAGAGGGCGTTTCCGTAGTCCAGCCTGCTGGTGACGAGGGCCTGGGTGACTGTTTTTCTTGTTTCGGTGGGGATCCACTTGAAGATCCTGCGGAGCATTCGGAGGATGTTGAAGCAGGATGAGGAAACGGCGTTGACCTGCTTAGTCATGGAGAGGGTGGGGTCGAGGATGACCCCTAGGTTGCGTACGTGGTCGGTGGGTGGCGGGGCTGTTCCCAGTGATGTTGGCCACCAGGAGTCGTCCCAGGCTGAAGGGTTGGAACCAAGGATGAGGACCTCCGTCTTGTCCGAGTTCAGCTTCAGGCGGCTGGTCCTCATCCATTCGGCGACGGCCTTCATTCCTTCGTGGAGGTGGGCTTTGGCGGTGTGAGGGTCTTTGGTGAGGGAGAGGATCAGCTGGGTGTCGTTGGCGTAGGAGATGATGTTGAGGTTGTGCTGTCGGGCGACGTGGGCGAGGGGTGCCATGTAGATGTTGAACAGCGTTGGGCTGAGGGAGGAGCCTTGGGGTACGCCGCAGATGATCTTGGTGGCCTTGGATCGGAAGGGGGCGAGGCGGACGCTTTGTGTTCTGCCGGAAAGGAAGGATGTGGTCCAGTCCAGGGCCTTCTCTTGGATCCCGGCATCGTGAAGGCGTGTTCGTAGTGTGTGGTGGCAGACCGTGTCGAAGGCGGCTGATAGGTCCAGGAGGATGAGGGCTGCTGTTTCTCCGTTGTCTAGCAGGGTCCTGATGTCATCGGTGGCGGCGATGAGGGCGGTTTCGGTGCTGTGGTTGCTGCGGAAGCCGGACTGGGAAGGGTCCAGGATGTTGTTCTCCTCGAGGTAGCGGGTCAGTTGTTTGTTGACGATTTTCTCGGTGACCTTCACGGGGAACGGGAGCAGAGAGATGGGTCGGAAGTTCTTGAGGTCCTTGGGGTCTGCCTTGGGTTTCTTGAGTAAGGCGGTGATCTCGGCATGCTTCCAGCTTTCCGGGAAGGTTGCTGTCTCGAAGGAGATGTTGATTATTTTCCGGAGATGGGGCGCGATGGCTGTACTGGCTTTGTTGAAGATGTGGTGAGGGCACGGGTCTAGCGGTGAACCGGAGTGGATGGTGTTCATGATCTCGCTGGTGTCCTCGTCGTTGATGTTGGTCCAGGAGAGCAGGCGGTTGGTGGTTGTGGGGGCAGTGGTCTCGGTGGTTGCCGGGGCGGTCGTGGTGTTGAAGCTGTCGTGGATGTCGGCGATTTTGCGGTGGAAGAAGGTGGCCAGTGAGTCGCACAGGTCTCGCGACGGCTGGATGTCGTTGGTGTTGGAGCTGGGGTTGGAGAGTTC
Source organism: Calotriton arnoldi (assembly GCA_963921515.1). Taxonomy (NCBI): domain Eukaryota; kingdom Metazoa; phylum Chordata; class Amphibia; order Caudata; family Salamandridae; genus Calotriton; species Calotriton arnoldi. The sequence goes on from CAWUFW010005141.1 coordinate 980,275, forward strand.
CTTCACGATGTTGAAGAGCTCTTTGCTGTTGTGTGCGTTGTTGTCTAGGCGGTCTTTGAGTGAGGCCCTTTTGGCGGATCTGATGAGGTGATGGTGACTGCGGGTGGCGCTCTTGTGGGCGGCGTAGCTGTCCGCTGTCCGTTCGTGGAGCCAGATCTTCTCCAGTTTTCGGCATGTTCGTTTGGAGGCCTGGAGGTCTTCGGTGAACCAGGTGGCTTTCTTGCTGGTGTGGCTGTTGGGCGGATTGTTGAGCGGGGCGAGGTGTTGGCGCAGTCGTCGATCCACTCTCTGAGGTTGCGGGCGGCGGTGTCGGGGTCGGAGGGTTCGGCGGGTGGGCTCAGGGCGAGGGTTGTGGTTAGCTGGTCTTCCGTGACTCTGCTCCAGCAGCGGCGAGGCATTTGTTCGGTGCGGTGGTGCGTGGTGGGCTTCCTGTAGGTGAAGTGGATGCAGTGGTGGTCAGTCCAGTGGGGTTCGGAGGTGTGGTTGAAGGAGACGTGTGGGCTTGCGGAAAAGATGGAGTCGAGCGTGTGGCCGGCGGCGTGGGTGGGTGTAGTCACGAGCTGTCTGAGTCCGAGGGTGGTGAGGTTGTCGATCAGGGTGGTGGAGTTGGTGTCCTTGTTGTTCTCGAGGTGGAAGTTCAGGTCCCCGAGGAGGATGTAGTCCATGGAGGCGATGGCGTGTGTGCTGGCGAAGTCAGCGATGGGAATCGCTGAACTGTGGTCGGGGTCCGGGGGTCTGTAGATGAGGGTTCCTCTGAGGGTGGTGTTGGGATCGGTGTGGATCTGGAAGTGCATGTGTTCGGCGGTGCTGAGGGTGTCGTCGGTGTTGGTTGAGACTCTGAGGGTGTTCCTGTGGACGATGGCGATGCCTCCTCCGACTCCGTTGGTGCGGTCCCTGCGGGTGATCTTGTATCCGTCCGGGATGGCAATGGCGATGTCGGGGGCTGAAGCGGGATTCAGCCAGGTCTCCGTCAGGAATGCGACGTCTGGGGAGGTTGAGTCGAGAAGGTCCCAGAGTTCGATGGCGTGTTTGCGGGCGGAGCGGGTGTTGAGGAGGATGCATCTGAGGTAGTTGGGTTCTTTCCTGGGCGGTGGTTTGGCGGGGCGGGTGCTGGCGAAGCTGCAGTTCCGGCAGGTGAAGGGCCCTTGGGTGCGCTTCGGGGTGGCCTGGTAGCAGGCGTGATCTTTTCCGGGGTTGAGTGCGTGGAGGGTGCTGGCGTCGTATCGGCGTCTGTTGATGTGGCGGGCGCGGGGGATGCCCGGACCAGGGGGTCTGGCGCTGGGCGCGGTCACGGCGTGGACGGGCGCAGACGGGCTTGCCTTAGGCGCGCCTTCGGCGCGCCAGCGGCGCGGCCGCACAGCGGCCGCCATAAATGGGGAGGTGGGAGGGAGGAGCAGGGAATGGGGCAGCGAATGGGCAGTGAGGGGCGGGGCCGCAGGGCGCAGCGGCGGGAAACAGGCACAGAAGGGAAAACAGAGCACAATCAGGGCATCAAGGGGGCACAGAAAGGAAAAAAACGAGCACAATGAGGGGCAGCAAGGGGGCACAGAAAGGAAAAAACTAGCACAATGAGGGGCAGCAAGGGGGCACAGAAAGGAAAAAACGAGCACAATCAGGGGCAGCAAGGGGGGCACAGAAAGGAAAAAAACGAGCACAATGAGGGGCAGCAAGGGGGCACAGAAAGGAAAAAACTAGCACAATGAGGGGCAGCAAGGGGGCACAGAAAGGAAAAAACGAGCACAATCAGGGGCAGCAAGGGGGCACAGAAAGGAAAAAACGAGCACAATCAGGGGCAGCAAGGGGGCACAGAAAGGAAAAACGAGCACAATCAGGGGCAGCAAGGGGGGCACAGAAAGGAAAAAACGAGCACAATCAGGGGCAGCAAGGGGGCACAGAAAGGAAAAAACGAGCACAATCAGGGGCAGCAAGGGGGCACAGAAAGGAAAAAACGAGCACAATCAGGGGCAGCAAGGGGGCACAGAAAGGAAAAACGAGCACAATCAGGGGCAGCAGCAGGGCACACAGACGGAGCTGTGTGGTGGGGGAGCGACCTACCAGTCAAGGTCAGGGGTGGCTCTCTTCACCACGCAGCGGCCGCCATAAATGGGGAGGTGGGAGGGAGGAGCAGGGAATGGGGCAGCAAATGGGCAGTGAGGGGCGGGCCGCAGGGCGCAGCGGCGGGAAACAGGCACAGAAGGGAAAACGAGGCACAATCAGGGCATCAAGGGGGCACAGAAAGGAAAAAAACGAGCACAATGAGGGGCAGCAAGGGGCACAGAAAGGAAAAAAACTAGCACAATGAGGGGCAGCAAGGGGGCACAGAAAGGAAAAAACGAGCACAATCAGGGGCAGCAAGGGGGGCACAGAAAGGAAAAAAACGAGCACAATGAGGGGCAGCAAGGGGGCACAGAAAGGAAAAAACTAGCACAATGAGGGGCAGCAAGGGGGCACAGAAAGGAAAAAACGAGCACAATCAGGGGCAGCAAGGGGGCACAGAAAGGAAAAAACGAGCACAATCAGGGGCAGCAAGGGGGCACAGAAAGGAAAAACGAGCACAATCAGGGGCAGCAAGGGGGCACAGAAAGGAAAAAACGAGCACAATCAGGGGCAGCAAGGGGGGCACAGAAAGGAAAAAACGAGCACAATCAGGGGCAGCAAGGGGGGCACAGAAAGGAAAAAACGAGCACAATCAGGGGCAGCAAGGGGGCACAGAAAGGAAAAACAGAGCACAATCAGGGGCAGCAGCAGGGCACACAGACGGAGCTGTGTGGTGGGGAGCGACCTACCAGTCAAGGTCAGGGGTGGCTCTCTTCACCACGCAGCGGCCGCCATAAATGGGGAGGTGGGAGGGAGGAGCAGGGAATGGGGCAGCAAATGGGCAGTGAGGGGGCGGGCCGCAGGGCGCAGCGGCGGGAAACAGGCACAGAAGGGAAAACAGAGCACAATCAGGGCATCAAGGGGGCACAGAAAGGAAAAAAACGAGCACAATGAGGGGCAGCAAGGGGGCACAGAAAGGAAAAAAACTAGCACAATGAGGGGCAGCAAGGGGGCACAGAAAGGAAAAAACGAGCACAATCAGGGGCAGCAAGGGGGGCACAGAAAGGAAAAAAAACGAGCACAATGAGGGGCAGCAAGGGGGCACAGAAAGGAAAAAACTAGCACAATGAGGGGCAGCAAGGGGGCACAGAAAGGAAAAAACGAGCACAATCAGGGGCAGCAAGGGGGGCACAGAAAGGAAAAAACGAGCACAATCAGGGGCAGCAAGGGGGCACAGAAAGGAAAAACGAGCACAATCAGGGGCAGCAAGGGGGGCACAGAAAGGAAAAAACGAGCACAATCAGGGGCAGCAAGGGGGGCACAGAAAGGAAAAAACGAGCACAATCAGGGGCAGCAAGGGGGGCACAGAAAGGAAAAAACGAGCACAATCAGGGGCAGCAAGGGGGCACAGAAAGGAAAAACGAGCACAATCAGGGGCAGCAGCAGGGCACACAGACGGAGCTGTGTGGTGGGGGAGCGACCTACCAGTCAAGGTCAGGGGTCAGGGGTCAGTGCAGTGGACTATGTGGCTGCTCTAAAACCTTTCTTCCTTGGTTTAATCTGTGGCTGAATCCATGGGCTATATTATATCAGGAGGGTTTAGGGCAGGCAATTAGATTGGAAAATTAAAATCTCATAGCTTTTTATTTTTACATTAAAAGCACTTTTATAAAGCTCGATCAAAATAGGTTTTAGGTGGAGGTGGAGAAAGTGTTGCACAGTCTTCAGATTTATCAAACAGTATGTCCTGGGAAATGGAATATTCCATTTAGATATTAGCTATAAAAGGCTAAACAGAGTTCAACCTATTGTATGTATAGGCAAGTTAGAGGCAAAGAAGAAACATGGATACAGCTAAATGTTATTACTTGCTATCCAGCTATTTAAAATTGTGTCTGTACTAGAATGCCCTACTCTATAAATGATATTTCACATCTTAAGACTTTTGTAAGTGTGACAATTGTAGTGCTTTTTAAAAAAAATTGCAGACATCTATATATTTTGACGTAAAGCAAATGTAACTTAAGTATGGGATTCGATCAGTGAAGAAAGAAAAACAGTGAAGCAAGTGAATGTCCTACCACTAGTAATTGTATGGAGGGGGTGGCTTCGGTTGAAAAAGTAAATTAATAGTTGAATTACACTAAACAACATCGGAATCCCAGAAGACACACTTCAATGAATCTGCTCATTCCTGACTGGAAGGACTCAGTCAGTCAGCCTGGCACCAAACACCTCGGACGCCCGCAACCTCATCTGCAGAGTTCCACTAGGATCTTCTCTGAGTCTGACCCTCTTTAACGGATACATGATCCCTCTAGCCAGTATCATCCACTCTCATTACACCAACGTCCTCTCCTATGCATACGACATTTAACTCATTCTCTACCTCACAGACAAGACGCTTAATAACCAGATCCTGTTCAGTGTCTGCATGACTGAATTTGCCCACTGGATGAAGACCAGTTGTCTGAAACTGAACACTGACACAAACACAATCTTGATCTTCAAGTAGAGAACTTCACTGTGGGAGTCCACCAGGAGGCCAACAGAGCTAAGACTGACCACCACCTCACCATCCACGCCAAGAACATTGGAATAGTCAGTGACAGCAAACTTGAAATCACCCACTGGATGAAGACAAATGTTCTGAAGCTGAACACTTGCAAGACTGAAACAGTGATCTTCATGAAGAGCAGTTCACTGTCGTACTCCACCTGCTGACCAACAGAGCTAGGACCAGGCCCCCACACCATGTAACTTGGGATTGTCATTAACAGCAAACTTGAAATTGCCCACTAGATGACGACCAATGTTCTAAAGCTGAATATACGCAAGACCAAAATTGTGATCTTCAGAAGGACCACTTTAATGTGGGACTCCATCTGGTGGCCAACAGGGCTAGAACCAACACCCATTCCCACCAACCACACCAAGCCTAATGTTTTTAAAAGAAAAGTGTGTTTTTTATATACTAAATATTTTATGGAATAATTTTCCAAATAGATCTTAATAAAGAACGAACGACCTGCTAATAACTGAGGCGATTGTGGGATTGCAAGGAAGAGCAAGGCCACTGGAATTTTGTGCTTCAGTGGCTAGAGCATTTTTCGCATAATTATGGACTTGCCACACTTGCCACATAATCCATTTTCTGCTGCATAATTTAAGATTTTAACAAAAAAACAGTTTTTAACTTAAATAGAGCAAAAGTCGCTTAAAATTTTCAACACATGTTTCATGCACAAGAAGGCACTGGTCATCTTTTAGTTCCTTTTTGGTGTGCTGACTATTAGACTGGTAATCAGGTAACATGTGTAAAAATAACAAAATAATGAACTGATACTATCTGAAAATGTGCATAGTTCCAGTGGCCCTGAGTAAGAGGCACATTTTGGGAAGCATGCTATTATGAGTTTCAAGGTTATCTTGGTCAAATGAAGAAGTAAATGGAAAGAGAGAAGGCCAAAATAACATTCTTTCACTTTCTAGACAAATAGCTATTCTAAAGTCACATCCTCTATTAGAAAAAGACAAGTATAGGAATGACCACAGATTGACATACATGACAGTGGCTACTGCAAACCAAATTACAAATTCAATTTTGTTAAATTACTTCAGTGTACTTGGTGCTCTTTTATTAGGAGCCAAAGTGTTTTGAACTACTGAAAGAGGCTCCTTAGTTTGTGACAAATAACAGCTTCTTAGGGCAGTGCAATAGGCTCCTTGCCATTGAGGCCGTGGTAGGTTTTAGAATCTGGGCAGTACGATCTACCTGGAGCCATGTGATTCCTTAGTGTTTTTAACTCTGGGATCTCTCGATAGGCCAAACACTGTGTAACAAATGGCTCTTTCGTGGGGTTCCTGCGATTTAAAGGAATTTCGCCCTGGGTTTGGTATTCACTGTTAGCTCATGGAAATATTTTCCGCTATGGCCTTGCATTAAGCCCTGTAATATGTGGATGTTGATTGCTGAATTATCGTCCTATCTGTTACATGCCTCATATTGGGGTTCTGCATGACAACTTTTAGTAAAGGAGCACTCATTACTACCTGGATTCTTGATTTTTCTATCTATGAGATCCTGCAGTGGACCTAAAGGTCTCCTGGATGTCTTCTTCATTTAAATCTTCAAGGCGCTCATTTCAAGACCTACATGTCTCTTTGTGGTAAATTAACACCCAGTAATTGCCGCTTCTGCCAGTTGCGAAATTTCCGTACCATTCCAAATTTCAGACAACAGAATGGGTGATAATTTATCAGGCCAGTGAAATTATGCAAATTTGTGAGTGTGTTGTTTTCTGCATAATCCCTTATAGCACAGTAATACCAGTGTTCCCCCTCTTTTTGAGGCATAAAGAATGTCCAGTGTTTTCCTGCAAGAATTGCATATGGTTTTACCTGGAGCAAATCATGCAGATTCTGGTGCAAGTTGACTGATTCAAATATATAAACTACCATTTGCACCCAAATAGTTACTCCTGTAGGCTCTGGAAAGTCTTCATTCTTGGGGTCACACACTGCTTTTGGACAAAAGATCGATAGCAATGATAGCACTCACCTTTATATACAGTCTGTCCAATTCGCTATGGTAAGTATACACAGTAGATTTGATGTACAGCTCTAATCCTACACCTAGGGGTAATTTACCATTATTTTAGTATTTATCATTTCAGAGTGGATATTTACATCTAGCTACATATATTCATCCCTCCAATGATTGGGTGGAACTATCTGTCACAACATTCGTGATTGTAAAGTTACTGCAAGTAACTTCTCACATGTTGGTAGAGATGTCCCCCACCATGGTTTAGATCTTCTTATGAAAAAGTACACAGAAATGTAATAAACTTTATCATTTTTTTAATAATGAGAAATATATATGTAAAAAAGAAGACTTAATATTAACCTGAAACTAATATCATAAAACGTTGCAGCACATTAAACTGCACTTATAGTACATTCTAATATAATTGACATATATATAAATTTAATGTATACATCTTTGAAGAATCTAAAATAAAATTACCCACTGTCACCAACATTTTTATTTTTGTTTAATTTGTAGAACACCTGGTTCAAATGCACGTATTCTATTAATCTAAATACTTGATTTTTTTAAAAAAGTTACAAAATGTATTTTTTTAAATTAAGTTATTATTAAACTTTAAAAAAAATAAAGAATGGATAGCTATGCAATCTATCTATCTATCTATCTATCTATCTATCTATCTATCTATCTCTCTATCTCTGCATCTCTGCGCTTATGTACAAAGCTGGTAAGCACAAAATTTGCACATTGAATGGAAGTTTTTTCGATTGTGGTAGACTTGTTCTCTGTCGTGTTGTGGTACCAAGGCAATATGTGTGCCATCAATTGCTCCAACCACATGTGGTAGGTGATCCAAACCATAAAAATATACCTTCAGATAGGGAAAATCCACGTTTTTTGGCAACTTTATGAAGCTGTTGCTGTGTCTCATCTTTGAAGAAAGAACTTCTTGTAGCACACCACTGAAAGTTGGTTGTGACATACCATCACATACTGGAACAGTGTATTGGGAATGATCCTGTGCCCACAAAATGGAGTAGTGCCATTATTTTCACTATTGGTGTCATTGATGTGGGATTCCTATTGTCAGGTAGAAGATCTAGCTCCAGCTGATGGCATACATCAATAATACATCTCAGATAATAAACAGATAATAAATAATCTGATTGTTTTGATTATATCCCATTATTTCATGGTGGGAAGGTCCTGAACTGTAAATGTTATTATAGCTTGAAGCATGCATGGCTTCTGATGTATTTGAATTTTTTTTTTTTTTATTTATTCCAATTTAATATAATGATACTTTTTGCTTGGTCGTTGGTTTTTTTCTTCTTTTTTTTTTAAATGTGAAAAGCATTACCTACATGTGATTTATTTATGAATGAGCAATGTTTTTAAATTTTAACTTTTTAATCTGTATGATGAAATCAAAAACCTGAACAAATTGAGAAAAGAAATACAACACCAGTCTTTGAGTTTGTAATTTTTTGATTGAATTCAATAAAAGAAAATTAAAAAATAATTACAAGTTGAGAAATAACCAAACCAAAAAAAGTAAAACAATCATGGTAAATAAAAGTAGTCTTGAAGAGCCAAAATTGTTTGAAATCCAATGTACAAAATACAACTGGATTAAAAAAGGGAAATGTGTCCAGAAAATAGTTCACAGAGTGAATGGTAGTCACACACTGGAGGAAATGAGTTTCTGTTTCTCTTGCTAGTGGTGGTGGAGGTCTTGCCATCTTCTCCTGCTGGTCTGGATGAATGTTCCGTCCTCGGTGTGCCTGGTGTATCCGCAGTTGCAGGGACTGAGGTTGGTGAAGGTCTTTCCTCTTGTGGCAGGGCCTCCCCTTCTGTGGCTAAGGCCAATGTAGTAAGCCAAGATGTTGCTGGACCACAGAAAGGGGAAGATGTTGATGGAAAAGCCCTGCACACATGGGTAAAACAATCCTGCAGCACCCCAGTCAGGGAGCCCAAATTGGAGTTAAGATTTTCCATCTGAACATTGTGCTCCCTCTGCAACAGATTCATCTTTCAGAGATAGGTAAGGACCTGGCCCATCATGTCTTGGGACTGATTAAGGGACCCATGACTTGGTCTGTGGTGGTCTGGGTGACAATGAACCAAGCGGCCTCACTTTGCTGGCCCACAGATTCCCTCCCAAGTACCTACTGCAGTGGAATGGCAAAGGATCATGGTCTGAAATGGAGTGTTTTTTTATAGTCTGGTATGCAGGTGATAACAATTGGCCAAAACACATCAGGTGTGTGGTGCTAGCACCCATCCAAAAGCTACAGCAATAGTGCAATGTTGAACGTTTGCCGTGACTGACTCCCTCCATCGGCAATCTACCGCTAGGACAACACCTGCAGAAGTGTGAAATCTAGATAGACTTGGAGCAATCCTGCCTCCCTGATGGCAACAGAGTAATGTTAGCCAGCATGCGAGTCCATGGTGTCGACAGCAGTGAGCCACTTACACAATGGAAAACAGTCTGTCAATGTGAACGGTGGATCAGCCAGTCCACCTCTAAATGTGGCGGGTGGGAATCCGTCATCTCGATGGAGTACTTGTAAATGCCGCCACGGAGGGACAACGATAGTCCTGCCAAGATCTAAATCAGATCATAAGTCTTCTTATATCATCAGTAAATGTTTTTTTGACTAACTAATGGACCACATCTAAATTCCCAAACCTCCAGAGTTATAGATGCTGTCGGCAACCCCGGACATGACCCCTCTTATTCTCAAAGAATTTGTGGAAACTAATGTCAACTTTTCATTTGTCACTTTTACATGCCCAAGGTTTCACAAAGAGAAGAGACAATAATACATTTTCAAATGAGACACATCATTATTATAAGCATTATTAGAATGGTGAACAATTCAACCATGGTAATTGTTTCTAAATTTCCTCCTATCTATCACTAATCCCCCTACTCTAGCGAGAGAATGATGGGGGTACCCTTCTGTCACACCCAGTTGGAATGCTTTAACCCCATAGCTTGGTGTAATGTCTCAGGAAGCCGGCCTCAGTGTATTAACAAATGCACTCCGTCTCAGTGTGCAAGGCTTCACACCTCTACTTGTGCAGCTATCTTCCTTCTTAGGATAAATGTTGGGACCTGTAGAGCTGTCTCCCATTCACTGCTCTCTGCAGCTTTCATGATAACTCCGGTGTTAAGTGCCACTAGCCAAATTCAAAATGGATGTTGTTTAAATAATAAAACACCATCCTTATTTCATTCAGCTGGAGACGAAGAATAATATCTTTACTTAGTCTGGGGAAAAGAGTTGTCTCCTATGAGCACATAATAAAGCAAGGGCATTATGTTCTAGTATGTGTGCCCCTGGAAGTAACAGTGCAGACTATAGAACTAAAGAGGCAGATTTACAAGCCCCTTGCGCCACTTTTGCGTCACTTTTCCCATGTTAAAAGTGACGCAAAAGTGGCGCAAGGGGCTTGTAAATCTGCCCCAAAATGTCTACCAAAAATAAATATGTGTATGGCATTTTCTTGTGTTAGTGAAAGGCATACTCAAACCACCATCTTAAAAAGATGCTAAATTAAAAACGGAAAACTAAAATAGAGACTAATTGTAATCACTATAACATATCTCACAATAGAAAGATAGTCAAGCCTAATTCAGGCAAGCAGATTTCTTACCTACTCATTGGCATTAAAGAAGAGATATATTTCAGGCCCCCTTAAAATGTTGGGGGAAACATGGCTTCAATAATGCTTTAGTTATTTCAATGGTTTCTGATTCAAAACTCTACAGAGCTAAAAATAGGACATCTTAAATTCAAGGTGCATCTACCTTTGTAAACATGTTTGGGTTATTAAAAAAATAACCAACGTTACCAAACACTGAAAATAATGTAATGTAGGAGGAACAACACGCATGACAAGCTGAAGATCAAATCTTCACGTAGTGCTCTGGCTTAGATTCATAGACAATATATTCATTATCTAAAAATGAGGAGAAAACTTTTATTAAAGTATGTGGAACATCGAATAATAACATGTTCAATATAATGTTAACTTCGAGCCATAGCACTTGGTCATTCTTGATGTTGATTTGGAAGTTCTAGGTTCTAGGATCGCAATATCTCTATATAGAAAAGATAGGGCAGGAAACTAAATAACATATGCAAAATCATTCCATCCGTTAGCTTTAAGAAAATCTATTCTTAAGAGTTTAAGACCTAAAAGGAAATGTAGTATACATCACATAATTGAGATAGAATCCAACCAGATGGCAAAAGGATTGTTAAATAGAAAAGAAAACACAAAACAGTTGCAAAGATAGATGGAGAAACGTTAGTTTATGGACAGTAAAATGGAGATGTAAAAAGATAATTTAAAGGATAGTATACCACATTTAATTATCAAATATTGAACTAATCATAAAATGGTTTGCACAATTATTGGTGAATATTGTTATTTATTAGTAATGGATGCAGCCATGAATGTATGTATCAAAAATATGTCTAGCATACTTCTAAATACAGGAGATATGCATACTAGTAGCCTTTTTGAGTCACCAAGACAAGCAGAATCAATATGGCTTATGCCTAAAGGCTCCCATTTGGGATTGGCACGTTTTAATTACATCCCAATAATCGGACTTGTTACTCTTTGTCGCAGAATTACTGATAATAATGTGTAATTAGGAGTAATTTGAGGGAAAGAAATCCTAATGCAAGAGAACATTTAGTGAGTAATAGCAGCTGCTTGCACTAATGTTTATGTTCTGTTGCATTTAGCGCTATTGTCTTCACACAAAAAGTGCTAAGAAACCAGAACTAAATGCCGAAATTAAGCTGGAGGATAATCCTACCCCAAGTATACATTTAGTGAGTGCAAACAGCTGCCCCCATTTGCTACTCATGTTCTGTTCCATTTAGCACTATTTCTTATTGCAAAATGCAACCTTGCTTCCATGTGGGACGCAAAGAGGCTTATTTGCTATAAGCAAATAGTGCTAAATACAGAAATACTCTTATTGCATAATTCCACTTAATATCGGAATTGTTAGCTAATTCCACGTGATTACACTACAAGGAATTATGCGAATTATGCCCACTCCTACTTCTTTTCATGTGAAGATTGCAAATGTTGCAAATGTGCTCAAACTACTGTACAAACATTTTGAATAAAATGGAGAACGAGATGGCAAATTTGAGATCAGACATTTTCTCAACTGACTTACAACTTTTGTAACTTAAAAGATCTATACTTTTGTTTACCGATTTATACCAGCAGTAAAGTAGACCCTCTAAAGGTAAGAACAGCAGAAGCATTTAAGAATAATTAAATAAAAATGACAAGTATGTTACAGCACAGCAACTTTAGAACTGGGCAGGTGGAAGTGTAATTCTTTGATATTAATAGTTACATATAAGAAGGGCAGGTGGAAAAACACTTTTAAATAAAAAACAACAGTGTGGATTTTTTAATTATAGATTATTCACCCATATGCAATAAAAAGATATGCAGAAATTAATGTGTTTCTCAAATTTATTAGAATTGCGTTAAATGGAAACCACACCTTTCACAGATCTGGATAAGAACTGTACCATGAAAGGTTAAAATACACTGTTAAGTCGAATATATTTGTTGTGTATGGTGATTTGTAGTTATGTACTTTACCCACAAGATGGTAATATAACACAATAATGTGTCCTGGTGCCTATAATTATAACCTCAAACCCGAAAAAGAATGCTGAAAATGGTGCTAATAACTAAATAGCAGAAATGAGTTTCTCAGAAGGTGTGTCTAAACAGAGCTAAAATTTTGAGTGGTTTATTCAATTTCAAATTGATGGGAGTTTAGTTTTCTATTGAAGGAATTAACTGTTAAACATTAATGTGTTTAAAAAGACAGTAAAAGCTCTGTTTTACACAATGAACTCCTGTAATAACCCGAGGGATGGACGGTTTAAGGTCTCTAACCTGCTGTGTTGGTAGGAAGTAAAGAAATATGAATTACAGAAGTAGATTGATATTGTGCTACAAGTTAATAAAAGGGTTGTATGTTCCAACCATGCTATCCCCAACCATGTGTGGCTGAACAACGCGTTCTTAACAATGACTGCGTCTTAACCACGCATGCCTTTACCGCGCCTGCCTTTACAATGAATTTGGTTGTAATAACATATTTGGTAAAGGCATATGCGTGGTTAAGGTTCTGCCCTAAAACATAGCCACCTGTCCTGACTTACAACCCCAGTCCTAAAAACACCCCAGCACCCCCTGCCCTAAATCCTAAAAGCGGTCCCCAATCCCCAGCCCTAAATATGAAGCCCACCCCGACCCTTAAAACACCCCAGCCCCTCTGTGCCCTGAGCCCTAAAACCCAGCCCCCATATTTGAATTTGACTCGACCCCCCACCCCTAAGCCCTAAATCCTTCAACCCAGAACTCAACCCTGACCCCCCTGCCCTGAGCCTTAAAACCTTCACCCTATAACTAAAAAACACCCGTGCCCCCTGCCCTAAGCCCTAAAGCCGCCCCACCCATGACTCCTGACCCTAAGCCCTTAGTCCTTCACCCCTGAACTCAAGCCTAAGCCATAAAATATACCCTATCCCCCGTCCCAACTATCCAGCCCCCAACCTGAACCCTAAAAACACCCTCCCAGTAAAATAATAAGTTAAAAAAGTCAAGAAATCGTACTCACCAAGTTCCTCGTTCCAGCAGGAACTCACTTCTGACCCTCCACCCAGATCTCCTCCGCCCGTGGTCTAGAGTGCTAACTACCACGGCGGAGGAGATCTGGGTGGAGGGTCAGAAGTATATGCTTTGTAAAGGCATGTGCGTGGTTTAGACGTCCGTTGTTATGCCTGCGTTTTTCAGCCATGTGTTGTTCTGACTGCGTGGTTTAGGCTGTTTCCCTAATAAAAGCTTGGACTTTCTAAATGAATATAGATATTTTCAAAAAAGATGTTTTTAAACTTATCCTTGAGCAAGAAATGGTTCTTTCAGCAGTTCAATAGGCCAGTGATTTCTTAACCTTTTGACTTCTCTGACCGGCACTGAATCAACTCTGGAAGCTGGGCACCCTGGCCTGTACAATTGCTAGGGTTTGAAACTCAAAACAATACACACAAAAACAGAAGCACATATACATCAAACAAATACCAAAATTATGACATGTTTAAGTCACAAAAATATTCCAAAATGAAAATGTTTATTTTAATGGAGGATTTCAAAATTTTGTTTGATTTCAAAAAGACGGAATGATATGGTAGACTCAAGCATATCACTTTGTCTTTTTTGCTTGAAGTGTATGCTCCGTTGCCACATACCAGTGTTTCAATTGATGCCACTAATCAATTATATAAAAAAGTGTGTGAGCTGCTCCCACAAATCAAGTTAAGGACATCAGCCTAATTTTTTGTCTCCAATTTCCTACACATTTACAGAGCATTATATATATATATATATATATATATATATATATATATATATATATATATATACCTACTGGCAGTCGCCAGTAGGTAGTTATAGTTATGACCTATTATCCATAGGAAAATCGTAACATTCTTTTCCCAATAACTTTGGCGCCGGTTGACGAATCTTCGCGAAATTTTCAAAACTTATGGCCCGTTACGGTCAGCTCCTATCCTGAAAGTTTCGGGGTGATTCGGCATATAAATATATGTATATATAATATTTTGGTAGTACAGTGAATATAGTTAAAACTGTGCATATTGCAACATTTAAGAGCAATTACCAGCAAGGACTATACTTACGGGAGGAGAAACACATCTGGGAAGTACATGGAGGCAATAAAGGGACACTGTGCCATTGTGGAATCTAAAAATGTTCTTCTAAACCCAGAGGGGGTGACCGTGCAATTGCCATTAAGGAGATCAGAATCTAGATGGATAGTGACAATAGGCACAGAGATTCCTTGGGGTTTGAACACAGATGCTGAACCGTATGTACACCTGCAATATGACTGAATTTGACTTAAATGTTTTGGAGAAATAATATATAAAAACTGTTGCATGTAAAACAGCTGTACACACAGATGGACATTTTAGATATCTTTTTGAACAGCAAATTTTATCATTTTGAAAAGCTCTTATCTTTTATGTTCTTTTATCTTCCTCTCTGTCCTCCACTTTTTAATATTCATGTACTGGACCCAACTCTTCTTTACATTTTTGGAATGCGATTTGATGTTAGGTCTTTTGAAAGCATTTTTTGAAAAGTTTAGGATGCACTTGAAAATGTTAACAGTATTGTCTAGAAGAAGACTATGTGAACTGCACTTGAAGGTTTATTTTCAAAACTTAGAGCATCTTTCTATGACACTTGCATGAAATTTTACAGTTTGCATTTGCACCTTAGGAATATTCGAAATTTTAGTAACGTCTCATTGCATTTTAAACATGCACTTTTATGGCCTGAGTAATAACATTAGGGAGCTGGCACCTCAAATGATTAAAAGAGTTTGGAGACTTTCTGATGCATTTTTATGAACTGATGTTATTTTAGAAAAGCTTGCACATTGCGCTCTATGGCGATTGCACTTTATTTGAGAATGAATACGTTCATAATGTAAGATCATATGCACTTTAAAAAAAATTACATTAATTTTATTAGCATTTAAAGCAGGAGTACAAGCAGAAACCGGGGATAAAGCTGCAAATTGTAACATCATGAATGGTTGTACATCTTCCAATTGAAAGAGAGAAAAAGGGAAGAATAGAGGAGAGAAGGTAACATAGCTTAGAAGAAGTGGGATAAAAGGAGGGAAAAGAAAAAATGAGAGAAAGTAAAGAGGAAGAGTAGGGGAGAAAGCAGATCTAAGGAATATATCGCATTTGGACATCCCTTATTATACATTTGGTAAAGAAGGAAAATAATAAGCTGAATAGCATAGTTGAATAGCTAGTACAAAAAGCTGAAAACATGGGCGCTCATTGCCCTTAGAAGGGTCAAGTTGCATTAGCAGAAGAAATAGTGAGAGCCAATGGCATAGCCATGGATGGAACGCAGTGACATATCTAGTGCGATATAGGTGTGTACATGTAGGTTATATTAATCAGAATTAGGGATCTGAGTTCCCGCAGGGGAGTGTGCTGTGTTTATTCATCCAGTTGAGAGGTCTTGTCTGCAGATATATTTTAAGAAAGGTTCCCAAATGTCCTTGGGCCTGGATGGTGGGGCATTTGCTCCCAGTAAGAAACCAGCTGTTCTTGACAGTAGATAGCATCCTGTAACCAGGACTCAATCTTGGGCACTGGCTTCCACCCCCAATGCAAAGCGACTTGGTGCTTCCCCAGCAGAAGTAGCATAGCCGCCAATCGACGGGATTCTGGTGGGAGGTCTTGCACATAACCCAAGAGGCATACCAATGGTGTGGGAGGTACTGGGTGATTCAGAGTCTGTGTAAGAGCATGAATTATGACCTGCCAATATTTTCCAATCAGAGGACAGGTCCAAGCAAGGTGTAGGATGGTGGCTGGAGGGGCCATGCATCTCTTACAATGTGCATCTGGTGTTAGCCCCATTCGTTGTAGTTGCGCTGGAGTGCGGTATACCTGGTGTAGGAATTTAAAGAGATTAGCTACAGTCTGTAGCTGGGGGAGGGCAATCATTTGTGTGCAGCAGTATTTCCATTGTTCCTCTGTGATTGGGATGCCCAGATCATCTTCCCAGATTGTGCGGATGTTAGAGGTGCGGATAGGAACAGAGTCTTGCATGATATTGTAGAGTCTGGTGATTAGTTTGCGGGGGAGTCTGTGGTAAGCATATGATCAAGAGCATGTAACTGTGGAGGTGGTTCAGGGAAAGTGGATGGAGTGTTCGGCATACAACTCGCAGTTGTTGATATAGCAAAGTGTCCAGCACAGTAATGTTGGAGTCATCGATGGGGACAAAAGGAGGGATAAAACGGCCATTCTGGTATAATTATGCAAAAGTGAGCAAGTACCTCTAATGTGCACGTGTTCTGGTGCGGGTGGCTTATAGTGCGGCGCATGCCCTCCCACACCCAACTCATGCATTCCGCTGGTATAGTGCAGTGTTTAGTGGCCAGGAGGAATTGTGTCTGTTTCCACTGCCATGTGGGGTTGAAAGCTTATTGGATAAAGCCAGTAATGTAGATATTGAGCTTGGGCACATAATGTGTAAAGGTGCAAGTCAGGTGCTCCTAGGCCCCCATGATAGAAGGGGAGTGTAAGTATTTCCCACTCTATGCAGGGTTGCTTGCCAGTCCAGGCAAGGGATATGAGATTATAGTGCAAGTTCTTGAAAAAGGAAGCAGTGAGGGAGATGGGCACATTACTGAAGAGATAAAAGAATTTGGGTAGTATTAACATCTTGGCTATCGCCAAGCTTCCTGTTGAGGAGAGGAGGAGTCTGTTTCATGACAGAATTTTTTCTTCAAGCCAAGTCTTGGCCCTCCCAAAGTTTACCTTCCATAGTTACTCAACATCTCTACTCAGCTAAATTCCTAAATAGCGTACCGCCTCCTGCGCCCATTGCAATGGAAATTCCTATGTCACTGGCGTAGTGGTATCTGTTAACGGAAACAGTTTGCATTTGGCCCAGTTGAAGCATATACCGGAGTATCTGCCAACATGTATGACCTCGCATATAATGGTATTGAGATTAGATTGGGGGTTGTGAATATATAGAGCAATATCGTCCACATACATAGATATAATGAGATTGCTCTACTTGAAATTTAAACCCCGGTGCGCATGGTGCTGAAGCAGTCTTGACTCCAGGGGTTCCATAACTATTACAAATAGGATAGGCAATAGAGGGCAACCCTGTTGAGTGCCACTTGTTATCAGGAATGGATCGGATAACATGCCATTGAGGTGAAGTCTGGCCGTTGGGTGTGTATACAGTAGTTGGATGAGGCGGACAAACTTGGGGCTTAAGCCAAGACTAGGAAGAAGGAAGAATAAGTATGGCCACTCCAGCGAGTCAAACTCCTTCATGGCATCAAGAAGAGCAGCAAGCGCAAAAAGGCTAGGTTCCACGCTGTGGATTACAAAGAGGAGGGTTTGCAGGTTGTGCGCAGTGGAACGAACGGGGACAAAGCCTGATTTATCCGGGTGCACGATGTTGGGTAGGAGCACACGTAGGCGGTTAGCAAGTAATTTTGCGAGAATCTGTTATCGACGTTGATCATAGATACCGGCCGATAGGAATGGCAATGGTTAGCCGATTTATCAGGCTTAAGAATGGTGATAATGACAGCCTCGTGGAGTGATGGGGGAAGTTCACCAGCAGAAAGGGAGGCCTCAAACATGCCCTGGAGGTGTGGTCTCAGCAAGGGAGCAAATTATTTGTAGAAGGGGGCTGTCAGGCCGTCCAGGCCCGGTGCCTTGTCACTAGTCAGGCCCTGTATAACCCGCAAGATCTCCTCCTCAGTGAAGGGGGAGTCAAGGAACTCCCGGCGCGAGTGGTCAAGCCAGAGTAACTGCAACATGTCCAAATAGTTTTGAATCTCGGTCATAGTGCGAAATAGAGCTTCAGGTGCGGTGTGTCACTCCTACCGCTCGTTGAGTAGCTCAATTACATGTTTAGAGGCCTGAGGTCGCAAGAGCATGCATGCAAGTGTTCTCCCCCTTGCCATATCTATGCGCCGTAGTGTCGTGAACACAGCAGCTGAGCTCCATCCGCCGCCTCGTCATTGTATTTGCTGAGGTTTTCCTGCAAATGGGCCATAGCGGAAGGGGATTTAGACCCATGGTAGTCTAATTCGAGCATTTGAAGTCGACACTTCAGTGTCTCCAGTCGTGTTCTGATTCCTTTAAGGACTCCCGCCTGCTTAGCACTGCACACTCCCAAATCACAGCTTTGAAGGCTTCCAAAAGTACCAAAGGGGAAGAGATGGAGTCTTTGTTGTATTGAAAAACTCTCGAATGACCACATGCACTATCGCACGAAATACGGCATCACAAAAAGTGCCAGGAGGGAGCCGCCATGTAAATGCGCGTGGTACAGTTAACGGAAATGCAAATTCGATAATGGCAGGAGCATGGTCTTATAAGGTTCAGGAGAAGTGGTAATCCTCAGTTGTCCATGTCAGTGCATCAGGTGAGATCAGCCAGTAGTCTAAACAGGACCACGTGTCGGATGTGTAGCATGTACCCTCCATGTCTCGCCCGTGATGGTATCGCTAGGCGTCTACAAGGGAATTTTCTGTCATAATGGCTTGTAATTGTGCAGCTGCGCCAGCATGAGGTCCTTGCGACGTGCTAGAGCGATCCAATGCAGGAACTAGTATGACGTTGAAATCGCCCCCCATATAACCATACCTGGCTCAATGTCGGCAATGCGGCACCATACTGTTGCGAAGAAGTCTGGACTATCATGATTGGGACTGATATGAATGTCACCTGGCATTGATACAGGATGCCCGCTACAATTGTGAACCGACCGTCTATGTCATTTATAATGTGGGTGGAGTGCCATGGAATGCCCTTGCGTGATAAGATGGCAGTCCCGCATGAAATTTTGGAGTAGACTGCAGCATGTGTGTCTGAGCACCAGCCCGCCTTTAGGCGAGAGTCAGTTGAGGATGTGAGCTGTATTTCCTGAAGAAAACATATGTCCATTCGGTGTCAAGTTATATAGGCATGGATTAGCCTTGCTTTGTGCTTGTTGTTAAGTCCCCTCACATTCCAGGAGAGACACCGAATTGTAGCTGTCATACTGACATGGGAATATAAATAGCAGATGTGTGTACAGAATCTCTGGCGATGTAGGGAAAAGTCTGGCTGAACAGCGCTTGAATAGTGTGATGATTTAGCAGGTATGTACGGGATGTATGGCCTAAGTGAAGCTGTATCATTAGAAGAGATACAAAGGATCTGCAGGAAGGAAAAGCAGTAAGGAACAAATTTAAACATTAACAAGGTGACCCGCCCCCACCCACTTCCGCTCCCGATCACAGAGGAATTCTGAATCCCACCCACCTCACTGGCCCCGAAACCTAGGTAAAGATCTTGTAGAGGAATCATCCCTGTAGGCTGAGTCCAGCCAAGCGAAATTCCCAATCCGGGCTAGACTGGGTGGACGAAGGGGCAGGTGCACCCAGTAGGCAGTTTTGTGAGCATGTAAATGATGAAGTAGAAGCTCCCAGTCTGACAGAAAGGCCAGTGCCGGCAGAGGCCCCTGGGGAGGGGAGCCATCAGGTATGTCTTAGGTGCCGTGAAGGGGTCTGCATTTGGAGTCAATGTGTTCAAAAGGGGTTAATCTATTTGATGTCTTCCATATTTACCTCCTCTCTGGTTTGTGGCGATGTGCGCGTTGATCCAGGCTGTTTTGTTAAGAGTTTAGCAAACTTAAGAACAGCCTTCGGGTTTGTGAAGTGTTGTGGTTTCCCCCTTGTGTAAAGTGTAATTTGGCAGGGTATAAAAGGGCGTAGGTGACGTCAACTTTTTGCAGTAGTCGTTTGGCGGGGAGGAACTCTCTACGTGCCACCTGCACAGAAGCTGTAAAGTCCGTGTAAAACAATAGCAGATTTCCTTGGAAGTGTATGTCCCTTTGTTCTCTGGCCTGTTGTAGCACTGCATCCCGGTTCTTGTAATTGAGCAAACAGGCCACAATGGGTCTGGGATTGGTCCCAGGAGGTGGCCTGGGTGCCAGTGTACGATGAGCTCTTTCCAGGATAAACACAGAGGAGAGATCCTTCCCAAAGAGTTTGCAAAGCATGGTTTTAATGTAGTCTATAATTTTCTCAATGTTTGTGGACTCTGGAATGCCAATAATTTGGATGTTATTGCACCTTGATCTAACTTCCAGGTCTTTGTTTTTGGCTTTTATGAGTTCCAGGATCTTATCCATGTGCAGGAGGTGTTTACTGGATGTGGCGTGACCGTTCTCCGCCTCCGAGACCCTTGTTTCTAGGTTATCAATTTTGTCTTCGTGTTTGTCGACCCTCTCTTTCATTTGATCGATTGATTCACCATAAGATCCAGCTTGGCATTGATGGCATGGAGACTCAACTTCACGTCAACTATGATTTCTTTCAAATCGTCGTCCTGTCTTTCCGCACCCCGTGTTGTCAGGTAGGATGTCCTGAGCTCGGTCTCGGCTGTAGTGCCCAACTCTGGCGTGTGTCCTGCTTCCCCATAGACGTGGGTTGCATTTAGGAGCTGGTGGTGCCAAATAGGTGATAGATTTATCGAGGAAAGCTGAGATTACCTAGGCAGCAGCGTCTGCAGGTAGAGAGGGGACTGGGCATGGACGCCCTCAATAAGCAGCAGCACCGACCCCTGTGGGGACACCATCCCCAGGATCCAAGACGTCACCGAAGGAAGGGCAAGTAGGTTTGTCGCGTTCAGTGCAGTGTCTGTGAAGGGTCTCTTCAGTGGCAAGTGACCTCAGAAGGTAGGCCCAAGAGAATCTGCTGATCGCTGGCTATGTTGTGACCCCACCACACCCCGGGGAGATGATCTTGGCCGGGGTGCACGAGGAGGTTGGGCAGTGCACAGACAGAGAAGTATGGGAAGGGGCCCTGAAGTGACAGTATCCAGCAGTGAAAGCAGGGTGTGAGGATTTGGTTGTGCAGGCGAGCCGCTATGCCAGGAGAGAAAGCACCTCAATTAAAGCACACACATCCAGGGGGTCGCATTGGCAGCCCTCTATTGGCCGGGTGGCCCAGAAGAGACATGAAACCTACAGGATTACAAGGTCCCCACCTTGGGAGCAATGTTCGCTGCACAATGTCACAGAGATACCTGAGGCAAGGTAGGGATCCGGAGAAGGGCCACCGCATCCAGCGCAGCAGAGACGAAGGCCAGAAAAAGCAGGTGAGTCACACAGGTGGGCCAGGGGAAGCAACACGTCCAGCACCGCTCAGGGGTGCCACACTGTCATGCCCCAATCAGGGGAAAGGACCGGAGTAGGGCAGCACCCAGGTGCGCTCAGGCAGCGGCCCGACATGCGACGATGCGGCAAGATTCACGGGTGGGCGGCGGGCCCCCGGCCCAGTGAGTCCCTGGCAGGGCTCAACGACACTCCTCTTCCCGAGTCCAGACTCAGAGTCCCAGACTCACCCCCACGGGTCAGCCATGCCAATCAAAGTTCCGCCATCGGTCCTGTAGATCAGTCCAGGCTGCCCTCACCTCGGGCTCTGAGGTGAAGTCCTCCCGGCCCTCGGTATTTCACGCTGAAATCTACTGATGCATGTCTCCCCATCAGATGGACCAGGGCCAGTCAGCCACATGCAGTTAATCAGGGCGGCCGCAGAGGAGGATCAGGCAATGCCGATGTGACGCCACGCCTTGCGGCAAGCAGTCTAGGTCCACTCCGTGAAGTCGCCTCAAGGCCGCCCACAAGTCCGGCTCCGGCGTTCCCCTCAAAAGCCACCCGCAGAAGCAAAACAGTCCGTGCGGTGCAGAGATGACAGGAATTGGCTTAGGTAGGGTAGATGCATCCATGGAGTAGGGATAAATGCCGGAGTATTAACTGCGGCCGGTAGAGCCTCTCTAGTGAGAAGCTCTCTTGCTGCTAGGCCAGGCTCTGCTTAGATCATATGCACTTTAGGTGACTTAGAATCCAGAGTTGTTTAGAATGCACTTTATGAAAAATGCTGCTAGATAAGATCTTGTACATTGCACTTTATTATATTTTTCTTTATCATGTAAGAGGACCTGACGTAAAAATGAATATAAATTAGAGAATAGGGACCGTTTTTAGTGTATGTCTCTGTAAAAATGGTGCTGAAAGT
Source organism: Calotriton arnoldi (assembly GCA_963921515.1). Lineage (NCBI taxonomy): Eukaryota > Metazoa > Chordata > Amphibia > Caudata > Salamandridae > Calotriton > Calotriton arnoldi. Next base: position 1,002,582 of record CAWUFW010005141.1, read on the forward strand.
TTGCGGACTGTATTTAATCAAAAATTAGTTTCTTTCTTTAAGAATGATCTCTTCCTACATCAATGAGTAAATATTGAATTGCCCGATACATTTATGGATTGATTTGTAAATTAGAAATGAAAAGGATATTGAGAGTGAGAAAAAAAACTCTGCATTGGGATGAAAGAATATTTATCTTGTTTTCTTGGTTGAAAGGGGTACTTGCGCAAAAGAAACAATTGATGGACGGAATGCTAGACAATGCAAACATTCACCCCCAGTCACAAGGATCTGGGTTAAATCCATCATTCTTTTGCTCACCACACCACCCCAGTTTGGACCCAGCCATATGCAAATCAGTCTTGACCCTGTTCCTTGTGGGAACAGTCCAGCCCGAACTGCCAAGCCAGGTCCTCCCTGGACCGGAAACAAGCATCCTAGGACCGGTTTCAGGGCATCACCCTTCTTCAGCCAGGCTAGCTTGAATCCAGTGGTGTAGTGAGCACGGGACCCACGTCTGGGCATACCCTTCCCACTTAGGGCGACAAGTGCAAAAGAAACAATTGATGGACGGAATGCTGGACAATGCAAACATTCACCCCCAGTCACAAGGATCTGGGTTAAATCCATCATTCTTTTGCTCACCACACCACCCCAGTTTGGACCCAGCCATATGCAAATCAGTCTTGACCCTGTTCCTTGTGGGAACAGTCCAGCCCGAACTGCCAAGCCAGGTCCTCCCTGGACCGGAAACAAGCATCCTAGGACCGGTTTCAGGGCATCACCCTTCTTCAGCCAGGCTAGCTTGAATCCAGACATTGTTCTGCATTCTGTCCATCAACTGTCGTTTTTGCATTTCTCACCCCGTGTGGGACGGGTATGCCCAGACGTGGGTCCCGTGCTCTCCATGCCACTGGAATCAAGCTATCCTGGCTGAAGAGGGGTGAAACCCCGAAACCGGTCCTAGGATGCTTGTTTCCAGTCCAGGGAGGACCTGGCTTGGCAGTTCGGGCTGGACTGTTCCCATGGGGCACAGGGCCAAGACTGATTTGCATATGGCTGGGTTCAAACTGGAATGGCATGGTGAGCAAAAAAACGATGGATTTAGGCCCAGATCTCTGTACTGGGGTGAATGTATGACATTGTTCTGCATTCTGTCCATCAACTGTTGTTTTTGCATTTGAAAGGGGTACTTTACCAGAATTTTGTGAGGAAAATGTATTCAAAATTGGGAACATATGTTTGCTATGTGAAGAAAATTGCAGCTATCTTGTGTCTGGCTAGTAAAGGTACTTTACTGGAATTTGATTTAATATATATATTGTGTTAAACTTGTGTGCCATCATGGAGAATAGCAAGTATTGGTATTTTGTTGCAAATGGTACTTTATTGGCATTGCAAAGAAATATAGAAGATCAGACATGACAAATTCCTGCTTTTCGAAAAACATAGCAATGAATGTGCCTTTTTTTGCGACAATAAATGAGAGACCATAAAGAGTACGTTTTTCGCAGATTTGTACTGTAAAGTTTGGAAAAAGGTCCAAAGTTTCTTTTAACTTGGTGGTGGTAATTGAGGGAAGTTTCCCTTTAAATAGACACTCTATTGAGCACGACTCTATGGCCCAGTTGAAGGCTTCTTGCCGAAACGTGTAGGCCTGGTTTGCTAGCACAATGCACTTGTTTCGCAAGAATGAAATTAAAAAATAAAAATACTTCAATTACTAACTAGAATTCAGCCTGGGAAAATGGCTATGTTTGCTTGACCTGAAGAAGCGTGAACAATCAGGAATTATATATATATATATATATATATATATGTTATTTATCTACTTACGTCATTTAAGTTTCGAAACCATCATGGAGTCCCTGAGTAGGCGTCATGGACCCCAACAGGTCTGCAGACCACAGGTTGAGAAATGCTTCAATTGACAGTTAGCAAGCAAACAATTGAAAATGGCTTTGGTGTGAAAAATAGAGTGATAACAAATTATTGTTTGGATGTTTGGCAAGACCGACCAGGAACATGAACAAACTCTGGTCTGGTGGTGTCCTCACTGAGGCATAGATCACCCTAAAGAAAACAACGTTTGCATTCCATAAGTCTGCTACAGCTCTATAGGTACCTTTAAATAAAGACCATCACTGAGAGCTGTTATCAAAGTTATTCACAATGATGGAGGGCCCTTGCCCATATCAAGAAGGCTACACATGCATCAAATGGAAAAGCGTAGAGCATTTCAGCACTACCAAGAAGTCACATGAAAAGCGTAGAGTAATTCAGCACTACCAAGAAATCACAAGCCAGGAGGATTATTTGCTCCTCTTTGCAACCAACACAGTGGTACCAACGATCCAGCTTAATTGTGGTCATCAACTGGTTGGAGAGACAAAACGTCTAGTGTGCGTTTACAGAACTAATACGATGCAAACAAAAGTGTAGTGTGCATTATTCAAATTATCACTGAAATTCAATGGACATACTTTCTGGGGGAAAGTTTTATAACCTGATTCAGTCACGATCAAGCTCTCACATTATGCCAGTACCAAGAAATGTGTCATATCACTGTTTCTTAGGAACAGACAGCTACAGCACCAGAAACTCCCTAGACATATCCTTGCTCAGAGCTCCTCTAAGGCACATCACAATAAAGGGTGTCAGCCAGTATTTCATGCCATTACATTTCTGTGCATTGTTACTCATACCAGTCAGAATTTTCAGGGACCTAGGAAGGCCTACTCTCATGCTGATAAGGGGAGCCTTACTGTAGTCTGGACCTGTAAACATCTGAACCTGTTTCTTTACTGCAAGGACTTCACTGGCATTCCAGATGACTAGTCATTTTGATCATTCACTGAACCAGGATTAGAAATGTCATGTTTTAGCGGACATTGTTTTTAGTTATATGTTAGTACTGTATAAAACGCACTTTATTTAGATCTATGACGGCACAGCAGTCCTATCTTGATAAGTCAAACATATATTAGGGCTTAGAAACCTATACATGGCAATTGTATATAAAATATTGGACCTGCCCTTTTATTATGTATTGCATAGTTTTTATCCTTTCACTCTTGGTGTGTGTAAATGTGCTTTTATGGTCGAAACTGGCAGAATAAAGTTTTACTTGAATTGACTAGCCATTGATCTTAGTAATTGAAAACTCCAAAACTAACATGACTCCAAGAATTATATTACAACAGTGGGACTATAGATCTGCTAAATTAACAAAAGACTACAGCCGGGATGACTTCTTCTCAAGAATTGCCACACCTAATACAGCATTCAAGTCATCGATAGCTGACACTTAGATAAGCTACGTTATACAACAAACCTGTATTGTAGCCTTCGACATTGACTACCTGTTGCTGCAATTCAAGAGGATCACACATATTCAAGTAAAATTTGCATGCTTTTTGAACCCAACATAATATAAAAATACACTAAGCACATGCAACATTGATCTGGTTCATGAACAGTACAGTAGAACTGTGACCACTAAATGATTCCTGGGGTAAAAGGTGTGGTTCTTCTTTCTCAACAAGCAAGTGGAGGACTTTTTCAGTACCTGGCACATCTTCCAAAGTCATTATAAACATCTGAGCTAAGCCTTCACTAAATTTCCAGAATCAGAGTCAGAAATGTGGATATTAATTTTGGAGAGGGTTCTCCTCTGGATTTAATAAATGCAATCTTGTTAGGTCACAAAACAGTTCAATGAGAAACTTTGCTCAACCTCTGAAAGCTATGACACAAGCAGCAGGCAATTCTGCAGAAACAATGTGGTAAACACATTAACAGGCGAAATGACACAAATGTCCATTGTTTGTAACCAATGGGAGTTGGCTATGGTTTTTAAAACAGTCCCTTGTTAGCCTCAAAGACATGATGAAAAAGCTCAGATCTGGACATACCAAACGTTTTATATTCTTAGCCCCAGACATTTGTGATTTGCTCTTAATGACCTCTTCGTTGGTGAGCAGCAGAAGCTCAATGCCAACTTGCTTGCAGTATAACATTTAAAGACCAGTACCTTCATAAATGTTCATGAAACTGCATGTTACTGCTAGGGTCATCTCTCTCTCTGGTGCATAGCCATTGGCCCTGAGAACCATTCTAGGCAAAGAACAAAAACCTCCATACGTCAGCACTCACGGCCGACACTAAACAAAAGTCTTTAGCTGTGCATTTCAAGTGAAGCACAACGAATTCCTCTCAGTGCATTCTTGTCAATGTGGTCCATCGTTAGCAAAGCTGCAGTTCTTCAAGTGAAGTAAAGCGTGGTAACTATTATTTTCTTCCAATATTTAATTTTCTGACAAATGGAGGTTTTTGTTTTTGACTCTTTGCAAACCATACCAAGATGGGCTTCCCTGTATATCTAGATTTTAGAAATCTATGGATTTGTTAAGTTCCCCAGGGTTCCTACTGAGCCTGGGCCCACATAATGGAGATTCCCACATCCCTAGAATGATTGAATTTCAAAGGAAAAATCTTTATGTTTCCATATTGCATTTTGGACTCCTTTCTTCCATGAATAATGCGTCCGCAAACATAATTAGGTTCCCATTTTTATCAGGTGAAGGATAGAAATGCTGAATAAATTTGGGAATGCTGGGTGGTTAGACTTAAACTTTCCCCACAGATTTTTTAAAGGTGAGAAAACAATAGTAATTAGTCAAAGATTTACATTTGCAGAGCATGCTGGGAAAGAAAAAGTCACGAGATCCAAGTAAGTCACAACATCCTCCACTGCCCCGGGTGTCTAGATTTCAGAATGTCTGGGGTTGGTAGGTGTCTCTAGGTGCCAGTCACCTCATGGCCCAAATTTCACAGCTACCCACATCCCAGGGAGTAATTGAAATTCAAAAGAAAGGAAAATTGTATTTTCTAAATTGCATTTACACCCTTTCCTGCCATAGGTGATAGGCCACCCCACAAAAGTAGATGGACCTTTTGCCCTTGGGAAAGTGTGAAAACACTGAGTGGTTAGGGGCAGATTTACAAGCCCCCTGCGCCACCAGTACGTCACTTTTCGTGACGTACTGGTGCCGCAGGGAGCTCCTCCACCCTGCGTGACTTTTCCTCTCCTTGTAAATATGGCCCCTTCACACGCAGCACTTTGTGTTGAAGGGGCGTTCCATGAGTGTTGCTGTGGGTGTTCCCACGCAACACCCATGGAACAAGACACATCTCCAGATTTACGAGAAATCGTAAATCTGGAGATGCGTCTGAATGCTACGCCACCCTAGAGGTGGCGTAGCGAGGCACAACGAGGAGAAATGCTTTCATTTCTCCTCGTTTTGTCCTCTTTCAATGCGTGCTGCATTCTACAGCATGCATTGAAAGAGGAAAATGCCTGTCAATTGCGGAGAGGCACTAGACAGGGGTGCCCCTTGTCCCCGCTACTGTTCGCCCTCGCACTGGAGCCATTGGCACATTGGATTAGGAGGGACCCGATGATCTGGGGTATAGTGGCGCCAGGGGGGTGGGAGGAGCAAATTTTGCTTTATGCTGATGACATAGTCTTATACCACTTGATGGCGCGAGTGCTCCACATCTTTGAGCTATTTGGTAGCTACTCGGGCTACAATATTAATTGGTCCAAGTCAGTGATTTTTCCATTGTCTGCCCCCCCCAGGGTTCCAATGCGGTGCCCGGCCCCAGTCGTGTTGGAGGGATTCAAATATTTAGGTATCCACGGTACGCGGGACCAAAAGGAGTTTTTGGAAAAGAACCTTGGGCCTCAGATAAGCTGACTTAGTACTGATGTCAGCCATTGGCGCACTCTCCCCCTTTCACTTATGGGTAGGGCGACCCTGTTTAAAATGATGGCACTGCCGTGTCTCCTCTATGTTCTCCAAAACACCCCGTACCCTGTCCCTCCGACAGTCTTTAAACGGATGGCGCAGGAGGTCAGAACATTGTTGTGGCAGGGTGGTTCTCCTAGAATTGCGCTTCACAAGTTACAGAAACGAGTGTATGACGGTGGCCTGGCGATTTCCTGACGTCAGGCTATACTACTGGGCCTCGCAGCTCCAGGTCATAAACGACTGGGTGTATGCAGATGTTGAGGAGCCGGCATATAGAGCAGATAGGGCCGTCATGCCGGGAGGAAACTGCGAGCCTCTTCTCTACTCCCCAAAGTGGCCGGTACATTCTAAAGTGGTGATACAGTGCTGGAGAGAGGCTAATAAACTACTTGGCTGGACGGGGAAACTGACTAGTTGAACTCCGTTGTGGGTGAGTGATCCACTACACGAAGTGGCTGCCCTAACGGGCTTTAAGGGGTGGAAATTGATAGGCATTGAGTACTTGGGAGATGTCTGGAAAGGGGATACTCCCTTCACGTTTGAGGAACTCCAGCAGGAGTATAATCTACACCAGTCCCAGAGATACCATCATTTGAGACTAACGCATGCACTCCGCACCCACATCCACAGTGGCGCTTCTGTTCCGGACTATTCCCCACTAGAGGATAGGCTGTTACTAGACCCCATTCCCGAGAAGGCGGCCTCCACGATATATCGTAAATTGATAAACAATGTACCTGACCCCCTAAAAACCCTCAGAGAGGCATGGGTTAAAGACCTGGGAAGTCTAGATGATGAGGAGTGGCAGGAGGCAATTCAGAGCCCAAGAAAGATTGCGGTTCCATCCAGATTTAGGTTGGTACAACTTAAGATATACACTGCACTTATTATCCTCGTACACACCTATACACCTGGGGCAAGGCCCCTACAGCATTGTGCGTCAGGGGATGCCGGCGGGAGGGAACCTTGCTACATATTTTATGGGAATGTCCGGAAATCGTCAGGTATTGGCAAAGAGTCACGGATACTATGTCTAGGGTGGTGGGAGTGACGGTTCCAATGGACGCTAAATGGCTTTTATTAATGATTAAAGGGGACTCCGACTGGTCCAGATATGTGGGTATTTGGTTGGCTCTTGCAGCGGGGATCGCTAAGCAAAACATTGCCAGGGGGTGGGGGCGTCTTTGCCCCCGACACTGGAAGAGTGGGGGCGAGACCTTGACTGGTGCCAGCGGGCTGAGGAAACAGTGTACAAGAGTAGGGGGTGTGTTAAAAAATGGGAAAGAGTATGGGCGCCCTGGCGAAGTCACAGAGTGCTGTGCATGAGAGAATGACATGCGACAGCCGGAGTGGGGCGGAGTGGCAGGGGGTTGTGTCACCCGAGCCGTGACACTGGCTACACGAATTTATCATGGTATGTGGGTTTACCCCGGAAAACTTTTCATATGTTCTTCTAGACTCCTGTTCCCTCGTGCCTGTTATTTGTATTGATGTAAAGTATCAATCTCACTGGGTACCAATGCAAGCAGTTCATGTAAAGTATGATCTATTGAGCAATGTTAATAAAAAAACTAAAAAACTATAGAATGATTTTTTTAAACTTACAATAATTATCGAACACATGTGCAGTATTAACGTGTAGTTTTTTTAACTTAACATGGCATTTAAAAGTGCAGAAAACAGTTACAGCTACCTAGAATTAATGGTTGGTAGCTTGCTTGAATAGCTGATTTACTTTTTGACCTTCAAGATAACAGTAGAATGTGTCTTTTGTTTGTGAAATAAAGATGTCTTCACCGATATTGTATTTGTTGCTGGTAAAATGTTATTATTTAAACAGAGCCCCATTCATAACTGACTTAAAACTTGTTTTGTTTGCCATAGAGAACAGAAAACACGCGTAATCAAAATGTATTATTTTTCAAATGATTTCCTTCCTTGCAGCTTACAGACCATGTTTTGAGTTAAAATAACAGTTGCTTAATTAGTAGGTTAAGAAATGAAAACATTTTAAATAGGATTCGAACTGTGCCGTGGGAACGATTTATTCGTTGACGCAAAATAGATAGCCTGCTCGAATGATGAAAGACTTGGTAGAATTGCTGGGTTTCCATTGGATGGAGAAAAGAACAGACCACATGTTTTGCAACTTTGAGTTATTGTTTTATAAACATATTCCTAGTTGAGGAGATTCAGATTTGTTTTAGGAGAGTATAGATTCAGCTAGAGAGATGAGCCGCAGATGACAGGGTAGCAGAGTCAAGGAGAAGGGAAGCAGATCAACTGAGATTCATAGCAGAAACGACTGGCTGTGTTCTTTTGACATTTATTAAAACCCACACTTTGGGGTCGATTCCGATCTGGGTCGGAAAGCTCTCCGACCGAGCCGGATCCGGAGTGTTTTCCGACCGAGCCGGAGTCCTGCAGTCCGACCGAGCGAGTACGATGCGGCCGCATGCTGCCGGACTCGATTCGGTCGGACTCCCATTGAAGTCAATGGGAGCCGCTCGTACGACGCGTACATGGGCTCCCATTGACTGAATGGGTACGTCGCGAACAAGTGCGCCCCCTTCAGTGGGTACACGTCGGTGCAACCCGCACCGTACATACCTGTGTTGGGGAGACCCATGGGTTTCCCCCTGTGTTCGACTCGTAAGGCTACGGGTTTTGGGGGGTCCGGCACGGACCCCCAACGTCCGGCTCCGGGAGCTTTTTCGAGCCGGACGCTCCGACTCGATCCGGCTGTCCGACGCGTACATCGTACTCGCTCGGTCGTACAACGTCTCCATTGCGTAGTGCGATTCGTTTCCGTACGAGTCGGTCGGAGCAGTTGGGATCCGGAAACGGTTCTGTCGGAACACACGCGTACAATCGCATCGTACTCGCTCGCTCATACAGCGTACGGCCCGTACATTTTCCGGCCGGATCCCGTTCGGAGAGCTTCCGACCGAGATCAGAATCGGCCCCTATATGCCTTGACTAATTGGCTTTGCCAAGCCTTATTTGTTTTATGCTTTATTTCTCTCTATGAGAAATTCAGCAAATATTAATTATTGATTTTTAGCTTCATGCCATTCTGACTCTATTTTTCAGTTCTTCATGGGTTCTGGCTGACATCATTTGAGCCCGATTTCTTAGGATAGGGATTCTTTCCTTTATGGAACGCACTGTATGCACATTATAATATTATCTGCACTAACATTATATTTCTATTATCAATTCTGTAACCTGATTGATATTTGACTAATGAATAAAGAATCAGAAAAACCTTAACGGTAATTAAAAAATATTTCTTTTTAAAACTACTCAAACCTCTCATCATTGGCTGAATATAAGAATTTGACAGTTGATGAAATTGTATGTTCTGTTTCAGCTCCTTTCAGAAAACGGCAGTAAAGGTCCATTTGACCTGTGAGGTTTTCGAGGGTCCAAGCTGAAAGTTTGGGGTGAAGAATTTAACACCTGATTTTTCAGATTTTTGGGCGCTCACACTATCATTTCTGTTTTGAAAAACTGATTACATACAATTCATTTATTTAATGTTCCTGTAAGTTCATTGTGAAATAGCTCAGGATCACCAGTGTTATGAAAGTTTAATATCATATTTGGGCTAGAGTATATATATATACACACCAGCCACAAGTATGACTGAAGTGTATTGCTGCAAAGAGCATCATTGTGTCCTTGCTAAGCTGCAGTTTTGAAACCAAAAAAGGGCAAGCAATATTTTCTATTTTTGCTTATTCTAGCTGGAGGTGGGTTGAGTTGTGGCTTACAAAGAATTCTTGTTGTGTTTCGAACATGCAGAAGAAGAACATCTATGCGTTGTTGATATGTGCCAAAAAATCTGAGTTTAGAACCAGGGTTCATTCATACTACTCTGACTTTGGGGTTACCCATATTTTCTGGTGATTTTGAGGGTGTTTTGCAAAATGTGTTTTTTGTGCACACTGAATTACTATTGAAAGCCTGAAAGTAGAGAAGTTCAATACATAAAAACAAGTCTTCTACTATTCCACATTCCTACATCTCTCCCAATAAGAATAATATCCTGTTTGTAGGGTGCCTATTGTACAGGACATCAAAGGCCCAAAAAGCACCACAACATTGGCAAGCATTTTTATTTGATTTACTTTGATTTCATGGATGGGGTAGCCAACACCGAAGGTAACCTACCAACCCCAAACATGTTTGACAACTAGATAAGAAGGGAGAGCCAATGGAAGGTGGTTTGCATGGATTCCGCTACTTTTTCTTATCCAGAATGCCCTACAAACATCAAGCTATGGCTAAAATGATTGTTGTGCCTCATATTCCTGACTAACTCTGACTGACAAAAAACTAAGGGGCAGATCTACAAGGAAGTGTCGCAGCATGGCACCGCAAGCCCTTTGGCTGCGCCACGCTGCGGCACTTGCGAAGAACAGGGATGCAACATATTTACAAGAATATGTCGCATCTCTGTGCTTCCCCCTGCGCTGGATCACAAACTGCAGCCATGCGCTGGCGCAGGCACCCTTGCACCATGGTGCAAGGATGCCTGCGTCGTGGGGAGATTGTTTTTGTGCAGGAAGGTGCCCCTTCCTGCACAAAAACAATCTCCCCAAGGAGCGTGATAATGCCCCATTAACTCGCACTCGAGCTGTGGGTGTCTCATACAACAGCCTTACCCAACCGCAAAAGTTGGGACCAAAACCCAACCTCTGGAGCACCATGAACAAGTACGGCCACTCGATACTGTCAAACGCTATTGACACGTCCAGCGCCATCAATGCCGTCTGTTGGGCTGCAGGATCGCTCGTCATGTGGAGTATACCATATAGTCTCCGAAGATTATGCCGGGTGCTTCTACATGGCATAAAGCTCGATTGATCCACATGGACCAATTCCGCAATGACTGACACCAGCCTGCCCGCTAGGGCCTTGGCCAGAACCTTGGCTTCCATATTATTAAGAGAAATTGGGCGGTATGAACTACATTGATCTGCGGCTTCCCGGCTTGGTAGATTACCACTATCGTAGCCGCCCATTGGTCCAAAGGGAGCTGCCCTTTTTCTCGCGCCTCAGTCAACATGGTTCGTAGTGGTGGTATTATGATCGAGGACTGTCCTTTATAGATCTCAACCGGGAGCCCATTCGGGCCCGACGCTTTCCCTGATTTCAGAGAACCCAGGGCGCCACCTAGCTCCTCCTCCGTGAGGTCGGCTTCTAGTGCTTCCCGCGCTTCCCCAGACAACATGGGCAGGGTAAAATCTTCTAAGAATTCTCCTCGTGCACACTGGTGCATAAACTCGCTCAAAGTGTGTGGCGAAGGCTTCTGCAATTTCGTTACCAGTAGTTTTCAGTTACCCAGTTGTATCACGGACCCCAGTCACCCACGAGCGCTCCCTGTCACATCTTTCCAGCCACGCTAGGAGCTTCAATGCCTTATCTCCTACATCATACAAGTGGTGTTGCCTCGCCAGAGCATATGCCCTTGCCTCGCCATCTGCCAGGGCCCTCAGGTCCCGCTGTCTCAATGCTAGCCTATGCCGTAGATCAGCACTAGTTGCCACTGCAGTATCTCCTTCCATCTGATTAATTTCTTGCTCAAGCAGCCGAATTTGCATGGGTTCCTCTTTCTTCTGGGCTCCGATCAGCGCCTGTGCCTGTCCCCTCAGCACCGTCTTATAGGCCTCCCATAAAATAATGTGCGAATCTACTGACCCCATATTTTCTTTGAAATAGAGCTCCGAGCCTTCTCAGATCTTGTCCCTAAGCGTTGGGTCCCGCAGGCGCCAGGGGTCAATTCTCGGGAAGGCAGCTCCATCTAGAAGCGGGCCTTTAATAGTGATCTGAAATGCCCCTCGCCATGTGCTTAGGGTTAAAAAATTATCCCACCCTGTCATTACGTGTAAAAAAATGATCAATCCTAGAAAAGGAATCGTGTCGTGCAGAATAGTAAGTATAGTGCCTTAGCAGTGGGTTGTGTGCCCGCCACAGGTCTACAAAGCCCATGGCCATAACAGAATATGCCAGGCCACGCTCTCCTTCTCTGCCCGTATGAGAGCCAGACCGGTCTAGTTCCGGGTTCATGACTGCATTCGTATCTCCACCAATCAGGAGAGTACCCAAGGGCAGGTCCGTCAAGAACGAGCTGAACTTCGGGAAGACCACCGCATGGAGGCCCGGGGGTATATAGCATGAACACAGTACGAGTAGGCTCCCCTCCCATTTACCCGCTGCTGCAACAAAGCAGCCTCCGTCATCCGTCCAAGTGCCTGTGATAACTAGGGGTAGCGTGTTGCGTATCAGGATACCCACCCCACGAGCCCCGGACGAGTACCCGGAGTGAGCCACCATTTTGTACCCAAAGCGATCTAGTGCCTTACATTTACTCCCTCTTAAATGTGATTCCTGGATCAATATAACGTCTGGGGAATGCCTCTTGACATGCTGCAGAACTAATGTGCGTTTGATCTTGTTCCCCATACCATTCACGTTCCAGGTCCATACCTGCATACTAGCTAAATCTCCCATGGCCTCGGGCAGGGTGAATAGTAATTGAATGTTCCCTCGCCACCCGGGTTTCCTTCGTGTTAGTCACTTGTAAGTGCTGGAAATACTGGTCTTGAGCGTTGTCCCCATCCCCCCCAAACAAATCTAACAGTGTACCCAACTCCCTCCTCCCTGCAACCCTGCTGGATGAACCCCCAACCTCCCACCTCCCAAACGTGCAGAGTGCCTGTCGCCCAAACTGTGTAATGAGTAACATTCGTGAGGAGCCGTGAGCCAGCCTCCAGCATGAAGTACAATTTTTCTGCTAATGAATAGTATCAAGCCCATACAATGTAATACAGTAGCCTCCATACTTATTGGAACACATGAGTGGCCTGTCTGTTCATTTAGAAAAAAGATATGGAGGGGGGGACCTTTCATTATGTTAGTCCGTTCAACATCACATGTCCATGTTCAGGTGAGCCCCCTCTCCCATAGCACCACCCCCCAACCCCAGCTTGCACCCCTCAGTGTTTATATCAAGGAAAAGTTCAGTTCCAGTGATTAAGGGAGCGCCCTGCAGTACACTTATCTGTCCGCTGTCGTTGCGCTTGGCTACTGGATGTCCACTCCGCCTCTTGCTCCTCTACAGCGCGGTCACTCAATCATTCTATAGTTAAGACAGAATTTAAACTAGTCACATTTAAGTCAAACTATAAAATATCAAAGCCTCGTGTATTCAGCACCAAATGTCTGCATGTCATGTTTGAAGCCCAAGGCAGATTGTCATTAGTAGTGGTTAATTTTTAGGAAATTTGTATTTTCTCACACTAGTGTCATGGAGTACAGAGACCTGTCAAAAGCCAAAAATAATCCAAAAAAAGGCAAAACATCAAGGTAGTGCCATCAGAAAAGGGCGAATTACTATTCTGTTTCAAAGATTAATACTGTAATAGGTATTTGAGAAGAGGTTGTGATCCACTTCTTTAATATACTATCAAGTGGACAGCACCTTGTTTGGAAGGATGAAAACTCCAGATTTTCTTAAGTTATGGGAGTGCCCAGCAACCCCCTCTGATGTGGTAATGCCATCAATGAACCAAAATGTTTTCCACATTTTGAACCACTGAAGTTGCCTAATCAGAAAATAGCAATAATTTAAATGAAAATACATTTAGAGAGTTTGCACAATACATAGGTTTCACTCCCCTCCAGACTCAGGCAATCAAGACTAACCCAAGCTCACATGCAAGCCAATCTCTCAGGAAGTTTTTGCTCTAAATGTAGTAAGTAGATGATACAGGGGTATCATTATCATCAGATGAGAAAAAATGAATATGAATTCCTATGTTGGGAGGAGCAGCAGAGTTACTTTATCTCACCTGTGTCAAACAGTCCACATCCAGAACAGAAAAAGGGGTCTTACAAGGCCAACTCTCCATGTAAACCACAGTTCTAATCAGAAAATACTAACATGACATCAAAACATCCACACCTACTATGTGTAGAAATTGCCCATCTCTCACATTTTCATTCTCAGGGAGATCAATGGAACACCTTGCAAAACATTTCCAGAGAGACACTGCACAGACAAGGAAAACATCCTGAAGACCCCCACCATGTTCATGAAGTCATGAGCACTCAACCCTCACTCACCCCTGATTTCCCTGAACCCAAAGCCTCTCAGCCCTACCAGACCATCAAACCTTCCCAATGACTTATCACTGCTTTTTAATAAGTATCATTTCATATTTGATTTTTTTATATTAAGTCAACATTTGTAACATCTAGTGTATGACATATACGCAAACGAAATACTTCAGATCATGTAATTAACAGAAAATCATTCTATTAAATACCCCTCATAATCTAGGAAGTGGGGTTGGTGTCAAAGGAGTATAAGAAGTAATCTTTATGTTAGTATCCGAACAATATTCCCGATGTGTCATAACACTGATCACATGTCCAAGAAAGCTCATCTCAACTCAAAATCATACATTTATGTCAGTAAAACATATTACTCTTTTTTTTTTTTTTTTCGTTGTTTGATCTTTATTTCGGTTATAAAACCATAAAAGATACACACATATTCATCCTTGACAGTGGAACCCACGGTACAGTTACACAAGTAAAATAGATATTTAATACACCAGGTTCTAATAGTCAAGTATCTCGTAATGTAATTTGTAAACACAGGAGAGATCACTAGGATACATCATTTGCTATGTGTGTACTCAATTAAAGCCAAGTAAAATAGATGAAACAGGAATAAAGTGCGAGTGCATTAATGTCTAACGATCTCCACAGTTTACTCTCTGAGGCTTTCAATTAAAACCCTATTGCCTCTATAAATTTTTTTAAAAAGTAATAAAAACTTGAGAAGAAGGTTAAAAACAGGATACTGGGAATTAATACACCCTCCGGTCATAGGATTTTTGCTGCAGCTAGTCCCTAGCACAAGGAAGAATAGACAGGAACCTTCGCCTAATGGCCCAGAACCGGCCAAGAAATTTTGCAACAGCACATACAAATGGTGGTCTCGTATCTGATCTTAACATCCGTAGGGCGTCAAGGTGGCTATGAGTCCCCAACTGTCTGCATAGTGGGACCAACCAATTGCTTCTTGGTCTGTCGTAAGCTGGACATGCAAAAAAAACATGGCCCACAGTTTCATTTGGGTCTGGGCAGGAAGGGCATCCCTTGGGCTGGCTGGTGTTGTTTAGCCAAAGGTTGATAAAAGCATTGATAGGTAAACAGCCAAACCTAAACTGCGTATACAATTTCCTGTCCCCAGGCACTTTGATAATATCAAAATATTTCTCAAGATGTTTAGAGGATTTTATGTCTAAGAAAACATTGGTTAAACAACCATGACGAATGCTCGAGTAGGTGGTCTGCTCTACCCATAGCCAATATTGACGCTTGAACAAGTCCTTTGAATACAGTGGTGGGGAGCTAGCAGACTCATTTGGGAGGCCAATTGCTGCCCGAAGAGTATTAACATATTTTATCCACCCAATTTTTTTGTTCCTGTCTAGGGCAGACACTTCGTTAAAAGCGGCAACATAGGGGGCCAGGTCGGGGGTAGTGACCAACCTATACCAAAAAAGCAAGGGGCGCAGACTCGCTTGGTCGTGTATAGACCTGACTCCCAGGTCCAATTTCAACGGAAGGAGGGGGGTGCTTTGGGGCAAGGCTACAAGACTCCTAAGAAACTTGTTTTCAACTGTTGTTAATTTCCTTGCATCCGCTACACCCCACAGTTCTACCCCATAGAGCACAGTACTCACAACCTTTGAGCTATAGAGTTTAAGGGTTGGGGCTACGGGCTTCATGTATGATAAACAAATCTTGCGCCGCAATGCCCCAGATAGCTGAGAGAATTTTAGGGATGCCTTATTCAACTGATTATTCCAGGTCATGCTATCAGACAGCACTATGCCCAAGTATTCAAAGGAACTAACTCTCTCCAATGGGACGTTATCTAGGACCAGGTTCCGTTTAAAAGATTTACGAGGATTCATTATCATCAATTTGGTTTTGGAGGTGTTGATAACCAAGCCCCTCGCATCACAGAAGGCGTACCCCACGCCGGATCTTAATTGGGTCGGTGAGTTGCCCCTGGTTGCCCCACCTCACACATGCAAAGTTATCATCATGCAACCTGACCAAAGGTTCTAAAATTTCGAGGGGCATTCCCATAGTCATGAGGGTTTGCCAAAGTAGGTCTCTGGGGACAAGGTCGAAGGCGGTTTTGAGATCTATAAAGGCAAGATACAAACTGCCTTTGCCCAACACAACCACCTTCCAATATAGCAAGAGAAGGCGAAAGGCCTGGTCAATAGTGCTGGTCTTCCATCAAAAGCCTGCCTGTAAGGGAGAGAGGATGTTCTTCTCATCCTTCCAGGTTTGGATTTTAGTTAAGAGCGAGCGACAGCAGACCTTTTGGGCGCAATCTATTAAGCTAATTGGGCGGTAGTTGGAGGGCTTAGACCTGTCCCCTTTTTTGAAAATTGGGATCACTTCGGCCCCCTTCCACGAATCCGGAATCTTACCTCCTCCGGCATATCATTGGCCAAGTTCATGAAATATGTTGCCCAATTCACCCTGTCAGCACGGAAGAGATCGCCTGGGATGCCATCTGGGCCGGAGGCTTTAGCGGGTATAATGGCATCTAAGGAACTCATAATCTCTTTCCTGGTAAATACAATTGTACTTCGTTGGGCAACCAAGCTGGAGGGCATCCGGAAACTATCGGTGGTGTTACCTATAGAATATAACTCGTTAAAATGATTATACCATTCTATTGATGAAATGTTATTGGCCAGGGGAGGGTCGCGTTCGAAATTTGTCTTGGCCACTAACAACCAGAATTGTCGAGGGTCAGGATGGCCAATAGCCTCCTCTGGCTCTTCCCATCTCCCTTCATCCCATTGTTTTTTGGCTTTACCCTGTGCCTGTTTGTAGGCCCTTCTGCAATCACGGATGCTAGCTTGGTCGCTGTTTTTAATAGCTGTGGTCAGTCTCGCTCTCGCATGCCTACAGTCTAAGTTGTACCAAGGATTTACTCCATGGCGACTACCCCGCGAGGACCTAGTCTTTGTGGGGGGGATGTAAAAGAAGGTAGCCAATTGCTCAAAGAAAGCTCCTTGGAGGGCACTACAGATGTTCGAGGAGTGTGGATCGCTACTTGCTGATTCTAATGTCGCTAAGTGCTCGACTAGAGCTTCGTTGATCTTTTGCATTTTAAATTCGTCTGCCAAGACCATGGGCCATTTTAGCTGACGCTTGTCATTTGTGGCACTCAACTCCCTAGTGCATAGTGGGGCAGTGGAATCCTGCCGAATACTCCCCCATAGATGACTAATAGATAAGTGTAGGGAATTATGATCACTATCACAGGCCTGGTGTATGAACATGTCCTGGACTTGGGGCCACAGGGTCAGATCCACTAATATATAGTCGATCCGACTTGACCCATTTGTTCCTATGAAGGTCATTCCACCACTTCTGTCGGAGTTGGTTCGACCATTGGTGGCCCTTAGCCTGTATTCCAGGGAGATTCCATTCAGTTGGAGGGCAGCGTGTGACCATTTTTTGATAGGGGGTAATTCCAACGAAGGTACCCTCCAAACTTTATCCTCTTCGGACACGTCAAAGGACTCGACCCAATCAAGGGGTTCGCATGTAACATTAAAATCGCCACCAATTATCAGCGGATAACTGACGTTCCTGTCTCCCAGTAGGTTATCCAAAGCAAGTAGAGTCGGTGAACTACCACCTCTGGTACTCCTAGCATATACGTTGTACATATCAACGGTTAGTCCATTCCCATTAACTAGCCTAATCCCCAAAATGTCCGGATTATTGGTAACCAGCTCTTTTGTTTCAGAGTTCAGGGAAAGATTTACCAAGATAAGTAGCCCCCCAGACGCCCGACCCGCTTTGGCAGATACTGCTGGTTTGAAAAAGGACTTAAACCCAGGGATATGTACGGGAATTTGGGACCAGGTTTCCTGAAATAAGCATATTTCCTGTTGAGAAACCAGATCCAACCAATGCGGGTAGTTACACTTTCGACTAATACCTGCCAGGTTCCATGAAAGGATGTTCGTCATGTCCCCATTAACTGATTCTACCCGGGCCTGGGGAGAGAGTAACACTTGCAAAATGGGCACAACTCGGCTGTCGGTCCTTCTGACTAGATCGCTAACCTGAGAACAAGTGTTCACTGCCAATGATAAGTTGGAATGGTCAGGCTCTACTGGGAAACAACTCCTCCGCTCTTGTTCAGCCGGACAACCCTCAGGGTGTAAATGTAGAGGGGCTGTGGGGATCATCGGGCCGTACTGTGACTATTCAATGCTGGACTGGGAGGCGATAGAATGAGTCAATCAATCTGTGAGAGTGATGAAGTCGGGGAAGCCAGGGGTGCTTTGCCCTCACTTGCATTTGGGCCGGGGGGGACAGTCAGCCTCAACCTAATCTTTGTTGATGCATTGGAATGAGATCTTACTTCTAAGGCAATTAGATCGTGCACTAGTTGGTTTGAAGATAATGTTAGTTCAATTGCATCCACTGGGCTATGAGCCACAATGCACCTCTTGGCACAGATGATGTCCTCCCTTATTATGGATCTACACCCCCTGACATGTCTCAGCCAATGTATGGCTTTATTTTTTAGGACATCCCCGCTCTCATGTCTAAGGCAGTTGGAATCGACTTTAGAAACATTAGTCAGAAAAATTGGAATTGGTGGGAGAATACCTTGCTTGTGGTTGACTACCTGTGTTGCCTGTGGTGCCTCAGGGGCTTTATGGTATACAGATGCCCTGCTGGGGGTCTGGGAGGCTAATCTTGAAAGTGTGCTAAGTGCTACCTTGTTCCGTGTTGCAACCACATTTCCCTTGCCTTGCACTTCAGAAGGTCTGAATTGCCCAAGTGGGGCACTAATGGTTACCCCATTTTGGATCTCATTTAAAACATTCTGCCTCTCAACTGGACCAGCCTGAGTGGGAAGAGCACTTGGTAGAACCGCTGGCAATGGATGTAGTTCATTGGTACTATCTATTCTTTGGTAAAGTTTGAGGACTAGTGAGGCTAGGGCCTCTATACTGTTTTTTAATAATGCAATTTCAGTCAGGAGGTCAGGGATCAAATGTGTACTACCACTACTCACATCTCCTACTTCCTGCACAATATCTGGGCTTAGAGCAGTGGACAATATGGGTGCGTAAATGGGGACAACACAATGCGTATCTACATACGAGTCCTCAGCAGGCACGGCAAGGGCAGCAAAACGATTGCGCAGTGGGAACTCTTCCAATCCGCTATTGACTATTAGGCAGGACGGGCCATCCTTGTCCAGCGCACTGGGTATAACCATGTTAAGCTCAGCTGCAACTGCAGACGATTTAGTTTTCTTAGAAGCAAGTTTAAATAGATTTGGGATGTTACCATATCCAGCAGTGGCAGGGAGGGATTTGGTATGGGGGATTCCAGCTGGCGGGGGACTAGGGGCTGGAGCGGGTGATGACAGCAATTCCTCACAATCGGTGATGATATTCTCTATACGATCTAGAATTTCCTCGCCAGTCCCCCCTTCACTCTCATCACCTTTTGCAGTTGCCAAAGTCCGTTTTTTTAGCCGCTTTTTTCCAAGCACCTCCCTGCCCGGGTTCAATCTTTTTCCACTTCCCCATTACTACAACTGTTGATCAAATGTAAATATTTTCTACAGGGCAATTGAGTCTACAACATAACACAGCACTATATAGCAACCCCAGAGACTGTAGACACAAGGCACAAGGTCCAGAAAATGTCGATGTAAATGTAGCTATACGTTCTCAAAGTTCCTCTTTTGGTTTTTGCCGATACTTGCAATGTTAAGCAGTATTAAGAAAGATGGTATGAACAGTCCCTTCAGAGGATTGAATTAAGGGAGGGTCTCGACTGCTCCCAAGACACGATATCAGGGGGGTGGCCCAGCCCAGCCTCCTACGGGCAAAAACAGGCCCGCCCTTGGCCCGGGCTTCGCCTGGGCGCGGCCCGCACGCGTCCCGCGCCATGGGGGGAGGGCCTGCGCTTTGTAGCACGATGGAAGCACCTCCCCCTCACCTGCGGTAGCGGAAGCGGGAAGGCTATGACCCTTGGTGCACCCTGGGACTCGTAGTCCCACCAGGGTGGATGGCGGCCCCAAGGCGTCTCAGGGAAAAGTTCCGATGTATGGAGGTGATGACTCTGGGCTTAGGCTCCCGCCAGAGTGTTGAACTGAGTGGCAGGAGCTAACAGCCAAGATGCCCCCTTCAGTTTCTGTGCGTCCCGCGCCACGGGGGAAGAGGCTGCGCTTTGTAGCGCGATGGAAGCGCCTCCCCCTCACCTGCGGTAGCGGAAGCGGGAAGGCTATGACCCTTGGTGCACCCTGGGACTCGTAGTCCCACCAGGGTGGATGGCGGCCCCAAGGCGTCTCGGGGAAAAGTTCCGACGTATGGAGGTGATGACTCTGGGCTTAGGCTCCCACCAGAGTGTTGAGCTGAGTGGCAGGAGCTAACAGCCAAGATGCCCCCTTCAGTTTCTGTTACTCATTACTAGAACATGCCATATTGATGATGACCAGGGCTGGGAAGTAATATCGCGAATCCATCAGTATTTGAGATATAACATAAAGACCATGGTTGAGGTACATGAAGTAACAGCCCTAAGGTAAGTAAAATGATCTATAATAAAAAATAAACTGTGATCACTTGATAAGTAATTCATGGTTAAACATTAGAAAAGCTTTAGGCCATTAGGCTCTAAGTCATTTAGCTTATACCACATAACAGTGTTCAAGATGATGCAAAACAGCCAAAACAAGGTTCTCGTGCAGACTTATGCTCACAGATTCTATAAGTGCATGTGAGGCCATGTTTCACAGACAAGTAATGAAAAGCATTGGTCTTCCTCCAAGCATTTAGGAGACAATCCCTAATATTGCCTACTAATATAAGCAGGTTTCAGCTTTTATGGGGAATGCAAAAAGCCTTCAAGATTAAGATATTATACATGAGAGATATCACGTCCCTCGCCCGCTCATTTTATGAGATATGTAAGCACAGTTAAAGAGGATGAGAAGAAAGGGGTAAGACCCAGTCTGTAATGCAATGTGTCAACTGTGCAGAGCTCCAATTTTGAGAGCTAGGGAATTAGAACATCTGATCATCAAAGGCCTTCAATTAACCATGACTGAATATGTCATCTGGTTTAAGGACCATTCTGGCCAAGGAAACATGGTATACCCATTATGGAAGCCCACATTATGCCATAATTGCACATACACAAGAGTGAATGTGCATATTTATTTATTTGTTTATTTAAGTGCGGATGGGCATTTGTAAGCATCATTGCACCAGGACAGTCGGATATTTGGGTCAAGCCTAAGTGCACAGGATTAGCATTTGAGAGCTTGGGACCGAGATCATTAAACATTTGTCACTATATACCCAATTTCATAGGAGTGGTGATCCATGTTTGCATCCTTGCTTGGACAGTCACATGCACATTCCAACGACTCATCATTTTCTCATCCAATGCTGTAGTATTGCCAAGGAAATTCTATTCATCCTAGAGCAGCATGGAGGCGAGTTGTAGTGCAGCGACACATACTCCAGTTGTGGTACTGGTGTGCCAAATGATAGAGCTTCATTCTCAGCCCATGTAAGCCCCCCCACATTCAGTGGCTGCTTGTAACATGGCAGGTTTAAGTTAAGACTGCTACCCTGCTCAGACAAAAGCCTTTATGCATCTCCCAAAGTCATGCAGGGTTTATTTTGTTAGAGTAGGGGTAATATGCCACCAGCATTTTCGCCATCTGGATTCTTTTTCTTTTTAAACAATTCTTTATTGTGATTTCAAATCAATGGTAGCCAGCATACTCAAAGTAAAACAATATATTCCAATTTCCTTAGACACAACTTCACAGCAACAATCTGTCAAAATTGGGTATTGGGGTAAGTAAGTCGTGTCATTCCATGTCCTGGGCAGTACAACTCAGGGACTAGGTAGTGACACTCTGGCAGTAGGCCGTATCAGCCTAAGAAATAGTGATGTCCCGGCCGCACCCAACACCATCGATAATATGTATTCTCCCACCGTAAGTGCAGCATTTCCCAACTGACACTTCATTGCGCTGTCGTAAGGAAGGGAGTCCTAATAAGATTTCTATCCCTCCAACTGGAGGGGGTCATTTTTTCCTGTCCCCATTGGGAAGTGTGGGACCCCCAAATCTAATATGGGACCAAGGGATGATAGGTTCCCTTGGTGCTACCGGGGTTGTGGTGACTGGCTCCCACATTGCCTCAAAAACCTCCATCTGTTCATTGATCTTGCATATGATCCACTCACATTCAGAAAAACTGGCGAGCACAGACAGTCATTCCAAGAGGGTGTAGAAGCATGGTTGTCACCAGTGGCATAGTATACTCACCTTAAAGGAATCTAGGACCGTCACAAGCCTTCTTTGATTGTGTATGGTGGGTATTGCGCAGTCTGTCTTATCATAAGGGAGCACTAGGTACACTGAGGAGGTGATCTGGAGCCAAGGGGCATTCTCCAACACTGGCCATACTGCGGACCAGTAGGGAGTAAGTGCTGCACAGTGCCAAAGGATGTGGGAGAGGCCATATATCTCCTCTCTGCATTTCCAGAAGGTGTCTTGCAGCAGCAGACCCAATCTATGTGACCTTTGGGGGGCCAGTAGCAGTTGTGCAACAGCTTGAATTAGTGAAATTTAATCTTGGCCTCATGAAGGAAGGTGTCATGAATACTTAGGAGATTTTCCCAATCCTCAAAAGTATAATCCTGGTGCAACCTGGTCTGCCAACTTACTCTAGTATTCTCCCTTGTGGGGGCAGAGTAGAGCTTATTGATCATAAGGCAATGCAGGCCAGAAACCACACCCTTGTGTTTAATCAAAGTCTTTAAGTACTGGGTTATAGGGGAGAGCTGGAGATTGTATGTATTGCCTCCTAGTTGACTCCTGAGGTAATGTCGCAATTGAGTATAGAACCATCTATGGGACTGATTAAAAATAAACTTAGTTTCAAGCTCATGTAAGCTCCTGTAAGCCATTGAGGGTGTTGTGTGTGAACAATTGTTCAATGAGTGAGATACGGTGTGAATTGCAGCCCGGCCAGGATACTGGGTTGCTTCCTATTTGAATTAGGCCTGGGCGGAGTTTCACTCCGTGGAATTCTGCAGAGTCACCGTAACAGTTCACAGAATTCCGGGGAGTTCTGCGGGTGGGCGTAGTATTGCTCAGACATCCATCACACTGGGGTGAAGCCAAGGAGTGTGCAGACGACAGGCTGACCTCCAGGGAAAGGGCTGACACGCTGAAAGTTCAAGGGGAGTGTGAGCTGCGAGCAGAAGAACAACACAAGAAAACAGCAGCAGGTCGTGTGAGGAGGACAGTGCCTTGACGGGCAGATAGCACTCACCTCTCTTCCTGGAGATATAAGGGCATGCTGCATGTGCAATATGAGTGCCCAGCAGAGTATGCTGGGCGCCCCTGCTGTGGGAGCCATGTCTGTGTCCCGGCTGTGGCACCTGGAGCCCTTTCGGATGCAGTCTTGAAGTTCACCACTGCCCATTGCCGCCTTCAGGCAGGAGGAGGGGCGAGCAAGATGGCGGGCAGGCATGTGCTCTACTGCCATAGCAGGCTCAGAGCAGAAGTGAAGGAGGGCGGAACAGGCTCGTCAGCAGACAAAAAAATGCTGAATACTGATGAAGAATCAGCTGTCTGTCAAACTATACTCTGCCTCCCGGGCTCTAAACAGTAAACACCATTGGGATCCTAATCGTCTGTACAGTACACATGAAAGCTGGGTGTTGCCCTGTGTTGGCCTCAAAAGCAAAGGGCATGAGAAAATGTCCAGCTGGACCCGACAAATGCAACCTTCACTGGGACTCTAGACGCCCAGGAGCGGTAGAGGGCACAGGGAGCACTGGGAGTTGCAGGGATGCAAACTCAGATATAAGTGAAGTATGAATAATTATTACTACAGTCCTACTGGTAATATTGCTAAATGTAATTCTTGTAAGTGCTTTTGTTACCTCCCCCACCACCACCCCCGGTGTAGGTTGTGCTCTCAACTGTCTAGTATTTCTCTACACTGAAATTTGCCCTGATGACTCAATGTATTGTTTTTTATTTCAGAATTTCTGTAGCACTTCCTACCACAGATTGGCTCACAAGGTGCTACGAATTGCATCGGGATCCGGTGTGCCCTTTTGAGGGGCATAGTTGAAAAGCATGTAGGTTGTAGAATGACCTATTTGGGAGGAGTCAGGGCAGTGGGTGTGGTTTGTTCTAAAGAAGGCGCAGCGGTGTTTCTGTGTTTCCAGTACTAATGTCAGATTGGCGGATACGCACCAATGAGGGTTGAGCCCGCTGAGCAGGAAGGAAAAAAAGACAGGACAGCAGGGAGCGAAGGCGGCCACTTTCGCATCTGTCTCTATGCGGAATAATGCTAAGAGCGGGCGGTAAACTCCGTCACGTAGCAGAATGCAGAGTTTTGTGCTGAACTTCGGGCTCCAAGCTTGGAGCCCGGAGTAGTAAAAACTCTGTGAACTCCGCGGACAGAGCGGAGTTGACCGCCCACCCCTAATCTGAATTCCATTTTTGTGCCAAAGAAAAGATGCAGTATGGAATTATGAATTGGCTAGTGTGTGTGTGTGTGTCCGCATGAGCTGCATGGCTTTGATCGGCTTTGGACAAAATATTGAGTCGTAAATATCGGGAGACACAAATATCGGACAAAAAATATTGCGATGCAAAAATATTGTTCTCAAGTATATTGTTTTTTTTAAGTAGGTGATACCTTTTTTAAGACATTGTTTTTAATATCATTTTCAATAATATAGTTGTAAAAGATATTTGTATTTTAGTTTACATATTAATTGTATGAGTTACTATTGTTTTTTTAAATAAAGTTTGAATTGTGATTAATATTAAGTATTTAATTATGTAATACTGATTTATTTTACTTATATTTAGCTGTGGGTTGAAAGTCTGTAGAAGTATGGAGTAAAATTGTATTTAAGTAATAATAAATAAAAAAATGTTATTTTAATAATAATGATTTAATTAGTTATTTATAATATTCATTGTATAATAATTATATAATTTGTTATGTTTTAGCTGTGGGCCGCTGGATTAGTGTGGTTATAAGATGGGAAGTTAATTAAGTATCAATTAATTAACAATTCATTGTTAATTATTACATTTTTTGTCAATTCGGCAAATTATGGTATATTTATTTATTTATTTTAGTTACATTTCCGGTGCAGGTTGCTTGGTTTGTAGGGGTGTATGGTGGGAAGTTAATTAAGTAATAATTCATAAATATTTATTAATTTATTAATAATTATTTAATTGATTACTGATTATGTAACTTGTTCTGTAGTTATTTATTTTAGTTATATTTGAGATGTGAGTTGTTAGGTTTGTTAGGATATAGTATGGAAAGTAAATCAAGTAATAATTATTTAAAAGTTATTAACTGTTAATTAAATATTTAATTGGTTATCATTAATGTAAATTGAGCTATACCTATTTATTTTAATTATATTTTAGGTGTGGGCTGCTAGGTTTCTAGGGCCATGAGGTGGTTAATTAATTAGGTAATAATGAATTAACAATTATTAATTGTTAATTAAATATTTATTTATTTATCATCATCAAAATCTTTATTTCGGCACAATAGCCATAAAAGAACAAGTAAAAAATCACATAATATAAAACACAAAATATAAATACAGTCAGTCATGAACTTTAAAACCCTTTAAGAAAGAAATATCTATAAACATTTCATATCTTTAAAATCAATATAACATTTTTACAAAATTCATAACGGACATAAACATTACTTAACCTTTTGCCCAGGATACAAAGTATCAAAGTCAATGGCATTAGTACTTTGCACCATGCACACAACATCTCTAGCTTATTTCCCTGGAAGAATACTCAATTTTTGCCTGACTCTCCATGTTGACATCAAGAATCAGGAAACTACAAAAATCATCATTTGGCTAGTACCTGATTTCTTAATCCTTAGAGTCTCTTTGTGCTCCCTAACACCCAGTTAGCAGCACAGTGGTGTTATCCAAGTCTTCCTACTGCTCGTGTAGGCTGGGCAAAAAAATATAACATGCTCAAGAGTTTCTCTAGTGTCGTCACAGGATGGACACCGTCAAGCCTCAACCCTTGAAGATGGTTCCCATTTTGCACTATAAGAATGGAGTGGCAATGTCCGATACCAAAACTGAAGGAGCAGCCTCCAGGTTGATACTGGCTCTATCTCATCCAGGACGTGCTCTTCCAAAAAGGAATCCTTCACTGTGAGAAAAGCATCAGTTAAAGTACCAAGTTTTGTCTGGGTGTATAGAAGACTCTCTTTATGCTGCCAATAGGTGGATTTAATATGTGTTTTGGAGGTTGCCCGAGTCTCCCAGGGAGAATTCTACATACTTTCTTCCCCGATCTTTACATGGGTTGCTTTTACATATCTTAACCAGGGTATGTTACATGAACCAGAGATACATATTATTTCTTCTAGACCCTGTCGAAAAAAACACAATTCTGGAGTGGCCCAAATTCTTCTTCAATATAAGATGAGTCGCACTCCTATCTTATCAGATATTGCTCTAAGCCCTAAGTCCATTCTGAGAGGGAGCAGGGGTTGCCTTTGGGTAAACCTGTCATCTGGCACATAAATCTATTTTCTGCTGTTACTAAGGAGGTCACATCCCTGTGTTACCAAAGTTTCATGCCATATAAAACTGCTCCTGATCTGTATAGCAGGAGAGATGGGCAGAACTGCAAGCTTTGAGACAGCTTGGCTAATCCTTCGGCTACTTGTTTCATTTTGAGTCTGCCCTGGGTTATATGTGTGTGCCACTCAAGGTGTTCCGGTAATATATTACCCATATAATCAAAGGTGCACACACGCGCCAATGGATTCCTCATTAACAGAGAATTAGATCTAGTTGAATAACTGGGGTACTTTGTTTTTCCTGCATTTATTTTCAAACCCCTTTGCTTCCAAACACGTTCAAAGAGATCCAATATTTTATGGAGTCTCCAATGTGATTTAGAGAAGAAAGGTATCATCGGCAAACATCAGGGCAGGGACTCTTATGCTTGCCAGGGTGGGTGAGTCATTGTCACATTGTGAATATGCAACACTGCCTAACTCCTCTATTGACAAGGATTAGATCAGTTAATTTGCCCGCTTGTCCGCATCTGACCGGCTCATAGTTGTTTTCATGAAGTGTCATCATAATGGCCAGCAGGTACTTGGGCACCCTCATTTCAAGAAGTACCCGCCAGAGGGAAGGTCTTGTCACTAAATTGAATGCAGAATGCAAATCCACAAAAACAAAATATAGATTACCACCACCCAAAGTTATTGTTTTCCAAAAGAATAACTGAAGGCAGAACACTTGGTCGATAGGAGTTAGGACTTAATTTACAATTAGCCATTCCTGGAGTCTATCCAGGATTACCCGCTGAATAACTTTTTGGAACTATCTATAAGATTTATGGTTCTATATATGGTTGGCAAATCACAGGACCCCTTTTTAAATATGGGGATAATTTCTGCCTCTGCCCATGTTGGCAGGGTGGGTGCACCATTCATGGCAGCATTATATGTCACTGTAAAGTAGATGCTCCACATATCTATTTCATTCAGAAACAGATCTCCAGGGATCTTTTTAAGCCCGGGAGCTTTACTAGAAATAATTCTCTTAATAGTCATGCTTATTTCAAGGGCTGATATCTCAGAGGTAGCAATCTCTTTGCTTTGTTCTCTCAACTCGTACAGCACTGTCTTGGAAGTAGAGAACACAACCACTCCATCTTCACAGTGTTGCCCAGTAATCCCTGCCCCTATATGGTCACATTTTGGGTCCTTTAAGTCGCCCGACTGCAAGTATAAACTGGAGAAGTGGGCAACCCAGTCACTAGCTAGAATATTGGTTTCTATGGGGCAAAATCCAACTCTGCTACCAGTTGACACCATATTCCAGAAGGATCAATGACCCTTCCTTCTAGCACCAGCCAACAGACCCTCCAATTTGCCGCACTTCCATTCTCTTTTTGCCTCAATTATGGTATTTCTATAGATACTCCTTGTAGCTTGGATCTGCAATCTATCTTGCTATTTTATTACATCAACCAAATCTGTCCTAGCAACTTTGCATTGCTTGTTAAACCGGAAGGGGGAACTCTTCCTCTCTACTGCCTGCTTGGTCTCAATATAAAAAAGGCTCCTCAATTTTTTGAACATCTGATTATGAACAATACAGACCCCTCCTATAGACTTCTGTGATTCCCATGCTAAATCCTGCAATAGCAAAACCTCAATGCCGTTGGCTACAAGCCTATCAATCTCCCCAACAGTCCCCATAGAATGCTCCATTTAGCTCCATTTGATGCCTCGCCTGTTATTAGTAGTTCTAAGTTTCTATCAAAAGGCTCCGCCCAATTGTTAGAAGTAGGGTGAATTGATATACCCAGGGCGAGGACAAGGGCGTTATGGTCATTATCGTGGTGAGGTGTTATTGTCACATCAATCATGTACAACCAGAACTTTACATCCAGCATTATATAGTCAATGAGACTGATGTTGTTAGGGAGATTGAATGTATGGTTACAATCTTTGCTGGAGATTGATCTACTGTTAAAGGAATAGAGACCCTGGTTGAGGATAAATGCATTTATGTGGACTGCCATATGTGCCCATTTCCTAATGGGAGGGATTACTAACTCCGGAACTAACCAGACATTAGCCTCTCATCCACTGTAAGGGCCTGACTATCTGCATTCAATGGTTCGAATTTGCAATTAAAGTCAGCCCCCCATGATTATTCTCACCCTGGCAGGCAATGCAGCTAAGTGTACATTTAAAAGATCTATTACTTGGGACTCGATTTTATTCCCCGCAGGTCTACAATACATATTTTATATGTAGTAAACTACATTCGGGGAGGCAGTCAGGCTAATATATAGTATTTCTGGGCAAACCACCTTGATCTCCTTAGGTGTACATGTTAGAGTGGGTCTAACCCAAATGGCGAATCCCCCAGATGTCCTTCCCTTCCCTGTAGTCACGGCTTCCTGACTAAAATGTACATAACCTGCAGGGTGGAGGGGTTATAATGACAAGTCTCTTGAAAAAGACAAAAATCATGTTGGTCGATAAATTGGCACTATTCTGGGCTATTTAATTTGGAAGCTAAGCCTGCTACATTCCATGAGACAAGCTTAGTTTATAGGGCAGATGCAGTAGAAACTATTGTTCCATCGTCAGGGGTCACGGGAGTTGGACCTGTATTCTCTACTCCTTCAGATATCTTGGGTAAGGTAGTACTAACCTTGCTTTCCCTTAATGGTGTTATGCATGGAGACTCAAACAACAAGAGAGGGGTCCATCTTACACAAAGGGACAGGACCCCAAATTGACAAATAATCAAAAACAACAATTCCCTTTGTGTGTATTTGGACAAACCGATAATAAATCATACACCATTCATCCAAGCATACCAATATCACCAAAAAGTGCTGACCGTTTGCAAAAATCCAATATATGAATGTTTATTCTGTAAAATCAGTTAAAAAAGTCATATAAAGAGTGCATATAATAAAAACATGGATTATTTCAAGATAAAATAACTCTAAATAGAGAGCCACATCAAAATTTCACAAAGATCATATACATTGTTACAAAAATCACAATAAATGAAGATGGGAGAATATCATAGACATTAATTTTTTGCCATTGTTACACACTAATCACAAAGAAATTCATTGGTCAAACAACTATTTTGTACAGTCTCTTGTTTGGCCAAGATGTGGTTGATTTAGTGCTTTTGTAGAACCAGTGCGGCGGGTTTTGGTGGGTTAAAATGATCCGACCACCTTCTTCAGGAAAAAGACTTGGGGGCCGATTCCGATCTCGGTCGGAGGCGCACCCAACACCATTCGGTCGGGAAAAAAGCCATGCGAAAGCCTGTTTCCCGACCGATCCGTACAGCACACCGAACGAGTAAGTACGATGCGCACAACAGCAAAGAATCCGGCCGAGCCGTACTCACCCGAACCAGGTCCTGTTCCCCGACCGAGGCTAATCCGGAAACGCCGAATCGAGTCGCACGGAAGGAAAATGCAGCTCCGTCCGGCCGAACGAGTACGATGCGCTTCCGTACGCGCCGAACCCGTCGCTACGCACGGCACGTCAAAGCATCCGGGAGAGCGCACATAAGCTCCGATTCGCGCCACAACACGATCCACGGCTCCGAGACGAACACGCCAGCGGCGAGGGCGGCGCGAAGCGACGAGGACGAGGCGAAGCGACGAGGACGACGCGAAGCAACGAGAAGGACGAACGACACGAACCAACCATGAATCCCTTCGTCCCGATCATACCAATATTCTACATTTACTACCGGAACAGTTACGGACGCGTACGGCACAGAAGGTAAGCCAGACACCAACCACAAAACACATACAACACGTACACGACACATCACACACACACAGAGGAATGCAGAATATACTTACACCAGCAACAGCAGCACCATAGGGGCGGGATGCCCATCACCAATGTCACATATGCACACAGGGGCCTGAATGCGCACCACCACCCCTACCCAGGGGGGGCAGGATGCCTACCACTACTACCACCCTTAGCCAGGGGGGGCTGGATGCCTACCACTACTACCACCCTCACCCAGGGGGGGCTGGATGCCTACCACTACTACCACCCTTAGCCAGAGGGGGCTGGATGCCTACCACTACTACCACCCTTACCCAGGGGGGGCAGGATGCCTACCACTACTACCACCCTTAGCCAGGGGGGGCTGGATGCCTACCACTACTACCACCCTTACCCAGGGGGGGCAGGATGCCTACCACTACTACCACCCTTAGCCAGGGGGCTGGATGCCTACCACTACTACCACCCTTACCCAGGGGGGCAGGATGCCTACCACTACTACCACCCTTAGCCAGGGGGCTGGATGCCTACCACTACTACCACCCTCACCCAGGGGGGCTGGATGCCTACCACCACCCTTAGCCAGGGGGGCTGGATGCCTACCACTACTACCACCCTCACCCAGGGGGGCTGGATGCCTACCACTACTACCACCCTTAGCCAGGGGGGCTGGATGCCTACCACTACTACCACCCTTACCCGGGGGGGCAGGATGCCTACCCCTACTACCACCCTTAGCCAGGGGGGGCTGGATGCCTACCACCACCCTTACCCAGGGGGGGCAGGATGCCTACCACTACTACCACCCTCAGCCAGGGGGGCTGGATGCCTACCACTACTACCACCCTTAGCCAGAGGGGCTGGATGCCTACCACTACTACCACCCTTACCCAGGGGGGCTGGATGCCTACCACTACTACCACCCTTACCCAGGGGGGCAGGATGCCTACCACTACTACCACCCTTAGCCAGGGGGCTGGATGCCTACCACTACTACCACCCTTACCCAGGGGGCAGGATGCCTACCACTACTACCACCCTTAGCCAGGGGGGCTGGATGCCTACCACTACTACCACCCTTAGCCAGGCGGGGCTGGATGCCTACCACTACTACCACCCTTAGCCAGGGGGGGCTGGATGCCTACCACTACTACCACCCTCACCTAGGGGGGGCAGGATGCCTACCACTACTACCACCCTTAGCCAGGGGGGGCTGGATGCCTACCACTACTACCACCCTCACCCAGGGGGGGCTGGATGCCTACCACTACTACCACCCTTACCCAGGGGGGGCAGGATGCCTACCACTACTACCACCCTTACCCAGGGGGGGCAGGATGCCTACCACTACTACCACCCTTAGCCAGGGGGGGCTGGATGCCTACCACTACTACCACCCTTACCCAGGGGGGGCAGGATGCCTACCACTACTACCACCCTTACCCAGGGGGGCAGGATGCCTACCACTACTACCACCCTTAGCCAGGGGGCTGGATGCCTACCACTACTACCACCCTCACCCAGGGGGGCTGGATGCCTACCACTACTACCACCCTTAGCCAGAGGGGCTGGATGCCTACCACTACTACCACCCTTACCCAGGGGGGCTGGATGCCTACCACTGCTACCACCCTCACCCAGGGGGGCTGGATGCCTACCACCACCCTTAGCCAGGGGGGCTGGATGCCTACCACTACTACCACCCTCACCCAGGGGGGCTGGATGCCTACCACTACTACCACCCTTAGCCAGGGGGGCTGGATGCCTACCACTACTACCACCCTCACCCAGGGGGGCTGGATGCCTACCACTACTACCACCCTTAGCCAGGGGGGGCTGGATGCCTACCACTACTACCACCCTTACCCAGGGGGGGCAGGGTGCCTACCACTACTACCACCCCCACTCATAGGATGGACAATGCATGACACAACCAGCACACCACAACCTAGGGAATGCAAGAAGAAGACATCCCCCAACACCATGACAAGCGTGTGTAGACTGTGTCAAATGCCTACAACACCGAACATGACTTTGAACATACAATGTGACCCCCTAGCACATGTGCCACACATATATGTGTGTGGCACCCACAATGCAAGCAGGCCATGACCATTGTGGCAATGGGGTCCAAACCCCCATCATCACAGTGACCAAAATGTAAGTGTGGGGTCCATAGCTGAAGCACACTTTGAACATTGTGGCAATGGGGTCCAAACCTCCATCATCACAGTGACCAAAAGGTAAGTGTGGGGTCCATAGCTGAGGCACACTTTGAACATTGTGGCAATGGGGTCCAAACCCCCATCATCACAGTGACCAAAATGTAAGTGTGGGGTCCATAGCTGAAGCACATTTTGAACATTGTGGCAATGGGGTCCAAACCCCCATCATCACAGTGACCAAAATGTAAGTGTGGGGTCCATAGCTGAAGCACATTTTGAACATTGTGGCAATGGGGTCCAAACCCCCATCATCACAGTGACCAAAATGTAAGTGTGGGGTCCATAGCTGAAGCACACTTTGAGCATTGTGGCAATGGGTTCCAAACCCCCATCATCACAGTGACCAAAATGTAAGTGTGGGGTCCATAGCTGAAGCACACTTTGAACATTGTGGCAATGGGGTCCAAACCCCCATCATCACAGTGACCAAAATGTAAGTGTGGGGTCCATAGCTGAAGCACACTTTGAACATTGTGCCAATGGGGTCCAAACCCCCATCATCACAGTGACCAAAATGTAAGTGTGGGGTCCATAGCTGAAGCACATTTTGAACATTGTGGCAATGGGGTCCAAACCCCCATCATCACAGTGACCAAAAGGTAAGTGTGGGGTCCATAGCTGAAGCACATTTTGAACATTGTGGCAATGGGGTCCAAACCCCCATCATCACAGTGACCAAAATGTAAGTGTGGGGTCCATAGCTGAAGCACACTTTGAACATTGTGGCAATGGGGTCCAAACCCCCATCATCACAGTGACCAAAATGTAAGTGTGGGGTCCATAGCTGAAGCACACTTTGAACATTGTGGCAATGGGGTCCAAACCCCCATCATCACAGTGGCCAAAAGGTAAGTGTGGGGTCCATAGCTGAAGCACATTTTGAACATTGTGGCAATGGGGTCCAAACCCCCATCATCACAGTGACCAAAATGTAAGTGTGGGGTCCATAGCTGAAGCACACTTTGAACATTGTGGCAATGGGGTCCAAACCCCCATCATCACAGTGACCAAAAGGTAAGTGTTGACAAAGAAAGAGGTGCAACTGCCAAACTGCATGGATGATTCCTGGTCACAGAACAACAAACACATCAGTGGCAAAGTAGTGTATGTGTCCCATTGCAACATAAATTGGGGGAGCCAAATACTGCAGTGCAAATAAGACAAACCTTTAACCATGTGAAGACAAACAACACCCATGGGGGCTGACACCGTCAACAATCATCAATGACACAATGACAGAAGTGACCATCAGAATGCAGACCCACATATTTGCACCAATGGGCACACACATGCAGATACCCTGTGGAGACTGCAGATGTGAGGTGAACAGATACCATACCATGGCAGCAATGGGACACACAAACCATGATCATTGTGCTGACCGATGACCTAGGAGTCCCAGGGACAGCAGGGGAAACCCACCAAACTACATACAGCCAATGGCACACCCAAGATATGCCAATGCAGTGGTGCAGATGCACAAACACAAACAGTCAGACCCACACTGCACATCATACACAACAGGTGAGGGGGGTGCCAGTGTCCCCAGGCAACCACACAACACATGAGGAGACCTGAATACCAATCATACAGATGTGCATACAGTGCCACACAAAGGTAACTCATGGATCCAAATCCCCTATGTGGGCAAGCAGGCATTGTCAGATGAGAGGGAGCACAAATCACACATGTCACACAGGCACGTAGGGACAGCAACTGACACAGCAAGACACAGACACACCACAGCACCACCCCCAGGGTCCCCACAATGTGGTGACCCTGGGCTGCATTACAATCCCACTGTGATGACAAAGCTAAATGTGATTCACACTGTGAACCACAGTCATGTGTCCTGAGCAACTAACTACCATCACACCTACACAAGCACAAATCAAACAGCATGGCCAGTAAGCCAAGGCCAACATGGAGGCAGGGGCCTAGCCGGGCAACAACTCTCATCTGCACACACTCAACACCACACCCCTCGACCTCCAACAATGTGCAGCAGTGAAGCACACATGCACTGGTGACATTGCACATGCACCCATGACTATTCCAGGGTGGTGGGTGGGAACCAAGGTGCAGAAACACATCACACATGGACACTCAACAAGACTCCTGAATGTCTGACACACTGCACACTACGCTGTACATGGACATGACGGCAATACCACACCAACCAATGGGATCCCAGCCACAGTCACACACCAATGAAGAAGCCAAGGTCACCCACAAAGAACACACATAGACAACAACCAACATTGCAGCCCGGACCCTGAGTAGTGCCAGCAGTCACACACACAACGTGTCACAATCACTGAAAGATAACACAAACTGGAAAACACATGACAGGGGCAAACAACAAGTGCCAAGGGGAAACCTGACTGTGACCCATCTGCGTCTGCACACAAACTCAGCCCTGACAGCAAACACACCTATGGGTGACACCCTGATGACCAGTAATGTGCCATGCACCCACATCACAGAGAACCCAGGGAGAAGACTTTGGGGGAACATAGCTCAACTCAGCTAGCATCACAAACAGGTACAACACTAGGGATCACAGCATGCACAGCTAAACGGAAGTCAACACACAGACATGCACATACAACACACACCGTGGGCGCAGGGAATGTCACAGGAGTACACACTGCCATGAGGGGACTCCACTCCTGTGTGAGGAAAGCTGTGCCATATGTTGCCTCAGTAGGGCCCCATCATGTCAGCTGAGCACTTGGTCACACAATCAACAATTAGCACCAAATGAGGGCTCCCGTAACATCAGCCTGGTCATGGAAGTGTCAACGGAATCATCAGCACAGATCCAACACACTTGTATAGCAATGTTGCACTGACAACACAGATGAGTCCTTCCCCATTGATGCCCAAACCTGCATGTCCACTGGAGATGGCCACACGGTCAGGGAAGTAGACGAATTGAACAATGGCAGGCACAACAGATGTGCAGGGGTGGAAGCCACAGATGTGAAATAGCCAATCTAAGTAGGAAATCCCATTGCCAAATACTGAACACATGACACCCTCAGATGCTGCTATGGATGACATGGATACACCACAGGATAGGACACATTCCCCCTGGACCACATGGGTTCCTGCACAGTAACACTTCATTATCATGAGACCAAATATCACCATCACTGCAGCAAGGGCATGGTTAGCATCATCAACATCATGTACATCAGAAGCAAAAGCACTAGAGAACAGAAAGTTGCTTTATTCAGCATATGTGGCATTAAAAGTAGAAGTCCGGTAGAACATAAACAAAGGCCAATGGCCAGTCCATCAACAAAGTCACAAGTGGGTGACAGTGGCAGATGCCACCCTACACATGCCTGCACAAAACTAGGGACAATCCACTAGGAGGGGCAACCGGGGGGTAGGCCAGGCACCGCAGGGACAGGATCAGGGCTCACCAGGAGGAAGCAGGGAAGGGGTGGTGGGTGCTGGAGAGCCACTGACAACTGCAGTGGAGGTGTCTGACATGGTGTGTGCCGGCACAACTGGGGGGCATGGCTCAGATGTTGTGGGTGCCGGCACGACTGCAGTGGACCCTGCAGATGGAGTGGACAGGTCCGCCACTGCAGTGCCCAAGTCAGACAGGGTGGTAGTGGACTCCACTGCAGTGCCTACCACCAGGGGAGGTGAATGGGGAACAGGCAAGGTGGGCTGGACAGAGGGGGAGGACACCCTCACCACATCAGTGGCACAGACAAGCTCAGCGGGGGGGTGTGGTGCCGGGAGAGCAAGTGGCAGGGGGAGAAGGCCGGAGCCTCTTGGGGATGGTATATCTGTGGGTGGGGGAACCTGGGGCAGGGTGTGGTGGGGGCACCTGTGGAGTGGGGGCCTGAGGGATGGAGGAAGGAGACCTGGTGCTTGAGCTGCAGGGCGGCGGCGGGGTCTTACTCTTACCACTCCGGGGGACTTGCGGGTGGGGGCCTCAGTCTGTCTGCGCCTGGGGGAGGGTGTCCGGGGGCGAGGGGCACTCTGCTCCGTGTGGGGGGCTTCCTCTTCACCCTGGATGCTGGAGCATCTGGATCGGAGGGGAAGAGGCCGAGGTCACTGAGGAAGAGGCGCTGGGTCTTTGGGGTTGCAGGTGAGGCAAGGGAGGGTGCTTTGGAGGGAGAGGCAACTGAGGACTGCGCAGTGCCCGTGGATGCGTGTGTGTGTACCAGGGCCCCATCCCCTGTGAGTCTGGTTTCAGTCCCCTGACTGTGCGTGCGTGTGCGTTTTGTTTGTGGCGTGTGTGTCTGTGTGCTGGACGTGTGTGTGCTGGTGTGTGCCTGTGCTGGTGTGTGTGTGCTTGGGACGGATAAGGTGCTGGGGAGTGTGGATGGAGCAGAGGCAGGAGGGGTGAGGGACTGTCTGAGGAGGGACACTGCTGCCGTCAGGGAGGAGTCCATGGACCTATTGCCCCTCTGTAGGTCAGACATGCCCGATGAGATGCCCTCCATGAACGACACCAGCTGAGTCAACAGTGCGGTGTGCGCATGGAGGACACTCAGCATGGCTGTCTGCCCTACATGGAGCTGGTGAAGGAGGTACACAGTCTCCTCACTCAGGGCAGCAGGGGACACAGGGGCAGGGGGTGCGGTGCCTGGCCCAAAGGAGACACGCTCCCGAACATGGAGCCTCCACGGACCTGGGGAATGGGAGCCGATGGGAGGGCGGTGGTGGTGCTGGTGGTGGCGGGGACAGCAACACTAGCTGGGGTGTGGTGGCTGCTGACACCCGCCTCCACAAGGGAGTCATCCTCCGAGTTGCTCTGGTCCTCAGCTGAGGTGGATGGTGCTGAGGACTCCTCGGTGTGGCTTCCCTCGCCCTCCGTGCCACTGGGTCCCTCCGACCACTCCTCGGCTGCTGACCCAGTCTGGCTCTCTGGCTCCTCCTGGTCCGTGGAGCTGTCCCCTTCCGTGGC
This sequence comes from Calotriton arnoldi, assembly GCA_963921515.1. NCBI lineage: Eukaryota > Metazoa > Chordata > Amphibia > Caudata > Salamandridae > Calotriton > Calotriton arnoldi. Next base: position 1,040,050 of record CAWUFW010005141.1, read on the forward strand.
CGTGGATGTATCTGCAAACAATGGGGAAACAGACAGACATCAGTCACCTGCACCAAACGCACACACCACTGTGAGCACAGCACATTACAGAGCAAGCCCTGGCATCATTAGTTGTACATTGCTAAAAGTGCCCTAACTGAACAGGAGAAGCCAATTGTCAGTCTGATGCCAAGCATGGCACTCACATCCCACATGGCCTTGCACCCATCTGTCTGGTGTCTGTTGGATTGCAACACCCCAGTGTGGACACATGCACCAAGTACACAGTAGTTGGACAGTGCAGAGGACACAGTGTGGCATGTGGACATGCACACATCACAGCTCTTGCCACTGAGTCAGTACAGGTTTCCGGATGAAAGGGATGCCCAGAGTCAAATAGGAAATGCATGTGATGCATACCAGCGACAGACACCATGATGCACCCATGTCCTGATAGCCATCGCCACAATGGTGTGCATGTAGCACATGTCACTCCCCTGCAGGACCACCAATAAGTTGACACATGCCATGGCAGAGGCATTACTGCTAAGTCATACATCACTGTCTCAGTGATGTATGACTTGGCAGCCAGACAACAACACTATGCACTGTGTCACAATAGTAGGTCATGGGGAATGCAAGTCCTGGAGCTGCACAAGTGCACATGTACATCCCCCACACAACACATCATCTTAACCCTCATCTGTCCAGGTCATACCTATTGGACATATGGGAGACCTGTGACACTACCCTCTGAACCTGAGCCCCTCACAATTTGCTGTGAATGGGGAACAGCTGCCTGAACTTCACATTCGCATACCCCAGTCTGCACGGGCAGCTGATCAAACACCTATGTGACACACAAGTATCGTCTCCTATGGTCACATCTCCAGGGGCATGCTGAGCCCCTACCAAGAAACACCCCAGCAGTCCTGGCAACTAATCCACAGCACACTGACACAGAGGCAGACACCTGAGGGGTCAAATCACTGTGCACAATGTGTCAGCTGATACACGGGAGTGGGAGTACAGAGTGCTTTGCATGGCCTGGAGTAGGCATGACTGTCCTGCTCCACATGAATGAGGGATGTGCCCTGGACAGTGGATAGCTGGCTATGTATGTGTGACACACATAATCTGCACACTCCTGGGGCCCAAACATTGTTCCCACCCGCTGCATGGGCGTGTGCCACATACCCCAGGCACATGTGGTGGCTCAGCTCAGCAAGTGGACCGCATATCAAAGCAACACGCAGATCACATGTCCGAACACAGGCGTTGTGTGAACAATGGACCCACCCATGATGCCCACAACAGAGTTAGGGAAACAGATGCTGTCCCCCACCTTTAGTGAAGCAAACTGCAAGGACACAGTCCCAAGTGACACAATTCCCTGAATGTAAGGGCCACACCTGGGTATCAGATGAGCAGTGGGCAGTGCACAATAGAGGGACATGGCTCCTGGACAACATGACTGCTGCACTGTGGCAGTTTAACCAGGCCAGAGGAGGGCACAAAGCATGTAATACAGAGTTCACAGTGCAGTCTTTGACTCACCCCTCCTTGCTGCTGTCTGGCCTTCAGCTGCCCATCCAGGTCTGGAAACACCACCGCCAGGATCTGGAGCATGTGGGGGTCAGGGTCCGTGTTCCGCCACTCCTGCGAGGAGGCGACAGCTTCAGCTGGACCCGTGCAATCCTCCGGGTCCAGCCCCGAAGGTCCTGCCACCTCTTCTGGCAGTTGCGGATCCGGCGCTTGTAGACCCCCACGGACCGGACGGCCCGGACGATGTCCTTCCAGATCTCCTGCTTCCGATGGGCATTAACCTGTCAGGATGACAAAGTGAAAAGGCCATTACTACACATGCAACATATCCGTGCATGACACAGTTGTATATACATGTCTCAATCACAGGGGCACATGATGTACACAGGCAGTGCAAAGCTGCCCATGGACAGTTTGCCAGACGTCACTACATGGTATCATTGCATGGGAAGTAAAACCTTGTTCAAATGCACTGTCACTGCACCATACCTGTCCAGTGCATGTCACTACACACTATGGGGGTGACAACTACTCAGTGAGCCTGCTAGCCAGTGGCGTGCAGACTTTCAGCCTTGCTAGTCAGACAATATGCACATTCAGAAAGGCAGTGCACAGAACACTCACCTGCTCCCCTGGTGTCCCATACAGCTTGCTGTACTGTGGAAGTAGGCTGTCCAGCAGGGCCTGGTTCTCTTCAAGGCTGAAGGCTGGGGCTCTCTCCACAGTACGTGCCATTGCAGGGTCCAGAGGGGCAGAGACAGCAGCAGTGCAGTGGCAGATGTCGTCCTGGAGCATGTAGTGCAGGCAAGTGAGCTCTCAGGGGAACAGCCAGCAATATATATGTGCTGGAGAGGCAGATACTATCCCTTGTGTCCAAAGTGATAGGTCCAAGTCGTTTGCATCTTCTGAATCTGGCCAATCCATGGAATAGCTGCACCAAAACACGCCCACAGCATCCTTCAAATCTTCAACTTCATGACATACATGATTTTGCAACATTGTTGTGGGTGACCAACTGATTTTCCAGCAACCGACTCGTTCGAAATTCGAAACGCGTCCGTTGCCAGGCAAGCCCATTGTCAATGGGTGCGCACCGATCGGTCCATTGCGGTACAACACGTACAGGGGTACAACGCGTACCCGCACACATTGAATGCAATGGGCCGGCCGGGGGCACCGATCGGTCCATTGCAGTACAACGCGTACAGGGGTACAACGCGTACAGGGGTACAACGCGTACCCGCACACATTGAATGCAATGGGCTGGCCGGGGCACCGATCGGTCCATTGCAGTTCAACGCGTACAGGGGTACAACGCGTACCCGCACACATTGAATGCAATGGGCCGGCCGGAGGCACCGATCGGTCCATTGCAGTACAACGCGTACAGGGGTACAACGCGTACAGGGGTACAACGCGTACCAGCACACATTGAATGCAATGGGCCGGCCGGGGCACCGATCGGTCCATTGCAGTACAACGCGTACAGGGTACAACGCGTACAGGGGTACAACGCGTACCAGCACACATTGAATGCAATGGGCCGGCCGGGGCACCGATCGGTCCATTGCAGTTCAACGCGTACAGGGGTACAACGCGTACCCGCACACATTGAATGCAATGGGCCGGCCGGGGGCACCGATCGGTCCGTTGCAGTACAATGCGTACAGAGGTACAACGCGTACAGGGTACAACGCGTACCCGCACATTGAATGCAATGGGCCGGCCGGGGCACCGATCGGTCCATTGCAGTACAACGCGTACAGGGGTACAACGCGTACAGGGGTACAACGCGTACCCGCACACATTGAATGCAATGGGCCGGCCGGGGGCACCGATCGGTCCATTGCAGTACAACGCGTACAGGGGTACAACGCGTACAGGGTACAACGCGTACCCGCACATTGAATGCAATGGGCCGGCCGGGGGCACCGATTGGTCCATTGCAGTACAACGCGTACAGGGGTACAACGCGTACCCGCACACATTGAATGCAATGGGCCGGCCGGGGGCACCGATCGGTCCATTGCAGTACAACAGCGTACAGGGGTACAACGCGTACCCGCACACATTGAATGCAATGGGCCGGCCGGGGGCACCGATCGGTCCATTGCAGTACAACGCGTACAGGGGTACAACGCGTACAGGGGTACAACGCGTACCCGCACACATTGAATGCAATGGGCCGGCCGGGGGCACCGATCGGTCCATTGCAGTACGGCGCGTACAGGGGTACAACGCGTACAGGGGTACAACGCATACCCGCACACATTGAATGCAATGGGCCGGCCGGGGGCACCGATTGGTCCATTGCAGTACAACGCGTACAGGGGTACAACGCGTACCCGTACACATTGAATGCAATGGGCCGGCCGGGGGCACCGATCGGTCCATTGCAGTACAACGCATCACTGTACATGTGACTGGCATATGTCAGCATGCCTGTCTCAGATGGACATATGCCAGCCACAGATAGCTCCCAGGGAGTGAGGGGCACACCTACATCACGACAGCCTGTCCAAACTTTATCATAAGGCATGTAAGGCTGCATTTCCTATTGTGTGTATGTTGGTGTACATGTTGTTCTGTGGGTGTCACCTGTGGGCAGCCACCCCCAGGCTGTGCACGTATTCATGGGGACAGGATCATGGGTGTTACGTGTACATGACCACTGTGATGTGCAACTGTTCATATCTGTGCATGTGCCATGGTCACATTTCACGGTGGTGTATGTGTATGTCATGTCACATACCCTGTGAGTCCCATGTGGGACGGTATGTTTGAGCCAGGGTGTCCCAGTGGCACAATAGTGATGGTCCTCCACAGTCTTTGTGCATGTTGTGTTTACAATGTCTCTGATTTCATGTGCACAATGGGAGACAGTCTCCACATCCAGGTTGTGTGTGCATGGACTTTGATGTTGTGCGTGTGTGTGTCACAGACGTCCATGTCTGTCCTGCCGTGGCAAGTGGGGCCACTACCTGTGGGGGTCATGGTTGTTTTGCTGTGGTGTATACATGATACTCCATGTAATGCCAGTGTCCATGTGGCAATACAGGGTCCCTGGGAATGTACCTGTCGTTGAGCTGTGGTGCCTGGGTCACATCTGTCCTCACATGTCACTGTGGGGGTTATTGTGACACGGCAGCAGGAGATGGGAACTGTGACACGGCCTCATGATATCCAATGGGCCAACCTGGGACTAATTGATGCCACCTGTTGGACCGTGTTGACAGATGTTGGCCATGTATGTACCATACATGTCCTTCCGGAACTGCACACTTCATGTAGTTGTGCCTCATAATGATGTATGTTGGGATATTGAGTGTGTTCAATGCCGCATATGTGGGGTGACTGACAATCTTGCTTACTTCTCCTCTGCACTGCAGGGCTCCTGCTGTCCATCGACCATTCCCAGACCTGGCAACGATGGTGGAACGGGACAGCATCCGACGGTACCGCTTCACCAGGCAGCTGATTGAGGATTTGGCAGTGCAGTTGTCCCCACATTTGCAGCCTGGCCGGCCGTATCCTACAGCGCTGTCCCCCAAGGTGAAGGTGATGGCAGCCCTGCACTTCTTTGCCACCGGTACCTTCCAACATACTGTGGCGACTGCTGGTGGGATGTCACAGACCATGTTGAGCCGTGTGCTCCGCGATGTTTTGGCGGCAATGTTGCTATTCCTGAACCGGTACATCTATTTCCCTAGACTGCAACGACTCACTGACGTGAAGAGTGACTTTTATGCCCTGGGGAGGATGCCGCATGTCATTGGCTCCATTGATGGGACACATGTGGCTTTGGTACCACCACAGGCCCAGGAGCAGGCCTACAGGAACCGCAAGCACTACCACTCGGTCAATGCACTGGTGGTGTGTCTTGCAGACATGACCATCACACACGTGTGTGCCCGTTTCCCTGGTTCAGCACACGATGCCTTTGTGATGAGGAGTAGTCGCATCCCCAGGATGATGGCACAGATGCAGAACCAGCGTGCCTGGCTTGTCGGTGTGTACTGACTTTGTGCCATTGTGTGTGATCTGATCTGTAGTATTCCGCCCACTTTTCCAAGTCAGCTAATGTGCACTTGTCTGTCCGTAGGTGACTCGGGATACCCCAACATGCCGTGGTTGCTGACACCCCTCAGGAACCCTGTGACACCAGCCCAGATGCGCTACAATGAGGCACATGGTCGGACCAGGAGAGTGATTGAGCGGACATTTGGTCTCCTGAAGAGCCGCTTCCGCTGCCTGGACAAGACCGGAGGGTCCCTCCCATATGCCCCTGCGAAAGTGTGCAAGATTATCATCGTCTGCTGCATGCTCCACAACCTGGCAGTGCGGAAGGAGTTGCCTCTCATCCAGGATGACAATGACCAACATCCGCCACCTGTGGAGGATCCTGGCCTGGACCACGATGCCAGTGACGATGATGATGATGATGATGATGGTGATGTCCGCACACAGCTCATCACTAACTTCTTTAGCTGAATGTGAGTATCCTGAGGTGTCATGTCAATGATGTGAGTTGGCATGATGTGTAGGTGGTGCTCTGGTGCTGTTGGAGTTTGTCCATGGGCTACTTGACTGGATGTGTGTTGTGATGTGTGCTTACAGGTGGGCTGTACTCCCCAACAGTGTTGACATGCTAACTTGGTTCTGGGTGGGTATCTTGTAACATGTATTGTGCATGAGTTTTGCTGTTCTGTCCTGTACTCCATTGCTTTTGACTGTGTGTCATTTCTGTCCTTCACAGGGTACTTTCAGATTCGTTTGGTCAACTGTGTCCACCGACGACATGATTGCACTTACAGGCTGGTAGCTGTTGTGTCCCTACAGGTGATGTGCGCCACACCCATGGACTTCCTTCCGTCTACAGTTGTTGACTGTGTGCCCGCTGCCAGGTGGGATTACCTTGCATCTGTAGTGGTTACGACATGTTGCAACTGTGTAATAAACCTGTGCTTCACTTTGTGATGTGCGTTGTCTGTGGTCACACATTTGAGTGCCATTTGCTTACTGCACCTGTGGGCTACTTGACTACAACTGGGAATGGGTGTGGTGTCTGTGCATTGCACCGTCTTCCCTGGCAACATCAGTGTAGGCAATGAGTCAGATGGCCTAGGTGTGTATGTGTTGTGTAGCCCTGGTGGTGTGTCTCCCTCATATGTGTCACGTTGCCTTTACTCACATGCCTGTGTTGTCCTTGCTGTTGCAGTTCGCATACACAGTGTAATTTTGCAGTTCATCATCCCCATAACAGCACCCACGTTGGAATCACGACAGAGGCAAGTATGGTGTATTAGTGTGTTTATTGTGATACATTTGTGTGAATAGTGCATAGGATGGGTAGTGCTGTACATAAATCTTGCAATCCGAAGTTCCTAGGTGAATTGAAAGTCCTGGTAGACAGAATCCCCAGTATCGGGGCCACAGTTGTCTGACACATTGGTCCAACTTGTACTCCCCATGCAATGTGTGGGAGTAGTGTTGCCGTCAACAGGGTGAACAGTCTGTGCACAAAGGCGAACATCCAGAACAGGTTCAGGCTTCCTGGGAGTTGTGCTTGGCCATCGGCCTCTCACTTGCCCCTCCTCGGATGACCCCTCTTCTTGGGGGGGGCCCCTCAAGTACAGGCTGCTGTGGTGCAGGGGACTCTCCGCCAGAGTCAACCTCCCTCCCTGTGGCAGTTGCAGTTTGTTCGGCACCAGATGTTGTTGGCACACAGGGAGGTGTGGACTGGTTGCTGTTCATCTGGCGGAGGCATTGTAAAATGTCCCTGTGCACCGCCGTCATCTCATGCAGTGCATCCCACTTGGACTCCACGCGGGACATGTGTGAGTCCACGCGGGACATGTGTGACTCCACGTGGGACATGTGGGAGTCCAAGCGGGCATGATGGGCAGCCTGCTGCTGTTTCATGTCTCTGAGGAGCCCCACTACCTGGCTGAGGTCTCCGGTGCTGGACTGGTACGCATCAGCTATGCGTACCAGTTGTGGGTCATCATGCACACCAGCAACGTCTGCAAGCAGCGACCTCTGTCTCCCACCCCTCCCACCACCCCTGCTGACATGTGCAGTGTGTGCAGGTGCACGCACAGATAACCCTGGTCCACCTTGGGGGTTGGTGGTGGTGGTGGTGTCCATGGCCCCAGGTTGGTCCAGGGTCCCTGTGCTGGTGTTGCTCCTCGTTCTGTCCATGTCGGCAGGGATGGTATTTGTGGTGACAGTCGTTGGAGGGGTGGGTGCAGGGGGTGCAGCTGGTGGTCCTGCTGGTGCTGCAGCTGGTGATCCTGCTGGTGCTGCATGTAGACTTGCACCGGATGTGCCAGGTTGGTCTTCATCGTCCGAGGAGGACAGAGGCTGTACGACGCCAGTGAGCTCCGCATCCTCTTGAGCCTGGGACTGGGACTCCTCAGCGTCTGCTGCTGTGTCCCCATCATCACCTGTTTTTGGGAGACACAAACAATGTATGTTATGTTTCTGCAGGCATCAATGGTTGACACACATGACAGTTGTGACTGTGCCTCTGGGTGCGGGCCTGTACATTGCATTGTCCTAAGTCGTCACAGTCAGGGGTTGATATTGGTGTGGCACATTGTCCTGCATTATTTGGGCATTTCTATGTATTTTTGGGGTGTGAACATGGTCTGCATTGGTTGTGTTTGGTTGACAGCCGGCCCTCCTTCCCACCCACCCAGCCAGTCAGTTATCCCACCATGGAACGTGCTTGCGTTGCAGGAGTGGAAGTTGTCTCTCAGGATGTCAGTCAGTGGTGTCCTGCTGTTTGTTGGTGCACAGTTGCCAGCAGGGCCTTGTGCTCCCCACAGCAGTAGCCAGTGTCAGCCATCTTGTGAGTCCTTCTCCACTCCCTGTGATGTGAGCATGGTTCAGGGTGGTGTTGATGGGACAGTTGTGGGGGTGAGCTATGTCTGTGACTACGACTCCCATCATGCTATTGCCTCCACCCCCTTCCCAGCATGCCCATGCTTCCTTCCTTTTGACTCTGCTTCCCTGTGGGGTGGGCTGGCTGTGCTGACAGGATGGCTGGGAGTGTTGTCCTGGCAGTTGTTTGGCTAAAAGTCCCAAGAGTGGCCCTGTGCTTCACACAACGTAACCCAGGGTGGTGGTTCTTTGTGGGATCTTGTGTTAGGATGGGGGGCATTGCATTCTACCAGGTGGGTTCTGTGGAGTTTGTGTTGGGGGGTGTGTGAGGGGAGGTGCTTGTGACTATGGTCAGTGCTGCAAGTCCTCCTTCCCACCCAGCTAGCCAGATATCCCACCATGGACTGTGCTTGCATTGCAGGGAGTGGAAGTTGTCTCTCAGGATGTCAGTCAGTGGTGTCCTGCTGTTTGTTGGTGCACAGTTGCCAGCAGGGCCTTGTGCTCCCCACAGCAGTAGCCAGTGTCAGCCATCTTGTGAGTCCTTCTCCACTCCCTGTGATGTGAGCATGGTTCAGGGTGGTGTTGATGGGACAGTTGTGGGGGTGACCAATATCAGTGGCTACGACTCCCATCATGCTATTGCCTCCACCCCCTTCCCAGCATGCCCATGCTTCCTTCCTTTTGACTCTGCTTCCCTGTGGGGTGGGCTGGCTGTGCTGACAGGATGGCTGGGAGTGTTGTCCTGGCAGTTGTTTGGCTAAAAGTCCCAAGAGTGGCCCTGTGCTTCCCACAACGTAACCCAGGGTGGTGGTTCTTTGTGGGATCTTGTGTTAGGATGGGGGGCATTGCATTCTACCAGGTGGGTTCTGTGGAGTTTGTGTTGGGGTGTGTGTGAGGGGAGGTGCTTGTGACTATGGTTAGTGCTGCAAGTCCTCCTTCCCACCCACCCAGCCAGCCAGTTATCCTACAATGGAACGTGCTTGCATTGCAGGGAGTGGAAGTTGTCTCTCAGGATGTCAGTCAGTGGTGTCCTGCTGTTTGTTGGTGCACAGTTGGCAGCAGGGCCTTGTGCTCCCCACAGCAGTAGCCAGTGTCAGCCATCTTGTGAGTCCTTCTCCACTCCCTGTGATGTGAGCATGGTTCAGGAGTGGTGTTGATGGGACAGTTGTGGGGGTGAGCTATGTCTGTGACTACGACTCCCATCATGCTATTGCCTCCACCCCACTTCCCAGCATTCCCATACTTACTTGCTTTTGTGGGGAGTTCAGTGTGTGTGGGTGTGAGAGCAATGGCAAGATGGCTGACAGTGGTGTCCTGCTGTTGGTTGGTGTGCAGTACCCAGCATGCCCTTGTGCTCCCCACGACACAGCAACAGTGTCAGACATCTTTGATGGGCCTTTCCACTCTCTGTGGGATGTGCATGCGTGAGTGTGAGCTTGCTGGGCCATGTGGTGGGGGATGTAGAGCTGTGACTACGACTCCCATCATGCTATTGCCTCCACCCCCTTCCCAGCATGCCCATGCTTCCTTCCTTTTGACTCTGCTTCCCTGTGGGGTGGGCTGGCTGTGCTGACAGGATGGCTGGGAGTGTTGTCCTGGCAGTTGTTTGGCTAAAAGTCCCAAGAGTGGCCCTGTGCTTCACACAACGTAACCCAGGGTGGTGGTTCTTTGTGGGATCTTGTGTTAGGATGGGGGGCATTGCATTCTACCAGGTGGGTTCTGTGGAGTTTGTGTTGGGGGTGTGTGAGGGGAGGTGCTTGTGACTATGGTCAGTGCTGCAAGTCCTCCTTCCCACCCAGCTAGCCAGATATCCCACCATGGACTGTGCTTGCATTGCAGGGAGTGGAAGTTGTCTCTCAGGATGTCAGTCAGTGGTGTCCTGCTGTTTGTTGGTGCACAGTTGCCAGCAGGGCCTTGTGCTCCCCACAGCAGTAGCCAGTGTCAGCCATCTTGTGAGTCCTTCTCCACTCCCTGTGATGTGAGCATGGTTCAGGAGTGGTGTTGATGGGACAGTTGTGGGGGTGACCAATATCAGTGGCTACGACTCCCATCATGCTATTGCCTCCACCCCCCTTCCCAGCATGCCCATGCTTCCTTCCTTTTGACTCTGCTTCCCTGTGGGGTGGACTGGCTGTGCTGACAGGATGGCTGGGAGAGTTGTCCTGGCAGTTGTTTGGCTAAAAGTCCCAAGAGTGGCCCTGTGCTTCACACAACATAACCCAGGGTGGTGGTTCTTTGTGGGATCTTGTGTTAGGATGGGGGCATTGCATTCTACCAGGTGGGTTCTGTGGAGTTTGTGTTGGGGTGTGTGTGAGGGAGGTGCTTGTGACTATGGTCAGTGCTGCAAGTCCTCCTTCCCACCCAGCTAGCCAGATATCCCACCATGGAACGTGCTTGCATTGCAGGGAGTGGAAGTTGTCTCTCAGGATGTCAGTCAGTGGTGTCCTGCTGTTTGTTGGTGCACAGTTGCCAGCAGGGCCTTGTGCTCCCCACAGCAGTTGCCAGTGTCAGCCATCTTGTGAGTCCTTCTCCACTCCCTGTGATGTGCGCATGGTTCATGGTGGTGTTGATGGGACAGTTGTGGGGGAAATATGTGTGACTGCGACTCCCATGATGCTATTGGCTACACTGACTTGGCCAGCATACACAGAATTCCTTCCTTTGAGTGGTCTTCACTGTGTGTTGGTGTTGTTGTGGTGGCTACATGTCTGGATGTGTTTGTTAGTTCTATTTGTGCCACTGCCTAGCTGTAGTTGTAGTTGTGTTTGTACATGTGATGGCACAGTTGGATGTGACTTTTTGATGGCATGTGTTGTGTTTATCTGACTGACATACACATTTTGGGATGATTCTGTTCTGGTTGCTGTGTAATTGCTATGAGTGCATGGTTTGACTCTCCCCTTGACAGTGATGTGTGTGTGTTTTGTGGCAGTATATTGTGTACATTTGTTGTGTACTCACCAGGCTCTAGGATGTCCTCTAGTCCATATACGGTCACTGGCGGAAGGATGGCCCGCACCTTCTCCTCCCAGGGCCTGAGGTATATTGGCTTGGCAGGAGGGCCACTGCCGGTGTATTGGCTGTTGATGTAGTCTTTCTTGAGCAGGTCCCGTGCCCTCCTGCGCACGTCATACCACCTGTTCTGGATGTCGCTCTTTGTGCGCCGACATGGTGATTGTGCGTTCACCCTGTTGATGATCCTCTCCCACATCTTGGTTTTCTGGGAGATGGGGGTCTGTTGGACCAGTGTGCCAAACAGCTGTGGCTCTACCCTGAGGATCTCGTCTACCATGACTTCCAATTCACAATCTAGGAACTTGGGATTCTTCTTGGGGGGCATGGTGATGGCTGGTGATGGTGAGTGATGTGTGTGTTGGTGTGCAGGTGAGGGTGTGTGAGTGTGTGTTTTGCTGGGTGTATGTGAGGTAGGTATTTGTTGGTGTGCTGATGGTGTGTGGCTTGTGTGAGGGATGAGCTGTGGGTGTGTGGTTGCTTTCTCTTGGGTGCTGGCAGTGGAATGGCATTTGCAAAGGCTCATGGTTGTGATTTGTGTCCTTTATATGGGTGGAGTTGTGGGTGTGTCTTTGTTCTCTGTCCCCACCCCCCAGTATTTATTGGCTTGGTAATTGCTTGTTTGGCCTTTTTTTGGGTGAATTTTCCTTTGTACTGTCTGTGTATGTTGGAAACGTTCTTGTGACCGAGTCGGACCCTGCATTTGTCTCGTACGGTCTTCTCCGTTTCGTTCACGCTGTGTTTGTGCAGTTTTCTATGCTGCGTACGCGTCGGTCGTGGTGTTTTGTGTTGCTTCGGCTCGGTTTTGTATGCGTGTCGGTCGTACGGCTTGGCCTCCGTCCGACTCGCTTGTGGTTTTCACGCCTTGCATCGTACTTTGCGGTTTGGAGTTCGCGTGTACGTTTCGGTCGGATTTGTTCCGGGTGCGTGTCGGTCGGTTGGATTTGCGTGTTTTTCTGACCGGATTGCTGTTTTCCGTGCGGCTCGGTCGGTCGACTTGGGTTCGGTACGTGTCGGTCGGATTTTTCACGCCTTGCATCGTACTTGGCGTGTCGGGTGCCACAGGTACGTGTCGGTCGGTATTATTTCCGGATCCGAGTCGGTCGGTGCTTTTTCCGGCCCGAATCGGAATCGACCCCTTGGTGTCTCCCACAACTTCAGATTGGAATTGGTGATGTGTTATCATTCAATGATCACTCTTGGGACCTGGCTCCTTAGATCAAGTGCCACCCATCTGTTTTTAGGGTATGAACCTTCAATGCAAAGTGGTCTTAATATATTCTGAATTTTCTGTCACTCCAGTTCTGGGATTGAACAATCTCCAAATTATTGATCCTCCTTACTGTGGTTCCATAGGTAGACTTCTTCAAGTTAAAATCAATGCCGGGACACGTCTGCCTCCAGCCTCACTTTGGTCGTCTTTCCTTTGTGTATGGAGAGCAAGTACTGGGTTCCACTAGTGATGCTTGATCATGTAATTTACATTGAGTCTGCTGCCCCGCCACTGCTGGAATTGGGCTAGGGCCATCTTTGCTTTTATAAGACAAAGGATCAGAGCCAGGGATAACTGGTTATCAATTATGTAAATTGTGTTATGCTTATTTATTTTACTTACATTTTAGGTATGGACTGCTAGGTTTGTAGTGGTATTGGGTGGGGAGTTAGTTAATTATTCAATTGTTTATTGATTATATGCATTGTTTTGACTTTTTCTTTATATATATATATATATATATATATATATATATATATATTCACTGAAAAAACCATAGGTTTTAGGGACAGTTATAGTTAGTTGGACATTGCACTCGTACAAAACCCGTGAAATTCACCCGTTATAGTTAGTCCAGCTAACTATAACTCGCGCCCCCGCATGCACTGCTGATGACGTCACATATTACATCACTCATGACATGGTCAGTGACATCACTGATGACATCACTGATGACATCTCAAATGACATCACTGATGACATCATCCAGTGACTGTGTGTTTCTGTAAAGTTTAAATATTTTTAATATATATAGGAAAAGACGTATTGAAGAATGAGTGGGTGTGTAAGTGTCTGTATGGATGATTTAGTAGGTGCATGACTGACTGTATAAGTGAGTGATTTAACGTATCTTACTGAATGCATGGGTTAGTGACTAAACCGGGTGAATGTCTGTATCCGTCTGTCTGTTGCTGTGTAAGTGGCTGCATGTGTTTGTGAATAGCTACATGAGTGTCTATATGAGTTATTGAATGCTTGTGTGAGTATCTGTATGGGTGCCTGAGTGTTTGTGTGGGAGGGGTGTGTGCGACTCTGTGCATAGATGTGTGAGTGGGTGATTCACTGGGTGGATGGTTTCAAGAGTGCATCTGTGATAGACTGTATGGGTGGGTAAGTGTGTGTAAGAGTGTGTTAGTGAGTGAATGTATGTCCCAGTAGTACATGTGTGAGTAACTACATATGTGAAAGGCAGTATATATGTGTGTTGGAGTATATAAATAGCTATAAGCGAGAGTGAGTGATTGTGATAGTGGCTGTATGGATGAGTGTGTGCTTGTATCAGTGATTGTATAAGAGCGTAAGAATGTGCTAGTATTTGTATGAGTAAGTGAGCTGGTGTGTGTATAACTGTATAGGTGAGTAAATGGTAGTGTGTTTAATTATTTGCATGACTGACTAGGTGTGTGAGTACCTCTATGGATGAGTGGCGGTGTTTGAGTGTCTATATAGGAGTATGAGTGCATATGATAGTCCTGTACTGAGTGACCATAAGTATGAGTGACTGTACGGGTGAGTGAGTGGATGTGTGTGTGTAGACCTAAGAATCAGTGAGTGGGTATGTAGTTATTGGTGTTGGAGTGTCTATGGTTTTGCGAATGGCAGTCTGTAATTTAGAGTGGGTGTATCAAAGGTTATATTAGGGTGTGAGAAGATGCATGAAATTATCACATGGATGATGTCATCAGTGATGTCATCAGTGATGTAATTTGAGATGTCATCAGTGATGTCACTGACCATGTCATGAGTGATGTAATATGTGACGTCATCAGCAGTGCATTACGGGGGCGCGAGTTATAGTTAGCTGGACTAACTATAACGGGTGAATTTCACGGGTTTTGTACCAGTGCAATGTCCAACTAACTATAACTGTCCCTAAAACCTATGGTTTTTTCAGTGAATTTCAAAGGTTTTTTAAATGCTAATTTGTAACTATAACGTCCCTGAAACCTATGGTTTTTTCAGTGAATTTCAAAGGTTTTTAAATGCTAATTTGTAACTATAACATGTCTGAAACCTACGTTTTTTTCAGTGAATTTCAAAGGTTTTGTAAATGACAATTTTTAAATGTATTAATTGTTAAATACATTTTTTATACTGATTTACTACATTTTTAGAAACAATTTTTTTTACATATTTTATTTTTAAATTACATTGTAATTACATTATACATTACATTACAAAAATACTTTCTCAGAATGAATTACTTTAGTTTAAATACTTTGCACATAGGCAATAGACTTTTAAGTACAGTAGTTACAGTTGTTGCAATGGGCAACACATTTTCAAACGCAATGCAACATTCAGCTCAATGTGAATTTCTAGTTAAATGCAATTAGTTACTTTATGGATTACTTTTCTAACCACAGGACTGGATCCTAGATTCAGTCCTGGGACATCTCCTGTAAACAGTTGAGTAAAAGCGTTTTGGTTACAGTCGTGATTTTTAAGGAATATTATTGTACTTTAAAAGTTGACACTTAGAAACTTTTTCTCATAGAATCACCAATGTTATCCTATGGAAGGAAATTCACTTAGAAGGTAAAAACTGTTATCGTTACTTTTTCTTACTCAGTGTTGGATCCTGGATCCAGCACTGGTGCATCTCCTGTAAACAGTTGAAAGAATGCGTTAAAGTCATACAGGCGATTTTTTAGGAATATTTGTAGTTTGTGAAAATCGACACTGAAACTTTTCTGCTAAAAACCAGACAATGGATTCCTATGGAAGAAAATATAAGTTACTGGTAAGTACGGTTAAAATTACTTTTCAGGGTCAGTGCTGGGCTAAAGATGCAGCACTGGGTTCTCTCCTGATAACAGGTGAGTAAATTGGAATTCGTACTTTGGTTGATTTTAGAGGAATATTATAAAGTTCCAAAACTCCACACTTAGAAGAATTTCCAAGTGAAACCAGTCAATGTTAGCCTATGAAGGAAATTCAAGTTACCGGTAAGTACGGTTAAAATTACTTTTCAGGACCAGTACTGGGCTGAAAGATGCAGCACTGAGGTCTCTCCTGATAACAGCTGAGTAAATCAGAATTCGGATTTCGGCTGATTTTAGAGGAATATTTGTATGTTTCAAAAATCAACACTTAGAAACTTTTTCAGCAAAAAGCAGGCAATGATATCCTATGGAAGGAAATTCAAGTTACTGGTAAGTACGGTTAAAATTACTTTTCAGGATTAGTACTGGGCTGAAAGATGCAGCACTGAGGTCTCTCCTGATAACAGGTGAGTAAATCGGAATTCGTATTTCGGATGATTTTAGAAGAATATTTGCACAATGGTGAAGGGAGGGGCGGGGCCTGAGGTGACATCTGTGCAAACGCGCCCCGTGGCGCGTTTTAAGTTGGGGGATTAAGTCCCCTTGAATCCTGAGGGTCCCTAGGGGCCAACTAGCCCACCAGGAACCTCCAATATGCGCCAGGGGCTGCGTTGCAGAGACGTGTAGAGAGGCCACACCCCTTTTACACCTCTCTGCAACGCAGCTCTGTGGCGCTTTCTGGATGTACCTGTTGGGCTAGTTGGCCCCAGGGACCCTCAGGATTGAAGGATTTAATCCCAACTTAAAACGCGCCACGGGCGCTTGCACAGATGTCACCTGAGCCCCGCCCTCTCCCTTCACCACTGTGCAAACGCGCCCGTGGCACGTTTTAAGTCGGGGGATTAACTCCCTTGAATCCTGAGGGTCCCTGGGGGCCAACTAGCCCAACAGGTATATCCAAAAAGCGCCACAGAGCTGCGTTGCAGAGAGGTGTAAAAGGGCGTGGCCTCTGTACACCTCTCTGCAAGCAGCCACCTAGCATACTGGAGGTTCCTGGTGGGCTAGTTGGCCCCAGGACCTGTATTCAAGGGGATTCGTTCCCCCTCTGCAAACGCGCCAGGGCGCATTTGCAGAGTGGTGAAGGAAGGGGCGGGGCCTGCGGGCCCGATCGTTTTTGTCCCCTGAAGGGGGGCTGTGTAGCCCCCTTCCTTTTTCCTGTTTTTGGGCCCAGGGGACCCCATCCCCCAGGGCCTTACCCCTTTTTTTAATTAAAAATTAAAAAAAAAACCGGAGAAGAGGGCCGCGTGGCCCCCTTCCCTGGGCCTGTATTGGCCCCGGGGACCCCATCCCCCGGGGCATGGCCTCTATTTTTATTCTTTGGAGGGGGGCTGCATGGCCCCCCTCCTCTGGCCATTTAAGGCCCCGGGGACCCCATCCCCCAGGGCCGGCCATACCCTTTTTTTTTTTTTTTTTAATTTTTTTAAACTTTGGGGAGGGGGCCGCGTGGCCTCCTCCCGAGCCCTACTGCCCCGGGGACCCCATCCCCCGGGGCTGGCCCTCTCCGTTGGGGACTGTGGGGGTCCCCAATCCCCCACAGTCCCGCCGGCTCCCGCGTCCCTTGGGAGCCGGCATTGCTTTCCACATGGGGAGCTGCTAAGATGCAGCTCCCCATGTGGAAAGCAATGTGCTTTGGATATTGGAAGAGAGAGCAGGTTTCCCTGCTCTCTCTTCCAATATCCAAAGCAGTTTGCTATGGCAGGACGGGAGCCGCGAGGCTCCGTCCTGCCATAGCAAACTACAGTGTCCCGGGGGTAGGCACCCCGGGACACTGCAGGAGCCGGCCCTGGGGGGTGGCGGTCCCCAGTGCCATCAAGGGCTCCAGGAGGGGGGCCGCGCGGCCCCCCTCCCTTAAATTGCACAGCCCCGGGGAGGTGGTGGTCCCCGGGGCTCTGGGGGTCCGTAACGGACCCCCATATTTAAATGTTTAGTGCCCCGGGGAGGTGGCGGTCCCCGGGGCGTGTGGGGGGGCTGGAGCCCCCCCACACAGGTTTTTCAATTTTTAAAAAAAAAGCCCCGGGGAGGTGGTGGTCCCCAGGGCTGCGGGAGGGCTCAGAGCCCTCCCGCACCATTTAAAAAAAAAAGCCCTGGGGGTGGCGGTCCCCGGAGCTTGGGGGGCCCTTTGAGGCCCCCCACACATAAAAGTACCCCCCCCACCATGCCCCCGGGACTTGGGCCACCCGGGGGCAAAATACAATCGAAGCGCGGGAGACCGCGCTTCGATTTTTTTTTCCGACAGGCTTCGCGCACCCTGAGCGCATCCTGCCGATTTAAAAAAAAAAAAGGACCCCCTGAGCAGACCTAGGGGGTCAGGGTGTTTCTACCCTGCCCCCTTTGTGCGCTTTGCGCACTTGTTTCTGTCCCTCGGTTCTACCGAGGGACAAAATGGCTGCCAACACTTCCTGATTTGGAGTGTTGACAGCCAATTAGCATGCAGCTCGTGATCGGGAGGGTGCGCGAATCAGACGCGGCCATAGATATATATGTACTTTTACTTTTGATTTTCTCAGCAACTACTGAACGGATTTACACCATTTAACAAAAAGGGTTCTTTCTGAACCAAGAACTACCTCTTTGCCAAATTTGGTGTAATTCCGTTCAGCAGTTCGGAGCTGTAGCCGTGTCTAAAGTTTCCTATGGAAAATTGCATGGGGAAAACGCGTTTTGGGACCCCCCTTTTTCTCGGCCCCCGCTTGACGAATCCCCGAGACTTTCAGGGTAGGAGCGGACCGGAGCGCCCCACAAAGTTTGAAAATTTTGCGAAGATACGTCAACCGGCAAGAGAGTTATTTCAAATAGAATGTCGCGGATTTCCTATGGATAATAGGTTGTAACTATAACTATCTACTGGCGACCGCCAGTAGATAATATATATATATATATATATTTATATATATATATATATATATATATATATATATATATATACATATATATAAATATTTGTATGTTAATAATGTTTAAATTAAGAGTTTAGCATTTCTTCTAAATTAATAGGGTTATTCAAATATGTATTGTGTTCTAAATGAAGTACTTTCCTTACTATTGCTTATATTGTAGTGGGAGTAGTCGATTTATCCCCTGCAAAGTCCAACACTTCCTCTACTGTTGCAAAGACTGGAGTGGAAATAGTGAATCTTACCCCTACGAAGTCCAAAGCTTTACCTACTGTTTCACAGACTGGAGTGGGAATAGTGAATCTTACCCCTACGAAGTCCAAAGCTTTACCTACTGTTTAACGTACTGGAGTGGAAATAGTAAATCTTACCTCTCCGAAGTCCAACTCTTTCTCTACTGCTGCTCAGACTGAATTGGGAATAGTAAATCTCACCCCTCCGATGTCCAACACTTTCCCTACTATTGTGCTGTTTAGAGGGGGAATAGTAAATCTAACCTCTCCAAAGTCCTTCATTTTCACTACTATTGCATAAATTGGAGTGGGAATAGTATATCCAATATTCCCAGACTCAAATACGTTTCCTAATAATGCTTAAATACATTATTTATTATTGTTTATTTACTTTTTTAATGTTATATTCTTTACATACTTTTTTATTTTTACTTTTTTTATACTTTTTGTACATTTTCACTTTTTTATTTCTTATAATATTTTTGGTAGATTTCATTTTTTTAAATAGATATATTTTATTTCTTTCATAATTTCCCTAATGTTTTGTATTATACATATATGTGTGTGTGTGTGTGCGCTTATATTCTATATTTATATATAGTATGAAATATCAGTAACAATTATATAAAATTATATTAGAGCATCTATTAAAATATTTAAGATTTACTATTTTAAACTAACTACATATATTAAAAAACAATATTTTTGTATGTTTTTAGATGATACTAGTGCAAATCGCTATTTTATTTTCAGTATGTTTGCACTTACCATTATAAGTATAGGAACACTAAATTTTGGTACAAAATATTTTTTAAACAATATTTGTGTTAAACCATATTGTTTACTTCAGTATTCTGTCAGTTATCCCTTTGATCACCAGGCTATCTGCCTGTGAGTAAGTAAGGCGAGGTCTGTAGAGGATTCCCAGTGTTCTGTCACACAGGAGGATTTTTTTTTCAATGCTGACACACAGATGGGGGTCAGGAAGATTGGTGATCCAGTATATTAACTAAGTAAGATGATGTGCTGTGTAATATGTAGAGAAGCCCTAGTCTTCTAGATGTAGTGTGTGCATTTAGCTACCATTTATAATTGGGGATTGTTGGTCCACCATTTAAAGGATTTAACAACCAAGTCAACTTGAGCCACAAGTATTTTTGGGGCTCAGGATTGGGAGCATCCCAAAGATGTAATTTAATATGGGTGCAATGACCATTTAACCATAGGAACAGTTAGGGACAAGACCATCTATGAAAATTGGTTAGGGTCTTAAGTAAGTTGTCCAAAGCCATCTTTTCTACATCCTTGTACAACAGAACACCCCGATATCTGAAATTACTCATGTTAAAAGTTGGGTTGTTGGTTGATTGGGGTGTGAGCCCTGGCCAAGCAAGACCTACAATCCTGTGCAGGGTGAAATACAAAAAGTCACTAAATTAACCTGTGTTTAACCCTGGGCAGCTTGGCACAAAAAACAGTCAGGCTCAACTTAGAGTGTAAAGTAGTTATGCAGCACACAAACAGTAATAAAGTGAAAACACTACACAAGAAGAATCCCAAACAAATTTGAACAAATAGAGTAGATCTTAATACATTATTTGACACCAAAATGACAAAAATCCAATCAATAGAACTGGAGTTAAGGATTTGTAAAGTTTAAGTTCAAAATAGTGCCTAATAGATCAAAGCACCAACTGCAAACATCTGGTTGCGCAAGACTACGTTAAAGTCGAAAGTTAAGGCCAACCACGATGGAGTGCAAAGTGTATTGGGCCGGGTCAGTGCTTACCTTCAAAAAATTCTGAAGAGAAATGGCTGCGAAGGTAAAGTTTAGTGGGGCAAGGCTGCAGGAGGTGTATGAGGAGCGAGCAGCGTCATCGGATAGCCGTGGGTCAAAGCCACAGTGAAGATTTCTACATTCGGACTTAGTCACTGAAATGGAAGTCAAAAACCTACAGCGGGACAAAACAGAGGGCTGTAGCCGAAAACAGTTCCATGAGGTCATATACACCTTTGGTGAAGGACTGCTGAAACCTATTTTCTGCTGCACTGAAGAACGTAGCAGGAGAAACTGCTAAGTCAATCTGACAGATGGTGCACCCTGGGCGGATTGGCTAGCAGGTTGGCACTGGTCTCCTCCTGGTTTTTGGCCAAATTTTGTCTAAGCTCTCAGTTTTGGAAATTGGCCATCTGGGTACCTTTAGCACCACAACAAATGGTCCAAGACTGGTGGGACACCTCTTGGGGTTTCAGGACTCTCTCAGGCTGGGTCCATGTGTGGGTTCAAGATGTTGGGTGCCTGTTATGTCCCTGTGACTCTGAACAGGAGACCAGCAAACTAGCCCTTGGAGTCCTTTCTGGTAGACCTCGGTGCAGGTGTAGATGCAGGGCTTAACAGCAGGTCTGGGCCTGAGAGTTCAAGGCAGGCTCTAGGCAGAAAAGCAGTTCTTCAGGGTTCATCAGCAGTCTGGCAGGGTGCACAGCAGCAGCAGTCATCTGAGAGTCCTTCCGCAGGTCCAGTAGTGAACTGATGAGTGGGTCTCAAAGTTCTATTTTTATATCCTGGTGCTATTCTTCTGGAAGTTGGGAGAAGCGTCTGTAAAGGTTCTTTGTAGTGCATGGAATTTTCTGACTCCCCTGCCCTGGCTCCAAGCTGGCTGAAGTGACAATACTGGGTTGCTAGGCCCTTTGTATGGAGGTAGAACACAAGCTATTCAGGTGTAAGTAGGGATATGCTCAGCTCCTCCCACCATCCTGTCAGCAGATGGCCCATTCAGGCACACCTAATCCTTCTATTGTGTAACTGGTGAGGAATTCACAAAGGCTTACTGTCATAATACCGTGATTGAATCTGAATTGATTTAAAATTGACTTGCCTTGATGTTTTAATACTGAACGGTACTCAGTCAAATCGATCTGTTTTTAGCCTAAGTTACTGGTTTTAAGGTTTAGCTTTTTTCATAAGTAAGACACTCAGAGATGCCATTTTGGTTAGCGCTCCAGTCTCTGTGGGTTCTCTATAAAATAATACCCGATACACGGACGTGCAGCAGGCGCACCGCTGGCATGTCGAAGGTGCGCCAAAGGCAAGCCTGTCTGCTACCTTCTTCGTCCGTTCGGGTCCAAGAACCCTACATCTACTCATGTAAGCAGGCTTATTTGTTTATTTACTCTCCTCAATAACTCTTAGCACTACAGGAAGTTGCCAATATGAATTGCCTTCATTCTATGTGCTCACTTAAAGAAGAAACTTCATGCAGTCAATGTCCTTTCTCCCTTTAACGACCACCATCCCCAATCCTCCCCCCAACATGCCTACAAATTACAGAATGTTCTTAATTAACCATAGGTCGATCCCTAAAAACAAATTTGAACTTTTTAGTATCCTCATAAAGGAACAACCAGATGCAGTATTTCTAACCAAAACCTGACTGCAGGCTGAATCGGGCCCGACCCTCCCCCAGGATACTACATTAAACACAGAGATCGTGGACTTAAGAGGAGTGGAGGTGTTGCAATTGTGATGAAAGATGTCTATGATTGCCTTATTAAAACTGACCTGATTGACAAGTGTGAAAGTATGTAATTTGCCATTTCCTTTCCCCCCACCAATACCTTCTCAGGCATTTTAATTTACAGGCCACCGGGTCCTGGTGGTAATTTTCTCCAATCCCTCCCAGAAGTGGTCGCTAATTTGGCCACCAGCAGAGCAAACATTTCTCTATTAGGAGTTTTTAATCGACACCTGGATGAGCCATTGAATCCTCAAGTCTCCATCCTTCTTCAAGATATGTTAGCCATACAGCTCACAGAGAGGGTTGTGGGGCCTACACATGACAGAGGGAACTTACTTGAATCTGTATTTTAGACCGATTAACTGTTAAATATTTTTGCATTCGTCCCTGTAATCTGGTCAGATCATTTTCTGATTCCAGTATTACTGGAAGTTGCTATGTCCCCTTGTCAGCACAGTTCCATCAGTGATACAGGCTGTATGTGGTCCAAGCTGCCGCTAAAACATTGGAAACAATCTCTTTTTTTAAAATATATATTTATTTTGCTATGATGTCAGATTGGAGCAAGAAATTTATATCACAATCAGAACATACCATATATCAGAAAAATAACATTAATTACATTTATAATATTCATATTTCATATTAAATATTAAGGGCAGGGAACTATAAATCCATAAATACATACAATCAATGATCATCATCAGCCAGAAAAGGGCGAAAACACTGATAAAAATTAAGGGTCACGACATTCAGAATTCATATAATCGAGTATAGCTCCCCAGACCGTTAAGCCAAGTTTCCTTCTACGCTGCCCTTTGAGTGAATATAGACTATGCTCTAAACTGAAGAAAGCGAAAAATCTAGCTCCCCACATTTCAAAAGAAGGTGTTTTTTTTTTAAGCCACGACGAAGCGATACACAGCCGGGCAACAGCTGTTGCCATGAATATAAGGTAACCCACTTGCAGAATAGCCTGTCCGGTCACCGAGCCGCTTGTGACACCTAATAACATAGCCGTGGGAGTGATCCTAATTTCTTTCCACGTCACCATAGTTAAAAAGACCTCTATCAGCTAAATCTGCCCAACATCGAAAACATTTTTCGATGTCGTTCAGATTTTCGATGACTTGATCTGTTTTTGCAAGATTAATGTGGATGTGGAATTTCATGATTTGTATCCCTAAATTCATGCACATTGAATATAATGCATGTGTTCCAAATTTGAAATCATTGTGCGCCTTGTTCTCAAAATGTGTTCATTTGCTAATTGCATGCAAAGTTCAATTCTGATTTATTCTCTGCTGTCACCATTTGGACAGACAACTTAAGTAAATTACTTTAAAATAAAAATTCACAATTGATTTCCTTGTTAGCCTCTTACCTTCATTATTGTGCATACTGAAGCTCAAAAGGGATTATTGACTTACCCTCTTCTCTTGAAAAGCTTTCTAAAAGTGTAATTTTCAAAATTGTAATGAAAAATCTGACTTTACCATTAAAGAAGGTTTACCATTTGAATTTCATAGGTACCAAACATGATATATCTACCGCCTCTCAATTAGTAATTACAGTTTATTAAATCTTATAAGGAATCCCAAATGTTCTCCTATGAGAGGGTATGCCTCACAGTAGTGACAAATGAATTTGGGAGTTTTTTTACTGCCAGGATTTGTAAAACTCAAAATTACATGTTCAACCATTTCATTACACTGCACCCTGCCAAATGGGCTACCTAGGGCTTATCTTAGGGGTGACTTATATGTAATAAAAGGGAAGTTTAAGGTTTGGGAAGGGGGTTTAAATGCCAAGTCAACATGGCAGTATGGCACTGCATTCTGGCTGCAATGACAGGCGTGGGACATGTTTTAAGGTGCTACTTTTTACTCATTTGCTCTATCTCCCTGCTGTTAAACTATTCTGCGAGGTTTCCCCAGGTACACCCACTGCTCCTCCTTATGCCCGGAAGCTCTCTTCTTCGGAACCTATACCGCCCCAATTTGATTAACCTCTTACCGCCCACGTCATCCACGCAGCCCATAAGCCCACCTAACCTCCCTCCCACCCCTGCCCCATCTCCTTACAAGCAGGCCCTCTGCAAGACCTCTCTGACCCACAAACACCCCATGGCTGTAAAAATGCCGTCCCCACTCAACCAGGTCTCCCATACGGCCTCTCCCCTCTATTGGACCTCACACCACAACCCATAACCAATTGTCACCACACTGCCTGGGTTGCACGCCTTGATGAGATCTCTCTTTAGCCTGTTACACCTCAAGGACGAAATGCAGAAACTGACATCCATCACCAAAGAGCTTCTGCCCACTCATAGACCCAATTGTGCCTTACTGAACCGGACCAGCTCCAAAACAGGCATGTATCTCTCCCATGATCCACACACCTATCATCTTAACTCAAAAACTATACCCTTCCCAATGCCTCCTCTCGTCCTAGGAGACTGAATGCTGATCTATCTGACAGTGACATCCGCGATACTCTATGCCAACTCGATAGACACTAACAAGTCCTACCGGGGTCAAATCCAAGCCATTCAAGCTAACCCCTACAGAGAATTTAACCACAATCACAGATATGTAAATAGCGATATCCTCAAGCGCATTAACATCTCTCGAGCTTCCACTGTCCATTCCACTGGCCAACTGAAATGCATACTTCTCAACTGCAGATCAACTAGTAAATATGCACCCAATATTCACGATCTCATCCTCACAAATGAGCCTGATATCCTTATCCTCACTGAAACCTGGCTGAACAGCTCCTCTCCTCCAATCCGAGACTTACAAGTCCCTCCTAGCTACGGCATAATGTGACTCGACTGAACTCGGAAACCCGGTGGTGGAATAGCCTGCATCTACCGAAACACAATCTCTGTGTACCAAGCAGAAATCGTCACCTTGCCTATTTGTGAATATTTCTGCATCAGCATCACGAGCAACAACAGCCTCATTTGCAAACTACACACATTTTACCATCCCCCTGGAGACAATCTGCCGTTCATTGAACAAATCATGGAAGTCATCATATCCAAAAATGACCCTCAAGTGGCCCTGATTTTCCTCGGAGACTTCAACCTCCACTGGAATAACCCGAACGGCCATGCAGTGAACTGCCTTCAATTCTTCTTATCAGACCACGATCTGATCCAATTCTCAACAGTCCAACCCACAACAAGGGAGAGACACTGGACCTTATCATATCTAAAATGAATAACATCACATTGGAATCCATTATCCCCTGTGCCTGATCTGACCACTACAGCATCATCTTCCTCATCAACGTGGAGGTGACCCTGAAGGTAGATCAACCCAGGAAAACAAAACAGTGGAAAAGGAATATCTGAAACATTAATCCTAACGACTTATCAACCCGATGTAACACTGCCTTGACTTCTCAGTTAGGCATCGTAAATGTATATGACCTCACAGAGTTCTATAATAGCTCTATTCTAGAGGTCTTTGATTCTATTGCCCCCTTCAACAAAAAAACATTTCCACTAAAATCTCCAAACCTTGGTTCAATGACAATCTAAACTCTGAAAGAGGCAATCTAGGATTAGCAAAAAGAATCTGGAGATCCGTACCATCAAGTGAACACCTAAAACACCTTAGATCAGTGAGGAACACATACAACAGGAAAATCAAAAATGCAAAGGCCGACTTATTTAGAACTCAGCTTAACCAAGCCAAAAAATCGATCCCAAAAACCTTTTTGAAATCATCAAGCAACAATCGCTTAACGCCCCAAACCTGCTGGATCCTGGAGACATCACTCCCCCAAACTGTGAGAAATTGGCCTCATTCTTCTTGGGGAGAACAAAAACCATTGAAAACAACCTACAATCAAAGAGGGAACTACTTCCAGATACCGGGCATGCTTTTCTACTCGCCTACCAGGTCACCGATCGGTTTGGTCCCCCGGGGGATGTCCCCAAAAACCATGCCTCCTGGCACACTTTCACTCCCCTCAATGAAAGTGACATCTATAACATTCTTCTAGCAGTTAACCCATCTGACCACTTCAGCGACCCGCTACCACCATTTCAAGGAGATAAAAGCTGCTATTCTCCCCTTATAGTGCAAGATTTGTAATGCCTTACTATGGCAAGGCACTATCCCTGACTGCCTAAAAGTAAGGCAGGTAAACCCGATTCTAAAAAAAACTAATGCAGACTGTTCAGATCTCAACAACTTCTGCCCTATCTCCAACATCCCCGCTCTGGCAAAACCTCTAGAAAAATGCATGCAGATTCAACTCTGCAACCACATAGAGAACTTCCAACTCTTGGATCAACATCAACCCGGTTTTTGACAAGGTCACAGCACAGAATCTGCACTGACTCACATCATGGCTGACATATTAAAAATGCTAGACGAAAATGAATCATGTCTTCTGATACCACTTGACCTATCCTCTGCTTTCAACACTGTTAAACACAACAGTTTACTGTCCCTACTGGAACGGAGGATGGGCCTATCAGCACCTGTGATGCAATGGTTTACTTCATTCCTCCACAGCAGAACCCAAAGAGTCAAGGTGAATCAATCCCTCTCTCAGGCCCTCTGTGGTCACTCTGGGGGTACCACAGGGGTCCGCCCTTTCACCCATTCTTTTCAATTTATTCCTGCAACCTCTTGCAGAAGCACTGAATTCTGCCAACATTCTTTATCACATGTATGCAGATGACACTCAATTGTATCGAAAATCTCCTCCCCAGAAGACATAATTTCCCTCAACTCTACTCTGCAGAACACTCAAAACTGGCTCACTGGCAACCACCTTTAAGCTCAACACTACCAAAATGGTTTTCCTCCTCATCACTCCTCCTAACAGCACACCCAAGATCGACCTCTGGATGAAGCATCTAACAGCCTTCAACTGTTCTCCTCACATTATTGACTCCGCTAAATCCCTGGGAATGAAATTAGACAAATACTTGAATATGTAGAATCATATCAGTAATGCCACCAAAGGAGCTAATTACCAGATGAGTATCCTAAGGAAACTTAAACCCTTCCTATCACAGGACGACATTAAGCTGGTGGTACAAGCTCTTGTGTTGCCTAGATTGGACTACGGAAGCTCCACTCTCTGCAGCCTTCCCAGATACAAGATGGCCCTGCTAAGGGCCTCCCTTAACGCTTCGCCCAGACTGGTCTCCGGGACAAAAAGAAATAATCACATATCCAGGCCCTAAAAGCACTGAACTGGCTACCTTATGAGGAAAAAATACAACTAAATATTGCTTGCATGACTCATAAAGCCCTACATTTCAAGACCCCCAGATGTTTGGCACAAAAGCTAGAGTTATCGGGGGGATGCAGATCTTCACAAAGTGCTGGCTCCCCGCTACTGAAACCACAGATTTTCCACGAAAAGAAAATGTGCTTCAGAGCCTTCCCAGGTATCGCCTCGAAGATATGGAACACTGTGCCGTCAGATGTCCGACAAATCTCCTCTACCTTCTCCTTCAAAAAAGAAGTGAAAACCCTTCTGATAAACAAGGTTATGCCCTAACATAATCACCTTATGTTATATTTATAACACCTTATGTCTTATTGACTATATACCTGCCTACTACTCTGGTGCGGTGTATGAATACTACATTGATGATCCTCTATAGATGTCAGACTTACTATGCTACATTCATATATGTGCCGAGTTTTTGTTATTACAGCTATATCCTGCCTTCCTCTAATGTAATGCGCTCTGATACCCTCTAGGGTCATGTTTGCGCTATACAAAACTTCATATATTAAAAAAAATTAAACAATGCTTTAGTGGTTGGCACAATCATGCTGCAGGCGCACTGGTAGCATTTAATTTTCAGGCCCTGGGTATATGGTATACCATTCTACTAGGGACTTGTAAGCAAATTAAATATGCCAATTAGATATATGCCAATCAAACCATGTTTAGGGGAGTGAGCACAAGCACTTTAGCACTGGTTAGCAGTGGTAAAGTTCATAGAGTCCTATGACCAACATAAGCAAAAATCAAGCAAAAATTGGAGGTAAGTCGACAAAACATTTGGGGGAAGACCACCCTTAGGCTGACAGGACTAGCAATTCATCAGCCATTTAAAATCAAAATCCGCAAAATGCTCTTGTAGGGCTCATTGGTGGAGACAGTACCTCGCTATTCCCCTAATAAATTTTGTAGCCCAAAAAGGATGAATATTCATTTATTAAATACATCAGTGGAGAAGTGGCAATTTTGTGTTGGTCAGCATGAGCAAGATGTCATCTGCATAAAGCATTATTTTTTCAGTTCCAAACAGGATTACCAGCACTTTTAATGTGCTGTGCCTAGTACAAAGAGGTTTTAATGCTGCCACAAACTGAAGCCAGGTAACGGACAGCCCTGCCTTGTGCCCTACAGATGTTAAATGTGAAACCCTTCTCATTCTATTTCAGATGAAGGGGCATTTAAGAAACCCCATCACTGTTAAGGACTGAGAGGGCATCCTCCAGATCAGAGAAGAGGTAGTATCATAATTTCTCATGGTCACTCTTGAAATGTGATGGGTCCAAGTAATTAGTAGGTGGGACGGGGGCAGACCTTTGCTGAACAGGGAGATGCAGACATAGCTCTGCTGCGTGCGGTCCTGCAGTATTGCTATGAGCGCCTACTACACCTTATTTGCTTTCAGGTGCCCTTGAAATCTGAATATTTTGGCACCTCGACAGAGCATGTAAATGATTATGGGAAATTTTACAACTGTGAAATCCTGTTAATTCATGTAATGGTCATATGAAATAAATCATCCATTTGAGACTAATATTCGTTCATGGAATGAATGCAGATTCATTTAAGAGTGCTGGGATGTGTCAGGACCCATCCTTACATGAGTTATGATGCATTCTATAGTCCCTCTGCTAATACATTAACGTAAAGATTAAATAAAAGAGGCACCATGATACCTCCCCACTACCCCTAGTCACAGAGTGAGCTCAGTTACTGCACTTCCTCTGTGTGAAGTACCTGACCGATGCAAGCAGGCTAGAGGGAAATGCGCTATGCAATTCAACAGTCCCATGTTACATCTGCAGGGTCAGACTGGGACAAGAATGGCCCCTGCACCAAAATAAAAGTGAACCCCATTAGTGAATCAGGTAGCTAAAAAAGTGGCCCATGTTTGCAAACTGGTGCAGGCTTGAGCTTTCAAAGACATGCTGTGTAGGTGTTTTGCAAGGTATGGGACACTGCATGAATTTGAGCTTTCGGCATGTAATGTTTATTTTAATATCAGGGAAATCAACAGTGGAAAACGTCCCAGCATACCATAAAACAGACACACAAAACATCAAAAATGCATCTCACACAGGGACTTGTCAGACCAACCCATCGGGCACTGCCTGATTGACCTATAGACTAGTCCAATCCAGTCAATCTGCATATAAAACGGGCCTATATATTTGCTCTCCTGACATAATTGAAAGCTGACGACAGGACTATAAATGCCTTTTCAAAATTATATTCAGGAACTATTAAACAGGGCATTGGTACTGTTCTAAGGAAACCACGTCTTCTTTGATCACATATTAGACATGTAAAAGAAGTCCCCTTTCCATAATTATTTCATAAAGCCACACACAGTTTTGTGGTGAAGGCAGCATAACGTATGTGAAACCAGATAACGGTAGTGTGATGCATTTAGGGAGGCATTGCTTAAGTGTCAACGTTGTTCAATTTTATAGGGCAGCAAGGTGTATGTGCAGATCTCATATCTGGAGCTTCTAGGTTCTAGCACCAGACTAAGGCAATTTGAGCAAATTTACAAACCTCTTCCTTGTGCATTGTCTTGAGAAAAGTAAAAAACATAAATAGACACATTGCATCCATACTTAAAATATTCAAGGAATGAAACACCAACTTTGAACCTTATTTTTCTTACTTGATATAAACATCATTAGCAGCAACAATAGAAATTGCTTCCTGACAGCCTTTTCTATTAAATTGTTAGCGCAGAATTTAAATGCAGTTTAAAAAATCATTCCTTCTTCAAAGCCCTTATGATTTCAATCACCCCGCCAAGCATGGATCTTGAGAATGACTGGTCATGGAATAACATTTCTGAATGGAAGCATTACCCACAGGACCCAGGGAATTCACTGAACCAACTGGTTCCCACTAGAAACTGGGATTAAGGCAAATGGTCCATCGACATGTCAATCACATGAGGAACATTTTGACCAAAAGGCAACATTGTCAGCAGCCTCTATGTTGGACACCAACCACTTTGTCTTAATGGATAACACTATCAAAGCAACATATATTCTCTCAATTATCCACTATACACACAGGTGCACACATATATAGTTGGACTGGCCTATAGGGCATTCAGGCAGTACCCGGAGAGCTTGTCTGTTTTGGCTTTTTGTGGGCCTTTTTATGGTCTGCTGGACTGGTTTTTAATGTTAATTTCCCTGATATTGAAACAAACATTGCCTACAGCAAGCTCAAATCGTTGCAGTCTTCCATACCTGGAAAATCACTTATACAGGTCTGTACAAGTAACAAAATGTCCTAATTTGCAAACATCAGCCACATTTTATCTATCTAATTCACTGATCATCAAAACTTTTATTTTGGTGCCTGGGCCTGTTTTCCATTCCAGTTAGACCCTACGCACACACCATTACTGAAGGTTTGGATGCACCGTGCATCAAGATGGTAATGCACCACAAAAACGCACAGACCATCACCAGTGGGCTCACAGATCTTGGGAAAGATTTTTGCTCAGTATGGGAACTTGTGACAATTCAAAGTATAATGTATAAGTGTATGAGTAAGCTTTAATTCCATTTGGAAGTAAAATGGCAACCAATTCAGAAAATAAAAATGATTTAAAAATTGACTTTGCCATGATACTCCTGGTGATAAAAAAAGTATCACTATAGATACATCCATTGCTGCTAGCAGAATTTGTATAGCCATTGGTAGAGTCTAATTTGGAACAAAATACTGCCTTAAAATACTGGAAACAATACAAGGTGAACTTATGATACTGTTAAAAAAGGAGAAAGCGTGCAATCATCTATCTCTCCTGTACTGATGGAGGAGTTGCTTGTGCCAGACCTTTTTATTTTTTTATTTTTACCAGTGGGGGTAAATTTGTAGTCCTGGCAGTATTTGTTTAATTCCTGTAATGCAAGGAAATATGCCCTTTGTTACACAAATACATGTGCTCCCATTGCTTACCTGCAGTGCCACTTGGTTTAGCATCATCTTTAACAGTCATCTCACCAGAGTTGTATTACTAATTAAATGCTTCTCTTGGGCCTATTTTTCTGTTGAACTTAAAATATGGAAAGAAAAATTAGGGAAGAATTCACCCATTAGGTTTCTTAATTCTAAATCTTTTATCATCTTTGACCTACTCTATTATGCACCTGCATCGAGAAGGCAGACCAGGTGGGTAGTCGTTGTGATGTTTCTCAAAACGTTCATTCAAAGCAAATCCTTGAAAAATTATTAGCTTCCATCCTCTCAATGTCTGTCCATTTAAGTGTTAACTTCTACAGATTATCTGTCATTTTCCATATAATATATTACCCTCTATATGTTGAACAATTGATTGAATTACTGGCAAACAAAACAAATTTGGCAGTAAATAATTGTTTTAAATGAGTTTAATGTCCACTGGGGAGACTCTAATGTACCACAGTCATCCTTCCTTCTTTCCTGATCAATAATGACCTATAACAACAGTCCTCTTCACCTACTCACGTGCAAGGCGTGATTCTAGACCTCCCTATTTCAGTATTTAAAAATTGACTTTATAGAACTGGTTGGATCACTTACAACTCCAACTCCCCCTGAATTTCATCAAACGGTATGCAATGGGGTAGTTAAAGAATCATACATTTGTTATGAGCCCCAATGTACCCCAATATAGGCCTAGGTAGTTGCACAACCTTTCACCTACATTTGTCCTACCTTGCTCCGCATAATAGCTCTGGTGCTGACCTTTTACCTAGTTAGGTGCCAAATAAATGTTGTGTGGTTTTCTTATAAAACTAGCCTCATTTATTATGCATGAGGAGTCTTAGTATCACAGCAAGACTACCACCTTCCGCATAATAACTCTGTACAAAAGTCACCACTATCGTCATCCTTGGCTGACAGACCCACAGTACCATGACACATCTAGGTAGAACCCCTGAGGGTACCTTTCGGGTATATAAGTCCCACATCTTTGCTGGCAAACCAGAGGAGAAAGAGGACTTCCATGCTGACATGCTGACATGCTGACATGAGTCGCTTAAGTCCCTGCCCACAGACACTCCAGCATGCAGTGGTCTGACATTCCTTGCGGGGTGTCCATCTTTAGACCAAGACGGGGTCCTTCATTCTCTCGCATCAGGTAATGGGGTTGGCTCTTTCCTAGGGGGATTCTTGGCTTTGCACCTACTAGCTGCTAGGTACACTTAGGACCATCTAGTTAGGGTTTGCATCTTAGGAGTACTCATGATTACTGCCATGTATCTATATGCCTGCATATATTCATTGTTTTAGCATCATGGTAGAATTCTACCTTTTATTTACTCTGTTGGTGCTCATAACCATAGACATCTGTTTCTGTCTAATGGTTGTTGCAGCACATGTGTTTTATACTAGGATGACGCTGGTTCAATAAATACTTATTGAAAACATCCCCATCGTTTATTCTGTATATCTCTCTGAGACCGAGTGAGCATGAGTGACTGAGCGAAAAGTATTGTACTGTGTCCACGATCCCTGGGGGGTCAGGGTTGTCATGTTCGATAGTTGCCAGAAACTATTCGCTCCTTGGCAAGGTGGTGAAGCTTATAGTGGCACTGTGAGCTAGCTGGTCTACAGACTAACATATTCTTTGGGGGTGTCTAGAATCAGTCTGGACACCAATCCCTTAGTTATGTTGTCTAAAACGTGCAGATCCTATAAAGATTTGTAGGAACTACACGACACATTCTGGGTCAGAGACTTCAAGCACATCAGTTTGTCAGTTCTAAATATACAGAGCTCCTCAATTTTGTGGGCTTCCAATAGGTAAACACACACAACCTTGATGACAAACCAATAGTATACTGTACTGACTGAAGTTGTGGCCCCTCTTGCACTAAAAAGTCACAACTGCAACAAATCCACACAATGCTGCTTCTCTAAAGAATTACATTAGGTAAGAAAAATACAAAGGGTGAATTTGGAGTAAAACACATGGACAACTTCTTAGCCTATGACAAAGACTACAAAAAACATATTCAATAGCAAGACATATTTCTTCAAATCTGAGGTAAATATGGTGGACAGCCACCTTCAGAAGTTCTCAGAAGCAGATTTATCAACAGATTATGTGGTTTTGAAGGAATACTGTGAGAAATTCTCAAGCGTCTTCTAAGATACAATAAGAAAGAAAAAACTCTCTGCTTTTCAGCCGTCAAGTTTGATGTACCAATTGATTCTGTAAATAGTAAACCCACAGAAGTTTGGTCCTCCTTTGAGATGTCTTCAGGATCTGAACTAACATTGTCACAGAGCCAAGATACTCTTTACATTTCTTTGACACAATCCCTGTCAAGATTGTGAAAGAGATAAGGGATATCAATTATCGCAAACACAAGGAGATGATGGACGGAGCACTGAAACTTTTGGCCTCCCCATAAACGCCTGTGCAGTCGGCGTCCCAACCAATCACAACGCTGCCATTGCATCGTTGTAATTGGTTTAGGGGAGGGGAGGGAGGCTGCCTGCTTCCTGTTGCAGAGGACGACGCGGGACCGACAACGCAGGACCGGGCCTGCGAAGGGACAGGCACAGCCCATTCAGGTGCAAATGTCAGCTCCTCCCTCCTATCCTGCCCAGGATGGCCCATCAGGATGTTAATGGCATCAGGATATGGATGGCCTATCAGACACACCTAAGTTCCTTTTGAGTGTGGCTGTCTAGAGGAAATTCACAAAGCCTAGCTGTCACCCACCTCAGACGTGTATTCAGAAACAGGCAGAGGCACAGAATGGTTTAAGAAAAAAAATGCCAACTTTCTAAAAGTCGAGAAAAGGATAAGGGAACCCAACTCACTAAGGAACCTGGGTGGGTAAATTATTGTCAGAAACAGTGGTTCCTGTGGAATAATAGAATCATATATAGATAATAAGATGCACAATCGCAATGGAAGGGTTAAAATGATGTCAGAGGGCGAAGAAGCCACATATGCCTATGGTTTTGGTTTGATACAATCGTATTTTATATTTCACAAACAAAATTCTATATACAATGAAAAAGAAAAATGTGCGTAGTGTCCCCAGTGAGAAACAGGAACCTAAAATATTGGTGACATAATTGTGACAGTATTTTACAAGGTTTCCAAGGTATTCAAAAAAGTCGACCATTTAGCAACTCAATACACAATATACAGCAGCTATATACAATAATACGCGCTGTTAATGGTTCGCTTTCTTTTGTTGCCGATGACGTTTCGACCCTATGCGTGATCTAGGGTCTCATCAGGACCTATGGATTTAGGGAAATCTAGCAAAAGAAAAAAATGAAATAAGCATATGGCCCATGTACCGGCACAAATGCGACCAATTGGATAAAAGGTCATAAAATTCAAGGGTACCTGACGGGTAGAATGCGCAGCCGCGTGAGGTGTACGTGCCAACAGTGGGTGATGTAGAAAAAGGAAAACGAGATACTCACAAGGACACCCAGCCGGGTACTGATTATGTGAGAAGAAAAACAAAGAGAAGAATATTAAGTATAGGGACGGCAGGCAAGATGGTAGAGGTGCTGTAAGGGCTATCTGCACTAATGATAATACATACTAGGGAACCTTACCCCAAGTGAGAGTGAAGGCTGGCACTCTGTGGGTAGCTGAGCACTGTTACTGGGTTGATGATTCACAGAGACGTGTATGAAGACGGTGATGAGGAACTCTGTTAAGAATGGGAAACAATTAGGGCCTGCGCACTTTAGGTGTGGTTCTATAAAATGTGTCACTTTGGGGACTGATTTTACCTGGAGTTGGTGTTAATCACAAGCGGTGCTGTCGCGCTGACCTGTGAATCACGAATGTTCAATATGGTGGTCTGTACCTGAGAATAGCAGGGGGGACAGAGTTACACTTAGTTTTTTCTGCATAACAGCATTGCGCAGTGGAGCAATGGCAGGCAAGGCCAAAGGTTCTTACCTACATATGGTGTGAAGCCCATCTACAGAAGCAAGTATTTTTCAATGAAGACGAATCCTGTAATTAACAGGAATCAGCCGATTAGTGAGGCAACAGGGAGAGTGAAGCTACTGGAGTCCCTACATATGAGCAGCATCATCAGGTTCTTACCTTCAATAATTGCAGTCCTCAAAGCGCGTGACGATCCACTACACGGACAGCACGACAGCGTCAGTCTGTCTGCTGTTGGCCAAATGACAGTGAGCCTGTGCTGACTCTACCTTTAAATACACAATCTCCCGCCGAAAACTGGAATGACCGGCAGGCATCACAGTTAATTGCTGCAACACTGTGTCATCCGTTTTTCGGTAGAAAAAGTAAAGAAAGACCGGAGAGTGAATGGTCAAAAAGTAAAGAGAAGATAATTGCAGGGTAAAGGATAGGATTACACTGTGGCAAAAAACGGCTGCGACCCAGAAAAGGGGGCATTATAAATGAAGGATGCGTGTCCCTGGAGAGTTTGTAAAAAACGGATGCATAAGCGGTTGACAAAGTGATGAGTATCCCATGTAGCAACCAGCAACCGTGTGGAGGAATTATAACAAAAGGGGCATATGGAAGGACATTTTTATGTCCTAGTTGATCCACTTGGTTTGTTTTCATGACATATCTGATGCGTGTGTGTTTCCGCTATTAAAATTGTATGCGGTGAATTTCAATATTGCGCGAAGACATAATTCACAATTTCTATAACTTATAGAGATTTCATGTGCTTTTTACAGAAAGTAAATGATGAGCGGTTATTACAAGGATTAGTACTTCATGATTAATAACGTCATCACGTTAATACATTTGTGATTTGCACCAAAAATGCGCGCAGGAAGGCATTATTAGGGTTGATGCGTTATGTATATTAGTGTGGTGCATACAAAGCAGATCTCTTACAGTTGGCATATTTACATGAAACAGTCTGTCCAAGAAGACGCATACGTAATTATATATTCTCTGTTGTTGATAACATCATATATTATATAATAGTCTATATTCTGCAGCCACACTCCGCTTCAACTGTGACATTGGTACATTTGGTGCAAATCACAACTGTATTAACGTGATGACGTTATTAATCATGAAGTACTAATCCTTGTAATAACCGCTCATCATTTACTTTCTGTAAAAAGCACACAAAATCTCTATAACTTATAGAAATTGTGAATTATGTCTTCGCGCAATATTGAAATTCACCACATACAATTTTAATAGTGGAAACACACACGCATCAGATATGTCATGAAAACAAACCAAGTGGATCAACTAGGACATAAAAATGTCCTTCCATATGCCCCTTTTGTTACAATTCCTCCACACGGTTGCTGGTTGCTACATGGGATACTCATCACTTTGTCAACCGCTTATGCATCCGTTTTTACAAACTCTCCAGGGACACGCATCCTTCGTTTATAATGCCCCCTTTTCTGTGTCGCAGCCGTTTTTTGCCACAGTGTAATCCTATCCTTTACCCTGCAATTATCTTCTCTTTACTTTTTGACCATTCACTCTCCGGTCTTTCTTTACTTTTTACTTTTTCTACCGAAAAACGGATGACACGGTGTTGCAGCAATCATCTGTGATGCCTGCCGGTCATTCCAGTTTTTGGCGGGAGATTGTGTATTTTAAGGCAGAGTCAGCACAGGCTCACTGTCATTTGGCCAACAGCAGACAGACTGACGATGTCGTGCTGCCCGCGTAGTGGATCGTCACTCGCTTTGAGGACTGCAATTATTGAAGGTAAGAACCTGATGATGCTGCTCATATGTAGGGACTCCAGTAGCTTTACTCTCCCTGTTGCCTCACTAATCGGCTGATTCCTGTTAATTACAGGATTTGTCTTCATTGAAAAATACTCGCTTATATAGATGGGCTTCACACCATATGTAGGTAAGAACCTTTGGCCTTGCCCGCCATTGCTCCACTGCGCAATGCCGTTATGCAGAAAAAACTAAGTGTAACTCTGTCCCCCCTGCTATTCTCAGGTGCAGACCACCGTATTGAACATTCGTGATTCACAGGTCAGCGCGACAGCACCGCTTGTGATTAACACCAACTCCAGGTAAAATCAGTCCTCAGAGGGACACATTTTATAGAACCACACCTAAAGTGCGCAGGCCCTAATTGTTTTCCATTCTTAACAGAGTTCCTCATCACCGTCTTCATACACGTCTCTGTGTATCATCACCACAGTAACAGTGCTCAGCTACCCACAGAGTGCCAGCCTTCACTCTCACTTGGGGTAAGGTTCCCTAGTATGTATTATCATTCGTGCAGATAGCCCTTACAGCACCTCTACCATCTTGCCTGCCGTCCCTATACTTAATATTCTTCTCTTTGTTTTTCTTCTCACATAATCAGTACCCGGCTGGGTGTCCTTGTGAGTATCTCGTTTTCCTTTTTCTTCATCACCCACTGTTGGCACGTACACCTCACGCGGCTGCACATTCTACCCATCAGGTACCCTTGAATTTTATGACCTTTTATCCAATTGGTCGCATTTGTGCCGGTACATGGGCCATATGTTTATTTCATTTTTTTCTTTTGCTAGATGTCCCTAAATCCATAGGTCCTGATGAGACCCTAGATAAAGCATAGGGTCGAAACGTCATCGGCAACAAAAGAAAGCGAACCATTAACAGCGCGTATTATTGTATATAGCTGCTGTATATTGTGTATTGAGTTGCTAAATGGTCGACTTTTTTGAATACCTTGGAAACCTTGTAAAATACTGTCACAATTATGTCACCAATATTTTAGGTTCCTGTTTCTCACTGGGGACACTACGCACATTTTTCTTTTTCATTGTATATAGAATTTTGTTTGTGGAATATAAAATACGATTGTATCAAACCAAAACCATAGGTGTATGTGGCTTCTTCGCCCTCTGACATCATTTTAACCCTTCCATTGCGATTGTGCATCTTATTATCTATATATGATTCTATTATTCCACAGGAACCACTGTTTCTGACAATAACTTTCTAAAAGTGGCATTTTCAGACTTGCAACTTAAAATCCAACTTAGGGGGAGCAAAACAAACACAAGGAGATGGATTCAACCCAGATCTGTGACTGGGGGTGAGTGACTGAAAAGTTTCAGTGCTCCGTCCATCATCTCCTTGTGTTTGCTTTGTTTGCCCTAAGTTGGCAGGGTATGCTCAGACGTGGGTCCCTTGCTCACTTTGCCACTGGATTCAAGCTAGCCTGGCTGATGAGGGGGTTACCCCAAAACCATCCCCAGGATGCTTGTTTTCCGGTCCAGGGGAAACCTGACTTGGCAGTTCGGGATGGACTGTTCCCATGAGGCACAGGGTCAATACTGATTTGCATATGGCTGGGTCTGAACTGGGGTGGCGAAGTGAGCTAAAGAACGATGATGGATTCAACTCAGATCTGTGATGATGGAAAGTGTGCATGACTGGTTTGGTTGGCCCCAGAGGGCCGAATAACAATCAGTGCCCATAACAGTGGGCAAGCCACTCCTCCCCTGCCCTAGAGCAGGCCCGCCCACCCACCTGCCCCCAACCAAACCCTTCTGCTTTATCACAGTGCAAGAAGCAGAAACATAAAATGGTATTTATACTACCATTTTATGTTTCTGCTTCTCGCACTGTGAGAAAGCAGTGGGGCGACGCTCCTCCGCCCACATGGAGGAGCCGCCCCTGGTCTGCCATCTGACCATAGCCACAAAAATGATTGATCTGAAACTAAACTTCAAGTGGACGCTGAGGAGACACACAAATTGCAACATCTCCCATGTTATAGACATGATCACGTGTCCTTGTAATTTACGGTACATCGGCATGAAATGTAGAAAGGTAAACACTATCATAGGAGCAACATCAGATGCAAGAAATCAATTACAAAGATGAGCAACCACTGTCTGACTATTGGCCTTTGTGCTAATGATGTGAAATTGGTTGGTACAGGAAACCTTGGAGAATATTGATATCAATGCTGATGGAAATTTGCTACAGAAGAAACAACATTGGATTTACTGTCTGAGCTCGTTCCAGAATGGACCCAATGACAACATTCCATGGGCACAAGTCACTAGATAAAGTTATACAGGACTTAACTGCATGCCTATATGAATAGACTTGTCAGATGCCTACCTACCACAACAGATGGATGCTTGAGATACTAATCCATGTATAGCAAAAGAGTAGTAGCCTTACTAGTAAGTTAGCCTATACAGACATCTAATAACTATGAGCATATCCTTTTGACCCATCTCAGTCCCCTTATAACATCAAGTTACAGGGAGCTCACAAGGTCATATTGCCTCAACAGAAAGCTTGGGTTCCACCCGGGTTTATGCAAAATATCTATAACATCAGCAGTCAGGGCCATTAAGATTAATTTGGCAAAAACATAAGCCATACTTTATAGATTGGCTCAGAACTTCGACCAAGTTGACAGCACTTGCAACCTCTCAACATCCCATCTTTTTCAAACCTAGCTGAAAAGAAAATAGTAGAGGCCCCTAATAAGTCAATTTTTTAGAAACTTAGGTCTGCCCCCAATTAAACAGCACAACTTAGTCAAGAGCCCAAAACTGCTCCTATCAGACAAATTTGCCCACCACACAGAAACCATGACCAGGAAACAGCAATGACCCCTTAACACAACTGTATAAATATTGTTTCGAAGGGACATGAATAGAGGTCCTGTTCATCATTTAACATCACATCCAGGAGACAAGAATGACCCTTTAACAGCACTGTAGAAACATCATTTTGAAGGGACACCAATAGAGGTTCTAATCATCATTTTGTTTTAATGGGATAAGTGGAGTGTTTAGATTTATAGTTCGAATCCCACCTCCTCCACACTTTTAATTTTGGCAAATATATTACCTAACCCCTTCACAAAGGTCATCTGGCATTTACCATCAATATAAATATTTTTCCGCTCTAACTTAAATTAGAACCCTTCTAATTGAATCTAGAATGATGTCACAGTGGAATTAACCATAAAGCCATGTTTCAAAAAGAGTTGATAAACTACCACGGGTAATTCTAGAGTCTGTTTTCAGTGCTTATTTGGAGTGGCGCACATGCGAGCTAAGACACTCCTGAAGAACGATACATTGCTTTACGGAAAAGGCACCTGGTCAGTAAGTTCTTAGAGGCCATAAGGGGAAACACTTTTACTTACCTCCTTTCGACGTGCTTTTCATTGCACAATGTGCCACTGATACACACAAATGGTGTTGTTTTTTATTAAAGCTCAGGAAAGCATTTATGGGGCAAACGATATTACGAGAATGCTGTAATGTTGACAATCAGAATAGTTTATATGTGAATATGTGTACGTTTTACTTTCAAACAGATCTCCAAGCACTCAATAAATCAATATCGAGATCGCGGTATCCACTGTACTTTTATTGCAGTATCTGGTTTTAGTCCACACATTCGGATTTGCAACTAGCCCAATTTCCTTGCCAACATGTGTTTCATCTAAGCTGTATCCTGTGACAGCAGACTTCCTCAGGGCTATAACGTAAATATACATGTACTAAAAGCAGAGGAAATTCTAAAATTCTTTTGAAGAGTTCAATTGCTAGGGTCTGTGATCCAAAAGGACACCCCACTCGTGCTACCTATGACCCATGAGTGAATAAAAAGTGGAAAGGTAGTTGAAGAGGTGTAGCCAAAAAGGGTAAATATGATTTATTAAAAGAGGCTAGAGGGGATGGGGGCGGGGGAAAAGAATGTGTATGCAAAGTTACCTCCCATGCTGTTAGATTTCAAGTGATGAATATGTATATCTCATACCATGAATATTGTGAATCTGGTTAAGTTCAAATAACCCAAAATGAGTTTGCTAGTAGGCTTATGGGGGAACCAATATCAGGCACAATAACTGACCTCATTCGCACAATAAACGTATTCAGCATTTATTGCTCTATCTCATAATTCCAGATCCAGTAATCATTTTCACTTGGATCGTTTGTAATTCATATCTAGGGAAAACCATAAAAAGTAGTTAATCTAGGATTCCATCAGGACCAGCCCAAAGGCAGTGTAGAGAAAACAAGATGTCTCACCTAATATTCTGTATCCTAGAGTATGGACCGGTTTTGTACTGAGCGAAATCTGTAACAGAATATTAATTCACCAGTTACCAAAAATGTGCATCAATAGGTCTCACCCTAACACAATATTGAACCATAGTCTGTGTAAGAAAACCGACATCTTTGACCAGCCATCCAGAACTCAGAAAATCATTAGACAACAAATCTTGCAAGGCATTAGTTCCTGAAATCAAGTCCTCCGCCCCTCATTCATAAAAGTAATTGAAGACAGTCACTATTCCAAATTCAAATCATTAGATTTAAGTCATGAAGAGGGAGCAATTCAATCTCAATATTACCAAATCACATCGAAATGACAGCCGTTTACTAAAAACAGACAACAGTACGAATGCTCACCTCTTTACAGGAGTAGTCCCGTCATGTGTTTGGACGCTGGGGTTCTGCATCAGTGCCATCTAGGTGAATCTATTTCTATGTAAAAGAAATTGTAATTGGACTTAAACCACTGTCGGTCCTCAAATGGTATCAGATCACGGTCGCCATATTGGAATGGAGATGTTGTAATGTGAATGTATAGTGATATATTATTCAAACACTCAAGTCAATTCATGGTCACCATATTGGAATGGGGATGTCAACTAATTATAACAAAAGGAAAGCCTGCCTACTGCAATGTAGAAATCAAATGAGTATACTAAAAATTCATTGATAAAAAATAGTCTGTTGCCGATTTCAATATCGTAGTGATCTACTCCCTTCTGATATCAGTGAGATTTTATGGTTATTGTTGTGATGTTAGTGCAATTACTGCCTTCTCATTATCATATCCCATGATCACAAGTAAAACGAACAAGTTTGTGAGTACAGTTTTGGCTATTTCGTTCAGAAACAGGTCCCACCACCCAAAAATTATTGAGGCAATGTCATTGGCTAAAGGGGGTTATTGCGTTACACGCATTTTCGCACATAAATAGTGTACACAATTACAAAGAATGCAAATACAGCAGTCATGTAAATGGGGATATCACAAATATAACATATGTTGAATCTGTGAGGTTACGCTGATCCACAAAATTGCAGGTTATTTCATTGACTGTATAATCTCAAGTAAATACATACAGACTTGAAATAATACAGTATATAAATGCACAATCTGTTTCGTACTCATTAAGTCCCAGAAAACTGTCCAGATCTGGTATACACATATTACCTAAACTCACATCCTCCAATGAAACTGATGGTTTGCTTTGTATTGCTGAACCAAAGAAGGTTCGTGAATAATATTCAGAATCATGGTCACCACAACAACTAATCTGCCAAGAAGTCATGAAGTTCTCTATCATAATTGAGTCCCATTTCCACAGCTTTGAGACGCATGATCCAGACAGCTTCCTGTTGACGCAATTTAAGTTCCCTGTTACCACCCCTGACACTAGGTGTAATCATTTCCAAGCCGTGGAAGTGGAAGGTACTGTGATAGTCCTATTTATCACAGGTTAAGGTATGTAATGCAAACAGGTATCTAGAGTCCCCTTGTTTGACTGCCCGAAGATGTTCCAATATTCTCTCTTTGAGCATCCTAATTATGCTGCCCACATATATCTTATTACATCTA
This sequence comes from Calotriton arnoldi, assembly GCA_963921515.1. NCBI lineage: Eukaryota > Metazoa > Chordata > Amphibia > Caudata > Salamandridae > Calotriton > Calotriton arnoldi. Next base: position 1,083,088 of record CAWUFW010005141.1, read on the forward strand.
CAAATTATTATGTAAACCACAAAACGTGTAGTACAATTGATGTTGTGCTTAATCTTGAACCTAGGGCTCTGATTATAAGTGAATTCCTTGATTTCAGTTAACAACCAGCACATAGTGCAATGGCCACTTTTAAAAGAGCCTTTCATTTTTGTGGTAAGCCAGTTCCTTGAGGTCTAGACTGTGGATAGCTTGGGCTGATCATGCCTCCCAATGTTAAACCCCTCTGACAAGGAATGTTAGGGTGTTTGGTAATTTGTGTGACATCTTCAGTTAATAAATGCCAATGCCTTTGTAATATTTTGCTAATTTCTGCAATGTTGTTAGCATACATCATAATCGGTCTTACGATCTGTTCAAATCTGTCTTTCTTGGGTTTGCTTTCTGTTAATGTCTTGTGTCTCTCTAGTTTCTTTGCTCTGTTATATGCCTTGTTAATGGTTTACTCATCATACCCTCTGATCTGGAACCTGTTTTTAATGTCATTCAAATTTTTTGCGAATTCTGTATCACAACTGCAGTTTCTTCTAGCTCTAACCATTTCGTCATAGGGTATAGCTTTGAGTTTGTGTATAGGATGAGCGCTGTCTGCATGTAATATCACATTGCATGATGTCTCTTCTAAATATCCTACTCATAAGTTGACAGCCTTGTACATATAGTTCCACATCTAGAAACTGGATTTTGGAGAAATCATAATTCATCATGAAGGACATGTTACATGTATTGTCCTCTAAATGATGTATCCATCTAATCCAACGGTCCTGATGAAAGCCATCGACCCACTTGGGCGCAAGGACACTGACACATGCTGACCTGTTATGTATTTTGATTTTGATTTCCCTGGACACATTTCTTCTCTGTTTTTACCTTACCCCTACCCATGTTTTAATAAATTCCTATTGCCTTGGGTTAGGAGGTAATTTTACATCACTATCTAGTTGTAACGGATACCACACCCTATCTTTCCCTGTTGAGATGCCCTCCTGGTGGAGGAAAGACCCAATGATGAGGCTACCAGTTACTAGTATGTCAGTGGGGATTGAAAATAGCTGTTGAGGGTTTCAAATAATTATTCAAAGATACCCCTGTGCGATACTACCTGGTCACACTCTTTTTGATATTTGATGCATTTTTTGGGAAGCAGAGAGGGACGCTGATTTTTCTTGCTTCTCTCTCCCTCCTATTGATATTTTCAGCATGTACTCTCTTCTATCATATATTTTTAGCAAGTGTTATCACAGCTCATAGTATCTTCAATAGGTTTAATAGGGCCCCCTTTAATCACTATTGAATTTATACTGTCCAGGCACCTAAGACTAGTATGCCTTCTTTACCTTTGGCTTTGAAGCCTCTGTTCTTTTTAAGGCTTTGTACTGATTTGGGGCCTATCAGATGATGGATATCCTCAGTACACACCATGCTTACCTGCTCAACTATAGTGTACTACATCACCAAGTTTCTTATAATACTGTCTTAATACCTCCCAATCTTTGCATGTGCCCACTCCTCAAAACAGAGCGTGTTTAATAGCACTTTAGAAAAACCCTAAATAAAATAAAATTATAATAGTCAATGAGGAACATTCACTGTATGATTTGTGCATATTTATAGTAAAAAATGTAGAACAACCTTGACAAACATTGTCATCTAATAGTCAGTGTATATGTGTCTGTAGTTCTACTAGGTTTGGCTATTTCATCTGAATTTAGTTCAGTGGCACTTTCTTGAGCATGAAAGTCCAGGTTGTTGTAGCCCCACACAAGCCCACTTGTCATACTTGCCGGTGTGGTGTCTGTGCTTTCTGGGTTACTAACAGTTCTGTAAAAGGGGTCAGGGACGCATTGTCATTTCAATCCCAATTTCATTCTTTAGAATAGCACACACAAACACTGCACTAAAAGACACTATATATTTGAAAGTGTTTCTTTCAACAGTCTCATTCTATTGCTTAGTACATGTGTAATAGCCACACAAAATATAATGAGAACAGTGCTAATACATGTAGCTAACAGCGCGAATAATATGAACATTCTAACATGGTTGGAATGCTCCTGGCAGCCTAATACCCTAAAGACTACTTCTATGTGAGTAGCTAATGGAAAAGCTAACCTGCCTCTAGAGTATCTTGGGAATCAGTGCACGGCATACCAGTTCACAGTGGAGATGATGTGATTATCAGAATTGGGCCAGAAGAGAGTGTCTCTATCAAAGGAAAGCACACATCAGCTGGGCTTAGCTCCTAGGCTATCAACATAAAAATGGCTGCTTTCAGCAGTACAGCAGTCTGGCAGGACCTCTTTCATTAACATGGGGAGAATATCTCTCAGCCTCAGTGGTCAATGTATGGTGTTCTGATAGGGTTAACCACTAATGTTTACCCTACACTGAGAGACTTTCCACTTAATCTGAGACACAGCAGGTATGAACCAGTATAACGAAAATACCTCAATTCAGACTACATATTTATTTTGCACATTCACTATCAGACCTTGAAATGTAGATATTGGGGAACTTGTTGTAGACTTATGTCACCTTCGATGTTAGTGAAGTCATTGTTTGGATGATTTGACCTGGGAAAGATAATGATATGGGGCATATAGGCCAAAGGCAGGCAGTCTAACTTAACCTGCTTAAAATGGAATCTGGTTTTGGGATCTTTACAACACTACAAAGTATCTCATAATGACAAGAATGCAAAGATTTGGCAAAAAATTGTGAATCGAAATACTTTACCAGGACACACACAAATATAAATGAGCAGTTGTATTCGATATGTTGAGTGTTATTCTATATTTCAGGTACCTATATCTATTATTTGATAGTTCTTTAAAATACATGAAAAATCCCTTAATCCATTATTTCTTTTCTTTACCTAGGAATACATACTTGGGCTTAATTACAGGGCTCCGCGCACCATCGTATCTTCTATCGATCGTGTTCTTGTTCATGGTTAAGAAACATTGGGGTAACGAAAATGCAAAGCCAGCAGAGAATACAGAAAAAGGAGAAGGTTTCCCAAAAGAAGATGTTGCTTTAAAAAGTAATGAATGTTCTGAAGTTCCGATTAAAGTGAAAGAAACTCATATTTAAAATGACTGATATTTCACTGATCTAGAAAAAAAATGTAAGTCAGAATGAATTTGCACCGATGCTCAATATTTCTTATTCCGATGCTTATTCCGATGCTTATTTCCGGAATTTAAAGTTGGGAGACCTTTGTGACAGATTGCAAAATCGGAAGGTCAAACCAAATAAATGATCTTTTCTTTTCCTAATGTTTTGTGTCTTTGAAGCAATCTATTTTGACACCCCTGTGGCATTTTACCGATAAAAACACCATACAAATGCATGTCACTATCCTTCAAAGGTCAATGTCCGAAATAAGCAACGTCCATGTATAGCACCGTATGACTATTGGATGGTGAACCTTGAAGACACAATAATGTGGATTTTCAGTATAAGCAAAAAATAACCAATCGATGCAACAATCTTGTGGATTTAGAAGGGGATAATGGAAAAAGAATCAAGTCATTGGTTGAAACTGGAAAGTGCAATGGCAACATCTTGAAATGACTTACTGGGTGACCTGAAAATATAGACCCGAAAAAATTACCTAACGCACCCTTTTATATTCCAAAGGCTTACAACCCCACCGTCTCAACTACCGATGTTCTCTACCCGCATCTCACAGTGATTCCTGACACTGCATAGTATGCATAAAGCATAGCAGTCCCATAGACACAGGGATCCTTGTGAAAGCATGGTAAGAACATGAAAATCATATTCATTCTCTGGTGCCGACAATACGCAAACATTTGTTGAAACATCATTTACACCTACATGGCTGGATAGAAAGCTGAGCAATGTACTTACTGTTTATTTAGGGTTTCTGATGCTGTGTGACAGAGTCTGTAGTGCAGCAGATGCAAGAGACAGATTATTTTTACATCAATGGGCAGTGTGTGTTGCTTGTAATCTTGCATTTGTGCATTATTATTTGCAAGTTGAGACACATGCTGGATGACGGAAAAGGGGTTTTGGTTTCATTATTTGTTTATATGTTTAAGGGTTTATGGAATTTAGGGGCATATTAGCAATGCCTGGCGATAATTATCGCAAAGCGCAATTAGCGCTTGGATAGTTATCGCCAGGCATCGCCGGTTTCTATCGCGGAGTTAGCGTGCAATCAGCAATGCTAATCTCCAAAGCGATAGAAACCTTGGAGAACAGTGTGAATATCGCCTGAAAACAGGCGATATTCACACTGTTCCCCAGTTCTGCTTGCTGATAGTGCGAGGGGACTTAGCCATGTAATCCACCTCTCATTGGATTACATGGCTAAGTCAGGGTGGGACCAGGTGTTAGCAAACCAGCGCTAAACGTGTTTAGCGCTGGTTCGCTAATCACCGCCCCTGCCTCGCTGATAGGCGTTAGCGACCTCAGCGACTGTTTCCAGTCGCTGTTAGGTGGGGAATGCCTACTTTGCATGCCATTAGCGATAAATATCGCTGGCATGCAAAGCGGCACCCAACCCGGTCGCTATCGCCTACAAGCTGTCGCTAACAGCAGTTAGCGACAGCTTGTTGATTAGGCGATAATATTATCGCCGCTTTAGCGGGAAAAAGTCCCGCTAAAGTGGCGACAATCGCCTTGCTAATATGCCCCTTAGTGCTAGTTTAGATTTTGTAGGGCTTGGCCATAGATATCTCCATCCAGAGGGTAGGTATGGAGGGCCGTATGGTGCAGTGGGGTGGGAGATGTTAGTGTTTTTGGGAGATTACACATTTTCTGAACGTTTCGTAACAAATAACTTTGTACAGAATGCATGCAGCATGCAACCTAATTATGTTAGAACGTACAGCCTAATAGGTAAACACTTAAAACATCCAGTTAAATTAAAATATTTCTCATACAATATTTACCCCCGATTTAACATCAACCCTCGCTAAGCAAAAATATTTAAAAAAAAATACAAATGGACTGTATGGAAAGCCATTGCAGGGGAAGCTACTTCCAAAAAATAACAAGCACTGACAAAATTAACAAGCATTGGCATAGCAATAGGTCTCGCATTTTCGAAACTTTAACATATTAGTATTGTAAATGACAATGTCTTTTATTATTGCAGGTTTTTAAACAAACAAATAAAAGACATTGCCATTTACAATGCCAATAGCTAAAAATCTCGCAAGTACGAGACCTATTGCATTGCAAATGCTTGTGTACCCTTCCTCTTAGTGAAAGGACCAGTACCATTTACAATACCGATAACTCACACTAGTACAAATGCAATGCGATAGATTTCGCAGTTACAAAAAAGTTAGCTATTGCCATTTTGCATTAGAGCATTTTCTTTGTTTTTTACAAAGGAAAAAAAAAACAATGTCATTTACAATGCCAATAGCTAACAAGCATTGGCATAGCCAATAGGTCTCGCCTTTGGGACCTTATAAGTGTTTAGCTGTGCAACATTTGATGTTGTTGACGAAAGGATATTGTGCTGCAGAAGTAAATACTTATAAGGTCATAAAGGGAGATATATTGGATATGGTAATGATTGTTTTTTTAAGGACAAGAAGTGATTTTAGGCTGCGGCTGCCACTTAGTGTACCGTATTATACGTGAGACGTTGTAGCTATATTTGAGAGAGGTAGAGAGAGGTAGAGAGAGAGGTAGAGAAGTATAGAGAGAGGTAGCGAGGTAGAGAGAGGTAGAGAGGTGTATAGAGGTAGAGAGAGAGCTAGACAGATGTAGAGATGTAGAGAGAGAGAGAGGTGGACAGAGGTAGAGAGAGGTAGAGAGGTGGACAGAGGTAGAGAGAGGTAGAGAGGTGGACAGAGGTAGAGAGAGGTAGAGAGGTGGACAGAGGTAGAGAGGTGGACAGAGGTAGAGAGGTAGAGAGGTGGACAGAGGTAGAGAGGTAGAGAGAGGTAGAGAGAGAGAGAGGTAGAGAGGTAGAGAGAGAGGTAGAGAGAGAGGTAGAGAGGTAGAGAGAGGTAGAGGTAGAGATGTAGAGAGGTAGAGAGAGGTAGTGAGGTAGAGAGTGAGAGAGAGAGAGGTAGAGAGAGGTAGAGAGGTAGAGAGAGAGAGGTAGAGAGAGAGAGGTAGAGAGAGAGAGGTAGAGAGAGAGGTAGAGAGAGAGGTAGAGAGAGAGAGGTAGAGAGAGAGAGAGAGAGAGAGAGAGATAGAGAGGTCGAGAGAGAGAGAGAGGTAGAGAGGTAGAGAGAGAGAGGTAGAGAGAGAGAGAGGTAGAGAGGTAGAGAGAGAGAGGGAGAGAGGTGGAGAGAGGGAGAGGTAGAGAGAGAGGTAGAGAGAGAGGTAGAGAGAGAGAGTTAGAGAGAGAGAGGTAGAGAGATAGAGGGGTAGAGGCAGAGGTAGAGTGGCAGTGAGGTAGAGAGGGAGAGGGAGAGGTAGAGAGGGAGAGGTAGAGAGAGAGGGAGAGGTAGAGAGAGAGGTAGAGAGAGATAGGTAGAGTGGTAGAGAGGTAGAGAGAGAGAGGTAGAGAGAGAGCGAGGTAGAGAGAGAGAGAGGTAGAGAGAGAGAGGTAGAGCGAGAGAGAGGTAGAGAGAGAGAGAGGTAGAGAGAGAGAGAGGTAGAGAGAGAGAGGTAGAGAGGTGTAGAGAGAGGTAGAGAGAGAGAGTTAGAGAGAGGTAGAGAGATAGAGGGGTAGAGGCAGAGATAGAGTGGCAGTGAGGTAGAGAGGGAGAGGGAGAGAGAGAGAGGGAGAGGTAGAGAGAGAGGTTAATTCGCAGAGAGTTTGGCAGGAGAATGAGCAATAAACAAGCATTTATTGTAGTTTTTTTTTTTGCAGCAAGTGACATACTTTTAGGCAGTCAGAGGCTGGAACTGTTTCCAACAAACCACTGTTAAGTCCCATGTCAGATGTGTGCTTTCATCTCATCCTGAAATGCCCACGTTCGTTCACAGTGCGTATCCGGTTATGCTTTATTCATTTCGGGCATTTGATACTGCACACACCTAATTTGAAGGAGAAGCCGGGCACTTTACATTGAACACTTTTATTGCAGCAAGGGCATTGCAGACATGAGACGCTGTACTTAAAAAAGTGTGGTTTGCACAAATGATGAGGCACAACTGTACTACACACTCAAGTGTAGTTTTACCAATATCTTTAGGAAAATATGCTCCAAAATGCACCACGGGCGCCCATGTTTCGATCCATCAGCCTTTTGGAAACAGTCTTCAACAGGGGAGTAGTGTGACTCCTCTGCCTACTCACTCGCTACGGAGTAGATATTTCTCAAACCCCTGCTTTTAGTGAGCTGTTACCAGTGGTCACAGCACGACCCACTCTCAGAAGTGCTCCAGCACCACTGAGGCCAGGGGCATCCTGTCTTATCCAAAACCACAGCACGAAAACAGTTCATTTTCTTCCCGGGAGAAAAGCGCCGTAGTTTTTACGTCGTAGCACTGCAGAGAAACCGGACACAGGGAAAGGGGCACGTTTCAGCCATAGCGGAGCCAGTTCTTCATGCGAGGGTGGTGGGCACGGAACTCGTTTTGGGCGACCAGTGCTTGTTTTTCATAATCAGATTTCGACCCAATGCAGGCGAGAGAGAGAGAAAGTTAGACAAGAAGGGCTGAGCGAGAAGGGAGGGGGGAATGCCAGCAGCAGAGGCAGGCGAGAGAGAGAGAAAGTTAGACAAGAAGGGCTGGGTGAGAAGGGAGGGGGGAATGCCAGCAGCAGAGGAGCTTGATCAAAGCTCACGAAAAGGGAGGAGGGAGTGCGAGCAACAGCTGTGCACGTGCAAGCAGGCTGGCGAGTGGTGTGCGATGTGCGCGCACCGTGACGAGAGAGGAAAGCCATATGGCGCCTCTGCTCGTCATTGTGCGCGTACCCGCACGCTCTAGGCAAGCCCCAAAAAATGTGGTCGCATTTCTGAAAGCCCACTTACAAAATGTCTCGCCCAGACCAGCGCAAGCGCTGGCTTCAGGGCGAGACCTAAAAAGTATGGGGCAGATTTACAAGCCCCGTGCGCCACTTTTGCGCCGCCGTTGCGTCACTTCTGTGATGCAGCAGCGGCGTAAAGCTAGCGCCATACTGCGGGGGATTTACAACGTGGCGCATCTAGGGAGATGCGTCACGTTGTAAAGCCCTGCGCCACATGAAACCTGCGTCAGGTTTCATGTGGGCGTTCCGGCGCAGGGTGGGCGTTCCGGTGCAGGAACGCCTCGGAAAAGTGCCTGAGTGAAATCTACAAGATTTCACTCAGTCACTTTTCCGTCAAAACCTTGCGCCTGCTTGAAGCAGGCGTAAGGTGTGACGCACCATGTGGAAGATAGGCCGGGTTGGCACAGTGCTGAAGTTGCGTCTCGCCCGTGACACAACTCCAGCACTGCGCCAACCTTACGCCGGCAGATGCGACACGCATCTGCCAATCCTTGCGCCATGGCGTGCCGCATTGTAAATGCGGCGCATCCGTGGTGGCGCAACGATGGCATTGCGTGTCGCACGTTTCTTGGCGCATCCCTGCTGATTTGCAGGGATGCGCCAGGAAACGTAAATCTGCCCCTATATATTTTGTGTAGTGCACTCACAAATTGACATAGATAAATATAGCATCATCTTTCTATTCTACATAGAAATTTTCCAGTAGTTAATATGTGGCCGTAGTTTCTAGTGGCCCCAATGACATTTATTTGTGCTCACCGGGACGCCCTTTAGGTTTCCAGTATGCAGAAGCCATGTTGAGGAAAGGTCCCACTACACTGTGCCTCCCAGGCCTGTCCCTGTGGCTCTGCACAGACATAAATCAAGTGTCTTGTCCTGGCATGGGCCAAAAAGGACAGCTCGTGCAAGCACAGTGCAGTGGAACATTTTCATGGGTCGTTGGACAGTGGGCTGTGTGGGGGCTTTGATATTGTAACTTTAGTTTGACTTTGAAAGACAATCTCTCATTGTCACATGAATTTTGAGAGATTTTAGTTTAAAATTAAAGTAAGTCAAGCTAAAAACATAACCTACAGGTGACCTGTGATGTGCTCTTGGAGGGGGGTTTGAGGGGGCATTGAGGGCATATGGGTGAAACACACTGGTGTTGGAATGACTTTCAGAGTGGGGTGCTGCCATCAATGTTACATACCTGAAGTCATAGTGACTTTGAAAAACCCAAGCTTCACACAAACAACAGTGTAGCGAATGAACTACGCCCATTCAACAGGAAAGTGGCAAGTGTGTTGTACGTAGAGGGTGGTTCATTTTGGAGCACATTATTGCAAATATATCACTAAAGCATGGTGTAGTAGTGCACTGTCATTTACACAAAGCATAGTTTGTATTGAAATGGTCTCCAGAAATGGCCACTAAATTTGCATCCGATATACAGGTTTAGTGATAAACCTGTATCGTGCACAAACTATGCGTGGAAGTTGTGATTCAGCGAATATTTATCATTTGCATAAAACACAAGTACAGTGCCTTGATTTGTGTTGATACTGTTAAAATGTACCACAGCCAGAATTCTGAAATAAAACAATTATACTCGTGTGCCTTTCTTGAAGCTGGTATATTTAGAAATATTTGAACAGTTCAACTTTAAGTATTTAAATTTCGTTATGTTAGAAAAAAATGTGACATCTCACAAACGTTCCTTGTACCCCAGCAAGATTGTCACATAGCTCACATTACAAAGTCCTCTTATTTTGCGATCAGAAAATGTAGAAACAGCACCAATCATCCATGTTAAAAGAAAATTCAGCAATTTGCCACAAGACATTGCCTGATATTTGACCTCCGTCATTGAATGCAGAGCATATGCGACAAAATGAGGCCTCTTTCTTGCTCATTCACCTTCCACACCCTACCATGGATATTTTGGGGGTGCTACAGCACCTCCTGTGCCCCTTCCTCCAGCGCCCATGGCTGCTACATCTTACTGATACATTCTCAGTTCAGTCATGTACTTATCTCAGTGCTTAAATCAACAGTGACTTTTCTCCAGAGAGTGGCCATGAATGTGACTAAAGTGAGGACACGGGCCTCCTTGGCCCCTCCCTTTCTGTCTCTCACATTGTCTGTTGCATTGACCCCATCGGCTGGACAGCAATAACCGATGGCAGATATTGGCCAGTCTGCTTTGTGTTGATGCTTGGGTTAGTGGGAGCTTTTGCAACTTGAAGTTGCTCTTAAGCGGTTTCCCTGAGTCCCCTCAGCAGTGCAGCATCAGCTTTCACTTTCCTCTTCCGGCCCTCTGTCTTATAGTAGACATCAGATTACTACCAGGCACCAAAGAAGTTTGTGCTAGAGTTGCTCGCCTTGGGACACAGACTCCAAGAAGTCACATTTCTGAGTTGAGAAATATTAATCACATATTCCTATGAATTGTAGTGTTATTGTTTTACATGATGTGTGTACCAATATAGAATAGAATATGGATGTCTGTCTTATTGATTTGAAGTATCTTTTAGCCTAAAACATGCCTGCTAAATTTCATGAATATAAATTTTATGAACAAAAGAGGCAAACAAATGAGAAGATACATGTTAGCTTTGTGGGTTAAATTCAAGGGCGCCTCTTAACCCCTTCGATGCTCATGACGAGCTCAGCTCGTCATGCTGCGTGGTGGGCGTGTGCGTATGACGAGCTGAGCTCGGCACGACCACACCCGCGATCGGAATGTCCAGGACCTGGGCGGAATTCCGATCGCGGCGAAGCGGTTAAACTTTAGTGTGGTAGAAAGTATCTTATGCTAATTACTCACAAGTAGGTCTGGAAGCCATTTTTGTCAGGCTAGTACATTTCCACATTTCTGGAAGGAATGACCTTGTTTCCAGTATTGGCAACTGAAAGTAGGATTTTGGAAGAATACTGAGATTAGTATTGTATTCATGAATGATATCTACTCCTCAAGGATGGCTTTGGCTTCCTTTGGGAGAAGATCCTGCCACTTGCTCATTACATACATGTTTGATGAAAGTAAGAGGAAACCTATATAAACAGACCTACATTTGATTATTTTAGCATTATTCACCAATTGACCCTTTTCTAGCAAGAGCCCTGGTCAGTTGAAATGACAATTGTCTTTTAATTATATGTTGTGATTTTTGCATTAAATGCAAGTTAGACTTTGGGCTTTCCAACATGTGTTTTATTTTTAATAGCATCACCACAGCACAGATTTTATTTGGACTCTCCTGTGTGCAACCCATCAATGCTTGCACTGGTATGACTCAACCAGTAGCCAGTTTATCTGTGATGCGGTTCCCGGGTCATTGTTTTAGAGAAGCTATTGCACCAATAAGACAATTAACCCACATATGATACGTTATTACATGGTAGCTCTAAAGTGCTATAAATTATGAGGTCTAGTCACAAACTGCATTTTAGCAGGCCTACAGTAGTACTAGGAGGAAAGAAAAACACATGCAGAAGAGCGTGATGCAAACAAGCTGCATAGTTTTTTAAAAGTGCCCTCACTCACTATAGTGGCATGCTTCATCAGCGGGCTTGCTCACAACATCCCTGCACAGACCAACGCCTGGGATGGCGCATAAGGGAGAGGAAAGCAATACAAACATAAAAGTCTAAGGGATCTTCACGTGCAGAGACTAGGTATAACCGTGATTAAAGCTGGCTCAGGAATATCCCCAACAACCTTTATTCTTGGGTTTCCTGGGCAGGATAAAAAATACTCTAAAGGACGATGATGATAGGGAAAGTTATTATCCCTTCATACCTCCTATCTGCAAAATTATTGACATGTTTCAGCCACTTTATTTTGCCTATAAGGGTCACTCGGCCTTCATCAGGTCTACAGATCCCATAATGCCCATATTTTCCTACCTGTATTTTTTCGGTAGACAGTGGTCTGACCCACTCTGGTCATTACCATTTAATCACACAGCAGTAGTTCCTGCAATGAAACATACCATAAATCCACACAAACAACACTGACAATAGTGAGTAACACTTATGGACAAACAGCGTCGATAAAAAAATACTTAGGGCACCACATTCATCCGCACTTTCTTCATGTTTAAAACCCATGATTGTTGGTTTCTTATAAAATCGCCACTCACTAATTAGTAGAAGAAGCGTGACCCAACTTTACATCTAATGAATTGGTGTATACTAATGTATTTGTGCCTTCAATATTTCTGAAGCCTCACTGAGGTCACACCCAGGAGTTCTGTGCAAGATAGTAGAAGCCTGTTGTGAGCTGTACAACATCACCACTCAACGGGGCTTACATATAGACATTACCCTTGATCTGCGTCCACATTCAGGTCCCTGGCGTAAGCCACAGAAGAGGCCAGGGTAAAGGTTATGGGATCAACTAGCTGCCTCATTTTCAAGGTGAGCTGCAAGTTTGGTTGATACATTTATGTAGTTGGACAGTGTTTAGTCAATTATGAATTGTGGACTAGGTCACCATCTACATATACCATACACTGTTTCACTACCATAATGTCATACTCAATCATGCAGTGCTCTATTTATTATTACATGTATATTTCACTTTTGCAATCTTTTTCAACAGTTACGTTAGAACACTAAAGTAAAATCACTTGTAGTATGGAGGATTATTTAAACATACATTTAGATAAATCATGTCCCAAAGCACTCACGCTAACAATAATTGTCTTATCCCATTGTTTTGAGCTTTTCCCACATGCTGGGTGCTCCCTTCCACGTGCAGAAGCCCCTCCATCAATAAAGTTTCTGCCCCACATGTGAGGATGAGAACTCTTCATGTGGGGCAGTGACGTCCGTTCTTGGGGAGGAAATTTCCATCTACAGTGATAAACAGGAAATAACATACAGGAGCAGGAAGTCTGCCATTTTCTGATCATTATGGCCCATCCTTTCACCAAAACAATATTCTCCTACATCCTGCTGCTCTTCTTGAAATCAAAACCCCCAACATGGCTAGGGACAAGAGAGACTCCCCAGCTTCACTGAGATCAAATTAAATACCATCTGCGATGGGGTCCTCCAAAATTATGCACAGCCTTTTAGGTGTTCAAAGACTTAGTGAATAGAGCTGTGCAGGCCCAAATTTGATTTGACATCACCACTGTAGTGCAGTGGGTGTCCACACTTGGTGAGGAAAGGAGCACCGCAAGAGCTGGGGACACCTTTGTTGCTGGACCAGGATTAATGCCCAAGACATTCATTGTGTACCCTCCTAGCCAAATCCACTGCACCCCAGGATGACTTGAAGGCACATGAAAGTCTCTAGGGCAGCCTGGCCCATCCTCCATGGTCAGTTGGAAGCACCTGAACAGAATAGAGGCAGTAATGCATAAAAAGTGTATATTGACATAAGAGTGATTAAGCTTTGAAAATGTCTCAAGTCTAATGTGTGTAATCCAAGTTGTCTGTAATATGTGTTGTCATAATTTAAGAGTAATGGAACATTTCCATTTTGGCAAAGTATGTGAATGTAAGAGGAATAATTACCCAAATGTCCATGTGATGGGAAAGCAACCCAATCCACACTACATTTCATACTGTTTTGCAAGTTCTATAAAATTATCAGAATACATTTTTTGCGCCTCTATTTTTATCAAAAAACTTATTTATTTTCAGGATGCTTTTAATTCCCTAAGTAAACTGGAGGACGATGGTATATGTTATGTAGTCTCTTCATATATCTTGTTTGCAATTAAAAGAATGAAATCTACTATACATCTGGATAGATTAACATACGAGATAGAATAATGGAGTAAAGTTGAGTTGGCCTTGATATTCCAGTGTGTTAATTCGAAATCAACTTTTCTGTCGGTGTTTGCACAATTCTAGTACAATGAAAAGTTTTTAACGCCTACCCTTTAACATGTCTGGGAAATAAAAATGAACTTTTCTCTATTTCCCTATTTTTACCTCTTATGGTCCCAAAAATGTATTGTGTTTTCAATACTTTTTATTTGTTTGTGTATTTTTATAATATTGATGGCTGTGTCTTTTAATGGTATAACATGTGCTGTAGTTCTAATTAGGTCCCTGCTCATGATATGGTCATATTAAGATACTGTAAATATGACAGTTTTTCTACAATGTTTTTTATCATCCCACCCTCCATATCTTGTGATTTTTGCGAGCTTGCACAATAGAACATTGTCACTCTCAATTGGATCATACAGTTGGTTTCAACTTGTTTATGATATGATGAAGTTTTAAAACTGGGTGTCAAGGTAACTGTAACACACGTACTATACTTCTATGTTTTTATTTTTGTATGGATTCTCACAAATCTGAATAAAGATTTATAATTGATTGATATGAATCCCCCACTGGTCGTATGAACATTTGATTGTTGGCTTGACGTGTAAGAGAGGAGCTCACATCAGCAATGCATCTAAATTACAGTGAAACCAATGTAGCTCCACAGAAACGACAGAGAGAATAGTGTTCAAACCTTAATGGTTTTAGTCACAAATTAATTCAGATTACAAGTTAAATAAATCAACGAAATTTAAGATATCATATTATAAGTGCTTACGTATTCAAATGATCATGGAGTCTAAACTTTTATATTATCAAAAAGAACATGCAAAATAGTACAACATGCAGCAGCAAAATATCACCCATGCATGTTCCATAAAAGAACTTCACTATTCTAAATATATCAAAAGTATTAAGGGGAAATTCCATGAGGAAGGTATCAGCATCACATGAATCACATGAACCAGATTAAAAGTTCAAACCTAACCCTCTGGGCAGGGAACTCAGCAGAGTAAAGAAGAGGTTTTCTCTCAGAAAAAGTCAGGATAGGGTCTGGTCTGCTATTCTAAACAGCATACAACTAATGGATTAAAAACATTTCTAGAAGACTTCTCTTTATCTCTTTCCACCCAACGATTCACTCAAAAGACAGTGTCCTGCTAGACGCCCAGAAACTGTGACTAAATATGGGAGAGCTGCATAGCTCCTCAGAACTGCTGCCTGAAGAGACAAGAAGAAGGACTGCCCTGCTGATTCCCTGGCCTGCATCAAAAGGACTGCACCTGCTGCACACTGTTTGACTGAGCACCAGAAGGACTTTGCCTGACTCCGAAAGTGTAAGGAGTGGACTCCCTGCAAGCTACAATTTAACAGAGCACACCTGCATCATCTCTACCAAGAGTCCCCATCCTGGAGTGCACCCAGTGGACTTTTACAGATTGGGCCAGGTGCATTGTGGGAATTGTAGTCCAGACATACCAAGGACCATCTGGGAAATTCCAGACCCTTGGATTTGTGTTTTGTACACTTTGAACCCTCAAGAGAAGCTTCAGAAAGAAGTTCCAGGCTGGACTGTTCCCATGAGGCACAGGATCAAGACTGATTTGCATATAGCTGGGTCTGAACTGCAGTGGCGAAGTGAGCTGAAGAATGATGATGGATTCAACCCAGATCTGTGACTGGAGGTGAGTGTCTGAAAAGTTTCAGCACTCCGTCCATCATCTCCTTGTGTTTGCTTTGTTTGCCCTAAGTTGGCAGGGTATGCCCAGACGTGGGTCCCTTGCTCACTTTGCCACTGGATTCAAGCTATCCTGGCTGATGAAGGGTGTTACCCAGAAACCGGTCCCAGGACGCTTGTTTCCGGTTCAGGGAAGACCTGGCTTGGCAGTTCGGGCTGGACTGTTCCCATGAGGCACCGGGTCAAGACTGATTTGCATATGGCAGGGTCAGAACTGAGGTGGCGAAGTGAGCTAAAGAATGATGATGGATTCAACCCAGATCTGTGACTTTGGGTGAGTGTCTGAAAAGGTTCAGCACTCCGTCCATCATCTCCTTGTGTTTGCTATGTTCCTTGGATGAATCTGATGCAGTATGGAGTGAAATGTTGAATATTTTTGAAGGAATTTTTCAGAATTAAGATATTTAGAATATTTAGCTCTAGAATGTGCCTTAAATACCAATTCGGGTTGCACATGAAAAAAGAAATATCTTGCCAGAGGGTATCTCTATTTATATGAGAATGTGGCAAGATAGTTGGCTAAAACAATACTCACAATATTCTTAAAGTTAAACGCAAGTAATCAATAGGTTAATAAATCCCTCATTTAAGGTTAAATATAATGAACATCAGTATCATTTTGTGGTTATCTCTTCTCAGTTCATGTTTATTAAAATTATTTCTTCATAATACACAAAATGAAAAGATTGTTTTAGTCAGCCAATGTGTTTCGATCATTGAGATGAAAAGATTTCTTCAAGGCAGAAAGTGAGTCTCACAAATTTCTGGTCATTAACTCTGAATCATGGTGCCCATTAAATCATGGTTTGTTTGACCAATATTTTCATAGATCATGTAATGTGTACCACATACTAATGTGAACAATGCATGGTAGCAGCGTACTAATTGGTCAAAACATGCTTTGAATTTCAGAAATTAAACTACACTACTTGAAAAATCTATTTGTCTGACACTGTCTTTTGCCGCGGGCATTTTCTTGAAAGAGACATGTAATTTGATGACATTCTTGGCCAGTGCTGGAATTGGAAAAACTTTTCTTGTGGAACCCATAAATTGGGGGTCAACGTGTGGCAATTAAAAGGGGGTAGACTCACCAGGGGCAGAGTTTCAAAAAGCAAACACATTGGCAACAAGGAGAAACCTGACAGGAAATCAATTCTGTCTCACTTGGTTGAAAATCTTGCATTTTTAAATATCTTTTGGGGTCAAGGCACCTTCTGTACAGCCCTTTGCGTGTCCAGAAAATCTCAGGAAATAATGATAATGGGAAGATAATTGTGGTGGTTGATGCACTTGCTGGAGAGCTCTGTGATATGTCCAGTCACAATTTTGACTCATAAAGTGGCATAGAGGATTAATGTATCTCCTACAAAGCAAATCTGTAACATGCAGATGACAGATTTTTATTTTATGTAAGAGGTAGGATACTGCTTTTGACACAGAGATCCTTGTAGTTCATAAATTGTAATCTTCCTAATACAGCACAGGGAGCTATGAACTGGCATCAAGGACTTGCAAGCACAATGCAAGGCATGGGGTTGTTTTTTTGTCTGTTGTTATAAGGCTGCTAAAAAAGGTTTATTTAGGAAGTAATAAAGTAACAACCCCTAGCAACTGCACGTTGCTGCTCCAAACAGAAAGTAGACAACGTGCAGACCCTATGGAATTGTGTCCCGGTGTCATTGGCGGCTGCTACCTGCAAGCAGCAGTGGGGCGGGTGGGAGGAAGGGGGAGGGGGGCGAGAAGGGTTAAAAAAAAATCACTTACCCCCGAGCCGGCTGGCTGGCTGTCCGCTGCCTCTCCTACGTCCTCTTCCTGGCTTCTTGGGGGAGACAGGAAGCACTGGGGCTGCCAGGGTCCCTGCAGTGAATCACATTGGGTGAGTGCCGTGACATGGCGCTCAGCCAGGGGCTGGAAGGGTGGGCATGTTCTCCGGGCAGGCTGTAATGCAGCCTGCATGGAGAACACGGTATGTGCACACAACTGTTTTGGGCGGCAAATTTCTTCGTTTGAAAGTAAGCAGACACACTGTTCCATTAGAGCCAAGATTGGCTTAGGATCACCTATGTTTTTGAAGAATTTAAAACAGTCTTTGCTCCTAATCTAAAATTAGACACTGTATAAACTCCTCTAAACAAAAGGTCAATAATTCTTCCGTGACATCTACCAGATATGCATCTTCAGAGGCTAAACCTTAATGGAATAAACCACTAGCCAACAAAGAGTTTGCCTTTGTGCAAGCTAGAACTTCATTTTGAAAGTCATCCTAATAATATGGTTTGCCAAAACGGGAGCGAGAGCGGATTTCTATATCCTTCCACGCATTTGAAAGAATATGGCAAAGAGTTACATGATCTAGTAAAGGGTCATTTTTTTGGACCGAAATCTAACAAATAGAGATATAGGAGTAGATTCATCTTCTCCGGGGGCTTTTCTGTATCCCTCTACTTAACAGAGCACTTCCCTGGTTCACCTGCCATCACTGCATTACCAAGAAACACTGAGAGCCGGGAGGAAACTGAAAATATATGTATCACAGCTTCTGGCATCCTTGTAACCCAGGCAACCGAAAAGTCATGACCCCAGAACGTAATAGGTGGACCGTCTTCAAATACCAATGCTGCCTGTTACCAATGTGGAAGAAACACTGGTAACTTTTTTAAAAAAAAATTCCCTCGTGATAGCAGAGCTGAAGCCGAACATGACATAATGAAGGTCAGGAAGGGACTTAAAACTAACAGGGAGAGACTTGGTGAGAAAAAAACAGAGGGGCAGATTTACAAGCCCCTTGCGACACATTTGCGCCGCCGTTGCGTCACTTCTGTGACGCAGCGGCGGCGTAAACCATGCGCCACGTTGCGACTTATTCACAACGTGACGCATCTAGGGAGATGCTTCACGTTGTAAAGCACTGCGCCACATGAAACCTGCGTCAGGTTTAATGTGGGCGTTCCGTCGCAGGGTGGGCGTTCTGTCACAGGAAAGCCTCGTAAAAGTGACGCAGTGAAATCTACAAGATTTCACTGAGTCAGTTTTACGACGCCAGTGCGCCAAACCCTTACGCCTGCTTGAAGCAGGCGTAAGGACTGACGCACCACGTTAAGTATGGGCGGCCCCTGAGCATTGCTGGCGTTGCGGCGCGCTTGCGACACGACTCCAGCAATGCGCTGCCCTTACGCCGCAAGATGCTACACGCATCTGCCTATCCTTGCGCCACGGTGCGCCGCATTGTAAATGCGACGCATCATTGGTGGCGCAAGGGGAGAATTGCGTGTCGCATCTATTCTGGGGCATCCCTGCTGATTTGCAGAGATGCGCCAGTCCTTGTAAATCTGCCCCAGAGAGAGAGCAAGTAAATAGCCTGCCTCTGGTGAGGTTTTACGCTCAATGGTTAGGAAGGCAGACAGGATGGTAATTGTATGTTTTTTGCATCACTAAATGCTATATGTGAACGAATAGAGATAATGACGCAACAAAAGAGACAATAAATAGGAAGTCTTGTGATTGCAATGAATTCCACAAAATGCAGTAGCAGTTGTTAGTTAGGCCAGGATTTACTAATATTTCACTCAATGGAGCGCACCAAGGGAAGTTGTTGCTCTGCAGTGCGTGAAAAGGAGAGACTAAAATTGCTAGTGAGAGTGACAATGACAAGATGGGTCCTTGGTACTTAAAAAACTACCTTGATCCCTCTTCAGAACACTATATTCAATTGATTTTTGTGATAAGACAGGAGAGCGTATACTGGACCGCCTATATCTCTGTGTCCTCCTACAATTCAGATATTAGAACTGCACCATATTTACAAAGATATGATACAGTCCTGTTTTTATCTAGCGCTAGCGCACTTGTGGCTGCCTAGCGCCAACACAATCACTCTTAATTCATTTCACAAGAGATCCTGCGTTGTGGTCAGGACACTTTTTGCGCAGGAAGAGATACCTTCCTGCACAGTAACTATCCCTTGAGGCAATTTCTTTTTTGCATGTTTGCAGCACACATGAAAAGAGGAAAAAACAAGGAGATATAAAGATATTTCTTCCCGTTATGCCAGGCTCAGGCAGACACACCATTTTGGCACAAACTCATGTTTACAAATATTTGTAAATATGGGTTTGCGTGGGTGGATGCAAGGGAACATCCATGCTCGACACATGTAATCTCTACCATGACACTAGGTAACGCAAGGCAGCGTTATGTGCTGTTATCTTTTTTACAAATTAGGCTTTACATTACTTTTTAAATCCCGTACTAGAATGTGCTTTGGGCTGCACCAAAAAATTGCACAACCCCGAAGCAAAATCCTGGCAAATCTGGGCCTAAATCTTAGGCATCTGGTTGGCAAAGTGGGAGCAGGAAAGAAGCTAGGCTGCAGGAGATAGGAGGGTGTAGGAGAAAGCAGCAGATATAAATTATGAGGGTGCTCTGTGTGTGGAATATAAATCTGACAAAAAGGGTTAGTAGGAGAGTTAGTAGACATGGTAGACTGTTAGTCCACACCTGTAAGAATCAGCTACCCATGTTCAATTACCAACAGAGAAAGACTAAGATACACATACAGACCCATCTACCGTAGCATACAATACCTACATAGTCAAACAGTACACAAGTGGGTCACACATAGAGGGATGGGGAATACAAAGAAGAATGTTTAAGCTGCAGATTTTGTGTCTTTTTAAAGACAACTAGCTAATTTGAAGTAGAGAATGCTGCCAATCTCTGCTCATTGCTTGGCCCGTCCTTTGAGGGATCACTTCCACTGGGTTGTGGAATACTTCAGCCTCTCTGCCCATGAATCAGGGCCTCATTACAGTGATCACCTGTTGTTAACAAAGCAAAACTCTTGCCATCTTCTTTCTACCCTTGGCGTCTTTTGTTTAATAATGATTACAGAGCACTGAAAGTCAACGACTTAATTTTATTCATGCCAACATGCACAAAGGTTTGCAAATTACTCCATCTACACCAACCACTTTGTCTCTCATTCCGGACATTTGCTTTACAAATCATTACAAAGGCTATTGGTAAAATGAAGCAAACACACACTACAAGGCCAAGAGTACAATACCTGTTTAAATGAAAGCCTAGGGCCAAAACTATGATGCTAGCTGTTAGAAATGGGGGTCTCTAGTTGGCAAAGGTTTGTGCTTCTAGACAGGATAAGAGAGTTTCACACTTTAGATAACCCCTGCTCACCCCCTTAGTAGCTTGACACGAGCAGACAGGCTTATCCCAAAGGCAATGTGTAAAGTATTTGCACCCAGACACACAGTAACACAGTGAAAACACTACAAATGGATACTACACCAGTTTAGAAAAATAAGGTATCTTTATCTTAATCAAACAAGACCAAAATCAAAAATACACAATTCAACACAATATTTGACTTTTAATAGGATTACTGTAAAAATACAGCTCATAGAAACATATAGCTCCACCTGGGGCTATTATGATGTCGTGACAGGTACAAATACAAAGTACGGTGCCGACTGTGAGGTGCGCAGGCTGGCCACGGAATCACATGGACCTCCCAAGAAAACAGTACCTTAGAAAATGAAGTCAACGGATGGTGTACGGTGTTGTGGAGGTGAGGTATCGATGGCCAAGGCAAGGTCAGCTCCTTACTGCCACAGGGGAAGCGAGGCGTCGAGTCTGCTAGGAGGCGAGGCATCAAGTCCGGGCTGGCAGGGGAGGTGAGGCAGCGTCGGTGGCAAGGCATCGATTCCATTTAGCAGTGTGGTGTTGATGAGTTCAGGAAGTCACCCATGTGGGTTATCAGCTCCGGATGATGAGATGCAGGCGCTGGCGGTGACACGCATCAGTGTAAGCGCTGGTGTCGGAGAGATCGATAACTTGCAGCTGCCAGCAGGCATTGGAGCTGCGTTGCAGGCAGGGCAGTGTGTTGTGCACTTCACGATCGGTGCCCATGGCCTCGGTGCAGGTCGCGGTATCACTGGTGGCATCGCTCACGATGTCGTCGTTGTTTTTCTTGGGTTGCAGCACCAACCACACGATTCTAGGTGTAGGAGAGTAGGATCTGCTTCACATGGGTACCCCCACTTTTTGCCGATGCTTCACTGTTTTTCGACTTTAGTCTGGCTGGGGCCCTGCTAATCAGAACCCCAGCCTAGCTGCTTCCTCTCTAAAATGGTTTCCATGTGCCTTAGGCACATCTCTGATTGGAATCTGGAGTGCCCTTGTAAGTCCCTAGTATATGGTATACTATGTACCCAGGGCATAGGTACCTCAGAGGCCTGCCAGGGGCTGAAGCATGTATTATGCCACCCCTGGAAGGCCAGCCAAAGGACACCACAGGTCTGCTACTGCAGCCTGGGTAAGGTGGTGCATGCACCCCTTACTTTGATATAAGTTACCTATATCACTATATACATACACACATATAAACCTATAAGTCACTCCTATGGCAGGCCTTATCAATCCTGAAGGCAGAGTGCTTGGTTCCTATGTGAGAGGGTGCCCCTGCATGAGCAGAGCCCCTCTGCAGCGTTCAGAGACCCTTCTCTGATGCTGTTTGTAGTGCAGCCTGACCATATACTCAACCGCATTATAACCTCGCGTTAAATGCTAACTTTGGGATGGCTGCACGGAAACATGTCGTGTTTGGTGTCAAACATCTTGGAATACTACCCCCCGCCAGTTCTGGCGGCGGGGTAGCATTCCACCCTTCTAGAGGGAGAGACATGTACACACCGGCCTGCCCGGTAACTTCTTTCCAAGCCCTGGCATCACAAAATGGATGCCGCTGCCACAGACACGGGTCTGGCCTCCTGCTGCTGACTGAAACTCCGGCAGGGGAGGCCTGGACAATAGGTTTCCTGTCCCAGGGAGGTGTAACCACCTCCCCAGACAGGATAATGTGTATTGGGGCTGGGCGGGAGCACTCTCTGGTGCTTTGAAGTCCTGCACTGGGGGCACATTTGGTGTCCCTGTGCATATCCCAGTTCAAACTGGTTCAGGGGCTTCCAGCCCCTGCTCTGGCGCGAAACTGGACAAAGGGAATGGGTGTAACCACCCCTCTTCCCTGACCCTCCCATAGGTGGGTCCCCAGAGTATGTCCAACCCCCTAACTTGGTATAAGTATGGGACCCCAGTCCTTAGGACTTTAGATTACCCTGGACAAAACTCTGACACTGAATCCTGGACCTTCGACGCTCTACTTTAAGATTAGAGGACTGAAGAATCTCCCTTGGGGTCAAGGAGTGACTCCCCTGCTTGGCAGGCACTAACAAAGCAATTGTCCGGTCTGCATCGCTGAAGCTCCCGCCGGACGCCGAAGTCTTTGCATCACCAGAGGTGGATTTCCAGACTTCCCCGAGGCTCCCCTGAGTCCTCAGCAAAGCTGAGGCCCGTAGCTGTCGTGGGCAACGTGGAACCGTGACCCCTGGACACAGAGTACTTTTGCAAGTGCATCCTCTTTCTGGTCTTCCATGAAGTTGTGCTTTGGGCTCCGCGTCGCCCCCGCCTCCAGCACCGACTGCACCGAAGATCACTGGCCTCCACTCCACGAGTGTCCCGTGAGCCAGCTCCAAGTGCGTCCACTCGAGGCTCCTTTGCGGTCACTAGTCCATTGGCTAGTGGGCCCTCCCGAAGGCAACTCTTCTTCTGCTTGGGCTTTCCTGGTTGCTCCAGACGTGCCCTGACTTACCCTCGCTGGGTGAGTACCCCAGATCTTGCTGGTCTGCACCACCGTCCTTCTTCTATTTCCACAAGACTTGCCGTTGCCAAGGCTTGTTGGGTCCAATCCGGTCGGCGACACCTCAGCAATCGACAGACGTCGTGGGACAGCTCGAATCCAGCTCCTGGTCATTGTCGACGCCTCCTGGACCTCGTGGCTGAAGAGTCAAGACAACCGTCAACCAACCTGAAGCACCCGACATCGGTGGGCATCCGCTCATCGCCTTCCTGGTCACTGGCTAGTGACCCAGACTCTGTCCCCTCTGCTTTCAGGTTCTTCAGACCTTCGATCCACCTTTGTATCCACCCGAACACTTTCGACTTGGTCGCCAGCAGCACTTTGCAGCAGATCGCCATTGAAAACGACGACGAAACCCGACCCCGAAAGACACCTATGCACCCGGCTTCCCTGGGTGAGGTAACTCGAGTACTCCGGTGCTCCCGTGGGTATAGACTCTAGAACAACCTAGTTCTAAAGGGGTTTGCTCCAAGTCCTCCTCTAAGTGTCCCTTTTCTTTAAAACTCCAACCGCGACATTCCCCATAGAAGTCAACGGCGGCTCGCGGCTGTGTTCTCACACTGCACGCGTCCCCCGTGGGTCCCCTGTGTCACTACCTTGGGTGGTTCCTTGAGGGCCAAGCACTTCTACAGGCTCTAGGCCTTGTGTCTAGCTCAGTCGTGGTTCTTATACCACTTTATTGGTATATGGTTTGGTACGCCCTAGGGCTCAAACGTGTATTTGTGCTATTACTGTTGATAACTGACTTGTAACTTATGTACTTCGAACTCTAGCCTCATGAAGAGACTAGAGGGGTGTGTTTAAGACTAAATACATATATTTTAAATATATGCCTGGTGTGGTCCTCTTTCATTTGGTCACTCAAGAGATTATAGACTGGTAAAACAAGCTGCTTTACATTCCTTCAAGACTTAGCCTGAAGGCTGCTCTCCATAGCTACCACTAGGATAGCTTTCAATAAAGGTTGTCTTTAACCTATCTCCAATAAGGGGTTGTTTGGACTGGTGCAAGGTGCCCACTATAATTAGTGGACAGCATATACCAGGCCAACTTCTCACATTGGTGTGCAGCGTGTGGGATTCCAGCTTGCTATTGTTTTACCAGATAATCTCAATTGAATTGATCAACTGAAAACCACTAAGGGTACCTTAGGTACAAATAAATCAAGCTTAGGATACAGTAAGTTCTACTGAACTTCGAGTTGTGTGTTAAGGGATAGCACACCCTTTCTACAACTCAAGAGAGTTTAGTAGGCCACACTAGAGTAGGTAGTGCATACACCACACCTCACTAGTAATGTCTTCAAAGCCAGGACCCAGTGAGTCCTTACCAGAAGCCAGTGGGCTTCTTCCCTCCAAGTATGATAATCTCCCATTCTTGGAATTGAGAGCATTGTGCAGTACAAGGAAGCTGAAGACAGGCAAAAGTGCCAGCACCCAACACCTCAGAGAGGTGCTTCTGTCAGATGATCTCAGCAGACCCCCAGGGTCTGAAGGGGTAGGCAGAGAGGGTGGGGCAGAAAATGAGGAAGGGGTCAGGGGTGAAGAAACCCAGGGCCCCCCCTCTGAAACTGGCCAGGAAGGTGACAATGACCTTAACCTGGAAAATCCAGTTCCTCCTGTGGATGAGGAGGAGGATCACAATGACCTCCCCTTTGTCCCCCCAGGAAGAATTGAGAGTGTGCCAAGAAGGGCTAGATCTCCTTCTCAGGAGTCTAACCACTCTGACACCTCAGTAGGGACCTCTGTCTCCTCTCATAGGAGGGAATCCTCTCATGAGAGGAGAAAGAGATTGCTTCAGTATGAACAAGCCCAGCTTGAGCTCAGAAAACAGCAATTGGCTATAAACAGGGAGTCCCTAGATCTCTATAGAGAGAGAAAAAAGATGGGACTAGAGTCCCATGGTGGCAGCAATTTCCCCAGAGATAGGGAAAGGTCTTATGACCATAGAAACCTGAGCAAGATTGTCCCTCCCTACCAGAGTGGGGATGACATCCACAAATGGATAACTGCACTGGAGAGGGCCTGTAAAGTACAGAGGGTCCCTCAGGAGCAGTGGGCAGCAATCTTGTGGCTCTCCTTTGCAGACAAAGGTAGAGACAAGCTCCTCACTGTAAGAGAAGAGGAAGCTGACAATTACAAAGTCTTGAAGAGTGCTCTGATTGATGGGTTTGGCCTAACAACTGAACAATACAGGTTAAAGTTCAGAGATACCCAAAAAGCACAGACTCAAGACTGGGTAGACTATGTGGATTGTTCTGCTAAGGCTCTGGAAGGTTGGTTGATGGGCAGTAAGGTGTGTGACTTCACAGGATTGTACAATCTTATCATGAGGGAGCAGATTCTTAATAACTGTCAAAATCAGCAGTTGCATCAGTACCTGGTGGACTCTGATCTGACCTCTCCCCAAGAATTGGGAAAGAAGGCAGACAAATGGGTCAGAACCAGGGTGAGGCAGAAGGTACAGAACCAAGGTGGTGACCCAAAGAAGCAAGATTCTAAGAACTCTGATAAGGGTGGGGAGAAGGGTAAAGACCAGAAGTCTTCACAAGGCCCCCAAAAATCTTCTTCAGGTGGGGATTCACAGTCTAACAAAGGGAAAGGCCAAAAGAAACCATGGTGCAAGGACTGTAAGCAAAAGACCCACTGGACCAGTGATTGCACCAAGTCCAAAGACTCTACTCCAGCCCCCACCAATGCCCCTAAGGCACCTGCTCCCCCTAGTGCAGTTACAGTTGGTGGTGGGACTACACAAGCCAAGGGTTTAGTAGGGTTGACCCTGGGTAAGGAGATGAGCTCTGACCTAGTCAGAGAACTCACTCAGGCTGTCCTAGTCTGTGATGGAGGCATGGATGTGACCTCCTCTGTGAGTCCCAGTAATCTGGGCAAGTACAGGCAACAGCCATTAATAAATGGAAAAGAGGCTTTGGCATTTAGGGACACAGGAGCAAGTGTCACCATGGTGACACAAGATCTTGTGGATCCTGGGCAGATTATACTTGGTGAAATGTACCAAGTGACCAATGCTAGCAATGTCAGAACAGACCATACTCTGGCAGTTGTTAACTTCTCCTGGGGAGGGGTAACTGGCCTTAAGAAGGTTGTGGTAAGTGCAGACCTACCAGTTGAATGCTTGCTTGGCAATGATCTAGAAACTTCAGCTTGGGCAGAAGTGGAGCTCAGGACCCATGCAGAAATGCTGGGCATCCCTGCAGATGTGTTTGCTGTGACCAGGTCACAGGCCAAAATGTCTAACCCTGAACAGGCCTTGGATTCTGGAATAATGGACCAAGTGCCATCCAAGAAGAGGAGTAGTAGGGTAAAGGCAGTGCCTTCCCCTTGGCTCAGAAGGAAGATCAGTCTCTTCAGGGAGATGATCTCAGTCCTGAGGAAGGAACTGTCCCAGAGGAGCTTGAGCCTGATCAGGTTGAGTTCTTAGGGACAGGGGGCCCTTCCAGGGCAGATCTAAACCAGGAGCAGCAGAGCTGCCCCTCTCTTGAACCCCTCAGACAGCAAGCTGCTGCTGAGGCTGCTGGGAAAGCTAGTGGTCCCCATACAGTGTATTGGGATGATGGACTCTTGTACTCAGAGTGTAGAGACCCCAAGCCTGGTGCCACCAGTAGGTTGGTTATACCTCTGAAGTTCAGGGGCTTCCTATTGACCCTGGGCCAGAACAAGACTTGGGACAGAATTGTCCCTCACTTTCACTGGCCCCACATGTCTGAAGACACCAAGGAGTTTTGTCGCTCCTGTGTAACCTGCCAGGCCAGTGGCAAGGCAGGTGGCACTACAAAGGCCCCCCTGATACCACTACCTGTGGTGGGGGTTCCCTTTGAAAGGGTAGGGATTGACATTGTTGGTCCCATGGATCCCCAAACAGCATCTGGGCACAGATTTATCCTGGTGGTAGTGGATCATGCCACCAGGTACCCAGAGGCTATTCCCCTTAGGACCACTACAGCACCTGTGGTGGCAAGAGCCCTCCTGGGAATTTTCTCAAGAGTGGGCTTCCCTAAGGAGGTTGTATCAGACAGGGGGGCAACTTTATGTCTGGATACTTGAAGGTAATGTGGAAGGAGTGTGGAGTGACTTACAAGTTCACCACACCCTATCACCCACAATGCAATGGTTTAGTTGAGAGATTCAACAAAACCTTAAAGGGCATGATTAAAGGGCTCCCAGAAAAGCTTAGGCGAAGATGGGACATACTCTTGCCCTGCCTTTTATTTGCATACAGGGAGGTGCCTCAAAAGGGGTTGGCTACAGCCCTTTTGAACTTTTGTTTGGTCACCCTGTCAGGGGTCCATTGTGCTTGGTGAAGGAAGGATGGGAGTTACCTCTCAAGCCCCCAAAGCAAGACATAGTGGACTATGTACTTGGTCCCCGCTCCAGGATGGCTGAGTACATGAAAAAGGCAACTAAAAACCTTGAGGCTAGCCAGGAACTTCAAAAAGCCTGGCATGACCAAAGAGCTGTACTGCCTGTTTACCAGCCAGGGCAGAAGGTGTGGGTGTTGGAGCCAGTGGCCCCAGCAGCTCTCCAAGACAAATGGAGTGGACCCCATACCATTGTTGAGCAGAAGGGTGAGGTTACCTACTTAGTAGACCTAGGAACACCCAGGAGTCCCCACAGGGTACTCCATGTCAACAGATTGAAATCATATGTGGACAGGGCAGACATGGGCTTGCTCATGGCTACTGATGAGGGACAGGAGGAAGAGAGTGACCCACTCCCTGACCTGCTCTCACAGAACCCTGATGATGGGTCAGTGGATGGTGTAGCCTTGGCAGGCAGCCTCACTGCCCAGCAGCAAACTGATTGCAGACAGGTGCTCAATCAGTTCAGGCACATATTCTCTCTGACACCCAGTCAGACCACCTGGTGCACTCATGAAGTGGACACTGGGGACAGTCTGCCTATTAAAAATAAGATTTATAGGCAACCTGACCATGTCAGGGACTGTATCAGGACAGAAGTCCAGAAGATGTTGGATTTGGGAGTTATTGAACCCTCAGATAGCCCTTGGGCTAGTCCAGTGGTCCTTGTGCCAAAACCTCACACCAGTGGTGGGAAAAGAGAGATGAGGTTTTGTGTGGACTACAAGGGTCTCAATGCAGTCACTAGGACTGATGCCCATCCAATACCCAGGGCAGATGAGCTAATAGACACTTTGGCATCAGCCAAGTATCTAAGCACCTTTGACCTAACAGCTGGCTACTGGCAGATCAGGCTAGCTGATGATGCAAAGCCAAAAACAGCATTCTCAACCCCTAGTGGGCATTATCAATTTGTGGTAATGCCCTTTGGTCTGAAGAATGCACCTGCCACTTTTCAGAGGTTGGTGAATACAGTCCTTACAGGTCTGGAAGCCTATAGTGCAGCATATCTAGATGATATTGCTGTCCTTAGCTCCACATGGGAGGATCACCTGGTCCACCTCAGAAATGTTTTGCAGGCCCTGCAGAAAGCAAGCCTGACTATCAAGGCCACAAAGTGCCAGATAGGGCAGAGTCAGGTTGTGTACCTGGGCCACCTTGTGCGTGGAGGCCAGGTTCAACCATTGCAGAGCAAGATCCAGACCATCATGGACTGGACTGCTCCAACTACCCAGACTCAGGTGAGAGCCTTTTTAGGCCTCACTGGGTACTATAGGAGATTTGTCAAGGGGTATGGATCAATAGTGACACCCCTGAATGACTTAACTTCCAAGAAAATGCCCAAAAAGGTTCAGTGGACAGTTAGCTGTCAAAAGGCATTTGATGACCTAAAGCAGGCCATGTCCACTGCTCCCATTCTACAGAGTCCTGATTACTCCAAGAAGTTCATTGTCCAAACAGATGCATCTGAATTGGGGGTAGGGGCTGTACTGTCACAATTGAATGATGAAGGTCAGGATCAGCCAGTAGCTTTTATTAGCAGAAGGCTGACCCCTAGAGAGAAACGTTGGTCAGCCATTGAGAGGGAGGCCTTTGCTGTGGTCTGGGCTCTGAAAAAGTTGAGGCCATACTTGTTTGGTACTCACTTCCTTGTTCAAACAGACCATAAGCCCCTCTTATGGCTAAAACAAATGAAGGGTGAAAACCCCAAACTGCTTAGGTGGTCCATTTCCCTACAGGGGATGGACTTCACAGTGGAACATAGACCTGGGAGTAACCATGCCAATGCAGATGGACTCTCTAGGTACTTCCACTTAGAACATGAAGACTCAACTGGACAAGGTTAGTTTAATGTCCCTACATTTGGGGGGGGGGTTGTGTAGGAGAGTAGGATCTGCTTCACATGGGTACCCCCACTTTTTGCTGATGTATCACTGTTTTTCGACTTTAGTCTGGCTGGGGCCCTGCTAATCAGAACCCCAGCCTAGCTGCTTCCTCTATAAAATGGTTTCCATGTGCCTTAGGCACATCTCTGATTGGAATCTGGAGTGCCCTTGTAAGTCCCTAGTATATGGTATACTATGTACCCAGGGCATAGGTACCTCAGAGGCCTGCCAGGGGCTGAAGCATGTATTATGCCACCCCTGGAAGGCCAGCCAAAGGACACCACAGGTCTGCTACTGCAGCCTGGGTAAGGTGGTGCATGCACCTCTTACTGTGATATAGGTTACCTATATCACTACATACATACACACATATAAACCTATAAGTCACTTCTATGGCAGGCCTTATCAATCCTGAAGGCAGAGTGCTTGGTTCCTATGTGAGAGGGTGCCCCTGCATGAGCAGAGCCCCTCTGCAGCGTTCGGAGACCCTTCTCTGATGCTGTTTGTAGTGCAGCCTGACCATATACTCTTAAGCGCATTATAACCTCGCGTTAAATGCTAACTTTGGGATGGCTGCACGGAAACATGTCGTGTTTGGTGTCAAACATCTTGGAATACTACCCCCCGCCAGTTCTGGTGGCGGGGGTAGCATTCCACCCTTCTAGAGGGAGAGACATGTACACACCGGCCTGCCCGGTAACTTCCTTCCAAGCCCTGGCATCACAAAATGGATGCCGCTGCCACAGACACGGGTCTGGCCTCCTGCTGCTGACTGAAACTCCGGCAGGGAGGCCTGGACAATAGGTTTCCTGTCCCAGGGAGGTGTAACCACCTCCCCAGACAGGATAATGTGTATTGGGGCTGGGCGGGAGCACTCTCTGGTGCTTTGAAGTCCTGCACTGGGGGCACATTTGGTGTCCCTGTGCATACCCCAGTTCAAACTGGTTCAGGGGCTTCCAGCCCCTGCTCTGGCGTGAAACTGGACAAAGGGAATGGGTGTAACCACCCCTCTTCCCTGACCCTCCCATAGGTGGGTCCCCAGAGTATGTCCAACCCCCTAACTTGGTATAAGTATGGGACCCCAGTCCTTAGGACTTTAGATTACCCTGGACGAAACTCTGACACTGAATCCTGGACCTTCGATGCTCTACTTTAAGATTAGAGGACTGAAGAATCTCCCTTGGGGTCAAGGAGTGACTCCCCTGCTTGGCAGGCACCAACGAAGCAATTGTCTTGTCTGCATCGCTGGAGCTCCCACCGGACGCCGAAGTCTTTGCATCACCAGAGGTGGATTTCCAGACTTCCCCGAGGCTGCCCTGAGTCCCCAGCAAAGCTGAGGCCCGTAGCTGTCGTGGGTAACGTGGAACCGTGACCCCTGGACACCGAGTACTTTTGCAAGTGTATCCTCTTCCTGGTCTTCCACGAAGTTGTGCTTTAGGCTCCGAGTAGCCCCCGCCTCCAGCACCGACTGCACCGAAGATCACTGGCCTCCACTCCACGAGTGTCCCGTGAGCCAGCTCCAAGTGCGTCGCCTCGAGGCTCCTTTGCGGTCGCTAGTCTGTTGGCTAGTGGGCCCTCCCGAAGGCAACTCTTCTTCTGCTTGGGCTTTCCTGGTTGCTCCAGATGTGCCCTGACTTACCCTTGCTGGGTGAGTCCCCCAGATCTTGCTGGTCTGCACCACCGTCCTTCTTCTATTTCTACGAGACTTGCCGTTGCCAAGGCTTGTTGGGTCCAATCCGGTCGCCGACACCTCAGCAATCGACAGACGTCATGGGACTGCTCGAATCCAGCTCCTGGTTGTCGTCGACGTCTCCTGGACCTCGTGGCTGAAGAGTCAAGACGACCATCAACCAACCTGAAGCACCTGAGATCGGTGGGCATCCGCTCATCGCCTTCCTGGTCACTGGCTAGTAACCCAGACTCTGTCCCCTCTGCTTTCAGGTTCTTCAGACCTTCGATCCACCTTTGGATCCACCCGAACACTTTCGACTTGGTCGCCAGCAGCACTTTGCAGCAGATCGCCATTGAAAACGACGACGAAACCCGACCCCGAAAGACACCTATGCACCCGGCTTCCCTGGGTGAGGTAACTCGAGTACTCCGGTGCTCCCGTGGGTATAGACTCTAGAACAACCTAGTTCTAAAGGGGTTTGCTCCAAGTCCTCCTCTAAGTGTCCCTTTTCTTTAAAACTCCAACCGCGACATTCCCCATAGAAGTCAACGGCGGCTCGCGGCTGTGTTCTCACACTGCACGCGTCCCCCGTGGGTCCCCTGTGTCACTACCTTGGGTGGTTCCTTGAGGGCCAAGCACTTCTACAGGCTCTAGGCCTTGTGTCTAGCTCAGTCGTGGTTCTTATACCACTTTATTGGTATATGGTTTGGTACGCCCCTAGGGCTCAAACGTGTATTTGTGCTATTACTGTTGATAACTGACTTGTAACTTATGTACTTGAACTCTAGCCTCATAAAGAGACTAGAGCGGTGTGTTTAAGACTAAATACATATATTTTAAATATATACCTGGTGTGGTTCTCTTTCATTTGGTCACTCAAGAGATTATAGACTGGTAAAACAAGCTGCTTTACATTCCTTCAAGACTTAGCCTGAAGGCTGCTCTCCATAGCTACCACTAGGATAGCTTTCAATAAAGGTTGTCTTTAACCTATCTCCAATAAGAGGTTGTTTGGACTGGTGCAAGGTGCCCACTATAATTAGTGGACAGCATATACCAGGCCAACTTCTCACACTAAGGACCCAGGAGCTGGAATTAGCACCCTTTGTAAACCAGGAGTCCAGCAGAGGAGTCCAGGTGCTGTTTAACAAGATGCAGGTGAAGTCTTTGTGTCCCTGAGATTTCAGAACAGGAGGCATGCTCTTCATCAAACCCTTGGAGAATCTTCGTAAGCAGGATACCACAGCAAGGAAAATGTCCAGTCCTTTCCACTGCCCACAGACAGAAGCAGCAACGGCAGGCCAACCCAGCAAAGCAACACACAGCTAAGGGTCAGTACTCATCCTGACAGCACTTCAGCTCTTCTTCTTGGCAGGGTCTTCTTGATCCAGAAGTAATCTAAAGTTCTGGGGTTTCTTGTCTAATATTTATACCCCATTGTCTCTTTGTAGTCTTTGTTTCAAGAATCTCTGAGCTCAGTAAAAACCAGTTCTGTCCTCCCTGGTCCAGCTTCACTACAGGAGGTGGAGACAGCATTGTGCAGAGTAGACACAGCCAATTCAGGTGCTTGTGAAAACTCCGCCCACCACTCTAAATGCAGAAAGGTCTATTCAGCCTGGCTGTGAGTCAACTAGAAAAGGCAGGGCACACCTCAACCCCTTTTGTGACTGTCTAGAGTGAATGCACATCCCCAGCTCCTGTCACTCCAAAACCAGACAGTGAATACAAATCAGACAGAGGCACACAGGATCGTTAAACAAGAACATGCCCACTTTCTAAAAGTGGCATTTAAAAACACACAATTTAAAAACCACCTTTACTAAAAGGTGTGTTATAAATTCTGAGTTCAGAGAGCCTAAACTCCAAATCTCTAGCCATTCGCAATTGAAAGTTACGCATGTAAAATGTTACAGTGCAGCTTCAATGATAGCATATGGGACAGCCAGCCTATCAATAGTGAACAACGAAATAGAGAGTTTTTTACTATCAGGACATGTCAAACACACCAGTACATGTCCTACCTTTAACATATATGCACCCTGCCCACTTGGGCCTACCTTAGGGTTGACTTACATGAAAGAAAAGGGAAGGTCAGGGCCTAGCAAGTGGGCGCACTTGCCAGGTAAGCAGGGCAGTTTTGAAACTATGCATGCAGACACTACAGTGGTATGTCTGAGACACTTTTACAGGGCTATTCCTCTGGGTGGCTCAACCAGTGCTGCAAGCTCACTAGTAGCATTTGATTTACAGGCCCCGGGCACACACAGTGCACTCTACATAGGGACTTACCAGTAAATCAAATATGCAAATCATGGATAACCAATCATAATCACAATTTACACAGGGAGAGGCGATATTGGGCCAGGGGAACATGGTGGCTGCGTGTTGAAACAGCTGCGGGTGCTAGCAGGAGAAATAGAGACGCGGCCAGTTTAATGCTCCCGACCATATAGCTTACCGGGGACGCGAGGCTGACTGCTGGGATGGATTCTCCTTTGGGCACGGCTAGATCCTGAGATGCGGAGCTGGTTGGCTCCGAGGTGTTGAGCAGCAAGGTCCTGTGGCCACTGTGCAGAGAGGCGGCCAGGGAACTGCGGCGCTGCAGATCAGCTGGTGTAAGGTCCGGTGGCAGAGGCAGCACAAGTCAGGCTGCAGGACGAAGCTCCCCACAGCTTTTGGAGGCAGAGAGCAGCAACCGGTCTTCCTCATTAGGGGACCTGAGGTGAGGAGAGTGGGGAGAGTGGAAAAACGATAGCAGAAAAGAGCAGGTAAGAAGTTTGCAGTTCCTGCTTATGGAGAAAGGTGCCTCAGTGGATGGTAAGGCCAGAGATAGGCCCTCAATATATACATTGGGAACAAGAAATATTGGGAGCAGTAAAGCGGGACAGTTACCTATCTTTCCCTCTGTGACTCCTTTGAATATTGTGCAGGAAGCAACAGACGTGAGCAAAGGAAGGCGGGGCGGTGGGGGTGTAGGCAGGGTGACTGGTGTTTCGCAAAACAGGAAAACCGGTAAATCCCCATTAAAAAACACATGGGAAAGAGGTAAAAAGCCAATAACCCAACCAATGAAAATAACACCTTTGCTTAAATCGTTTTTTCCGTATTTTACCTAGCTTGCAGAGAGGGGGAAGTCCTGAGGAAGTAATTTCTGCTAAGAGTGTTGGAATGGAGGTACCTACTGTGGCTTTGAATGCTATCAAGAGCAGCATGATCGGAGTTTCCCCTCAAATATTGAGGAATGAGGATGAAATTAGTTCTGGAAGTTCTAAAAGATTCCAAATGAACACAGCTATAGTCCCCATTAGCAACAGGTTTGAAGCTTTGGCAGTAACTGAACCACCGGAGGAGGCAGAAGATCTTTATATAAGGAGTGACAAAAATGGTGAAAGTGGAGGGAGGCTCCTGGGAAATGCAGAAGATTCACTTACGAGTATTTTACTGCGGCTAAAGAATGAAATTAAAAGTTGCTTCGAAGTATCGGAGGCCAATCAGGTCAGCATACAAGCTTTGTGCTCCGAGCTGGCACAGAAATTGGATGAGGTCGCCTCACCCACCACGGCCTTGGAAGATGAAGTAGGATCGATAAAACAAGATGTGACAAAAAACGCCACTGAGATTTCTAAGCTAGTTAAACACAACCAAACGCTAAGGGATGACTTTGCGAGATTGGAGAATCATTCCCGAAGGAATAATTTAAGATTCCTGAATATTCCAGAGGCAGAGGAAGGTACAGATATGAAGGCTTTTATAATCAGTATACTCAGAAAGATGGTCCTAAAGGATAACAAGGACATTAATCTTGAACAAGAGATCCAAAGAGCGCACAGGGAGCCTTTTCCACGCAACCCCCAAAGGACTAAACCTAAAAGATCTTGGTGAATTTCCTCTTGTATACTGTTAAGGAGGAAATTCTCAGCGGGGCTCAAAGAGACCGGCCATATAGAGTCAAGAGGTTCTCTGTACAATAAGATCAGATATTTGTAAAGCTACACAACAGAGGCAATGGGAGTTAGGTAACAGGATGGAGGATCTGCGGAAGCTGGGGGCCAAGGTGCAATTAAAATTCCCTGCGATGCTTCGCATAATCTGGGACAACCAAAAGTATAATTACTGTGCTGTCGAGGATGTCGACGCATTAATAGATTCAATAAAAAAGAAAAGGGAAATCACTAAATAATAAACAGATGATTATAGATCTGTTGAGTCGGGAGACTGGATAAAGGAACTTAGATGTGCTGAAGCTCGGCAAATCTGTTGATTGAATCTTCGCTTATTTAATATTCCCCCAATAGGCAGCCCATAAGGCATATCTATGCCTACTAAGATAGGGAGAGTTCCCCTGGGTGGGTATAGTGGGGAGGGGATGGGTGGTGGGGGAAGTGATGGTTCACTGGTGGGGAGCAGAGGGGTAAAAATAAAAAAAAGTCCTTAGTATCATCTAACCAGGAATGTCTATATGAACTGAATCTGGAACAGGAGGTGGGAACTAGAGTAGCTGGATGATGGCTAAACTAGGTAAAGATATAGATATTCTTACTTGGAATGTGAATGGTCTCAGGTCTCGTGTCAGGCAGAGGGTGGTGCTGAGGTATCTGGAAGAGAGCCATGCTCATATTATGGTCTTGCAGGAGACGCATTTGGTGGCAAGTAAGAGTAAGGATCTATTCCGTAGGTATGGATGGGTCCAGAGCTTTTTAGTTTCTGATCTGTTATATTCCATATGGGTACCCCAATATAGGCCAGGTTAACATCCCACCTTTCATCTATATTCGTCCCTACACTACATACATAATGGGCTGCTAGGACTGACCCTTTACCTAGTTACAGTACTGCTTACAGAATGTGGGGTTTTCCCTGAACAATAGCCTCATACATTATGCATGAGGATCCTTGGATTCTTGGAAACTCAGCAGGACTACCATCTCCTGCATAATAACTATGTACAAGGTTCATTCCCAACATCATCCTAAGTCCGACAATGGCACAGCAAGGTAGAACCCTCTGGGGATACCTTTGAGTATATAAACATCACATCTTGCTGAGATAGAGAGAGGAGATCACGACTTCCATGCCGACACACTGACGCGAGACGCTGAGGTTCCAGCATGCAGATACTCCAGCTCGCAGTGGTCTGGACATCCCTTGCGGGGTGTCCAACTCGAGACCAAGATGGGGTCCCACAGTCTCTCACTTCAGGTAATGGGGTTGACTCTATCCTAGAGGGATTCTTGGCTTAACACCTACATACATGCTAGGTACACTTAGGTACATCTAATTAGGGTAGCATCGTAGGAGTATGCATGTTATTGTCATGTATTTTATATACTTGCCTATGTTCATGATTATAGCAGAATGGTAGAGATCTACCATCCTTTCACCTTCTTAGTGCTTTTAATCGTTTATATCTGTTTCTGTCTAGTGGTTGTTTCAGCACACCTATTTTACACTACAATGACGAGTGTTCAATAAATGCTTATTGAAAAACGTCCATATCGTTTATTCTGTGTATCTCTCTGAGACCAAGGGAGCATGAGTGACTGAGCGAAAAGTATTGCACTGTTTCCACAGTCCTGAGGGATCTGGGTTGTCATGTTTGATAGTTGCCAAGAACTATTCTCTACTTGGTAAGAGGAGTTTCTAGTGGCACTGTGAGCTAGCTGGCATACAGGCCAACATACTCGGTGGGGGTGTCTGGAATCAGTTTGGACACCAAGCCCACAGTGTATGTTGTCTAAACGCGCAGATCCTGTATAGGTTTTATAGGAACTACACGACATGGCTTCGCCAACATTGGTTGGGTACTTATTTAACGGTCAAATCTGAGTAGTTCAGTTGTGCTATTCTCAGAGACCCCTATTCACATTTTCCCCAGAGACGTCTGGAGTGGGAGGGAACAAAAATCCGCCACGACTGAGTAGGAAAAATCCTATGTATTGGCTGTTGGTTTAATCAAGCTTGAAGGATACATTGTTCCTATTGTGCATAACACCTTATCTCAGTTCCCTTGAAAATCTCTTCTTACTAAAAACAATGACTGAGCCGGGAGATGTTGAGCATTAACTAAATATCTCAGCCGAGGAAGAAGATGCAGATGCAATACAAATTGCAGAAAATGTTAGAAATGCCATCACCCTAAAACTAGTAGCATACGGTGTTACAGCTAGGGGTGGGTCAGTAACCTTCGTGATTGAGACACATGAATCATATAGAACAGTGGTATTCTATTCATGGATCAGATTCCCACAGGCAAATGCACTAACAAAAAATGTCATTACTATGTCGAAGATGACATACCAAATGAATATAGTCCGTACGAGGACATTGAAATTCCACTCACTTACCAGGAATACTTATACTGGTTTAAAGGCGCCCTACCCCATACAAGAAATAGAGTAAGACTCGGTCCGCTCGGAAGAGACAGAGCAACATGGCTGGTACTAGCGGCCTATACACCACACTCTGACATTGACACAATGCCAGCAGGAGACTTACTTACACTTCATAAAGAATTAATAAAACTTTACAGAAACATGACACAGTTTGTGATGAGAACCCTCACACTTCAGCCAAAACCGGCTACACAACCAGGAACAGTCCAAACTTCTACAACTAAAATTACACCACAAACGTTACACGCAGTGATGGGTAAAATGCCCACTAAACATGAACAAATGACTTTCTGGATAGCTCAAAAAATAACACAGCTAGAGGCAGTATTCCCACACACTGGTCCACAAGAAAATCATAGAATGCTAACAGTTTGTTTGCCGATAGAGATAGCTCCCCCGATAGAGGATTGTACCTCTTGGGGTACAGTTTTCACTGCAATCTATACCAGATCTCATGGTATCCCTTCATTAGCAGTAATACCAGATGTATTGAGACAAATACAGAACGAGTATGGATCCTGCTCTGAACTTAGGGATGAAGTTACTAAATAATTTTGCCCAGGTATCAGCTATAATATTAGCAAACATTAAAGGGGAAGCAGCATCAGTGGCAATACACCAACGCCTGAGAGATTTCACTCCTTTACAACAGGAGACAGAACTACCTAAAATTATTGAAACTGCTTATGCAGAATTAGGTAGGGATAGTTTGGGAGCTAGACCAGTAAAACCTCAACTAATGGGAGGTCCAGATAAAGAACAGGCAAAGCAAAAACCGGTTTCTTCAAAAAAGAATTGGGATAATAACTAACAACAAAACAATAGATCTCAATCCAGGGGCAGATCTCCTCAACAGGAGCCCCCCGAAAGGAGGTATAACCTTAGGAATAGAGATAACATTAAAAAACCTGACAGGTATCAGGACATTGATACACGTTCCTCTCGTTCCTTTCAGGGTTCATCAAAAAACTCGGAGAGGGAAGGACGGTCAGAACACAGACAAGAAGAGCGCACAAAGTCCAGGGACACGCAACGCACTTCAGACTACACTTCCAAAAAAGAAGAAAAGCCTAAAGCAAAACCTCAATTCAAAAAGAAGAAAGTAGCAGGTCTCAAGGTTAGACATGCCCAGAATTCTGAGGACTCAACTACTGAACGGGGAATGGGCTCTGACGATGCTAGACAGCGCAGCAGAAGTAACAATAGCTCGCCAGAACCTGAAGGAATTTCTGGTGACAGCGGAGTTCAGTGAGTATATCACAGTGGAAACACCTGATACTAGGGTAAGTGTCCCACATAGGTTACATGAGATAACAATCTGGATGGAGGGGGACAAGCCCAGAAAAATTAAAGGTCTCTTTTGGGAGAACCTGACTTTTGGCTACAACATCCTTTTAGCTGAGAGAGATTGGCCACCTACTATTGTTATGGAAGGCCCTAAGGGAGAAACGGTAATTATGCCAGCTTTTTCCGACCTGGTTCCCTGATACTTAAAACATACATACGCGCGGGAGTGGGCAGTAGCCCTTGCTCCTGCATTATATCGCAACCATGTTGGGTGGGATGAAGAATCAACCCACCACGTTATACCACTAAAATCTACTCCAACTCCACGGAGACAGTATCCAAATAAAACAGGAAGCGAAAAAACAGGTCAGGGAGATCTTATATCAACTTGAATACCAAAGTGTGATTGAAACTTGCACCTCTTCAATGAATAATCCTTTGTTTCCCGTAATGAAACCCGACAATTCATATCGTCTAATTTTAGATTACAGACATCTGAACTCATGCACAAAAACATTTGCAGTACAAAATGCACATAATGCCGCATTAATGAATCACATTGTGCGGAAAAATACAAAACAACACTAGATATCTCGAATTAATTTTTCTGCCAAAATATAGCGCCTGAGAGCAGATACTTGACAGCATTCTCAGCGCTGGGGTCCCAGCGGCAATTTTGTCGACTCCCCCAGGGGTATAAGAGCAGCCCAGGGTTGTTTTCAGCCAGGGTAACTGAGTTACTTCAGAATATGGATGAGGAGGCATTGTCCTATGTAGAAGATATTTATCTAACGGATGATGACCTAGAGGAACACTTGACCAGGGTGAGCACCATCATTTTGGGATTTGCTTCCGAGGGCTACAAGTTTAACTTTAGAAAATCAAAAATAGCCCACCTCAACGTCCTATTTTTGGAATATGAGCTTTCAAGTGAAGGAAAAAAGCTTGGCAGCCAACTTTTTAGAAAAATGTGCGCTGCTCCAACCTCCGAAATCATTGAAACATTTACAGTCCATACTGGTATTCCTACATTTCGGCAGAACATACATTTTGGATTACGCAGAAAGGGTTAAACCTTTCTACGACCTCATAAGACCTGATTTCTCAGTTAGGCAATGGACACAGGAACACACAGATATCCTTAGGTCCCTACAAGCTGACATGTTAGCATCCAAACACTTACAGACAAGCGTAAATGTCTGCAATCTAGTGATCTGTATAGTTGCGGGTCAATCTGGGTACACCTACTTAACATACAATGAAGGTGAAACTGTCCCAATAGCATACAAATAACATTTGTACACAAACGCTGAAATGCGTTTTGCATCTACAGAAGAAATTCTGACAGCGGTACAGACTGCTGTAGTGAGAGAAAGAGCACTGGCTCAGGGGAATCGAATTATCGTCATAACTCCAGTACCGGCCTTAGAGGCTGCTACAAAAGCAAGTGTTCCAAATGCTAAGGCTTTACATCCGCTATGGATACAGTGGGCTAATTCTCTCACTGCATCAGATGTAGAATACAGATACGACCCAAGTCTAAAAACACAAGCATTCCTGCAAAACGAACAAGAATAGCCTCTCCCGAATGAAATTATGCCTCTAGATCAGTATGAATTCATAATTTACACAGACGGATCTGCTCAACCGGCCATAGGAAGTAAACAACAGTACAGCGCCGCGTTTGCGATTGTTAAAGGTCGTATGCAGGATGGCAAGTTTCATCCAAGCTGTACAAAAACTCAGGGGGATATTAGCAACAAATGGCAATATTTATCGCTAACCGCGTTTAGCGCAATTTTTTTTATCGCCGCCGAACGCCGGAATCTATCGCTGCATTAGCGGCGTATTAGCAACACGCCGCTAACAGGCGATAGCTACCTTTTCCGGCGGAAATTTACGGCGATAGATTTTGCGTGACGGCGATAAAAAACCTCACGCTAACGTAAAAAAAGTGGCGATGGGCCAATCAGCGACAGAATCCGATCGCTAATTAGCACCAGGCCTGCATTTTAAGCGTTCAGCGCAAAAATGCACTATAAAAGGCCCGCCAAACAGAATTTTTTTTTTTAAATACCAGAGGAGCAATGGAGGAAGCTGGGACCAGTGCAGAGGCCACAAACAACCCCACAAATACCCAGGAGGACCAGCCAGAGACCCATGTGAAGGCCAAGAGGAAGAGGAATCCTAAGTTCAGCAACCAGGAAAACCAGGTCCTGATTGCGGAGGTGACTGAACACCAACAAGAACTATTTGTCACCTCCACAGTGACATTGGCAAGAAAAAAAGAAATATGGCAGGACATTGTGTCCAAGGTGAATGGCGTCGGAGAGAGGAGGAGGACAGTGGATGACTGCAAGAAACACTGGCATGATACCAAGCGCAAAACCAAGGAGAAACTAGCAGCCAACCTGAGAGCAGCTAAGCAGACTGGAGGTGAGAGTCCAGCGCCACAGGAGGAGCTGGATGAGTTGGAGGAGCAGGTGTCCCGAGTCATCAGTGAGGAGACAGTGGTTGGAGTTGCGGGCCAGGATACTGCTGAACGTGACCAGACACAACAACACCAGGGTGAGCATCAACCAGGGACGGGGGGACGGGGGTGGATGGGCCCAGTGGCACTTATGTACAATTAAATAAATTGAAGTGCATACCCACAATTACTGTGGATCATGTCCCGGATACCCCTGTCCATGGTGGCATAGGGACATATCTCCCTTCTCAAACAACACATTGCACGACACACATTGGCGGGCACACAGACTTTAAAATGTGCATAGAAAAGGA
This sequence comes from Calotriton arnoldi, assembly GCA_963921515.1. Classification (NCBI taxonomy): domain Eukaryota; kingdom Metazoa; phylum Chordata; class Amphibia; order Caudata; family Salamandridae; genus Calotriton; species Calotriton arnoldi. Next base: position 1,124,623 of record CAWUFW010005141.1, read on the forward strand.
AGCCCAACATAGTCCAAGGTCAACGTCAGACCACTCCATAAGTGCTACATCAAATGACAAAGTGGCACAACAACTTGAGATGCGGCAGGGTGGCAAAATGGCCCCCTTGCCACATCACCACGCACATACAAATTGCCAGGACAAGGACACATCTCACTCTGACGCCAAAATGCGGATGCACTGTGAATGTGACTGGTCATGTGCACGATAAGGCATGCCTTCACCAATGTCAGCACACCTGCAGCATTGTGCACATGTGTCTGAGGATTGTGCAAGGTTGTGTATGTGCAGTAAAGTCCACCTATATGCACGTGCACATTCCTGCACACTACTCAAACACATGTGCACAATGATGCAGGTGTGCTTACATTGGTGGTGGCATGCCTTATCGTGCACATGACCAGTCATATTCACAGTGCATCCGCATTTTGGCGTCAGAGAGAGATGTGTCCTTGTGCAGGCAATTTGTATTTGCGTGGTGATGTGGCAAGGGGGAAAATCTGACATCACCTGTATTCCCAGGCAATGTGCCCCCTTGCCTGTTCATGAGATGCAGTCCGGTGTACACCAAGTGGGGAAACAGCTAGTGAGTCTGCATACCACACACACATGCAATGTCACAACAAATTGACCATGTAGGCCGCTGGATAAAAGTTGCACCTCCAAAAATGCACACAAACAGCACACTTCACTCAAAGGGTGATGGAATACAATGAGCAGGGGACATGCCTACAACCACACAGTACGTGGACAATGCAGATCAGGAATGTGTCACACAAATATGTACTGCATGCCTTGTCTGTGTGACATACACGCTGAACCACAATGTGCCTGTAAAGCTGTCTCACTGCCAAAGTATGACAACAAGCAAGGATCGCAAATTTGAAACAAATAATGACAACTGCCCAAATGCCACCCTCAACCCTTATGTTAAATTGCACTCCTATACCCCCAAGTGTACACATTTGCCATACAGAAAACAGCATTCCACAACAGTCCTGATGTGAGTTGCCCATCACACCATCATGTGCAATTCAACGTAACTGTTTGGTAAGTCAACTGTATCAGTGGACAAATATGCAGTCAGGTAGTTATCACCCACATGCTAAGTCAGGCATTGAATACCAGAACCAGGACAGCAGGTATCATCCATGTCAGCAGCTGCGTGGCACATACACAAACACACATCAACTGCCCATTTGTATCTCTTGTGAGGGTGGCGGTGACCAGGCCTGAGCACCATAAATAGGCCTCATGAAATGCACATACATCAGAAAACTGACCACTTACACACCACATGTGGGGTCAACCTTGAGGGTAATGGGTGTTGACACTATGGGGCATATTATCAAGCCCCTAAAGCCACCACAGCGTCACTCATTTGTGACGTTGGGGTGGTGATAGGGTCAGCGCACCATTATCAAGGCAGCGTTAAGTCACTTGAGAATAGTTCCCCTTTCATGCTAAACTTTGTGTGAAAGGGGGCGTGCAGTGGGTGTTGTGGTGGGCGTCCCACCACAACACCCATTGAAGTCGACGCTGCCATCCATTATCAAGTTAGGCGAGAATAGGTGGCAGTGCTGATCTTAACACCTGAAAAATCCTGGGCCTAAGGTTGCAAAAGTAGGAGAAACTCATTAATTCTCCTTGTTTTTGCTTGTTTCATGTGTGCTGCCTTGTGCAGCCCACATGGAAAAAGCAAAATACCATGGTATGTTCATGTACAGGAAGGTGTCCCTTCCTGTACATGAACAAACCGTACTCAAAAATGCCATTTTGTAACTTCCATGTGTGCTGCACGAAGCAGCACACATGAAAGTTACAAAATGCCTTCTTAGGTTTGTTCATGTGCAGGAAGGAACTACTTCCTACACATAAACAAACCTCCCTGCTCACAGACACCCTTGCACTCTGGTGCAAGGGTGCCTGCGCTGGCGCTAAGCTGTGTAAATGTGTGCCATCGCAGGGGGAAACGCCAGGCTGCACCATATCCTTGTTAACATGGTGCAGTCTGGCGTTACCAAAGTGATGGCGAGAGGCGTGAAGCCAAGATGGCTAACGCCTCTCTCAGCCACTTCTTTGGTAACATGCCCCTGTCTGGTCAGTCAGCAACAACAATAGAACTCATGCCGAACCATACTCACAACAGGTAAGCCAAACGGAGGGCACGAAGCAATGCATGCAAGAAAAAACATGAAGGACGACATGCACACAAGACAAATCACACTAGACAAAGCAACATGTATGTCCATGTGTACTACATAGTGCAGCACATGTTGAAACAGCAAGTAAGCTCTCATTGCTAATGTGCCTTATGGGTGCCCTACTCACACATGACTATACTTGCACAAAACACATGCACATGTGCAGTACCCTGAAATGCTGCGTGTCCGTGAGCCACTTTGACAAGGCAAGTGACAGTGCATGATGAATAGCATGCCTGCAGGCCCAACATATTAACATGCTGCAGGCCACCTCACTGAGGTGGCTGAGTGTGGACAACATCCTTAAACCAGCAAGTCACACTCTGACACATCCTCGTGTACATACAACCCCTGACGTAAACAAGACATTCGATGACAAACAATGCACAAGTCTCCCAACTCTGACTAAGACCCATATTCCACCCAGTTTTGCTCATCCCAGCATTGTAAATGCACAGAACTGAAAGGCTCACTGCCAGAAAGGTATAACGGGCAGCTAAACCAAAGCTGCAGGTGCCACCATCACACAATGCAGTGCACACACAGACAAATCTAAACTCATCAACATTGACTACTATGTGGGCCAAATTGCATTACTCACACAAATGAACAGAGGACACAACTTGTGACGCTTGTGTGTAGATATTGTACAATCACATTTGTAATAGCTGGAAACTGTGAGATGACAATGTACAACTACAACATCACATCCGCGATGTCCACAAAATCATCCCTATCCTGCTACAAATAGGCATCTCCTCAAAAACAGGATGAATGTACACTGTCCTGCAGTCTGCTTGTAAACACATCAAATGCATGATCGTACATGACAAACACTGTTAAAGTGTATCTCCCCTATCACATTGCAGAGGGAGAGACATCACCTCCTGGACAGCAGACTGGCCCAACCTTCACTGATGACGAGGAGGATTACCCCACCATCAATCAGGAAGAACTCCAACATCTGCTAGACTCCTTCAGCACCCCACCTCCAGGAGAAGGGCAACCCAGCAGCATTGCGGCAACCCCACCCCCTGCACAAACCAACCAGCAGCAAGCACCTCCAGGACCTCGAGGACCCACACCTGGCCTTCCAACGCCATGTGCTAGAGGTCCAGCGGGAGATGGCTGAACAGGTGCAGGTGGGGTTCGAGAGCCTGGCGGACAAACTTGAGGCCATACGTGGGTGTCTGAGTCCCATCCGGGACCACATGCAGAATATCACGGACACCCACATCCCCCTCGATGCTCTCCAACGGTCCATGGCTGACATTGCTGGAGTCATGATTCAGAGACAACAACAACTGTCTGGTCAGAGTGGCTCCAGCAATGTCAGCCAGGATTTAGGCAACATCCGTCGGATAATGGAGAGCATGGAGCGGATGCAGGCACAAGATATGGCTGCCAGGGCCACACACCAGCGCAATGTATCTGGGATCTATCATGCCCTGCACCTGCTCATCACTTCATTGCTGCCACAAGGTCTGGCGCCGATGAATGCTGCTGCTGCTTCCACATCCTCAGCTCCGCCACCTGATGTGTCAGTGCCTCACAGTGCTGCACCCACTATACCACCACCCACATGTGAGGCACATGACACATCAGAGGACGAAGAGGAGGATGATAGTGCATTTGTGCTCAGGAGAAAGCAGTAGCATCCATCGACGCCAAAAGGCCAGTTTTCTCCTTGGTGCCGGGCTTAGTATCATGCCACGGAAAATCTTCTTGCACTGTCTTCCACTGTCCCCCGACAATCACCTTGGACCTCCACATGGACTGCCATATCACCTTTTTCTTGCCACTGACACTGCAATCAGCCTGTGGACTGAACTATGCCTCTTCCCTCGGACCTGTTACCACCAAATGACTCTGTCCTGCACTCTAACGGGCATCCATGCAATGTGGGCATGTATGGCCAAGCATTGGTCCAGTCTTCATCCTCTGAATGTAAATAAAATCATTTAACTTACACAGATGTGTGTCATTCTAGACCTATAAAGTTTAGAAGTATGTCAAAATTGTCAGGACACTGATTCACCCAGAAGGTACACCAAGGGAAATACGAGCAATGTACCTGTTTTACCGGATACAGATAGGCAGTGAGATGGCCGTGTATGTGTGAATTAGCTGTGCCCCCATTGCTCAAAACAACCATCTAGCAATATACCAACCTAGCCCCACGTCCATTAAGGAAAAGGCATGTGTGCTAAAATGTCCTTGTCTGTTGCAGGCCACAAGTAGTGTCCTCCTTAACACTTGTAAACAAATATCTCTTGGCATATATACTCACACACTACGTGGTGGACCAAGCATGTTGGGATGGTGCACATTGCATGTCACATCCCAAAATGTTGCACACCATATTCACATTGATGAAAACACGGAAGGGCACATGTCCACCATACACATACGGAATCACAATGTCTGCCTCAGTGAAGTAGATTAGCAAATAGGGGCTCAGCCCAAAGTGCAAGGCGTCAGTCAGCCCCTCCCTGTCGACAAACGATGCAACCTAAAATATGACCCCTCTCATGCTTTGACCACTGCGAGCGTATCGTGCAATGTGTGTAGGGATGTGTGTGGCACTGCACTCAGCATAAAGTCAGATGCACAGACAACATATCAAGGGCGGCCTCACCATGAGCCAATGGCAGAAGTAACAGCTGGGACAAGTGTGAACTCAGTAAACCAAAATGCACTACTTCGAAATGCCATTTGTGAGTAACTGTCAGGTCCCGAATTACCAACACCAGAAGAGAGTGGTCAGTAAATGCAATTTCCCATCAGGCATTACGTAAGATAAGGAATGGTTTCGCAAGAGCGCGAAGTCCAGTTTGGTGGAATCCTAAGATGGCTGACAAAGGGACAAAATGGAGTCAGGGTCAGCATTCTAGTGTTTAAGAGATCTTGCAGTGTTGTGGAATGTAAGAAGCTGAGGCATTAGAATCCTCGCACTTCACCTGAAGATTGAGAAGGTACTAGATATATTGTTTCATATTTCCTGAGCGGCGCGCTAGTTAGTTTAGGGTAGTTATCTCGACGTGTTTTTCTTCGACGGGACTTTAGCTTTGCGGCGCGTTTAGCTATTTAGTCACAGTTTCTACTAAATGTACAATTTATGTGAGAAGTGAGCTTTTAGTCACGTAGTGCACATTTCTGAAGGTACATAGTTGTTTGCTTGCTTTACGAGTCTTGTGAGTGGTTCCGCTTCAGAGTGTAGCGTCTGGCGATAGTATTATTAAGCAGTGTTCTCGCTTCTGTCAAAAGCGGTTGTGGCTGTCAGACGCGCAGGGGCAGAGTTCTCGCTTAGTCAGTAGTAGCGAGTCTGTACCCGCGCATTAGCACTAGTTAATTGAGAGCGGAGGTTGAAGGTTGTTATATTACCTTGTTGAAGTTATTTCTCCACGGAGGAATAATCCGTTTAGTTGTTTTTGACATCACACTGAGTTAATTCTGGTGAGAGTTGAACTTAGGAGTACTCTCTTCCTAGGTGACTTGTGCAGTATAAAATATATTTTAAGAACATACGCATATACTCACCTCACTGCATTCCAAAGGAAGTTCCTGAGTGCTCTTTCAGTTTTCGCCGGCAAGAATAGAGTGAAGAAGACAACAGATAAGAAAACTCATTTCTAATCTACATTTAGCATGAGTATATAGAAGAGGGGCATATGCTGCAATCACCAAGGGTAAGCGTGTTATTTAGAAAAGATAATCAGAGAAAAGGAAAAGTGAAGTATAATAAGTATTACATGAGCGACTGTTCTTTTGCAGAATAGCTATCAGAAGACAAGATATCCGGGTGAGAACAATCACGCAACAGCAGCTGTCTCTTCTTGTCCCCTACCCCTTTCCCCCAGTGATTTTCTTCGACCAGGTTGTAACTTAGGACTTGGTTGGGAAAGTTATAGGGGAGTTGGGCCTTGGCATCTTTCTGCTCCCGCGCAAACTGTGGAGATTTTACGATTCTGACAGAGTGAAGTGCCCACGTAATTCTTTTGCGCCTGAGCAGAAAATGGCTGAAGGTTTAGACCTAAAAAGATTGGGAGAAGTATTAGAAGGAATACAAAAGGAAGTTATAACCGTGAGAGAGGAAAATAGAGAGTTAAGGCAGGATCTAGTAACTTCCCGAAGAGAAACTACAGAGCTAGCAAGTAAAATAAATAGGTTAATCACAGACCCCAAGATTCAATATTCAACGTCCCCAGAAGAATTATTTAGTGACTCAGCCGCTTCATCGGCCAAAACAACCACGCAGGTCATACACTCGCTATCTCCAGTTATACCTCTGGCGCCACCTGAAAGGTTCTCTGGAGATCCACAAAAGGCGCAAATTTTTTGGACACAATGTACGTTACATTTTATGTGCAGACCAGCTGTCTTCCCAGACGCACAATCTCGAGTGGCATTTGTATTATCATATTTGACAGGTGATGCGGCAGCGTGGTCAATGCCATTGGTCTCCAGGAATGATCCGATGCTTTATGATTTAGATGAATTTAAGGGAGAATTTCACAGAATATTTGATCGACGGCGGGTCTCTCAAGCCACGGATAATGAGTTGTTGGAGCTCAGACAAGGAAGTCGAGAGTTAATAACTTACCTGGCTCAATTTATCAAGCTAATAGTGGAGACAAATTGGCCTGAGGAAAAACGTGCAGCAGTATTTTATCGAGGACTTCGAGAGGAGTTAAAGGATGCCCTAGCTCAGGTGCCTAACCGTCCCACTGAGGTTTCAGCCTTAATAGATTTGGTTTAGGAATTGGATTTCAGACAAGGTGAGCGTAAAGGAGAAAGGAGAAGAGACTTCAAACCCAGTATACCCCGATATGATCGAGCAAGGTCAGAAGCTGTTAGAACAGGGGACAGTCAGCATGGAACAGAGCCAATGCAAATAGGAACTATAAGAGGTCCGCTCTCTAACGAAGAGAAGGAAAAGCGTAGGCAAAATAAACTGTGCCTATATTGTGGAGCAGGAGGTCACTTCATTCGAAATTGTCCCAAGAAGCCCAAAAAGTTGCAGAAGGAAAACTGGCAGCACCACCAGTAGGGGGAGTTGGACTGGTGGATGCAGAGAAGATGGCAACTCCAAAAGATACTCAAAATCATACCTTGGCCAATACTTTACAGTCTTCGTCACCACATCTGATTATACATATGAAGTTAAGGTTCAGAGAAACAGGTTTAAAAGGAATCACTGTCATGGTGGATTCAGGAGATACAGGCAATTTTTGTGATCTACGCTTTGCTGAGAAGATTGGGATCCAGGCCATCAAGAAGGCGAAGAGTGAGGCTGTCAGGGCAGTGGAGGGCACCAATCTGTCGTCAGGGCCCATAGTGAGCCACACAGAGATGGTGGAGTTGGAAACTTCAGATGGACATAGGGAGAGTCTGCAATTCAATCTAATCGACGCCCCACAGTTTCAGTTATTATTGGGGTTGCCTTGGCTCACGGAGCATAACCCTACGATAGATTGGAGTTCCAGAACAATAACTATGGACTCGGATTTTTGTAGGGAAAATTGCTACTATGGTTGGAAGCAAGGTAAAGAAGATTCTGTGGCTACACGTCTTTGTGAAAGTGGAGTGGCGATTTGTGTGATACGCACCGTGGAATTGCCCGAAGAATACACCGAATACAGTGAGGTATTTAGTGAGGCGGAGGCAGAAAAGCTTCCCCCGCACCGAACCTATGATTGCAAGATCGAACTAGAAACGGGAGCCAACTTGCCGTGTAGTCGTATATATGCTCTGACTGAAAAAGAGAACGCCCATTTAAAGGATTATCTTCAGAAATACTTGGAAAATGGCTTCATCAGACCATCGCAATCTCCAGTCTCCTCTCCACTTTTCTTCATTCCTAAGAAGGATGGTGGTTTGAGGACTTGCATAGATTACAGAGCGATCAATCGGATTACTGTTAAGAATCGGTACCCATTGCCGTTGATATCTGTCCTCTTGGATCAAGTCAAAGGTTCAAAGATATATACCAAGCTGGATTTACGGGGAGCCTATCATCTGGTCCGTATCCAAGAAGGAGATGAGTGGAAGACTGCATTCCGGACGAAGTATGGGCTCTATGAATACCAGGTCATGCCCTATGGCCTGTGCAACGCCCCAGCAGCATTCCAACATTTTATTAATGATGTTCTCCAGGAATATATTGACCAGTGTGCAATCGTGTACATCGATGACATCTTAATCTATTCAGACAATGTGGAAGTACATGAAAAACATGTGAAAAGAATTCTGCAGAGACTGAAGGAGAACCACCTTTTCGTAAAATTGGAAAAATGTGCCTTTGGAGTGACAACTGTAGAATTTTTGGGCTTTGTGTTATCTCCAGAAGGAATAAGGATGGACAAAAACAAGGTGGAAGCAGTAATAAAATGGAAGTCTCCCCAATCAGTAAAAGAAGTACAAAGCTTCCTTGGGTTTGCAAATTTCTATCGGAGATTTATTCCAGAATTTTCAAAGAAACTGATTCCAATCACGAAGCTATTAAAGAAAGGAGTTTCGTTTTCTTGGTCAAGGGAAGCGGAAGAAGCGTTTGTGCTTTTAAAGGAGGCCTTTACCTCGGCTCCAGTACTATTGCATCCAGACCCAGAAGAACCTTTTTATGTGGAAACAGATGCCTCCAACCTAGCCTTGGGAGGAATATTATCGCAGAGGCATAAAAGAACAGGACAACTCCACCCGGTAGCCTTTCGATCAAGGAAGTTGACTCCAGCGGAGGTAAACTATACAATAACAGAAAAAGAGTTATTGGCAATAAAGGACGCCTTCAAGGAGTGGAGGCACTATCTGCTAGAGGCAAAACATACAGTGACAGTCTACACGGATCATCGAAACCTTAAGTTTTTAAAATCTGCTAGAACCTTGACTCCACGTCAGCTTCGATGGTCCTTGTACTTTGCAGATTATGATTTTGTGATAACCTTTCGACCTGGAACAAAAAATGGTAAGGCGGATGCCTTATCCAGAATTGGGACTGAAGAAATTTCAGAAGAACTGGAGAGTCAAAGTATTATAGAAGAAGGAAGAGTCATCGCGGCAGTTTTAGCAAACACCCAGGAGAATGAAGTAAAAAAGGCATTGAGTGAAACAGAAATGGAAGAATGGGCAAGTCAAAAGCCAAATAGAGAAATCCAAAATCACTTGCCTTTTCATGAAGGAGCCTTGTACTTACCAACGGTGGAATTGCAAGAGAAAGCGATGAAAGAGTGTCATGATCATGTCTTGGCTGGCCATAAAGGAATTCAAAAGACAACAGACCTGATCAAACGGAAATTTTGGTGGCCAAGATGTCCAACGACATCTATCAATATGTCATGACTTGTGAAAAGTGCGCCAGGGAAAAACTGAGAGACAAGCGAAACAAGGGTTGCTTCAGCCATTGCCAAATCCCCCATATCCATGGCATACAGTAACAATAGACTTGATTGTGGAACTGCCAGTAAGCCAAGGGTATAACACCATAATGGTCTGTGTGGATGCATACACCAAGATGGCACACTTTACTCCATTAAAGAGGTTACCTACAGCTAAGGAGTTAGCTCAAGCCTTTAGTCAGAATATAGTGCGCATGCATGGAATTCCGAAGGTTTTAGTTTCAGATAGAGGATCACAGTTTTTATCCCATTTCTGGAAGGCTTTCACCCAAAAGCTAGGTATTGAGAGCAGGTACACCACAAGTTACCACCCAGAAGGTGATGGCCAAACAGAGAGGGTGAACCAAGAATTAGAACAATATCTAAGGGTAAATTTGTTAAATCAAGGTGAAGAAAGGTCAGTTGTATTACTTAATTGATTGGAAGGGTTATGGTCCAGAAGAGAGGTCATGGGAATTAGCATCAGAAGTCCATGCCCCACGTTTGGTAAAATCCTTTCAGCTCAAACTACAGCACAAAACAAGTATGGGAGAGCCATCTTTGCGAGGGGGTACTGTCAGGTCCCGAATTACCAACACCAGAAGAGAGTGGTCAGTAAATGCAATTTCCCATCAGGCATTACGTAAGATAAGGAATGGTTTCGCAAGAGCGCGAAGTCCAGTTTGGTGGAATCCTAAGATGGCTGACAAAGGGACAAAATGGAGTCAGGGTCAGCATTCTAGTGTTTAAGAGATCTTGCAGTGTTGTGGAATGTAAGAAGCTGAGGCATTAGAATCCTCGCACTTCACCTGAGGATTGAGAAGGTACTAGATATATTGTTTCATATTTCCTGAGCGGCGCGCTAGTTAGTTTAGGGTAGTTATCTCGACGTGTTTTTCTTCGACTGGACTTTAGCTTTGCGGCGCGTTTAGCTATTTAGTCACAGTTTCTACTAAATGTACAATTTATGTGAGAAGTGAGCTTTTAGTCACGTAGTGCACATTTCTGAAGGTACATAGTTGTTTGCTTGCTTTACGAGTCTTGTGAGTGGTTCCGCTTCAGAGTGTAGCGTCTGGCGATAGTATTATTAAGCAGTGTTCTCGCTTCTGTCAAAAGCGGTTGTGGCTGTCAGACGCGCAGGGGCAGAGTTCTCGCTTAGTCAGTAGTAGCGAGTCTGTACCCGCGCATTAGCACTAGTTAATTGAGAGCGGAGGTTGAAGGTTGTTATATTACCTTGTTGAAGTTATTTCTCCACGGAGGAATAATCTGTTTAGTTGTTTTTGACATCACACTGAGTTAATTCTGGTGAGAGTTGAACTTAGGAGTACTCTCTTCCTAGGTGACTTGTGCAGTATAAAATATATTTTAAGAACATACGCATATACTCACCTCACTGCATTCCAAAGGAAGTTCCTGAGTGCTCTTTCAGTTTTGGCCGGCAAGAATAGAGTGAAGAAGACAACAGATAAGAAAACTCATTTCTAATCTACATTTAGCATGAGTATATAGAACAGGGGCATATGCTGCAATCACCAAGGGTAAGCGTGTTATTTAGAAAAGATAATCAGAGAAAAGGAAAAGTGAAGTATAATAAGTATTACATGAGCAACTGTTCTTTTGCAGAATAGCTATCAGAAGACAAGATATCCTGGTGAGAACAATAACGCAACAGCAGCTGTCTCTTCTTGTCCCCTACCCCTTTCCCCCAGTGATTTTCTTCGACCAGGTTGTAACTTAGGACTTGGTTGGGAAAGTTATAGGGGAGTTGGGCCTTGGCATCTTTTTGCTCCCGCGCAAACTGTGGAGATTTTACGATTCTGACAGTAACGTAAAATGTTGTCATCACTTACTCTCAGATTACTTCTGTGAATCAGGAACACTGTTGTTACATGTGCTGTACACAATGCACACTGAATTGTAATGAAACATGCATGGTCTGGAGATTGAGCGTACATGCACAGGAACATATCTTGCAAAGGAAGCAGACACACTGGCACTACGAATCACTGACTAAATATCGAAGGTCACAATATCGACCTACAAAAATATCGCAGCAAAAATATCGAAGACAAGAATATCGCCATCCTATCTACATTAAGGTAAGTACAAAATTATCGAAAAAAAAATATCGATGTCAAAAATATCGTTGTTAAAAATATCGTTTTTAATTTAAGTTAAAAAAAATTGTAAAATAAAGGGGCTCATTACGATGGCGGGCGGAAGCACAACCGCCGTGCTGGCGGATGCAAAAACCACCAGTTACCGCCGGCACGCAGCAGTCCACACACCCGCCCAATTACGATGCGAAAAGTAGGCCAAACACCGCCGGCAAGCCAGCAACACAGTCCGCCATCAAAGTGCGCCCGTACACGTAGCGGCGCAGCCCAACTGACACACACCGTCCGACGAAACACGTCCCGCCCGGCGCATAAATTACGATGCCGCAAACAAACGGCTCCCACGGCCAAGAGATACCGTACGACAAACCGAAGCGGTAACACGGACGCCGAGCACGGACAACGAAGAAGCGGCTCCCCGAGCATGAATCCAGCACTGCAGGCCCTCCCCATGCTCCTGCTGATGCACCACCAAGGACGCAACGTACCGCGGAGACGCAGGTAGGCACACACACAACAAGTGCACGCAAACAGCGCACACAGTGCAAGGGCGGAAAAAGCGGACAACCCCCCACCAGCGCGTGTACACTACACATCCACCATTGCATCCACATATGACACACAGGCCAAATCGTAACATCGCGTAACACATGTGTACACACCACCTGGGACTAGGAACCAACAACCCCGTCACGGCCCCAAAGCGGCGATGACGCCGCCACACATGCGCACAACGCAGAGGCCAACCGCAGCGCCATGCATGCGTCGCACACAGACACAGGGACACAACCAAGCAGCACACACATCAGCCCCACCCCGAACGCACATGACACGTGACAGGCCTGCCACAGACATGTCCCCAACGCCCAATTCACGGACAACACCCAACGCCACACAACCGACGCACACATGTCAGTGAAGACACGCAACAGCAGGACACACCCCAGTGTAACAAACATGGCGTAGCACACAGCGGCGGCAACACCAACTAGGAGAAGCAGGGCCCCTTCGGGAAGAGGAACGCCAGTACCACACTGAAACACCCATACCACCCTGCACATATGAACAAGACATATAAAACGGAACACCAAAGAGCCCGGGGACCGACAACAGGTGGCCCAAGAATAACATTCACACACAAGGCCCAACGCAGAGCGGAAAGGCAGCCTGCCGCCCAATCAAGGGAGAGCAGACAGCACTGAATGACCTTCCATTCCAACTCCGAAACCACAGCCCTACGACAGAAGCCGGTGAATACAGCCATTGTCCAAGAATAGACCAACACAGGCTTGCCGAGGAGACCGACCACAGGGCAGATAGCGCATATCACAGAAGCACACAACGGACGGGGAAGAAAGAAGAAAACACTCCCCCATGTCGGCCACATGCAAGTTAATTGGAAGGAGTCACACATCACTGACCTTGAACTGTCTGAGAAGCATGTGGGAAGAGGGCCCGTGTCCTCCAAACAAGCCAACAGAACACAAGTCCTGTCTCCCTACGACTACACAGAGCTCACAGCAACCTCGGAGCGTGCACATTGCAGACTGCACACACAGCCGGAGCACGCCACCACAACGCACCGCTGCGAAATGGCAACCGCAACACACCTACCCAACTACGCCGAACAGCTCAAGCTGTACAAAACCAACCTGTTTCATACATTGGGATGCGATCTCCTGTCCCTGCTGAACGTAAGTTACCGACTGACTTACCGCATCACATTGTTCAGCTGCGTCATGCCCGTCTTCTACTGTCGGAGGTGTCCCTACCAGCATCCCGTGGAGATATGCCTCTCCAACCCGGCATGTCTGAAGGCGGACCTGCTACCACTACTCCTCCCTCTGGACGCACACGACAGGGCCTGCTCTGCCTATGGGGGCATGGCGTATGTGGCCAACATCGCACCCGCACTGAAATGGGACCACTGTGCCTCCACACGACGGATCATCGAGAACAGCTACATCAAATGTCACCCAGCATGCCCCATCATGGTCCTCCAAGGGACAACTTACGAACAACACCTTGACAGCCACCATCCGCTACATTGGCTGGCAAACATGTACACCACCAATGACATGGAAGCCCTGCTGGACGGCATCGCATACCTGACAACCTGTAAATTCGTCGGACCACAACGCAGGTTCCCCGATTGACCTATGATGTCCAACCCCGCACCCATGCTTAGCTTCCGCACGGACTGGCCAGTCACCACCACAACAGCCATACCAAACGACCGGCAACTGTAACCACACCATCAACGACATCGCCATGACATCGGATATGACCGGGACATGCACACTGTTCCCCATCACATCCAGGAACACCGCATGCATCGTGGGAGGCAGTGGCATGGGCTCTGTGTATCGCACCCACATGGACGGAACTGCACGAACAACCAGGACACGACATGGATCCAGCGCCCATGGACACACACACCGCTCAGTGGACATGAATAGGTCGCCTGGAGTCTGTGGGTGCTGCACCCCTCCCACCCCCGCCCCGGGAATCCCATACCAGGACCTTTGCATGGACGACAAGTGCATACAACAACAACACGACCCCAGTGACTGTGACATGTCCAGTAACCACCACAGTGCAACAACAAGTGGCACGCTGCTGCATGCACGCAAGCACATGCCCTGATGTCATCTCACATGCACGCGTGCATGAGGAACAACCGCAGCAAACCTGTCACATGGAACTGAGATGGACTGTGCCCATGATGCCAAGCGGTCTGGTTGGCTACATGTATACCGTCTGTGTCAAAGTCCGCAGCTCCGCAGCTATACGTAAATGTACATTAGCACAGCCTTGGCCAAGCAGATGTCACTCTGAAGCCCACATCCCACATGCAACAGCCAATCACATGTAACCCCACACCCTATCCCATTTGCAATCATGCTCAGTATATCCTCAACATGTATTCCGCTGCCAGTAGTGTCCACTATACTGCATCACAGAGGACAGAAGACTCAATATAATGTTTGAAACCAAAACTGTCTCCGCTGACTCATTTCACAAGTACGAATGAGAGAGGATGAGAGTATGTGAAGTACACGGCAGTCGTGACATGACCATGTAGTCCACTGGTATTGGATGTCAACGCAAATGAGTAGCACAACTGTGGAAGACACACATGTGTCGTGTGAAGTCGTATGGACGCAGTGCTCAGGTGGGTGGGTGTGACGGGTAGATGCGCACATGCCAAGTTGGAGCACGCCGTGTTGGGAGGGGTCATGAACAGTACACCACCGCTTCCCTGGGCATTGTGAGAGGACACCTGTCGGGGGGGAGTGCACACGTGTGTGCACAGCAGCCGGGCACACGTACAAAGCGGTACCAGGCGCACCTCAGCCCACCCTCTGTGGACAAGCTGGATCCTGTTGTGCGCCCGCCATGCCCCTTGACAAGGCACACACAGCCCCAGTCGACCAGGTGTAACCCCAACATAGTCAATCCGCACAGGCGATACAGGGCACGGGATGGCAGTGGAGCATGGTGTGTGAGAGGTCTCCTCGCGCTCCTCCTGGTCATATCACGCAGGCAATAGAACCTCAACGTCTAGCATGGCACAAGTCAAATGGAAGTGTAGGGGGGACGCACCACAGCACGAGCAGCACTGACGTTGCCCATCATACCAACCACGCCACATGCCATTGCGACTAAGTGCAAGCGCGTGCGCCACCACCCCCGAGCCCTCCCCAGAGAGGCCAAAGAGTGAATGTGTGGGCCATCAGCCACAGACGGACGCGGCCTGGCTGCAAGGGCAGCCACAGCCACTGGGTGTCGCAGGTGGCGGATCCGGAAGGCGAAGACTGTGATGCATAGTCCATGCAGGCCGGGTCTCCATTTGGGGCACCACGCAGGTGGACGGCGTCCCGCCACACATCATACCCTGAGACAGCCCACTCGTGCAACTGGACCCACACATACACTCCTTGCCCTCTCTGGTGCGAGCTTGGGGCTGCCTGTGCAGGCGCTAGCCTCGCAGGTGAGCATGCATATTGGGGGAGCGAGGGGAGGACATGAGGGCTGGGGCGAAGATGACTGTATCACTGTCAGTTAGTACAAGGGATGACCCAGATGTGGAAAGGAAGAGACGTGTCCCGTGTGTACTGCAACTAGTCGCCAATCCAACTACCCCCATGTCCGGAATGTAAGCCCGCACCTAGGCCCGCCCATCCGCCACATCGAACATACCACCAGCACGACAACCTTCCCATTCAAAACACTGACTGGGGGTGGCGACCAGTGAACAATCATGTGTAGCCTACCCACGCGTACATGTGGGCCCTCCATGATCCATGTCACCTGCGGCAAAGTCATGACATGCGCAATGAGGGAAGTGAGGAGAGCTGTCCGCCCCACGCGCAGAAGGTGCATCAGCTCCACAGACCCAGCAGCGAGTCCAGCAGGGGTCACATGTGCAGGGGCAGCTGTGCCTGGTGTGAAGGCACATGCATATAGACAGCACATCGACCAATGTGTAGTCTGCCCACATCTACAGTCCATCATCATGCGGACATAGGAATTGAACACAGGGCAACACATCTGAGTGGGTGCACCCACCGTGACCAACAATGCGCAATCCTCGATGTACCCGCCCTGTGCATGGCCCCCCACCCAACGGAGGCACATCCAGTGCCACCATCCCACACACACAAGCCTTCCACGGAACATGCTGTGTCCAATGGTCAGTACAGAGTCAGCGCCCATCTGGTGGATCCTGAACAGGAGACACATGCACACACATGCCAGCTCCCACTATGTACGTCTGCCACCTGGCACGTGCAATGTAACCTCTCACCTGTGACGTGTGACTGCAAGCACACAGCCGTCTTGGCATGGGGCTGTCAATGTGGACACCTGTCAATGTTTCGGGAGGTGTGATCCGTACAGTGCTGTACATAGGGTGCAGTGCTGACACCTACTACTGTCTCATATCCCCTCGTGCCACAGGTCCCACTTGTTATGGCCGCTCAGCCTGTGCCCACATCGTCGTCGTCGTGTGCCATACTCATCCAGCCGCGGAAGCAGTTCCATGCTCAGCAGACATTCATGTTGCCGTGGCGTTGCCGCTTGACAGATATGCAGTCAGTCCCCATCAGCACGCCCCGCAAGTCATTGGGGCCTAGATCCCCATGTGCATGCACATGGCAGTGGTTTGTATCACTAGCCATTGCCATTGTTGGGAGACCTGTGTAAGTGTATTGTGGCCGTGCCGTCCCAGCTTGACAGCTGGGCTGTGGCTCATGTGCTTGCTCAGTCATGTCAGTGATGTGTATGCGAAATTGCTATGTGTCGTGTTGCTTTGACATGTGTCCTCTGCCATTGTCCCTAGGCGGAGACCGAACATTGACCGCCCATACCAATTGCTGGCGGACATGGACGATACAGAGGTTATTAGGAAGTTTCGGCTGGACAGGCCAACCCTGCATCGACTGTGTGCCATGTTAGAACCCCATCTCCGTCCCCGCAGGGTGTATCCGACTGCTGTCACCCCCACGGCTAAGGTGATGGCCGCCATGCATTTCTTCGCCACTGGGTCATTCCAGCACACAGTGGGCATTGGAGGAGGGATGTCCCAGCCCATGTTCAGCAAGGTGCTGAGGGATGTACTGGCAGCCATGATGCTGTACCGAAACAGGTACATCCGCTTCCCCAGGGCTCGTGAATTGGCGGCAGTGAAGGGTGCATTCTATGCCCTTGGCAGAATCCCACACGTCGTTGGAGCCATTGACTGCACACATGTCGGCCTTGTTCCACCACAGGCCACTGAGCACCTGTACCGCAACAGGAAGCACACGCACTCCCTGAATGTGAAAATGGTGTGCCTTGCGGACATGGTGATCACCCACGTGTGTGCAAAGTTCCCAGGCTCGGCCCATGACGCACACATAATGCGCAACAGCATCTTGCCACGACTGATGTCCAATATGCAACAGGATCGTGGCTGTATTGTCGGTGAGTATGTGGAGTGGTGTAGCGTGCTGGTTGTGCGATGCTGTCCCCTGTCCAGTTGGAATAGCAACGGTTCTCTGTGTCCCTCACACCCAGGTGACTCTGCGTACCCGAATGGGGCATGGCTGCTCAGTCCATTGAGGAATCCTCGCACCCCAGCAGACGATCGCTACAATGAGGCACATGGGAGGACCAGACGTGTGGTCGAGCGTACCTTTGGCCTCCTCAAGTCCAGGTTCAGGTGCCTGGACCGCACCGAGGGTGCGCTGGCGTACTCCCCACAGAAGGTGTGCCGGATAGTGGTGGCGTGCTGCATGCTGCACAATCTGGCCATTCGGAAGCAGATCCCCCTCATCGTGGATGACGGAGATCAACCAGGGCCCCAGCCCGCAGACCAGGACAGCTCGAGTGAGGAGGACAGCGGAGAGGAGGAAGCTGGTAATGTGCGGCAGCAGCTCATCGCCCGCTACTTCACTTGACGGTGAGTGTCCATGTACGACGGCTGATGTGGCTGTATCTGTGCAGGTGTGTGTGTGCTGTTCACTGCGTGCTGTGTGTCAACGCTCCATGGCCAGGGTAGTATGCCACTGTTGGTGGCTGTGGCATTGTGCCCTATTGCTCTGTGCGATGTGTGTACATTGCTTGTAGTTGTTGACATGTACTGTGTGATGGGTGTGTGACACACTCATTGAATGTGCTCCTGTTCTGTCTCCCACCCCTAGGTCCCTACAGGCCCTCCGGATTCCATTGCCATGCCACGCATCAGGTGCCTTTCCGCCCAAGGTGGCCGTTGTATTCCGTACAAATAAAACACAGGGCACAAACAGCAGTTAGTGTAAAAGGTGCATTTATTTCAAACTGTGACATGTGATTGTGTGTAAGGTGATGACAAAAGTGGTGCGTGCAGTGACAATGAGCTGTCGGTCATGGCTGCGTGATGCTCAGGGTGTACCCACTGGTTCTATGTCCATAGTCCAACACACACATGCCATCCAGATGGCTGTGTGGAGTGGGATCGTAGTCCAAGTCAATGCAGTGGCTGGTCAAGGAAGGCTGGCGGAAGGCTGGCTGGCTGCCTCACTTGCGTTTGGAGCGTGCAAAGTCCTCCCGGGAGATCTGTTTCCACTTCGGACGGCCCCTTCCACGTTTGCGAGGGGGGGTGCCTGCTTGCGACATGCTGGTGGTTGAGGTGTGCTCACTGGCTGTGGACGCAGGGGAACTGGACACTGAGGTCCACGAGTTGGCCCATACGGGCGTCCATGGACCTCAGCACCCCCAGCACCTCACGCGTGTCTGAAGCAGACCGGACCCATTGTCCTTGGGCCTCTTCATAGGCCCCAAGGACTCTGGCCATTTGAGGCAGGGCATGGCTCCCAGGGGAGGCTGGCGTTTCCCTGACCCTGCTCCTCCTACCAGTCCTGCTGCCACCGGCCTGCCCACTAGCCACATTGCTCACCACGGTCCTCGCTGTGGCTCCCAGGGTGGATCCAGTCGGCCGGGCCACCACCTGCGCTGGGGCTGGTGCCAGCGAAGACGTGGTGGTGGTGGCGGCGGTGGTGGTCGGTGCGGCGATGGTGGCGGTTGCGGCAGTGGTAGTGGCCACAATGACCGTGGGTGTGGCCGCAACGACAGTGGCAGCAGGGGGCTGGGAATGTTCAGCAGCCCTGGATGATGGGTTGGTGGGTAGGAGGGGTCCTGGGGAGCGGCTGGGCCCTGCCACACCAGATGGGCCTGCTTGGTGGTCCGTGTCCGAAGAGGAGGACAGATCCTCCAGATCCGTGTGTCCTCGTTGGGGGCTTGTAGGCTGGCTGTGCTGGCTGCTGGCTCCATCCCCAGCATCCAGCAGTTCGTCACCTGTGGAGAGAATGAGATTTGTTATTGTGTTGCACCTGGCGAAGTATGTATTTGTCGTCTGACATTAACAGTTCGTGCAATCTCGTACATGGGTTTCCCGGAGGCGTGTGTGTGGCTGTAGCATCTGTAGTTGTGTGTGCTTGGCAATGGGACTGTGTGCTGTGCACATGTGGCATGGGACGGATTGGCCATGCCGATGGGTGTGTTGCTGTGCCCCTACTTATTGTGACTCTGGTGTATGCGGGCTCCTGGCCCATCCTGGGTCTGGTTTGTACTTTGCTTTTGGTGTTCAGATGGGACGCTTAGGAACGCATATGGCAACATGGGGGCCATGCCCCAGATTCGCATTTGGGAGGGAATATGCTTTTGGGGTTCAAATGGAACGCTTAGGAACGCATATGGCAACATGGGGGCCATGCCCCAGATTCGCATTTGGGAGGGGATATGCTTTTGGGGTACATGCTGTGAGCCATGGGTGCCGAACGTGACATGTGTTGTGGCAGCATGACAGTGCATGGTTTGAGGTGTGTGCATGCTTGACATGGCCTGCATATTTGCTGTCTGTTGTGATTACTGGACATGGCATTGGACGCATCGTTATGAGTGAGTGATGGTTGTGTGCCAGCCAACGTATTGCAGTTGTCCCATCTCCTTGGTGTGCGTGCTGCCCTGTGCCATGTGCATCACTGCAGTGCTCGGGGGGTGTGGCCCATGTTGTGTGTTGTTGCTCACAGTGTGTCGTGCGCTTCATTGACTTCTGGCACATGGTTGGTCATGGGCATGTATCTTAGCGTGACTGCTGTATGTGTGGCAGCTGTGCGGATGACATGCCTTTCATGAGACTGGGGCTGACGGATGGGATGGATGGTATGTTGTATGTGCATGGTGTGTCTGTGTGTTTGATGGGTTCAGTGGTGTTCGTGTGCATTTATGTTGTTCCGCTCTGTTGCGTCTAGTGTTGTTTGTCTTACATAGGCGTAGTTGTGGGGTGTGTGGTTGACAGGCAGTAGGGGCTACATGGACAGGACTTCAATGGTGTTTCGGTTGTGTGTGATGAGTTGCACAGTGGCTGCCGTGTGGTACTATATTCAGTGTGGCTTGTGCATGCAGACGTGGCTCCTTGGGTGTTGCTATGTCTGTGATGGGTCATGTGGGGTGTGAGTCTGTTGTTCATGTCCGTGTGCACATTGTTCACTTGTTCGTGACGGTGGGCGGTGCTGCGTGTTCGTCTGCTACGTGACATGTCCCATGTGTTGGTCGTGTTCCGGTCCTCATGCCTCCAGTAATCCAGCCCTGTCCAGTTTCCCACCTGCAAGTTGTTCGTGCGTGCACTGTACTGGATGCCACATGGCTCTAAGCGGGGGGTGCTCCATGTTGCAGGTCTGTGGGGGTGGGGGGTGTTGTGGGTCGTGGGGGTGGCTGGACACCCACTGACACCGATTGCTGTGGACCGTGATGTCTGCCTTTCGGCTGTCGTTGTGCACTGCGGTGGCTGACACGTGGCTGTGGGGTGTGGGGGATGCTCCTCCTTGCTGTGCTGTGGGACTAGCGGCCTGGTGTGTGTTGTACTTGGGCTGTCCACCGTCCCACCCACTGCACTTTGTGTTCCTGCCACTTACCTGTTACTTGTCGGTTAGTGCAGCTGTGGCGGACACATGGGTGTGGTGGGTGCTCGTTGTGGCGCTTCTGGCATATTTGGGGACCTGTTGGTGGTTACGTGGCTGGCTGAGTGTACACATGTCCCCACATATCTTACAGTTGTTCGGTTTGGGCTGTGTGTGGTGGTGTCTGTTGCATGTGTGTGTGATGTGTTGTGTATTGTGTGCTGGACATGGGGGTGTTTGTCCCTGGGAGCTGTGGCATGGTGGTAGTGCATGTGAGTACATAGCGGTGTGCTGGTATACATTAGTTTGTACTTACCAGCCTCCACTCCCCTGCTAATCCGGCGAGGATCTCCGGATGTATTATGACTCGCACCTTCTCCTCCCACGCTTTGAAGGTCTTGAAGAGCGCGGGATTCCCTCCGCCAGTGACGGCAGCCAGCTCTCTGTTTTTGCCCTCCTTCTTCTTGACCAGGCTCTTGACGTCATTCCAACGTTTGTTTATTTCTCCTCTGTTCCTGGGCAGGGTCCCGACTGCATTGACCTGGTCTACGATCCGGTTCCACATTCTGTTTCTGGTGGCTAGTGGTGTGTGCTGGACCATGTTCCCATAGATTTGTGGGTACACCTTGATGATCTCGTCGACCATGACCGTCAGCTCAATGGGCGTGAACTTGGGCATTCTTTGTGGTGCCATGGTGTTTGTGGTGCTGGTGCGGTGTGTGTTGTGTAATGTGCAGGGGGTTTGTGGTGCCGGTGTTTGGTGGTGGTGGTGGTGGTGGTGGTAGTTGTGATGTGTGCATTTCTGTGGTGTGCTGCTGTCCTTGCTGTGTCTCTGTGTCCTCTCCTCTCCTCTCTGGTTTGCAATGTTGCAAGGGGTTGTGGTCTGTGGGAGTGCTGCTTTTGTACTTACCTATGTGGGTGTGTCCTCATGGTCTGTTGTTTTCAGGTGTGTTGTGTCTGGGGTTCTGGCCTTTGTTGTTTTTGTTTGTCCGGGGGGGTGTTTTCGGGATGTGTACTGTGCTTGTGTATTTGTGCGTGCCTTGCTGTGTGGACTTGTTGGCCATGTTGTGTGCTATTGGTTTTGTGAGCGGATGGTTTCTGTGCAGGTACGTGGGCGCCATGGCTTCTGCCGTGTCGATTCTCATCGGCGTTGTTTGCGCTGGCGGGCGGTATATTTGTAGTTTTCCCGCGCTCATGGCGGTGCGATCGTAATTTCATGTGCGGTGTGTCGGCCGTGAGGGCGGGCGGTTTTGTGTTGTCGTGCGTGTTTCCGTCCGTGGCGGGCGGTTTGACTCCGACTCGGACGTTGGCGGGCGGTATTTTGTGTGATTTTTCCGCCGATGGCGGTTTTCGGTTTGTGTAATCGTAATGGCGTGGTCGGTGTTCAGACGGTGTGTGCGGGCGGATTTTTGCCGCTTTCATGCCTGGCGGATTTTTTTACGCCGGGTATCGTAATGGGCCCCAAAGTAAATAATACATATAATTAAAAGAAACATAGTTAAAAATATTTTAAAATGCTTAAACATTATAAGTAATATATATAATTTAAAAATACATTAAACATATACATATATATAATATATATATACTTACTTATTAATATGTTTTAATATTTATTTTAATAACTTATAAATTGTTTAATTTATTTTTTATAAATTATAAATACATCTATACACATAAAACAATAATATAAATAAAAATGAAATAAATACATGTAACAAATTAAAAAAATTAAAATTATTTTAAATCTTTTTAAAAATAATTATACAGTACATTAGCTAAAAAAAACAAAATATTAGATAGCGGAGGAAATAAAATCACTATTCCAACTGCAGTAACTGCAACAGTATGAAAAGTGTTGGATAGCGGAGGGGTAAAAATTACTATTCCCACTCCAGTGAGTGCAACAGTAGGGAAAGTGTTGGATAGCGTAGGGTTAAAAATTACTATTCCCACTCCAGTGAGTGCAACAGTAGGGAAAGTGTTGGATAGCGTAGGGGTAAAAATTACTATTCCCACTCCAGTGAGTGCAACAGTAGGGAAAATGTAGGATCGCGTAGGGGTTAAATTAACATACTTATAATTTTTTTTTTAAATAAATAACATATTAATAATTATTTAACAAAATAATTATTAATAAATACCTATTAAATTAAATTAATATTTACTTAAATAACATTAAATTACTTCCCACCCTATTCCCCTATAAACACACAAAGCGCTACACATAAAAAAAAACACAATTAATTTAAATATCAATTAATCAATTAATAAAAATTAATTACCAATTAATAATTAATTAACAATAAATTAATTAACAATAACAATAAATACAAAATAATAATAAATTAATTATCATTAATATAATCTTTAATTAACCAATTAATAAAAATTAATTACCAACTAATAATTAATTAGCAATAAATTAATAATCAATAACAATAAATATACACATATTAATTATATTTAAATTACTTCCCGCCCTATTCCCCTATAAACCAACAACCCGCTACACATTAAAAATAACATAATTAATGTAATTACCAATTAATCAATGAATTAAAATTAATTACCAATTAATAATTAATTTACAATAAATTAATTAACAATAACAATAAATAAAAATTAATAATACATTAATTATAATTAATATAATTATAAATTAACCAATTAATATAATTTAATTACCAATTAATAATTAATTAACAATAAATTAACAATCAATAACAATAAATAAAAACATATTAATTAATTAATTATAATTAAATTACTTCCCACCCTATTCCCCTATAAACCCACAACCCGCTCTGATACTAAAACGCAAACTTTCCTTTAAAAAAAATTACTATTTTCTAAACATTTAATACATATATTTAAAAATAATGTAAAAACTTAAAAAAAATGTTAAACATACATATAAAATACATAACACTAAAAACAAAATCGATATTATTTACAACTATATTTTTTCTAACGATATTAATTACTTCGATATTACTTACTTCGATATTAAAAAAATCGATATTACTTACCTTAAAGTCGATATTCTGGTCAACGATATTCTTGACTTCGATATTCTGTCCCTACGATATTAAAAACTCGATATTAGTGTAGGTCGATATTTAAAATTCGATATTTTGACTGCGCACCTGG
This sequence comes from Calotriton arnoldi, assembly GCA_963921515.1. Lineage (NCBI taxonomy): Eukaryota > Metazoa > Chordata > Amphibia > Caudata > Salamandridae > Calotriton > Calotriton arnoldi. The sequence goes on from CAWUFW010005141.1 coordinate 1,148,889, forward strand.
CACTACGCAGCAAGTGTGGCCAGGTCTGCTCAATGTAGATGGACTCTGCGCCAGGAGCATCTGACATGCAGGTGTGTGACGGAATCTGTGGAACCTAGCGCATACATCCATCTCCATGATGGATAACAGTAGCTAACTTTATTCACTCGCCATGCCATCTTACTAGGTTGTGTGCAAAATGGGCAACAATGTGCTGTCCAAATCCGTGAGTCACACTGAAGATGTAGAACGTCACAGACGACTGTCCCTAGACTAGGACGTAAAAACAAATTGACACCCTGTCATCCATGCAAGTTCAATGTGCTCACATTTAAGGTATCCTGACACAATACATCCTGCAAACTAACATGTCATGAGCAGACTTACCGATTCCAATGGATAGTCCAGTGATGTCAAGAGTTGCATACAATGGAATGAGCCACACTCCACAACATCATCCCTGACATAAGTGCAAGCAGAAATCCAAAGTATCAAACTTTTATTAGAACAGTAAAAATATTGAAGTAACCTAAACTAACACTTATCACTATAATTACTACTAAAATATAAACTAACTATAAAATTCTTACTTACCTAAACTATCTACCCTAACTAATCCCAAACACGCAACAACATATCCTAGACATCAACCCCCCTCCCACCCTTAAGGCACACCACGAGACAGGACAAAGACATCTAAGCTATACATAAACTAACTACACATGTAACCTACACAAAGATATATTTTTTTTTTCTTTTTATTGAATTTTTTATAACCAAAAAATACATCAACCCCCACCCAAAGGAAAAGGAAACTTATCCCCAAATACATATTAATAATTAAAATATGAAATCTACCTAAGAAGCTAGCACTTACTATAACCTACACTAAAACTACACTACCTAACAATTACATTACTAACCTAACAGTACCTAAAAATAGATATTAAAACATTGGGGGAAGGGAGAAGAGGGGGATGGGGTCCAACAGGTCCAGCCATCATGGCAGTCCAAAGTGTTGCGTAATGTCTTTGACTTGTCTGTTCACATCAGACAATTCCCGCCTGATCTCAGCCAGGGATACAACAATGTCCTGAAGGAGCCTCCTGTCCCGCACTGTATATGGGACCACTTGATCACCAGTTGCAGGTGGTACTGTGCCTTGGGGGGGTATGGCCGTAGGGGGATGTGCCACCTGTCCCGGCTGGGACCCGCCACTGATGCCTGAGGGGCCTGGGATGGGCTGTGTGACAGTCTGGGCATGCTTGGGCACCGCCTTCCATGTACCCTTCTTCCGTTCCTCCAGGTACGTCTTGGCCATGTTGCGGTACCCCTTTGCAACCTTCCTTTACATGTCGGAAACGGTCCTTCTGCACCTGGAAGGCATGTAGTTGGCCTGGCGTCATGTTGTCTGTAAAATATACAGAAAGGCAAAATTGAGTCCCTTAGACAATTTCAATGTCCTCCATACACATCTGCAATACAAGATCACTTAAACATGGGCGCCTACACTCCAGCGTAACTATGTGAAGTCAGCAAGTGACCTGGACAACGACATGTTGAAGCATGGATCAGTGACTACATGCAGGGGAGACTGACATGACAGTGCATGGCATGGTACATGTACTGTCACTACCAAATTAGACTGACAGTGCCAAACGATTGTGCCATCACATACCCGGGCTGAGGGTGACATGTACAAGCAATCGGAGGAGGGAAGCATTAGCCCCCCGTGTGTAGCACCACCCTCATCCTCTCCAGTGACACAGTGCTGCTTGATAAGTACAATGCCCATGTGCAGGCATGTGTGTACCCAGCACATGTGTGAGGTTCATCAAGTCTGCACCAACACAGGCAATCTTGCACCAGAGTGCAAGGGTGTCTTCGAGCAGGGAGGTCTGTTCATGTGTAGGAAGGAGTTCCTTCCGGCCCATGAACAAACCTAAAATGCCATTTTGTAACTTTCATGTGTGCTGCTTCGTGCAGCACACATGGAAGTTACAAAATGGCATTTTGAAAAACGGTTTGTTCATGTACAGGAATGGACACCTTCCTGTACATGAACAAACCATGGCATTTTGCTTTTTCCATGTGTGCTGCACAAGGCAGCACACATGGAAAAAGCAAAAACGAGGAGAAATGAAGCATTTCTCCTTGTTTCACCAGCCTTAAGACCAGGATTTTTCTGGTCTTAAGTTTGGAGCTGCCACATATTATCGCCAGACTTGATAATAGGTGGCAGCGTCGACGTCTATGGGTGTTGCGGTGGAATGCCCACCGCAACACCCACTGCACGCCCCCTTTCACGCTAAGTTTACGTGAAAGGGGCCCTATTATCAAGGCAGCGTTAAGCCACTTAACGTGGCTTTAAGCCACATAAAGTGGCTTAACGCTGCCTTGATAATGGGGCGCTGACCCTATCGCCACCACAACGTCACAAAAAGTGACGTTGTGGTGGCGATAGGGGCTTGATAATATGCCCCAATATCTGAAGTGTTGCCGCAGCGAGAGGGAAACATCACTTCCTCTAAATTCACACTCAACCATGCATTGCTTGTATCCGCTGGGATCACTCCGTAGTGAATCAAGATACGCTGGCCGTAACTACGCAAACAGTCACAATGCATTCCCCTTTGTGACATCACCCTGGAGTCATGATGCTCATAGTGTTGTTTGGGGTAATGCTTATTCACAGATAGCGTTGGCGAGCCCTGCATTGTAAAATAAATGTCAAAGCATTGAAGGCAGAGCTAGAGCATTCGTGGTAAATGCGTGCACAGAATTGACACCAATTGGGACTGAGGAGTTCCTACACCTGATCCAGAGTCAGTCAGGGAATGGCCTCAAGGAGACAGCTTGCCAACACCATTGCAGTGGCCATACATGCCAATGAGATTAATTTGGCCAACTTTGCTGTGTGTTTGGGGAACGTGCCATTGATATGCTTGGCTCACAGATACACACTGGCACTACTCTGAAGCTGGCATGCAGCATACCTACAAATTCATATTTGAAAACTGTGTCTGCGCACTCACGGACTGAAATGCACTGCCTCCTTGTGCATCATCATGCACACTTGCACAGTCATCTCACGCAAGGATGTACATGCATTCAATGTCATCAGATAGTCATCAGCAAGCCCACTTACATGTCTCCTGTCCAATCAGTGTTCTCTGCAATCGACAGGCATGTGCTGTGGTGACATAACCCATGGACCTAGGGGCATATTGACAAGGAAGTCGTGGAGACAGGCGTTCGCCTGCTCAGATTAACGCCTCCCTCCGTAACTTTGCTAATGCAAGTCTGCACCCTATTTCCAAGGAGTGGTGCAGACTTGTGTTTCCCCCAGCGATGGCGTTACATCTCACAACTTAGCGCGTACGCAGGCACCCTTGCACCAGAGTGTAAGGGTGTGTGTGTGCAGGTGAGTTTGCTTTCTGTACAGGAAGGTGCCCCTTCATGCACAGATTCAATCCTAGAATACTATGTTGTAACTATCATGTGTGCTGCTTAGTGCAGCACACAGGAAATATACATTATGGAATAATGAAGTATGTTTATGTATGTACTGGAAGGGCCATCTTGCTGTACTTATACCCACCATGTCATTTTTCTAGTCCCATGTGTGCTGCACAAAGCAGCTCACATGTAAGAAGCAAACATGATGAGCAAAAAGCATTCCTGCTCATTTGGCCAGATTACAACCGGTATGTCATTGTTGGTCAATTGTGCGCTGCCAACTATGAATGCCGCACTTGGACATAGGGGGCAGCCTCAAATACAATGGTTGTTGCTGTGGAACGCCAACCACAACACCCAATGCACGCCCCTTTCACACTCAACACAGCATGACAGTGTACCTCATTGACAAGTAAGTGTTAATACTAACCCTGGGCGTAGTTCGCGTAGTAGCGCTACGCGTAGCTACGCGAAGTGCACTTCGCACTACGCGAGCTACGCGTAGCTACGCGAACTGCGTAGTGCACTGTGCCAAATGCTGTTCGCACTGATTGCACAGTGCCGGATGCTTGTCCGCACTGTGCAATCAGTGCAAACCGCATCTTGCACAGTGCAAGCGGTCGTTTTCTGCAGCTCGAGTAGATTTCACCTCGAGCGGCAGCTTTCTCAACGCGGACTGGTAGTTTCTCATCGCGAGCGGTCGCGAGCATACGCGACAACTCGCAATGAGAAACCTGACATCCCCGCGTTGAGAATCTCGCCGGGAGGTTTATTTTCCACGCTCGCGATCGGCAACTTGATGTTGCTGATCGCGAACGAGGAAAAAGTCTCGCCGGGATGTCATTTTGCTTGCTCGCGGTCACCAACTTGACGTTGAGGACCGCGAGCAAGCAAAAAATTACCGCTACGCTACGTGTGTTTGCACTGTGCTACATGCAATTCGCGTAGTGCAAAGTAGCGCAAACTTCGCAAACTACGCGAGCGTAGCGTAGTACTTCGCCCAGGGTTAGTTAATACACGTGGAATGTATTAATGCTGCTTCGATCATGATGCTGGGCCCCTATTGACAACACTACTTCGATGAAAGTTACGTTGACTTTGCGATATGGGCTCGATGATATGCACCTTACTTTCAATGTGTGTCACTGACTGGGATGGGCCAAGTCACAACTGTGAGACCAATGCATTGGTCCAAAGTCACTTACCGATTAGTGCACACTGCTGACTTCCACAATACATCATCACACTGTAGGCAAGGTAGATGTGATACACGCCCATACTTCATACTACAACGTTGATCATTTGACCCAGACATCCATGCCACCGCAACATGCCAGTAAATTACGTTCCAACTCACCAGTGGCATGTGGGTCCTCGAAGCTGTCGATGTCCCCCTGTGTGATTGGTGGCCGTCCATCTGTGAGACAAGTAAAGAAATATGTGTTGGTATTAGACTTATATTCATATGTGTCGTATTCCTCATACCAATCATCACCATGACAGCAAATGCTACGTAACTGTAGTGTGGCGTTTCATGTTGACTACATGATTGGGTCAACTTTGACTGCCATTCACACCATACATGTGACTGCTGATTTGGGACAAGCAAGACTGTAATTCTACCTAACATGCCCATAATAGTAGTGTGAGTCATCCACAAGGCACCATTACTACATGCATCATGATGTCCTACATGCACTTTGTATGATTGAGTTGCTGCAGATTGCAGAAAGCAGTTACACAGAGGTTGTTGGTGTATGACAATCTGGAGATGTCCACTTTCCTTAGACCATTTGTTCCTATACAATACTCTGTCACACAGCAACTATGTTCACAGGGCAGCGTAGCTAACGTAACACAAATCATGAGGACAGCATTTTGACACTACCTTTTGGCCAGCACACAGCTCACATGGACAATTCCATGGATAGTTCATGTACAGTCACCCCTGCCGTACCCAAACAATCTTCTGCCTGCACGCACATTTTGCGCAGGTGTGCCAGCTATGGCAGTACAGTGCTAAGTGTTGGTCCAGCGCAGTGGGTGACACAGACTTGCAACCTATGCTTGTCAATGTGATGCTGCGTTGTGTCTCGGATGTGCCAACATGATGCGCAAATGCATTGCGTCTCCCACCTCAATCAGCAACCATTTCTCACTTTGACACCAGTGTCACACACGTCGTAATTTTAATTCGTTACAGTATTCACGACTAAATGTTGAGTTAGTACTTACCACCCTGTAGGCCTGTCATGACTCCCACGTAGTCCAGGAGGTCAGCTTCACGTGCAAGCATGTCCTGCCAGTGGTGCTCCCACTGGCGCACGTTACGGTCCACTCCAAAGAACCTGCGCATATGCACCCGCACACGCTCCCACCTTATCTTCTGCACAGTCACATTGTATCCTTGCAGGATACGGCCTCCCCTCTCCAACATCAGGGGCAGGTGGAATTGTATCAGCCACAGGAAGCCCCCCAATGCCCCCTCGGACATCCTGCCCTCCCTGCCCACAGCCGGCATCTCCCTGCACACCTGAGAGCCTACAGCCAGAAAAAAAAATACCCCCTAAAATATCCCCAACAACAATGTAAGGGGGATATACTCAAGAACGTGCGATAATCATCGCCAAAATAGGTTAACGCAAGTCCTCATATCGCCGTCTAGCGCGGGAAAATAACCTATGTTAACGTGGCATTCACAACACGGCGGTAACATGCGATAGTACCCCGATAACGCGGCAAATGTCCGCGATAGCACTACCGGGACGGCGATAAAAATCTCAACCCGAACGTGAAAAAAGTTGCGATGGGCCCAACCGCGATAGAAAAATCGGCGACAAGCAGTGGCAGGCTTGCAATTCCCACGTCAGGTGGGTAAAATCACCATAAAAGCATCAAAAAAAAGAAAGAAATAAAAAAGACATAACAACTGCGAAGCACAATGGAGGGAGCTGGAGCAAGTACAGAGGACAAACCGAACCCCACAAGCCCCACGGAGGACCAGCCTGGGATCTCGGGGCCAGGGAAGGGCAAGGAGAAGAAGAAAAGGAAGACGCGGTTCAGTCCGCAGGAAAACAGGATCCCGATAACGGAGGTGACACTCCCACCATCCAATTGCCATTGGTGTAATTGACAGCACTAAATGTTGCACATACACTTGTCCGAGCGATGTGCCACTGCATATGAGTGACATGCACACAGGGAATGTGTCTAGGAATGAATTTATTTGCACATGCTGTACCTGTGGTCATTTTGACCTGTCCCATGATTGCCAAGGACAGTCCCCATGTGACGTGCCTATGTGAAGAAATTGTGAATGATAGTGTCCCTTCGGGCTTTTCCAGCTGCTGCTGCACTGGGGTGTGGTCCACCTGCCTCATCTTCATCATCATCGTCCGGTGCATCAGGCACTTGGATCCATGGGGCATTGGTGTGTACACATATGTTGTGCAACACACAGCATGCAATGATCATCTTGCACACTATTTGCGGGATGTACAGGAGTCTTCCACCTGTGATGTCCAGGCACCTGAAACGTGACTTCAACACGCCAAATGAGTGCTCCACAATGCCCCTGCTGCGTATGTGGGCCGCATTGTACTGCCTCTGGGCCTGGGTGTTCGGGGCTCGGAGGGGTGTCATCATCCACGGGCAGAGTGCATTTCCTTGATCACCTGTGACAGGGGAGAGAGATGTGTCAATCGGTGGTTCGGCATTCTGTTTTGGCAAGTTTATTAATATATTGGTGTGTGGTGTGTGGGACTTTGGGAAACATGTCTGACATGTCTTGCATGTGGCAAATGAGCGGCATCCATGTGTACTACGTTGCCTCACAGCTGCTCCTCCCTCCCCCGAGCCTATTTACTTGTGTGCGCTGCACGGTTGCATCACTTGCACTCCTAGGACACACCATTGTCATGACTGTCTGCGCATGTCTACAAGCCTGACAACAACACTGTGATATTGGCCGTTGAAGGTGGTCGGCCACGTGTGTGAAGGCCTATGGTCAGGATATGGCGGAAACAGAGACACACGCAGTAGTTGCCTTGGTGGCCATCCTGGGAGTGAACCATGCCCTGAGCCCCGGGCTATTGATTCCCACTCCTACGCTGGCCCAGCCCACTCCGCTTACGCTTACAGGGGGGGCGACATAGCTACATGTCCAGGGTCTACCCCACTGCCTGAGGTAACATGGTTGCGCCCACTGTCTACGACACTACAAACACCAGCAGTATATGTCCACATGGACATGTCTGTGCTCTGCATACTTAAGTCTGTCCAGCACATCCCCGCCACACTTGGCATTGAGTACATTCTGATTCATGGGTCACTTGCCTCCCTCGCACATACTTAGTTCCCGCCTCTCACCACATCCTACTATTGTGTGGCAGAGGTGCCATTACGTGGATGGCTTGTCTGGATGTCTGGCCCCTGTTACCACATTTCCATGTGTTGCCGTGTCTGGTAGGTGGGCATGTTGTTTGGCATGTCGTATGTGATGTTGTAACGTGTGCATTCCCACAGTTGTGAGTTGTCTGATTGTGGAGTTGAGGTGTGTGGTGTGTTCCGTTGGTACTTACCGACGAGCAGTGCATTTCCGTAGGTGCCATCCTGGAAGCGCTGGTTGATGATGGACTGTCGGAAGATGTAGGAATCATGCACACTGCCTGGGTAGTTGGCGATGACGTTGGTGAAGAGTCCCCGGTGGTCCACTATTGCCTGCACATTGATGGAATGCGTGTGCTTCCTGTTGCGGTAATTGTGTGCAGTGTCGGCAGGGGGCACAAGTAGGACATGTGTGCAGTCAATTGTCCCCAACACGTGCGGGAAGCCAGCTATGGCATAGAAGCCTTGCTTGGTCTCCAGCTGTTCCTGCACAGTGTGGGGGAAGTGAAGGTACTGGGGTACCAAGCTGATGATGGCATCCAAGACAGGTGTGAGGAACTTTGATAGGGCTGGCTGTGAGACTCCTCCGACTCTGGCAGTTGTTGGTTGGAAGGAACCAGAGCCCAACAGGTGCAGCAAAGCCACCAGCTTTGTCTGCGGAGGGATGTTGGTTCTCCGCTGTGTTGGTACCGTCAGCCTGTGGGCAATGTGGGTCAGGATGCGGAGGATGGTCGTCCTTTTGAGCCTGTAGTGGGCAATGACTTCCTCTGGCGTTAAGTCTCTGAGGCTGGTGCGTTTTCAGAAGGACCGCTGTCTCATTCTGCGCTGCCTCGGTGGTAGTCCCGGAGTGTGGTGGTCCTGCGGGGGGTGGGGGGCCTGGGGGGGTGGCGGTGGGTGTTGTGGGCCTCTTGGGGCTCCGAGCTGCATGATCAGTAGCTCCATGACATGTGTTGGTCTGCCGATGTGGCTCTGGGCTGGCCTCCCTTTATACTGCAGGTTGTCGTCCTGCTTACCACCAGTAAAAGGCAGGTGTTAAATCCCTGCTGCTAACGCGCCTTTTGCCTGTTTTTGGGTCGCATCACAGCTCTGGCTGGTCGTTAAGAATATCGCGAAGTGGTGTTTTCGTGTGTTTTTGCACGGGAACGCCTACTCTGCATATCATTAGCGTTAGTTGTCTCTCTCATCCGTGGCGATGTTTTTTGCGGCAGCTATCGCTGGTATACTGGCGATGTGGGGGGTTTGCACCAGCTTGTGAATGGGGTGATGATTCTTTCGCCACTTTTGCTGTGCTAAAGTGCCGTTAACTCGGCGATGAGTCCTTGAGAATATGCCCCTAAGTGTACTACCCCAAGACAGACACCCGACAAAATTGAGGACAGGAGACAGTTAAATACAATAAATCAGTACACAACACTTCACAGACTATCAGCAGGACACAGGGCACAGCAACACTCTCCAAATCTCCAAACTGCAGCACACACCACCAAACTCCTCCAACACTCTCAACAATCACCAGCAATGTGCTCAAAAGAGAAACTGAAAGTTCAGAACCCCACTCCAGTAGACAGGAAGCATGCAGACATCACTTCCTGTCTCTTTGCGGCCCGTTTTTGAGTAAGCGGAGAAAATCTGCACGCAAATAGTCACAAGTAATATTTAGAATTGCACAAAGTGTTGCGCGATGTATTTAAATCGGGCGGATGAAAAAGAATATCGCTTTTTCGTGTTTGCGGCAAGATCTGCACGCTAAGAGCAAATCAATACACTGATGTACAGTCTTAGTGCAAAATTCATCTCAGAGCCCTGTAACAGCATGATAGGGTTGGTTAGCACTCAAATGACACCATGAATATAATGTTTCACAACACTTGACACCCTACCTTGCAACATTCAACACAGGTTACACCATAATTGCATATCTAACAAGAGAACCATCAATGAATCAGGGAAATTTCAAGTGTGCTACTCACCCGTGGGGTTCACAAGGCGTAGGGGCATGACTTTGGCACGCTTCCAGTTGTCTGTGACCGTGCATGTGTTGAAGGTGATGTTGATGTTGTGTAGTGGTTTGTGTGCGATGGCAGATGCGTCTCTGTGGTAGATGTGAGGGGGCCAGGGGTCTGTGTGGGCCCCCGAGTGGATGCCTTTTTTTTTATAACGGAGGCGGTGTCTTCATCCATGCCTGGTGTCCATTTGGAGATGGCGGTCTGGTTGGTGTCTCAGGGGTGCTGGTGGTCTGGCTGCTGGGTCCAGTTTGTGGTCCACATACTTGTCGTAGAGGTTGTTGATCTGGAGGTGGAAGTGGCTTCCAAGCTAATTGCTTCTGACACACAAATAAGCATCTTTTACCCCATTGCACAGCCTATTTTCATATTTTACCCCATTGCACGCCCTATTTTCATATTTTACCCCATTGCACGCCCTAATTTCACCTTTTACCCCATTGCACGCCCTATTTTCATATTTTACCCCATTGCACGCACGATTTTCATTTTTTACCCCATTTGCACGCCCTAATTTCATATTTTACCCCATTGTACGCCCTATTTTCATATTTTACCCCATTGCACGCCCTAAGTTTCAGTATTTTACACAACGTGCACACTCCAATAAATTCTTGACCACTGACAACACACTACAATTGTGCATTTATTCACATATGACAACCTATATTTAATGAATTACACAAAAGGACACGCAACAATTTTGACTTGGGGAGCATAATTTGCACCATGAAGACTGTAGTCTTATACATTAGACACACTGAGAAGACATTCCCAGCATGATTATAGTTTTGTGATCTTCTTTGCAGTGATTGTGCAACGTACACTTTTCAGAGTGATGTACTCATGCAGGAGAGTAACATGCAGACAGGTATGTGTGTATTGTTTTTTATTGGCACAAACCGTGATTGTGGTCATTTTGCACTGAGGTACGTTGGATGGGGACTGTCACAATGTGACGTGCTCAGTTGAAGAAATTGTTTATTATTCGGTTCCTTCAGGCAGTTCCTGCTGCATTTACTGGGGGGGGTGCGCTACCTGCCTCATCTTCATCATCATCCTGGTCATCGTCCGGTGCAGCGGGCACTTGGATCCATGGAGCATTGGTGCGCACACATATATTGTGCAATACACAACATGCAAGGAGGATTTTGTTGACCATTTCAGGGCTGTACAGCAGTCTGCCACCTGTGATGTCCAGGCAACGGAAACGTGACTTTAGCACGCCAAATGTGCGCTCCACAATGGACCGGGTGCGTCTGTGGACCGCATTATACTGCCTCTGGGCCTGGGTGGTGGGGTTTTGGAGGGGTGTCATCATCCACGGGCATAGGGCATATCCTTGGTCACCTGTAACATGTGAGGGCGAGATGTGTACATTATTGGCTGTGCCGGCTGTGTTGTTGGTGTTGATGGTTTTGTGGTGTGTCATTTGTGCTATGTTGTATTTCATGTTAGCCATGTGTTGCTTCTGGCTGATGACGGCTGTAAGCCAGAAACCGGTCCCAGGATGCTTGTTTCCGGTCCAGGGAAGACATGGTTTGGCAGTTCGGGCTGGACTGTTCCCATGAGGCACAGGGTCAGACTGATTTGCATATGGCCATGTCTGAACTGGGGTGGCGGAGTGAGCTAAAGAATGATGATGGATTAAACCCAGATCAGTTGACTGGGGGTGAGTGCTTGCAATGTTCAACACTCCGTCCATCATCCCCTTTGGTTTTGCTATGTTCGCCCTAATTTGGCAGGGTATGCCCAGACGTGGGTCCCTTGCTCACTTTGCCACTGGATTCAAGATAGCCTGGCTGATGACGGCTGTAAGCCAGAAACCGGTCCCAGGATGCTTGTTTCCGGTCCAGGGAAGACATGGTTTGGCAGTTCGGGCTGGACTGTTCCCATGAGGCACAGGGTCAGACTGATTTGCATATGGCCATGTCTGAACTGGGGTGGCGGAGTGAGCTAAAGAATGATGATGGATTAAACCCAGATCAGTTGACTGGGGGTGAGTGCTTGCAATGTTCAACACTCCGTCCATCATCCCCTTTGGTTTTGCTATGTTCGCCCTAAGTTGGCAGGGTATGCCCAGACGTGGGTCCCTTGCTCACTTTGCCACTGGATTCAAGATAGCCTGGCTGATGACGGCTGTAAGCTAGAAACCGGTCCCAGGATGCTTGTTTCCGGTCCAGGGAAGACATGGTTTGGCAGTTCGGGCTGGACTGTTCCCATGAGGGTCAGACTGATTTGCATATGGCCATGTCTGAACTGGGGTGGCGGAGTGAGCTAAAGAATGATGATGGATTAAACCCAGATCAGTTGACTGGGAGTGAGTGCTTGCAATGTTCAACACTCCGTCCATCATCCCCTTTGGTTTTGCTACCAGCATCAATGCAAATTACGTTGCCTCACTGTTGATACTCCCTCCCCAAGCCAATTAGATTGTGCGCGCTGCGCAGTTGCATAACTGGCTCTTCTACCGTCTATCGATGGCACTCATCCACCCTCCTCACAGTCAATGCCATGTGAACGTTTAACTGTCAATAGGCCCCACCACACACGGTTCACGTTCAGTTCTGCTGCTGCCGCTGCTGCCAGACCTGCCCCACCGCACAAGACAGTGACCCACACAGTCATTGACATCAGACTGGGCTACGGAAACACACTATATGCCCATATGGGCACGTCTGCGGTCAGCTTAGTCCCGACTGTCCAGCACAACACCTTCACACTGGCCTTGTGTTCATACTTTCATTATGGATCGGGTCCCTCCATCGCACATACATAGTTCACACCTCTCCCCACATTTGCTAATGAGTGGCAGAGGGGATAAGCATTTGAGGATGGTTTGTCTACATAGCTAGCCACAGTTCCCACAGTTCCTGGTGTTGTTGTGTCTGGTGTGTGGGCATGTTGATTGCCATGTTGTATGTGTGATTGTGACATGTACATTCTCACAAATTGTGATTTGCATGTCTGTGGAGTTGAGGCGTGAGGTGTGTTAAGTTAGTACTTACCAACTAGTTCTGCATTTCCGTAGGTGCCATCCTGGAAGCACTGGTTTATGATGGACTGTCGGAAGATGTATGAATCATGCACACTTCCTGGGAACTTGGCTATGACATTGGTGAACAGTCCCCGGTGGTCCACTATTGCCTGCACATTCAAGGTGTGCTTTCGGTTGCGGTATATGTGTGCACTGTCTGCAGGGGGCAGGGGGCACCTGTGATGTCCAGGCAACGGAAACGTGACTTTAGCACGCCAAATGTGCGCTCCACAATGGACCGGGTGCGTCTGTGGACCGCATTATACTGCCTCTGGGCCTGGGTGGTGGGGTTTTGGAGGGGTGTCATCATCCACGGGCATAGGGCATATCCTTGGTCACCTGTAACATGTGAGGGCGAGATGTGTACATTATTGGCTGTGCCGGCTGTGTTGTTGGTGTTGATGGTTTTGTGGTGTGTCATTTGTGCTATGTTGTATTTCATGTTAGCCATGTGTTGCTTCTGGCTGATGACGGCTGTAAGCCAGAAACCGGTCCCAGGATGCTTGTTTCCGGTCCAGGGAAGACATGGTTTGGCAGTTCGGGCTGGACTGTTCCCATGAGGCACAGGGTCAGACTGATTTGCATATGGCCATGTCTGAACTGGGGTGGCGGAGTGAGCTAAAGAATGATGATGGATTAAACCCAGATCAGTTGACTGGGGGTGAGTGCTTGCAATGTTCAACACTCCGTCCATCATCCCCTTTGGTTTTGCTATGTTCGCCCTAATTTGGCAGGGTATGCCCAGACGTGGGTCCCTTGCTCACTTTGCCACTGGATTCAAGATAGCCTGGCTGATGACGGCTGTAAGCCAGAAACCGGTCCCAGGATGCTTGTTTCCGGTCCAGGGAAGACATGGTTTGGCAGTTCGGGCTGGACTGTTCCCATGAGGCACAGGGTCAGACTGATTTGCATATGGCCATGTCTGAACTGGGGTGGCGGAGTGAGCTAAAGAATGATGATGGATTAAACCCAGATCAGTTGACTGGGGGTGAGTGCTTGCAATGTTCAACACTCCGTCCATCATCCCCTTTGGTTTTGCTATGTTCGCCCTAAGTTGGCAGGGTATGCCCAGACGTGGGTCCCTTGCTCACTTTGCCACTGGATTCAAGATAGCCTGGCTGATGACGGCTGTAAGCTAGAAACCGGTCCCAGGATGCTTGTTTCCGGTCCAGGGAAGACATGGTTTGGCAGTTCGGGCTGGACTGTTCCCATGAGGGTCAGACTGATTTGCATATGGCCATGTCTGAACTGGGGTGGCGGAGTGAGCTAAAGAATGATGATGGATTAAACCCAGATCAGTTGACTGGGAGTGAGTGCTTGCAATGTTCAACACTCCGTCCATCATCCCCTTTGGTTTTGCTACCAGCATCAATGCAAATTACGTTGCCTCACTGTTGATACTCCCTCCCCCAAGCCAATTAGATTGTGCGCGCTGCGCAGTTGCATAACTGGCTCTTCTACCGTCTATCGATGGCACTCATCCACCCTCCTCACAGTCAATGCCATGTGAACGTTTAACTGTCAATAGGCCCCACCACACACGGTTCACGTTCAGTTCTGCTGCTGCCGCTGCTGCCAGACCTGCCCCACCGCACAACACATGATGTTTCATGTCCCGAGCTGCAACAAATCAACAGTCTGCAGCCCCCTCGCATGCATGGCACATTGAGGGCAGGAACGCTTCACCCACACCATCAGCATCATCAGACGCAACACCGTAAACTCCCTGGACTACATACTCATTCGTGAGCGTAGACTCCAACTCACATCCCACGACTACTCAAAATCCTTTTTACTCTGGGAAATGTTTGCTGACATCAGACTATCCCAGATCTTCGCCACACTGAGCCACAGGGCAGGGCACACCTTTGACAGCTTGTTTGCATATGTAGACTTCGTCCAGTTCACCAACCGCACTAAATGCACATGTATTGACCACTTACGCATGCACTTCCTTGTTGATGTACCCCAAGCCACCATTGACCACATGCAGAACACCACAAAGTTGGTGTAGCTCATTCACCGAGGAGATGCTACACACCACCATCAACAGCAACACCCACAATGCTGCAGTCGTCACCAATGGCACTAGTCCGCATTTTACAGACATGTATCTCCAACTGCGCATACACCCTTGTCCCACTATGCAACTGCAACATACAGCAGGCAATGAATGCCAACTCGGTCACCACCAACCTCAAAGTTGGCAGATGCATCTGCTGACACATGTAGTGGAGCTGGTGCAAGCTTGGGGATGCCAGTAAACAGCACCACCGACACGGACACAATGCTCATATTCACCATCAACAATACGCCCACACACCGAACTGGGCTTCCAGGAAGGATTGCTGTGAGTTGCAACATGGATGATCAACAGCTGGGGCATGCTATACGCAGAGTAACATGAGTCCTCATCCTCGTAACAAAACAATGAACATGTGGCATCACCTGGTGGGCCAACGCCTTCATATGCCCCCACCCATACTCTAGGTAGATAGGCCCCGTATTTGACTCCTCCCTCTCCATGTACCTACAGGTGTACGCAGTGGCCTGCAGCTGCTTCGCCTGCCTCTGCATCCTCCATGCAACCTTCCAATGTATCCCCCCATTGTCCGATAAGACAGTGACCCACACAGTCATTGACATCAGACTGGGCTACGGAAACACACTATATGCCCATATGGGCACGTCTGCGGTCAGCTTAGTCCCGACTGTCCAGCACAACACCTTCACACTGGCCTTGTGTTCATACTTTCATTATGGATCGGGTCCCTCCATCGCACATACATAGTTCACACCTCTCCCCACATTTGCTAATGAGTGGCAGAGGGGATAAGCATTTGAGGATGGTTTGTCTACATAGCTAGCCACAGTTCCCACAGTTCCTGGTGTTGTTGTGTCTGGTGTGTGGGCATGTTGATTGCCATGTTGTATGTGTGATTGTGACATGTACATTCTCACAAATTGTGATTTGCATGTCTGTGGAGTTGAGGCGTGAGGTGTGTTAAGTTAGTACTTACCAACTAGTTCTGCATTTCCGTAGGTGCCATCCTGGAAGCACTGGTTTATGATGGACTGTCGGAAGATGTATGAATCATGCACACTTCCTGGGAACTTGGCTATGACATTGGTGAACAGTCCCCGGTGGTCCACTATTGCCTGCACATTCAAGGTGTGCTTTCGGTTGCGGTATATGTGTGCACTGTCTGCAGGGGGCACAAATAGGACATGTGTGCAGTCAATTGCCCCCAACACCTGCGGGAATCCAGCTATGGCGTAAAAGCCTTGCTTGGTCTCAATCTGTTCCTGCACAGTGTTCGGGAAGTGAAGGTGCTGGGGTATCAGGCTGAGTGTGCCATCCAAGACAGTCGGGAGGAAGATTGAAAAGGCTGCCTGTGAGACTCCTCCGACTCTGGCCGTTGTTGGTTGAAAGGTCCCAGAGGCCAACATGTGCAGCACGGCCAGCAGCTTTGTCTGCGGAGGGATTTTGGTTCTCCGCTGTGTTTGTGGCGTCAACCTGTGGGCTATAAGGTTCAGGATGTGTTGGATGGATGTCCTTTTGAGCCTGTAGTGGGCAATGACATCCTCTGCCGTTAGGTCTGCGAGGCTGAGACGTCTGCGCAGGGCCCGCTGTCTTCTTTGGCGCTGCCTTGGTGGTGGTCCTGGGGGAGGTGGCAGTGGCGGTGGTGGTTGTTGCATTCATGGGACTCCAAGCTGAATGATTAGTACCTCCATGGCATCAGTGGGTCTTCAGATGTGGGTCTGGGCTAGTCTCCCTTATATGCCTCCCTTTATCACCATTTTTACCATTTTTAGACCAGCTTTTTTCAGGTCTTATTTTCCAGCAGCTAAGGGGCCTTAGCGCGACTTTTTTTATCGCTTTGCGGGTCCGGGACATCATTGTTAATAGTGCAATGGTGTGTTTCGGGACATTTTGAGTGGGAACGCCTACTTTGCATGTCATTAGCAATAACTATCGCTGGCATGCAAGGCGATAGAAAAACCGGCAGCTATCGCCGGAAAGCTGTCGCTAACACTTGTTAGCGACAGCTTGGTAATAGGGGTGATAAAAAAAACCTGCATTAGCGGCACAAAAGTCGGACTCCAGCAGTCCGACCGAGCGAGTACGATGCGGCCGCATGCTGCCGGACTCGACTCGGTCGGGCTCCCATTGAAGTCAATGGGAGCCGGTCGTACAACGCGTACACGGGCTCCCATTGACTGAATGGGCACGTCGCGAACAGGGGGGCCCCCTACAGTGGGTACGCGTTGGTGCCACTTGCACCGCACATGCATGTGTAGGGGGGACCCTTGGGTCCCCCCTGTGTGCGACTTGTGTGGCTACGCGTGCAGGGGGGTCCGACACGGACCCCCCAAGTCTGGCTCCGACAGCTCTTCTGAGCCGGATGCTACGAGTCGGTCGGGCTGTTCGAGGCGCGCATCGTACTGGCTCGGTCGGGTAACATCTCCATTGCGTAGTGCGAGCCGTGTCCGTACGAGTCGGTCGGAGCGGTTCGGACCCGGGAACGAGTCGATCGGCGATTTCGCGTGCGCTCGCATTGTACTTGCTCGCGCGGACGCCCGTACGAATCGGTCGGGAACTAGGCCTCTGAATCGGATCCGGTAAAGACGAATCTGATTCGGTGCCCTACCGGCCGAGATCGGAATCGGCCCCTTTGTCTTAAAGTGCAACATCTGTCAACAGATGAAGGGCTCCACCATAACATGTCCAGCGTAGACACCATTGATGATATCAGACAGACCTCTTGCGTGTGTCTATTTGGACCACTGTTGCCTCTTAAAATCAGATGGGGCTTACAAGTACATATTGGTTGCAGTGGATTCCTGCTCGAGATTTCTATGGGTATGGCCTCAGCACTCGGCTGACGCTCGAACTGTTATCAAAGATTTGCGAGTCTTTATAGGGACATACACAGTCAGCACATTACATTCTGACCGTCGCCCCGCATTTAGCTCTAGGGCTTACAAGGAGGCCATGGGAGGTTTGGGTGTAGCATTGCGGTAATCCTCTCCGTACCATCCCAAGGGAAATTCGGTCGTGGAGAGGAAAAACCAGGACTTAAAGCAATCATTAACAGCTACAGTATTAGGCACGGGTGGTAGTTGGGTCAATCACTTATATGGGGTCCAGAGGGCCTTAAACAACATGCCAAGAAGCTCTCTAGGGGGGGTCACTCCTTATGAGGTCCTGTTTGGGACGAGAATGTGGGTACCTGGCCTAGATTGTGAAGGCACAGTGGCGGATGAAAAACCTTTTGACATCAATAAACGTTTGACTGTTTTACAGGAACTGAATGAATCACGGGCTCTACAGAGCAATGTCCTAGTGAAAAGGTTCACCACTGGGGAAGTCAAATCAGTCACGGCAAGACCTGTCTGGATTCCAAAGGTCGGGGACCTGGTCAGGGAAAAGATAACTGACAAAAAAGAATTCGGACCATCATACAGAAAGCCTGTACCTGTCCTGGCAGTTGAAGGAACAAGAAATGTACTTCTGCCACCTCTTGCCGGAAAAAAGGAGAAAAGATTTGTCTCCATTGATCTGATAAAACCACACTATGTGGCCGATACTGAATAGTAAGCCTCGTGGGCTCCTGGGTAGCCGATGCCCTCCTCTCGCTACCATACAGGAAGTTCAAACGGAAAGGCTCATCACGTTTGAAGAGTCTCCCATACGGAATGATGGACTATGCAATAATGCCATGGAACTCGTTCCTCTTGATACAGAAATTCAAAATCAAAATGAAAGGCAAATTTCAATTCGGCCTAACACTGATGTCTACATAAACATGCCTCAACAAGAGCAATCTACAAGTTCAACAAAATCTGCTGAGCTACCTAAAATAGATCGAACTGTATATGGCTATTTCATCGACTTTGATACCTTTTCTTTGGATCCAAGTGAACCTGAAACGACTTTTGATATAAAACTCGTCAACAACAAGTCAAAGACTTCTTCATCTTTCTTAAAAAGACTTACCTGGTGTCACCTTGGATAGAACTTTGGATAAGCACCGGGATACTTTTCTTTCTTTTCTGGATAGGCTTAGTAACTGTCTTTTGCTTACTTATAAATGGAACTTACCTTCGCCAAAGCTCTGCAGCATCAAAAGTGAACTTAATCCTGAAACCTCATGTTTCATCACATCGTGAACAAAGAGACTTGTCATCAGTGAACATTACAGCATTTCCTATACCCAATGGTATAGTATGGGACAAGGTTAATTATGATATATTTGGCCCGACCAAACTTTTAAAAATACCACATTTATTTAAAATTTCCTTAAATGATATCATTACCTCCAGTACATTTTCTGATGATTGGGATTTTGAAACTGTAAATAACATGCTGACTGATTTAGAACAAAATGCTGCATTTTCTAGCAATGAAGTGTTGGAAGACACTTCAGACTTTAACACAATGTATTGTTATCAACATTATGGTCATCATTTTCTACACAAATCTAGTACCCCTAGGAATGTTTTCACATATCACCAATGGGAACGTTGCCCTACACCACCGAAAAGTAGTTCGGAAATGTTTGCACAAAAATGTTCATATTTTTCAGGGTTTAATGTTTCAGACCCGACCTCATATTACTATAAGGTTGCACCGACATCCGCACAGAAAAATATGCTGACTAACACCAAACAGATTTACTCTGCTTCCTTTATTACCCAATTGTTTGAACAGGGTTTCGACTTATGGAAAGACACTATAGACTTAAAATCAGTCTGGGGTACTAGAGTCTGGCAAGTCCAGGGAACAGAAGCGCTATTTAGAGCATGCCTCATTCCTCAGCAGATGATATTTCTAAATGACACTGTGCAACAGACTTCCTGTCTTGGGATAGCCAAGAACAAGGATTTGAACACACCTCGGATTCCAACACCATCACAGGCCGAGGGTAATTATACATCACTGAAAGTGGATACATTAGATGACATCTTACAAATCAATAGATCAGCCCCCAATGGGAAGAGATGGTTGGTTTGGCCCACAGACACTAACAGCTGTCAAGAAAGATTCAGGGGTACAACCGAAGGGTTCAGTATCCATAGCCCAGACCCACGCTATGTACAAAGGGAACATCTGGGGGTGGTGACATCATACAGTGTTGGGAAGTTATGCCTCGATTGGCTAAAGACCTCAACACTACCACAGGTGAAACAACACTTATCCTTACTTACAGAGGATGTGGACCTACAGGATTTTTTTTTAGGTCCCAGAAAGCCACGTCAGAAACGTTTCTATTATGCTGTCTATAATGAAATTTGGAAAATCTCCCAACAAGAAGCAGTGGAGAGACTTCGAGAAATAGATAGGATTAACTTAGAAAAGGCGTTAGCTGTAGTTGACAATGACATGACTATGTTAACTTCCAGGATTTATTCACTGGGCAACATTGTATCTTCTGCTATTGATGTACTAGAACAGGATTTGTCCATACTACAGCACGGGCAATCACAATTAAGTTCTATTATGTTACTGAGCTGGACGCTGCAATCTTTGCGCGCAGGTTATGTGCATTGGAGTTTAATCAACAGTACGTCACTGTTTTCTGCATATAATCTAATGGAAAAACAGATGAAAATGGCACAGAGGGGAGCAAAATATACAATGCTGCACATTGAAAAACTGGATAGATTACCTTTTACTGTGGCGGAATCACCATCCACAGAGTGGTTAATCCATGGCCATATAACTTTACCGGTCACAACTTTCCAGTTTCAATATTGCCTAGAACAACAACAGGCAGGCAGATACGAAGAAATGGGTAGGGAATTCATCAAGGAATCTTGGAAATTACCATATAGATTTCGATGCAGGAGTGGGGATCTAGAAGTGTTTCTAAGCGGTACAAACTATGAGAACGCTTTAAGTGGATTTCTCATATGCCAGGATATTCTGCTACACGGTGCCTGCAACGGTTCAGTTGCGAACCTATCCTGTCATTTGAGGGGTACCCCAGCAGCCGTGATTACTCCGGTATTCAAGCTACTTTTGAATGGGAGTTACTTGATGCTGAACGATCAAGGTTGTTGTGGGATGCTTCCGGGCATCGCATATCTAGTCACCGTGAGTTCCAGGGTTACTTTCTGTATGCAAGTAGGGTTTCCACCGACACACACAGTCAGGGAGGCGCCGCTATGGCCTTCGTTGAATGTTTCCTTTATACGGTTTGATACTCTGAGCAGAATGAAAGCCATGCTTTTACAGAAAACCGTGCCCTTAACCTCGGCCCTGGAGACTTTTGATCTCCAAGTAGCAAGGTCCTCGGCAGAGATACAGGCACTCATACGTGCAAACTGCCCCTTCCATTTCACAGAAATGGTAAATCGTATCTTTAACATGTCTGATACAACGGGTATAGACCATAGGTTCGGGACTGTTAAGCACATTTCAGACGGTCCTCAGAGTTCTACCAAACCTTATACACTCCGTATTCGGAAGCATTTTTGGAGGACTTCCGCTGATCGTGTTTCTAATAGCAGGTATCCTGATTGTAATTTTTCTGCTACGCAATGGATGTCCCAATCACCAAGGAGATGGAAACAGTGCTCCTAGGGCGTAAATACCATGATCACATGGTACAACATCTGGGAACAACTCGCCTACGGGAACTAAGCGGCTCTTGGTTCCTGTCATTTAGACCAGTCTGGATGGACTGCATCTTACCTGTTCTCCGATGCCTGTTCTGCAGAGAAGAATGCGTGTTGGATCTCTGTCTGACACTTCCATCAGTTGCGCAGCCGGACGTTGATGCATTGCTGGACCCGATAACGGCCCATGTTCTGCAGTGTCCCCAGCGTATTCCTTTGTTGATGGCGGCATTCTTAGAGCCTCCACATGAACTCTCTGCTCCTGTTGGAATGGATACCGGCTCCTCAACTGACACCCATGCCTTGGATGGCGCACAGGCTGCCCCAGCATCGGCTGCAAGCAGTACGGAAGATCATCTGTGCTCGATTGACATAATCTGCGAGGTGTTACAGGGATCGTCATCTGCGAAGGCAGGCAACAGCAATGTTGTGTCTACCAGCCAGGACACATAAACATTTGGCTCGTCATGTGCTGAGAAAAATTTGGCCTTTTTAAACAAACTCCAAATTGGAACTCCAAAATAAATTGACACTTTTTATGACCTGCATGGCTTTCTGATGCTTGTAGTTGTTCAAACTATATACGGACACAGTAGAGCTATTGCTTGAGTGACAATTCTTCTGTTTTAGCACTTTTTAGAGTTTTTTTTTTTTTTTAGCAGAACTATGGTTTTTACTACATATGTTTGCGTACCAGTATCTAGACAGGTAGTACGTTATAATTAGATTATGTCGTCCAGTCGGATGAGAAGTGGGTGTTATATTCCATATAGGTACCCCAATATAGGCCAGGTTAACATCCCAACCTTTCACCTATATTCGTCCCTACACTACATACATAACAGGCTGCTAGGACTGACCCTTTACCTAGTTACAGTACTGCTTACAGAACGTGGGGTTTTCCCTGAACAATAGCCTCATACATTATGCATGAGGATCCTTGGATTCTTGGAAACTCAGCAGGACTACCATCTCCTGCATAATAACTATGTACAAGGTTCCTTCCCAACGTCATCCTAAGTCCGACAGTAGCACAGCAAGGTAGAACCCCCTGGGGATACCTTTGGGTATATAAACATCACATCTTGCTGAGATAGAGAGAGGAGATCACGACTTCCATGCCGACACACTGACGCGAGATGCTGAGGTTCCTGCATGCAGATACTCCAGCTCGCAGTGGTCTGAACATCCCTTGCGGGGTGTCCAACTCGAGACCAAGACGGGGTCCCACAGTCTCTCACTTCAGGTAATGGGGTTGACTCTATCCTAGAGGGAGTCTTGGCTAAACACCTACATACATGCTAGGTACACTTAGGTACATCTAGTTAGGGTAGCATCGTAGGAGTACGCATTTTATTGTTATGTATTTTATATACTTGCCTATGTTCATGATTATAGCAGAATGGTAGAGATCTACCATCCTTTCACCTTCTTAGTGATTTTAATCGTTTATATATGTTTCTGTCTAGTGGTTGTTTCAGCACACCTATTTTACACTAGAATGACGAGTGTTTAATAAATGCTTAATGAAAAACGTCATATCATTTATTCTGTGTATCTCTCTGAGACCAAGTGAGCATGAGTGATTGAGCGAAACGTATTGCACTGTTTCCATGGTCCTGCGGGATCAGGGTTGTCATGTTTAATAGTTGCCAAGAACTATTCTCTCCTTGGTAAGAAGAGTTTCTAGTGGCACTGTGAGCTAGCTGGTATACAGGCCAACATACTTGGTGGGGTGTCTGGAATCAGTTTGGACACCAAGCCCGCAGTGAATGTTGTCTAAACGTGCAGATCCTGTATAGGTTTTATAGGAACTACACGACAGATCAAGAGCAATGTTGTAAGGGGGTAGTGAATAGCGATCCTAAGAAGGGGTTCTGGAGTGGAGGTCAATTATTCTAGAACGGATAGTTACAGAAGATGGGTTTTAGCTGGAATGAAATGTGCAGACTTTGAATTCATTTATGTTGGGTTTTATGGTTCAAATGAGGATGATCCAAAGTATATAGTAGATTTGGAGTTAAACCTAGTGGAGGCTATGTTCATCTCTGATTTTGGGTGGGGATTTTAATATTTTGCTGGATCCTATTTTGGATCGCTCAACACGGAGGTATGGTGCTCCGGCACCTAAAACACGACAAGCTCTTAAAAGTATGATGCAAAACCTAGGGTTAGTAGATGTATGGAGACATCTAAGAGGACAGTCAAGAGAGTATACCTTCCACAGTAAAAAATATGGACATTACTCCAGATTAGAGTATTTATTGGTGGAAAGGGGCCTAGCGGCAAATATAAAAGAGATCATACACTATCCAGCACATATTTCTGACCACTCTGCAGTCACTATGACATTACAGGTCCCAGGAATTAAGCCCAATCTAAGATGGACATTAAAGCATGCTCTCCTCTTAGATGAGGAGGTGGTGCTCACTCTAAAAAAGGCCACATCTGACTACTTTTTGATTAATACTGGTACAGTCTCCCCTGGAGTAGAATGGGATGCTTTTAAAACATGCGTCCGGGGGGGTATTCAAATGTCTTGGTTGTTCTAAGGGAAGAGAAGAGAGGGCCGAATTGGCAGGAATGGAAAAAGATTGTGGTATTCTTGAGGCCTCTTTACAAGCATCAAGCGGTGGGAAAGATACGGAGATACTGTCAAAACGACTTGAAGAGGCGCAATTAAATTATAAAATCAAACTGGATTCCAAGTGTAAGGCAAGGTGGCAGGCTTGAAGTATGAGACAGTTTGAGCATGGGGAGAAAGCCGGGGCATTACTGGCTTGGAAAGCCAGGGTAGAAAGAACCAGGAATATGATTAAGGAATTGGTAGGCCCTCAGGGCGAGGTGTTAGACAACTGTTAAGATATGCAGAATCATTTGGTTTCCCTTTTTGCCTTGCTATATAGGTAA
This sequence comes from Calotriton arnoldi, assembly GCA_963921515.1. NCBI lineage: Eukaryota > Metazoa > Chordata > Amphibia > Caudata > Salamandridae > Calotriton > Calotriton arnoldi. The sequence continues at coordinate 1,173,288 of CAWUFW010005141.1, forward strand.
GATACCTTTCCAGAACCCTAAATACTTAAATATTGGTTGGGGGAGCTTGGTCTTCCTCTATTGACCAGAGAAGGAAAGGAGTGCATGGAAGCCCTGATTACTCAGGAGGAGATCAAAAGGGCTGTGATTAGAGTCAAGAGTGGGAAGGCTGCTGGTTTGGATGCCATCCCTTCGGAGGTTTATAATCTTCTAATGAAGGAAATAGTCCCAGTCTGGGAGATCTTGTTTAATCTGGTGTATAAGGGGAGGATGTGTGTACCTGGGTCGTGGAAGGATGCTACTATAGTCTTGATCCTAAAACCAGCTAAAGACCCTAGGAAGGTGGAATCGTATCGCCTGATATCCCTGCCTAATGCAAACTATAAGATGTTTGTCAGTATTATGGCAGGGAGATTGGCTAAACTGGCACCTCAGCTTATACACCTTGATCAGAAGGGATTTGTCCCAGGGAGGCATATTCATGAACTTACTCAGCAATTAATTGGCAGTATATACTTTACTACAGCTCGTTCGATCCCATTGGCTGGAGTTACATTGGATGCAGCTAAGGCTTTCGACCTTGTTTGCTGTGCTTACCGATGGAAAGTTTTGGAGATAATCGGTTTTGGTCCCAGTTTCATCGCAACGTTAAAAGCTCTGTATGAACAATCAACAGCTAGGATTCTTCTCAATGGTTTCCTTACAAGAAGTTTTACGATCACCAGGGGCACACAGCAGGGCTGTCCCATCTCCCGATTGTTATTCGATATTTATATCAAACCATTTGCTCAGTTATTGCGGCAAGATGCCCAGGTTACTTCTTTTAGTTCAGGCGCTTACAAAAATAAAGTCGCATTCTATGCGAATGACCTCGCAATTTATACTTTGGACCCGGTTTTAAATATTCCCAGGGTGGAAGTTCTGGTAAAAGAATTTGGGGCACTATCTGGTTATTTGGTAAATAATCCGAAGTCCGGAATATTGTGTTGGAATGCCCGGAACTGGAGGGGGGAATTTCAGAATGAGCTTAGATATCTAGGAATAAGTATAATAAAATCATTAGAGGAAATGCCTCAGTACAATTTGGAGAGGGTAGTAAAGGAGGTTGATACATCACTAGTTAGATAGAAGAACCTGCCCCTGACCATATATGGGAGAGTGAATTTAATTAAAATGGTGATACTTCCTAAACTGACGTACCTTTTCAACTGTATCCCTCTGACATTCCCAAAGTCTGTAATCGACAAGATACAGGGGAAACTAGTCAGTTTTGTCTGGGCATCAAAGGGAGCCCGGCTGGCCTGGAAGAAATTGAGGCATAAGCTTGAGAAGGGCGGACTGGCTCTCCCAGATCTAAAGTTATACTGAATGGCTTTTCAATTTAAAAACTGTAGAGTCCTTCTAGGTAAACCTGGGTCTCTAATATGGGGAGGTTTGCTGGAAGAAATGGTAAGGGAGTGGGGCTCTAAAGGTTTTTTTGTATAAGTTTGGGGCAAGGAAGTTTTTCAAAAAAGTTAGGTTGAAGATTTTAAAGGCAGCACTTACTCTTTGGCTGGGAGTAAGAAATATTCTTGGAATGGGCTCTTTTTTCGGATTTCTCCCCAATTTGGCATTCTCCAGGTATGCCTGAGTGCCTCCAAGACGGGTTGAGTCTGCCATTGCGTAGGGCGGGAATTGAAGTATGGGGGGATCTCCTGACAGTGCAGGGTATGTTGCCTTGGGAAGTGTTGGTGGCAAAAACGAGGGATTCCCTTTTAAGATTTAAGTACCTGCAGTTGTCATCTTGGGTGGAAGCCAATGTATAGGAGATTGGCGGGATGTGGGAATTTGACTCAAAACTACAGGATGAGGCCCCCAGGAAAAAGGAAGTTGCTCACTGGTATTGGACTTTGCTAGAAGCCGAAGATAGGAAGCTGAAGGCACCATACTTGATATGGGAAGGAGTTATCCAGATGACGGAGCCACAAACAATCTGGCAACTTTCCTTAAAATTAATCTACAGGGTGGTCAAACCCGTCAATCTCAAACGGAATCATTTTTTTTACTATTAACAGGCACTACTGGTCGCCCCAGAAGTTAGCTAAGCTCATACCAGAACCAATTCCAAGATGCTGCAGATGTGGATTGCTAAGAGCTGACGACTTACATATGTTTTTTGAGTACCCAGAACTACAGGAGTATCAGCAGGATGTCGAGAAAGTCGTCAATGATATTTTCAGGACTAATATAACGTTGAGTTCAACATTGGTACTGATGGGGTTGGAGGACCGCCCCAGTCAGCTCCTATCAGCAGTCAGGAGGCCCCTTCTGTTTTATTTGATGCTTTTAGCCAGAAGAGAAATTTGTAGGCGATGGTGGAATCCCCTCCCCCCCCAAGGGTTTTGATTGTCTTCAGGCAGTTAGAACTATATGCAAAATGGACACTGGTACTGGGGGGTTTCTCGCAGCGGGATATGGGACGATTTCCAAAGATGGTGTGGAACAGCAATGTCTTAAGAAGGTGTCCTATGATTACACCTGGTGAAACCAGTAACCAGGAAACTGGTAGGACTGGATCAGCAGGGCCAGAGTTACAATGCAATAGGCCTGAGGTCGGAATAGGTCGTATACTAAGGCCTGGTTTTGCAGACATTGGTAATATGAGACAAACCCCCCCCCAAAAAAACAATTTACACAGGGTGCACATGCACTTTAGCACTGATCAGCAGTGGTAAAGTACCAGGAGTCCAAAAGACAACGAAAAATGGGTCAGAAACAGGAGATCAAAAAGTCTGGGGCTAAACCCGCTAAAAATGCCAGGTCTAACACTAGTATAGATAGAGGCAATTAGTAAATGTTTATTGTCAGATCCCATTTGAGGGCAAGGGCTACTGGTAAAACAGCTGTGAGGGTTGAGGTTGTGTTTCTTGTTTGTCCTGGGATCTGTCCTGTTGTAGCTTTGCAAAAAGAGACTGCAAACTGACATAATTTCCGTGCTTGACTCTACCGCTAGCAAGAGCAAGCACTCATGAGCTTCTGGGAAGTAGAAGACCAAAAAGAAGACATTTAATAACAGAGCAAGCATAATACTAAACACACTAATATGTGCAGGGTTTGATGATTTAGTAGTTCTGGTTAAGTGTCGCAAATCTCATGACGTATTTGCAGTGCCCCCTGTATCCACGGTATCCTGCGGGAATAACATGTCATAGGTAAGGACAGGCACATGTACCAGTTCACTAAACAACCATCATGTTAGGCAACCCATTGATGAATTAGATTGATCTGAACACGAAGAGTTCATGCAACATTGTTATGTTCCTAACATCAAGGTTTTCTTTGCAGTTCAAGACACAACCTCTCAGTCTTTCATTTCCAGGCCCCATGTTATCTGTTCACAGGAGATCCAGCTTGGGTGCATCACTGAATGGCGTGCTGGTTGGGTTTGACTCAGAAAAGTGTTTGGGAGTGGCTTAGGACCACATGTGTTGACCTCACTCCTCACTGGGCCACTTGAATGAACAGCGTTACAGGCCTGGTCACTGAGTGCTTGTCTTCAGCAGTTGTGGCCTATGGGCTGTGGTGCAGGCTTTCAGCTCTGGTGGCAATTTTGATCTCTGCAACATACACCACTGTTGGAAATTGCCCATTCTGCAGGGTCATCTGCAAACAGAGCCGGCTTTAGCGCTGGTGGCGCCCTGTGCGCCAATGTCTGTTGGCGCCCCCCCAGTGACCATCTCTGCCACGGATTCCCTCACTAGCACCCTTTAACAGTGCCTCTCAAGTCTCCATAACCTCTGTCTCTCAGATTAATTTAGTTTTATAGCGCCACTCATACCAGTGTAAGGTGTCAGAGCACTTTACAACACACACCCATTGCACAGAGACAATCATATGTGTGTAAATCAGTGTATAGGAAATGTTACATCAGACAGTACTCCAAGGTGTAGTTTAGGAGTGACATGTCATCGATACTGGTAGGCAATATAGTTAAAGTTCTTATTCAGGAAAGGCACAAATTCAGAATTTAAAACGTAACATCATTGTTAGGGGTTCTCTTTCATAATAAGAATTGTTTTCTACCCAAATTAACCCTTTTCACAAGATTAGGATAATGAAAGACTGGGCAAAAAAACATATAGCTCTAACATATACCTTGCAGTTTGCAGGGTGGCAGTTAATAGCTCAATGTTCTATATTAGGATTTTGGCTTATAAACGACAAGTAACAAAAGGAGCTCTCTTACAGAAGCAGTAACCCACTGACCTGTTTACATTATATACACTCAGTTATCTGCATGGTACAGGTTCTTAGCAGCAGGCATTTTAACCCTCTGCGCTACCTTAGGATGAGACAAAACTTCCACTAGACAAACCTCCGGTCTCTTTCCAGGAAAACGATTAATCACCGGACTTCTCTTGACATTTTAATTGATGTCTGAAATTTGCTGGAAGCCAGGAACAAGGCAGCAGGTGCTTTTAAAATGTTAATACACACTTTAAAAAATGACTTCCCCACCCCAAGTCAACGCCCATAGGACTCTGTGTGCCTTACCACTGCTAACCAGTGCTAAAAGGCTTGTGCTCTCTGCTCAAAACATGGCAACATTGGCTTACACCCAATTGGCATATTTAATTTACTTATAAGTCCCTATTAAAGTGCCCTACATGTGCCAAGGGCCTGTAAATTAAATGTTACTAGTGGGAGTGCAGCACTGATTGTGCCACCCACATAAGTAGCCCTCAAAAGATGTCTCAGGCCTGCCATTGCAGAGCCTGCGTGTGCAGTTTAAGCTGCCATTTCATCCTGGTAAAATAAACCTTATGCCAGAAACAAACCTTTCTTTTCAATAGCTATGTCACCCCTAAGGTAGATCCTGAACAGCCCCAAGGGCACGGTGCAAAGTATTTAAAAAGTTGGACATGTACTTTAAAGTTTTACATGTGCTGGCAGTGAGAAACTTCAAATTAGTTTTTCTCTACTGCAAGTAGCCCTGGGCGTAGTTCGCGTAGTAGCGCTACGCGTAGCTACGCGAAGTGCACGTTGCACTACGCACGCTACACGTAGCTATGCGAACTGCGTAGTGCGGTAGGGAAATGTTGTTCGCACTGATTGCACAGTGCCGGATGCTTGTCCGCACTGTGCAATCATTGCAAACGGCATCTTGCACAGTGCAAGCGGTCGTTTTCTGCCGCTTGAGTAGATTTGTACTCGAGCGGCAGCTTTCTCAACGTGGACTGGTAGTTTCTCATCGCGAGCGGTCGCGAGCATACGCGGCCACTCGCAATGAGAAACCTGACCTCCCCGCGTTGAAAATCTCGCCGGGAGGTTTATTTTCCACGCTCGCGACCGGCAACTTGATGTTGCTGATCGCGAACGAGGAAAAAGTCTCGCTGGGATGTTGATTTTGCTCGCTCGTGGTCGCCAACTTGACGTTGAGGACCGCGAGCAAGCAAAAAATGCCCGCTACGCGTTTTTGCACTGTGCTACGTGCAATTCGCGTAGTGCGTAGTAGCGCAAACTCCGCAAACTCCGCGAGCGTAGCGTAGTTTTCCACCCAGGCCTAACTGCAAGGCCTATCTCTTCCATAGGATATGATTGGAGCTGCCTTATTGCATTTTCTAAGTGTAATTTCCAAATGGGAAGAAATAACTGGTTCATGTTTGTTGTCTCTGGAATCTTAATTTAAAATCCTAATTTATGGTGAAGTCGGATTTGCAATTGCAATTCTGAAAATGCCACTTTTAAAAGATATAGAAAAACAATGGTCCTAGACTTATGTTAAATCTTAGTTGTCTGAAGCAATCATAGACAGCATAGGGTACATATACAGTTTAATTCAATAATGTACCATTAACTTATTTAAAACACATTCAAATATATCCTCAAAATCCAAAAGAAATCCAAAGGGCACACACAATTGTTTTTATGTGACTCGTATTTTATTCGGTCACTTTTCATACCATTTTATCATATTCAATGTTCAAAACAGAGGAGTATGAAAAGTGACCGAATAAAATACGAGTCACATAAAAACAATTGTGTGTGCTCTTTTGGATTTCTTTTTGGATTTTGAGGATATATTTGAATGTGTTTTAAATAAGTTAATGGTACATTATTGAATTAAACTGTATATGTACCCTATGCTGTCTATGATTGCTTCAGACAACTAAGATTTAACATAAGTCTAGGACCATTGTTTTTCTATATCAATTAGTACCCAGGTCCATTGACTTTTGTGGGTTACCCCATTATATCTTAATGGTTACTTTTAAAAGATGGCATTTCCTTGCATTAGCCATTTGGTGCCTACGGCCTGTCTCTGGCCACACAACTGGGTGTATTTAGCAGTTGGGCTTGAACTATTCCTCCTAGACAGCCACACACAATGGGGGCTTAGGTGTCTAGATAGGCCATCACTGGCAGGATGGGAGGGAGGAGCTGGACTCAGCCTTACTTACACCTGAATAGGCTGTGTCTTGCTTCCACACAAAGGACTGCATACCCCCCTGTAGTGAGTCTGAAGCCAGGGCCAGAAAGGCAGGTCATCTGTGCACTTCCAAGGCACGCCTCCAGAAGCTTTTCCACACTTTAAAGACACAAATGTGTATAAAAGAAGGACCTCAGTCACCACCACTTCAGTACACTTCTGAACCTGTGGATACTTTGCCAGGAAGAAGGACTGCTGTGCTCCAAAAAGGACTGCTACTCTGAAGGAGCTGCTGCCTTGCTGTGCTGACCTGGTGCCTGTTGCCCTCTTGTCTGGGGAGGATTAAATGGACCTGCAACCCATCTTGAACCCAGGCCCCCCGAGTGACTTAAATGGCTAGTCTTCTGGCCTCCTGATCTGAGCCTCAAGGACATAACAGCCTCCCAAAAGCTCCTGGACCCGTCTTCAGGATGGTTCCTGACTCCCCCAAGGGGTGTCTCTCAGACCCTGGTCCATTGATGTGGCTCTTGAGCTCTTATATTCAAGTTTTATGGCTCTTTGCAACAGCAAATGGGCTCATTTGCACCGGAACCACGATGCTTGCAAGGATAATCAGCACGAGCCGCCGTAAGTTCATCTCTTTGCATAGCAAGCATCAATCGCCCATGGAGACCACCAATGCAAAGCACCAGCATGCCCGTCTAAGACGCCCATCCTGCTCCTCGGGTCATGCCGACCAGCGACATACTCAATGCTCCCTACGAACTTCTTCCCCTTGAACAGGACTCTTGGCACAAAACTTAAGAAGGTAAACATTCAGCTTCAGGACTAATCCGGGACTGTATATGACACACCCTCCATTGTGGCCGGCTTAAACTTTTGAATTTGACCCGGTCCAGTGAGAATAAATATTCTTGGTGAGCGCTTTATGCTTTAAGGCACAATTCATAACTTCGGTTCTACTGATTGGATTTTTGTTGTTTTTGGTCTTATTCTATTTAATAAATTAAGCTGATGTGGGATCTTTTTGCATGGTGTTTTCACTGTTTCACTGTTTGAAGTGTTGCACATTTACTTTCATCATTGCGTTTAAGTTAATCCGGACTGCTTTGTGCCGAGCTACCAGGGGGTTGAGCACAGGTTAATTTGGGGTTTGCTTGTGCCTTACCCTGACTAGGATTGTGGTTGCTGCGTGACCAGGGCTCACACCCGAGTCAACCAGTGACCCCATTTCTTGTCAAGTCACGCATTGGACAGCAGCAGAACAAGTCCCTCTGCATAAGCTGCAATGGTGATGGACAGTGCTGGACCTGGTCTTCTCTGCAGGGTTATCCCCAAACGTTTTCGCTTCACCCCTTCTGCTTTTCTGAATTTCTTTGCTGACTTTAGGTCTCTTTCCACTTTTTCAGTGCTAAAGTATTTGTGCCCTCTCCTGTAAACATGATAAAACTGGCCTGCACTTGATTGACACATTTTATTTACTTATAACTTCCTAGTATATGGTACTACATGTATCAAGGGCCTGTAAATTAAATGCTTCTAGTGGGCCTGCAGACCTCAATGTGCCACCCACTAAAGTAGCACTTTAAAACATCTTAGGCCTCCATTGGAGCCTGCCATTTCGAGCTCGAAAAATGGACCTTTTTCGAAACTCCCGTTTTTATACATATAGGTCATCCCTAAAGTTGACCCTAAAGGCTCATTGGGCAGGATGCCTTGTATTTAAAACATAGGACATATGGGTTTACAATTTACATATCCTGGTAGTGAAAAACTCCTATAGTTATTTTTCACTACTGTAAGGCCTATTTCTCCTATTGACTAACGCTGGATTACCTTATTATATTTAAATGCTTACTTTGGATGTGAAGCAGGTAGAGATATCATGTTTAGACTGAAATGAATTGTAATTTAAACCATATTTAATGGTACAGTTGGATTTAAAGTCACAATTCTGAAAATGCCACTTTTAGAAAGTTAGCATTTTCATGTCCTAACCAAATTCTGCCTCTGCCAGTTTCCTGGGTCACATGACTGTGAATAGCTCTGCTGTTGGGCTTGGTGTATTCCTCTCAGACAGTGACACAACAGGGGGCTAGGTGTTGGCAAGACAGGTCATCCTTCGGGATGGTTGGGGGCGGAGCTATTCCCTGTCCCACTTACACTTCAAAGGGCTTGCCTCCAGCACACAATCTAACACTAACCTTTTGTTACCCAGACTTTTTGATCCCTGACAGGGAAATGGAAGAACTTTCCAGAACCAGATCGGGGGTAGGAAAGGGTGTTCCCCCACATACAAAGTCTGGTAACAGGTATGCATATTGGACCATCAGAACAGCTCTTCAGAACATCCCTGGACCTGTGGAAGTCAGTGCTTAATTTGTGTTGGTAGTTTCTGGTGCTGAGCACCAGCTCTTATTAGTCAACTCCGTCTCCTATGACAGTCAGCCACTTGGGTGCTGGTTGCTACTTTTGAAATCAGCACAACAACAGTTATTTATGTGATTTAAAATGACAAATACCTGATGCCTGAGCCATTCCTATAACGGTTAGTGGCCTAGAATTGTCTATACTGTCACACTTTTAGGAGTGAGATGGTTAGTTGTTGTGCTGGTACAGTCATTAGCAGCATTGGCAGGGGCGATGGGCAAAGCAAGCTGCTTTGGCCTCCTGATGAGGACCCTGGCACTTTGATTTTTACAAATTAAGCACTGGTGGACGTTACACACGAAGGACTGTCCTGCTGCCCGAAGACTACCCTGCTGCTTCGACTGCCTTGCTAGCTGAGAAGGAAGATTGGAACTGCTTACCTTCATCCCAGGCTAACCTGGGTGACTCCGAAGGTCAGTTGGCTGAACTCTCGTTTGAGCTCCAGCGACACAACAAGCTCCAGAGGCCTTCCTGCCCCGGATCAGCTGACCTGCTGCACTGCACCTGTCTGGAACTGCCACTGGACATACCTGAGCTCTGCTGGCCTGCGCTGGAGTAGCTACCTGAACCCCAAGAGTTGCGTCCCAGGTCCTTGATCCTTGGCTGGTATCAGAGTGAACTTCTTCATGCCTAACTGTGGGTTCCATCAAATTCGATGCAGCGTGATGCAAATCGACCCTGGAGCTCGCATCCCAGAACTTGCAGCTCCTCATCGTAAATGATGCCGCGAGACGGGACTCGACACAGGGCCTCACATCGCAGGCCTTGTAACTCCTAAATGGAATTAACATAGTGTAATGTATCTCGATGCAGGTATTGTGACTGCAGGCCTGATTTAGATTTTGGCAGGAGGGTTATTCTGTCACAATGGTGACGGATATCCTGTCTACCCATATATAAATCCCATAGCATACTATGGGATTTATATTTCGGCGGACGGGATCTCTGTCACCGTTGTGACGGAGTAACCTGTCCGCCGAAATCTGAATCAGGCCCTTTGTCTTGGTCTGGCATGATTAGATAGCACAGTTGCCCTTTTGTACTTTTGGTGCTATGTTCACATAAAACTTTAAAATTGAATATATCCCGTTCAATGGATTGGATTTTTGCTGTTTTGGTGTAAAATAATTTATTAAAATGTTCTCTATTTTTCTGAATTGGTTTGGGATTGTTTTCACTTTATTACTGTTTATGTGGTGCATAAATACTTTACACATTGTCTCTAAGTTAAGCCTGACTGCTTTTGATCAAGCTACCAGAGGGTTAAGCACAAGTTAATATAGTGACTGTGGTTCACACAGACAAGGATTATGGTTTATTGCTGAGTGGGGCTTCCACCGCCCTCAACTAATAACCCAATTTCTTACAGACAGCATGTTAGTCTGTTTAGCAGATTTCTTAACACAGTCCACCACAAGAACTGTGCAACGGGACTGGGTGACATCTCACAACTTCGATCAGTGATGGTTGTGCTCCTGATGTCAGTCGACTTCTTCTGGGAGTTCCACACACAGGAAGCATGGCTGGGCTTTTCCTCCTGTCCAATCTCTCCTCCTGTAGGGCCAGGCACCCTTCTTCACTCTCTGAGAAGGAAGACATCTAGGCGCTATCCAGACCCACAGCTTCTCTAGCAAGTTGGGCAGACTTCTGGTGATGTCCTCTCACCTCTGGGAGACTGGCTGTCATACAGACACCAACCCTGGTCTCACAGTAGCTGTCTGCAGAGCACTCCCTCATTGGCCAGTAAAGCAGCTTAAAACTAAACAAAGTGTGATGGTTTGGGTCCAAACCTTTTACTGATTTGGAGTGGTTGCCGTTTACATGTCATTTTCTAGCTGTATGGCAGACACATCCTTTGTGCAAAGTGATGTCTTTCATATAGGAAGTGATGACGCTGGCTCTAAGCAGGTGTATCAAAAACATGGGCAAAATGAAGTGTGAAGCCTCTACACCTTGCCTGCCATCAGCCTTCCTGAAGAAGCTGTCATGGACTGACAAGGGGAGACAGGCTGTGCTAGAAACTTCCTCACCATTAACAGAATCTGCTGACTCAACACCTCTCCCCTACCATTCACCAAATGGTAGTGCTCAGCAATCCCTTGCTAAAGTATCCTCATAGAGTTACTAATTGTAGTCCTTTCCCGCCCTGTGACTTCGGGAGGGCAGGCAATACATTTCAACTGCCTTGGGAAGCTGTATCCCATCCTCCTTTTTGTGCCTTGCTACATCAGGGGCTATCCAAAATATATATCCCGCTGGTCCCTCCATTGAGACTCTCACCACACATGAAGGTTTTCTACTATACGTGTGCCACACATCCACCAAGAATACTTGCACTTGACCCGCGCACAGAATGTCAGTGCAAGGATCTGGGTGTTACATATGAGTGGAACTTTAAATGAGTGGGGCCAGTAGGCTGTCCTTCTCATTCTACCCCTGAACAGGAAATAGTCTGCCCAATGATAATAATCTACAAAAATGTGTATGCTACCACCACCACTTTATATTAACAATCCAGGACATGGACATTACTACCATGTCATTAAAGAGGGCACACTTTTTGCACCATTCCAGGTCACAGGAAAGGTTCTGGACTTTGGCCTTAGCATGGACTGGCCTAAGCCTCATTGCACATGGTAGACTAGCATGTTAGAAACTCCAACAAAAGATCAGGATATAAGTTTCATAAACAGTCATGTCACTCAGAGAAGAGATACAAGACCATATACCATGGAGGAGACATTTTCGGCCCAACCAATTTGCATATTATTGCTTGTAAACAAATTGCATGTATCTTGAAATTTCACCTCAAAATGAAAAAGTAAAAGAAAATACTACACAATTACTTTGAATTATTTTACTGGGCTAAATTTAGATTTGGTCCTTTTTGTGTCATAACATTCAGGAGACACTCTGGAATCCATTAGTACTCTGCTTCAATTATGGTTGTTTAAATACCAACAAGTGATCCTTTCAAATATTAGAATGTTTCTCTTGCATGTTACAAAATGTAAATTACTTTAAATAGTTTGCTTGCTCACTGGCCTGCTGTGTTTGCGACTATGGTTGCTAAAAACCCAATTATCTTTTTTGGTATGCAGCACTTTATTCACTCACAGTTATTTCTGATCACACAGACTTCAACACTTATAACAATGAATGCTGCCATCCGTTCATTATGCTCGACTGAGTAGTGAGTGAGCCTAGAAACTTTTGAACGGATAAAGAAAATTGACTAGGGCAGTTTAAGATTTGCTTCAGCCTTTTTGACACCCCTGAGCCCCACTTGTTGAGTGAAAGCCCCAGTAGGGTTTTAATATGTTTTGGGCTGCAGGGGATGTGGGTATCACCCTACATATATTTGCCTGGGTTAGTGGTATGGGCCCTGATGTCATGTGTCCTATATGAAGCATGATAAACAAAGAAGGGGGGGACCACGGGCAAATCAAGGTCCAGCACACGTGCCCCAACACTCAAACTTATTAATAAGGAGGTGTGCTATTCCTAGGAGAAGGAATAGGGTCAGTACATGGGGCGTTGATAGCTCCAATATGGAGCAAGGGCCCTAACACACCCCGGCGGGTATCATGCTTCATCATAGGGCAGCTCCTCATAGGGCCAGCGCTGCAATGCCCAACGGGCCCCACAAGGGACTCTTTGCCGGAGATCTTTAGCCTGCGGGTTCTGTCATTTGATTAAGTGGGTGTGTGTGGGATCTCTAGTGTATGTACAAAGATGAGTAGAGTGTGGGGTAAACAAAGTTAAAAATAACTATAGGAACTCGCTAAGTTAGCTTTGTTTTATGGGTTCCATGTTATGATTACAAACCTGGGATGCTTGTTACTGGAGATTTGTCAATGGTCTCTTCAAGCGCTGTGAATCAGGATAGTAGTCAACATGTTTCATGCCTATTATGTCATCTCAATTGTGGCATTTCGTCAGGACCTAAATACCCTATTTTCTACTCAATGAGGGGTGGTGAGTATAAATGTGTATAAACTTAAATCCATACCCTCACCAGAACGCACCATCTGCATTCAGGTTCCTCAGGAGTAGGGACCGTGGTGGAAGTAAGAGGGGGCCACCACTCTAGAATCTCAGAGGGTAGGTCCTCTGTGCTGCGCAACCTTCTTCTTTGAGTCGCCAGTGACGCCAGTGAGCGTCCCTTGACTCCGGAGTGGCAGCCCCCTCTTACCTCCACCGCGGTCCCTACTCCTGAGGAACTTGATTGCAGATGGTGTATTCCGGTGAGGGTATGGATTTAAGCTTATACACATTTATACCCCTCATTGAGTAGAAAATATGTTATCTCGACAACTTCGCCACCTTCTTCCACCGCAAGATCAGGGAGATCTATGACAGCTTTGTAATTCAAGACCCACCCACCCCACCCGCAACCACCACACCCAATGGCTCCAAACCTCAGCAGACCTTGACCAGCTGGACTACCCTAACCTCTGACGACACCCTCAGGATCATGAAGGGCATCCACTCCGGAGCCCTCTCGGATTCCTGACCTCACCACATCTTCAACAGTGCCCGCACCTCTATAGCACCCAAACTCTCCCACACCATCAACTGCTCCATTGAGTCCGCAACCTTCCTGGAAGACTGGGAGAACACAAATATCAATCACCTGCTGAAGAAACCGTCCGTCGACCCAATAGACCTTAAGAACTACAGACCCATCTCTCTGCTCCCTTTCTCAGTCAAAGTCATCAAGAAAGGCATCAGCTTCCAACTCTCCTACTTCATAGAAATGAACAACATCCTGGATCTCTCCCAATCGGGCTTCAGAAGCAACCACAGCACCGAGACTGCTCTCCTCATCATGACATCCGCACCCTTCTCGACTGATGCGATACTGCTGCCTTCATCCTCCTAGACATCTCAGCTGCCTTCGACACTGTCTCCCACCACACCCTCTGTGCAAGACTCCACTATGCCGGTAGAGCGTTTGCGAGCGGTTTGCCGGACCACCTGGAAATTTGCCCCGTGCTCAAAAAGGCCCGGGACTGCCTGCGAACACTCTGCCAGACCAACTGGTAATTTGGCTAATACTCGAAAAGGTCTGGGGCTGGTGCCTGTCTTCTCGGATTTGATACAGTCTCCGGACTGTAGGGAGTGGTCTCTGGACTGTTATTGTTTGACTTCGTGGCTGATGTTCGTTACTTTGTCTTGTCTTCGTTTGTCGATTGTTGGTGTTATACTTGTCCGTCAGGGACAGTGCTTGTGTCTTATATTAAGATGCCTTGTTTCAGTAAACTAGGGTGTTTTGGATGTCGATGTTGTTCTACTGATGCTCGATTGGAGGAGAGCCAACCCACACCTCCAGAGGGTACTCCAAATTTTGATATGTATGTTAAACATGGTATTGGCCCTGTTATGTTCAGCACATTGTGGCATAAATATACGAAGGATAATGCTGAGTTGCGGTGGCCGCTCACCAGCTCATTTGATGAACAGAAATTAAACTACTTGCAGGACAAGTTGTTTGCTAGGAGGAGCAGGCAGTCGATGTTTGATTCTTTGAGAGTATGGCAGAAGGAAGCAAAGCAGCGACGTATGAGGGCAGAGAAAGAGGCACGGAGGAAGCAGACGCAAACGATAACACAGAAGGCAGTAGCCTATGAAAGAGGGAAGGTAGAGAAGGGTATAGAATGTGCAGATAGAAAGTTTTGGTTACAGACGGATAAGTGCTATGTTGCTAGCGAGGAAGGTGATGAGTTTGTTGATGAGCTGTTGGATTCTCGTACTCCTCCTCCTTATGCCCCCGAATGGATATACCCAGCAGTCCCGACCTCTCAGTCCTCGGCCCCCAGTGCTGCCCTCTCGCTTCTAGCATTACCACTTCAGCTATGGCCCCTCTCGCCTCCCTTCCATCTACACCAGTCACTGGGGCGGGTGCTATCGCCTCCCCTGCCCAGTCCACTAGCTCTACTAATACCCCTCTGTACAACCCTACTGCCTTTTCCCCCTACGTGATGGTGCCTGTCTCTGCATCTGCCCCCTCCCCCATTAGTGAGACACACCAGGCACGGTTGAATGTTGAAACTCCTGCGCATGGAGTGCATTATGTGAACTGGGCGGCAGAGCGCGATCGAATGGATAAAGTGTTGGTGCGTTCTGAAGTGGGTGATGAGGAAAAACGAATGGTGGCAAATCAAGCAGCTCAGTGGGCTCGACACCCGATATATAGTGTAGAAGATGTGTGGAGTGTGATGAAAGACTACGAGCTGTTCATACAGCAGCATGCACTTAAACACGTCAGCGATGCTGATAGAATTATGGGAACAGTGTTTTAACGGTGTTGCACCGCAAATAATATACGAAAAACGGGATAGGGTAAATGCGGCAGGTATGGCCCCCAATGAGGTCTTTAGCAATATAACGACACTAGTGGGTTATCGAGGTAGATTGCTCCAGAAAGTTCCGATAATGGGGACGCAGCACCCCATGAGGGAAGTTCATCCCATTTACCACCCTGAAATCCCAGAACAGTGCGATTCCACTAATGCTGTGATTAGACCACGGGTCGAAGCTCGCTTTCAGGAGCAGTGGATTTATACTCCTTGGAAAAGGAGTGAGGTCCTATCCTTAAAGAGCCAGCTACTGGATCCCCGGAAAAACCCTACCGCATACTATAAAGAATTGACAGAGGCGGCTACCTCCACCGTAATGACGTTAGCTGACATAGAGTTGTTTTTCGGCCTCTTGGTACCAGTGGACATATGGAGGCAGGTCCATACACAGGATCATGCATTAGAGTTGGGGGGAACATGGGATGAGATTAGGACTTGG
Organism: Calotriton arnoldi; assembly: GCA_963921515.1. Classification (NCBI taxonomy): domain Eukaryota; kingdom Metazoa; phylum Chordata; class Amphibia; order Caudata; family Salamandridae; genus Calotriton; species Calotriton arnoldi. The sequence continues at coordinate 1,188,907 of CAWUFW010005141.1, forward strand.
GACAAGGAGCGTAAGCCTGGAGACAAGCCGAAAGCAGAGCTTCTCGCTTTGCCAGGGCGTATTATCACCTACATGCACTCGCTTATTCCGCCAAAAAGAGTGAATTGGGACAAGTTGACTGCATGCCGTCAGAAGAAGGATGAAAGTGTGTCAGATTTCTTTACCAGGTTTGAGGGGGTATTTTTAGACTTTAGCGGACAGGACGTGTCACAGGAGGGTGGTTGTTTGTTCATCAATAGATTTGTTACCAACTTACTTCCCGAGATTGCGACACGGTTACAGGCCTCGGAAAGTACTTGGACAACATCATCCCCATCTGTGATATTGAGTATGGCACAATATTACGAGCATAGAGAGAACGAGGATAAGGAAAAGGCAGAGAAAAGGTCAAAGGATTTGAAGACAAGGGTATTACTGCAGCAGGTTGCGAGGGGCAACTGATGAGGTAGAGGTTCAGGTCCAGCCCAGCAGCGGCCTGGTAGAGGTGGCGCGTCCAACGCGCCCATTGGGCTCAACCAATGTGCATACTGTAAACAGGAGGGACATTGGCGGAACGAGTGTCCAGAATTGTTACAGAAGGACGGGGCCCCAAGGGGTCGAGGGTCCAGAGGACGCGGGCGAGGTGCAGGGGGCATGAGGGGCGCAGTCGGGAGATACGTCACATAATAGGCAAAGCAGGAATTATTTTGATGACTCCCGAGGACGGCAGTATTACCATGACGATTATGACATGGACGAAGTGACGGGGTTATCTCATAGCTTAGACAGCCAAGGACAGAGTGAGGGACCAGTTCCAGTGCCTGTGGATCAGGATGGACCTTATGTCCATGCTGATTTACAGGGTGTTACTAAGAGATTTTTGGTTGATACAGGGGCTATGAATAGCTCTGTTTCCCGTTCACTGGTCCCGGGGGCAGCTCTGTCTGGCCACAATAATGTCTCGGTGGGTTTTTCAGGCGTGCCGGTCATTAGCCCTGTTAGATTTGGGGGTCTCTAGTTGGCAGAGGTAGGTACCTTTGTCCAAATAGGGACCCTTGAGTCTAGTCAGGGAAAGTAGGTACACTCCTGAAATAACCCCTGCTCACCCTCTTGGTAGCTTGGCACGAGCAGACAGGCTTAGTTCAGAGGCAGTGTGTAAAGCATTTGTGAACACATACAGTAATCAAGTGACAACACTACAAATGGACACCACACAGGTTATATATTTATAAAAATAGGTATACCTTATATAGATTTATCACAAGACCATAAACGACAAAAATAATCCACCATACTGTCAAGAATGCTTAGTTCTGATCAAAAAGGCTTAATTCAAGGTTCTGTGCGAGTCGGTAGCCTCCTCCGGCTACGGCGATGTCAAGAACAAACAGAGTCTAACAAATCCAGCTGACCGCGTCAAGACAGGCCAACACAGCGTAGACAGACTCGGTCACAGTACCTTTTACTTGAAGCGGCAGGCACGGGCGTGCGAGCCGGATGGCTGTACGTCGCGGTCGCGATGCAAGATGGAAGCGTTGCAGGACACGTTGTCCCTCGATGCGGTGCAGGCAGCAGCTCGTTGACGTCGTCGAGACGGAGTCGGTGAGACCAGGGCCGTGCGTTGCAGGGCGAGACGGTGCTTCGATGCGGTGCTGGCAGGTTGCGGTGCGGCGACGGAGCCGGATTCGGGAGCTGTCGTCGATCAGTCCGGACAGCGGTGCGAGTCGGGCGGTGCGTCGCAAAACGTGCGAGCGGTGCACAACTCCGGTGCGGTCACAGGACTCGAACTCAGCAACAGTGACCGTGTCGGTCGGACCGGATGGATTCGGTGTAGCGAGGCGTTGAAAGGTGCGGGGCTCACAGGTTACGGTGCAGGCAGCAGCTCGTTGATGGAGTCGGTGAGACGAAGGCCGTGCGTTGCAAGATGCAGGCGTTGCTCAATGCGGTGCCAACAGGACACCGAGCCGGTCAAGAGAGTCGGTCACAGCTCCCTACCTCTGTAGCCACTGAAACAGAGTTTCCAGCAGCAATTCACAAAGGGGGTGAAGTCCAATGGTCCTGGGACTTCGGTCAGGGGGCAAGCTTTCTTCCAAGCCCTTGGAGATCCTTCACAAGTTGATGAAAGGCACAGCAAAGCAAAAGTTCCTTTCTCCTTTCTTTTGGCAGTCAGGCAAACCACTGCAGGCCAATCCCCAAGCAGCACTTCAGGCTTAGGGATAGTCTCTCCTCAATTTCTTCTTGGTTCCGCTCCTCAGCAAAGGTTTCTTCTTGTTCCCAAAAGTGATCTAAAGTTCCTGGTTTTGGGCCCCAGTACTTATACTCCTTTTCTCTTTGTTCTCTGAAGGCAGAGAGGCATTTGCTTAGTTTAAACCAGTTCTGTGCAGCTTTGGAGCACTCTGTGTACATGTCTCCTTCTTTTCCTTTCAGAATGTGGGGCAGGGTACTCAGACGCCCGGCAGGAGGTGGAGCCAGCATTGTGGAAGGCAGGCACAGCCCTATTCAGACCCAGCTGCAACTCCTCTCTCCACTCTGGATGCAGATCTCGCTATTCAGCCCTGTGCTGCCTCACCCTGTCTCCTGTAGCCACCCCCAGCCCCTGTCACGCACAAACCAGACACACAATACACAAGCTGGCAGAGGCAGGCTGGATAGTTAGGCAAGAAAATACCTACTTTCTAAAAGTGGTATTTTCAAACACAGAATGTTAAAATCAACTTCACTAAAAGATGTATTTTATCATTCTGAGTTCAGGCATACTAAACTCAAATTTCTACCTAGTTCCCTGAGTCAGTTAAGGATTATAAGATATTATAATCAAACTGCCCATTCTGGCCTATGGGGAACAGGTAGCCTTGCAATAGTGAAAAACGAAAATGGCTGTAATTCACTATTACGACATGCCACACACACCAGGGCATGTCCCACCTTATCCTTACAATGCACCCTGCCCGTAGGCCTACCATAGGGGTGTCTGATATGAAGAAAAGGGAAGGTTTAGGGACTGGTAAGTGGGTGCACTTACCAAGTCGACATGGCAGTCACAGACTGCACGCAGGCTCTGCAATGGCAGGCCTGAGACACACTTTACAAGCTGCTTCTGTGGGTGGCACAACCAGTGCTGCAAGCCCACCAGCAGCATTTGATTCACAAGCCCTGGGCACACTCAGTGCACTGTACTAGGGTCTGGCAGTAATTCAAATAAGCCAAACATGGAGTCACTAATTCATAACACAATTTACAATAGGGAGCACTTGCACTGATTAGCAGTGGCAAAGTGCCCATGAGCATCTAGTCCAGCAAAAACATATCGACAACAGTGGGGGCATTATGAAAAAATGCAAGGGAGACCCATGCCAAGGATGCCAGGTCTAACACGTGTCCCCTCCAGCTGAAATGTGGGGAGAACTATCCTACCCCTAGGGAGTTCTCATCACTAAGGCGGAAAAATCTGGACAGCCCATCAGCATTGGCGTGTTCTGTACCAGGGCGGTGTTCCACCGTAAAGTCCATCCCCTGTAGGGAAATGGACCACCTCAACAGCTTTGGATTCTCACCCCTCATCTGCATCAACCATCTGAGGGGCCTGTGGTCTGTCTGAACCCGGAAGTGAGTCCCAAACAGGTATGGTCTCAGCTTCTTCAGTGCCCAGACCACAGCAAATGCCTCATGCTCCATAGCACTCCATCTCTGTTCCCGGGGAAGTAACCTCCTACTGAGGAAGGCTACAGGTTGGTCTAGGCCCTCCTCATTGATCTGTGATAGAACAGCCCCTACACCATGCTCTGAAGCGTCCGTCTGAACAATGAACTCATTGGAGAAGTTGGGTGCCTGGAGCACAGGTGCCGTGCACATGGCAGTCTTCAAGGTGTCAAAAGCTTTTTGACAGGCGTCAGTCCAAATCACTTTCCTGGGCTGCTTCTTGGAAGTCAGCTCTGTCAAGGGGGCAACAATGCTGCCATACCCCTTGACGAATCTCCGGTAATACCCGGTGAGTCCTAGGAAGGTTCTCACCTCTGTCTGGGTCTTGGGGGGCTCCCAAGCCAGAATGGTATCAATTTTCAGTTGGAGGGGCGCCACCTGGCCGTTCCCAACCTGGTGTCCCAAGTACACCACGGAACCCTGCCCGATCTGGCACTTACTCGCCTTGATCGTGAGGCCTGCCCTCCGGAGCGCCATCAACACTTCCCAGAGGTGGTGCAGATGTTCTTCCCAACTGGCACTGAACACTGCGATGTCATCCAGGTAGGCGGCACTGAAATCCTCCGGTCCAACCAACACCTTGTTGACCAACCTCTGAAAGGTGGCAGGGGCATTCTTCATCCCAAAGGGCATCACCCGGAACTGGTAGTGCCCATCTGGTGTGGAGAATGCTGACCTCTCTTTTGCCCCATCAGTCAAGGCGATCTGCCAGTACCCAGAAGTTAAGTCAAACTTGCTGAGGTACCGCGCAGCCCCTAACCGATCTATGAGCTCATCAGCTCTGGGGATGGGGTGGGCGTCAGTCCTGGTGACGGAATTGAGTCCCCTGTAGTCCACACAGAACCGGAGTTCTGGTGTGGCACCAGGTGCGGCAGCCTTTGGAACCAAGACCACTGGGCTGGCCCATGGGCTGTTAGAGGACTCAATCACCCCTAGCGCAAACATCTTGGAGACCTCCTCCTTGATGCAGGCTCTGACCCTGTCAGTCACCCTGTAAGCCTTGTGCTTCACAGGAAGACTGTCCCCAGTGTCCACCTCATGGACGCACCAATGAGTGACACTGGGAACCAGGGAGAACAGGTCAGGGAACTGTCCCAACAGCTGGCGACAGTCACCCTTCTGCTCAGGTGTGAGGGAGGTAGAGAGATTTACTCCCTCCACTGATCCATCTTGCTCTCGGGCTGACAGGAGGTCAGGAAGAGGCTCGGTCTCCTCCTCCATCCCATCATCTGTAGCTAAGAGCATGCCCACTTGGGACCTCTCCAAGTGGGGCTTTAGGCGGTTCACATGCAGGACCCGTAAGGGGTTCCTGGGAGACTGCAAGTCCACCAAGTAGGTAACTGGACTCTTGCGCTCCACCACCGTGAAAGGGCCGGTCCACCTATCCTGGAGCACACAAGGCTCCACTGGGGCCATGACCCACACTTTCTGACCAGGCTGAAGCTCGACCAGAGTGGCATTCTGGTCGTACCACCGCTTCATCTCCTCCTGGCTGGCTTCCAGATTTGCCTCAGAAAGCTCTCTGAAACGCCTAGTCTGGTTCCTGAAGGCCAGCATGTAACTGTATACATCCTGGGGAGGTTTCCTGGGAGATTGCTCCCAGCCTTCCTTGACCAAACTCAGAGGTCCTCGCACCGGGTGTCCATAGAGGAGCTCAAAGGGGCTGAACCCTAGAGACTTCTGTGCACCTCCCGGTATGCAAACAACAGGCAAGGTAAGAGGACGTCCCATTTACGCCTCATGGGTTCTTCCAGACCCATAATCATGCCCGTGAGGGTCCGGTTAAATCTCTCAACCAGCCCATTTCCTTGAGGGTGGTAAGGAGTGGTGAACTTGTAAGTTACACCGCACTCCTGCCACAGGGACTTCATGCACTTGGACACGAAGTTGGTACCTCTGTCAGACACCACCTCTTGAGGGAATCCCACACGTGAGAAAATTCCCATCAGTGCCCGTCCCACCACGGGGCCGTCACTGTCCTCAGAGGGATGGCTTCAGGGTACCGGGTGGCATGGTCCACCAAGACCAGGATAAACCTGTTGCCCATGACTGTCTTGGGGTCCAGTGGCCCCACAATGTCAATACCCACCCGTTCAAAGGGGGTGCTGACCACAGGGAATGGCTGGAGAGGAGCCTTGTGCTTCCTCCCACTCTTTCCACTTGCTTGGCAAGTCTGGCATGTCCTGCAGTGAGTGGCGGTACTCCTGCGCATCTGGGGCCAATAGAAATGGGTGACAAGCCTTTCAAAGGTCTTGTCCTGCCCCAGATGTCCTGCTAACGGTACATCATGAGCCAACCCCAGTAGGAAGGCTCTGAAGCGCTGGGGTACCACCAGCACACGGGCTGACCCAGGCTCAGCAACCTTAGGCTCTGAATACAGGAGACCATTCTCCCAGTAAGTCCAATGTGATCCAGACTGATCACCTGCTGCCTGGTCTGTGGCCTGTTGCCTCAGACCCACGAGAGAAGGGCATGTGTTCTGCTCCTCGCAGAACTCTTCCCTGGAGGGTCCTCCTTCTTGCTGCCAATGGGTCAGCTCAGGTAGGTCTCCCAGTTCAGCTACCTGTTCCCCTGTAGGCTCCAGGGCATCCCCCTCAGGGTCTGCCTCCTCCTGGACCGTGGGAACTTCGGGGGCCGGTTTCCCGCGCCCCCTGCCTCCTCTCTCTCCGGCAGGCACCTGGGCCTCCCTCTCAGGCTCCAGGTCCTCTTGAACACCTTTAGCTGCCATTGACCGGGTGGTCACACATGCCCAATCAGGCAAGCCCAACATTTCTAAATGCGCACTCCGCTCTACCTTAGCCCAAGGTGAGCTCTCCAAATCGTTCCCTAACAAACAGTCAACAGGCATGGCTGGCCTCACAGCTACTTGAAGAGTACCCGAGACCCCCCCACTCAAAGGGAACCTGAGCCACCTTGCAGTGACTCTCTGTGTTGTCAGCGGCAACAACCGGATAGAATGCATCAGGGACAACCTGCTCTTTAGACACCAGGTGACACTTGACAGCTGTCACTCTGGCTCCTGTGTCTCTCAGAGCCTCCACCCTATGGCCATTGATGGTCACCCACTGCCTGTATTTTTTAGTGTTCTCAGGCAGCTGGGTCCTAGGGACCATCTCAGAGTCTCCTAATGAGACAAGTGAAAACACTGTGGGATCCCCCCACCTTGGGCACCCAACTCCTCCCCCAGGGCTACACTAGCCAACTGCCGGGGGACTGCACCAGTGGGTGCTGGTTTTCCATGCAAAGGGCAATGAGGATCATTTGCCTTGTGGCCAGGGGCGCCACACTTGTAACATACCAGTGGTCCCTGGTGAACAGGGGGGCCTGTCAGGGCCACTGGCTTCTTCTCAGAGGGAGGCTGGGAACCTTTCCCTTGGTTCCCTTGGGGTCTACTTTGGGGCCCTTTATGGAACTCCCTCTGTTTGCCCTTGTCCCCCCCACTCTTCTGCTGGGGACCCTGCCCACCCTTGGCGGAGTCTCCCACGTGACCCTTGTGGACCCGGGTACTCACCCAGCGGTCCGCCTCCTCAGCAAGCTGCCTAGGGTTGGTCAGCTTACTATCAATCAGGTGCTGGCGTAGCTCAGGAAAACAATTACTGGACAAGTGCTCCCATGCAATCAAATCAAAGAGCGCCTGAAAATCAGTCGCTTTGCTACCCTTTACCCAACCATCCAAGGCTCTGCAAAAGAAGGTCACATATTCAACCCAGGTACTGCCTTCAATCTTCTTACAGTTCCTGAACCTCTGCCTATAAAGCTCAGGGGTCAAACCATACCTAGTCATTAAAGCATCCTTCATGTGGCTGTATGAATTATAGACTTCAGAGGGCAAATCCAACAAGGTATCCCGCCCTTCACTCAGGAACCGCCCCCACAACCCCGCTCCCCAATCCTTCTCAGGGACCCGGTGGGAAGACATGGCTACCTCATAGGCTTTAAACCATTGCCAATGTCATCATTTTTAAAAAACTCCTTCACCACATCTTTGGGAATATACACCCTAGCTTCAACAGGCATAGGCGGTACACTGCCACCAGAGGGAGTAATCTCCAAGCTTTTTGCCTTCAATTCCAACTCCCTCAAAACTTTCTCATGTTCAAACTGCATTTTCTTTTCCTCTAGGGCTAATTTCCTAGTTTGCATTTCAAATTCTAACTGCCCATTCAGCTTGAGCTTGGTCAGCTCCATTTCCTGCATCCTACTCTCTTTCCTGTCCTCCAACTCCTCTGGAGACAGTCCTCTGGCAGAAACACTGCTACCTACTGGGGAGACTGCTTTCTTCCCCCCTGGACCCAATAGCCCTTCTAGCTGCCCATCTGCATTATCATCCCCTTCCATAGGTATAGGTGTGCTCCTTGCTTCAATCCAGGCCCTCAGCGCCTTTTGGTGCTCATCCTTCTTGGTGAGCCCGGTCATGGAGACTTTAAACTTCCTGCAGAAATGCTTGAGCTGTTTGAGGGTGTAGCACTCCAGTTTCTCCTCCTCCCAATCAAAATCAACAGATGCTACAGATGGTGCGTTATCCATGGCGATTTAAACTTGGCAGTTGCAAAAATAGGAAATCCCAGAAAAAAAATGCTATCAAATAGTATGTGGTTGCGTCTTGGTCTGCACTCACTAGGTAGTGTTCACCAATTACTGTACATGAGTCACAAATGCAAGTCCAGAATCCTCACCGCTGACCACCAATGTTAGATTTGGGGGTCTCTAGTTGGCAGAGGTAGGTACCTTTGTCCAAATCGGGACCCTTGAGTCTAGTCAGGGAAAGTAGGTACACTCCTGAAATAACCCCTGCTCACCCTCTTGGTAGCTTGGCACGAGCAGACAGGCTTAGTTCAGAGGCAGTGTGTAAAGCATTTGTGAACACATACAGTAATCAAGTGACAACACTACAAATGGACACCACACAGGTTATATATTTATAAAAATAGGTATACTTTATATAGATTTATCACAAGACCATAAACGACAAAAATAATCCACCATACTGTCAAGAATGCTTAGTTCTGATCAAAAAGGCTTAATTCAAGGTTCTGTGCGAGTCGGTAGCCTCCTCCGGCTACGGCGATATCAAGAACAAACAGAGTCTAATAAATCCAGCTGACCGCGTCGAGACGGGCCAACACAGCGTAGACAGACTCGGTCACAGTACCTTTTACTTGAAGCGGCAGGCACGGGCGTGCGAGCCTGATGGCTGTACGTCATGGTCGCGATGCAAGATGGAAGCGTTGCAGGACGCGTTGTCCCTCGATGCGGTGCAGGCAGCGGCTCGTTGACGTCGTCGAGACGGAGTCGGTGAGACCAGGGCCGTGCGTTGCAGGGGGAGACGGTGCTTCGATGCGGTGCTGGCAGGTTGCGGTGCGGCGACGGAGCCGGATTCGGGAGCTGGCATCGATCAGTCCGGACAGCGGTGCGAGTCAGGCGGTGCGTCGCAAAACATGCGAGCTGTGCCCAACTCCGGTGCGGTCACAGGACTCGAACTCAGCAACAGTGACCGTGTCGGTCGGACCGGATGGATTCGGTGTAGCGAGGCGTTGCAAGGTGCGGGGCTCACAGGTTACGGTGCAGGCAGCGGCTCGTTGATGGAGTCGGTGAGACCAAGGCCGTGCGTTGCAAGATGCAGGCGTTGCTCGATGCGGTGCCAACAGAACACCGAGCCCGTCAGGAGAGTCGGTCACAGCTCCCTACCTCTGTAGCCACTGAAACAGAGTTTCCAGCAGCAATTCACAAAGGGGGTGTAGTCCAATGGTCCTGGGACTTCGGTCAGGGGGCAAGCTCTCTTCCAAGCCCTTGGAGATCCTTCACAAGTTGATGAAAGTCACAGCAAAGCAAAAGTTCCTTTCTCCTTTCTTTTGGCAGTCAGGCAAACCACTGCAGGCCAATCCCCCAAGCAGCACTTCAGGCTAGGGATAGTCTCTCCTCAGTTTCTTCTTGGCTCCGCTCCTCAGCAAAGGTTTCTTCTTGTTCCCAAAAGTGATCTAAAGTTCCTGGTTTTGGGCCCCAGTACTTATACTCCTTTTCTCTTTGTTCTCTGAAGGCAGAGAGGCCTTTGCTTAGTTTAAACCAGTTCTGTGCAGCTTTGGAGCACTCTGTGTACATGTCTCCTTCTTTTCCTTTCAGAATGTGGGGCAGGGTACTCAGACGCCCGGCAGGAGGTGGAGCCAGCATTGTGGAAGGCAGGCACAGCCCTATTCAGACCCAGCTGCAACTCCTCTCTCCACTCTGGATGCAGATCTCTCTATTCAGCCCTGTGCTGCCTCACCCTGTCTCCTGTAGCCACCCCCAGCCCCTGTCACGCACAAACCAGACACACAATACACAAGCTGGCAGAGGCAGGCTGGATAGTTAGGCAAGAAAATACCTACTTTCTAAAAGTGGTATTTTCAAACACAGAATGTTAAAATCAACTTCACTAAAAGATGTATTTTATCATTCTGAGTTCAGGCATACTAAACTCGAATTTCTACCTAGTTCCCTGAGTCAGTTAAGGATTATAAGATATTATAATCAAACTGCCCATTCTGGCCTATGGGGAACAGGTAGCCTTGCAATAGTGAAAAACGAAAATGGCTGTAATTCACTATTACGACATGCCACACACACCAGGGCATGTCCCACCTTATCCTTACAATGCACCCTGCCCGTAGACCTACCTTAGGGGTGTCTGATATGAAGAAAAGGGAAGGTTTAGGGACTGGTAAGTGGGTGCACTTACCAAGTCGACATGGCAGTCACAGACTGCACGCAGGCTCTGCAATGGCAGCCTGAGACACACTTTACAAGCTGCTTCTGTGGGTGGCACAACCAGTGCTGCAAGCCCACCAGCAGCATTTGATTCACAAGCCCTGGGCACACTCAGTGCACTGTACTAGGGTCTGACAGTAATTCAAATAAGCCAAACATGGAGTCACTAATTCATAATACAATTTACAATAGGGAGCACTTGCACTCTGGCACTGATTAGCAGTGGCAAAGTGCCCATGAGCATCTAGTCCAGCAAAAACATATCGACAACAGTGGAGGCATTATGAAAAAATGGAAGGGAGACCCACGCCAAGGATGTCAGGTCTAACAAGCCCCATCTCCAAGCCCCTTGCCTTGACACTTGGCCCCTTTACGGTTGATTCACCATTTTTACTGACATCGAACTGTGGGGAAAACTTGTTGGGACTCGATTTACTGAAGAAGTTGCATGCGACTATTTCCTGTTCACCGGACGGTGTCTATATGACCATTGGCCCGCCAGTTACTAGTGCTAAACAGTGCTTTGCGAAAGATGCCCCCCTTCCAGCTGAATTTAAAAATGTACCATGTACGTTATGGGCTACAGGAGACACAGATGTGGGGTTGCTCCAAATCCCGCCAGTTTCCATCCCGATCAAAGACAAGGCTCGATTACCACGTGTTCCCCAGTACAAGATATCCCAGGCAGGTGAGAAGGCCTTGTTGCAAATAATACAGGACTTGATTGAGTCTGGTGTGGTTGAGGAGACTACGGCGAATGTGTGTAATAGCCCTATTCTTCCTGTTCTCAAAAAAGCCCCCTCGGATTCTCCTGATGCCCACCCTGATGTTTACTGCTTTGTGATTGACCTCCGGGAGGTGAACAAAATAGTGATTCCCCAATACCCAGTGGTCCCGGACATTACCGCACTCTTAAATTGCTGGACCCAGTGTGGCAGAATGATAATATCACCAAGGTAGCCACGCATCTGGTGAAGCATTGTATCATCTGATCCTGAGTTTCTGCCTCTCTTTGTTGATGCAACGGAGCCTGGAGCTACCAGGTACAATTTGAGGCCCCGGAAAAAGGGACGGTGCACCAGCCGAACAGTTTAGGAGTTAGGGAAGGACTTGAGCTCAGGGCGCGGGTAGTGTGCCTGAGGTGCCTGTATTAGGTAGGGGAGATTGATCTGGTGCACTGCCCCGGACACTGGACAGGATAGTTGAGGGCATTGGCCCCGGAGGGAGGGTGCCCTATCCTGAAAGAAGAAGGATTTGTTTTGTCTGCAAGGGTTGCGATTGCGATTGCGCAGCTCCTCCGCGGGAGTGCTTCATAGCACCATCGTTGATGAATGATAGAAGCCTGCCAGCGAGGCTTTGACGGATGCTGGGTGATTTGTGCCTCCTGGTACTGTGGTTGCAATAAGTGGCTCTAGCTTGTGAATTTCCTTTTTTCCCCTTCCTAACACCGATAGACTGCCCTTGAAGTTGTCCACATGTATCCTTTTGGTCGTCTCGTCCCTGATGAGGAGCAGCCCTTTGCGGCTCTGCGTCCTATTCCAAATGATCCTGTTTGGTCCTCTTGGTCTACTAAGAGTAAAGCAGTGTTTATTGCCATAATCTTCCTTTCCCTGCTCATTGTATTTGGGGTGGTTTGGTACTTGGAGGAACAACACCCTGTGCATGCTTTGGTAGGGACAACACCGGTTCCAAATGAGCACTTGTTTGTCACAGTGGCCCCACATAAGGAGAGACATAGACAGACCTATGTGCAGAATGCTTTTGTTCAGATGCTCCATCAGGTACACAGTACTACTAATTCTACAAATTGCTGGGTGTTTGGTCTACTTCCATCCGTTATGCATAAGAACGATCTGCTAGTCTCGTTGCCCCTGTCATACTTGGGTAGCTGTGAAGCGTGGTTCCAATTGCTCTCTATGGTATATATGCACTATTATGCTGACGCTATGAAAATGGTGCAAGCTGATTATGAGGCAGTGTTGGAATATATAGTGGTACACCAGGTATATACACCCGGACCAGATGGCAAGGAGGGTACCCTGCACTCTGAGGCTTGTATGAATAAATTTGAGGCCTACGCAAACGTCACCTGGTTGCGAAATGAACTGTTAGATTTCCAAGGATTTAATGTCACCGCCTACTTTAAATGTTTCTAGGAGCGCAATATTACTGAGGACAAAGCTATGCCTGTCCCTGTAATAAACTCAACAGCTAGTTTCTGTGTTGAAGGAATAGGGAACATTTCGGTAGGACAGAGTCATTGTAACTACACCTACCAATTGAACACTACCAGCAGCCCACCTTTGCTCACACCTCCGAATGTATACTTCATCTGTGGGGAACAGGCTTACACGTGACTTCCGAGAGGATGGTCGGCCGGTGTTATGTATCCTTTCTCTTGCCTCCCGTTTACATTGCACCGTCCGACTACCACAAGCATCATAGATTGCAGCATAGGGATCTTCAGGTACACCGCGTTAGGAGGGTGCTTGATCCAGATGAGATAGATCAGACTGATACCTCCTTGCAACAATTCACCGACATAATGAAGGGCATTGTGCCGTTCTGGGGTCCCATGTTCAATAGTCGTAATATTCGTTGCCTTGCTAGGGTAGTTGGGGGAGTCATCAACACAACTGCTGGTATCCTGACTAATATTACAGTTGAGCTTCAGGCCACAAGACTTGTTCTCTCCAAAACCGGATGGTTTTAGACGTCATTCTGGCTGATAGGGGTGGAGCCTGTCACGTCATCGGAAGTAGTTGCTGTGTGTACATCCCTGATAGAGCTCCTACTGTGTACTCTGCAATACAGAAGTTGCACAAACTTGCCTCAGACATTCATCAGGATAATGGTTTATGGTCCCTTACAGGGTGGCTCTGGGGTCTAGTGACTTCATGGGGGTGGAAGATATTACTTGTCCTGATAGCCATCGCAGGAGTCATCTTTGCCTGTTGTTTATGCATCAACTGCCTCCCAGACTGTTGCACTTATTGTATAGGTAAGCTTATCCCTACTCCTCCCTTGCCGAGAGGTGATAACAAGATTCCTGTTATGATGATGCAGGAGATTCAGGGGATTATGCTCATTGACGAGGGCATCTTCGAGTACTAAATCATTTTATTCATGGTGTGTTGCTTGTTTTTTCCCTTGCTACATGTGTACCTATGTACTTCCTTCCCCTCCCTTAGAATTGTAAAGACCCTACCGGATAACAATAAAGCTTTTAGCCACATATGCTAAAAGGAGGGTCTGATAGTTTTCAAAATCCCATCCCTGCAATATATACTCTTTGTGTTATATTATGTTAGCATTATGTGGCTAAGTACATGCCGGTTGCATTCGCGTTATGCAACCCACTGAGTTATCCTCGTGATGTGCAGGCCTTAGTTAGCGAGTGTGACGCCATTTTATATTTCGTAATCCTTATTACACTGCTCAGACTGTGCCCGAGTTAGGCCTCATTATTATTTTCGCTTGCCTAAGCAGAACACTGTATTTCGTTATTATTTCTTCTCTTCGCCCAGGGCTGTTTCTCGACTTACTAATGAATAGGCCGTTCTGCCTTCGCATGTTTATCCGAATGTGTAGTTTCTGCTCCCACGTTAGGAGATGCTGAGACCCAGCACTGTGGCCTTGGATCCCTGATCACGTGTACCCATCTGGCAAGTGTTAGCTCATCCTACTGTGCCCCCTTTGTTCGCAATCGGCCCAGGCTGGTAGTTTTCCATGGTGGGTGGGGTTGCAGACCACTGGGGAAGAATGATTACTCACTGTAGACTGTTGGGGGGTCAGTCCCTCGGCAGACATCTTAGGGTGCAGGTCATGACGGACTCCTCTGCAGAGCATTTGCAATAAACATGTAAGTTCATATTCTCTACTGTCTGACCGACTCTTCATTCTTGGGAAGGCATAGCAGGTGGTTGTGAGAAAACCCGGGTGGCCCTAGAGGGCCACTTCCTTCACTGGTTACACATAAAAACTTGAACACGTGTGTGTGCACGTGTGTGTGGGCTGCACATGTGAGACCACCGTTGTGTACAATCTGGTGTCTGCGCACAGGTAGACTGATGGCAGAAGGGACTCTTCAAGGATCGGCGCTGACCTGGTGTAGGCCTTATAATTTGAGTGAGCATCTATGGTGTAGGTTTGTAATGTTTACTGAAGATCTGTATTATACATTATAGGTGAAACCTGCCCTAAAGTACAGTTTTGTTAACCGTAAGCCTACAGGGTCCAGTAGTGTGTCAATATGGGGTAAACATTCATCCCAAGTGTGAATATGCATTCTCTAACATCCAACATACATATCCTATGGCCCTTGAAGATTTGTTATAGTTCCCCAGCTCAGCTCAGAATCAAATTCCAGGTGTTTTCCCCTCTACTGGCTAAAGTTAATTATAGTGATCACCAGTAGATGGAACAAAGGCCTCCACACAGAATAGGACAATTAAATGAGCCCTGCTACTTGTGGGTGCCTTGGGTGGGACAAAGTATACAAAAAGTGACGGATGGAATGTTTGAATTAATTTCAGCCACTAGCAATTCTTTGGTTCCACATACCAGTGCATCCATATTTTGCATACTATGCCACCTCAGTTTGGAGAAAGCCATATACAAATCAGTCCTGACCCTTCACCAATGGGAAGCGTTCAGCCAGAATGGCCTGTCTAGGTCAACCCTGAACTGGAACACAAGCAATTTAGGTCTCATCAGCCAGGTATCGTCTGGCTTCAGTGACACAGTGTGTACTGGACCAATGTTTGGAAATACCCGTCCCTCTTAGGGCGACACACTAAAGAATACAAAAAAGTGATGGAGAGATTGCTTGAATTATTTTCAGTCTCTGGTAATTACTTGGCCAGGTCATCCACAAACAGAAACACAAACAGCCCAGAACCAGTTTTGCTCCAGTTAGGGATCATCAGCCAGGTATATCTTATTTCCAGTGATTCTGGGTCCGATTCACATAAGGACTTACATGTAGTTAAGTTCAGAGTGTGGAGTCTCCGCACTCATAGCAGAATCTCCTCACTCGGGGCAGAATCTTCATAGGGCGCAATGCAGAGAGTGCACCGTGCAGAGATTCCACTCTGAGTGCAGAGACTCCGCCACATATGTGGAGACTCCACACTCAGAACTTTACTACACATAAGTCCCTTTGTGAATTGGGCGGACAGTGTGCACGAGACCCGCGTCTGGGCATACCTGTCCCACTTTAGGTGACACTCAAAAGTATACATAAAGTATACTTATGCATTTTATTTTATATTTATTTTATGTTAATAAATTAAAGTATGATTTTGATGCCTTAAGCTTGACAGGCATGGCGGACATGGATTCTGTGTGCACCATGCCACTGGAACAAAGCTTTACCTGGGTGATGAGCCGTAATAAGGGGAAACCAGTCCCGGGTTGCTCGTGTTCCGGCTCAGGAAGGATCTGACTTGGCAGTTTGGGCTGGACTATTTGCCTTAGGAGCAGGGTCAAGACTAATTTGCAGATGGCTGTGCCCAAACTGAAGTGGCTTGGTGGACTAAAACTGATGGCTTCGGATGTGGCCAGGGCGAGTGCAGAACTTAGATTAAATCAAGCATTCCTTCAATCACCTTGTTTTTTATGCCCTTGGGTAGAGTCAGAGCATACCACAAAAGAAAAATTGTGTGCCATGAGCCCGCAAAAGACAAAGGAGAGATCGGATGTTGCCACTCATAAAATATGCATTTATAGATCCTCCAGCGCCCTATTATGCTCTGCAAGGGAGCTAAAATTTACATATGTGCTTCTGTGGTGACTCAAGAAAGAGCAGTGGAACCACTGGCAGTTAGGAAAATGTTTTTGGAGGGCTACAAAAGTGCAGCAGCCCCTCTCCAAGAATGTATTAAAAAACTTGCTCTAAGCCTCCTGGGGCCTTATGACCTCAGAAGATGTTCATCATTATTGTAAGCACTCCAACAGCTGGAACCTTTGCTCTTGGGCTCTGTTGTGTGGGGATTCCTTGTGGCTGGCCGTAAGACTGTATTTTGTGGCCCAAGAAATATAGAGGAAAGATTCAGACACAGTTTGAACTTTAATGCTACATTAATGTGGATATTAACAATGCAAACTTTAATCATATAATCAATGTTATAGAGTATGAGTATTATTTTTTTCATTTAATGGTGTTGCAATGTCACATTATAGCGTGTGGCTACTTTTAATTATGTGGTAATTCCCTGACAATACCCACAGACCCGCTCTATGTATTATAAAACCCACTTATATTGTGCTGTGGCATCTGGTATAGGTGGGTGGTGTCGTGATTATAGTGTAACGGACCCAATAGGGGTGTACTCTTATATGGGAGTGTCACTAAAGGCCCTTCCATCTACCTGATTGTACATATTTGTAATTTAATGTACAGTATTTAGTAGTGTGTGTATAATAAGAGTACTTTTCCTTTTAAAAGAAAAAGCAATGACTGGACAATATTTAATCCGACTTGTTGCTTGTACCAAAGATTTGGGAATACTAGCCCACACCATTCACCCTAGGTAGGCCTTGAACTACTCTGCTTCCCTACCCTGAGAGAGTCAAGTGCTACAATGTGGTACTTGGTTTTCAGTAAAAAGACGATGATGGATTTCTAACTTGTGATAGAATTACATCCTTCGCAAGTAATACCCGATTTCGTACAGGTATAAATTAACCCTGGGCAGAGTACACCGAGTGCCACAATCCGGAGTTCCACAGAGCTTAAAAAAAACTCTGTGGAACTCCACTCCGCTCCACCCTCCCACACTTAAAAATATTAAAACAAAACCACTTACCTGCTCTGGCGTCTCCGGGCTGCCCTCCTCCTCGCCGTAGTCTCTCCTCCTCGCCGGTCACAAACCCCTATGTTGTACGTCTTGTGTGGACTGCGCATGGGCATGGGCAGGAGCAAACTCCACTCCGCCTGCGGATTCAGAGTTTTGCCTGAACTCCGCATTCCTAACGGACCGCGGAGTTGGCAAAACTCCGCAAACTCCGCAGGCGGAGCGGAGTTCGCCACCCGGGCTCAGTATAAATGATGAAGACATGTCTAATAAATGTGACACCTAGAAGGGGTGCGACCTTAATGAGATTTTTGCATTCTTTGCCCATGTCACTGGTCCTGCATAATTAGGAGTGCCACAGTGGCATTGGTGCATGCTCCTGTTGGCCACATTCAATAACTGTTATTCACTCCTAGAGAGCTGGGTTAATTGAGATGTGTCCCTGATATCTGAGCATGGTAATACCTGTCAGGCTCCGGTTGACAGTTATCTTGAAGCAAGTGGTGTGTTTGGAATATGTTTTTTACAAGTGACCCATTGTGAGTGAATTTATTTGGGAGATGTCTTTAGTGGATAGCCTCATATGATTCTCATACTTTCTAGGACCGTCAGGGCCTTTTTTCTTCAGCTGCGGTTCCTCAGTAGAGTCACTACAGGGTTACATGTCTTTCTATGAGTATTCAAAGAGCCAGAGAGGTGTCTACTAGAACTAACCTGAGCTGCTGGAGGATGGATCCCTTTGGGTATCTGGGCCCTACACCTCTCTTGTGTCTGTAATATCCTCGATCAGAGTGACAATGCAGCGCAACATATGTGAGGAAGGAGCAGTAAGAGATCAGTCCATTACTTTATTACAAGTGTGTTTTGCCTTATTGGGACTCTTCAGCAGGTAGGGTCAAAGCCTTGATAATCCCAAACCATGAATCCTTACAGACCAAAATCCTGTTAGTAGTTGTGTTAGATAAGAATGAGGGAGCACATCTTTTTCTCCCACTCATCCAACAGACTTCTGCATTGTTAAACACAATGCCCATTCTTGAACAATAAGACAATTAGGAGCACACAATGGAAGCCACTTGGATAAGAAGCATATACGTCTTAGCATGTTACTAAGTGGGACTTGAGATGGTAAGTCTTGGTCCTGAAATGGTATCCAGAGTGTGCCTGGTCAGAGGGCACAGACGCACAGAGTGTTTGCCTGTGTGAGTTATTATATATGAAAAATGACAAAGTCGGTTTGCACCAGGTGGAGTGTGATACTTTGCAAACTTTAAACATCTTTCTACTTTTTACAATGGTGTTTTTGCTATTCATTGCTATTCATTGCGACTGCTTAGCACTCAATGTAGCGTTTCGGACCTTTTTGTTTCGGGGTCTTGTGGCCACCCACACAAGTGGGGTACCATTCCTCTTGGTGGACAAGTGGGAGCTCAGGGAGGTAGGAAGTATAAGGTTCCCTGCAGATTCCAGAACTTTCTGTCACAGAAATGTGAAAAGAATTTGTGTTTTTACCAAAGTTTGACTTTTTCAAGAGCTTCCTAGTAAAATTACTTAGTGAGAGCCTATACTGCCCTGGTTGTGTTGTTTTAAAAAATGTCCATGTTTGCTAGATTTACCTAAGTGCGGCTGAGTGAGGGCCCAAAATCCACAGCTACCTATTTTGGAAACATAAATGTGATGTATGCATGTTGCCTTTTGGGCGTTTCCTGCCATGGGCACTAGGCCTACCCACACAAGCGAGATACCATTTTCATTGGGAGACTTGGGGAAATGGTAAGTGGAAGCGATTTTGTTGCTCCTCACAGATTCCAGAACTTTCCAACACAGAAATCTGAGAAAAATTAGTTTTCTTTAGTCAGTCAAAATAAGCTTTTATTTCAGTAGAATACCTTAAATAGCACATATGCAATTTATTCAACATACAGTGCAATTCTAAAATTGTCAATAAAGTGCATTCATAAGATAAACCTTCGTTTCAGTAAAACGCAATCAAATAGAATAAAACCACTTTTAAAAATGACCGCCATTAAGTTAGAATTAAAAGACCCTCTTTTCCCCCATTAGTCCTACTGCTAATACATATCTACTTAAACTAAAAACTATGTGCAGAGTAAAGTTGTATTTTAAAATTCTCAGTGCCATTAGATGTTTTCTAAACCCCATATTGCAGCAAATCTGGTAAATCCATTTCATTCTAAATTTGGCGTATGCCGTACAAAAGAATAAAATATGTGCAAGGTTTCCTGTAGCTCCCAAATTACATAAAGTGCAAATAGATTCTTCGCTGGCATTGTTGGTCGGTAAATTGGGCAAATCCATCGTATCCAATAAAGCATCGGTCTCAAGATAGCTATGTGATCTATTCTATTTATGTTTATGTCCAAATAGACAGGTGTCAGAGGTGTAGACTTTGGGAGGCCTAATGGCCTCCTTATAAACATGTTATTGCTTAAAGTAAGATGGATAAGATTATCTACACCCCTACAACTCCTCCACATATAAAGCTGTTCCTTGTGCCTTATTCTTGTAGACCTCAAGGGCCGGAGTAATTGCTTTAGATATAACGGCTTAACATTTTATAATAATAGCCATTGAGCTGTGGGCTAAAATGGTTTTAGCTTCGTTTACCTACAGGAGCCATGAGAGTCTAGAGTCCAGCATTACACCCAAGTAACTGAAGTTGGATACTTACTCTAGTTTTTGCCGGTGAACTGTGATGTTTTTACTGAATATTTTATGAGATCAAATGGCCACGTATTTTGTTTTACTAGAATTAATTTCTAGACCCTTAGCTATACAATACCCCCTAAAGCTATCGAGTAAGCTTTGAAGGCCTGTCGATGTCTGTGACATCAAGATGGTGATAAGATCAATAAATAGGATAGCAATGTACACCATGGTGTATGCACGCATAGCAGTGGCAGTACCAATAAATGCAATATCGATGTAAGCTGTAACCTATGCATGCACAGTGATGTCAATACCAGTACATTTAATGTTGATGCACACTGTCCCTTATGCACGCATAATGATGTCAATCTCAGTGAATGCCATGTTGATGTATGATGTAAAAATTGTAGTATAATAATGATAATATTGGTACATATGATATCAATGACTTCCATGTTACATGTGCTCGCACTCACGAACTCGTATCACTGCTGTCGGATTCATCCAAGATGACCTCCCCATCAACTCCAAGTCACAGATAGGCCTGGGCGGTGAACTCCGCTCCGTCGTGGAGTTTTCTGCAGTCCGCGGAGTGCAGAAAACTCTGCTCAGCACAGCGGAGTTTTATCCTTGCTCGCGCTCGCCAATGGTAAGTTGGTGAGCACGAGCTGCCGCTCGGGTAGAATTTCTACCTGAACAACAGGAAGATCAGTGCGAACGGCAGTTCGTGCCGCACTCTGCTGCTTGCGGAACTCCGCTGAGTTTTTATTTTTATTTATTTATTTATTTGAAACGTTTTATAAAGCGCGAACATGACCCATACGGGTATCAGAGCGCTGTACAAAGGAAGGTACGTGGCATGAAGTAAAAGCAAGAAAAGCATGAATACAGTACAAAATAGAACATAAGAAATACCTGAAAAAATAAAAAAGGTCATGGGGGGAGCACAGGGAAGACAAATAATAAAGGTGATCCAAGGTATCTGCCCAACTAGTGCGAGCTGTAAAGTTCCAGCAAGCAGTACATCAAAAGGACATGTGATGAAAAACATAACACATTTTGAGCAAAAGGTATACAAGACTGTCAGGCAAGAGATGGCAGTAGATTAAAGATGGCATCAGGGCTATTGCTGTTGATGATCATTCAGGAGTAGTCATTTGACATGTTTTTTGAATGAGGCAGTCAATGGGTTGGATCTCATCTCGGGAGGAAGAGCATTCCAAATTCTTGGAGCAAAACCAGAGAAAGCACGGTTGTATGTTCTTTTCTTATTGAATTTAGGGGGTTTCAAAACTCAAAAGTAGAGTATTAGAGCTTCTTAAGTTCCGACTCGAGCCAGATAGCTCAAGTTCTTTTGCCAGGTAGATGGGGTATTGTAATGAATAGCTTTGTGCGTCAGGCAGGCTATCTTGAAACAGATCTTTGCTTCAATGGATAGCCAGTTAAGCTGAATTTAGTCAGGTGTGATATGGTCATGTTTTCTGGAACCAAGAATGTCACATTCTGGCCCACACTAGCTCTCCCTGAGGCCGAGAGCCATCTGTGTCCCCCTTATCAGATAGTTGTACTTGTTGTTTATGACTATGATGCTTTTTAAAGAATTTCGAAGTGTTTTATTGTACCCACAAAATGTATATATGTGCGGGCAAAACTTCTGTATTCGAGACTGCTCTCAGATGCCCCTCTGTCAATACTCTCCTGGCCGCTGCATTTAATTAAACTAACTTGTTCCTGTTTTGCAACCGCCTCTTGCCTTTTCATTTTTTGAAGGAAAATTCATATTCGAACAACAATGGTATCATCTGCAAAAAGTAGTGCAGGGACTGGAGCCCGGCACAACTTTGGAAAATCATGATTGCACTGCTGAAGGTGACTTACAACGTCATAGGCGTAGAGTGAGAACAGGGTGGGTGCAAGCACACACTCTCGTCTCACTCCCCTTTTTATGGGGATTTGTTCTATCCATTGCCGAGAGGACCCCAGCAGACTGATGTAGTCTGATTATCTGGGTTAAAAGATCATCAGGAACACCTTTGCTTTTTGGCATGGACCAGAAGAAACCTCTCGGAACAAGGTCAATAGCCACCTTTAAGTCAGCAAATGCAATGTACATATGTCCTCCACTCAGCTTAATATATTTCAACAAAATACTTAAAAGCCTGAAGACCAGGTCGGTTGTACTGGTGAGTGTTCTGAACTCTGCTTGGTAGGCTGTCAGGATGTTGTTTTCATCAATTTAGTCATTCAATATATTCAGAACCTGCCTGGCATATATTTTTTTGTAGCGTGTCTATAAGGTGTATAGGCCTGTAGTTGCCGGGTTCATGCCTGCTCCCTTTTTTGTAAATTGGAACTATTTCAGCCCCTTTCCACATTGTTGGGCTGTAACTCCAGATGCCACTGCATTACAAAGTCAAATAATAAGGGGCACATATGTCTTTGCCATGCTTAAACAAGTCTCCTGCGATTTTATCCGGTCCTGGGGCTTCTCCCAATTTAAGAGCATCAATAGCCCTCCTTGTTTCTTCCAGGGTAAAATGAGCTACATACTCAGTGCCATTGTTTAAATGGCCATTTTCCTGCCCTTCCAGATCTTGGAAATGCTCAACAGGCTCAGAGTAAAGTTCAGAGGAATGCCATGTCCAATTATAAGGATCCAAATAGTGTCCAGCACAAGTGGATGCATATTTTCTTCCATGTGTAACTATTGTACCAAAAAGGATAGTATCTTTGCATTTAGCTACATATATCAGATCATTCCAGTTTTACTCTTCCCAACTCCTTTCCACACTGGCTAGTTTTTTCTTGCAATTGGTCCTGGCCTCTCTCTCAGCTTTTTGGCTTATAGTTTTTAAAGCATTAAGATAATGATTTCTTGCCTATTTTACATCACTTCGTATACCAAGGATCGGACGGGAGATGCCTGATGGTCCCTTGCCTTTTTATTTGGGATGGCAACTTTGTTAAATGTAATTTTAGGATCGCAGCCAGGTCATAGAGGATTTCTATGGTGGGAATTTCTGAGGAAGGATAGTCAACAAATATGCAAACACAAGGAGATGATGGACGGAGCGCTGAAACTTTTCTGACACTCACCCCCAGTCACAGATCTGGGTTGAATCCATCATCGTTCTTTAGCTCACTTCGCCACCCCAGTTCAGACACAGCTATATGCAAATCAGTCTTGACCCTGTGCCTCATGGGAACAGTCCAGCCCGAACTGCCAAGCCATTTCTTCCCTGGACCGGAAACAAGCATCCTGGGACCAGTTTCGGGCTAACAGCCCTCATCAGCCAGACTAGCTTGAATCCAGTGGCAAAGTGAGCAAGGGACCCACATCTGGGCATACCCTGCCAACTTAGGGCGAACAAAGCAAACACAAGGAGATGATGGACGGAGCGCTGAAACTTTTCAGACACTCACCCCCAGTCACAGATCTGGGTTGAATCATTCATCGTTCTTTAGCTCACTTTGCCACCCCAGTTCAGACACAGCTATATGCAAATCAGTCTTGACCCTGTGCCTCATGGGAACAGTCCAGCCCGAACTGCCAAGCCATGTCTTCCCTGACCAGAGAAAAGCATCCTGGGACCGGTTTCGGGCTAACAGCCCTCATCAGCCAGGCTAGCTTGAATCCAGTGGCAAAGTGAGCAAGGGACCCACGTCTGGGCATACCCTGCCAACTTAGGGTGAACAAAGCAAACACAAAGAGATGATGGACGGAGCGCTGAAACTTTTCAGACACTCACCCCCAGTCACAGATCTGGGTTGAATCCATCATTGTTCTTTAGCTCACTTCGCCACCCCAGTTCAGACACAGTTATATGCAAATCAGTCTTGACCCTGTGCCTCATGGGAACAGTCCAGCCCGAACTGCCAAGCCATGTCTTCCCTGGACCAGAAACAAGCATCCTGGCACCGGTTTCGGGCTAACAGCCCTCATCAGCCAGGCTAGTTTGAATCCAGTGGCAAAGTGAGCAAGGAACCCACGTCTGGGCATACCCTGCCAACTTAGGGCGAACAAAGCAAACACAAGAAGATGATGGAAGGAGCGCTGAAACTTTTCAGACACTCACCCCCAGTCACAGATTTGGGTTGAATCCATCATCGTTCTTTAGCTCACTTCGCCACCCCAGTTCAGACACAGCTATATGCAAATCAGTCTTGACCCTGTGCCTCATGGAAACTGTTCAGCCCAAACTGCCAAGCCATGTCTTCCCTGGACCGGAAACAAGCATCCTGGGACCTGTTTCGGGCTAACAGCCCTCATCAGCCAGGCTAGCTTGAATCCAGTGGCAAAGTGAGCAAGGGACCCACGTCTGGGCATACCCTGCCAACAAATATGGTCATTACGTCGAAGAATGCGTTATAAATATTGGCCATGGTCTCCAGGTTATTCACTATTAATGGCCATTTGACTGGCTTATGGTTATTACCGATAGTTGATTGTATTAATGATGGACCCCTACCCAGTATCCGTGTTTAATGGAAAATACTTGACATCTCTAAACATAGCGGTAAGTGGCCACTATCTTCTCTACTGTCTATTCTAAAATTGTTAGCCTATCCGAGATTGCTGCACTGGATAGAATGTAGTCGATCTTTGATCGAGCATTACCTCTTTTAAATGTAGACAAACCTGGCCTATCGAGTCTATCCTGCCATTACATGCTCATGCTGTTCTAATGTAAAATGTGCTAATTGCATGGCCGCTACTGATCATGGTAACGTGGACCCAGCCTCTAGTTTAGGGATAACTCTTGCCATATCCTCTTTCACCCAGATCAGGTCTATCCTGCTTATTTGCTTCTATATGCAATTAAATTTGCCACCTACAATAATCATGTTGTTTGGGTCTATGTTATTGAGATTGTTTCTACCACCTGGGATTCTAAATTGCTCTTCCTTGGTCTTAGATGGACATTGAACAGGTACACAAGGGTTCCGTTGTGTGTTCTTAAGCTTACTACCAGAATACCTGGTGGGGAGCACTTCGATAGGAACATTTAAGGAAATGTTTATCCATAAAATTTGCCCTCTTGATGGTCTACCACTCAACGAAGCAAATGCGTTAACGTAAAACATTTCATAGCCTAGCTTATGAGGTGGTTCCAGTAGAAAGGTTTCCTGAAAGAGGCAAAGATGAAATTGGTCGATATACTCTTGCCAATCCGGATCAATTAGCTTTTGCCTTAGCTCTGCTATACTCCAGGAAACCAGGCGTATTGATTCTGTCCTCAAGGCTCTCTGGCTTTTGGGATACAATCTCTAGCTCGTTCTTTGTTCCAGTGTCTGGGTGTTGCTTCCCAGTGTCTCTTTCCTGAAGTGCCAGACACTGGCCCCAGCTACTATTTATGTCTCAATTTCCATTCAACTACGGCACAGGTCATTGTAGGCACTGGGATAATGTGATTGGATGAGTCAATCTACTGCATCGAGGTTTGCCATGTCATGGCTATGTAGAGGTAAGTTAGCCCAGATTACTGGATTTCCCTCTGTCTGTTCTATTTCATTGGTTGGCCTGTTCAGTTTGAATCATATTGGTAAATTTAACAATGAACTGGATCTTAAATCCATAGAAATCAGTCCATAAACTATGCTTTTGGTAAAGGAAGTGAGGGCAATGTTGTCATTAGTTCCATTCCCACTGGCTAGTAGTTCAGCTTTGGCTATATCTGAACGCACAGCTGTCAAACATTGTCATTTGTGCCTGATCTAGTGGAGGACCTTATTTTTAAATGAGTCCCCATCCTCCCAACAGTTCTGCCCTAATTTTAGAACATTTGTCTTGGATGTTGCATGTTAATAGTTAGGGACCCCTACTATACGGGAATGTGGCAGTCAATGTTCTCTCTGTTAACCGTTGGTGTATGGGTTTCTCTAGAGTTGTTAAATGTTGGAAATCTCGATGGGGGGATATCCTTGATTTGTCCTAGGGGAACTGGGACTCCCTGCCTCTGCAGGTCCCCTAAAAATAATTGTATATCTATGTATCCCAGTATCACACTCTGTGTTGCTCCTTCACTGTCAATTAGATGTTCTAAAATAATTGGAGCTCAACGGGGCAAGGCTGGTCAAACGTTTATAGCGTATAGCAGGTGTGGCTCGTCCCTGAAGAGGAGGTGATTTAGATAACGTGGGATTTGCCTCCCTGCCATCATCACGCAGGGTTTCCCCTTGGCCCTCAATATGCGTCTGCAGAGATTTTACTAATCTCTTCAAATGCACAACCTCTTTTGTTAGAGTATCAACTTTAGAAGCTAACTCCTCACTTCTGTGTCATTTATGATTACACTGTGGCATATTAGAGCATTCAGGTAGTTCCCTTCCCGAAAGGAGTTTCTTGTTTAATGGAGGTACGTGGGTAGTAAGAGTTTCTGCTGGCATATTTGTTGCGTTGGTTTCAAATACATCCTTTGAGGCCAGAGATGAATATCTATTAAAGCAAATGACCCCAAAAGCACTCTCCCCATCCCCATCTTTCCCTGGCCCTATAGACCCTACCTTCTCTATGGGAGTGTGGCCAGATGCTTGAATGTGGGTGGATTCATTTAAATTACTGACCTCTAATTGAGGGGGTGGAATTCCCTGGTCTACACTAGGATAATGCACAGTGGGTTTAGAGCTTGGTTTATTTGTTTGCTGAACCCCTCCTTGCTTTGTATAGAAGGAGGTTATTTTCGGATTTATGTACTTGCCAATTTACCCTTTTCACCCAACATGGACTTGAACTCCGGGGGCCTTGTTTTGCTTCTGGCTAAGAATTGTTGCCTGAACCTCTGCTTCGGTAAATTTGTTATATGATAAAGCAATCCCTATAGACATGTTTTCTGGGGCCTTAAGGTCTCCATCGGGCATGATTCCTTGACTGTCAGGCCTGGTGTTACATTTAGTGTGCAATTTTATTTCTTGTTCCCTTTAAGAGTATTTTTTTCTTCAAATGCCTTTGTCATACCAGTTACCTAGCTTGGTTCTGGATCTAGAATGATGGGGCACTTGGGAGTTGGACTGCTTGCCTGATGGCTGGTACTGTGCTGTCTCTGCAAATAAATCTTTGAAACTGTACTTGGATTGGAGACTTTATTACACCTGGGCTCACTGGTACATTTGTCATGGTAATGGGTGTTCTGTTGCCGACAATGCTCCACAGTGATGAAAAGTAATTGAACCAAGAATTGGGTGAGATACTGGCTTACAGATTTCTTCTCCTCCCTTCTGAGCTCTCCTGTTGAATAACAGCTTAACACCAAAATATATGTACAATCTCCCATCAATAACTTAAATGAATTATGTTCCTGAATTAAGGACTATCTGTCCCAATCGATTAAAACTTGTTCTAGAGTTTGAGAGTGGCACCTACATTCTGAGATCTATATGCCCTCATTATCTAACATAAGGACAAGTCACACCAAACCATTGCCGACTGCCATGCTGTTTAAGCTGATGCCTGCTTTTCTCAGGCTCTGCGTTTCAAGCAGAGACCTGTGGTTTGTGGGCAGTTTAAACCATGTTGAAACTGCACAGGACAAGACAAACAATGGTATTGTATTGTATTGTAATTGCATTTATATAGCGCTTACTACCCCTGACGAGGCGTCAAAGCGCTTTTCGGCGAGTAGCACGCTACTCCGGAACCCATAAAGGATTAGTGTTGAATTAGTATAGTGAAATATAGAAGTAATTTGAGTGGTGGATAGGTTAGTCAGTTACCTGGATTCAGAAGGATAGCGGAAGGATAGAAGAGGGAAAAAGGTTTGCATTTATATAGCGCTTGTTAACCCATATGGGGTGTTGAAGCGCTTTTTTGGCGAGTAGCACGCTACTCCTGAACCCATAAAGGATTAGTGTTGAATTAGTATAGTGAAATATGAAAGCAATTTGAGTGCTGGATATGTTAGTCAGTTATTTGGATTGAGAAAGGTAGGGGAGGGATGGAAGAGGGAAAAAGGTTTGCATTTATCTACCGCTTGTTACCCCTGATGGGGTGTTAAAGCGCTTTTTTGGCAAGTAGCACGCTACTCTGGAACACATAAATCATTAGTGTTGAATTAGTAAAGTGGAATATGAAAGTAATTTGAGTGGTGGATATGTTAGACAGCTATTTGGATTGAGAAGGGTAGGGAAGGGATAGAAGAGGGAAAAAGGTTTGCATTTATATAGCGGTTGCTACCCCTGACGGGGTGTTGAAACGCTTTTTTGGTGAGTAGCACGCTACTCCGAAACCCATAAAGGATTAGTATAGTGAAATTTGAAAGTAATTTGAGTGGTGGATATGTTATTCAGTTATTTGGATAGAGGGTTATCCTCTCTTGAGAGCGGAGGGAAGATGCCAGGTGCTTCTGACAGTATTTACTGTTTAGAGCAGGTTTCTCCAATGAGTAGCTCGTGAGCTACTGGTAGCTTACTAGTTACCTGTGAGTAGCTCTCTTGTGTGCAGCCCAGCCTACCAAATTAGAAGTTTTTCTTGGTTGAATGAATATATGCATACTAAAATTGAAAAGTGTTGATTTGAGATGAAAACCTGTGTATATTCATAACTCATGAGCTGATTGGAGAAGCTTATTACCAATATTAACTTGGTGCAGGGGTACTTCTGCAATGGCTGATATGTTTTAGCCATGTAGAGGCATTCCACATTGACAAAGCATTTTTAAGTTACTACTGAGAACTGTGCCTGATGCACTCACATTGCTGGTAATCTTTTTTTTAAACCCATAAACAAACTTAGGTGCACAAGTTAGTCAGCGAACAAATATCTACATGGTTGCCTGTTGAGCAAATCCTGACACTTCACATAAGGCATAGCACAATACAATGAGGAATCATAGTCAGTTCATCACATGACATTGGAGTCATATGAAGATACACTTAATGAGTGAATCAAGACGTGTTGATTAGGTACAAACAGATGTATTATTAACCATCTGTGTCTCCATCTTCGTCACTTGGTAGACTCTCAGGAGAAAGGAAATGATCACACAATCCAACCCACACTTCTATATCCTCCTGTAACTTCTCAGCAGCAGTTCTACTACTCTTAATCTGAATCTCTTCTGCCAGAGACCACTAACTAACATTCCTTTTCCAGAGGGCCAGCAATGGTATGTGACATGGAACAATATGTCTTGTCCCATCACTTACAACTTGGCCTTATTATAGTCAACTGTCTATATTTACCTTTCATATACATAATGTTTAAATGTAGTTGATAATAACACTGCAACTCTAGCCTTATTTCAGCTGCATTTTGATTGAAAACGCTAGTCATTTTCCTTCATAGGCCCATGACTTAATAGAAATATATGGCCTTTAAGATTATTTATCTTCAATGGTAACATAACAGTATACCACAGCATTCTTGAATTGATTATGTCTAAGAATGCTTTCCCTGTGATTGGGGTCAGTAACAATATGAAAAAAGGACAATTACAAATTAGGTCCACTAGTGAATAGTGTGGACCTCTTAATGTATTATGTCCTCAGTATGAGACAGTCACCTTCCTCTAAACACCCCCATTTTATTCATCTCTCCACTATATTAACATTTAATCTATATCATACATTCATACCTTTTTGCTAGTATGACATGTCACCGCAAGTACTCAGTTTAAGCCACCCTGGCCTCTGATTGGGCTGATATGATTTTGGGATCATGATCAGCCCTACTTCATACCCAATGTCTCTGAGGGGGTGTTGAAAACATAGGAAGGAAGATATATGTAGCATTCAAATTATGATGTGTTGTGTTTTTTATCTTCCGCCACCTACAACATATGGTATGGGGTGAGTAATGTGTTCTATGCCTCTGTCTCCAGAGCAGGGAGGGCAAATGGAAGTAGGTAAGTATTAGCCAGTACCATGTGTTGTGTCTGCCATGTCAACATGAGTGGGGTGATTTTCTGTTGCTTTCACCATAAGCATCAATGTGTGCAAGTTGTATTCCGTTACTTTGATGACAATTTGTATTTTATTTGTGTTTTTCCCCTTGCAATACAGGGATTCTAACAAATAACAGAAAAAGTGTTCAATCTAAGTTAGGTGACCTAGGATTTGTAAGGGTTTTGCCATCCTGCTATTAAGTGGTTCTTACAAAGCCCCTGAAGCATCTTGCTATTACACCAGTATAAGACAGTATGCTCCTTTTCCCCTTTTCATTCCTAGCTGTGCTTCACATTCCATTCCAGGTTTGCACATCTCCATTCTGAAGCAACATGGTCCTTGTCATTGGCTCAGTTGCCAAACTCTGTATAGGTCAGATCCTGGTGGTGGAGATCTATGCACTATCAGGATTGCTGAAACCTTCAGTTATTCTGACCCTTTCATAAATGCATTCTGAACTTTACTTTCTCTTGTCTCTGATCCTCACTTCTGCTCTAGGCTTTTCTGTTTCCCTTCTTGTGCCTTCTGGTTTTCCTCGTTGTCCCCTCTCCAAATCCCAATTTAGCATTCTCAATATTGGTGATTCCCTGATTATTAGCACCTGGTGTATTCCTTGCACCTGGCTCTCTCCCTGCGCCTGTGCTCTTTTCTTCCATATTAAACTTTTTTAGTCCAGTGAGCCCAGCGTACGTTAGACCCGACAGGCATAGGGTGGTCTTCTCCCAACTTTTTGCCTACCACCCTTGATTTTTCTGACCTCATTTTTGCTGGCTTTAGGACTCTGTGCACTTTACCACTGCTAAACAGTGCTAAAGTGTTTGTGCTCGCTCCCTAAACATGGTAACATTGGCTTAACCCCAATTGGGATATTTAATTTACTTATAAGTCCCTAGTAAAGTGCACTACATGTGCCCAGGGCCTGTAAATTAAATGCTACTAGTGATCCTGCAGCACTCATTGTGCCACCCACTTGAGTAGCCTTCTAACCATGGCTCAGGCCTGCCATTGCACGGCCTGTATGTGCTGTTTAAACTGATACTTTGACCTGGCAAGATAAACCTCTTGCCAGGCCTACACCGTCCCTTTTTATACAAATAAGTCACCCCTAAGGTAGGTCCTGTATGACCCACAGAGCAGGGTGCAATGTATTTAAAAGGCAGGACATGTACTTTTAAGTTTTACATATCTTGGTAGTAAAAAACTCCCAATTTCATTTTTCACTACTGCAAGGCCTATTTCTCCAATAGGATAACATTGGGATTACCTATTACATCTTATAAGGGTAATTCACAATGTATAAGAGATTCACTTATCAAGTTTGGTGTCACTGGACTCACAATTTAAAATCATAACTTATGGTGAGGTTGGATTTTAACTTACAGTTTAGCAACTGCCACTATTAGGAAATTGACATTTACTTACTTTAGACACTTGGTGCCTGCTGCCTGTCTCTATTCAGTCTAGGTTGGGTGACAGCTAGGCTTTGTGAGTTCCCTCTAGACAACACACACAAAGGGAGATTTAGGTGTCTTTGTGAGCCATCCTGGGAGATTGGAGGTAGGAGCTGGTCACTGCCTCATACTTACACATTAATTGGCTGTGTCCTGTCC
The DNA here is from genome assembly GCA_963921515.1 of Calotriton arnoldi. Classification (NCBI taxonomy): domain Eukaryota; kingdom Metazoa; phylum Chordata; class Amphibia; order Caudata; family Salamandridae; genus Calotriton; species Calotriton arnoldi. The sequence goes on from CAWUFW010005141.1 coordinate 1,220,285, forward strand.
ATACACAAAGGTCTTCATACCCCCTGTAGTGAATCTGGAGCCAGGGCAGGAAGGGAGGACCTCTGAGCTTTCTTTGAAGTTTCTCCCACTTCAAAAGCACAACTGGGTATAAGTGCTGGCCCTCTGACATCATGACATCAGTACACGTCTGGACCTGTGACCACTCAGCCAGGAAGAAGAAGAACTGCTGTGCTGCTCAAGGACCGCTATTTGCTGAACTCCTACCTTGATGTGTTGCCCTGCTGCCTGCTGCTCTCTCTTTCATGGGTGACTTCAGAGTGACTCCACTGGCTTTCTGGTTTGCCTCCTGTTTTTAAGTCTCAGGGACACAAATGACTTACCACCCTCCTGCTTCAATATTGTACTCTGCAGCTTGAGAGTCTTTCATGCCAAACGGTGCTACCCCGTCCTAGACCCTTGGAAGTGGACCTAGGTGTCTGCTCCAGCAGAACCGACACATCCTCTGCTGCAATAGCAGAATCAAAGCATTGCTGCTGTTGCATGAACAGGATCGGTGCATCGCTTTCAGAACAGCTGCATTGCCTGCGGAACTGCCACATTGGAACCACGCATCACTGCCACTGTGTGGTGAAGATTGATGCATCATCTCTGCAGATTGGAGAAACCTGGCACGTCACACTAGGAACCGCTGCACCGTGGAACCGGCACATCGCTCACAGAACCATTGCATCACCGCTATTGCGCCAAGAAATTCAGCACATCAACCCAACTGCGTGGGGATCACCGATGAATCGCTCAGCTGCACCCCGCATCTTTCTCGATGCAAACCAGGGATCAACGTACTTTTGTTCAATGGGCCTAAGTGGGTCCCTGTATCTAGACCATGCTCCATTGCGGTCGGCCTGAACTCTTGACTTTGTCCGTTCCAGTGCGACCAATTAACTCTCTATGTGCTTACTGCTTCTAAGTGCTATTTTTGCATTTAATCTTTAAAAATGTATATCTCGACTTCTGCAAATTTGTTGTTTTGGTCTTGTTTTGTTTTATTGATAAAATTAGTCTCTGTTGTTCTAACTTGTTGTGTGGTCTTTTTGTGGTGTTTTCACCGTTTTACTGTTTGGAGTGTTGCACAAAATACTTTATACGTTGCCTCTTTAGTTAATCCCAACTGCTCTGTGCCAAGTTACCAGGGGTGAGCACAGGATAATTTAGAGTGTGCTGTGACTTACCCTGCCTAGGATTGTGGTTCTTTCTTGGACAGGGTGCATACCTCTGCCATCCAGAAGCCTAGGGGTATATTATCAAGGCGAACAACGCCGCTTTAACGACCGTTTACGGCCGAAAAGCTGCGATTGAATTACCTCACTATTAGCAAGGACACGCTAATAGGCATCAGCGCGTGTTTCCTTGTGTCAGCCGCCGTTCCACTAACGCCTCGCATCGCATCTCTAATGAGATGCAAAGAAGGCGTTCCTCTCTAAACAACATGGGAAATATCGCTAACTGCACTACTCTGTATCAGCAAGCTGACCCAGAACACCCATAGCGTTATAAAAAGCCGAGCTAAACGCGGTTATCGCCATCAGCTAACGTCTGCAAAATTTCAGACTTAGCTATATTTATAAAGGGAGGTGGATTCTAAGCCTAAGTCCACATCTCCCTATCACCAAGGATTCCCTTAGCGCTGTAGTTGTATCGCTGGATTTCCAGCGATGTTCCTCATTTTGCCGCTATCGCCGGATTTTCCATCGCCGTGGAGATAAGCGTGGATGATAACGCGTTATCTCGGCGATCACATCCGGCAAGCTTTCAAAAGTCTTTACTCCTCAGAGGTCTGGTGCGTTCCTACTGCTCCACTTTGAGAATTGACTGTTAAATCTATTTCCCAAATTACTTGTGTGCATTTTCCTGTTTTTGAAACTAATTTTATCTTTTTCTATTCTTTGTTATTTTTGTCTCTGTGTTTGACATAGTTTCTAGCTCAGCCTAAACACATCCTGACCTGTCCTTGTTGTATACAGACTCCTTGATGTGTTCTGGTGTTACCTGTTGCAAGAAATTGGGTTGTTGGTTGAGATGGGTGAAACCGTACGCAAGCAACAGCCACATTCCTTGTCAGGATGAACCACGAAAAGCCAATAAATTAACCTGTGACATACCTCTCTAGTAGCTTGGCACAAAGGCAGTCAGACTTAACTTAGAGGCAATGTGTAAAGTATTATGCAGCATACAAACAGTAATCGAGTGAAACACAACACAATTCCCACATCAATGAAGAAAAATAGAGCAAAATGTTATAAATTATTTGACCCAAAAAAATCTAATCAGTAGAACCCGAGTTATGAATTTTTAAAGTTTAAAGTGGAAAATTGTGCCTAAAATATCAAAGCACCAGCCACGGACATCTAGCTATGCAAGACTGGGACAAAGCCGAAAGTTATGGCCGAACGCAATGAAGCGCAGTTCAGATACACAAAGTGGATTGAGCCCAGTCTCTGCTCACCTTCAGACTTAGTAGAAATTTTGAAGAAAAATGTCCAAGAAGGTAAATTTCAGCAGGGCAAGGCAGTCTGTAGTGTCCGAGGAGGAGGTGTAGTCATCAGGGAGCCCCTGGATGAAGTCGCTGTAAATATTTCTACATTGAGACGTAGCCTCTTTTTTGTAAGTAAAAAATCTCCAGTGGGACGAAGCAGCAGAATATAGCTGGCAAGGGTTCCGGAAGGCCGAATACCCTTTCTGTGAGGATCCACTGAACAGGATTTGCTGCTGCGGAGAAGAATGTAGTGTGAACTAGCATAAAGTCAGGCGAACTGGCGATGCACCTTCGGCAGATAGGCGAGCAGGTCTCCTTTAGGTTCTCAGAGCACGTTTTGGCTGTAAGTCCCAAGTTTTAAATTTGGGCTATCTGGGCTCCTTTAGCCCCACTTCCAATGTCCCAAAGACAGCATTTGGAGGGTCAGAACTCACTCAGGTGTGGTTTTAAGATGGTTGGAGCCTTTTCTGTTCCTGTGGCTCTGACCAGGAGACCAGCCTTGTAAGCCTGCAAGGCGGAATGTCTAATACATAAAAAGAGGTCCACAACATATTTAACATAGCTGCCCATGCTGTGACTGAAAGCCTAAAAGCTCTTTTCACAGTGTAGGCTAGGCTAGATTTTAAATGGGTAGGCCTATGTTTGATTATTATGGTGAAATCAGATTTTTGATGACTTTAGCAGAAAAAACATTTTTATGAAAATGTACCTTAAGCAATATGCTCTGTCTATACCAAATACTATGACTCCTCATTAGGGCTGGGCGTAGTTGGCGTAGCGCCACTACGCAGAATTTTGGAAAAAATGTGTGGAAAACGAGCGCACGTCCTGAGGGTCCGTGTGCCCGGGACAGGGGTCCCTCGTGCCTGGGCAGGCTCCCCGATCTCCCCGGCCTGGCTGGGTTGAGAAGCAGGGACCGGCCCCAGGGACTGCGTTTCGGTCAGGGCCTGGGGTTTGGGAGCCCCCGTCCTGCCGCCTGCCAAGTGTCCATCTGCCCGGGACAAGGGTCCCTGGTGCAGAGCCCCGGAGACCTGCAAGGGCAGGCGGGAGCCCTACCGCTATGGCTCAGCTTGGGGCGGACAGATGGCAGTCCTTTCGGTCCCGGCCATCTGGTCGCACCTCTCCCCACGGCCATCTGGTCGCACGCAATGCTTTCCAATGGGGCGACCAGATGGCCGGGCCGCCCTGGAAGTCCCGATGAGGGCTCATTTGCCTCCCGGATCCCAGCCAGGGCTCCAGGAGGTCGGGCACGTTCGCGCCCAGGGTCCCCTGAGCCTTGCGGTGTGCACGGATTCCCAGAAAGCGGGGTAGCCTTCCTTCTCCTCCCTTCTGAGCTCTCCTGTTGAATAACAGCTTAACACCAAAATATATGTACAATCTCCCATCAATAACTTAAATGAATTATGTTCCTGAATTAAGGACTATCTGTCCCAATCGATTAAAACTTGTTCTAGAGTTTGAGAGTGGCACCTACATTCTGAGATCTATATGCCCTCATTATCTAACATAAGGACAAGTCACACCAAACCATTGCCGACTGCCATGCTGTTTAAGCTGATGCCTGCTTTTCTCAGGCTCTGCGTTTCAAGCAGAGACCTGTGGTTTGTGGGCAGTTTAAACCATGTTGAAACTGCACAGGACAAGACAAACAATGGTATTGTATTGTATTGTAATTGCATTTATATAGCGCTTACTACCCCTGACGAGGCGTCAAAGCGCTTTTCGGCGAGTAGCACGCTACTCCGGAACCCATAAAGGATTAGTGTTGAATTAGTATAGTGAAATATAGAAGTAATTTGAGTGGTGGATAGGTTAGTCAGTTACCTGGATTCAGAAGGATAGCGGAAGGATAGAAGAGGGAAAAAGGTTTGCATTTATATAGCGCTTGTTAACCCATATGGGGTGTTGAAGCGCTTTTTTGGCGAGTAGCACGCTACTCCTGAACCCATAAAGGATTAGTGTTGAATTAGTATAGTGAAATATGAAAGCAATTTGAGTGCTGGATGTGTTAGTCAGTTATTTGGATTGAGAAAGGTAGGGGAGGGATGGAAGAGGGAAAAAGGTTTGCATTTCTATAGCGCTTGTTACCCCTGATGGGGTGTTGAAGCGCTTTTTTGGCGAGTAGCACGCTATTTCGGTACCCATAAAGGATTAGTGTTGAAAATTAGTATAGTGAAATATGAAAGTAATTTGAGTGGTGGAAATGTTATTCAGTTATTTGGATAGAGAAGGGTAGCGGCGGGATAGAAGAGTGAAAGAGGTTTGCATTTATCTACCGCTTGTTACCCCTGATGGGGTGTTAAAGCGCTTTTTTGGCAAGTAGCACGCTACTCTGGAACACATAAATCATTAGTGTTGAATTAGTAAAGTGGAATATGAAAGTAATTTGAGTGGTGGATATGTTAGACAGCTATTTGGATTGAGAAGGGTAGGGAAGGGATAGAAGAGGGAAAAAGGTTTGCATTTATATAGCGGTTGCTACCCCTGACGGGGTGTTGAAACGCTTTTTGGTGAGTAGCACGCTACTCCGAAACCCATAAAGGATTAGTATAGTGAAATTTGAAAGTAATTTGAGTGGTGGATATGTTATTCAGTTATTTGGATAGAGGGTTATCCTCTCTTGAGAGCGGAGGGAAGATGCCAGGTGCTTCTGACAGTATTTACTGTTTAGAGCAGGTTTCTCCAATGAGTAGCTCGTGAGCTACTGGTAGCTTACTAGTTACCTGTGAGTAGCTCTCTTGTGTGCAGCCCAGCCTACCAAATTAGAAGTTTTTCTTGGTTGAATGAATATATGCATACTAAAATTGAAAAGTGTTGATTTGAGATGAAAACTTGTGTATATTCATAACTCATGAGCTGATTGGAGAAGCTTATTACCAATATTAACTTGGTGCAGGGGTACTTCTGCAATGGCTGATATGTTTTAGCCATGTAGAGGCATTCCACATTGACAAAGCATTTTTTAAGTTACTACTGAGAACTGTGCCTGATGCACTCACATTGCTGGTAATCTTTTTTTTAAACCCATAAACAAACTTAGGTGCACAAGTTAGTCAGCGAACAAATATCTACATGGTTGCCTGTTGAGCAAATCCTGACACTTCACATAAGGCATAGCACAATACAATGAGGAATCATAGTCAGTTCATCACATGACATTGGAGTCATATGAAGATACACTTAATGAGTGAATCAAGACGTGTTGATTAGGTACAAACAGATGTATTATTAACCATCTGTGTCTCCATCTTCGTCACTTGGTAGACTCTCAGGAGAAAGGAAATGATCACACAATCCAACCCACACTTCTATATCCTCCTGTAACTTCTCAGCAGTTCTACTACTCTTAATCTGAATCTCTTCTGCCAGAGACCACTAACTAACATTCCTTTTCCAGAGGGCCAGCAATGGTATGTGACATGGAACAATATGTCTTGTCCCATCACTTACAACTTGGCCTTATTATAGTCAACTGTCTATATTTACCTTTCATATACATAATGTTTAAATGTAGTTGATAATAACACTGCAACTCTAGCCTTATTTCAGCTGCATTTTGATTGAAAACGCTAGTCATTTTCCTTCATAGGCCCATGACTTAATAGAAATATATGGCCTTTAAGATTATTTATCTTCAATGGTAACATAACAGTATACCACAGCATTCTTGAATTGATTATGTCTAAGAATGCTTTCCCTGTGATTGGGGTCAGTAACAATATGAAAAAAAGGACAATTACAAATTAGGTCCACTAGTGAATAGTGTGGACCTCTTAATGTATTATGTCCTCAGTATGAGACAGTCACCTTCCTCTAAACACCCCCATTTTATTCATCTCTCCACTATATTAACATTTAATCTATATCATACATTCATACCTTTTTGCTAGTATGACATGTCACCGCAAGTACTCAGTTTAAGCCACCCTGGCCTCTGATTGGGCTGATATGATTTTGGGATCATGATCAGCCCTACTTCATACCCAATGTCTCTGAGGGGGTTGAAAACATAGGAAGGAAGATATATGTAGCATTCAAATTATGATGTGTTGTGTTTTTATCTTCCGCCACCTACAACATATGGTATGGGGTGAGTAATGTGTTCTATGCCTCTGTCTCCAGAGCAGGGAGGGCAAATGGAAGTAGGTAAGTATTAGCCAGTACCATGTGTTGTGTCTGCCATGTCAACATGAGTGGGGTGATTTTCTGTTGCTTTCACCATAAGCATCAATGTGTGCAAGTTGTATTCCGTTACTTTGATGACAATTTGTATTTTATTTGTGTTTTTCCCCTTGCAATACAGGGATTCTAACAAATAACAGAAAAAGTGTTCAATCTAAGTTAGGTGACCTAGGATTTGTAAGGGTTTTGCCATCCTGCTATTAAGTGGTGCTTACAAAGCCCCTGAAGCATCTTGCTATTACACCAGTATATGACAGTATGCTCCTTTTCCCCTTTTCATTCCTAGCTGTGCTTCACATTCCATTCCAGGTTTGCACATCTCCATTCTGAAGCAACATGGTCCTTGTCATTGGCTCAGTTGCCAAACTCTGTATAGGTCAGATCCTGGTGGTGGAGATCTATGCACTATCAGGATTGCTGAAACCTTCAGTTATTCTGACCCTTTCATAAATGCATTCTGAACTTTACTTTCTCTTGTCTCTGATCCTCACTTCTGCTCTAGGCTTTTCTGTTTCCCTTCTTGTGCCTTCTGGTTTTCCTCGTTGTCCCCTCTCCAAATCCCAATTTAGCATTCTCAATATTGGTGATTCCCTGATTACTAGCACCTGGTGTATTCCTTGCACCTGGCTCTCTCCCTGCGCCTGTGCTCTTTTCTTCCATATTAAACTTTTTTAGTCCAGTGAGCCCAGCGTACGTTAGACCCGACAGGCATAGGGTGGTCTTCTCCCAACTTTTTGCCTACCACCCTTGATTTTTCTGACCTCATTTTTGCTGGCTTTAGGACTCTGTGCACTTTACCACTGCTAAACAGTGCTAAAGTGTTTGTGCTCGCTCCCCTAAACATGGTAACATTGGCTTAACCCCAATTGGGATATTTAATTTACTTATAAGTCCCTAGTAAAGTGCACTACATGTGCCCAGGGCCTGTAAATTAAATGCTACTAGTGATCCTGCAGCACTCATTGTGCCACCCACTTGAGTAGCCTTCTAACCATGGCTCAGGCCTGCCATTGCACGGCCTGTATGTGCTGTTTAAACTGATACTTTGACCTGGCAAGATAAACCTCTTGCCAGGCCTACACCGATCCCTTTTATACAAATAAGTCACCCCTAAGGTAGGTCCTGTATGACCCACAGAGCAGGGTGCAATGTATTTAAAAGGCAGGACATGTACTTTTAAGTTTTACATATCTTGGTAGTAAAAACTCCCAATTTCATTTTTCACTACTGCAAGGCCTATTTCTCCAATAGGATAACATTGGGATTACCTATTACATCTTATAAGGGTAATTCACAATGTATAAGAGATTCACTTATCAAGTTTGGTGTCACTGGACTCACAATTTAAAATCATAACTTATGGTGAGGTTGGATTTTAACTTACAGTTTAGCAACTGCCACTATTAGGAAATTGACATTTACTTACTTTAGACACTTGGTGCCTGCTGCCTGTCTCTATTCAGTCTAGGTTGGGTGACAGCTAGGCTTTGTGAGTTCCCTCTAGACAACACACACAAAGGGAGATTTAGGTGTCTTTGTGAGCCATCCTGGGAGATTGGAGGTAGGAGCTGGTCACTGCCTCATACTTACACATTAATTGGCTGTGTCCTGTCCATACACAAAGGTCTTCATACCCCCTGTAGTGAATCTGGAGCCAGGGCAGGAAGGGAGGACCTCTGAGCTTTCTTTGAAGTTTCTCCCACTTCAAAAGCACAACTGGGTATAAGTGCTGGCCCTCTGACATCATGACATCAGTACACGTCTGGACCTGTGACCACTCAGCCAGGAAGAAGAAGAACTGCTGTGCTGCTCAAGGACCGCTATTTGCTGAACTCCTACCTTGATGTGTTGCCCTGCTGCCTGCTGCTCTCTCTTTCATGGGTGACTTCAGAGTGACTCCACTGGCTTTCTGGTTTGCCTCCTGTTTTTAAGTCTCAGGGACACAAATGACTTACCACCCTCCTGCTTCAATATTGTACTCTGCAGCTTGAGAGTCTTTCATGCCAAACGGTGCTACCCCGTCCTAGACCCTTGGAAGTGGACCTAGGTGTCTGCTCCAGCAGAACCGACACATCCTCTGCTGCAATAGCAGAATCAAAGCATTGCTGCTGTTGCATGAACAGGATCGGTGCATCGCTTTCAGAACAGCTGCATTGCCTGCGGAACTGCCACATTGGAACCACGCATCACTGCCACTGTGTGGTGAAGATTGATGCATCATCTCTGCAGATTGGAGAAACCTGGCACGTCACACTAGGAACCGCTGCACCGTGGAACCGGCACATCGCTCACAGAACCATTGCATCACCGCTATTGCGCCAAGAAATTCAGCACATCAACCCAACTGCGTGGGGATCACCGATGAATCGCTCAGCTGCACCCCGCATCTTTCTCGATGCAAACCAGGGATCAACGTACTTTTGTTCAATGGGCCTAAGTGGGTCCCTGTATCTAGACCATGCTCCATTCCGGTCGGCCTGAACTCTTGACTTTGTCCGTTCCAGTGCGACCAATTAACTCTCTATGTGCTTACTGCTTCTAAGTGCTATTTTTGCATTTAATCTTTAAAAATGTATATCTCGACTTCTGCAAATTTGTTGTTTTGGTCTTGTTTTGTTTTATTGATAAAATTAGTCTCTGTTGTTCTAACTTGTTGTGTGGTCTTTTTGTGGTGTTTTCACCGTTTTACTGTTTGGAGTGTTGCACAAAATACTTTATACGTTGCCTCTTTAGTTAATCCCAACTGCTCTGTGCCAAGTTACCAGGGGGTGAGCACAGGATAATTTAGAGTGTGCTGTGACTTACCCTGCCTAGGATTGTGGTTCTTTCTTGGACAGGGTGCATACCTCTGCCATCCAGAAGCCTAGGGGTATATTATCAAGGCGAACAACGCCGCTTTAACGGCCGTTTACGGCCGAAAAGCTGCGATTGAATTACCTCACTATTAGCAAGGACACGCTAATAGGCATCAGCGCGTGTTTCCTTGTGTCAGCCGCCGTTCCACTAACGCCTCGCATCGCATCTCTAATGAGATGCAAAGAAGGCGTTTCCTCTCTAAACAACATGGGAAATATCGCTAACTGCACTACTCTGTATCAGCAAGCTGACCCAGAACACCCATAGCGTTATAAAAAGCCGAGCTAAACGCGGTTATCGCCATCAGCTAACGTCTGCAAAATTTCAGACTTAGCTATATTTATAAAGGGAGGTGGATTCTAAGCCTAAGTCCACATCTCCCTATCACCAAGGATTCCCTTAGCGCTGTAGTTGTATCGCTGGATTTCCAGCGATGTTCCCTCATTTTGCCGCTATCGCCGGATTTTCCATCGCCGTGGAGATAAGCGTGGATGATAACGCGTTATCTCGGCGATCACATCCGGCAAGCTTTCAAAAGTCTTTACTCCTCAGAGGTCTGGTGCGTTCCTACTGCTCCACTTTGAGAATTGACTGTTAAATCTATTTCCCAAATTACTTGTGTGCATTTTCCTGTTTTTGAAACTAATTTTATCTTTTTCTATTCTTTGTTATTTTTGTCTCTGTGTTTGACATAGTTTCTAGCTCAGCCTAAACACATCCTGACCTGTCCTTGTTGTATACAGACTCCTTGATGTGTTCTGGTGTTACCTGTTGCAAGAAATTGGGTTGTTGGTTGAGATGGGTGAAACCGTACGCAAGCAACAGCCACATTCCTTGTCAGGATGAACCACGAAAAGCCAATAAATTAACCTGTGACATACCTCTCTAGTAGCTTGGCACAAAGGCAGTCAGACTTAACTTAGAGGCAATGTGTAAAGTATTATGCAGCATACAAACAGTAATCGAGTGAAACACAACACAATTCCCACATCAATGAAGAAAAATAGAGCAAAATGTTATAAATTATTTGACCCAAAAAAATCTAATCAGTAGAACCCGAGTTATGAATTTTTAAAGTTTAAAGTGGAAAATTGTGCCTAAAATATCAAAGCACCAGCCACGGACATCTAGCTATGCAAGACTGGGACAAAGCCGAAAGTTATGGCCGAACGCAATGAAGCGCAGTTCAGATACACAAAGTGGATTGAGCCCAGTCTCTGCTCACCTTCAGACTTAGTAGAAATTTTGAAGAAAAATGTCTAAGAAGGTAAATTTCAGCAGGGCAAGGCAGTCTGTAGTGTCCGAGGAGGAGGTGTAGTCATCAGGGAGCCCCTGGATGAAGTCGCTGTAAATATTTCTACATTGAGACGTAGCCTCTTTTTTGTAAGTAAAAATCTCCAGTGGGACGAAGCAGCAGAATATAGCTGGCAAGGGTTCCGGAAGGCCGAATACCCTTTCTGTGAGGATCCACTGAACAGGATTTGCTGCTGCGGAGAAGAATGTAGTGTGAACTAGCATAAAGTCAGGCGAACTGGCGATGCACCTTCGGCAGATAGGCGAGCAGGTCTCCTTTAGGTTCTCAGAGCACGTTTTGGCTGTAAGTCCCAAGTTTTAAATTTGGGCTATCTGGGCTCCTTTAGCACCACTTCCAATGTCCCAAAGACAGCATTTGGAGGGTCAGAACTCACTCAGGTGTGGTTTTAAGATGGTTGGAGCCTTTTCTGTTCCTGTGGCTCTGACCAGGAGGCCAGCCTTGTAAGCCTGCAAGGCGGAATGTCTAATACATAAAAAGAGGTCCACAACATATTTAACATAGCTGCCCATGCTGTGACTGAAAGCCTAAAAGCTCTTTTCACAGTGTAGGCTAGGCTAGATTTTAAATGGGTAGGCCTATGTTTGATTATTATGGTGAAATCAGATTTTTGATGACTTTAGCAGAAAAAACATTTTTATGAAAATGTACCTTAAGCAATATGCTCTGTCTATACCAAATACTATGACTCCTCATTAGGGCTGGGCGTAGTTGGCGTAGCGCCACTACGCAGAATTTTGGAAAAATGTGTGGAAAACGAGCGCACGTCCTGAGGGTCCGTGTGCCCGGGACAGGGGTCCCTCGTGCCTGGGCAGGCTCCCCGATCTCCCGGCCTGGCTGGGTTGAGAAGCAGGGACCGGCCCCAGGGACTGCGTTTCGGTCAGGGCCTGGGGTTTGGGAGCCCCCGTCCTGCCGCCTGCCAAGTGTCCATCTGCCCGGGACAAGGGTCCCTGGTGCAGAGCCCCGGAGACCTGCAAGGGCAGGCGGGAGCCCTACCGCTATGGCTCAGCTTGGGGCGGACAGATGGCAGTCCTTTCGGTCCCGGCCATCTGGTCGCACCTCTCCCCACGGCCATCTGGTCGCACGCAATGCTTTCCAATGGGGCGACCAGATGGCCGGGCCGCCCTGGAAGTCCAGATGAGGGCTCATTTGCCTCCCGGATCCCAGCCAGGGCTCCAGGAGGTCGGGCACGTTCGCGCCCAGGGTCCCCTGAGCCTCGCAGTGTGCACGGATTCCCAGAAAGCGAGGTAGCCTTCCTCCGGATTACTAGGGGCAGGGTATGCCGGGACACCCCTCCCGGGCTGGCGGTTCTCTGCCGGGGACCAGATGGGCTATGCCAGGACAACACCTCCCGAGGCATCCGGGGCTCCCTCCTCCGGCCCACGGCGTGGCAAGGTGGCCGGGACAGGCTCCATGGGTCCCGGGCAGTCCTCCCCCAGGTGCCCGGGCCCGAGAGCTCCGGTGGTCCTCCCCGTGCCTGAGGCCCAGCCGGGGTCCCCGAGCCCCCGAGCCCTGCGTGGGCAGGCGGGAGACCTACCGGGAAGGCTCGGCTCGGGGCAGGCAGATGGGAGTCCTTTCGACCCCGGCCATCTGGTCGCACGCAATGCTTTCCAATGGGGCGACCAGATGGCCGGGCCGCCCTGTAAGTCCCGATGAGGGCTCATTTGCCTCCCGGATCCCAGCCAGGGCTCCAGGAGGTCGGGCACGTTCGCGCCCAGGGTCCCCTGAGCCTTGCGGTGTGCACGGATTCCCAGAAAGCGGGGTAGCCTTCCTCCGGATTACTAGGGGCAGGGTATGCCGGGACACCCCTCCCGGGCTGGCGGTTCTCTGCCGGGGACCAGATGGGCTATGCCCGGACAACACCTCCCGAGGCATCCGGGGCTCCCTCCTCCGGCCCACGGAGTGGCAAGGAGCCCGGGACGGGCTCCATGGGTCCCGGGCAGTCCTCCCCCGGGCGCCTGGGCCCGAGAGCTCCGGTGGTCCTCCCCGTGCCTGAGGCCCAGCCGGGGTCCCCGAGCCCTCCGGGACGCGGAGCCCCTGAGCCCTGCGGGGGCAGGCGGGACCCCTACCGCGAAGGCTATTCTCGGGGCGGGCAGATGGGCGTCCTTTCGACCCCGGCCATCTGGTCGCACCTTTCCTCTCGCCCATCTGATCGCACGCAATGCTTTCCAATGGGGCGACCAGATGGCCGGGCCGCCCTGGAAGTCCCGATGAGGGCTCATTTGCCTCCCGGATCCCAGCCAGGGCTCCAGGAGGTCGGGCACGTTCGCGCCCGGGGTCCCCTGAGCCTCGCGGTGCGCACGGATTCCTAGAAAGCGGGGTAGCCTTCCTTCGGATTACTAGGGACAGGGTACTCTGGGACCCCTCTCGGCCTAGTGGTCCTCAGCCGGCAGCTGGGCCAGGATGCCGCCCCAGCCCTGGGTCCATCCCTGGGCCTGCCGCGTGGCAGGCTGCCCTGGATGGGGTCCGGCAGGCCCGGGGAGCCTCCCCCTGCTGGGCTGGGTCCAGGGGCCCCGGGGAGTGCAGCCTCCCCACCCCAGGGTCTGTCCTCGGGTCCTGCTGAGTGGCAGGATGCCCAAACGAGGTCTCGTGGGCCTGGGAAGCCTCCCCCTGCTCGGCTGGGTTCAGCGGCTCCCAGGGGCCCCGGGGAGGGCGTCCTCCCCACCCCGGAGCTCCGTCCTTGGTCCTGCCGCATGGCAGGGTGCACAGGACGGGGTCCGGCGGGCCCGGGGAGGCTTCCCCTGCGCCTCTGGGCCTGGGAGACCCGGCTGTCCAGGGGCCCCGTCGGGCCCCGGGTCAGGTGCTCCGGCCCTGGGCCCTGTCCCCCACCCTGCCGCACTGCCAAAGGCCGGGAATGGGGTTCCGTTGTGCCCTGGGAGCCTCCCCTTGCTTGGCTGGGTTCAGGAGCTCCGGCCGGGGCCCCTGAGGGCCCCGGGGAGGGCGGCCTCCTCACCCCGGGCTCTGTCCTTGGTCCTGCCGCGTGGCAGGGTGCCCGGGACAGGGTCTGGTGGGCCCGGGGAGGCTTCCCCTGCGCCTCTGGGAGCCCCGGCTGGGTCCAGGGGCCCCGTCGGGCCCCGGGTCGGCTGCTCCGGCCCTGGGCCCCATCCCCCAGCCTGCCGCACTGCCAAAGGCACAGGACGGGGTTCCGTTGTGCCCAGGGAGCCTCCCCTGGCTTGGCTGGGTTCAGGAGCTCCATCCGGGGCCCCTGAGGGCCCCGGGGAGGGCAGCCTTTCCACCCCGGGCTCCGTCCTCAGTCCTGCCGTGTGGCAGGGTGCCCGGGACGGGGTTCCTTGGTCCCGGGGAGGCTTCCCCTGCGCCTCTGGACCCGGGAGCCCTGGCTGGGTCCAGGGGCCCCAGCTGGGTCCAGAGGCCCCTCTGGGCCCCGGGTCAGGTGCTCCAGCCCTGGGTCCTGTCCCCCAGCCTGACGCTATACCAAAGGTCCGAGACGGGGTTCCGTCGTGCCCGGGGAGCCCCCCTCGCTTGGCTGGGTTCAGGAGCTCCGTCCGGGGCCCCTGAGGGCCCGGGGAGGGCGGCCTCCCCACCCCGGGCTCCATCCTCAGTCCTGCCTCGTGGCAAGGTGCCCGGGACGGGGTCCCGTGGTCCCGGGGAGGCTTCCCCTGTGCCTCTGGGCCCGGGAGCCCTGGCTGGGTCCAGGGCCCCTCCGGGCCCCGGGTCAGGTGCTCCAGCCCTGGGCCCCGTCCCCCAGCCTGCCGCTATGCCAAAGGTCCGAGACGGGGTTCCGTCGTACCCGGGGAGCCCCCCTCGCTTGGCTGGGTTCAGGAGCTCCGTCCGGGGCCCCTGAGGGCCCCGGGGAGGGCGGCCTCCCCACCCCGGGCTCTGTCCTTGGTCCTGCCGCGTGGCAGGGTGCCCGG